>OZ022502.1:71999373-73465194 GCA_963989385.1 Ctena decussata | reverse complement strand
GGCGCAAATATCCAACAGAATTCACACATTACTCCAGGTGGCGTAGAAAGTTGCGGACGCTAAAGGCGTTCTACAAGGGGAATATTCCAGTGCTCACTGTTTTATATGACCCGACTGCTCTTGTAAGGGGAGGAGAATTGGGGGTGGGGGGGGGGGCGGAGGGCTGTCAATAACTTGATGAACGCAAAGTTCGTAAAAAGCGTCCTCCCTGGATTTTTCAAATAAATAGTACTATAAGATAAAATGAACAGGACATATGTAATGTCATTAATCTTACTGTTTTCTTCAGAAAAAATGCGTTTTTCTACCAAATTGTCTGCTTGGCAACGTTTGTTTTCCGCTGTAATGCATTAATTTCGTCCGACATATAAGTTCGGCAAAAACAATGTTTGGCTTCTGAGACCAGAGTTGTTAGCTCTAAGGTTTGACAAGCTGATTACCATATTAATTCGGCCATAAGACGAGGTTCATTTCCCCCAACACACAAACAGAATGACCCTAAATATCTGAAACCTACAGTAATTGTGCTGTAAGACGGGATTTTTCTTACGGTCTAAGAAAGCTCAAGATCCATCTCAAAAGTTGGACCTAGAATTTTGTCTTCTGCTTTGGAGGAAATCCCGTCTTATAACTGAATAAAAAGTTCCATCATGTACAAACAGAGAAGATTCAGTTCCAACATTTATCAGCAAGTTGTTCTGTAATGTGAGTTATTAGCTCTTGGATTGGGTAACCTGACTGCCAGATTAATTCGGCTACAAGTCGGGGCTTCCCTCCTCCTCCCCCCCCCCCCCCATTAAAAAAAACCCACACAACAACCTCCAATGCGTTTAATAGTAATTTTGCTATAAAACCGGTTAATCTTGTACAGTCTAAAGTCTACATCCATCTTAAAAGATGGAACTAGAATTTTGTCTACTTCCTTGAAGGGAAATACGCGTCTTATTACCGAATAAAGACATGTATCATGTGCTATTAGCAAAGACTATGATCCGACTCATATGTACAGTCTGTTCTGTGATGTACGGTTTGTATATTCCAAAGCGCATGCACAAATCAAAATTAAACATTTCAGGCGCGCCATGAAAAATGTATACTCATACATAGGATAAACGCACGAATTACGCTTGTCCGAACCAGCCTGTACATGGTACTGCAGTCTGATCAGACCTGCACAGTTCCCTTTCAAAATTGTGCATGCCTAGATATTTTCTTTGCGAAGATCTCACGCTAAATCAGTATATTTTGTATGTGTGCAGGTTGGCAGTGTTTGTATATGCAGACGGTAGTTTTTGCAGGATGCGGACAATAACACCTTTTAATATACAAAGTGATAATTAATGTTACGCTCGATTAACCCGCTAAATATCTGGGTCCAGTTGTTCAAAGCATCGTTAGCCTAACGAGCTCGTTAAGGGGTCAACTCGTTAAGTGTTTTGCATCTTTGTAACCAAATACGCTGGTATTTTTTGTTGAAAAAATGTAAGAAGCTTTTGCAATACGCTGGTATTTTTTGTTGAAAAAATGTAAGAAGCTTTTGCACCGCTGGTATTTTTTGTTGAAAAAATGTAAGAAGCTTTTGCACTGCAAAAGCTTCTTACATTTCTTCAACAAAAAATACCAGCGTATTGCAAAAGCTTCTTACATTTTTTCAACAAAAAATACCAGCGTATTTGAGATATTAACGTTTAAAATTTTAACGAAACGTTAACTAACGACGTCATAAGTTTTGAACAACCGGGCCCAGAAAAATATTTGGTAAGGTCGTGGGTTCGAATCCCAGTTGTTACCTATTTTTTTTTTTTTTTTTTTTTTTTTTTTTTTTCCTGCAATAAATTGAAGTATCTGCAAACAACTTTATATATCATATTTAACAAAATCGATCATTTTTGGCAACTTAATACATGGAAAACAGCTTTGAGAATAAGGACCTTACCATGGATAACTTTCCACGCCACTGTTTAAAAATCGATAATCGATATTCGCGAATCGACCTGGTAATGAAATACACTACGAGATATGGGCAAGTCATCTTTTTCTTCTTATTTTATTTTTCCTTATATTCAAATCCATTTTTCCGTGTTCATTTCGAAAACCGCATTAATTTGCGAACAGCCTGATATAATTTTTGAAAAGATTGCATAAGAAATACCGCGGTCATTTTTTAGTTTAAGTTGACTACCCTCAAAATGTATAGAATATATAGTAAATCATGACATTTTTACTGCGTTGATCAAAGTTTTTACCCGCATATGTCTCTTTTTTTCATAAAATGAAAATTTTCCGTGTTCATTCCGAAAACTACAATTATTCAGCATTTCACTGATATATTTTTTATTGAAATAGGAAGTAAAACAGTGCGGTCATTTTTACATTTTCGATCAGCACCCTTATTTTCTATGCTGGCGCAAATATCCAACAGAATTCACACATTACTCCAGGTGGCGTAGAAAGTTGCGGACGCTAAAGGCGTTCTACAAGGGGAATATTCCAGTGCTCACTGTTTTATATGACCCGACTGCTCTTGTAAGGGGAGGAGAATTGGGGGTGGGGGGGGGGGCGGAGGGCTGTCAATAACTTGATGAACGCAAAGTTCGTAAAAAGCGTCCTCCCTGGATTTTTCAAATAAATAGTACTATAAGATAAAATGAACAGGACATATGTAATGTCATTAATCTTACTGTTTTCTTCAGAAAAAATGCGTTTTTCTACCAAATTGTCTGCTTGGCAACGTTTGTTTTCCGCTGTAATGCATTAATTTCGTCCGACATATAAGTTCGGCAAAAACAATGTTTGGCTTCTGAGACCAGAGTTGTTAGCTCTAAGGTTTGACAAGCTGATTACCATATTAATTCGGCCATAAGACGAGGTTCATTTCCCCCAACACACAAACAGAATGACCCTAAATATCTGAAACCTACAGTAATTGTGCTGTAAGACGGGATTTTTCTTACGGTCTAAGAAAGCTCAAGATCCATCTCAAAAGTTGGACCTAGAATTTTGTCTTCTGCTTTGGAGGAAATCCCGTCTTATAACTGAATAAAAAGTTCCATCATGTACAAACAGAGAAGATTCAGTTCCAACATTTATCAGCAAGTTGTTCTGTAATGTGAGTTATTAGCTCTTGGATTGGGTAACCTGACTGCCAGATTAATTCGGCTACAAGTCGGGGCTTCCCTCCTCCTCCCCCCCCCCCCCCATTAAAAAAAACCCACACAACAACCTCCAATGCGTTTAATAGTAATTTTGCTATAAAACCGGTTAATCTTGTACAGTCTAAAGTCTACATCCATCTTAAAAGATGGAACTAGAATTTTGTCTACTTCCTTGAAGGGAAATACGCGTCTTATTACCGAATAAAGACATGTATCATGTGCTATTAGCAAAGACTATGATCCGACTCATATGTACAGTCTGTTCTGTGATGTACGGTTTGTATATTCCAAAGCGCATGCACAAATCAAAATTAAACATTTCAGGCGCGCCATGAAAAATGTATACTCATACATAGGATAAACGCACGAATTACGCTTGTCCGAACCAGCCTGTACATGGTACTGCAGTCTGATCAGACCTGCACAGTTCCCTTTCAAAATTGTGCATGCCTAGATATTTTCTTTGCGAAGATCTCACGCTAAATCAGTATATTTTGTATGTGTGCAGGTTGGCAGTGTTTGTATATGCAGACGGTAGTTTTTGCAGGATGCGGACAATAACACCTTTTAATATACAAAGTGATAATTAATGTTACGCTCGATTAACCCGCTAAATATCTGGGTCCAGTTGTTCAAAGCATCGTTAGCCTAACGAGCTCGTTAAGGGGTCAACTCGTTAAGTGTTTTGCATCTTTGTAACCAAATACGCTGGTATTTTTTGTTGAAAAAATGTAAGAAGCTTTTGCAATACGCTGGTATTTTTTGTTGAAAAAATGTAAGAAGCTTTTGCACCGCTGGTATTTTTTGTTGAAAAAATGTAAGAAGCTTTTGCACTGCAAAAGCTTCTTACATTTCTTCAACAAAAAATACCAGCGTATTGCAAAAGCTTCTTACATTTTTTCAACAAAAAATACCAGCGTATTTGAGATATTAACGTTTAAAATTTTAACGAAACGTTAACTAACGACGTCATAAGTTTTGAACAACCGGGCCCAGAAAAATATTTGGTAAGGTCGTGGGTTCGAATCCCAGTTGTTACCTATTTTTTTTTTTTTTTTTTTTTTTTTTTTTTTTCCTGCAATAAATTGAAGTATCTGCAAACAACTTTATATATCATATTTAACAAAATCGATCATTTTTGGCAACTTAATACATGGAAAACAGCTTTGAGAATAAGGACCTTACCATGGATAACTTTCCACGCCACTGTTTAAAAATCGATAATCGATATTCGCGAATCGACCTGGTAATGAAATACACTACGAGATATGGGCAAGTCATCTTTTTCTTCTTATTTTATTTTTCCTTATATTCAAATCCATTTTTCCGTGTTCATTTCGAAAACCGCATTAATTTGCGAACAGCCTGATATAATTTTTGAAAAGATTGCATAAGAAATACCGCGGTCATTTTTTAGTTTAAGTTGACTACCCTCAAAATGTATAGAATATATAGTAAATCATGACATTTTTACTGCGTTGATCAAAGTTTTTACCCGCATATGTCTCTTTTTTTCATAAAATGAAAATTTTCCGTGTTCATTCCGAAAACTACAATTATTCAGCATTTCACTGATATATTTTTTATTGAAATAGGAAGTAAAACAGTGCGGTCATTTTTACATTTTCGATCAGCACCCTTATTTTCTATGCTGGCGCAAATATCCAACAGAATTCACACATTACTCCAGGTGGCGTAGAAAGTTGCGGACGCTAAAGGCGTTCTACAAGGGGAATATTCCAGTGCTCACTGTTTTATATGACCCGACTGCTCTTGTAAGGGGAGGAGAATTGGGGGTGGGGGGGGGGGGCGGAGGGCTGTCAATAACTTGATGAACGCAAAGTTCGTAAAAAGCGTCCTCCCTGGATTTTTCAAATAAATAGTACTATAAGATAAAATGAACAGGACATATGTAATGTCATTAATCTTACTGTTTTCTTCAGAAAAAATGCGTTTTTCTACCAAATTGTCTGCTTGGCAACGTTTGTTTTCCGCTGTAATGCATTAATTTCGTCCGACATATAAGTTCGGCAAAAACAATGTTTGGCTTCTGAGACCAGAGTTGTTAGCTCTAAGGTTTGACAAGCTGATTACCATATTAATTCGGCCATAAGACGAGGTTCATTTCCCCCAACACACAAACAGAATGACCCTAAATATCTGAAACCTACAGTAATTGTGCTGTAAGACGGGATTTTTCTTACGGTCTAAGAAAGCTCAAGATCCATCTCAAAAGTTGGACCTAGAATTTTGTCTTCTGCTTTGGAGGAAATCCCGTCTTATAACTGAATAAAAAGTTCCATCATGTACAAACAGAGAAGATTCAGTTCCAACATTTATCAGCAAGTTGTTCTGTAATGTGAGTTATTAGCTCTTGGATTGGGTAACCTGACTGCCAGATTAATTCGGCTACAAGTCGGGGCTTCCCTCCTCCTCCCCCCCCCCCCCATTAAAAAAAACCCACACAACAACCTCCAATGCGTTTAATAGTAATTTTGCTATAAAACCGGTTAATCTTGTACAGTCTAAAGTCTACATCCATCTTAAAAGATGGAACTAGAATTTTGTCTACTTCCTTGAAGGGAAATACGCGTCTTATTACCGAATAAAGACATGTATCATGTGCTATTAGCAAAGACTATGATCCGACTCATATGTACAGTCTGTTCTGTGATGTACGGTTTGTATATTCCAAAGCGCATGCACAAATCAAAATTAAACATTTCAGGCGCGCCATGAAAAATGTATACTCATACATAGGATAAACGCACGAATTACGCTTGTCCGAACCAGCCTGTACATGGTACTGCAGTCTGATCAGACCTGCACAGTTCCCTTTCAAAATTGTGCATGCCTAGATATTTTCTTTGCGAAGATCTCACGCTAAATCAGTATATTTTGTATGTGTGCAGGTTGGCAGTGTTTGTATATGCAGACGGTAGTTTTTGCAGGATGCGGACAATAACACCTTTTAATATACAAAGTGATAATTAATGTTACGCTCGATTAACCCGCTAAATATCTGGGTCCAGTTGTTCAAAGCATCGTTAGCCTAACGAGCTCGTTAAGGGGTCAACTCGTTAAGTGTTTTGCATCTTTGTAACCAAATACGCTGGTATTTTTTGTTGAAAAAATGTAAGAAGCTTTTGCAATACGCTGGTATTTTTTGTTGAAAAAATGTAAGAAGCTTTTGCACCGCTGGTATTTTTTGTTGAAAAAATGTAAGAAGCTTTTGCACTGCAAAAGCTTCTTACATTTCTTCAACAAAAAATACCAGCGTATTGCAAAAGCTTCTTACATTTTTTCAACAAAAAATACCAGCGTATTTGAGATATTAACGTTTAAAATTTTAACGAAACGTTAACTAACGACGTCATAAGTTTTGAACAACCGGGCCCAGAAAAATATTTGGTAAGGTCGTGGGTTCGAATCCCAGTTGTTACCTATTTTTTTTTTTTTTTTTTTTTTTTTTTTTTTCCTGCAATAAATTGAAGTATCTGCAAACAACTTTATATATCATATTTAACAAAATCGATCATTTTTGGCAACTTAATACATGGAAAACAGCTTTGAGAATAAGGACCTTACCATGGATAACTTTCCACGCCACTGTTTAAAAATCGATAATCGATATTCGCGAATCGACCTGGTAATGAAATACACTACGAGATATGGGCAAGTCATCTTTTTCTTCTTATTTTATTTTTCCTTATATTCAAATCCATTTTTCCGTGTTCATTTCGAAAACCGCATTAATTTGCGAACAGCCTGATATAATTTTTGAAAAGATTGCATAAGAAATACCGCGGTCATTTTTTAGTTTAAGTTGACTACCCTCAAAATGTATAGAATATATAGTAAATCATGACATTTTTACTGCGTTGATCAAAGTTTTTACCCGCATATGTCTCTTTTTTTCATAAAATGAAAATTTTCCGTGTTCATTCCGAAAACTACAATTATTCAGCATTTCACTGATATATTTTTTATTGAAATAGGAAGTAAAACAGTGCGGTCATTTTTACATTTTCGATCAGCACCCTTATTTTCTATGCTGGCGCAAATATCCAACAGAATTCACACATTACTCCAGGTGGCGTAGAAAGTTGCGGACGACTTCTTCTCTGAAACCGCTGGACCGATTGTAACTAAATTTCATATGTAGCCTACTGGGGCCTTAGGCACGAAAAGTTGTTCAAACGGTCCTTGTCACATGACTAACATGGCCGCCATGCCCATATATGGTAAAAACCTAAAAAAATCTTTTTCTCCAGAACCAATAAGCCGATGGCCTTGAAACTTGGTATGTAGCATTGAGTACACGAGTGCTACCAATAATGTTCAAATTATGACCTTGGGTTGACTTGACCTTTATTACGGTAAGGTCAAATTTGCTTGCTTATGCTTTTATATGGCAAAATGCTACAACATAAGATATCTTGGAAACTATACGTGGCAAAAGAAGTTAGGGATATTTGTATGTACGGCGAAATAAAAGGAAACTAAGACATATCTGAAATCTGAAATTGATATATTTGATTACATCATTTCATTTACAGACAAAAGTCCATCCGTTGGAGTCTGTAGCACTAGATGTGAATGAGAAAAGTTGTACGGAAGATCACTAGGGTCACCAATAAAACCTCACAAATCTGTCAATATGGCGTATGTCCACCTGTTGCATCTATGCAGGCCACACAACGACGACGCATACTCCTGATGAGTCTGGCAATCTGTAGCTGGGGTATCCTCCCCCACTCCTCCTGCAAGGCTGCGCCCAAAGCTTGGAGCGTTCTTGGTCGTGGAACTCTCTGTCGTACACGCTGGTCGAGAATGTCCCGAACATGCTCGATTGGCGACAAGTCAGGGGATCGAGCAGGCCAACGAGATGATCCACATTGTTCTGCTGCAGGAACTGCTGTACTGTCCTCGCCCGATGAGGTCTTGCGTTGTCATCCTGCAGCACTACGTGGTGTTGTTGAACAAAAGGCAGAACAACCGGCTGTAGCACTTCATTGATGTAGCGTTGGCCTGTCAGAGTTCCGTTAAGCACAAGCAGCTCTGTACGGGAACGAACAGATATGCCGCCCCATACCATAAGACTTCCTCCTCCATACCAGTCATGTTCAACAATGGCGCAGTTCGTGTACCTCTCACCCCTGCGACGCCAAACGCGACGTCGTCTGTCAAGCATATCCAGCAGAAACCGTGACTCGTCGGTAAAGAGTACAGTCGCCCATTGTTGGTTTGTCTATCGACGATGCTGCCTTGTCCATGCTAGCCTGGCTTGTCTATGTCTCTGGGAAAGTGGCACCCCAACGTAAGGTCGCCGAGCTCTAAGTCCAGCGCTGTGAAGTCGATTCCGCACGGTTTGAACAGACACTCTTGTTCCAGTTCTTGAGAGACGTTCGCGCAGTTGTTCGCCACTTACTGATCGTGATCTCAAGGCTGACGTTCGCAGGAACCGATCCTGGACTTGCGACGTAGACCTTGGGCGCCCACTTCGACGTCGATCTAACGTGCTGTTGGTTTGTGCCAACCGAGTTCGTAGGCGGCTGATCACACTATGTGAAACACCCAAACGTCTAGCAACTTCGACTTGCCTCATGCCAGCTTCGAGCATTCCAATAGCGCGTCGTTTGGCAGATGGCGACGTTGTGGCATTTTAACGCTAGTAGAACAGATGTTGTCAATAGTAAAGCAATAGATTTGTAAACCAGAAATTTGTTCACTTTTGAAAGGATTAGCGCTCAAATTCAGGTGATGAGCAAAGCTCACCAGTGAAAATTGAGCATTGTGTATTTGTGACATTTTTCACTCAACCCTACTGTTGTATTGTGCATGTTTTTTTCTGTACAAGAGAGTGAGCTGATTTCAGTTCTATAAAATTTATTGTTATTGAATAAACTTTATTAGTACACCATAATATAATAGACTGGATTAATACCTGTTATACATTTCACTCAAGAATAAAAATATCTCTAACTTTTTTTGCCAAGTATATTATAGATTTTGGTCTAAAAATGGTATCTACAGTCATCTAAATGAGTACATGAAGATTTATGAGTACAAGAGGTCAAGGTCATTCTTTGACCTTTGACCCAGAACTCTGATATTTTGACAATTTCAAACAATCTCCTCGGAAGCCACTGGGCTAATTGAAACCAAATTCTATATAGAGCTTACAGGGGTTGAGGGAATGAAAAATTTATTCATACCGTCTAGGTCACATGACCAACATGGCCGTCTCTCGCCCATATATGGTAAAAACCGTTGAAAATCTTCTCCAGAACCAATTAACCGATGACCTTGAAACTTGATATGTAGCATTGGGTACTTGAGTACTATCAAGATGGTTCGAATTATGACCTTGGGTTGACCTTGACCTTTTTACGGCCAGGTCAAATATGGGAAATGCTACATCATAAGATTTCATGGAAATTTTTGAAGATTAAGGGCATAAAATTGGTATATGCAGTCATCTTAATGAGTACTTGAAGATTTGTGGATACAAGAGGTCAAGGTCATTCTTTGACCTTTGACCCAGACCTCTCATATTTTGAAAATTTCAAACAATCTCCTCAAAAACCACTTGGCCAGTTGTAATTTAATTTTATCTAGAGCCTCCAGGGGTTTGGGCAATAAAAATTTGATCAAACGGTCCAGGTCACATGACCAACATGGCTGCCATGTCCTTATATTGTAAAAACCTTAAAAAACTTCTCAAGAACCAATAGGCCCATAGCCTTGAACTTGGTAAGTAGCATCGGGTATGTGATTACTACCAAGATTGTTCAAATTACGACCTGGGTTGACCTTGACCGTTTTTACGGCAAGGTCAAATATGGGAAAATACTAGAACATAAGATTTTATGGGAAGTTTTCAATATTAAGGCCTAAAAATTGATACATACAGTCATCTTAATGAGCACATGAAGTATTATGAAAACAAGAGGTCAAGGTTGTTCTTTGACCTTTGACCCTCAATTTTTATAGTCTGACAATTTCGAACTTCTTCTTAAAAGTTACTGAGCCAATTGTAACCAAATATCATATAGACCCTCTACCCTATTTACAGCAAGGTCAAATATGGGAAAATGCTACAACATAAGATTTCATGGGAAGTTTTGAAGATTTTGGCCTTAAAATTGGTATATACAGTCGTCTTAATGAATCCATGAAGAATTATGAGTACAAGAAGTCAAGGTCATTCTTTGACATTTGACCCAGATTTCTCATATTTTGAAATTTTCAAACATTTCTTTTAAAGAGCCAATTGTAAGCACATTTCATATAGAGCTGGCGGGGAGACCATGATTGATGTTTTAACAGATATTTGTAACAGGATCTGGAGAACAGGAGAATGGCTTACCCCATGGACTCAGTCGCTGATTATTACGCTCCCTAAACAAGGCAACCTACTGCTCTGCCAGAACTACAGAACCATCAGCCTCATCAGTCATTCAAGCAAATACATGCTGAAAGTCATCTTGAACAGGCTTAAACCACAAGCCGAAAAGATAATCGCTGAGGAACAGACTGGGTTCCGAGCAGAAAGGAGCACCACAGAACAAATCTTCAACCTTAGAATCCTGTGTGAAAAGTATCTCCAACATCAGCAAAATCTGTACTATGTCTTCATTGATTTCAAAAAAGCCTTTGACAGGGTATGGCATGCAGCCTTATGGGCCACCATGCGGAAGTACAATATCAGTGAAAATCTAGTTCGCACCATTGAGCAGCTATACGACAAGGCTACAAGTGCAGTCCTGATAAATGGCAGCACAGGAAAATGGTTCAGAACAACATTTGGAGTAGACAAGGATGTCTTCTGTCACCCACCCTCTTCAACATATTTCTCGAACGGATCATGCCTGATGCTCCGTAAGAACATGAAGAAAAGGTTAGCATAGGCGGCAGAAACATTACCAATCTGTGGTTTGCCGATGACTTAGATGCTCTAGCTGAGGAAGAGCAGGAACTGGAAGCTCTAGTTGAAAGTCTCAACCAAACCTGCACAAGGTATAAGATGGAGATCAGTGCTGAGAAGACCAAACTGATGACGAATAGCGCAGACGGCATCCAGAGGGAGATCAAGGTAAAAGGGCAGAAGCTGGGTACCGTAAGCAGCTTCAAATACCTTGGAGCAGTTGTCTCAGATGATGGCTCAAAACAGGAGGTTCTCTCAAGGAGTGCACAAGCCACTTCAGCTCTTACTAAGCTGAAACCAATTTGGAGAGATAACAATATATCTCTTGGATCGAAGGTGAAACTTATGCGCTCCCTTGTCATTTCCATATTTCTGCATGCCTGTGAATCATGGACCTTGACAGCAGAGTTAGAGAAAAGAACGCAGGCCTTTGAGATGAGATGCTACCGAAGGTTACTGAACATTTCGTACAAGGACCATATAACCAATGAGGAGGTTCGCAGGAAGATCCAAGCAGCCATTGGAGAATATGATGAACTCCTTACGCTGGTCAAGAAACGGAACTAAGGTGGTTTGGCCACGTCTCAAGGTCTTCTGATTTAGCAAAGACAATTCTTCAGGGCACAGTGAAAGGAAAAAAGGAAAAAGAAGAAGAGGTAGACAGAAGAAGAGGTGGGAAGACAATATCAAGGAGTGGACAGGAATGGATTTTGTCAACTAGGGCAGCTGAAGACAGGACAAGTTGGAAAGGGATTGTTTTGAAGTCACCTGTGGTGCCCCAACGACCTAGTAAGGTTATGGGATAGAATAGAATAGAATAGATAGGGGCTGATTGAACAAAAATTTGTTCAAACTGTCTAGGTCACATGACCTGCATGGTCGCCATACCCATTTATGGTATAAGCCTTTAATATTTTTCTTCTCCAGAACCAATAAACCTATGACCTTGAAAGTTGGTAAGTAGCATGGAGTACTAGAGTTCTACCAAGACTGTTAAATGATAACCTTGGGTTTACCTTGATCTTTTTTGCGGCATGGTCAAATATGGGAAAATGCTAGAACATAAAACATCGAAAGTTTTGAAGATTTTGGCCTAAAATGGTATATATGGTTGTCTTAATGAGTACATGAAGACTTATGAGTACAAGAGGTCATGGTCATTCTTTGACTTTTGACCCAAGACTCATATTTTGACAATTTCAGACATAAGAAAAAGTCTCTTTGCCAGTTGTTCAGGTGAGCGATTCAGGGCCTCATGGCCCTCTTGTTAATGTTTATGTCTGTCATTTGTTTTCTGTTTGCTCCGGCTTACGCTTCTAAAACTTATTTGCGGACTAATTTTAAGTATCACTCTTGGCTGACTTCTGTTAATAGTGTAATGTCAGGTTAAGGTAAGGTAAGAATTCTGTAGTAACTACTACATGGTCTGATACAAAGCCAATAGGCAGATTTTTGTACCATCTCAGGCTACTAAAAACCGCTGTTTTAGAATCAATACCATTTCACTCCAAATGGTTGAAATATGACAGAACTGTTTGTTTGTAATACTCTTTCTTAAATGCAAACACTCATATTTTAGTAATAAGATAATTAACATATACTCAGTAACGTTTACAACAAGGCAATGCTCTGTACCTGTATATACAACTATATTAGTTACATTTAGTTTCTTTCAATTTATGGTGGAGTCGTCCACGGTATTCATGAAACGCTTTAAAATTAAGTGTTGTTCCCATTTTATAAATGACTTAGTAACGTATGACAATTTGTGAATAATTCCTTGGTTACTATGGCAACGCTTTTCTTAATAGTACGTTTATTTGTTTCGTTAAGTGAAAAAAAGAGACGTAACGTTTTGGAAACGGTATTCTTTAAACGGCTTGAAAATTAAGAATTTTTTCCATTTTATAAAAGACTTAGAAACGTAGGTATCATTTAAGTTATTCATTCCGTAGAGGATAACTATTTCTCCCAACTTTGCACATTTAAGATAGGCCCTCGGCTCATATAAGAAATTTCTATCTTACACTTTGCAACATCTTTCCTATATTAGCAACCAGACATTTCAATTTTTGACTAATATTTTAATATCAAATGAACAAAATGGACACGCAAGCATGTCGGACGTTTATGACGTTTATAAAACATCACTAGCAAACTTGACGCGCGTGACGTGAGAGGCTAAGTTGCATTTTAATTTCGCCATATGGAAGATAAAATAGTCAACGTATCGTATTTTTCGTCTCTTTTTTTAAGGTGCAAACTCTGTTACACCCATATTAGGACCCGATAAACACACTGAGCTACTCAAAACGAACTTCAGATCACTGGTTAAAATAGCAATTTTTTCTTGTTCTGAAGCCTAATTCGACTTGAGGTTTAACATCCGTTAACAGTGGGAGAAAAAAGCTCCATCATGAGCGAGCCCATGTAGGATAGGCAAATCTCACCGTCGGGGTCGGCATTTCAACCAGGGACTCAGCAGGCCTCGTCCCTGGTTGAAATTCCGGCCCCTCGGGTGCGATTTCCCTATCCTACATGGACACTCATGATGGATTGTTATATTCCAAAGTAGTAATAAAGCACCGTCTCTTGAATGTTAAGATTTGTTTCTGTATCAATGTCCATTTGTATTAGAAGTTATCATAATAGAGAAAGTACATAAGAATGTGGTAGTAAAGGAGATAATTTGATTTGAAATCTTTGTGTATTGAATATAGCTGACGGTTTAAGGGTTCGGTGGTTATGGTAACCTAAACTTGCATCTCCTTTGGATTTTGTTTTCTCAGACGTTGGTTATTTAAATTGGAATAGAAAAGAGCCCGCGCAAGCGCGGAAATATTTCATGATGGTCAAGTTTATATAAAAAAGTGAGTTTTAATTTTTCAATGTAAATGGCCTTAGGCCCAGGTGAAGATATGACCTTTATCATGAATACTCACTAAAGCTTCATTTACCTAATTAGTTGTCTGCATCTACAAACTTTCAGGTAGCAGACTGCATTGTTTCTAAATAAATCAACTTTTTTCACTTTTTCCTATAGAAAAACCTAAACGACTCAAAAGTTGATCTTGCCGCAAACAGATCAAGGTCATCCCAGGGTCATCATTTACATAAATTTTGTTGAGCTTTTGAGTCCTTGAGAATTGGTTGATTTGATGCTTAACGTCCACGGTAAGCAGCTAAGGTCATGTCGGGACGGTCAGTTAACCTAACCACACTATTCCTGGGCAGGCTTAGACCTCCTAAGCGGTTAACCAGTACTAAGCGCACATACTTTCGCCAGTAACTGACAACTGCCCTTCTTGAATCAGCGGAAGGAGAAACGAAAGTATATGGCCAGACCGGGTTTCGAACCCAGGACCTCTTACTTATGGCAGGTGCCCTACCGATTGCGCTACGCGGCCCGGCGTGGTTCTGGGGGAGAAGATTTTTTTATTTTTTTACCATAATAAATGTTTGCCATCTTGGTTATGTGACCTGTCCTGGGTATTTTTTTTTCTGAAAAAATGGGTCCTGGAACGTTTTGGGGGAAAATATTCAAGCCCTCTGAAGACTAAAGGCTGAATCATCGAAATCGATTTGTCTGCTTCGCTGGAAAAAATGCCCTCTCTTACCTGGCGCATGTGTGTTAACCATAGACATTTTTAATTTTTGTCTTTTCGAAAGTTCAGTTCAGTTTGAATTATCCAACCGACATTACCCAAGTGGCTCAGCGGTACGTAACCATAGCCGCACACACTTGGCGCCGTGTGTCCGTCCAACTTTTCGAAAGACCATGTGCGTTGAGCTTTATTCTTCAATGGGCGAGTTCGATTGGCTACTCGTTCTGGAAGAAAATGGGTCGTTTCGAGCCAGGGCCGTCGGGACTATGACCATTTAGTTCTTCAACCGTTTAGACATATGAGCAAAAATACAAAAATAAATCGTTATTTATGGGGAATGACGTACGTTCATGGGTCGGATTTTTGCATTAGAACCTGCTAAATTTGGACTTGCTAAGCAGCGCACCGATATAACGACGCAGAACCGAAACGACCGGATTAATTTAAAACGTGTATTCGGGTCCTACTAAGGACAGAAAAGGACTTTTGCCACCGAAAAGGACCGAAAAGAACTTTCGGGCACCGAAAAGGACTTCTTAAATTCCATTTTATGCTATAAAAACGTTTGAAATCTATAAAGGGTAAAATATTTTATTTCTAAACATAATTTTCTAGAACATTAAGTGAAAAAATGCCCTTTTCGGTGCCCGAAGTTCGGCATTTGCGATGTCCTTTTCGGTACATGGCGTCTCTTCACTGACCAGAAGTGGAGTCTTTTTCGGTGCTGTTTTTTTTTTTTTTTTTTTTTTTTGTAAAATTTTAGGATGAAGCTACTACAATTCACAAACTTATTATTCAAGCGCTGATTACTATCATGATGATATTAGAATTTCTAAAACATATGTTTTATATGACATTTAACGTCAAATAAAAGTCCTTTTCGGTGCCCGAAAGTTCTTTGCGGTGGGGTAAGTCCTTTTCTGTTTTTAGTAGGACCGCGTGTATTCGAGTACACGATAATTTCACTCGAACGCACCCATTGTTGACAAAATAGTCGAAGTTTCTAGAAAAATACTTGGGAGAATTTAAAATGAAAGACGAATTTAATTGCCAAATTCTTTAAATCTACGTGAAACTAAAACACACGCTAACCGAAATTATCAATGATAGCAATATGCGAAAGAACCAGTATAGAAATTACGCTTGAAAATGCCACCAATTTTGCCGTTTATGCGTTACTTCGTTTATTTAGTATTATAGATTGTTCATGCACGGCTTTACTAACGAGAGATAATTTACATCAACACTTATTTTTTTTAAAAAATTCTCTTCATTTAGTCTCGTTACAGTGTTAAATTGATGTTTAATCAAATATTGTAGTTTGAATGCCGAAAACCTCTGCGTGGGGCCGAATTTTCATTCAGGAGCCGCCAAAAACAAGAAGTGCAACATGCAGCTCTGCCAGAAATACAGAACTATCAGCCTCATCAATCATCCGAGAAAAGTCATGCTGAAAGTCATCTTGAGCAGACTCAAACCCAAAGCTGAAGAGATCGTCATCGAAGAACAGACTTTTTTCAGAGCTAAAGGGTGAAACACAGAGATTGTGTGTGAAATGAAGCAGTTTTTGCAGAATCAAAACAATGTCTTCATAGACTTGACAAATGAGCCGCGACACGAGAAAACCAACAATGTGGTTGTGCGCCCAGTGCAGACTCAGATCAGTCTGGAAAAATGCCTAGTCCGATCAGACTCTTTGCTAAGCGCGCAAAGGGATGTCTAGGGTGTAAGCTACCTCCATGCGGACAGCGAAGACTCTGAACAGACTGGGCGGATGCCCAGGCTGATCTGAGTCTGCGCTGGGCGCACAGCCACATTGTTTGTTTTTTCGTGTCGCGGCTCAAATAAGCATTTGATAGTGTATCAACAGCAGCTTTTTTGGGCCACTATGCGGAAGTACAATAGCGATCAAAATCTTGTTCTTGCTATTGAGGACCTCTATGATGAGGCTATAAGTGTAGTTCAGACCCACGGGAGAATGATTCAGAACAACATATGGAATTAGACAAGGGTACCTTCTCCCACCCACCCCCTTCATTATTGTTCTTGAAATTAATATTTTAACGCTCTGGCAAACTTGATGGATAAGTAAGCATAGGCGCTGTGCTATTTCCAATCTGCGGTTTGCCGATGACATTGCTGAGGCAGAGCAGGAACTAGAAGCCCTAGTTGATATTCTCGGTAAACCTGCACAAGGTATAAAACGAATATAAGTGCTGAAAAGATAAACTAATGACAGACAGCGCCATTGACATGCAGAAGGAGGTCAGGGCAATAGGACAGACTGAAGTTGGAAATTTAAAGAGTAACTACACTTCAGGAACTGACTGAATCAGATCCCAAACCCTATCCCCAACATCAAAGGGAAAGATTGACAAAGACATCCCAACAAACAATAAATTACGAGTGATAAGCCGAGTTAGCAGCTCTTTCCCAAATAGGTGGCAACTCACCTATCTTTACTAAACTAAATAATTTAGACCAACAGAACGGTTACAAAAGACTAAGGAAATTATACGAACTTTAACTAGCTAAGAGGGTTGTTCAGAAAGTTCTGATTCTAGCCACACCACTTTGTTTACCGGCATGTTTGGGACAAATGCTATGCATGTATTGAAAGCACTACATTTCGTCTTTACAATGATACCTAACACTGTACAAAGATATATTTTCTTATTGAGTTACAATGCATGTTATTAGGCCCCAGTCATACCACTGGGCTAATTTCATATGAGAATTTATTTTCAGTGTGTCATTCAAGTGCAAAATCATTGTTAATACAAAATAAATTTTTGTCAGCTTCTTGTCAATCGTTGCTTTCAATATCCATTCAAAAGTTAGAAGGGTAGCAAAAATTATCGATTTAGTCCTTGCAAAGCAATGCGCTGTTCTTATGACGTTATTGAAAACGACGTCAACGTCATTTTTGAAAGCTCATAGCGGCTTCTATGCTTATATCAAATTTAATTTTTCGACGGTTTCGATTTGGCTCATGCAAAGGCTCTTTCTAACAAGATTTTGAATGTTAAGACCCTTGTTTTCGTTACCAAATCATTATAATTTAGTAGAAAGGGAGAAGCTGCTACTACATAAAATGCTTATAATCTAAATTAAAGAGACAGTATGGAGCATAAATTAAATGTATTTTCCGCGATATTTACAGGTCACACTTGCCTGGAGACTAAGTTTGAATAGCAATGATAAAACAAAAGACTGCTCATATATGCACTATGGCCTTCTTAAGTAAAAATCTGCAGTGGCTGTAGGGTATACTTCTTTCAAAAACGTTAAAAAATATGTCCTTTAGAAAATATAAACCTCGTTTGCAGAGTTATCCGGACATATCATACTTTTATATATTTTCGCTAGTTCAGCATTTATTATGGTTACCATAATAAGACGTCACGATCAGAACTTTCTGAACATCCCTCGTACAAGACCTTAGAGCAGTTGTCTCGGATGATGATTCGAATTCGGAGTTTCTGTCAAGGATTAAATAGGCCACAGTGACTGCAAATATGAAGACAATATAGAAAGATAATAACATATCTCTTGGATCAAAGGTAAAACTGATGCACTTTCTTGTCCTATCTACATTTCTGTAGGCCTGTGGGTCATGGGCCTTGACAGCAAAGTTATAGAAAAGTGGTGACATGCTTCCGATGGTCACCTAACATTTCGTACAATAACCATGTCTTTAATGAGGAAGTTCACAGAAGGATCCAAACATCCTTTGGAGAATGTGACGACTCCTGATCCTGTCAAGAAACGGAAACTAAGGTGGCTTGGCTACATCTCAAGTTTTTGTGCATTAGCAAAGACGGTCCACAGGGCACCGTTAAAGGAACGTTAAAACAATAAGCAGAAGAAGAGGTGGGAAGGCAATACTAAGGAGTAGACAGGAACGAACTTCGCATCAACTAGGGCAGTTGAAGACAGATCCAGATTGAAAGGAACTTTTGCCAAGTCATCTGTTACCCCAACGACCTTGTAACTTTATAAGAAAGACTAAACAAGTATTTTAGCTGCACACTTTCGTGTTTCATTTCTTCAGTTTCTGAGAAAAAACAAGTTGATTGACAGGTTTCTGCATGCGACAAACATCTGAGAAAACCTACGAAACGGTTGTGCGCCCAGCGAAGACTCAGATCGGCCTGGCATCCGCCCAGTTTGATCAGAATCGTTGCTAAGCGCTTAAAGGGTAGTTAAGGGTCTGAGCTACCTCCATCCGGAAATCAAAGACTCTGATCAGGCTGGGTGGATTCCTCAGCTGATCTGAGTCTGCGCTCTGTTGGTTTTCTCATGACGCGGCAAATCTGTCTCTGAGCCTCACATACTGATGCACTCCGCGAGCCAGAGCAGCTGTAGACATCAAGTAAGACATGCCTAAGTAAGGTTCCTAACCGAGTCAACTTATTAAATATGACCAGACAGGCAAGAGCCCTAATGATACCAGTGAAAATATGAAAGCGGAATGGCCAGCCCCGGATCCAGGGTAGGCTTTGGGGCTTCAGCCCCGCCATCTGGGCCTTTGTGTTGTGTAGGCCTATAATGTGTAGGCCCCCCAGATAAAAAGGAGTATCTGATGACAATTTGAGATAAGTTATCCATGTGGTTACATTAAAATATATGTTGTGAAATCTCATTAGAATCGGCTCCGCAAGGCTATTCTAATGAGGTATCATAGCATATAGGCTATTTCGAGGCAAAAAATATATTATCAGAAATTCTCATCAAACTGATCCCTAACACGTCTCAGAACCTCCCAGCCCCACCAGTAATCCAGAGCCACGCCAGTACGTGGTGGTCTGGATCCGGGCTTGAACGGCTGCGTATGATCTAGATCTACTCCGTCTACTCTGTTTGCATCGTAATCTCAAACATAAAAGATCATTAAAAAAATAAAACCGATTGCGTCAGTTGAGTTTTTGGCATATATGATATTATCACAGTCTATAGATCCAGCAAAGCTGAAGATTGTTTCATCGCAGACTTATATTGGGTCGAGTCTGGTAACTTCGGACAGCGGGTAAATTCGGATATACCATTGCAAACAGTGAAAATTCAGCTGGCGGCTCATGATGAACCGTCTTATCAGGATTTTTACTGTTTGCCCAGTTAATGTTGGTTTAATTTCAAACAACTGACATATAAAGGAAACAATGTCACTGTCTGAATTTTCCTGACTTGACCCTACATAACGTACACATTTTATTTTTCAAGCACTGAAGCATCACACTCGACTACTTCGATAACCCTTGATTCATCTGCTCTGATGGTAATGGCATCTTGTAAGTGACGTCCGCTGGACTCTCGACTGTCTACTTCCGTAGCCCTTGGTTCATCTAGAGCCCTGATGATAATGGAATCTCCTAACTGAGCAATTAGCTCTTTGGGGATATCATCATCGTGATGCACCTTAATCCATGCATCACCTGCAAATAAGGCAGTTCTCTATTCCTTACCCCATTTATGCCTAGTGCTCTCATCCATCCTGTTTTACTGGATAAGTCCATTAGTCATTTAAGGGGTGTCTGGTTAGGTTTATTCTCATCATCTTTTTTTTATCTTATTCGAATATCCGTTTGTCTTATGAAAATAGAGAAGACCTTGATCAGACGCCGTGTCATGTGGTGTCTGATCTTGGTCTGCAATGTTTACAAATCATGAGGCATAAACAGGTTTACTGTAACGAACTTGCAAACCAAACTGTCTATTTGTAAATACGTATGCCTAATATAATCATTATTGTTATATTCATATTCCAGGCCCACCTTATGATGTAAATAATAAAAAGAATAAAAAAAAAAAAACTAAACAATCATTAAAGGTGTTGACTGCCTGCCCCGGCCATATGCCTCACGAAATGAATTATGTGTTAAAACATATTTATGTTAAGTTATTTCAAATTCGATCCATAACTAAAGATGCCAGAGGGATGACGTGGTGGGGACGTATAGTTTTACCCTCGTACGTGTTTGCGTGCGTGCGAACGTCTGTCACACTTTGTAGTACTGTTCTTGTCGCCACAACACATCCTAAAGTACTTGATGCAGGGATTCGAAACCTGCAACACACTTTGGACAGGCATTGTACATATATACGGAAAAAAAACGGAATTGCAATACAGGTCATAATTGCAGAATTGAATGACATACATATTTGGACCATATTTCACACTTCGGAGTACTTGCGTGTCTATTCAACTTCTCCTACAGTATTTAATGCAGGGATTTGAAACTTTAGACACAGTTCAGACATGCATTGAACATGTGCAATAAGGAAACAGAATTTTGATTTAGATCAATATTGCAAAATTATGTCCCCTTAAATGACATACATATTTTGACCATATTTCTTACTTTTTTAGTCCTGTTCGAGTCTCCGCTTCTCATTTTACAGTATTTGATGCAGGGATTTGAAACTTGTAACACAGTTTAGATATGTATTGAACATGTGCATAAGGGAAACAGAACTTTGATCAAGGTCATTTTGCAGAATTATGTCCCCTTAAACGACATACATATTTTCCCCATATGTCTGTGCCTTTTGTACAAGCTCACCTTTTTTTATCCATCTAGCCACCTCATTTGTAAACCGCTTTTGATATAATATCACAGCTGTATTGGGTATGACAAAACCTTACACAGATTTGTGTTTTGGGTTGGTATGGTAAAGGTCAAGGACACAGTTAAACTGTGTCTATTTTTAGAAAAACTTTGTCATCGCTCTAGCACTTTTATGTAAGGACCGAATTAGCTGTAACTTAAGACAAATAATAAGTATAACAATATCTTGGACAAGTTTGTGTTTCAGCACTGTAGATCCAAGGTCAAGGTCACAGGTGCTACTTTTAGAAAAAAAAAGTTGTCATCTCTCTAGTCCTTTTAAATATTGACAGATTTTATATTACTTCACACAAATGTTCAGTGTGACAGTCAATATTTTGGACAAGTTTGCGATCCAGAATTTTAGGGTCAGGTCAAAGTCACACTTGCTATTTAAAAAAAAAATATTTTGTCATCCCTCTTTTGCCTTTTTAATGGACCGATTTTTGTATAACTTTATACAAATATTAAGCATGACATTATCTGGAAAGAGTTGGCGTTTCAGATTTGTAGGTCTAAGGTCAAGGTCACAGATGCTAATTTAGATAAAACTTTGTAATGTTTCTAGCTCCTTTTTTGTGAGCTGATTTTGATAAACCTTCACACAAATGTTAATATCTGGAACAAGTTCGCATTCCAGTGTTGTACATCCAAGGTCAAGATCACAGTTGCCAATTTTAGAAAAAAAACTTTGTCGTTCCTCAAGCTCCTTTTTTTTATTAACAGATTTTAATATACCTTAACACAAATGTTTACAGTGACAATATATTGAGCAAATTTGCGATCCAGCATTTAAGAGGCAAGGTGAGGGCTACATCTGCTAATTTTAGAAATCAAAGCCTTGTCAGCCCTTTATTTATGGACTGCTTTTGATGTAACTTCACACAAGTGTTCACTTATCAGATATGTCTTAACACATTACATATCTAGTGAGGCTTATGGCGGGGGCATTTATTAACTTTAGTGAGTGTCTAGTTTTCGAAGAACAGAAACCTTGACCTTGCCTCTCAAATGCTGGATTGCAAATTCGTTAAAGATTATATTACACTAAACTCTTGTGTGTGGTTATATCAAAACATGGTACTAGAGTAATGACAAATTATTTTCTGAAAATAGCAACAGTAATATTGACCTTGGATATACAATGCTGGAACGTTAAATTGTCCAAGATTTTGTCATACTTAACATTTGTGTGAAGTTATATTAAAATCACTTTACTAATAAAGGCGCCAGAACCATGACTAAATTTTACCAAACTTAGCATCTCTGACGTGAGCTTGGACCTACAATGCTGAAACGGTTTGTCCAAGATGTTGTTACGTTTGATATTTTTTAAAGTTATATCAATTTCGGTCCATAAAATGTGCTAGGAGAAGGATGACAAAATATTTTCTGACATTAAATTTCTGAAATTGCCAACTTTTCCAAGATATTCGTCCGCAACTTTCTACGCCACCTGGAGTAACGTGTGAATTCTGTTGGATATTTGCGGCCAGCATAGAAAATAATGGTGCATATCTGTATTTTTCGGAATGAACACGGAAAATGATCATTTTTTTTAAAAAAAAAGAGAAATATGCTGGCAAAATCTTTAATCAACGCAGTACAAAAGTCATGATTTACTATATATTCTATACACTTATAGGGTAGTCAACTTAAACTAAAAAATGATCGCGGTATTTCTTATGCAATCTTTTCAAAACATATATCAGGCTGTTTGAAAATTAACTCGTTTTTTTAAAAAAATAAACAAGAAAAATGAATTAGAATATAAGGAAAAATGAAATTAGAAAAAAATATGACTTGCCCATTTATCGTAGTGTATTTCATGTCCTGTTCGATTCTCGAATATCGATTATCGACTTTTTAATTAGTCAGTCTGAAATGATCGACTTTGTTAAATATAATATAAAAAAAGTTTTTCGCAGATACTTCAATTTATTGCAGGAAAGAAAAAAAAAAAAAAAAAAAAGGAAGGAAAAAAGTTTACAACTGGGGCTCGAACCCTCGACCTTACCAATTATTTTTCGGGTATTATGCGGGTTAATCGAGCGTCACATTAACTGATCACTTTGTATATTAAAGGTGTTATTGTCCGCATCTTGACATCTTGAAAAAAACTACCTTCTGCATATACAAACACAGCCAACCTGCACACATGCTAAATATACTGGTTTAGCGTGAGATGTTCGCATAGAAAATACCTAGGCATGCACAGGTTTGATGGGGAGCTGTGCAGGTCTGATCAGAATGCGCAGAACCATGTACAGGCTGGTTTAGACAAGCGCAATTCGTGCGTTTATCATATATATGCATATACATTTTTCATGACAGGGCTGAATTGTTTAATTTTAATTTCTGCATGCGCTTGGAATATACAAACCGTGCATCACAGAACAGATTGTACATATGAGTCGGATCTTAGTCTTTACTATTAGCTCATGATATACCTCTTTATTATATACCTATCAATGATACACCCTTTGAACTGCCTGTTTTCTGGCCATCTGATACAGGGAGCCGTATCAAACTGACGTTTTCTGCATCCGTATCACTATCCTTTAAAACGAGGCTATTTTAGAGTTCCAGCTTCAGGCGCGTCATTTGTTAACGTGCATCGCAGAAACGAGAACCAGAGAAACCGGACTAGTGACGTAACGTCAACAAACACGTCAAATGGCGCGCCACAACAGCTCAGTCGGTGGCGTTTGTCTCACGACTAGCTACGTACCTCAGCCGCGCAGTTTCGAATCCGGGTCGATGCATTATCGCTGGCAAGTACGGTATATAATAAACAAATTATTATAATAGTAACTTGATCTGGTGTACTGTATCACGTCTCGTGGATGAGCTCATACCATCGGATCACCCTCGACGCAAGCGTCTCGGGAGATCCGATGGTATAAGCTCATCCACTCGACGTGATACAGTACACCAGATCAAGTTACTATTATAATAATGTTATTTATTCCATTGAAATAGACAAAATTCTAGTTCCAGCTTTTAAGATGGATCTTGACTTTAGATTGTAAGAGGTTTTATAGCTAAATAACTGATTATGTTATTGGAGGTCGTTGTGTGTGTGTGTGTGTGTGTGTGTGTGTGTGTGTGTGTGTGTGTGTTTTATTTGGGGGACGAGGGATGGGGTTTGGGAGGGAAGCCTTCGTCTTAAAGTCGATTAAAGCTGGCAGTCAGGCTACCCAATCCGAACGCTAACAACTCACATTACAGAACAGCCTTGACATATATGTTGGAACTGAATCGTCACTGCTCGCACATGATGAAACTGTTTATGCAGCTATAAGACGGGATTTCCTTCTAAGAAGAAGACAAAATTTTAGGTTCATCGTTTACGATGGATCTGGAGTTTTTGTACTGTAAGTTTCAGATGTTAGGGATCATTCTGTTTGTGTTTGGGGGGATCGAACCTCCGTCTTATCACCGAATTAATATAGTTATCAGCTTGTCCAATCTAAGAGCTAACACCTCTGGTCTCAGAAACCAAACATTGTTTTTGCCGAACTTAAATGTCGGATGAAATTAATGCATTTCGGCGGAAAACAAAAGTTGCCAAGCAGCCAATTTGGTAGAAAAACAATCGCATTTAATCTAAATAAAACAGTAAGATTAATGACATGATATGTTAATCAAATCTTATAGTAATATCTATTAGAAAAATCCAGGGAACACGTTTACTACGAACTTCGCGTTTTTCAAGTTATTTATGCCCCAATCCAACCCACTTCTCACTATCAAGAGCAACCGGGTCATATTAAACAGTGTGCACTGGAACATTCCCAATGTAGAACGCTTTTAGCGTCCGCATCTTTCTACGCCACCGGGAGTAATGTGTGAATTCTGTTGGATATTTCTGGCCAGCATAGAAAATAAGGGTGCTGATCGGAAATGTAAAAATGACCGCACTGTTTTACTTCCTATTTCAAAAACATGTGTACAACGAAATGCTGAATAATTGTGTGTGTTTTTTTTTCGGAACGAACACGAAAAATGATCTTTTTACAAGTTTACAAGTTTACAAGTTTATTTATTAATACAGAAAGTTTCACAAATGAAACATACAATATACAGTGAGTGAAATAGAAGAAGACGAAAAGAAAAAACAAAACAAAAAAAAACATGACACTAACAATATACTAATTAATGCTAAGTTCATTTGAGGGAGACAACCATATCAGATAACACATTTTAAAAGTTTTTTACAGTATACTCCCTTTCACTATTTCAAAATAACAAGTGACAACTGGGATACTGTGCACAGACCAGTAAATAAATTAATTAACTTAGTTAAGAGCATACTAGATCTAGATCTATGGTAGCACTACAAATATTGTTAAGAGTGCGATAATAATTAAACTCAGAAATTCAGTACACTGAAGCCCAACAGTCACAACAAAATTGAAACAGTGAAAATAATGAAAATAATAAAATCAGATAAGAGGTATGGGTAAAATGGTAAATTAACCTCGTAGTTAAATCATTAGCTAATTAATATGTTATCAAAAGCGTACAATCACCTGTCCCGCTTATTAAAACATTGCAAAATAAAACGTGACACAATTTTACATACTTTAACATCTTCATTACTCAAGAGCCAAATAAATTTTTGTTGCAAAGACAGAGACTCAAATTTTTTATTATCTATGTGACTTAAGAAGATTAATCTTTCATATAAATAATTACAACATTCTAATAAGAGGTGTTGTTCATCTTCAATTAAACCACTGTTACACTGCCTACATATTCGGTCACATACTGGGGTTTTAGGAACTGTATATCGGCCTCTTTCGATCTCTAACATATGAGCACTGATGCGAAACTTCGATAGTGCTTGTCTCTCTTCAAATTTAAGGGAGTTTAAATAAGATTCACATGCAAAGTGAGATTTAAAAGTGGCATACGTGCGTAATTTATTTCCGCCATTAACATCATTAGATTTACTTTTGCTGCTGCTAATATCAGACTGCCACTTGTTTTCAAATCTTTGTTTCAGTTTCTTTTTTAAGCAAAATAATGTTCTTTTGTTCAGTAGAAACGGGTTGTTAAACACATTAACCATGTTAAGCTCTTTAAAAATCAAATAAATACAATGCAACCAACAGTTATTGTCATTTTCAAACATGCTATAGTTTTCTTTCAAGGCTTCGCTAAGTAACATGTCCTTGGAAGAGTCCACAGTGTGTAAATGAAGCCAATATTTGATCATTAAAATCATAGCATCAATGTAAAGTGGATATCTGCCAAGTTCTCCCAGGACTGCAAGATTTGAGGCCTTCTTGTTTACCCCAAGAATAAACTTACACAGCTGAATGTTAAGTTTCTCAATGTGAAGGTCTTTGAAAATATGCCCAATAGAACTATCTGAAAAACGAGTATATTTCTTTGTGTCAAAAGTGTTCCAAATTTCAGAAGCATATAATAAAATTGGTTTTACTGTATGATCAAAGGTATGTATAACTGTGGAAATTTTGGGAGATGAGTATTTAAAGAAAACTAAAAAAACAAAAGAGAACTAAGCGGGCAAAACGTTAATCAAAGCAGTACAAAAGTCATGATTTACTATATATGCTATACTTTTATAGGGTAGTCAACTTAAACTAAAAATGACAGCGGCATTTCTTATGCAATCTTATTAAACAAATGTATGAGGCTATTCAAAATTTAATGTGTTTTCAAAATAAACACGGAAAAATGAATTTGAATATAAGAAAAACTAAAATTAGAAGAAAAAAACGACTTGCCCGTATCTCGTTGTGTATTTCATTACCTGTTCCATTCTCGAATATCGACTATCGACTTTTTAAAGAGTTGCGTGAAAAGTTATCCATGGTAAGGTCGTTATTCTCAAAACTGTTTTCCATGTACATGATGTATTTGCATTACATTTCACATTTTGGTAAAGTTATATCAAAATCTAATAATAAATAAAGGGACTAGAGGGATGATTTTTTTTCTAAAAATTGCAACCTGTGACATTGATCTTAAGCCTACAGTGCTGAAATGGCTCTTTTTGCAAGATATTGTCATACCTAACATTTGTGTGAAGTTATATGAAAATCAATCTATAAATAAAAGCGCTAGAGCGATGAAAAAGTAGTTTCTAAAAAAGCAACTATGACCTTTACATTGACCCTTAAATTCTGGATTGCCAACCTGTCAAAGGATTGTCACACTTATAATATGAGTGATGTTCTTTCAATATTTGTTAATAAATAAAGGGCTAGAGCGATGATACAGTTGTTTTTTTTTTTTTTTGTTTGATTATTTTTTCTAAAAAAATAGCAATTGTGACCTTTACCTTAAATCTACAGTGCTGAAATGAAAACTTATGCAAGATATTGTCATACTTAACATTCGCATGAAGCTATATCAAAATCAATATATAAATAAAAGTGCATGAGCGATACAATTTTTTTTCTAAAGATAGCAACTGTAACCTAGACCCTTCCTACCTGAAATGCAAATTTATTCGATATTTTGTCATAGTTACCTAATATAGCTGTAATGTTATATCAAAATCGGTAAATAAATGAGGTCGCTAGAGCGATGAACAAGAGTTGTCGCCTGACGGCATAGCTCACCTGAATTGGTGTTTGCCCATCCCACAACCGCTATGGTGGTGTGGTTTGCTTTGCATAAAACGTCAGGCACGCATGTCATTAATGACAGCACATTTATAAATATAAAACTTTAACCAAAATTTTTTAGACAAAATTCTATGTCGATGTCCTTTACTTCAAGGTCACCCAGTTGGATATATAGTGTTTTGTAAAAACTCAAAAAACTGTCGAACACCAGTTCAGGGTTAAACTGAATCCCTGCCTAGCTTTATGAATCAGTATGCAATTAGAAAACTTTAATAAATACCAAAATTTTCTAAGTCACTGTCCTTGATATCAAGGTCACTGAGTGGGGTAGGGTAGTACTCTGTAAAACTTTGGACTAATATCTGACTACAGTGCAAATATCAAAAGCATCCATCTATGGGTTCAGGAGGTATAAGTGTTTAAAAAACTTTAACTAAAACATTCAATCAATAAAAAGACAATTTTCTAAGTCCATGACCTTGACATCGGGGTCACTGAGGGGGAGGGGAAGGGTAGTAGTTCTTTGAAAACTTTTGACCAATATCTAACTACAGTGTAAGTATCAAATGAATCCATCCAGGGGTTAAAGGAATATTGGGCTTTAAAAAACTTTAACCAAAATATCCAGTCCAAACAAAAATCCCAATATTCTAAGTCCCTGACAGTGACAACAAGGTCACTGAGTGGGTCGGGGTAATACCCTGTTAACTTTGGACCATATCTAACTACAGTGCCAGTAGCAAATGAATCCATCCATGGGTTCAGGAGATGTAGGTCTTTAAAAACTTTAACCAGAACAGCCAATCCGGACGCCGACGCCAGGCTGACAACAATAGCTCTTTCTTTCGTTCATGCGAGCTGTAAAAGGTGACCCTGTACATAACCCATGGAAATATGGTCAATATATTTATGTCATTTAAGGGGACATACTTCTGCAATACCGACAGAATGATATTCCGTTTCCTTTATGAACATGTTCATTGCATTTCTGAACTGTGTTGCAAGTGCAAGTTTCAAATTCCTGCACCAAATACTGTAGGAGGGTTGCTGAGACATAAACAGTACTAGAAAGGGTGCAAACTAGTCAAAATATGTATGTCACATCCAATGTATTTGGGAATATGTCATGGGTGTGATGTGTGTTTTTAGCTTTGAGCAAATCAAAATATCGATTACCCTACCTTTTTCGATACTGTTTCCAATGTCAGTTTTCAGTTCTAATCCAACAGCATGATTTACAGGATCTCCTGCCTTCGCCCTCCCTGCTCCCAGTTTTGCTGATACAACGGCACATGTCATCGCATCAATGTCAGCGACGTAACCTGAACAGTGAACACAATGCATAATATGCCTGTACCGGCCTTCTTCAAAGGTAAATGCAAGAAGAAATATACTCAACATTCCTTGTGAAAATGCAAGAAGAAATTTACTCTACATTCCTTGTGATATCACAAGAAATGTAGAGTAAATTTCTTCTTGCATTTTCCTTTGAAGAAGGCCGGTACAGGCCGAAACGTCAGCATATAAAGAGTATAAACAACTAACAAGCATTTATTGATTCTTCCTAAGAAGAAACCGGTGATTTAATAGAATAGACAATGCAAAATATTTTATTACTTTAACCGCTTTGATTTAATCTGTTCATCAATTTTATGAAAATTTACTATCCTTCCCAAATACCCGAACTCCCCATCTCCCCCCCCCCCCCCCCCCCCCTTTCCATCCCCCGCCACGCAGACTGTAAAAATGAAGTGTTTTAAAAAATACTGTATTACAAAGATTTGGTCGGACGCACCCTGGTCAGCGTTTTTTCTTGAATCTGACACTGCGTTCTCTGCTGTGTTACATCATCGTTTATGCATATGGGTATACATGTAGGGTTTTTCATCGGGATGTTTCATTAAAGAGCTAGTAAGACTCTTAGAAAGTCGAACACCTACACTCACTCTAAGCATGTTCGAAATATTCGCAAAAACTTGATACTATATGCATGATATGACGTCGCTGTTATTCCGTGGATAACGTTGTCTCATATGTATTCCCTCATCTTTAGTGGCAGGGGCGTGGGGCATAATATAGCAGTTAAAATAGTAATTTGACCAAAGGTTCGTAATTCTAGGTCAAAATAGAAAGAAAACCATCTTCCAAGCAAGTTTATGTGTTCAGTCGACCATGAAAACTATGCTATTGTGATATTCTGGTCACATCATCTGAATGTCCTTCTCAAGGTACTTCCTTGACATGAGTTTGGTGATAACATGTCTGTTCATTTAACAATAAGGCCAAGAAATATTGAAAATTGAGGTCAAAAATATCAAAAAATGCTAAATGTCAAAGGAAGTCTTTTTTGACTACATATGTTCAAATTAGACCAAATAAAATGATATGGAAATATAGTTTAGATGTTCTGTTAATCATTTTATCAAATCCTGTCTGTCTGCTGTACTCTTCTACCAAATGAGAATGTTTTTACAAGACAGGCTAAACCATGTTGGATTACCCCACCCACTTTTTTGGACCCATAGCTCAGTAACTAGGGCTTTCCGCGCAAAGTCACATATGGTTTAATAAACTAGACACACTAGAGTATAAAATCAGTCAAAAAAATAAAACTTTGGTAGGATGCAGAAAACCCACCTTATTGATACCCCCCTTTGCACTAAAACGTCACGATTTCGCCATTAGAAACGTTTTATGGACGTCAACGCATAACGTTGCGACGTAATTTGCATACTAGTGGATTTTCGTTTTTAATGCATGGCTTTATTACACTCTCAGCTGCGACGTCATATGATAAATAGGCAAAAACCATGTTAGTGTGCTTTGATCAAAATTGTCAGGTAGACCAGAAACAGCGTTGGAATGGCGAGGCTTGTCAGGCGAGACTAGATACAGCGTAGAAATGTCGAGGCTTGCCGAGCCAGTCCGACGTGTTTCTGGTCGTCGAGCCTGATAAACTTGATACCAAAACAATCTAACATGATGGTTTTCTATCTTCTTGGAAGTGCATGCATTCAGATGAAAAATGTTTTTCTTCAACAAACTATTAGGTCAGTCTTGCCCCTGTGGCTACCATTGTAAATGAATACCTGAACATGCGCTTGTCAGCTCTGAGGTTTTCTTTGCTTTCGGCAAAATTGTCGTCCAGTCAACACCCCTTGTGCATAGCCGGTCAGCCAACGTAGGTTCGACTCCTTGTGCTTTCAGCATAGCACAAAATTTAGCAATGGCTGTCCCATCCTTCAGAGAGCATCTGATCATATTAGAACATTCGTTTATCCCTGGATTATTCTCTGTCCTGGATAGGAGGTTGGCACCTACAAATATTAATAATATTTTTCATAACAATACGACACAGCTAGTCTGAGCTACATTTTTAACATAAAACGGCAGTTACTGTCGTTTTGTTTCAGCGTTGTTCGGCATTATAGCTTCTTTTTTTTTAATTTATACAGATAGAATTTTGTTTGAAGTAATGAGCGGGTATACAACTTATACCATGACTTACTCATCACATTATGCAGGGATAATTCTGGCTAAAAATTTGACGACAGAAAATATCTCACTCAGCCATTTTCGTGAGAAGTTTTCCATTTTCAGTGAGAAGTTTTTGGTGCTATCCATTATAGACGTGCGTTTTGGATGAAATTTTGTCTCTCATTGAATTAGTTCAATGAGATTTTTGGCCAAAACATAGAGCAAATCTCTCACATTCTCGCCCGAAAATGATCTCAAATAACCGATGCTTTTCAAGGCTATAAGTTATACATAGAAATAGTTGGTATTCTGATGGTAGCAGATGATGTGCACCTTTTTAAGGTAATTTGATTTAATTTTGCTATGTAAGAGATCTTATGACTTTTCATTCCTATGATTGGCAAACCGAAATTATTGAAGCATTCATCATTAAATCTAGATATCTAGGCGATCTTATTTAAAAACATTGATTTAAATTTAAAAGCATGGTGAATCAAATTTATCTACCTGAGCTGCGTTTAAGATTTTTTCCCCGTGAATTATCGCTGATTAACACATGTTGTTACATGTAGAGGGCACATTACGAAATATTATTTCACCTCGGCAAAGTCGGAGTGAATGAATATTTGTATCTGACCGATATTTTGTCTTTTTCAAAATTGATGATAAACTCGCTGATTTTAATCTTAACACAGTTAATTTACCTTTTTTCGATGGCGACGTTTCCCGTTCTGCCTCTTACGGGGTTTGCATTTATCAATTTATCTACCGGTATCATAAACTTCGAAACGCTTTTCCAAAAACAAAATCGCCGACACTATGAATTAGCTTCTAAATTCTCGGTCGGATTAAAAACTCCTTTATAGCAGAGCCTATCGGAAAGCAAATTTTATGGTTGAAAATTATTTGAGCCGCGACACGTCAAAACCAACAATGTGGTCGTGCGCCCAGCGCAGACTCAGATCAGCCTGGGCATCCGCCGAGTCTGGCTAGACTCTTCGCTAAGCGCTTAAAATGTAGCCAAGGGACTAAGCTACCTTCATGCGGAAAGCGAAGACTCTGATCAGGCTGGGCGGATGTCCAGGCTGATCTGAGTCTGCGCTGGACGCACGACCACATTGTTGGTTTTCTCGTGTCGCGACTCAATTATGTCTGATTTTTCTTATAATTTCAGCGGAAAAAAATATCATACGTTACAAACGTATTGCTCGAGGGCTTTTCGTTTAATAGCCTTTTGAATTGAATACAAGAATTAAGTTTACATATACTAGGAAAATTCTCAGAAACTGACAAATTGACTCTCAGATGCCACCAAAAACACCATGTGGGAAAAAGACAACACAAACTTACCTCATCAATGACAGCCATAAGAACAGTCGTTTCCCATTAAGGTTGTCGTCTATACATTACAAACAGTATATCAATAAATGACAAAGCAACTAGCAACACATAAAAACAACCAACAGGAACTAAAACAGAAGTGCCGCCTTGGGACGGCCAGTAATGATATCACTGGGGTGGGGGCTTAACCGGTTTGTGGTCGACCAACCTTGACTAATGTAATGATACAGTCTGTGTGCTGAGTGGTTTATCCAGTGATGGTTAATAATTTCATTTTCCTCTTTATTTGTATGCCAGTGTATCGGGCATCAATTTCAATGATGAACCAGACATCAATCTGTTTATTTTCGTTACTTGGGGCCGGAGCTTGTCTTGTCTGTTGCTTCCCTATTCGGGGTTCACCTGATGGCTTTCTTTTGCTCCAGTATTTCAGTGGTGTTGTTTGACACCCAAATGATATTTAGGTGTCGCAACACATCGTTTCTGTTGCATCCACATATGAGCCGCGACACGAGAAAACCAACAAAGTGGATGTGCGCCCAACGGAGGCTCAGATCAGCCTGGGCATCTGACAAGTTTGATCAGAGTCTTCACTAAGCACCTGAAGGGTAGCTAAGGGTCCAAGCTACCTCCATGCGGACAGCGAAGACTCTGATCAGACTGGGCGGATGCCCAGGCTGATCTGAGTCTGCGCTGGGCGCACAACCACCTTGTTGGTTTTCTCGTGTCGCGGCTCATATATGATTGATCGTAGGTCTTATCCGTGATTTTCGTTTGTTTCATGTAACGATGCATTGATGGGTTAGGAAATCTTTAATGCGAAGCAAACAGCCAACTAAATGTTTCAAGCTTTTGGCAGTGAGTTGGGTCTAGTAAAACTAGTTTCGGCCTCCAGCAATCAATTACCAACCGTTCTGTTGTGTTCCTCATTATTACATATTCTTACGTTCGCCTGTTTGTGGTCAACTAGCAATATGGTCACCTGTATAACTGCCCACTTTGCTTTCAATTGGGATGTCTGAATGGCCACCTGTTTGAGAAATAGCCGTTTTTATGTGTTTTTGCTTATTTTTCATTTTTATTTATTTATTTTTTTTTTTTTGCTTTTTTGTGTGTTTGTTGTTGTTGTTTGTTTTTAGTGTATTTCCTGACCTTTGCCTATCGATGAATAAATTTCTTTCCCTTTTGTTTTTAGGGATGGATATGAAATCTGGCCCCGAGGTTATAAACTTTTTTCGTGCTCAACTCAACTGAGCATATAATTTTCTCTGCTGATAAATATGAAAATGCCAACTAATGTTGGCATTTTCATATTCATAAGCCGAGAAAAATTCATGCTCAGGTTAATTCAGCAAGAAAACAACTGTACTTATCTATAAGCAGGTAAAATTTCATGCTCAGCTGAGTTGAGCATGAAAAAAGTTTTCTAACCTCGGGGCCTGATTGTATTAGTTCCTGATCATTCCCTATCTTGTTACTTTCTATAAGTCTTTGATTCTTAGACATAATTTTGTATAGCTTGTTGCCATTCGCTTGGAAACAGCTGACTTCTTGGCTTTTTGTTTGTCTTGTTTTGCATTATGCTTTGTTTTTATTGGTTTCCTTTCCAATTTGGTGTTTAGGTCGGGATGAGGAATTTGATTGTCTCAGTTCCTGTTCTTCCCCTTACAGCTTTGCTGTCGCTTAAAAGGTAGCTACGGGTCGAAGCTAGTCCCATGCAGACAGTGAACTCTGATCAGACTGGGCGGGTGTCCAGGCTGATCTGGGTCTTCGCTAGCTGCACATGCCGCTTCGTTTGTTTTCTCGTGTCGGTCCTTATATAATTTATGCTGACCGTTCAGCTACTGTGTGAGTTGCAATTTGCTAGTTAAGGGAAAGAGATGTGTGTTCAGTTAACCGTGTGTGCCTTTATCTCGTGAACTGATAGTCATTAATTGATCTGTTGTATAATTCAGCAAACTATCTGGCAGAATTTCGCCGTTAGACAAACAATTCGACAAATCTTGCGTGGGTGTTGCTGCAACTGTTCTTTATTTATATGACGCCATTACTCTTTGCACAAGTTTGACGTCATGAAAGTTTACTGTAGATCGTCACTGGTTCTTGAATTCACATAACGATTCAGTAATAGTGTCAAAATGCGGACAAGGTCTGCGAAAGTATCCGGAAGTCTAATTTTAACTTTGATATTGGGGGTAGGGTTTGGGATCTGATTCAGTCAGTTCCTGAAGTGTAGTTACTCTTTAAATTTAGACAGAAATTTTGCATGTGAAAACATGGTAGTACACATCAAGTGTGTTCAGAAGGATTAATCACGCTATGCACCATAACAATAGTTTCATTATAGCCTATATAATAATCGTTCTTACCTAGTGTTACAACGAGATCCTCGAGGCTCTTTGGTCCATCACCATGGAGACAGGATATGGATTCTACCACTTCTAAAGCATTACCAACCATGTGACCAAGGGGTGTATCCATTGAAGAGAGCAGTGCCACGGTTTTAATACCGTAAGCATTACCAGCATCTACCTAAAATGCAATTGCTTATGACTGTCACTACTAGAATTTGTCTGGAATCCTTTCTTAAAACAAAACTTTGTATTCTGTATATCCGGAGATACTAAAGCATACTTCCATACATAGTTTGCTCAACTTGAAAGAAAAAGAGCTAAAATAAACTTGCATTAAATACTAAAACAGAGAGAGGCGCCGTGGTCGAGTGGTTACAGACGCTCGGTTGTGGTGCAGAAGATCGTGAGCTCGGATCCCGGCTTGCGTCAACCTTGAGACTGGAAAACTCTCTATCAACCCAGCAGTAAAATGGTATCTTTTTCGAATTAAAGACCGATAAGGCAGTGAAAGAAGAGGAATGGGCTCCGCCTTTCATATGCTGTGCTCAAGATAAATTTGGCCTCAAAGCCCACTGCCCCTAGTACGCAGTGTAATCACGTGACTGAACTGTACAGCGACAATTGCTTTCTTGTAAATCAAACTGCTTTCTTGGAAAGGAAAATGATGACCACGCACTTCGTTGTAACGATTACTTGATTTATTTCTAGTCTAAAGATTTCAAAATTAAAATGATTTACTTCAAGCACGTAGTATCAATGAATCGTCTGTCAGTTTTTTACTTAGACAAGTAGTTGTTGCATACGGTATTCAAGCAAAAATCGAAAGAAATCTGCAAGGGTCTTGGGCTCCTGCTTGTTGTCATCTCAAATATCTGTGTATTCTTTCGATTTATTATACTATTTTTGACTGATCACAGATTATTATTATATAATTTTTACTGAAGTTTAGTTTTAAATAAAGTTCTTTATCGCATGAATAGAACAGGAGGCCGTTTTGCAATTTTTGTTTAATGTACTGCTTTCTGTTGTGATGAAGTGCTTTTTAGGTATTACATGCACTCAACTGTACTGCTTTTTGTGAAACGATGTATCACAACGTAGGACATTAGACTACTGTATCGTCCTGGGGAAAGTCAAAGTAATTGCAACTCGCCTCGACTTGAGCCGTAAAATATTGTTAAAGTTCCATGAACATATGAACTAACATACGCATCTAGGGGACGCCTTCAGCCTTGCAAATAACATTGCTGTCATACGACGAGTCTCAATAAAATCGAGAATCTGAGGCCTGTTCTTGATTTTTCTTTCTTTTTTTTTTACAGGCATAACATTTTTTATATTCTTATTTCACTTCACTGCGGCTGCTGTGAGGTGCCGTATGGCGTATGTAAAGTTTCTCTTCGTACTTCCTCAAAATGGAGATTTTACTTGAAATGCTTTGGTACGTGTAACATTGAGTTCATGCTCGTAACTTTGAAACCCAAGAACTTTTTAAGCAAGAGCTAGAGGGAAGAGGCATATTGGGCCTTGTAAATGGCATAGCTGTTATACGAAGAGGCCCAGTAAAACCTCGACTCCGATTGTTTTTTTTTTATATTGTCTTTGTTTTTAAAAGCAACACTTACATAGAGGATCTTACACGAGTGGTCATTTCGTGTGAAATTATAAACAAAGTCTTGGGGGGGGGGGGGGGGGGGGGGTTTCATAAATTCCATATGAAATGACCACGAGTGTAAGATTCTGTTTGTCATATGGCCCTTTGAAGTGGGATTTTAACGCCATCAAACTGAACATTATTTTAATAAGAATCGCATTGTTGACATGGACGTTGTCAATGACCTTTCGTGTATACGTCAATGTGTTATTACACGTGTGGTCATATGAGTTTTATGACACGACGTTATCCACTGAATAAGAGCGACGTCATGTGATAAAATTTATATTTGATTGCCATTCAGAATGTAGACGGTATCCAGAGAGTGTACCCTTTCAACTTAAACCTTATTGCTTAAATTTATGTCGTACATGTATTATCCATTGACTATCTAGAGCTTATTCTCAGATACTTGGCGCTAAGTACTAAAAGTAGATTGCAGGACAGAGTTTTAAAGGAAAAGGCTATGCCCAGAATAGCTGTCTCGGGATAAGTGATTGTTTTGTCCAGATAAAAATTGCCCTGTGCAATTGTCTTATATCATCTGCGATATGACTAAGTTTCTGAGCTAATTAAAGCTACTAGAATGAATCTAAGTCGTTCTCATTTAAACCAAGTACGTTCTCTTGCATATGCAAAAATTATAAGCAGTAGGGTCAAGTCAGCTAAATTCGGACAGCAGGTAAATTCGGACATTGACTTTGTCTCCATTATATGTCAGTTGTTTGGAATTAAAACAAAAATAACTGGGCAAACAGTTAAAATCCTGATGAGACGGCTCATCATGAGCCGTCTCATCTGGATTTTCACTGTTTGCCATGGTATGTCCGAATTAACCTGTTGTCCGAACTTACCTGACTTGACCCTAGTATGTGCGTGTCCTAATCAACATTTAGGGATGGCTAAACAGCTTATGAACATCGTCTCCTATTTAAAATGTTTTGCAACGATATATCATATTATTGCTGTATGAATTGATTGTGTATGTTTATATGATGAATAAAATAGTGTTTCAACTAACGTTTAGGGATAATCCACGTTACTGTATACCTGAAGCGGGCATCAATGGCTAGACTGATAAGGTAGCTGAATGACCACCTGTTTGGGAAAGAGCTGTTCATTCGGTTTACAGTGCGTGTGTTTCGTGAACTTTTTACAATTAGAATGTGTGCTTCTTTCCCTTTTGGTTTTGAGTTGTGTTGTGGGATTTGATTGCATCAATTCCTGATCATTGTGCCTATCTTTTAACTTTATCTTATAAAGTAGAATATGAATGAATTACAGAATTGTCCATCTTCAAAGAACCAGTACCATGGGTGGGTAACCCGGGACCTACTTCGAAATTTAAACGTAATTATGCTACCAGCCACACACGGGACACTTCTCTGTAGCTTGCACGCCGAAAATATCGTAAACAAAGGAATTTTACGTGGACATTTTTATTTTTATTTCTTCCTTTGAAAATAAAAAGCTAATTATCAAGATGAGAAATTCGCCAACGGTTTTCCATGTAAGTGTTTTAACTTTCACAACAACCCGAGTAACTTGTTGAAATATGCCTTTCTGAGATTTAATCACCATACCCGAAACCCTGCATTTTATTCCATAATGTATAATCGTTAAGAAATTCTACAACGCTTTGTCAGTTCCGTGAAGAATGAAAGTCTTTACAAGAGCCGTAATAAATTGGATCTTTATTAGTCACTCCTACGTAAATAGAGGATCTTACGAGAGTGGTCATTTCATATGAAATTTATGAAACGAGCCTTCGGCGAGTTTCATGAATATCATATGAAATGACGACAAGTATAAGATTCTGTTTATCATATGATCCTTTACAATGGGATTCTATCGCATTCAAAATAAACAGTATTTCAATAAGAGAATGCATTGCTGACAAGGACGTCAATGACGTTACGTATACGCGCCAAAGTGTCATACGACGCTATCCACTGAATGACAGCGACTTCATATGATAAACTTATTTTACAAGCCTATGCTGTTTGAACGATTACTGCCAAATCTTTAGCTGCCAGACCAAGGAGACAATTCCAGCGCCTGTCTTTGTACTATTAATATGCATAAAACGAGAAAAGCACTATACAAATCGAGCTTTGAAGGGCTTTACCTAAAACTTATAACATGATCGTTTACTGAACCTGAAAACCCTGAAATATATATGAATTTTCCGACAGCACTTGCAGCAAACATTAGAAGAAACAAAAGTTTCTTATCATGTTTGTATATCTGTCCCCTCTGGAGCTGGCGTCCTAAAGGGGGTCGGGCCATAATTTATATGTTATACCCTCCGACGAAATTGTGAGTGTCCGTCCGTCCATCTGTTTTTCCGTGCTTTGTTTCCCTGATCTAACTTAAATCAAAATCTTATGAGATCCCGAAAGAGCAGAGAATACATTCAAAAGAAGGAACATGGGCCAGACTACATAGGTTCGGCTAATAAAGCCTCTTTAGTGACTCTGACAATATCCGGTGAGGAAACCAGGGAACAGTATATTTTTATTTCTGAATTTTAATTGGGCAGTCGATTCAAAGACTAATTAATATCAAAAAGGGTCCAAATAATATTAAAGACGATGATATGGAATAAGAGTCTAAACCAATCTCAACTTTCAGATTTCTAAGAATATATACTCTAATCTCAAAGGACGAAAATAAAATATAATCTGCACTATGGATGATGTAATAGGGGGACGTTTTACGGCCACCACACGGCACAACACGAGCTGCAGTAAAGTAAAATTAAAATCTTAAGAGTTCCTTCAAGAGCACAGAACACATTCAAAAGAAGGAACAAGGGCCAGACGACCTTGTTTCGGCTAAAAAAGCCTCTCCAGTGACCCTGACAATATCTGGTGACAAAACCAGATAAAAGTATACAGTAATTTCTCGATTTTCATTGGGCAGTCGATTCAAAGACTAATTAATTGAAAGAAGGCACCAAATAATATTAAAGAATATGATCTAGAATAAGAGTCTCAACGTTCCGATTTCTCAGAATATATCCTCTGATCTCAAAGGACGAAAATAAAATATAATCTGCACTACGGATAATGCACGGGGAGACGTTTTACTGAAGCAATACGGGACAACACCAGCTACAGTAAAGCAAAATTAAAATCTCAAAAGTTCCTTCAACAGCATAGAACACATTCAAAAGAAGGAACATGGGCCAGACTACGTAGGTTCGGCTAATCAAGCCTCTCCAGTGACCCTGACAATATCTGGTAACGAAACCAGAGAAAAGTACACTGTAATTTCTAAATTATAATCGGGCAGTTGATTCAAAAACTAATTAACATCAAAAAGGGTGCAAATAATATTATAGACGATGATATAGAATAAGAGTCTAAACCAATCTCAACTTTCAGATTTCTCAGAATATACCCTCTAATCTCAAAGGACGAACATAAAATATAATCTGCACGATAGATGATGTACGGGGAGACGTTTTACGGCCGCCACACGGCACAACACCAGCTGCAGTTAAGTAGCTTTTAAACGAATTTCTTCAAACTTTATAAAAACATTAGTATAGGGAAGGAGCTCTACGGGATTGCAAGTGGGGTAAAATATCGATCAGAAACAACAGACTTATGGCCCTTGAATTATGTTAAAATGTATTTTTTGGTCAATATCTACAGAAAGAATAGAGGAATTTCAATACAATTTTGCATAAGCATTGATATATACAAGAGCTACTTTGAGAAAATCTAGTAATGATTTAATTTTTCGTTAATTTTCAACAGAGTTATGTTTTATTTGTGTCCTTGGTTTGCTATGACGATCCACTGATATGTTAAGAAAGTAAGGAGGAAATTTCTGAGGAACTGACACAGTCATAAAACCCTTCATGAGGACCAAACAGCTAACTATACTGAATGTCTTGAAACATTTCAGAAGCTTGAGGCGAGGGTTTGGATAAAGTACAACTAATTTCAGCCCTACCCCACTACCCCTGCAATATATTACTGACTGTTCTGTAACGGTTTCTCAGTGCAACTTGTATTTTTTTTAATGTTCGCTTGTCTGCCATCCTCTAGAAATGCGGCCATCTTTGTAGCTGTCCTTTTGTATTAAGTATGTGTTGTTATTTAAAATGATAAAAAGGTAAAAATCGATATAACTATTATTTTTTATTTGGTTGTTCATATCGTCCTTTAGTTCACCTCGTGAGTGGTGTTTTCGATTGGGGTAGCTGAATGACCACCTGTCTTGGAAAGAGCTGCTCTTCAATGTACCGTGCCCGTTTTAGTGAACTGGTGTCAATTTATATATATACGTCTTTCCCTTTTGGTTTGGCGGGATATGGGATCTGATTGTCTGATTGTATTTGTTTTGATCCTTTTGTATCGTTTTACATTGTTAGGTTAGATATGCAAGTGTTTGGTGAGCTTAGGTAAGGATACATTTCTGGCTAGGGTGCATGGGTTGATTTAGGAAAACGAATTCTCAAGATGGTCAATCATTCGTATAAGCCGTCACGAAAAGAGGGCCTGTGGGTAAGTGTTGCTTCTTCAAAAAATTGCCGCTTTTAGAAGCGCAACAGCGCTAGTTCAAAAGACATGCCCTTATAGTAGTGCAGTGGTAAAAGCTCTAATTCAGAAAACACCGCACTAAGTAGCGCCGCGGCAATACGCTATCTCATCTCAGAAGACATCCCCATAAAGTAGCCCTATTTAGAAACTCATCTTTAGTAGCGCAGAGGAACAAACGCTACTTCGACAGAAGATTCAATAGCGCTACTTCAGAAGGCAGCCCTTTTAAGTCCATGTAGCGCAGCGGCAATAGAGCTGCTTCAGAAAACAGCACCGTTTAGTAGCGCAGCGGCAATAGCGCTACTTCGGAAGACAGTCCCGTTTAGTAGCACAGCGGCAATAGCGCGACTTCGGAAGACAGTCCCTTTTAGTAGCGCAGCGGCAATAACGTCACTAAAGACAACAGCGAGAATAAGTAGCGCAGCGGCAATAGCGCTACTTCAGAAGCCAGTCCCTTTAAGTAGCGCAGCCCATTTGGTAGTACAGCTGCGGTATTAGCACTACTTCAGAGGACAGTCCCTTTAAGAAGGGCAGCATTTTTAAGAAGCGCAGCGGCTACAGCGCTACTCGATATGAGGACATAGTGTAAACCTCAGACGCATTTGATTTCCACCTTGATCAGGAGTTACTCATCCCATGATCCATTGAAAATGTTCCTGTAAACTTACAATGAGTAACAGGTTGTTGACATATGGCTATGGCACCTTCTCTTTTGATTAAGCATTTTCAGCTTTGTAGGCTCAGACAAGATTCCAAATGCAAATGTATAACATGACATCTTTAGACCCTTATGCAAGGTCTTAAAGAGCCTGGGATAGCAGGAAAGAAGGGCCCAGCGTCACTGCTATCTTGGCGGTGCTGTTCATTATTGAGCCATCTTGGCGGTGGCCCCTACCCTGATTCTTTCCCAACTGTTACACTGCTAACTATTAAGCACGATCAAATCAGCTCTCTACTGATGAAACCAGACACTAGGCAAGCATTACGGCCGAAGGCTCCTAGGACAAGCTACCTACAGGGTCAGTGCACCAGTTGGATCCAAGTTGATCCTGGAAACTGCAAAGGGTAACATCCTGTGCCCAGGTTTAGCTGAACCAGGCATATGCTGTCCTTACAAATGGCACGAGAATGATACAATGATGCATATTCAGAGTTACTTAGACTTGCTCCAGTCGGATATATTAAATTGTCACATATATATATTTTTTATCATACTTGATATTTCACTTCTTCTTTTTAATGGTCGATGTTTGGCTAGTCTAGAAATGAATTTTTCTCTTGTGGGGTTGTCTGAGATCAGCCCCATAACTATAGACTAGCACAAAGAAAAAAAACGTGTATATTCAAGAAAATTTATGAAAAAATCCAAATGTGTATATTTCTAAGCCTTGGGCAAGGCTAAGAGTTACTGTGCTTTCATTTTCCATATACATGCAAATTGAACACTGTTTATTAAAGAAGTCAGACCACCAACAGCTTTAGGCGAGAGTGTCCCTATACAGGACAGGAACTTTAAGCATGAAAAACAAAGCCACTGGAGCAAACAATTCTAGTAAAGGAAAATGGAAACTTATACCTCCTAAAATTTAAAAATTTGATTTCACCATGTATTGATTCTGTCAAAATACTGCAAGAGTTAATGCAGAGCCTGACCAGACCACCCGAAAGGAGCCTTGATCTAGGTATATAGTTACAAAAATGCATATATGTAATATTATCGTGCCCTAAAGTTTTTGTATAAATTGTATACCAAAGTCTTGAAGAGATAAAACCACTTGGGTCGTATTTATAAAACCACTTATATATGTTATATACAATAAGTGGTTGCTATGCTGTTGCTAAGGCTAAATTTGTATAAACGAAATTCCCTAAACTATGAAATTTGCTGAACAGTCTGAAAAAGATTGTACCTCTAGAGCAAATTCCAAAGTTGTAGGGAATCTCCTTCATAGAAATTTAGCCTTAGCAACAGCATAGCAACATCTTTAGTCGTTTTATAAATACGACCCCTGGTTGCTGTGGGCCAGTGTCTTTACATGGTCCTTAGGCATGTGATCTAGCCAAAACACACATGTTAAACAGTTCTACAATAGCCTCCTGGAATTAGCTCAAATTGATACATGTATTACCACCCTGTCTTGAGACAAAAAATAATATTTTCTTGAAACAGAAGAAAGTGACACTGATTAGACCGTCCTTAGGAGCACTGATCTGGATTTGTCTTCTGAAATAGCGCTAGTGCCAAGTGCTGCGCTACTAAAAGGTGATGTGTTTAGAAGAAGCGCTAGTGTCGCTGTGTAACTAAATGGTGATGTCTCCTGAAGTAGTGCTTGTGCCGCTGCGCTACCTAGATCATAAAGTGAAGTGTACAGAAGTAGCGCTAGTGCCGCTACGCTACTTAGCGCTAGTTCTACTGTGCAGCTAAAGGGTGATGTCATCTGAAATAGCGCAATTTCCGCTGCTTTACTAAACTCTTCTGACATTGTCTTACCTCCGCTGCGGGGTTTAATGGTGAACTGATATGATATAATTCTTATTCCGCTGTGCTACCAAACGGGTAATGTCTTTTGAAGTAGTTGCGCTACCGAAGGGCTATCTCTTATAGAGTAGCGGTAGTTACGATGCGCTTTAGAACAAGAATTCCGCGTAATGCTATGTCGCACTTGCCTTGCCCATCCGTAGTAGTAGAGACCATAGTTAAAAAGAACGTTTATGCTAGATTTGATAAATGTACAAACTTTTCAGCAACTTTGGGCTTACAAGCTGGGAAGGATATCCCTAGAGAACATTCTAAAAGGGAAAACTTTGTGCCAGGTTTGCTGGTTGTAGGTATCATTATTTAAGAGAAATGGACTAAAACGCTATGGTCGATGCAATTTTGGATGTAAAATATTACGAAATCAGCAGAGCTTAATATAAAGGCTGAGGGTAAAAATAAATGCAAAGCCCTAAAGAACATTCTTAGACGAAACTATATGCCAGGTTTGATGATCATAGGTATCGTATTTGCAAGAAATGGACTTAAACGCTATAGTCGCTGCAATTTTGATATAAAAAGTTTACGAAGTCCGCAGAGCGTAAAATGTAGGTCAAGGGTAAAAAAGTGCAACAGCCCTCAAAAACTTTTGAAGAGAAACTTTATGCCTGGTTTGATTATTGTAGGTGTCAGAGTTCGCGGGAAATAGACTTAAACAGTAGGGTCAACCTAATTGTGATGTAAAAGTATGAATTCAGCATAGCGTAAAATATATGTCAAGGGTAAAAATAAATGCAACAGCCCTTGAGAGCATTCTAAGAAAAAACTTAATGCCTGGTTTGATGACTGTAGGTATCTCGCTTTGCGAGAAATGGACGTAAACACTAGGATCGGGGTTATTGTTGACGGACGGACGGACGAACGGAATGACGGACGAATGGACGAACAGATGGAAAAGTGAACTATTTTTATCGCACCTTGCTAAAGCAGGTGCAACAGAAATAAAGTCTTCTTTCTTTCATGAAAGAATAACCAGAAAGATCCCCTGTCTTTATATAATCTACATCCCTCTTTCTAGCCTTGCCCAAGGCTTAGAAATATACACATTTGGATTTTTCATAAATTTTCTTGAATATACACTTTTTTTTTTCTTTGTGCTAGTCTATAGTCATGGGGCTGATTTCTGGATATATCTCAGACAAACCCAGAAGAGAAAAATTCATTTCTAGACTAGCCAAACATCGACCATTAAAAAGAAGAAGTGAAATATCAAGTATGATAAAATATATATATATATATGTGACAATTTAATATATCCGACTGGAGCAAGTCTACCAGCTTTCGGGTGTTATGTGGATGCAATATGATATGCACATCGTGTGTTAGTATGAGAAGTAAAATGAAGATGTAGGTATAAGGAAGGTCAGAGTATGGCTCTTGAGCGGCTTCCTCTGGCAGCAAGGCGCATATCAGTCCAATGTTAAAACCTAAAGGCTGTCTTTGATTACAGACTGTTGTGCAGTTTTTTGGGATGTGAAGCCTAACATGTTTATGGTATATAATACTCAAGAATATTTGCTTGTAGGCAGAAGATCCTACCCTTAGTGGCAAATTATGTTAAGTTGTTGTTGAAGAAGAATTGAAATATATGGCATTTTGTAACTAGAAGTTTGGTATTTTAGCGTTACACCTAGGTACCTAACTGTTTAGGAAAGTTTTGTCAAAAAACAAATAATGTTATGTTAGGTACTTGAGCTAGGTAAGGTATCTTAATTGGATTATTTGGAAATATCCAAATAAATTATTCTGCTATTTTCGTTGGTGTATTCCGTGTTTCGAAAGGACCTAAGTACTCAGAAATTATTCTCTTTATTAGCCGATGCTAGGAGGTGACGATTGTTGCACATTTATAGCTGGTAATTATCAACTAAATAACAAACTCTTTACAATTCAGTCTGATTTATTCCTTGTTTCATGTATCCCTTGCTTCTTAAGGCCCTAACCTTTCAGAAAAGGTCCATGTCTTTCTTCATAGTGCAGATTATATCATTTTCGGTCTTTCTGATAATTAAAATAAGTCTCCATAGTCCTATCAGCGGTAAAAATGCCTAAACGCAAATCATTGTAAAAAGCGGTTCAACCTTCAGGTCTGGTAATAAAATGAGGATTGATGTGCAAATATTGAGTCATATAGCTGGCAAAAAGTAGGGAAAACAATTTTTGAAAAATAACAAATAGCTCCACAAAATACAATTTCCTGTTCTGGTTTCCCGTCTAGCAATGCTATATTAACTTAGGCGGAATAGTGATTGGGACTCCACACCTGTACATTGTATTTTTACCATTTTGTGAAATCGAAAATAGGTCATTTTAGTTGCCAACTAAAATGACCCAAATAAGTTTTCATACCCTTTATATGTGATACTCAAGGAAGTTTTATTTGCTTAAAGTTGGCTAATCACGGTCATTTACAATTACGAAACTACAGTGAGAAGCTTGCAGCGATACCTCATGATAAAAATTTTCATGCTGATAGAGCAATGGGGCCTTTAAGCTGAAAACTGACCTCATTCGAAACATATCATTTTAATCTGATGATTAGAGGGGGTGCTGTGTGTTACTTCCAGTGCCGGGGCGTCCTACTGATTTGGAACATTGTAGGGCAAGGGCCTACTGTGCTTACAGTAGGTGCGGGTGGGAGTTGTTTGGAAATTTTTTCTCTCGTCTATCATTTCTCCTCTTTCTCCCCCTCTGGGAGACGGCCTGATATAGACTGAAATACTGTCTCAAATGGCCGTTAAACCCTAAACAATCAATCAATAATCTGATGATAAGAACCAAGTAAAATCATTTTGAAAATATAGTTCTATACTGAACAAAAAATAAAAACTTCACTGTTTTTATTTCTTAATTCCGACCAGGCTAGCAAATTTGTAATGTGTGTATGGATTTTTTCGAGTTGGACAGACGTCTGATAACTTAAGTCATGAAAAGTTATTGGTAACTTTGCATCCTGTCCGGAGTTATCTAACTTAATCCTTATTTAATAATTTAGAACAGATCTTTAATTTGCGCATGCGCAGAACGAAGTTATCTTGTACGCAATAAAGAGTAGTTCCAGAGTAGTTCCAGTGCGCATAGAAAACATTCTAAACGCTTATGTTCATTGTAATCACAATCTGAAAATAACGTTTAACGTGTCAAAACTTTCAGATTATCTCCCTTTGAATTAAACATATAGAGATTTTCGAGATGCCATATCTTCCATACCATTGCGTCTTTCTTGTTATTTTCTTCGAGATTTGTTTGACTGTCTTGCAAACTAAATGTCTTTATTACTGAATTTATTTAAAAGCCATTTCTTAAACTGCCATAAAGACTTTAATGTGTAATGGGAATTCCATTGAAACTGAATTTCCGACATCATAATGGTTTGGACTGAGGTTTTTCGTCTGGTCCACACGGCCTCCTGCTCAACCGTGCATCGGCATAATTTTAGCTTATGAGTCCATACAGATTGGATTTAATAATGGAAAGGCATTGCCACTAGAATTGTTATCAGTGAAGCAGACTTTAACAATTTTAAATTTGGTAATTGTTTGGTTTTGAGCAAAGAAAACAGAAAAGTACCCCTGTGATGTTTACAATAGCCTCAATTTTGCTGTATCTAAAGAATCTTGAATTTTGTGTGACTATGATATTACAGAATAAGTGCTTATTCTTAAATTAAAAGAATGTCCATGTTTCACCTTTTCCCGACTACCGTAGGATGCAAAATAGGACTGTTTTATTTTTGCTAAGTATATTAAAGGCGGTGCTATAAAGCATGGCTCGTTTTGCACATTTCATTACTGGGCATGAACAAACTGTTATTTCGCTTCTTTGGTGTACTTCTAGCTTTCAAAGGATCTAACCTTAAGTTGACAAATGTATACATACAACAAAATGTATTTTTAGGGATAAGACAGGTTGCCAGCGCTAATTGATGCCTTGTCCCAGAAAATTATATTAATTCAAATTCTAGGGTGTTATGTGATGTCAGTATGGTCTTATTCAAAAATACCAACCATAAGTTTAGCCAGCTTTCTCGCACTGGGCACGTCTTTGAGAAAGGCTCCTTTCCCAACCTTTATATCTAAAACAAGAGCATCCAGATCCTCGGCAGCTTTCTTTGATATGATGGAACCTGCAAACATCTATCAAACTAATCGATGAGTCTTTTGCAGGGCCGACGTACGTTAATTTAAAAAGGAAAGAATGAAAATTTGTTTTCAAGACATACATCTAAAAAGAACTGAACCTGAAACAAAAATCAAACTTTTATGTCAGAACCAGATAAGTTAATAAATAGCCCTGCACATTCAAATATTTTATATACCTCTAGGCACAAGCTCACAAATTCCCCTTCACTCAAGGTTACTATTTAGAAACATTAATATTTAATTGCTTATAAAACAGTCCTATTACTTCCAAACTGTAGTTTTATAACATGCATGCTAAGTTCATATCTGCAACTAGTGTCTGGCGATACAGTCTGTCATCATGAACCCTTAAGGTCTTGATGCCTAAAATTATTTGGAAGTGTAGGTTGTTTCACAAGATGTATAACATTTTCCTTAAATGGTTGAATCTGCTCAAGTGTTCCAGGGCCTTTATTGGAATAGCAAAAGCGCTCAGACACATGTCATAACCCAAGTTCTGTCGTTTTATCTCGGTATGTGAACAATGATGGTTGGCCGCTTTAAAACTTTTGTTTCATCTCTCTCTCTCTCTCTCTCTCTCTCTCTCTTTAATAATATAACAACCATCATTGTTTATATATTAAGTGTTTTGGTTATGACGAAGGTTATGATGGTCGGGACATTTTCTCACTTACCTGTAATAAGCCCATTATTCATTACTGTTCCGGTGACGTCACGTGCTGCATACATAATTTTATCCGCTGGAACAAGATCACTTGTCTGTCCAACAATGCAGCAACCTACTTCTTCCAGCACTGTCCTCATTTCCCCAGCACTTAGTGAGACACGAAAACCCGGAATAGCTTCGAGCTTGTCTAGTGTGCCTCCAGTATGTTCCAGACCTCTGCCGGACACCATTGGAACCTACATTTCACACACAGGAGAACTCGTATTTTAAATTAAGTATAGATATTATGCCATATTAGAGTTCGAATGATTGATATAGCTATAAAGTTTATAAGTGCGCGCGCGCGTGTGTGTGTGTGTGTGAAGCACAAACAACAGAAATCAGAAAAAAGCTAACTTGTTAGCGGAACACGAAAAAACGGTTAGACTACACTCTAAAAAGCTAACTTGTAAGCGGAACACGAAAAACGGTTAGACTACACTCTAATACTGGAGAGAAATAAATGCCCACTGCCTCTTTTCGAAAAATAATTTGCTTTAAACAATATTTTATTTGGTACAAACGACATGATTACAAAACAGTACACTATACAATATGGTACAGGATCTGACTTTTATGAAAGTCATCTCCTGTAATGTATTAACTCGCCAACTTCCGTGTTTGTTTACAGTTTTACAATGGGGAGTACCATGAATTCCTGTTTGCTTCCCTGGAGGATGCAGTTCTTTAAAGGGGGTCTACTCTTCAAGGAAAGAGGAGAAAATTCTTTCATATAAGAGCTGACCTGTATTAATAAAGGAGACATAAAATAGTAGAACTGCTTCATATAAAAGTATATAAATTCATTCAATGTAATTCTCTGCGGCGCCATCGGCGTAGACAATGTTGGGAATGACTTTTGCCCCGGAAGCATTTGACAAAAGGGCATGACTGTTTGAATGTTATATTCAATGGTTTGATCAGATCCACAAGTACCAGAAAAGGATCGACATGGTATCACTAAGTGCCGAATATATCTAAATATGGGTAACTTCAATTTGGTGACCTAGTCTGCGCAGGTTTGATCAGGTCCACAAGTATCAGAAAAGGATCGACATTGACACTGTCCAGTAGTATTACTAAATGATGAACATTTCTTAACACAGGTCACTTCTATTTGGTGACCAAATCTGTCGGCTGATTGGCTTAGGATAATCAGTCAGGTACATAACCTTTAAAAGTTAATAAAAATATAACTTGAAGCAGTTAAAATTTATCCTATTTACCACTAATTTCAAAGTGAGGCTGTAGAAAATAACTTATTTAGGTTATGTCTGAAATTATTTAGGCCAAGGCCAGATTTGCAGTCTCCAAATAAATAACTGTTGTAAGTTAAAAAGTAGCTAATTTCCTGATCTTCAAGGGCCTTGCGTACCAATTTCTAGACGATGCGTACAGAATTTTATTGCTTAATCATAAAGTTATGTAAGAGATCTTTCAGGGAAAATTACCCAACCGTCCATAAAAATTGCTGTAACTCCAGAATATGAAGGTGAAAAAAGACACTTTAACTTAAACAGGTTACTTTTGCTACAGTCACAAAAAATTATAACTGCTTCAAGTTATATATTTTTTAACTTTTAAAGGTTATGTACCTGACTGATAATTGCATGCAAACATGAGTTTAGAAAGCCAACCAGAAATCCACTCGATTAAAACCGAGAATGTGCTATACGACCAAGGTGAAGATTGACTTGGGTGTTTGCAGAGGCGCGATTTGACAAAGGTGAAATGCAATGACTTAGCAAATTAATGTGTGCTTAGCGTAGACCGAAACTTTCTGTAAAAGCTAATACTTGTACTATTTATTGCAAGTGCTTATGCCGTGGCTGATTTACTTTTCTTGTAAAATCTAACGCCTCCGGGGCATTTAACAGTATTAATACGGTAAGAAAAAAAAAGATGGAAAACCTTCATTCCACAGGCTGCCAACGCTGGGGCCAGAACAAGACTGACTTTGTCTCCAACTCCTCCAGTGCTGTGCTTGTCGACTATCTTTCCCCTCCATTCTTCTGGCCATTTTGGTAATTTACCGGAATCAGTCATTGCACTTGTGAGGTAAGCTGTCTCCTCGTTTTTCAGGTCTTGCAAGTAAATCGCCATTAGCATAGCACCTAAATTTACCAAATATTTTACTACATGTAAATACTTTATCGCTTATCTTTGAAAATAGGCCGAATATTGGCAGACAAATATAAAATAAGGCAGAATTTTAGTTTGTTAGGCCAGAACTTTTTCTGTTGTTTGGCCCTGCTTCACTAATGGGGTATGAAACTTTCACGCAGACCAACCGCTAACTAAAAATATCGAACGATTGCAGAAGCTAAAAGAGACGTTCGGATCTAGTTAAACTAGCATCGGCTCAAAATAATCTCTAACTGATGGTTCAATGGCTGTTCTTCTGTTGTCGTTCCTCAGTGTTACTTGCTCTTATATCCGCTTGTCTTTAGTCCTCTAGCAATATGGTCACCTGTATGGCTGCCAACTTTGCATTTTGTTATGCCCCCGAATAAACTTTTGGTGGCATACTGAAATCGCACTTTCCGTCCGTCTGTCCATAGGTCCGTCCTTCTGTTACAAATGGTGTCTCGGCGATAACTTAAAAACTACTGAAGCAAATTTGTTGAAACTTTACAGAAAGATAAAGCATAATCAAAAGGTGTGTCGCGCACAAGACTTCCAACTCTACGCCCAAGGTCAAGGCCACAATCGGGTAGGAGGTCAAACTGTATTTCAAAATCGTGTCTCAGCAATAACATATAAACTATTGAAGCAAATTTAATGAAACTTGACAGAAAGGTAAAAGGAGTCTCAAAGTTCTAGGTCAGGACCACAGCTTGGGGTCGGAGGTGAAAACACGTCTTTGCAATTTCTCAGAAATGTACTAAAGCAAACTCCACCAAACTTCACGGACAGATAAAGTGTAATATGACGGTGAGCCAAGCACAAGACATAGGTTCTGTTACCCAAGATCAGAGTCAAAGTCAGAGGTGGAAGGTCAAGTTGTTTCTCCACTATAAACTATTTACTAAAAACTACCAATTTGAAAGCAAGTTTGATTAAACTTCACGAAATGGTTATAAATAATAAGATGGTTGGTAAGTCATGATCAAAACCCCGAAGCAATATGATATATACGAGACTTCTGGGTTTTCCCTCGGTTTCTGTAATGGTCCAAGACTACAAGTTAATTGTCCGTCGATTGAAAGATTTTTTTAACTCATCGATACATCATCTACCTCTTCTTCTTTTTTATTTCGCTGTGCTCACCTCTTCTTCTGTCTTCCTCCTCCTCTTTTCCTTTCACTGGGAAAATCTATGATGAATCGAAACTGAGGACTGGACGGACATACTGCGACATTCGGAGTTGCCTTGAGTGTAAAACAACAAGTTCTGAATAGTGAGATCCTTTGAAAGCAACTACTACATCAAAGAAATGAATATTGCTCCAGGGAAATACCAGAGCAAAAGAAGTCCAGCAGTTGAATAGCAAAAAGACAGGCAATAATACCTGTCAAATTTGCTCTCTGTTTTATTCTTTTCTTTTCTGGTTGTTGTTGTTTAAGGTGGTGATTTATGGTAAATATAAGAATCTGCATAAAACCATAAAAAAGTAAGGTATCTCCCTGAAAGTTAGCAGACTTCTTATTTTTGTTGTTCTTTACAGTTTAGAATACAAAATAGACATACATGCTGCTTAAAAAAAGTGTTTTTATAAGGAAAGATCAAAGGTTAGTTTTCTGCGCAATAATAAAAAAAATTAACATCGTTATTGAAAATTAACGTAGTACTGAAGGTGCGCTATTGCATAATGAAGAGCGTCCTAGCAATTATTTATTCCAACTCTTTCTCAAATTGTAATGTAGACCAGATGAAAACGGTAGCTCTTTCTCAAATTTTCAACCATGTACAAGGTAATGTACACTGGATGCATTTATTAAATATAGGGTAGGAAAGCATACCTATGTAACACCTACAGTATAAATAATACATTACTTACATGATCACTGGTGTGTAGATGAAATTGTTCAACCTTGTTAAAATAGTATCACCTGGTTCACCTGTGTGTTTTGACGAAAAGATTTGGACACAGACCACATCTTTTGTCATCTGCTCAGCCTGGTAATGTGTGAGAGAGTTTGAAAAAATAATTGCTAGGACGCTTTCTATTATGCAACAAGGAACTCTCAGCACTAAGTATATTTTCAATAACAATATTATTTTTTCAGATTATTGCGCACAAAATTACCCTTTGATCTTTCCTTATAAAAACACTTTTTAACATTAACAAATGCTGCATTTTGGGAGTCTGAATTGTGAGAACTAACATAAAAAAGGCATATGCTAACTTTTGGAAAGATCAGTGATATTTTGAGTGTTTTATGCAGATTTTTGTCTTTGCCCCAAATCAGTGATTATCACCACCTTAAATAGACCATAAATAATTCATGTGCAATATTTCGTATAACTTGTAAGGCCTAGAAAAATAGCCGTGTTGTCTCAGATGGTTTCTTTGATTTAAGTTCTTTTTAAGGCACTTTGTTGTGTTTTTGGAAAGTTTAGGCTGTTTCTGCAGATGTCTTTAAAACCGTGATGGTGCCTATAACACTCACTTGCTTTGTAGACTAAAGGTGTGAATTTGTTTGTATCAGTTTCTGGTCATTGTCCTTTCACATATCTGTGACAAGATGTGCTGCTTATTTAGACCCTAAAAATAAGCTGCGAATTTTCACGCTATTGTCATTAATTAAAAAAACGTTTCTAAATATTTCGTGGCTAATGAAAACATAGGTTTTCTACTGGTTGAAAGGTCAAGTGAAAATTTCGATGTTTGTATCACACGAGTTGTTCTCTTGTCAGCCCTACAGATCTTGTGTATACTAGGCATTTCGTGTCTAGGGAGAGAAGATAGATAAATTATAAATTGCAAGATTGTTTGACGTTTTTCAAACTTCATACACATATTCACCTGACGTCACCAAACATTTATAGGATGAACGATTCTTGACATATGTTTTTCTGAAATGAGCCACTCGCGCGTCTCTGGTGAGCAAGAATGGCATAATAGCAAAAGTTTAAGAGGAAGACTAGAACCAAAATATCTTTTGTTGATGATTTTTAGAAAAATCATATCCATACTCTATGATTTTTTTCAGTCTTTTGAATTTCTGAAATGATGACGGCAGACCTAGGCAACGACAGAAACTTTGATTATGAACGCTATGCATGTTTTAATCATGAATATCAGTTTACAAATTGTATTGTTTTATGAATTTGATATTATTGCAAATGGTAGACCTACTTAACACCCTGGCTCTCATACAGATCTTCGTAGGCATTCAATTTACAATTCGTAAAATGTGTCATACATGTAATACTAATATCGACTCAAAATAAACCTGACATGATATCAATACTAAAACAAATGTCCTTGACATAGCCATACCTTAATTTCGTGGAAATTAACATACCAAAACAGAAACGAGGGTCCTTCACACTTTTGTATTTTACCCATTTAGTGGATATTAATTGGCATACATGTACCAAAAGGTAAACGCGTGCCCTTCACCTAGTTGTATCGTACAGATTTCATGGAAATTAATGAAAAGGCTTTGTCAACCTTTGTACAATCAAGGTATTTAGAGTGCGTCATGCATAACAGCGACCGACTTAACCTTAAAAGCAAGTTCACGTCAGTTAAGTACATGTATGTTAAGAGAATTCTAACTTTAACATATAATTTGTGCAAGTAGTTATAACAGATATTCACATTCAACCCATGAATCCTTTAATCTGAACTGGGACACTTCTTTTTTTTGTCATTTAATAAGAACAAATTGCCCAAAATTATTGTTTCAGCTTTAGAGAAATTTGGCTTTTAGTCAATGTTTGATTGATGTCGCGGAAAGGAACCGAAAGCATATTGTGCGAATTTCAAGAAGTCAAACGATAAAACTGTAACGAATATTTTTTGTCATACATGTACAATAATGTCGTTTGCTCTGTAATAGTTTGGGGTTCTATAATTATTACACACAGCCTTTCATTATGATCCTGCCATTCACGGTCCTGATGCATATATGAATGAAATACTATTGAAAAGGGCATAAAACACCAGGTCATTCATCTATTTTTTCTATAATACTTAATATTCATCTGATAACTTTAGTACTCCAACATCGTTGTCGCCATTCCCTTAAAGGACCTGGTATATGCAGAAGGAAAGGTCCGTTTACGACCCCATCAAAATTCAATTTAAATTCATGGTTTCCATCTTATTTATTTTTTAGCTCACCTGAGGCAGCGGCTCCGGGGGAGCTTATAGGATGGTAAGGCTCCGGCGTCCGGCGTCCGTCGTCCGTCCGAGCACAATTTCAAACGACTTCTCCTCTGAAACCGCTGGACCAATTGTAACCAAATTTCATATAGAGCCTCCTGGGACCTTAGGAACGAAAAACTGTTCAAACGGTCCTGGTCACATGACCAACATGGCCGCCACGCCCATATATGGTAAAAACCTAAAAAAATCTTCTTCTCCAGAACCAATAGGCCGATGGCCTTAAAACTTGGTATGTAGCATCGGGTACGCAAGTACTACCAAGATTGTTCAAATTATGACCTTGCATTGACCTTGACCTTTTCTACGGCAAGGTCAAATTTGCTTCCTTGTGCTTTTATATGGCAAAATGCTAGAACATAAAATATCTTGGAAACTGTTGCAGATTTTGGGCTAAAAACCAGTATTTACAGTCATCTTAATGAGTGCGTGAAGATTTATGACTTTAAGAGGTCAAGGTCATTCTTTGACCTTTGACCCAGAACTCTCATATTTTGACAATTTCGAACAATCTCCTCAACAGCCACTGAGCCAATTGAAACCAAATTTCATATAGAGCCTCCAGGGGTTGAGGGAACAGAAATTTATTCATACTGTCCAGGTCAAATGACCAACATGGCTGCCACGCCCATATATGGTAAAAACCTTTGAAAAGCTTCTTCTCCTGAACCAATTGAACGATGGCCTTGAAACTTGGTATGCAGCATTGGGTACTCGAGTACTATCAAGATTGTTCAAATTATGGCCTTGGGTTGACCTTGACCATTTTACTGCAAGGTCAAATATGGGAAAATGCTAAAACATATGATTTCATGGAAAGTTTTGAAGAGTAAGGCCTAAAATCGGTAAATGCAGTCGAGCACATGAAGATTTATGAGTGTAAGAGGTCAAGGTCACTCTTTGACCTTTGACCCAGAACTCTCATATTTTGACATTTTCAAACAATTTTCTCCAAAGCCACTTTGCCAATTGTAACCAAATTTCATATAGAGCCTCCAGGGGTTGAGGAAATGAAATTTTGTTCAAAAGGTTCAGGTCACATGACCAACATGGCCGCCACGCCCATATATGGTAAAAACTGTTAAAAATCTTCTTCTCCAGAACCAGTTGACCGATGGCCTTGAAACTTGGTATGAAGCATTGGGTGTTCCAGTTCTATCTAGAGTGTTCAAAATGATAACTTAAGGTTGACCTTGACCATTTTACGGGAAGGTCAATAAGGGAAAATGCTAGAACATATGATTTCATGGAAAGTTTTGAAGATTTAGGCCTAAAAATTGGAAAATGCAGTCATCTTAATGAGTACATCAAGATTCATAAGTGAAAGAGGTCAAGGTCATTCTTTGACCTTTGACCCTGAATTCTCATAGTTCGACAATTTCAAACTTCTTTTTAAAAGCCAATTGTAACCAAATATCATATAGAGCCTTCAGGGGTTGAGGACACGAAAATTTCTTCAAATGGTCTGGGTCACATGATCAACATGGCCGCCATGACCATATATGGTAACAACCTTTAAAAATTTTTTTCTCCAGAACCAGTTGGCCGATGGCCTTGAAACTTGGTATGTAGCATTGGGTACTCCAGTATTATCAAGATTGTTCAAATTATGACCTTTGCTTGACCTTGACCTTTTTATGGCAAGGTCAAATATGGCAAAATGCTACAACATAAGCTCTATGGGAATTTTTGAAGATTTGGCCTAAAAATTGGTATATACAGTCATCTTAATGAGGTCATGAAGAATTACGAGTACAAGAGGTCAAGGTCATTCTTTGACCTTTGACCCAGATCTCTCTAATTTTGACATTTTCAAACATTTCCTCAAAAGCCAAAGGGCCAATTGTAGTCACATTTCATATAGAGCCTCCAGGGGTTGAGGGAACAAAAATGTGTTCAAATGATCCAGGTCACATGACCAACATGGCCGCCATACCCATTTATGGTATAAACATTTGATATTTTTCTTCTTCAGAACCAATATGCCTATGGCCTTGAAACTTGGTAAGTACCATGGAGTACTAGAGTACTTCCAAGACTGTTCAAACGATGACCTTGGGTTTACCTTGACCTTATTTGCAGCATGGTCAAATATGGGAAAATGCTAGAACATAAGATTTCTTGGAAAGTTTTGAAGATTTTGGTCTAAAAAATGGTATATATGGTTGTCTTAATGCGTATAGCACATGAAGATTTATGAGTACAAGAGGTCATGGTCAGTCTTTGACTTTTGACCCTAGACTCATATTTTGACAATTTCAGACATAAGAAAAAGCCACTTTGCCAATTGCTTAGGTGAGCGGATCAGGGCCTCATGGCCCTCTTGTTTTATAATCCGAGCATATGTGTGCAAACTGAAACAATATGTTTATTCCTTGTGATGCCCCAGTCACACACACATATACGGATTCTGCGGATGCTAAGGATGGCCCGTCCGAAACTATTCGTGTCTATCCATTTAGTCCGTAATAGATCCGTATCAGATCCGCAGAGTCCGTTACTGTCCGTATCATATCCGCAGGGTCCGCAGGATCTGCGTCGAAATTTTGAAAAGGTTCAAAATTTGGGCGCGGATTAGTAAACCGTAAAGGTCCGTAATTGAACGCATTTATCTGCATCTATCCGTATCTAATCCGTGTCTCATCCGTATCTATTTCGTATCTTATCCGTAACTGAACCCATCATTCCACAGTCCCAAGTTGAAGACTGATACGGTTTCATACGGATCTTTACCTTAAGTTACGGAAGTTATGGGTCATGTTAGGGTCATTGATGAGGCTCTAGTAGTCGTAACCTCGAAGTATTGCCCATGCTCCTTCCTTTGAATGTGTTTAGTGTTCTGTGCTCATGAAGGATTAGATTTTTATTCAGATTTGTATACCTGGATCCAAACTATAAATAGGGTAAAGGTAAAGGTTTCCTATAGCCTAATGACCGTACGGGCGGTGGATTGGGGGAGGAGTAAGATAGGGGTAGGTGGTAAGGGTCAATGTATCTTGGGCATAGCATATGAAAGGCGAAGCCCATCTCTCTCCTTTCGCGGCCTTGTCCTTCCCTGATTTGAAAAAAGACCCATTTACTGCTTGGTTGACATAGATATTCAGTCGGCAGTTGATAAAGTAGATACATGTACTATTCTAATCCTTCAAGAACACTGCACACATTCGAAGGAAGGTACACGGACCATACTTCGAGAATTCGGCTACTCAAACCGCATCAGTGACTCCGATATGATTTGGCTACGAAAACCAGAGAAAGCGTAATTTCTTAATTTTGATAAGTCAGTAAATTCAAAGACTGATTAGTACCATAAAAGATTTAAAAGAAAAAAAAACAATAATCTAGACTATAAATCTAAACCAATCAAAAATTTCTGATTTCTTATAATATTTTCTTGACCGATAAGGAAAAAGTATATATAATTTGCACTATAGATGACGTACGGGGAGACGTTTTACGGTCGCCGCACGGCACGACACCAGTGGCACTGAAGTAAAATAGAAATCTAAAAGAGTTCATTCAAGAGCACAGAACAGATTCGAAAGAAGGAACATGGGCCATCTTCGAAGTTTCGGCTACTCAAGCCTGACCAGTAGATATTTATTGCTTCATTTCACCATTAAACTTTGTCCCATATTGGACAACTAATTGGAATTAATGAAAGAATTACTTTGTCATATATTGGACAACTAATTCGAATTGATAAAAGTCAAATAAATTTATGAAATGATGGCCCTACTTTTGCCAGAGGCTAGTTCATAAAAAAGATGACCCCACTGTTACAAATGAGAAACATAACATCGCACCATAACTACACCATAGGTCACTGCCATTGCACCGACCCGGCCTCTCTTTTGTAGTAGTCCTTGAAATACAGTCTCTGTCTCTTCGCCCCCCCCCCCCCCCCCCCTACTGGTGTTGTTGCCGTACAGCCGCCTCTCCAAACCATCCTGTAGGTATCTGTCAGTATTGGAACGCAACCGTTTTGTATTGAAACGTTACTGTAGAAAACAGTCTGTTACAGTACGCCGAACGAGACCTGTAACTTCCGTAACTAAAGGTAACGATCCGCTTGAAACCGTATCGGTCCTGAGCTTGGAGTTGGACTGCGGAATGATGGGTTCAATAACGGATAAAATACGGAATAGATACGTATGTGACACGGATTAGATACGGATAGATGCGGATATATGCGTTTAGTAACGCACCATTACTGTTTACTGATCCGTGCCCGAATTTTGAAACTTTTCAAAATTTCGACGCGGATCCTGCGGACTCTGCGGATATGATACGGACAGTTACGGACTCTGCGGATATGATACGGATTCATTACGGAAAAAACGGATAGATACGTACGGGCGATCCGTAGTACCCACACAATCCGTATGAGTGTGTGTGACTGGAGCATACAAGGAGCAGACACAGATGTGGACGTCGCAGTTAATCTTTTCTATTCTTCTATCCGCTAGGCATGCGCAACAGTCCGCATCTGAAGGTATTTATCCGCATCTAAAGGGTATAGAAGGTAACGAAAGGTTAGTAGTTCGTACCTATCCGTATCCATACGCATCTATTGGTAACTATATCAGTAAATTCATTGAATAAAAATAGGCCACGCACACAAATTCTGCGGATAAACTGAGGATTTCATCCGCAACCATCCGCCCTATCCGTAATGTGTGTGTGTGACTGGGGCTTTAATTTACAGAATAACATGCATTCTGACATGCATGTGCTGTGTGTGCAATATTTAGAAAAATGCAAAAAAATGTGTTTAACAGCATTTTCTTTGATGGAATAAGGTAGTTACAATAGCCTTTAAAAAGCTCTTGCTAACAGGCTTTAGGTGATATAGTAATGAATAGGATATCACTGCTAATCGTATAGACTGCATCGACAGCATACCCCCTGTTCGACTACCCCATCCTCTCAAATTTGCAGGTCCAGAGACGCTAAACAAAAAATCCCAGCGGATAAAAATAAATGTATAAAATGTTTATCCGCATCATAAGTTTGTATATTTTGTCTACCATTGTAAACATATGGGCGTTTCCGTGCTAGGATAATCGAAAAGATGTTCCAAAAGCTGCAAGTTTGGTAAAAAATGAATATAAACGTAGAGCCCAGCCTCCAGCACATTTGATTTTTTCGTGGCATTTTAACACTATCAAAACTTTGCCCGTATGCGAAATATGTGCTGGTAGCTGGTCTCATACAAGTATAATTTGAACGTCGCTAAGTAGACCGAAATTCGTGATTATTGTTTAACGAAATCTATTCAGCATATGGGTATGTTACAAATAGTTTATGCATATTGTAAAATTGTAATATATTTTTATGTACATGTACATTATTACTTCAAAAGATCTTTTCGAACGTAACATAAGTCGGACAGGATCACGCTATTAGCCGTTATGTTGTTGTTGCTGAATTATACGAATTATACCTAATTGAATGATTTAATATGACATGAGTACACCGCGATCAAAGGTTCATGTCTTTACAAAGGGTCGAAATGTATCAGATAAAACCATGCAACTTTCTGTCCATCCTTCGTAAATTTCTTCCTCTAAACTTTTTTTTCACTGTGGTTCGCTATGTGTGAATGTCTGTATTAAACGTCTTTGTAAAGGGCTGGGACTAAAGGCAAATGAAAAAAAAAATAATGATCAGACCCAGATGCGATCAGCATGTGTGCATTAATCGCATACTCAGTGTGATCGAAATATGTTTAGTCTGAGCAAATAATATTTCAAACCAAGAGAAATGTGCATATCGTGGTTTAAATGTGCAATATGTATTTGAACAGCTTAACCCCACTATCTACATGTACCTGGGAAAGAGCGAAATATGTTTAGTCTGAGCAAATAATATTTCAAACCAAGAGAAATGTGCATATCGTGGTTTAACTGTGCAATATGTATTTAAACAGCTTAACCCCTATCTACATGTACCTGGGAAAGAGCTATCCATTTTGGCTATCTGTTCATATATTTACTACTAGTGTAACAGTTGTTGTTGTGCCCCCAGCAACCACACAATTTGGAATCAAATTTAAATCAACGTTGATTCAACGTCATCATTCGGATGTTGACTCAACATTGATTCAGTGTTGTGACTCAGCATTGATTCAATGTTGATCAATGTTGTGTGCCTGGTTGGTTGTTACTTTATGTATTATTTTTTATGCGGGGACCAGTTTTGGGCTAGTAGTCTATTTGAGCCGCGACACGAGAAAACCAACGAAGTGGTTGTGCGCCCAGCGTAGACTCAGATCAGCCTGGACATCAGCCTAGTTTGGGTACAGTCTTCCCTGAGCGCTTATAGGGTAGCTAAGGGTGTAAGCTACCTTCATGCGGACAGCGAAGACTCTGATCAGACTGGGCGGATGCCCAGGCTGATCTGAGTCTGTGCTGGGCGCACGACCACTTTGTTGGGTTTCTCGCGTCGCGGCTCATTTTATGTTCACAAGATCAATGTCATTTAATAATTTAGCTGTTTATAGTTTGAGTATGTTTAACATGCAATTTTAAATTATGTTGGAAAACCTGTAAACGAGGTGACCTCTTATTGGAAACTAAACTAAAACTAGACAAAATACTTTGAAAATTAGGTGGCGTCATATCAAGAATGGTCTTGTGAACTTGTTATTGGACGTACACAAAAGCTTAATGCTTTATGTTACAAAAATAAAAACAAAGCTATTTTGTTGTCAGATAAGCTAGAATGCAACATGAAAAAGATATCTTATGCAAAGCCGGGAAACAAATATACAGATAAACTAATCTACGAGCAATTCCATAAATTTGGAAGGCAGTGGGACACCATAGGGCACCATAATTATGTGATTCTATGCACTCTACAGCGATCTCTCTCTCTCTCTCTCTCTATCTATCTATCTATCTATCTATCTGTCTCTCTCTCTCTCTCTCACTCTCTCTCTCTCTCTCTCTCTCTCTCTCTCTCTCTCTCTCTCTGTTGTGCTTGCAAAACGTATTGTCTTTCCAGTTCTGTTTCTGTCAAACACGATTTTTTCTTTGTCCCTGCAGTTCTACGGAATGCCAATGTCCCAATCTATTATGGTAGGGTTTATCATATAAAACAGACAGATGTGCAGCAAACAAGAGAAGACATCTCTCTCTTTTTGTCTGTCCTTGCCAAAATTTCCTTGTTATGGCCATAACTCTTGAAGTTATCAAAATCATAGTTGGTCTATCTTATTACGGCAATGTTTCGTGAAAAGAAAAGAAAGCCGCTTTCTTTTAGTCTACCTTTTGTGTTATCTGCTCTTGACATATTAATCCATAACAGAACTATATAGAATTTAATCGTAAAATCCACATAGCAATAAATCTTTTCAGACGATGTTTCGCAAACAAAAAGAGATCTCTTACTTTTTTAAGTTTTGATTTACTACGAGTCTACCAGCTAATGCAACATACGGCTTTCAAGCTGATCTGAACACTTTGTCCGCCAGGAATCCGCTGAGATACCGTAAAAGATTTGTAGCGAAAAAATTTGAGCCGCGACACGAGAAATTATCTAAGTGGCATGTGCGCCCTGTGCAGATCAGAACCGCCTGAGAGAGTGATCCAGTCTGATAAGAGTCTTTGCTGTGCGCTTAAAGGCTAGCTAAGGGTCTAAGCTAGCTCCATGCGGACAGCGAAGACTCTGATCGCTTGGCGCACATGCCACTTTGTTTGTTTTGTCATGTCGAGGCTCATTTTATTGACTGACGTTTGTAAGTGTATGGGTACGTTCTGTCCTAGTTTGTTAATCAGACTCGTCAGTTAATTCTTTGAGCTATATGATAAGATAAGATAAGATAATTTTATTAGCATTAGGCCAACTGGCCCATGAGCATACACATACAAATACATTTTAACATGCATTGTGACAAACATGGTGAACAGTAACTAGGAACTGCTAACGAAGTACGAAATATACTATACAGGATGACCATCCCATCGGGCAAACTAAGCCGAATCAGCACCGCATCAACGTCGATTCAACATATTGACGTTGAATGAACGCTGATCCAATGCCGAATTAACGCCGTGCGCCCGATGGGGTGTTCCTGACCGTGTGACATGGCAACATCTAAGCAATCCAAGAAACAGAGAAACAACATGCCTGTGCGAGCCATACATCCGGCGGAGCATTCCAGGATCAGTCTGATCCGGGAATGACGAGGCCGGGAGTATCACTGGCAGAGAACTAAAAAAGATGGACTCTTCAAACAAAAGATACAGGGATGTTTACTAGTATAAAGATATGCTACACTTATTCGTGGTATCAGTTAATAATATCATTTTTTTCATATCAGACGACAAGTTTTTAAGTTGGGAGAAGGTATTTTATACTAATAATCAAAATCATATTATACAAAAACATAGTTATTTCTCTCTTTAAATGCTTTGTATACAAACAAAGCAAGATTTTCAACTATTTTAGTGTTAGTAGACTGTATTAACTCAAAAAATTTATGCGCATTGGGTCTAATATAAAAGTACGGTTTAATATATTTATGTCTTAGTTCAGTGTATCCTGAACATTCTATTACAAAATGAAGCTCATCTTCTAATACATTGCATGTAGAACAAATTCTGCGTTCGAGAGGTATTTTTTCTGGTTTCGCCCAGCGACCTACTTCCACTTCTAATCGGTGGGATGATGTCCTTAATCTCGATAACGAATGTCTTAAAGAATCAGACTTAATATCTAAATAAGATTTAAAACAGAAAAAGTTAAGATTTCTATAAAATATAGCTCTACTTGACTCGTTTGACCTAGTGTTCCAATTTTGTATAAATGTGTCCGTTAATCTTTGTTTAAGTGTAAAAAGGAATATCGCTTCATTACCTACCGACTGGTTGTACCAAACTTCGTTAAAACCTAAACTAATTCACAACGCGTTGAGCTCTGAGTGTAAGTCTCACTCGGAATTGGGCGGCTCTATGTATCAATATATACTCGAAAATATAATTAAGGGGTCAAACTTTTACCCTGCGATTTCTGGAACATTTCAAATATTTAGTAAAATAAACTATTTCTACCTTCCATTTTATTCCTTTTGCAAGTTTTATACACGTGAAGTTTGAACCTATAGCCTTTGTCTTCACCAAGTCTAGGTTTACATTCAGACTACCCCTAAAATTAAAGTGTTAGAGAATCCATAGTGTGCCAGTTTGATCGGGCATCTTCTAAAACGGCTATGAGTTTTAAAATTGTTACAGCTTGCTGACTTAAAATTGATTAAATTTGATGACTATCGAGCAATTTTGCAAAAAAGCATGAATTGGCGAAATCGAAAATTTTGATGATTTGCTCTTTATGGCCTTCTGACAACTTTGATTTTGAGAGTAGTGTGATTTGAAGGACTGCTGTGCTTAAACTAAACGGTGCACAATTTTAAACTGATGGCATAACAAATTGCTTTCGAAATACTAACTCACCATATAAAACAAAAGTTTGATAAATATCGGTAGACCCAGAAATGCAAACTCAAATGTTTGACCCCTTAATTTCGAGTATATTAACAGATGACCAATGTACCAGAATTAAAAAGCAAATGATTCAAGGACTTTGGTCTCATCGGGCTGTCTCTCTGTGACAGCTTCGAAAGTGTCTGACCTTAGCTCAAGAATAAATCGCCCGCTGCATAAGTTAATAGACAGGCAGTATATACCCTTACAAAACATTCGTGCCGGGCCATCATTTTTAACCTCTTGGAATTTCTTCAGAAACTTCACACATTTTATTCTATTATCATGAAGATATAAGCCGCGACACGAAAAAACCAACAAATTGATTGTGCGGTAAGCGCAGACTCAGATCAACCTGGGCATCCGCCCAGTCTGATCAGAGTATTCGCTGTGCGCATGGAGGTAGCTTAGACCCATAGGTACCCTTAAAGTGCTAAGCAAAGAGTCTGATCAGACTAGGCAGATGGACCACTTTGTTAGGTTTTTCGTGTCGCGGCTCATATTTACCAAACAAGGAACCAAACTATCGCTGTTTTTTTTCAGTTACCAGCCCTTACTAAAACCCATATCTGGACCATAACTCCTTTACTATATAAGGAAATTAGTCATGAAATTTCACAGATGTTTATTTCTTATCAGGACGATATGTCGCAAACAAGGAAGATTGCTCTGAATCGCTGTGTTATATTTTGAATTGTTAAAAATATCCATTGCACACAGCCTTTCAGTATCACACTACGATCGTCATGATAGGACTGGAATACTGTTAAAAAGGACGTAAAATCACGTCATCCCTCCATCATACACATTTTTTTTATATTATTGAGAAGAATGAGCCGCAAACAATGAGTACATTATCAAGTGATTTTATGGGTATTGGGTGTGGACAGAAAACCTCGTCACTCAGGATCACTGTTCGGCATCACTCGGCAAGCCTCGTGATGCCAAACAGTAATCCCGAGTGATGGATTTTACGATCGACATCTCATACTCATGATAGATATTTTTCTTGCATTTACAACAATTGATTTTAAACGTAGAGCTTCTTAAATGCACAATTTTTGCGTGTCGGAGAGTTCTATTTAATTCTGAAAGAAACCGCCGCGTTCAACGACCGACGTTCAGTTCTTTACGTTAACGTCCAGCTGTAGCATACGGTCACGTCATTTTGCAATTTTCACTTTCACTGTCTGAAAAAGCTAATGTGACTTGCCGCCCTGTGTACGTGAGCTCCTATACAACTAATGCATTGAATGCTCGTGATGTTTTATCCGGTCCTGGTTGGGATAATATGAGTGAGATAAGATTTGTTGGTATATGTGAAACATGCGGACATCTCTGTCTAGTGTGCAAGAAAATATAAAGTTGCTCCTCCAAGCAAAGAGTCTTGGGAAAATGAATAATATATTTAACGGCCCCATTGCTCTAACAGCATGATTTTTTATCATGAGATATCGCTGCAAACATCTCGCCAAAGTTTCACCTTTAGTCATTTTAACACACAAAAAAACATCCTATGGTTTCACATTAAAAAAATTGAAAAGTGATTTAGTTCATCTTAGTCATACTGAAATGACTTACTTTCGATATCATAAAAATTAATAAAATGGTAGAAATACAACATACAGGCCTGGGGCCCCATTTGTTTTTATCACATTTTGTTTATATTCCATCGCTCGACGTGGCACCAAAGAAAAATTTGTATTTTAAGCGATTTACCTCTCGATCATACGTTGGGACAGCTGCTTTGTCGTCTTAATTGATTTTCTTTCCCAGTTAGTCATGTTAGTGTTTTAGGCAGAATTTGGTTCTGATCACAACAGAGTAGAGTCTAAGCTACCTCCATGCCGACAGCAAAGACTCTGATCACACTGGACGGCTGGAGGCTTTGCAGGGTGCACATGCCACTTTGTTGGTTTTGTCGTGTCGCGGCTCATATGTGCTTAACATTTAAAGATTATTCTGATTATCTCCTAGCAGCTAAGCTAGTTTAGATGTTGGTGGCAACATAACATCCTTCTTTTTCTTAACTTAATTCCTCTCTTCTTTTTATTTTTTTTTATTTTTTTTTTTTTATTTTTTATTTTTATTATTTTTTTTTATTATCGGGCATTTTTATTCATAGTTTTTATCTTGGCTTTAAAAATCGTTGGTTTAATTTATGACAGCTCCTGACATTACAAGCAAAGCATGTAATGATCCTGTAAAACACTAAAGGAGCAAGTACATTAAGTCGCCGAGTCCGCAACAGTGTACTTACCAAGTTGTTCTGGTCCTACAGTGCCGTCCACTACACCCGCAACAAAACGTTCAATTTCTTCTTCGTTTAATGCCTGTCCATCTCTCTTTTTGGATAAAATGTCAGGAATTCGTAGCTGTTGGTTCGAGGCCATCTTGTCTCAGTCGCTCATAGAATAATAACAAATATGCTGCGCGTTGGTTTGCGTCCTCGGAACTGGTTAGATTTTGTCAAACAATTAACTTCTATTTTACCGATCAATCTTTTTTGCGTGTTTAATCTTTAGAGTGTTTTACCTGGGCAAAATTTGAATAGTTCATATCAGTAATGCAGTTTACAAATTACATAATGTCAAGTCAGGAAATATGAGCCAGACCAGAGGAAAATGTATAAGGTGACATGTAGAAACGGCACAGAATCAGGCCCCGAGGTTATAAAACTTTTTTCATGCTCAACTCAGCTGAGCATGAAATTTTTTCTGCTCATAAATTTTAAAATGCCAACAATTGTTGGCCAACAATTGTTGGCATTTTAATATTTATGAGTAGAAAAAATAGCCTTCTTGGGTTATCTGAGCCTGAAAATGCTGAATTTCTTGGTATTTTTATATTGATGGGCATTTTAAATTTCATGCTCAGCTGAGTTGAGCATGAAAAAAGTTTTATAACCTCGGGGCCAGGCTGACCAGAGACTTTCATCATCTCATTAACAATGTTTGTGTCTTAAGGTTTAAGTGTGCACGTCAGAGTTTTTTTTTCTTTCACCATTTCTGCAAAGGGTATGGATTTTGTAAATTTCCGTTTGCTGCCTTTGGTGAGAACCCTTCTAAAATATCTACCCTTACAGATAAGAATTTACTCATAATTGAAAAACTTGAGCCGCGTCACGACAAGATCAACAAAGTGTTACATGTATGTGCGCCCAGCAGAGACAGATCACCTAGGTATCCGCCCAGTCTGATCTGAGTCGTAGCTGTCCGCATGGATCTAGGTTAGATTCTTAGCCCTTACATTATGCATGCCAACAGCAAAGACTCCGACAAGACTGCGCTAAAGAGCAGACTGTTTTGTGCATTTATCATTTGCATATTCGTTGAGCACTCATTTCTGAGTTGCGGATCATATGAATTTCTGTACCTGAGAAGCCTATGATTTGTTAGATAATAGCCTGTTCAAGCATTCTCTTGTTGGCTGTCTGATAAATGACTGCATCAAACACATACAGATTTTGGGCCAAGGATCCAAAGCAGATTGCCCCGGCGTTATGCTGGGTTATCTAAATCCATACAGCTCTGTTCACTGTGCAACGGCCGAACTGAGAACTTTTCGTTTTGTTATTACTTTTTTATGGTTGAACTTCAAACAATCATACATTCAAATTGATAATAAGACTAAGCCGCGACACGACAAAACCAACAAAGTGGTTGTGCGCCCAGAGCAGACTCAGATCAGCCTGGGCATCCGCCCAGTCTGATCAGAGTCTTCGCTGTCCGCACAGAGGCAGCTTAGTCCTTTAGCTACCCTTTAAGTGTTTAGCGAAGTCTAATCAAACTGTGCGGATGCCCAGGCTGCTCTAAGTCTGCGCTGGGCACACAACCACTTTGTTGGTTTTTTCGTATCGTGGCTGAAGTATCTGGCTTGTCTGCACATGATTACATGAGCCGCGACACGAGAAAACCAACAAAGTGGTTGTGCGCCCAGCGCAGACTCAGATCAGCCTGGGCATCCGCCCAGTCCGATCAGACTATTTGCTAAGCGCTTAAAGGGTAGCTAAGCGTTTAAGCTACCTCCATGCGGACATCGAAGACTCTGATCAGACTGGGCGGATGCCCAGGCTGATCTGAGTCTGCGCTGGGCGCACAACCACATTGTTGGTTTTCTCGTGTCGCGGCTCACATAATGTCGTTCCCAGTTTTAAGGCACGTCTCCCGCGAAGTCCAAGTCGGCCAGAATAGGTCAACAAGCTCAAAGGGACCATGCTAGTCAGGACTGAGAGACACAAAGGACAAAACGGAACAATAAATTAACAATATAATTTCAATAATACATATGCCGCCAAAAATTTACAACAGTTTACGAGGCACAAATCCGTGCATTTACAAGGCAATTCACGTGCTGGTAATGACCGACTTTGCGGGTTTTCCAGGTGAATGCTCCGTCAATACAGTTACAAGGCGGGTAGTTTGCAGTTTCAATTATCGATTAAAAAACTGGTATGACAAGGAATATACAGTTTCGAATACTGCAAAAAAAAAAATAAAGGCAGGTCACGTCGAAGTGAAAAGAATAGTGACGATGATTCTGACTTGTGAACTGCTGCTAAAAATTGACAAAAAATACTATACCTGACAATGGCCTGAAACGAGAATCTTTATAGAAATTGCCAGCGCTTGTAGGCAATGTCGACGCGACCGAGAAACAGTGCGTAAAATAAGGGTGGTGATCGATAATGTAAAAATGCCCGCATTGCTTTTCTTCCTATTTGAATAAAATGAAAAAGATCAATAAGCAATGCTTATTAGATACCCTCAACACAGTAATGGTCAAAAACTACAAAGAGAAATAATGATTATCTTGTCAATGTCATTCTTCCTGCACAATCTTATGAAATTCCATTATTGCCTTTACAAGATACTGAAAAAAATAAATAAATAAAATCAAACAAGCTTATCACAATTTGAGTTTCAAAGTGCCGGTGTGACCTTGAAAATGAGGTCAAGGTCATAAAACTCTCATCACTTCTTTCCTCAGGCCCAATTATGCATTTGCGCTATTTTGATCTAATTCAATCTATTGATTCATGAAATAGAGTTCACATAAGGCTCATTTTTAGAGTCTTTGTACTGAAAAGACATTGAAAGTAAGGTCAAGGTTGATAACATCTAATCACTCCTTTCCTCTTCCAAATCATTTATCTGTGCTAGTTTGAACAAATTTCAGTCGTTGGTTAGAGATGTACTGTATTGTGCACAAAAGCTTTTTACTGCCAAGATTACTATCTTAAAGATAGTCAAGAGCAGAGAATACATTCAGAGGGAACATGTGCCAGACTGCGTAGTTTCGGCTAATAAAGCCTCCTCAGTGACCCTGACAATATCTGGTGACAAAACCAGAGACAAGCATACTGAAATTTCTTAATTTTATGTGGGCAGTCGATTCAAAGACTGACTAGTATCATAAAGGGTCCAAATAATATAAAAGACGATGATCTAGAATAAGAGTCTAAACCAATAATGTAGTGAATTCAATATGTAATTCAGTATTACGATAGATTACCTTTAAAATCGCCGTGGCCGAGTGGTTAGAGTGACTCGGTTATGGTGCAGAAAGTCTCCGGAAGGTCGTGAGTTCGCGGCTCACCGTCGCCATCCAACGACTGGAAAACCTCTCTCTGTCAACCCAGCAGTAAATGGGTACCTTTTTCGAATCAGGGAAGGATAAGGCAGCGAAAGAAGAGAAATGGGCACCGTCTTTCATCAGCTGTGTCCAAGATACAGTGGGTCTCTAACCCCCACTGCCCCTACGGCTATTAGGCTATGGGAAACCTTTACCTTTTTACCTTTAAAACAAAAGGTATAATCAATAAAGCTTAAAGTTAAGAATCGTGGACCGCGATCGAAATTGAGTGATTGGTTAAAAATTTGACAGACATAACTCATCTCAACACAACGCAACTTTATTATGAAACTTATCTCAGGCCATTACAACTACGTGCACCAATGAGAATATTACCTGGTTTAATCACATAATCGCAAACTGTTTTTTTTTTTCGTATTTATAGTCGGGGAAATGAAACGCAAAAAGGCGTCTAGAAAGTGAAAAAAAATTGGCCCATCGTTCGAAAGGACAAATTTGGTATCATTTGAAAGCTTATTGTCTCTGCTTTAACCTCCAAGGTGTTGTCGCCTTTGCAAGTGGTGCCTTAATGTCAGAAAGTGGGGAGATAACTCTACCATAGCGTCCAAAGAGAAAGGTTTTTAAACCACCACTGTCGTCTAGAAACTGCATAAGAAAGCTTGCATCATTTCTAAACTTTTTATGTTTACAGTGTATGAACTCTTATTACTGTGCAATTGAAGCAGTTAACATTTGCTTTTTCAAATATGATCACCTCGAGCAAAAAATGAGGGTGTTCTGACACAAATACATTACGTGACCAAAAGAAAACCTTAATAATGTCCCAATTACTTATTTTTGGGGCAAATTTTGAAGAGAAACCCACTTCAAATATGTAAGTTTGATAACCGTCGTAAGTACAATGTAGATTATTAAAAAAGAGTAATCGTTCAAGTAATACTAGATATAAATTTCAGCAATATACGTTACATTTGCTTACAACAAAATTTACTTTATTGAATAAATAGGATAAAATAATGCATTAGAACTATTTAGTTACAGATGTATAAAAAGCATTAGTCCCTTCTAAACATAATTAAATATTATTTACAGCTTGTTCCTATTACAGATATGATAAGGCAGCACCACTAATACGTATCTACGCGCCTGGGCGTAGACAGTATAAAGTTAGGTTTTCGATCATACTTTAGCCTGGTGTGTGTGCTTCTATTTCTTTCGGTTTTAAGAGCGGGATGTAGGATTTGATTGTATTAATTCCTGATCATTGCCTATCTTTTTACTGTGCAGTCTGATCAGTTTTTATTGTCAAAATTACTGACGAAATTATAAACTGAAAATTATTTATTATTTTACTTCTCATGTGCTTCGTTAATGTATGATTTGTCGCTATTGTAGTTCAAAACATTTTGTAGTCATTTTGACACCTGTCTGCTGCAATGCAATTTTGAGCGCCAATACGTAGAAGATTATATAACTATTACACAAAGCAACTTGTCAAACGTTTCACAATGGTAACGTATATAAAATATTAAGTGTTACTTAAATGCATTTAAGTAATACAGACTTGTGTTCATTTCATGAAGATCATTTTATAATTTTGAGTCTGTCAGTGCTGATGCACAGTTATTGTTATACTTAGTTATGGGCCAAAGTCCCATTTAGTCTAGAACTGAAGCAATATTTGCATTATACGTTACCTTATATTGTTTCTTATTCTCAGTTATTAAAGTCATGAAACAATGGTCTAACCTTTGCAGTATTATTTTTCCATCACCTTTCACGTTGTTCAATGTAGAGTTTCTGTAAAATTTTTGAGAGCATGAAGTCTTCCCGGTATAATTCCAGAGCTCTTTCTCTCTCTCCTTCTCTCTCTCTCTCTCTCTCTCTCTCTCTCTCTCTCTCTCTAACATTTTGCATGTTAAATTGCCACTTATTTAGAATTTCAACAATGATGTAAAGAGCATTGGGTAAAAATGTCAGTTAAAATTGGCGTGCATGCGTATATTTATAGGCCAAAGATATAATGTGGTTACAAATGCGCATAAATGAAGGACCAAGATATGATTTTGTCTGCAACGATATGACAGGGTTGTAAGCAAGTATTTTTCTTAAAGATATATACGTTATCTACCATCTCGGGAGTGTTTTATCAGTTCACATTCAAATGTCTCTTCCGTAGGCAGAGACATTACATACATTGGCTGGAAACTCATAGGTGAGTCTGCATTGTACTGTCAGTTATCAGATTTAATCGGTTTTCCCAGTTGCGTCTGTAATAAGGAGACAGTTAACTAGTTCTGGTTAGAAAACATAATATAAGATAATAGAATTAGAGATACATGTATTAAGACTTTTTAGGGTTCCCGTCTTAGTCATCGTTTCTAATGACATACAAAATTTCAGTCCTGTTACTTTACAATTATTGTTAATACTAGAATTTTACCTTATATTATATAAAGTCATCATGTCTGGACAAGTGTGTAATTTTAAAACTTGCCATGTCGATTACAGAATAATTAACCTGAAAAAAAAATAATACCCCCACCTCGAAACACAGTATCAAACACCGCAGCAAGCCTGTAGATTCAAAATAATGTAACTGTTGGACAGGGTTAAACCGCTTTATAATTATTGAATGGTACTTTCAAATGAAATTGTTAAAGCAATGCTTCCATAATGAAACATCAAATATTTACCGTAATATTGTAAATAACCAAAACAGTGGAGTGCGTGGATATATAATGAGATTTGACATTTTCTGAAGCATCCTGATAAATAAGTCGTTCGCTTGCATATCAATCAATATACCAAAATGCTTATCTTTATCGATAATAACAATGTTGTTATTATGCTTCGACTGATGATAGTTTTGTATTATAGTTTCTCGTAAGCATGACCTTTTTGGAAGACTCCCGATATTGAAAATGTGATTGCTATTACAAGAATATCTTTCGTCCCTTATGAGGAAGTCTTTAAAAAAAAACTGCTAAAATTATAAGAAATTTTCAATCTTTTGTCAAACGAGAGAAGAACTTCTTATTTGACAAAAATAAAATCAATATGTAACAGTTACAGTTACATCCTTGAGTGTTTAAGTTAAAAGAGGAAATTGAGGATAGTTTATTGTTTCTTCTAAATCATCTTTAATAATCGATACAAAAAAGATATTTTGTTAGTTTAGTTTTTTCTCTACAGTTATTTGTGACATAAACAACATGTAGAGTAATTACATAGGTGTTTCTTATAAAAATGGTAGCGTAGGCAACACAGAAAACGCACAACTATCCATAGGTCTGACAGAAAAAAACGCCTTCTATAAATAGTCAATGCTTGTTTGAATAATTCTGAATGATTGACAAAGAGTTCGTTTTGTAAAACAAAACAAAAAGAGTAATCCAAATACCAAGCTGTGCTGCGAGAAAGGATTGTATCTATTGGTAGACTTCACATACGTTTTTTCAAGTACCGTATGTAATATATATCAATAAAATCCTTCAAAAATTAAGAATAAAAGTACGTAAGATACATGAGAAGTCCACAAAACGAATACATTTCAGAAACATGTCACTGACCAAAAGAAGGTAAAAGTTTCCCACCGCCTAATGACCATAGGGGTTGTGGGTGTAAGAGGCACAACTCATCTAGCCCATCCCTCTCTTTTCGCTGCATTTTCCTTCAAAAGAAGGTACCTATCCATTTACTGTTGGGGTAATAGATTTTTCAGTTGCTAACCGGCCAGACCGGGTTTCAAATCCGCGATCTCCTGCACAATAGCCAAGCGTCTCTAGCCACTCGATCAAGCATGTCACCGATATAGAACACTAAAATATAGCTTTTACGTTACTTTTTTTTTCTCTCTTTGCAGGCTGCATTTGCATGTTTTAAACTCCTTGATATCCTTTGGAAACAACGTTACACGTTACATTTTTGTACAGCAATTTACGCTAGGACAAAATAATAACGTCAAAGTCACGCGTAGTCTTCTGATAAATGTCCCCGTCTTCTGTTATTTGTTCATGATTGAAACAATGGGTTCTCTGCTCTTGAAGGAACTCTTTAAGATTTTCATTTTAATTTGTCGAGCGTCTTAAATTCTCCCATTAGTCTCGGTTTCTTCCGTAACATTCCCGATTATATAAAAGAGTTTTAATTGCTTATTTCGTAAAGGACGGGTATCCTTTACTATGGTTGTGTAAAGCAAATAAAAATTTTGTAACAGCTCAGTGAAAAAATAATAATTCTTATTTCTGTTGATTGTTAACAAACAGCGATGTAATCCAAATAATTATATGATTGTAAGACAAGTAGCTTCCAGAATAGCCCGTTAATTTAGTTTAATATTGTTTTAATATTTTTAAGATGTTTCCAAACTTGAAATTCTTCTTATGTCTTGTTATTTCGATGTTTTACGTCTGATGCTGTAAAATACGTTACGGTATCGTCACTGAGCCAGTCATAAGAGCTCAGCAAGAAAACAAACCCTTTGCAAATAGTTAAATTTAGATTATCCGTTTTATAAATCCAAGCAGAAAGAATCATTACAGATGGAATCTTGCACATTAATTGTAGAGTGCAACGGTTTTAGATAGAAATCTAAAGATAACAAAAGTTTTAAATGTTAATTCTTTAAAACAAAAGGTTTCACGTGAAGCTGTAAATGTATAAAATTTAGTTGGAGATAAACATGCATTGTTCAATTAGAGGTCATGGTATACAAAAATAAATTCACGCGTTAGAGCGCATTTCTACTCTTCTTTCAGCTTATAGATATTTTTTCGCATGTTTCCGTTAAGTAACGTATTTGAAGACAGTTCAAGAAGAATGACTGCAGAAATGAACATGCTAATGCTTTTGAACTGGAAAAGATATAAAATTAAGGCATAAAAAGTATTTCTGTAAGCAATACATGTATTTAATAGTCGACTTTAATTATAAAGCAAGTGTGATATCTGTCTTAAAATATTATAAAACAACCTATTTTTAACCCAAAAAATGAAGATATTTTTGACATGCGTACAACGTATGTACACATCAGTCATACCATGAAAATGAAAATGGCTTTCTTAGTTTAAGACAAATTCAACAGAAATCGGTCATTTAGTTTAACTTATAAATCTTGTACCCCCCATCCCCCACACGCCCGTCCTCCCCCCCCCCCCCCCCCCCCCCCCCCCCCCCTCTTCTCACTCCACCCTTACTCGCCGCCCCCTTTTCACTGAAAACATGACTTTGGCACTGTTCTTCATCTTAAGCATAACCTTCCATTTGTCCTGTAAGAAGTCAGATTTATTTTAGCGATGGGTTCTCTATTAAACTCACACAGCCGACAATTGACTTAAAATACTACTTTAGGTACGTATATATGGTACAAATAATTTTTCGATAAAACAAGCATTTTTAGTTATAACTTTCGTAAGCGTACGTTTTCATTTTAAAAGATCATAATAAACACTACACATGATATACTATGGCGAAATTATCTGTTTTAAAAGAATTAATTGTGAAGAAATGACCCCCTTTCATAAAACAGCCCCAAAAAATGCATTTTAGCCCCAAAAATTTCATATTCTGTAACCATAGTAACTGCAAATTTCTATATTTTTCGCATATAAACTTATATCAAAGGTTTTGATATGTTATGCATAAGTATCATTCACATTTCGAAGAGTCTTAACGAATTTTATGGAGTTTCCATAGAAATTCCAGAAATCAACGATTTTGTTCATAAATTAAACATTTTGCCCCCAAAATTCACTTTGGCACCTTTTTGGCGAGCGACAACACCCGGAATCATAAACTTCAGTATTTCCTGCTTAATAATCAGTCAACAAATTCCTTTCGAACGACGGGCCATTTTTTCGCCTCAAAATTGGGCTCATTTCCCCGACTATTAGCTACTTTCGCCCAGAATTTGAATATGATGCTATAATGTCTACATGTAACAATATTCAATAAAATGAATAAGGGAATATATCTTGAAAGGAAAACGAATTGTTGTATATACACTTGTAGCTACGGTCACAGAAATCTGTCTTTAAAGATAGACCCCTTATTGGAAGGGCTTAGTCCTTTAGGCAAGAAAACGAGACGTAACGATGGTTATCCCCCTCCCCCGTCCTTTGTAAAATGGTTGGGGGGGGGGGGGGGGGAACAACATTTTTTTTTTGCCAGATGATCTGAAAATACTTCCCATTATTTTTTTCATCATATTATGCTCTATCTGGATTAAGTTGAACTTCCTTGAAACTTATGTAACTGATAAAATTGTCAATAACATTTGACCTGCGACATGGCAACACCAACAAAGTGGCATGTGCGCCCAGCGAAAAATCAGATCAGCCTGGGCATCCGCCCAGTCTGATCAGAGTCTTTGCTGTCCGCATAGAACTAGCTTTGATTGATTGCTATCCTTTAAGCGCAAAGAAAGACTCTGATCAGACCGGGTGGATGCTAAGCTGATCTGAGTCAACCCTGGGTGCACATGGGACTTTGTTCGTTTTGTCGTGTCGCTGTTGAAGTTTTGAAAAATTCATGGTTAGTTTTGAAGCTTCTTATCAGTAATGTTTACAAACGTGTTCTTTCTCAGACATAAGTGAATTTATACTTGCATTTTCTTTAAATGAGTACATGTTTCACTTTGTTTTGTTGCACCAGATAAAAGTGCTGATGTCAAGACTTTTCGTCTAATTTATTACTGAGAGATAAAAATAAAATCATTCTAAACTAAAACCATGCATCGCACTTTGTTACATATTTCTTAAAAAAAAAAAAAAAAAAAAAAAAAAGGAAACGGAACGAAGAAAACAAATAATAGTAATCATAACCAAATCGTCTGAAAGCCTAGCCTAGTCTATCTCATTCCACAACCTTGCAAAACACCTTGCCTGCCTTGAGATGTGGCCAAACCACCTTACTTTCCGCATTTTTTTGCCATGTCTGGAGTCCGTCATATTCTCCAATGGCTGTATAGGTGGGGTTGTTTTTTTTCGCCAACTTCTTCATCACTGGTATTTAGCAACCTTCTCTGACTCTGCTGTCAAGGTCCACGATTCACAGGCAAAACCAACAATATGGTTGTGCGCCCAGCGCAGACTCAGATCAGCCTGGGCATCCGCCCAGTCTGACCAGAACCTTCGCTTAGCGCTTAAAGGATAGCTAAGGGTCTAAGCTACCTCCATGCGGACAGCGAAGACTCTGATCAGACTTGGCGGATGCCCAGGCTGATCTGAGTCTGCGCTGGGCGCACAACCACATTGTTGGTTTTCTCACGTCGTGGCTCATATGTTGTTATTTCTCCAAAATTGGCTTCCGCTTTGTTGGAGCTACCGTAGTTTGTGCAATCCAAATTAGAACCTCAGGTGTTAAGCCATCATCTTAGACTATTTGAGCCGCGACACGAAAAACACAACAGAGTTGTTGTGCATCCGCCAAGTCTGATCAGAGCCTTCGCTGTCCGCATGGAGATACCTTGGACCCTTAGGTACCCTATTAGCGCACTGCAAAGACTCTAACCAGATTTGGCAGATGCCCAGGCTGATCTGAGTCTGCGCTGGGCGCACAACCACTATGTTGGTTCTCTCGTGTCGCGACTCATTTTTCTAAGTTAGTTAAAGTTTTTAAAGTTTGCGAATACTGTCTTTTCCACCTTGATCTCTCTCTGGATGCCATTGGTACTGTTCATCATCAGGATGGTCTTCTCAGCACTTTTCCCCATTTTATACCTTGTGCTGGTTTTGAAGAGAGTGGTCTTCTAGAATCTGCTGTTCTACAGCAAAAGCGTCGATTTCATCGGCAAACCACACATTGGTAATAGTTCTGTCACATATGCTGGCCTTTCTATCATACGGAGCCCGGGAGGAGACATAGCAATACATATACTGATTTTGTTCCTACGAAATACATTTCGTTCCCACGCATTACTTTTTCGTTCCCTCAATTTAATATTTCGTTCACTCAAAATAATATTCCGTTCCCACGCTTTACTTTTTCGTTCCTTCAGTTTAATATTTCGTTCCCTCATAGTAATATTTCGTTCCCACGCTTCCCTTTTTCGTTTCCTCAAAATAGCATTTCGTTCCCTCAAAATAATATTCCGTTCCCTCACTTTACTATTTTGTTCCCTCAAAATAATATTTCGTTTCCACGCATTACTTTGTCGTTCCCTCAGATTGAAATTTCGTTCCCTCAAAATGATATTCCGTTTCCACGGGTTACCATTTCTTTCCCACGCAATAATATTTCATTTCTTTACCATAATATTTCGTTCACTCAAATTAACATTTCGTTCCTATGAAATAGCTTTTCGTTTTTCGCAAAAATATTCGGTGATGATAAAAGCAAAACCATAGTTTATTTTAGCAGCCTGGCTTCCAGGCTAAATGCTTTATTCTATATGTTACAAGTCTTACTTTGATTCTGTTTGTTCTGAAGGCTAACCATATTTTATATTCAAAATTGTCATTATTTTTATATTATAATTATTATTATTATTGTCATTTTATTTATGTTCTTATCTGGAGCCAGTCTAGTACTTTCAGTCATCCCAGTCTCTGTGCCCCCTTTAATTCGGGGCCAACTCCTAAGAGACGAATTTGCCCTCATCAAAGCAAATGCTCTCGCTCCATGGTAGGCATAGAAAGTGCACTGCCACCAGGGGAAGCAAGAAGGAAGTCATAACAGATGTCTCCCTGTGGAAACCTGGCGGAAAAATATGGAGATACACCCACACACCACATCTATATACACCCACACACCACAGCTTTACCATAGCTCAAATGTTATTATGCCAACTGTCACGATTAAATTACTGGAGTGTTTCTGGGCCCTGAGTTTAGCTGGCTTACATGCACCAAGTCCCTAAATGATAAGGTAAATGAGTACACCTTCAAGGGAAGCAATTCAGCCATCCCAGTCTCTGCAAATCCAAAACTGGGGCAAATTCTCAAAGGAAAGAATTTGCTCCCCTTTAAGCAAATTCCTCCCTCCAGACCAGACCCCTCGATATAGTCAAACTGCCAAAGGAAACAAACAGGAAGTCACAAAAGCAGACTACCCTTCACGGGAAGCAACTCAGCCATCACTATCACCATCTCTGCGCCCCTCCAGCCACTTCCCAAATGTAAGATATGTGGACAAAATCGTGGCTCTACTGATCACGAACCCAGAGCCCCTCGTGAACCATACATATAAGTACACCGCCAACTGATCATCGACACCGCCGAGTGAGCACGCGATGTTCGGACAACGCTGACCCAACGTTCAGAAACGCCAATGATGTTTGTCCAACGTTGGGTAGACGTTGTACATGTACCAGCGTTAAGTTTTCCTATTATAATTATAATGATGCTACGTTTCTCAGTTTCTTATTTCTAAATTGTTAGTAGAATATGTAATACGATTGTTAACTTCAAAGTTTTAATGTAATGTTGACCAAATTGATTATCATTATGAAATGCCTTTATTCAAAACAGAGCTCTTTTCAACGCCCATGATACACTGATCTGTGTAAAGCTAAAAATAGATGAGCCTAATAATAGTAAATCGTGGGAACGAAATATCATTTCGTGCGAACGGAATAGTAATCTGTACGCTCAAAATACCACTGTGATAGAACAAAATATTATTGCGAGGTAACAAAATACTATTTTAAGGACACGAATTTATTTTGCAAGAGAAAGAAATATTAGAACATGCAAACGAAATAGTGATGCGTGGAAACAAAATGTTGTTTTGAAGGAACCAGATATTATTTTGAGGGAACGAATTATTATTTTGAGGCAACGAAAAAGTATTTTGAGGCAACGAAAAAGTAATTCATGGGAACGGATATTATTTTGAGCGAAAGAAATGCTATTTGGAGGGAACGGAACAGTAAAGCGTGGCAACGGATAACTATTTTGAGGAAACGAAATGCGAAATTGAGGGAACGAAAAAGAAATGCGTGGAAACGAACAAGTAAAGCGTGGGAACGGAATATGACTTTGAGCGAACGAAATACTAAGCTGAGGGAACGAAAAAGTAATGCGTGGGAACGAAATGCATTTCGTGGGAACGCAATCAGTATATGTATTGCCATGTCCCCTCCCGGGCTCCGTACTATCACGTTCTTCCAGAGCATCAAACATAATCCTTTCGAGAATACTGTTGAAGAGGGTAGGTGAGAAAAGGCATGTTTGTCTAACTCCAACGGTTGTTTTGAACCCTTCTCCCGTGCTGGCATTCATCTGAACATCACTTATAGCCTTGTCACAGAGGTACTACTATACTACTAGGCTTGCATTGCTCTTGTACTTCCGCATGGTCTACTTATATTTTGATATAGAACTTGCTCACTGTTGGTCCAAAAGATAATAGGATAAAAATCTCTTTCATTGACACACTTTCTGAATCACAAAACTAAGTTTTCATAAAATTTAAATTCCAATAAGTCATGTTAACATGGCTATTACTCCAGCAGAATGCCGACAATGCTTATCGATGACCTGTTTTGAGAATGTTAGAAGCTGAACGTTTGTACTGATCATTGAATTCGATAAGGTGACTAGACGAACTAAAGTAAGGCGGTAGGACTCATATGGCCAATAAAATCACAGATTATATTTATATACAATGTACTTAGTTTCTTTGCACGCTTTCTAACGGGTACCAGTATGGTTAGAATATTGTGCTTGGCAATCACGTTTTCAGTTTTTGTTTCTAGAATAAGTGCTGTTTTAAAGTCTTGCCCGAGTCTTGTTAATAGTCCAACTACTGACTTTGTTAATGATATACCCTAAAAAGCCTCAAATTTTTTTCGGACACCTAAAATAATCACCGTGATTGTCCTGTAACAGTTTGGTTTTACAATGCGGTAATGCGTTTGAATACAGCATAGGGGAGAGTCGGGTAACTTCGGACAGCGGGTAAATTCGGACACTGACATTGTTTCCTTTGTATGTCAGTTGTTTGGAACTAAAACAAAAATTAACTGGCCAAACAGTGAAAATCCTGATGAGACGGCTCATCATGAGCCGTCTCATCTGGATTTTCACTGTTTGCAATTGTATGTCCGAATTAACCCGCCTGTCCGAAGTTACCCGATTATCCCCTATGGAATGGCAAACAGTGTAGACACGGATCAGTCTGCTTCTCCAAGGAGCAGTCTGATCTGGGTCTGCACTGTTTGCTCACGCCTATCTGTCCCAATACTAAGAATCTGTTTGCATATATAAATAAGGTCAGATGGATCGTTTCTGATAATGTTGATGCTTTCAAACAAAATCTGGTATGAAATAGTATCCATTTAAAGACATGCACCGAGGTCGAGTGATTAGGTGCAGAAAGTTGCTTGAAGGTTCGAACCCGGGCTGGGCAATCCGACGGCTGGGAAAATCTCTGTAAACCCAGCAGTAAATGGGTACCTGTTTCAAATTAGGGAAAGATAAGGCAGCGGCAGGAGAGAGATGGGCTCCGCCTTTCAAATGCTGTGCCTAAGATATGGTAGGTCTGTATCCCCTACTGCCCCTACGGCAACTTGGCTATGGGAAACCAGTACCTATACCTATCTGTGTATACAGTAAATCATGAAAAGATATCAGGTAAAAAATCATGAAAAAACCTTCCTGCTAGATAGTATCATTCGCATATGATATCACAGCAATAAACAAAACATGATCACAATTATGTACATGTTTGATTTCCATGTGCAAATTGTACTTTTTTAACCTGACAAAGAAAAACAAAATAAGTGTTGCCTGATTATGGTGCCTTTATGCCATTCTGTCTTTTGGCAATAAAAATAGCCAAGAATCTCAGAATGGCTTACCTTCTTTTGTTGGGCCACATAGGTTTGGATCAAATTGTTTTTGGTGTACCAAACGAAGATTAATATTCACATGTACAAGGGGAGAAAAATGGTTTAAAATTAGGGTATAAAATATGAATGCATGTACGAAAAACAACAAAACAAAAAAAACAAAAAAAAACGATGTGATAATTCATCAAGATGTCGTAGAAAACTTCTTAACGAGTGTGCCTTTTCGTTTCTTTTTTTAAACAGTTAAAGGGCATTCATTTGCTGGCTTCAAACAGCACCAAAATGCAAATTCCATAATCACATAATACTGGATTTTTTTTAGTTTTTTTTAATTGATTTTTTTTCATTTTTTCACTTTTGTGCCAACTGCAAGGAATGCTGATCGAAGGAAAAAAATCTCTGTTGCGTCTTTGACAGTATTAAATAATAGTGACATGTGTCGATTGATCTCGGTCTCAAAAGCTGTCTAATACGCCAGTTTCAGCCGATTTTTCATATTTTAGTGTTTTCCTACTGTACATGTAACAGTTGATCATGAAAAGGTCTTTTAGAAGCACGCAGACGTGGGGCGAATACTTGCCTGTCAGTGAATTACAGTGAATGACTGAAAGTTAAAACAAAAAACAGCTCTGCAATGCATAAAAAGACAGAAGGCTGGAATTCTATTCATTTGGCATCTGATTTTATGGTTTAAAGGTGACGTCATATGTGCTAAAGTTGTATAAACTTGTTTATTTTATACTTGGAAGTGAATTCAATGCATATCTAGAAACGTGATATTGGCTACCTTGAAAAAATATCGTTTCAATTCACCAGTGACTGATACGATTTATGTTTTTTTCACTGTAGCCAACAGCGGCTGTTTTGACAATTTTGGGTTTAATTCCTTTCCGAAAAGGTCTGAAATATAGCGTTTTGGTCTAACATTAAACTACGGACGTAAGCACGTGAAATCAGGCAACTGACGTCACACTTTGACGTCACCTTTAGAGCTGGAGTATCGCCAATTTGCACGCGACGTCAATCCGATTGCAGCTGCAAGCGGCTTCCTTGAATCACTGATTTCTTTATATTACATTCTTAACGAAGAAATACAAGGATTCCTTGTCAATATAAATACGTGTGCATGCTGTTTTCCAGTTCTCTACGAGGAGTTATTTCCTCTAGGGAAATAAATCCCTGAGATTGATTACCTTCCCGATAGCATTCGGAGATTAATTATTAACGTACGACTGGGTACTGGCTTTTAGAATTACTTTCCAAAGCTCTTTCTTTCCACTGCAGTTGTAGCTATAAAACACCGCTGGAGTTGCCTTTTATGATCTTGAGATAACAACAGATGCTAAACAAACCTAAAACAAAGTTTGATGTGTATTTTTGGCGTGTGTAGGCTACACGAAAGATTTTACGAAAATGCCATTTTTATGTGGAACTGCATTGCATTTAACAATACACGCTCCGCAATGTGCAATAAAAAACGTATCATCTAGCTCATAACAGACTTTCATTGGGCGAGCTTTGGATCGTCGGGACCAGCAGTCGTATACAGACGATGTTTGTAAAGGCATGTTGTGAGTTCCATTGGTCAGTTATTATAACAAATATTGGCCCGTGGCGGATTAAAATGACATTATAGACCATTTTCTATGTGCAAAATGTATATACCCACTAAACGCGCTGAGATAGGCAAAATTAACGAGAAATGACTAGAAAAAAGTTTTCCTAAACCGAAAAAATAAAGAGAAAATTTACTTTCTCTTCGGTAAATACCAAACATATTTCATCTCGTGTCGAAAATATCAGCAAATTCACTCGTGCAAGCACTCGTGAAATTGCTAATATTTTCTCCACATTCGATGAAATATATTTGATATTCACCTAAAGAAAAAAAATATCCTTACTTACTCGTTATGATGAGGTAACGCAAAGGCGTAGCTACGTATACGGCAAATACGCAAGTGCGTATTGAAATTTTGTCAAAATTGACAAAATTTCAAAACGCACCTGCAAATTTGCATGCTGAAATTTTGTAAATTAGACAAGATTGCAATACCAATTACCAAAGTGGCTGAAATACTAGCTTTCCTTTCAAGAAGTAGACCATAAAACATGGTTGTGCGTATCATGAAATTGCCCCTAGTTACGCCCCTGTAACGTCATGGCGCAAGTTATTGCGGTGCAAGGGTCTTTTTGGTAAGCATAATATATACACATTTAAATAGTTGAAATCATGATGGAAAAATAAATCTGAGGGTTTTTTTCCAAATATTTTTACATGTGGTTAAATTGAATGCATTGGCTATCAAGACAATGTATTATTGTTTAAAAAAAGTTCTTTCACTGCCAGTAATGCTTGAAAGAAGTGCGAAATATATAAAAAAAAAAAACCTAGTATCACATTATTGTGGAGTTTTATGAATTTGTGCATTTTGAAGCCAACGAAGGAATGTCGTTTGGTCGTCTGGAATAAAACATACTTCTGTTTAGAAGATGCATTCAGCTACACATTGCAAAAAACACAAAGAGAGCATCATCGGAATAATAATTTTCACTGAAAAAAAATTATTTTGACCCAGAGTTTCTCGCCTTGTCTATATGCCTATACAATTTGTATTCTTTTACCCAAATTAAAATGATTCGAGCCACTGTGGTTGAGCATCGCAGAATGACAAGTTAATTAACAGAACGTGGAAAAGAAAATGCAACATACTCGTCTAGAAAGCATTTTTATTTTATTTCATTCACATGTACAAGTTCTAGCTTTATTTCGTTTGTCTACAACACAATGTCAGTTTACCTGTTCTTGGCTTTATAGTGAGCTTGGCTTAACTCTTCTACAGTTTCCTTCCTATTTCTGGCTCTCCTCTCTACCCTTGCCAGCACACACAGTTGAGGACGTTAATTCAATGTCATGTAGCTGAACTAACGTTCAGGCTTAAAATAAAATTTTGTTTGTTTGTCCTCGACCGCCCGACCCACTGTTTACCCCCCGACTCAAAAAATTATATTGCAATTTCCTGAAGAAAAATTATTTTTATCGTTCGCGGCCGTCAGTATACCGGAATCCCGGTTTTTAACAAAGCTTTGCAGGGCTTCCGTTATATTACGCCCACGATTTGCTCCCGTACGTCGAGAAATTGGACCTCTGGCGTCTGGCATACGCCCGATAATTGTTAAATACGGTCGTTTGATCTTGTCCCGACGTATAAAATATCGCCACTGTCTTCAAAATTCTAGCACGTGTCATAATTAATCGGATTAACGCAGGTGTCAGCCAGACGAAAAGACCGCCTACGGGCCAATCGAGATTGTCCGTATGGAGCACTGAACCAGGTAACATATATGTCGGGACCGCCTACCTGTCAAAAACGATCATCAAAATAACGCCCACTCGTAGATTCAACCTCTTACGGCAGTCTGCAAAACAACTTATCAAATCTTTTGGATGAAAAGTGTCCGTCTATTTTTACGATCGCGAGAATGTAACTGACCTGTTTGTGTAAGGCGTATTCCGACTTCAAAAGTTTGTGAATGTATCCATAACACACGAATACTGAAGCATGTATTGACAAATCTCTATCCAAAGTTTTTAAGAACATAACATTCATATTAACGCTTGCCCTTACAACGAAGGTCTTGTCATGATCCATACTGTCGTCTATGGAGTTTTTAGGAATACAAACCTCTTCTGCGAAAAGTGTTGATTCAAAGCGAAGATACACTGTTAATATTATTAGTCGCTATTTCCGACGTGTTATGGTTGTACGCTCTGGTACTATACATTGTTTTGATTAATGGTACTATTAAAATACGAATACTGAAACGTCCATTTCGCCGATTTCCTAGTTGTACCGTCATATCGTCATGCAACCCAGTGCGAAAATAATGCCGTACAGTGTGCACAGAAATAGCGCATTCTGATCAAGGTCTACGCGATTATATATACGGTAGCATTGATATACAATTACCTGCACGTTTATGGGTCAAGCACGTTTTCTCTTTGATGTAAAGATCAAAGATGCCGCTGCGAGTATATACGCGTGCCGTACGCAGTGTCATACCGTGAGACAGGTACCTCAGTACACATACCGATAACTAACAATCGTATCAGCCAGCGCAACTAAGCAGTCAGACCGGTCTTTCTTGTTCGCATCTAACATGAATAATAATTAACATCGACCTAGCGACAACCGAGTTCTTCGGTGGAAGCGTGTTATTAAACATTCCGTAAGTCACCGTATTTCCGACGCGGCCCATTTGGTGGCAACGAAAGGGAATATTATGCAATAGCAGACAGTCTTCAGAGGACTTGCGTATTGTTCACTCACAAACAGGAATGACTCTGATTAGACTGCGTTCCGTAAGTCACCGTATTTCCGACGCGGCCCATTTGGCGGCAATGAAAGGGAATATTATGCAATAGCAGACAGTGCAACGGCGAGGACTTGCGTATTGTTCACAAACAAACAGGAATGACTCTGATTAGACTGCGAAAATGCTCAGGCTTCCTTTCGAAGAGCAAAAAGGGCACTACAGTAAGGGAGAGAGAGAGAGAGAGAGAGAGAGAGACGTGTAAGGGGGTTGGGGGGGGGGGGGGTAAAAATAACCATGTATAAGTCATTTCTAAAAACTTCGGACTTCCAAAAAATTCTCTCAATACGTCCAAATCTGACACCATGGAAGTCTGGACTTCCAAATTTTGAAAGTTAGTGGAAGCCCTGGCTTTGGGTAGCTCAATGGACCTGCAAATGTGTCATGGTCTGCCAGAAGCTTTGTTGTCAGATTGAATGGGATAGTCAAGCGCTCATAATGCTGCAATAATAATACAAAATATTTTGACATTGGCACCAATATTATTATAATATAGCCATTGCTATACTAAAGTACATTTAGTACATGTAGCAGTCTGTGCCAAATCTTGACTATTTGCTCATGCATTGTTCCAGTATTTATGATCTAAGGGTACATCTGCAAGAAGCAGTTGGTAAAGGATAGAGGTACACATACATCTATTCTACTGAGGTGTGGTTAGGTCAGACACTACAGACATACACATGCTGCATATTTATATTAGTAGCTAACACCAGTGCTCACAACGAAAGTGCTAAAGTACTACCATTAGCTTATGTATAAAAAAGGACTTGCAAAGCAAGGTTTAAAGTGATTTAAAATAAGTTTTCAGCAATATAAAACAAATACACTGCAAGCAAAATAAGCTGCAAGCCAAGTGGGCTGAAATATAATACTTTACACAAATAATTTTTCCGTATTCTACAGAAAGCAAAATATAATATAATAATTTCCCTACCTACCTACCCAAGACTAAAATGCTGGGTAGGTAAAGGACAAACAAACAATTTTTTAATTTAGGCCTCAGTCATCGTAGTTGCAATGCAGATTCCGTGAATCTGATTCACGGAATTGGCCGAGCGGTGCTCCAATTGCCGTTGCATGGCTTCAACCCCATTGTTATAGATTTCATACACACGATTTATTTCATATTAGCTTAATACAAATGCTACTTGCAATTAATATCTTTTAAATTATTATCAGAACAATATAGCATATACATTTTACACTTAAAAGTGCTACCTTTAACATTTTTTTCGAAAATGCACACGAGCAGCAAAATATAATTCATGACATTTGCAAACAGCGTCACTGTCCACAATGAATCTGAATCTGATTGTGTAGTGTTTTTTTTTTCTTCTTTTTTCTGATGCGTGCTATCTAGTGTCAAGTATCTTCAGTGTAATGTGTATCGCATATTGACTACTGCGACACAGTTTTGCGCATGTTTGAGTGCACGAGCACATACATCTAGCTTTTGTTCATGCCATTGCACATGCGAAAAGGAAAAGTTGAAGTAGACAGTACACAGTGGACAGGTCGTAGTACATGTAAGATAGTATGCAGCAGACCTTAAGGTAGACGAATACTGAATAGAAATATTGGCGGGGCATTCAAACCATTATACCGTCTAAATAACCCAAAGAGCTATAAAACATTTGGGTAAGAAAAAAACAATTTTCACCGTTTTGTTTTCCTAAAAAACAATATTTTGTATTTCTACATACTTTTTTACACATTTTCCATTAAAATTCATATCTCTAGCACATGAATGCACTTTCATTTCAGCAAATCATATAATCTGTAATATAGGATATTTGAAACAAACTGATAACAAAAAATTGCAGTTTTCTTGTTAATAAGTATATTTTTACATTCTTTGAAAAAATGCTAGAAAATTGAATTTCATGAAAAACGTCATGAAAAATATCATCAATCGATGGGGCATGCTTATGCATATTATTTTAGTAAAACTTACATCGTATGTTAAAGAATAAAACAAAAAAAACAAACATTTCACCGTTTCGTTTACTAGAAAAACAATGTTTAAGTTCAAAATATCCCCAAAACAGACTGCCCAAATTCTGCACCTGCTGCAAGCACCGCCGATCCTTGCCCTATTATTTATTTTCCTGTTATTCGGTTCTACCATAGAGTAATGTCGACAAAAATGCGCAGATGGAATGGAAACTGTGAAGATCTTGATCATTCTGGTTCATAAGGAACAATCTGATCTCAGTTTCCACTGTTTGTACAGACCTATGTGCCCGAAAACTTAGGATCTTTACGGTAGATATTGTAAGTGTATATTATAACTGTATTCTCCACAGTTAGTCGATTTGATGATGAACAATAACTCTGTTTGTTTTTTAAACAAGCAAGAACAGAGTTCTTCCGGGATCGTCCACCTTAAACAGGACGCGATATACACCAAACGCCTGAAGGTAGACAATGAACACAACCGAATATATACAGAGAGTATATGCGCATACTCTTTGGCACACCCAAAGGACAGTGTAGCAGTGAAAAAAGTTAGCGGGAGAAAGTGTATACGGAATTCCATAATCGACTTTTCCAGCTTGATAAATAATCTTATTGTCCACCGCAACACTGACTTTACACATGTGTAGACGCCAACTTAATCACGTCGCAATACCAGTAAAATGTAAGCAGTAAACGGAATAAAGTTAGCAGGTGACAAGGCCAAATGTGCGACAGGTAGTACACAGAATACAGTGAACCATTCATTATTTGTACACGTTTTTCTGTTAGCACATTGTCAAGATGTACATTGATTAGCGTTTTACGGTATATAGACATGCTTTTCTACATGGACAGGATATAATCACATTAGACAATAGATAGAAAATGGTATCAATGAGCAGTACGAAGCAGTCATATGTACATGTTGTAGACGCGTTAAAATTTTCACAGTAGACAGTATAAATGCCTTAAAATAAATTCCGCTGTATAGAGTAGGTATACACACAGTATCCGAACGCCCTGTACCAGCTCTTCCGGTTTTCATAGTGTCGAATCGAGAGTACAAACATTCGCTTATAACCAGTAGTCGGAAATCATTATGTTTTGAGATTTAATCCGGAATCTGCAGCGTCATTTAATATAATTTGCTCTTCGGTCTTTTACTTTATTGTCCTGTACAATGTCGTGAATGGATAGTAAACGGTACAGTATTCAAATCGCCCTTGGCATGATTTCAAAACCATCATTTTGAGCCTTTTCTTACATGTTTTATAAAAATCTTTAAAATAAACGGAAGGCGTTATCAATCTACAGTTTGTTAGTTTTGAGAATAGGATGATACATGTAGCTAGGTTTTGCACGACACAAACTCGTGTTAAATCAAGCTGTTCGGAAAAAAAATCTGTGACGGCCGTGAGGTTTTCATTGTACAGGGTAATAAAGTAAAAGACCAAAGAGCACATTATATTAAACTTACCACTTTACATTTTCGAAGCTGAATAACTATAAATGACGCAGCAGATTCCGGATAAAATCTCAAAACATAATGATTTCCGACTACTGGTTATAAGCGAACTTTGTACTCTCGATTCAGCGCTATGAAAACCGGAAGAGATGGTACAGAGCGTTCGGATACTGTGTGTATACCTACTCTATACAGCGGAATTTATTTTAAGGCATTTATACTGTCTACTGTGAAAATTTTAACGCGTCTACAACATGTACATATGACTGCTTCATACTGCTCATTGATACCATTTTCTATCTATTGTCTGATGTGATTATATCCATCCATGTAGAAAAGCATGTCTGTGATACAGCTCTGTATGGAATTGCTTACTTCTATCGGAAATCTGAAAACGTTCTGAGTCGCCTAACTACATACAATGTACCTGAGTCACTGCTGTTGATATAAACTGATATAAAAACGTTCCTTCTTGATTTAACCTTACAACATATTTTCAAAAAATAATAATAATAATGATTACAATAATAATAAAAATCGTTGTACATTCTAATATATCTACTTTATGTTCGGTATGGTCAGCTGTTATATATTGGTTGCAATGTAAAGACATGATTGAGCCGAATCGGAGCAGAGAAATAAAAAAAAGTTTAGGAATTAGGAGAAATACTCCTACCTTTAACACTGAGAGTGCTAGTGAAAAGTTTTGTCATATTTTGTGCTTGGTGACAGTCCTGTTACTGGATTTAAAACCAATAAAGTGATTTGATTTGTTTTGATTTGACATCATGTGATTTCCAACAATGTGGCAATTTTGTCATGTGACATTCAGAACATCCTTCGCAGTCATACAATGTAACCAGAGATCTCACTGTTAGCTGTATGGCTTAGGTCACTTCTATAGATGGCTAATGTGAAAAGCAAAGGCTCTGATCAGACTGCACTTATGTGCAGTCTGATCAAAGCCTTTGCTTGTCACCAATGCCAAATTGTTGGAAATCACATGATGTGGCTCAATATTATATATGAGCCGCAACACGAGAAAACCAACAATGTGGTTGTGCGCCCAGCGCAGACTCAGATCAACCTGGGCATCCACCCAGTCTGATCAGACTCTTTGCTAAGCGCTTAATGGGTAGCTAAGGGTCTAAGCTACCTCCATGCGGACAGCGAAGACTCTGATCAGACTGGGCGGATGCCCAGGCTGATCTGAGTCTGCGCTGGGCGCACAACCACATTGTTCGTTTTCTCGTGTCGCGGCTTATATATTTATGATCCGTTTCGCTGCTAGAATAACTAATGGTGACTGCCTCGATCTGACATAGCACCTCACCACCATTCAGCATGTCTCGTGATGACCCTCCGAACAAATTCCGAACGGTCAAGCTGTCTTTAATTGATTTGTAAATTCAATCACATTCAACTTTGAAAACCAAACAAAACCCATCAAAACTTTGCGAGCTCGGATATACGGAAAATGATTATTTTCAAAGCTGGTCTTAGTCCTGTCGCTGAATTAAACTATAAAATCCACACACTTAACTGATTAGGGGGAACCATTGGGGGAACCAAGTTATGCGCACAATAAATTTTCAAACTAGGATTTAAAAACGTAAAACAGTCATGCGCTTTCACTTCAAACCAAAATTCAAAATGATCAGGCGAAGTTTTCAACTTTTCAAAACCAGCGGAAAAAAATAACTTTCAAACTTTGATTTAAAAAAAACCCCTCTGTTTGACCTTCTTAAACCTCCCACTGTAACCTCTTTAAACATATGTTTCAAAAAACATTCGTAGACAGTCTTAAACCAAGTATTCGATGAAGCAGTGGTTATTTTGAAACAGAGGTTTGGAAGATTAAGCGTTCATTTAGGATTTTGTTTTTGAAACTTGGTTTTGAAAGGCTAACTACTTGAAACGTAAGTTTGGAGCTCAAACCTAGCATGAATACTTTTTGCACATTTGGCTTGCCATAAACTTCTCGAATGTACATTATGTATGATCACGTAATTGCATCAATGACACGTGTTCCTTTGTGCGCAGACTTGACAGCCTCTGGTTTGATAATAATGGCATCTTTTAACATGTTGAGCAAATCTTCAGGGACTACAGAATCATCATGATGTATCTTCACCCACACTGCACCTAGGAAATAAAAAATAAAACAATAGATTCTTATTCATTTATTTATTCATTTTTTTTTTGCTCCAAGTGACTAAAATAGCAGAAAAAGCACATCGAAGCCAACGCAGACATACACTCATTCAAATAAGAATGGCTTTTAATTAGTATTTTTCGACTTCTTTGCACAGAATTCCACACCGTCGTGCAATTCCGTGGTCCATCCAGTTATTTAAAACAAAAAATACAAAAGTAGCAGTCTTTTTGAGCGCATGTTGTATCGTCAAACATAGTTTACATTTTTATTATAATTCTGTCATTAGAAAATTACCCGCCATTTTCATATGCATGCTGTTATAGGAGAAGGACTGTGACTAATAATGTGAGAACTCGTAGCCCGACCCCTTTGCTCTATTATTTAGGCAATAGAAAATGTTTAGATTATTAAGATCAGACACCAGGCTTAAACTAGTTTAATAGACTGCTTAACCATTTATTATTACATGTACATATAAATTGGTGTCACACGCTGGTTAACAAGCATTTTCTAACAAACAAAAAGCCATGCGTTAATAAGACAGTTCACCTGCTGTTAAGAGAAGCTGACTGTAAGCATCGAGCATTGGATGGAAACTCAAAATTTTGTATTTTGCTAAAAATGTCATGATTAAAAGCTCTCGGTGAAAGATGAAGATTAGTGAAAAAATTATTGAAATATGTCAAACGGTTCTCGAGATATCTAAGCAATTACTGTTGCCATGGCAACCATTTTTAGCCCGCTCAAATTTTACATATTTTCATGAATTTCAAAGGGAAAACGTGTCTGTCCTGAAGCAAGTATCAAATAGTTAAATGGTATGGTGTTTAGGACTAAATGTAATTGTCAGTCTTTGCACCTTCATAGCACTGGCTACTGCACGTTGTTGAAACCATGGCAACTGGAAGTACATATAGTCGGAGAAAAAATAAAATTTGTGAAAATAGCTCTTTTTCAAACCGAGGTTATTGAAATGGCAGCCTGACCTGAATATATCATTAACATGTCTTCAAACAGCAACATAAGTACGGTACATAGCAAAAGCAATTAGTTGTAAACTTTCACTGACTACAGAATAAATGCACGTGCAAAGGGTGTCCCTGTCGCATTTACAATTTTACAGAAACAACAGTTTTTTTAGATTTCTTTACCCTCATTTCCACACTTTCAGTTTGAATTTGCTTATTAAACAAATAAAGAGTCGCATTTTTATCCCATCTTTGCAAATAACGGCATAGAAATGTAGTGTTTGATATTGTTTCTATGGTTACGATGCATAAATGTGTTACATCAGTTCAAAACGACCCTAAACCCATGTAACTAATATACAACTCTTAATTTGCAGTAGAATCGATATGGTTTTAATGTAGTTCAGTACTTGGTTTCCGTATCTCTAATGGTTTTCATTTTTTTCTAATAAACAAATTTAAAGTTGCTGCTTAGATACCCCACCCACTGTATATGCAATAGCAATATCACCTTTTTGTGAAGAGAAAGTGTGTACAAATGTGAAAAAATACGTGATATAGAACTACACCATTAAGAACATTTTTTTTCTTACCAGTGAATTGTGCTGATATATACATGGTGTTGAGCGCGAATCGTAGTTTATATCTCGACGGCGAAGCCGGAGTGAGTTAAGAAAAGCTAAATGTAAGAAACAAGCCGAAAAATCACACGCTCAACCAATAATAATTTCATAACAAAATGGACATTTCAAACATTTTTATGGTAACTACCAGAAATTAACATTTAAATGGCAGACTGGAAAACGAAGAGAGTTAATGACAGGTTTGTAGTTTTATGGCCCTTTCAACAGTACTTAGGTCATGCAACAAGGCATGGGTGATTTTTAAAGACTGTGTGCAATGGCACCCCGTGATTGAAAAAAAGAGATTCGAACAAGGACTGCTAGCTTAGCACGCAGACGCTTCCCTCGCTAAGCTACAGAAAAGTGAATGAGATTAGATGGGATGAATAAATCACTCATGAGTACTCGTATAGTTAAGATGGCGTCCCTATCAGGATTACCTAAATTACACGACTTTCTTGGCTATTCTAGAAGCCCCTGGTAGCACAGTAGGTTAATGCCTGGCCTGCTGATCAAGTGGTTCAGAGTTTAAGATCTGCTTGATGCATTAATCTTTCCAACCGCAAATTTGGCTCAAATGCACAGCTTTCAGACTCATCCCTCCCCCCCCCCCCTCCCCCCCCCCCACACACACACACACACACTTCCCACCATCCCCCCAACCACATTCCCCAATCGTCCTGATATTACTGAAATACTGTTAAAGAGGACATAAAATCCAAAGTCATTCATCTATCCATTTTTAGCAGTTCTATGTAGTATGACGATCATAGGTAACAGAACATCGCTTAAAATTTCAGTATCCCTCGGTGAAAAGACGCTGTAGGCCTTAGTCTACACCACTTTCCGACCTGAAAAATGCCTCTTCTTGCGTATTACCTGCTTCACAGAAGCAATTCATTCAAAAAACATTAGTAAATTTATTTATTTCAACATAAAATAAAGATAAGGCAAAAATATTGCTGCAAATAAAACGGTTTTACTCCGTTCTTCTATTCCGTGATTTCTGCAGACGTTTTGCTCGGGACAACTCTTGTCATCAAATAAAGATCATGGATACTACCTGTAGTGTTCGCAGATTTGTAATCGTCAAGGGAGGTAGATAATGCCAGTTTGAATTATCTCCCTTCCTACTATTTTACAGTATTGACACATTTCAAAGATGGATAACTTTTAAAGTTTTGCGAGTTTACACCTATTTTTTTTTACTTTCTTTAACTTAAAACCTTACCCTATCATGCATATATTGCCTTATTGTCAAACGTGACTGCCATTTTTAGTTATCAGGCGAATAAAACACAAATTTTCCATTCAAAATTGGGTCGATTTTTTCCAGTAAAAGCTCTCCCGTTGATGAAAAGGGACAGAAAACATTCATATCATGTTATCTTATTACATACGTACATGTATGTATTTTCAAACTATACAAGCAAATAGGAATGGCATAATATTTGTTGTTTGATTTTTATCGAGAAAATATTACATACATGTCTCAATATCGATATTTTCAAAATGGATTCCTGGTTACCATGGAAACGGTCAAACGTTGACCTCTAAAAACTTGTGAAATACAAACAAGCATGGTATATATCAATTTCCCAAAATTTGAGCCAAATCCGTAATTTTCGACTTTCCACGTTATTATGGGCCAATGCTCGATGCTTACAGTCAGCCTTTCTTAATTACCTGCTTTGTGTTTTTTGTATGCAATTTTCAGAGTAACACTCCATCAATACAGGGGGTGGTTGGATGGTGCGATGGTGCTGGTTATAATCTAAAGTGCCGGGGCGTCCTACTGATTTAGATAAAAGTAGGGCAAGTGCTTACTGTGTTTGGAGTAGGTGCGGGTGGTGATTGTTTGTGTCTATCATTTCTCTTTTCTTACTCCCTCTCTTTGGGAGACGGCTCGATATAGATTTAAATACTGTCTCAAAGGGCCATTAAACCCAAAATAACCAACCAACCCAAATCCATAATACAGAAGCAAGCGGGCAGTTCGCAGATGCAGTCCTCGAAAAACAATATCATACAGTGTTCTAGTGATACGCGTTTATGTTGATTTCGTATTTTTTCATTTCTCAAATTTAACTATACAGACTATCTTACATGTATCAAAAGGGTCTGTCTCACCTTTCTCTATCTTGTTCCCAACATCGGTATTTAATTCTAAGCCTACAGCAAAGTTAACAGGATCTCCAGCCTTTGACCTCCCAGCACCAAGTTTTCCTGACACGATGGCACATTTCATAGCGTCAATATCATGTACAAAACCTGAGCACAAACAAAAAAAATTTTTTTTTAGCTTGGCAGTAAAAAAACAGAATCATGATTGTAATCAGCGGGAATGCTCATAAGCGTAAGCATCCGTGCAACTTGATCAAATCATCTCGTTCCTAGCTATGAAACAAACAAGGGAGATAGATAGAGGGAGTGGAATTAATGCACAGGCTGACGTAAGTTTTTGCTGGTTGCAAATATTATAAAATCCGTTCACTGTGGTACTACTCACTTGGTATCTGAAGTAGAAGTGAATGGGAGGCAACGCTTCCACTTTCAGGCTGCTATCTTCTAAATAGGTCGGGCTGACTCTAGATTACATGTATGCAAAGAAGGAAATCTTAGACTCTAACAAACTCCCCCTTTTAGGCTATGTTCTGTTTTTAGAAGTGTTCCAGCTGCCAGGGACGGAAACAGAAAATCACACGAAAGCCTCGTCTTTGGAAAACAAGCGGAAAGACAAGCTGTTCCCATTCGCCTTTTAAAGTTTCTAAACTGCCCAGTAGGCACGCAACATTTAATCAATGTTGAATATACGTTGACTCAACGTCATAACTTTGAATCAACGTTTATCCAGTGTTAATTCAACATTGTTTGCCTGCTTAGTAGAGATCTTTTTATTTATTTTCTATGAAGGTGCTTAGTTGTTTACATACATGATAACAGTGGTCGTAAACTTGCTGGTTTGGAAACGCGTTGGGTTGGTTTTACAGGTTGTACTAAAAATTGGGTACATTTTCAGGGGAAGCAATGCATCACTTTTCCATTTTGCCTTATGTCTCAGTGAAGCTCAACTGTTAAAATCAAGAATTTGCTCCTGTAGGAGAAAATTCTCTGTTTGTAAGAGCCCTGTAGGAGCAAATTCTTTCCTATAAAAATTGATGCCCTTTAAGAAGAGCCTCATCCACCACGGAAGCAAACAGGGTGCCGCAAAAACTTTCTCCTTAGTGAAAATGGCAGAAAAAACAGATATGTACCAATAAAGCTTGAAAGAATCTACAAGGACTGACCTCTGGAAGCCACGAACACATACACATAGGAGCAAAAACAGTAGATTCGAGTGTACACTACTGAACCAGACAACATGTAGAAAGGCCTCATCAGTGACCCGAAATTTCGACCGCAAAATGGCGTATTAAAAAGACTTTTGAGTATGTATTGACACGTTTGTGGCCCTGAAAAGGCGTGCTCCCGCGCATCCCATATCCCAAAGGATATTTGGAGATATGTCTCTGACAAAACATAGTGTCTAGGTCAAGTATCCCTAAAACGGATTGTATCCGTATATTCCTAAAATTCCATTCATTTTCTTCAAAAGTGTCGTATATATTTCATGTTGCTACCCATATCCCTGTATCCCTAAATACCATTCCAGGACCCCATGTTTGCATAGTGCTGTGGTATATTACCTGTATATTGACTTTTTAGTTCAGTTACATATTTTGCTTTGGGTAAGAGTTTGGTCACATCAATTCCCGTTGTACACAGCCGATCAGCCAGATCTGGTTTGACTCCCTGAGCCTTCATCATAGCGCAAAATTTGGTAATAGCTGTTCCATCATGAAGAGTGTCGCTAACCATATGACAGCCCTCTTTTACTCCTGATGCTTTTCCTGCCCTATATAATAGGTGACCACCTACGAGAAGAGTAGCAATGTGTTGCAGCCACCGATCAACAGCACCAAAGCTTTCTGACATTCAGTAACTGACAATCCAACTAGCCTAGTTGCTTACAACTAATGACGTTGTTAGTAAACGAGACGTTAAAGTTTCGAACATGTAGCACACAAAAACACCGCTTTGCTTTTCGAAGAAAATGTGAGGACCTTTTGCCATGCAAAAGCTCCTCATATTTTTGGGGTAAAATATAAGCACACTTGATTTTATGTGTTCTAGGAAGCTTAGTAAATCCTTAACTAATGACAAACTCATTAAGCTAAGGAAGGTTTGAACAATTGAGTCGAGAACTTTAACAAATCCAGTCCATTCTTAAGCCGAATTGTTATAAGTTTCTAACACTTATACTGTACTCGCATATGTAGGGCGAATACTCGCAATTGCCCATAAGGCAATCTCCAGGTTCTAATATATTTCAGCCACACTACCAAGGTATAGGTTCCGAATCGGTTTGCGCTAATTTCCAGAATATACTCGTCAAAACAAATTCCGCCGCAAGTTTTAATCGTGATATTGACGATTTTACATATAACATTTTCAAATTATTTTGCTTTTAGTTATTTGCCACAACATTTGTCCACGGAAAATTTTGAAACGTCTCAGTTTCCTGCAAGCGAGTACAGAGTTACCTCGCATAACTAGTAAACCATAGAAACTGCGACTAGGCGCTTACTGCGCAAGCGCAGTACCGTTATGTTTGCCTCGTTTAATTTTCGAGAAACTCTACATTCTAGAAACATTTAAATCAAATCTGAACAAACGTGCAAATGGCGAACATTGCATCTTAAAGTGTGCGAGACTGTAAATTACCTCCCTTTGAATCAAAACTATAGGAAATTTGATTTTCAGATTATGGGCTTATCAGTCATAAAATTTAGTTCTGCTTTTCTGGACATGTGAATATGTTTCTTTGCAACAATTTTAAATGAGAATACATCAGTTTATTGCAAAATTGTGTCAGGCATGCAATTTCGAAATGTTTATGACAATGCCACTGCAACTTTAGAAAGTTTGGCTTTTCTGCCTTAAAATCGAAACGTAGAAGTCAGAAGTTATCGTGAAAACCGTTTTGAATTACGATTTTCTTTTGTATATCAAGCATCTGGAATCCAATGAATGTGTCTAAGAAGTACAGATCAGAAAATGATAGTGAAACTAAAAGAAAATGCGATTTTTTTTTTCATGAGAAATCTCGGGAAATTAGAAATAAACCCCACTAAAACTGAAAGTTGCGCAAACTGTCGGTTTACATTTAAATTTTGTAACCTGTCTGTCTAGCAATATAAAAAGGTCATATCAGTACTACTATGACTCTGGAATTTCATTCATTATGGTACCTTTTCAGAAAAAGATGCTAAAGTTAATGCGGCGGAACTTATTTTGATTAGTATATATATCTACGAGTTTTACAGAAAGAAAAATGCACTTATGGTAAAATCGAAACGAATAACCTAAACTGTGATAGCTGCTTTTGATTTACACCATACCGAATACCATACGTGTACAAAGGTAATATACTAAGCTGTGTGGTCAGAATGACCATGCCAGTCAACTGACAACACAGCTGGTTTGTTTTGATGGTCAACGACAACAACTACTTCTTCTACTGCTTTTAAGAACAGTTTACAGTTTAGGTCCCCCTTCACTTCATCTGGAAATTTTTATTTTTTTGTTGTTGTTTTTAAACTTACACCTACCATTTTTGAAGTTAATGTTATGATGAATAACGAATTCTACAATTTATAAACATGTAGAACTAGAATTACAATCTTACCCAGTTTGACTGTAAGGTCCATAAGGTCCTCTGGTCCGTCACCATGGAGACAGTAAATAGACTCAACCACTTCCAGTGCATTACCAACCATGTGACCAATGGGAGAGTCCATCGAAGTGAGAAGGGCAGCCGTATTAACCCCAGAACCATTGCCAGCATCAACCTATATTGCCGAACAAAACTCGCTTGTACAAATTCCTCAATGATGATATGAGCCGCGACACGAGAAAACCAACAATGTGGTTGTGCGCCCAGCGCAGACTCAGATCAGACAGGGTGTCCGCCCAGTCCGCCCAGACTCTTCGCTTAGGGCTTGAAGGGTAGCTAAGGGTCTAAGCTACCTCCATGCGGACAGCGAAGACTCTGATCAGACTGGGCGGACGCCCAGGCTGATCTGAGTCTGCGCTGGCCGCACAACCACATTGTTGGTTTTGTCGTGTCGCGGCTCATATTTGGCTCAAAATTGTATTCAGCAGATTAATTACATGTATAGCGAAGCTGACTTTGGATATTATTCCAAATACCATATTGACTGAAATGGTGGCGTAATCTGGTCGGATAACAACTGAAATTTTGTTGCATCATCTTTGTTCAAAGTAGGAATCTTTATGGTTTCACCAAAGACAGAAGCAGACAAATGTGGACTGGAAGTGGTGCATAGCTCCATGAGTGTGAAATATTTGAAAGAGAAATAATAAGCTTGTAACCTTGACATACTCCAAGATTCAAACGAAAACACATGATCCTCCCATCCTGGAAATACATGTACTAGAGGGAACATGAGTGCCGCAGAGGGCTTTGCCTAGAACTGATTTGTCGCCTTTAACGCAGGTGGTCGTGCGTTCGACTACCACCAGCTGGCACCAATCCGCTCAAGGTTTTAACAAAATAGACCAGGGGCCGTATTCATAACACGACTTAAGTGGTTGCTATGCTGTTGCTAGGGCTAAAACTGTATGAAGGAGATTCCCTACAACTATGAAATTTGCTCTGGAGGAACAGACTAAAAAAGACTGTTCCTCCAGAGCAATTTCATTGTTGTAGGGAATCTCCTTCAAAGAAATTTAGCCTTAGCAACAGCATAGCAACGACTTAAGTCGTTTTATGAATACGGTCCCAGAGTCTACATCCAGAGTGTCCTAGGCTGGGAAAGTTGTATCTTGGTGGCAGTCGGTGACTGCAGTGCCGCCGAACGTCGGCGGTGGTGTCCGCCTTATCAAACCGACAAAAATATATATGTATACAACACATTCTGAAGTAATATGTCTTTGACGGGTTCGTGCATGTACCTAAAGAAACAAACAAATAGACGGATAACCCGGCAGCCTTTATGCTCTGGAGTACACGTATATAACGGTCCAGCTGCGTGATATGCCATCACTGACGGGTTTACTTAAATACCAACCATGCGTCTGGCCAGCTCTCTTGCCATGGTTTCATCTTTCAGAAAGGCTCCTTTCCCAACCTTTACATCCAAAACAAGAGCATCCAGTTCCTCGGCAGCTTTTTTCGATATGATGGAGGCTACAAACATAACGAAATCGCTTTAAATCAAACCAGTTTTGATGTTTCCTATATATAAACTAAAAGAAAAAGCATAGGAAAGCAATGTACCTTTATCTATTTAACTGTGTGTTTATAGCAATATTCTTAAGAAATCATTTGAACCGCGACACAACAAAACCAACGCGGTGACATGTGCGCCCAGAGAAGACTCAGATCAGCCTTGGCTTCCGCCCAGTCTGATTAGAGTATTCGCTGTCTGCATAGAGCTAGCTTAGCTATCCTTTCAGCGCATAGCGAAGACTGATCAGACTGGGCGGATGCCCAGGCTAATTTGAGTCTTCGCTGGGCGCACATGCCATTTTGTTGGTTTTGTCGTGTCGCGGCTCAATAAAGATATACATGCAGAGGACGGAACCCATTGCAGGCCACAATCACAAAGCACAGCCAACCCATGGCCATTGTGAAACACAGACCACAGAAAGGAAACATCCGATTTGCTTTAACCGGCATGCAAAACATAGGGTAAAAGCCAGTTCGCCAATTTTCGCTTCCTGCAGAGACTGTCCAACATATTTGGCTTCCGCCGAGACTGTCTGCTATCTCTTGCTTCCTGCTGAGACTTCTGTACATGATAAATGGCTTCCTGCAGAGACTGTCCGCGTGATTCTGCTTCTTGCTAAGGCTCTCGGCAGAAAGTAGAATCATGCGGACAGTCTCGACAGGAATCCATTTTTTCGAGGACGGTAGTCCCTGCAGGAAGCAAGAGATCGCGGACAGTCTCGGGGGAAGCCAAATATGATGAACAGTCTCTGCAGGAAGCGAAAATGGGCGGACTGGTTTGTACCCTGTGAAAAAAGAGAGCTGCAATGGCAATAGAAGAAGCGCCTTAGATTTTGTGCACAAGTCATTCTACAAATGAACATTGATCAGAAGGGTGGAATGCCAGAAGTTACAATAAAACAATAAAATGCTGTAACTATGAGTCCACTCTCCTGATCGATTCGCGGGTAAGGATTTTAACATGGTCAGTTCAGAAATTAAAGTGTTGAAATGCTAAAGTAAAAGACATGTAGGTGTTAGCTTATTTACATGCGATAAGTCCGATGCTGTCTGTTGTTCCCGTGACATCACGTGTGGCATACATAATTTTGTCAGCGGGAACCAGATTACTGGTCTGTCCCACAATGCAACAGCCTACTTCCTCTAGCACTTTCTTCATTTCCAGATCACTGAGCGAGACACAGAATCCTGGAATAGCTTCAAGCTTGTCAAGTGTGCCCCCGGTATGACCGAGACCTCTTCCAGATACCATCGGAACCTAGAATTTAACAAGGAATGGAAGGTTCGTGTTATCAGAGACAGTCTTTCAAGTGAGTTCTTGGTAATCGTAGGGCAAACTTGTGCCGGCGTCTCGTTTGAATCACCTAGCCAAGCCCCAAAAAAGCCAAATGGAGGCCCTACACGACAAATTCTGACTTTCAAACGTTGGACCAGCTCCCATTTATGTTATTGGTTTCGTGCAGAGCATATGCGTATTTTTTGCGTAAATTTATCGTAAATGTAGTATATAAGCGTTGTCTTTATTTGCAAGTTTTATGATTTTTGTTTTTAGGCGTACTCATGTACCCCTGTAGCTAATATTTAGTCCACATGCTTTTTTGGCATCTAGATTGTATTATTAATCTTAACAGGTTTATAAAAACTGTAACATGTAGCGTATGTTCAGTCCAAAATCCTTCAAAAACTCATATACAAATGTAAAAATATCCTTGTTTGTTTAAATCTTCTAGCGTGTGTTCAGTCCAAAAGCCCTTGAAAAACTCATACAAATGTAAAAATATCCTTGTTTGATAGTAACTTGCCCTTTAAAGAAACTTCCATACAAGTATTGAAATATCCTTGTTTGCTAACAAAAGGATAAACTGGTTCAAACCTTCATTCCACAGGCAGCTAGTGCTGGAGCTAGTACAAGACTGACTTTGTCCCCTACCCCTCCAGTGCTGTGTTTGTCCACAATTCTACCTTTCCATTCTTCAGGCCAGTGTAGAACATCGCCGGAATGGGTCATGGCACGTGTGAGATGAGTTGTCTCCTCGTTGTTCAGATGATTGACAAAGATTGCCATCAGCATAGCACCTGAATTAAAGACATTTGAGCCACGATACGACAAAACCAACAAAGTTGTTATGCACCCAGCGCAGACTCAGATCACCTTGGCGTCCGCCAAGTCATGGTCAGAGTCTTAGCTGTGCGCTTAAATGGTAGCTAAGGGTCTAATCTAGCTACATGCGGACAGGGAAGACTCTGATCAGAATGCGCGGATGCCCAGGCTGATCTGAGTCTTAGCTGGGCGCACAACCATTTTGTTGTTTTAGTCGTGCCGCGGCTCAATTTTGCCGAGAAGTCGCCATTTTTATGTTATGGTCTAAAGGTGAAAGTTATACTAGGGTCTATATTTTACCAAAAATGGGTCAAGAAATGGCAATGTTTTACTTTTGACATTAATAAGTAAGTGGATTATTACTTACTAAAATGACTTATTTTATTCACATTAGCTTATGGTAGGCAAGCACAATGAAATTTATCTGAATGTGTTACTTTTTTTTTTTTTTGCTTGTTTTCATATTTTATGTACAGTTTTTTTTTTCATGTTATTTAGGCCTATGTGGTGGTAGATGTAGAGTTTGTAAAATGAAAAAGTAATAGACTCGGTGACCCCTGCCTTTTGTTTTACTTTCTGTTTGCCGGAGAGTTCTGCTTTCAAAATAAACCATCTATTCTGAATTTCAGTGTACTATTTTTCTGTATGCTCCAAAATACTGTGGAAAATAAAACCATTTTTCAAGTTTTTTTTTTGGATGGTAACTATAACTGATTTTAAAGCGTCTTCTACGAGTGTGGAAATCAATCCTTTGATGGACAGGAGCCCCCTTTCATTAAAGTTGAAAATGGAACAATTTGGTTTTACAACGCAGTTAGGCGTCCAAAAGATGCAGATGGGTTGGGAAACAGTGCAGACACTCGGATCAGACTGCTCCTTCAGGGGAAGACTCATGAACAGTCTGGTTTGGGTCTGCACTGTTTGCTTAGACTTATTTGTCCAAGTATTTAGATATTTTACGGAATCTTATATTTCGCACTGAAATCCATAAATATTTTTATCAATTGAGATGAAAATAAAACACACTGATAGTGTCACGAGTGCGAAGCCCGAGTGAAAATCCCAACGTTTACATCACATATATGGTAGTTACTGTTGAAAGAGTAAATTTTATTTCTATTTCATATTTTACGCGTAATTTATCTACATGCAGTCAGATCACAGTCTAAATTGCATATTTTCGCATCTACAGCCTATTAATTCTGGGAATCTAAAATTCAAAAGTGAGAACTTGGACCATTTTATGCAGATGCGCAGGCTAGTTTGATCATTTACTGTTCAAACCCTGTCTGAGGTCACTTTTCACGTGATGCCAATCATAATAATTGATCCATAACACGACAAAACAAACAAAGTGGCATGTACGCCACGCAAAGACTCAGATCAGCCTGGCCGTCCGCCCAGTCTGATCAGTCTTCGTGTGCACTTAAAATGTAGCTATGGGTCTAAACTACCTCCATGCCGACAGCGAATACTCTGATCAGGATGGGCGGATGCCCAGGCTGATCTGAGTCTTCGCTGGGTGCACGTAACACTTTGTTGGCTTTGTCGTGTCGCAGTTTAAAGCATATGATAACAACATATGAGCTTTATGGAGACAGAAGAAAGTTGTCTCGGAAGAATTGTCAGCAAGTTCTATTCATAAGGTGTATGAACACTTATAAAAAGGGCAAGCAACTCCGTCATTGTCATTTTGTCTCCCTTCTCAACGGGGTTCTTCGGAAGGGTTCCGTCGCCAAGGGAACCCTAAAGTCACAAAAGTTGTTACTTTTTAGCAATGGTGGATAAACATGAAGTACATACCCATGCATTTTATCTAGAGCTTTGACAAATGAGACGCGACACGAGAAAACCAACAAAGTGGTTGTGCGCCCAGCGCAGGCTCAGATCAGCCTGGGCATCCACCCAATCTGATCAGGGTCTTCGCTAAAAGGGTAGCTAAGGGCCTATGCTAGCTTCATATGGGCAGCGAAGACCCTGATCAGACTGGGCGGATGCCCAGGCTGATCTGAGTCTGCACTGGGCCTACAACCACTTTGTTGGTTTTCTCGTGACGCGGCTCAAATATTGCTGATCCGATCCAAGGCCAGTATTATCTTTACCAACAATATTGCCAAGTTCAATCGTTAACTTTTTGATTCCATATACCACACTATCTGAGAATAAATATTTGCTTGCCCTTGGTTGATAAGAAATCACAAAATGCTCAATATTACCAAACATGGAAGTTAAATGTTTGCATCCATATGTTGATAACCGAATTACTCTGGCTTTGGAAGCATGCTTATGTGGTGTAAGCGCTTAGGTTAATAAGAGTTGTTTCTGTCATTCGAAGTGAGTTTTCAAAAGGCACTGACTGTTCCAAAGCGGTACTTCTGTTGTGGTTCCTTTTGTTAGTTTGTGTGTGCGTCTTTCCCATTTAGTTTGGTTTTGCTGGCGGGATGTGGGATTTATTTTTAATTTTACCTGATTATTGTCTATCTTTTTACTTTTCAACTAAATTGCTACATGTATATCCAATTTTTTGCCTAAGTCAATTCTATGACTGCATATAACAGCCGTTACTTTCGAAACATGCATTGGAAACTAAACGTTAAAGGTTCCAAACAATGCAAAGTGCCTGCTATAGTTTTTTTTTTCCCGACTGAATTATCTAAGCATGTTAAACGAAATATTCGTGAAGATTTTAAATATGCGATTTCCTATAGTGTAAGGGCTTTACCTATTTTCATCCTTTTATTTTCTTAAAACTTCGCGATAGCGAAATTTCGAGAAGAGAAAAAAACTTTCGCAAATATTGCCCGATTCATAGCATTTCAGTGAGGACCCACAGAAATAAAAAGGGGCGATTTTTATTACATTGCGAACAGCTAAAGGAAAGCTAGCTACATGTATTTTCATCACTGTAAGAAACCCCGGTAATTTCACTTGTGAATTCTTTCATTTCATCATTTCGATAGGTTTCATCCTCACTTGGCGCCAAAATTGATGTTTTTACCTATGTCACCGATGTTTCTTAGGCGGTGTCATGTACGTTTATTGGAAGAAAAGCGTTGGTAAAATAGGTATAGATGGAAGTTACTGTTAAGGTTCTGTGCGATCGTGTGTGTGCCGGAACGATAAGGCAAGTATTTGGTTTCCATGGAAAGAAGTATAATCAACATGTCTTCTGAGCTTTCCTTGTAACCAACACTCGTTCGCTATCGCTCACTCGTTTTTACGCGTAAGCCATGAAACACTAGTAAATTATATGTCGGCCGGGCCGCGAAGAGCAGTCGATAGCGCGTCTGACTCAAGAGCCAGAGGTCCCGGGATCGATACCCGGTCCGGCTACATACTTTGATTTCTCCTTCTCCAGACGTCTCGGTAGCGTAATGGTTAAAACTGACGCACATTGCAGTGCTAGGCGCTGTCGCCGCATCCGTGAGGGTTCAAACCCGGCCAGCGACATATAAAATATTTATAACGAATTATGTCTCCATTGTGGTTGAAAAGACAAGTGTCGCCTCCATTGATGAGAGAAACATCATAATTCGGTAGAAAAACAGAAGTTAAGAATAAGAAGAAACCCCTATATACGGAGTGTACTGCAACGTCAGTTAGCTTTATATACGTTATTTGAGCGTCCTTTTTTGGGGACGTCTCGGTAGCGTAATGGTTAAAGCTGACGCACATTGCAGTGCTAGGCGCTGTCGCCGCATCCGTGAACGTTATGCATCCGCATAACGAATAATGTCTCCATTGTGGTTGAAAAGACAAGTGTCGCCTCCATTGATGAGAGAAACATCATAATTCGGTAGAAAAACAGAAGTATTTTTTTTTTTTCTTTTTTTTTAAAATATAATTATCATAATCATTATAACTATGTCTCCCCTCGAAGGGGTGGGAGACATTGTTTTTGCCATGGTCGTCTTCTGTCTGTCTGTCCGTCCGTCCGTTCGTCTGTCTGTCAAGAAATCGTGCCTGCTCTGTAATTCAAAAACGGTTTGAGATATTTTCATGAAACTTTACATAAATGTAAAGCATCATGAAATGACGTGCAGAGTGCAAGAACCGTAACTCTGGATTATATCGTTTTGAATTATGGCCCTTTAACAATTAAAAAAATAGTAGATTTTCCCATACAAATCATGTCTGGCAACCTCTAGTTCTTCAGTCAGATATGCTACCGACTGTGCTACGTGGCCCGACCACTTTGATTTTATATTTATCAGGATGCTCGAGGGCATAGGGCAAAAGCTGTATGCCTCCCAAATTTTGCTTCCCAAATTTTCTCCCCAAATTTTTTTCTTCTTAAATTTTTTTTGCTCCCCAAATTTTTGCTCCTCAAAGTTTTACTCCTCAAATTTCCTCCCAGAATTTTTTGCTCCCCAAAACTTTTTTCCTCCTCGAGATCTTTGCTCCCCAAAGTCTTTGCTCCTCAAAACTTTTGCTGCCCAAAATTTTTGCTCCCCAAATTTTGCTCCCCAAAGTTCCTCCCAAATTTATTTTTGTTTTATAAACTTTTGCGTCCCAAAATTTTTGATCCCCAAATTTTTTCGCTCAAACATTTTTTAATTCCAAAATTTTTGCAACCCATAATTTTGCCTCTAAATCAAGTTTTTCATTTTGCTCCTTAAATTTTTGCTCACAACCAAAATTTTTTCCTCCCCTATTCGATTTTGCTCACCAAAATATTAATCTTTCCTGCCACTGCAACATTGTTTGCACCGCTTTGCAGAGCTCTTGTTGATGAGGGGATGGGGAGGAATGGGGGAATGGGGGAGACATCTGTTTTTGTTTCAAAAACAAACATCTAGTAATTCTGTTGTTATTATATGTGAACAGTATCAACATCGCAAGATGTAATAAAATTGCATATCAGTTAGAGGATTATAAAATATCACATTTTCTGTTAAAATTAGTTACAGATCAATATAAAACTTGAAAACTGCTACAAAGCCAATACAGAAGTTCTATCTAGCCTTAATTAAAGTGTATTTATACACATTAAGGTGGAATAACAGTTATTTCTTATTTTGCCGTCCTTCCTCATGGCGGTCAGTTCTGAAAGGAAAGAATTTGCCCTTCCCCCCCTTTGAATTAACTACATATATATTTATTTTAAGAGTAGATCCATTTCGGAATGACTATATAATCAAGGAAAGCAAACGGGAAGTCGCAAATTTGTCTCCCTTTGTAACAAATGGCGGAATACATGAAGGTGTACCCATACGCCTTAAACTTTGTTGCAAATCTGGCCCCGAGGTTATAAAACTTTTTTCATGCTCAACTCAGCTAAGCATGAAATTTTACCTGCTGATAAATAAGCAAATTACTGATACATGTAAGTACAGTTGTTTCTACCCCATTTGCTGAGTATGAAATTTTCTCTGCTTATAAATATTAAAATGCCAGCAGAGAAAATGTTGTGCTCAGCTGAGTTGAGCATGAAAAAAGTTTTATAATCTCGGGCCATGTGTTGCTACGTGTGGTATAGGCTAAACATTTGCGAACGGCGCCTGTCCGAACATTTTTACTACGAGTTTGTCCAGTTTGATACCAGCTTTGAAAGTCTACATGCAGCTCATTTGTTCGCTTACTCCATAAGACGGGGTTTTCTATGTTGAGTCTTATATATACATGTAAAACGTTATGCTACCTGAAATTTGATATTTTCAATACAAAAAATAACGACTTTTCTGCATTATCACTAGACTGAAAAGAAAGCAATGACTATTCTGTATTGTATTATTGGCATTCCAAAATTACAATGAAAAGTAATCCAAGGTTGCACTGTATTCAATAACTTTTCAATGCATTTACCCATTTAAGCCTAAAGAAGGTAAAAATATGTCTTACGTTATATCAAGTTGAATTGAGGGGTGATTTTGGGGCTTTCGATGTCTTTCGATCAGTAGTGCGGGTTGATGATGAACATGAAAAATGGATTGCCGTGGTGCTAGAGGAGAATCAATACCAGAGCAGGACTCGAATCTTAGGGTTCTGATTATGAATCCAGAGCATTAACTTATAGGCCAACACAACTGGACTAGATGGATGTATGAATGAATTACGAATTTACGTTCTTTTCAACGGTATTTTAGTCATATCAGGACGATGGGGGGGGGGGGGGGTGATAATGAAACTGCGTACAATGGAACCCCGTTTACGGTAGGAAAGATTCTCGCCTCAAGCGGGGCTCGAACCCGGGTCTGCTAGATCAGTAGGCCAGCGCTTATCCCACTTAGATATCGGGGCTTCTAACTGGACTGGAAGGTGGTGACTAAACGTTTTTAGTCACATGGGTACACCTCCATGTTTTTCTGCCAGTTTGCCATTTCTTCCATTTTACAAATGGAAACAGCCATTGTGAATTCCTGTTTGCTTCCCTGTGCGACAAAACCCTCCCAAAACGAGGTCTACAGTCAACTCTCGATATCTAAAAGTCGAAGTTCTTCTTAAACCACTAATATCTCAAAGTAAATTTTCTGGTACCAGAAAATTTACTTTGAGATATCAGTGGTTTGAGATAACAGGAGTTGATATGTAAAGAAAAATAGAAAAATATGTTCAAACTGTATTCCTTGGTGTATGAGGGTATTTTGGGATATCAGTGTTCGAGATATCGAGAGTTGACTGCATTTTAGCCGCTGCACGACAAAACCAGCAAAGTGGTTGTGCGCCCAGCGCAGACTCAGATCAGCCTGGGCATTCGTCCAGTCTGATCAGAGTCTTCGCTGTCCGCATGGAGGTAGTTTAGACCTTTAGCTACATTTTAGGTGGTTGACCAGGCTGATCTGAGTTTGCACTGGGCGCTCTACCACTTTGTTGGTTTGCTCGTGTCGCGGTCCATTTTTTAAAGACTCCCATTGAGAAGGAAGGCAAATATAAAAATGGCAGAGTTGCCTCCCCTGAAAATGTACTCATTCACATTAAATTGTTTGCAGCAGAGGCAGTGTTGAAGCAATGTCGCCATGACCTTTTTTTCACAAAAGTACAATATTATTTGCCCTCCTTTTATTTATCAGTATCTCATTACATTAACAAAATTGATGCAATTCTCATCATCGCCTTTTGACAACTGCGAAGTCATGCCAATAAAATTTGATATTGCAGTTAGGTGCATTTTATAAACATAGCAGTTTATCGGTTTGCAAGGGAAATATATTACTATATAATATATATAAAAAAATATAATAATAGATATCGCTGCAAGCTTTTAACCAAAGTTCTTCTTTGTAAATGACCGTGGTTAGCCAGCTACAACTAAAACATCATCGAGTGTATCATAAAAAAAGTGTTGAAATACTATCTGATCAGGCTCACTTTAGTTGGCAACCAAAATGCTCTGCTTTCGTTTGTTTATATTTACATTCCAATGCCCAGCCGAAAACCAGAAGAAGAAAAAAGTAATTCATGGCAAGATTGGTCACTTAAAAAAAAGAGTTCTCCTTTTAATGACAAAATATTTGTATCAACCGATATATTGTCAAAATACGTAGAAAACATTTTTTTTTTTTTTTTTTTATGTTTGATTATTATTATTATTCAGATTTAGACGTTTTTGCCGCTGTGAGGACTATTGGGACTTTAATGCATACGAACGCGTTATTAAAATATCGTAATAAAAATACGTTGTTTCAAACATAAAAAAGAACAAAAAAGCAAATAAAACCGAGGTCAGTGGACGAACGGTAACTAAGAAACGATTAATATTATTTCAGCCAAGACACGAGCAAATGTGCTTTGTATTATGATTCCACTGAGAAAACAATTTAATTAAGTTTAACTTACCAAGTTGAGCTTGCTGAATACTGTTATTAACGACCCCCTCCACGAAAAATTCGATTTCATCTTGACTCAAAGCGTGTCCGTCCCTCTTTTTGATTATAATATCTGGAATATGTAGCTGTTTGTTCGTTCCATTACTTTTACCATTATCACTTCCATTTACTTTCTCAGAATCGGTACCGTTTGAGGTCATCTCGCTCCATATACCCCGTATAAAACAGATGGTTGAGTCTTATCATGTGATCAAATACCCTCCGCATGTGAACGGTCTATAGATCCAGATCAGCCTGCGCATTCACGCATATAGCTATGTAGATTCTTCGGGTGCATAAATAGTATAGGCGCAGAGAAAAGACTCAAATCGGGCTGCGCGAATACACAGTCTGATCCGTTCTTGCTGTAGGCACTAATGATAAAACATTTTTTCGCGTTGCGTAGCCAAATTACGGGCTCAATTACGTATAAACTATTACTGTGCACGTTGGAGAGCTACTTCAAAACTAGTTAAAATCATTCACATTCAAGTTATTTATGTCAGTGGCCAATTTTATCATTTTATGCAAAGGCATAATTTCGTTTTTTATAACCTTGAGTGGCATACCTGGCCAAAAGTTTGAAAATTATCAGTAATCATTGAAAACAAAATTAAGCCGCAACACGACAAAACCAACAATGTGGTTGTGCTCCCAGTTCAGACTCAGATCAGCCTGGGCATCCTCCCAGTCTGATCAGTCTTTGCAATGCGCGTGAAGGGTAGTTAAGTGTTTAAGCTACCTTCTTGCTGACCACGAAGATTCTGATCAGACTGGACGGATGCCCAAGCTAAGCTAAGTCTTTGCTGGGCGCACATGCCACTTTTAGGTTTTGTCGTGTCGCGGCTCAAATTATGCAATTTCAAGCCATGTAAAACAAGAGACACTCTGTGCGAAAAGGTGCAAGATGTCACATGACTGTGTACACACAATCAGATGAAGCAACTCTGTCATTTCACATTTTGCTGCCCTTTACTATGGAGGTTAACTTTTAAACTTTGAGAAAGAAGTTGCTACCCTATCAATATTTTTATCTTAGAAAACTTTTACAAAGGGCAACGTTGTCGAGATAAGCAAATAGAAATCACCAAAAAGTTGTTCCTCTTCGTAAAAAATGACAGAAAAATATGGTGAGGGATCAAGTCGGTTTAAACAGATGAACAGAAGTGACCTCGCAATAGCTAAAGGGTGAAGGGTGACTGGCGATTTTACGTCCTTTTCAACAGTATTTCAGTTTTATCAGGATGATGGTGGGTGATATTGAAAGACTGTGTGCAATGAAACCCCGTTTACAATTGAAAGGATTCCCGCCTACAGCAGGGCTCGAACCCGGGGCGCGGCTAGATCAGCAGGCCAGCGCTTAACCCACTGAGCTACCGGGGCTCCTAACAGCCAAAGACCATGGGAAGAATCGGGTCAAGGTCTGCAATTACTCTAATTCCGCCTGTACTTTAGCGGCATTATTTTTTTAAGACCATTAGGGTAGACTTCGCTTTTTTCACCACGCTTATATTGGGCGAACAGAAATAAACACCAAAAAACAAAAACGTATATTGTGACTGGTGAACGTCCTGATCTCCACAGATTGTTTTGTACTTTATGTTTCCATGCCTAAATGTACAGTATCTTTTCCCGCTCCGAGGCTCTCCAGTCGTAAGCTGATTTTACCTTATCAGTGCGTTTTATATTGTTATCAGTTGTCGTTGGGAAACGTGGTCGATAGCGGCAAACGGTAGTCAGGATTTGTTTTTATTCTGAATACCGTATGTGATCTATGTCTTTGGGACTATAATCATTCTTGATTCTACATCAGTATCTATTGCTATCCCAGCGATGTCATAGTAGTATGTATACATAGATTGAATGGCAAACAGTGCAGACCCTGATCAGACTGCTCCTGAGGAGCAGTCTGATCATGGCCTCCACTGTTTGCTTGTTTCACTCCTGTACTAATAGTTCTGGTCATTACGGTACGCATATCAAAATGTGGATAGGTAGGCCTGTAGTCACACTTTCTTGGCACAATTTGCAGAGACCGAATTTGGTCAAACAAACAAACCCAGATGCAGAAAATGGTGCCAAGGTTTTGATTTGGAAGCAAATTGTGCCAAGGTCGAACGATGTGACCTGTAAACCAAGGGTACGTAGGCCGTAGGTGGTACAAAGCTGCTGGACGAATCCACCTCGAATGCACATACACAGGCTAATATGGGTCATCATATAAGTGAGCAAGTGAGTTTCAAAGAAATGACAGAGATGATCTAGACTCTAGGGCTTCTAAAATAGAATAATAGAAAGGGGCTGTACCTTTTTGCGATACTGGCAATTTGGAAGTAAATCATTTTACATTGATTTGCTCAAAATATATTGAAATTCGAAGAGTTAATTTAAAGCTATATATTAACACACGCATCCTTGTCATAAAATCTTAAACAGTTACTTCGAGTGCAAAGAAAACATTAACCATACTTCGAAGTTTCGCTTATTCAAGCCTCATCAGTGACCCTGACAATATCTGGTGACGAAAGCCAGAGATAAGCATACTGTAACTTATTTAAATAACGGAGTTGGTTGAAAGACTGATAAGAATAAAACAAGACTTGTCACAGGGCCAGGATAGCTCGCCTGACAGCACCTTGCCCATCACATAAAAACCTTTAACGTAAAACTTTAACATTTTGCTAACACTGACGCCGCCGCCAACGCCGCCGCTGACGCCGACGCCGGGGGTAGTGCATTAGCTCTTCCAAAACTTCGTTCAGGCGAGCTAAAAAGTACAAATGATTAAAAATAGATGATCTAGAATAAGAGTCTAAACCAATAAAAATTTCTGGTTACTCAGAATAAAGTGTAACTTCTGCAGACTTCCTACAAGAAAGAACTAAAAACTTGTGTAAATATCTCTTTGATGCCTTCAATTTTAAGAAAATCTGCAAAAACCAACTTACCCCACTGGGCAAAGGCTGTCTTAGTGGCATCAGGTTGACGTCGATGCAATGTCGACGCCACAGCGATGTCGATGTGACATCGTTCTGGCGTTATGTGACCACTAAGACCATTGCAATTACGACTGTTTATCTTCCGATTGACGACAGAGCCTGCCTATACTATAAGCTCAGCTGGAGCTGCTGGCTCAGGTGAGCTAAAAATTGTCTGTTCTGGTATGCTACGTTAATCAGCAGATAATAATTTAGCAGAGCCATGTCCATCTAGACTGACCAAACAAATATACCGAACTGCAACTATCTATGCATTTGCAACATCTTAAAATGAAAAATTAATCTGTAAATAACTTCTAAAGGACAAGCCTACAACTCTTAGAACAATCCAAAATCCAATAAAAATGTTATTCATTTTTTTTTCTTATTTTTGTAGGGTGGGGGGCTGGAGGGAGCAGGTAGAGCATGGAGCACAGACAGTTATGGGCACTGAAAGGAAATCATAGTATGAGTGTGATCATCAATATTCAAAATATTCTATATGACACATCATCATATAGCTCAAACTTCCATGGGGAAATAACTTGGAAAGCATGATAGCAAGAGTTACCATTAATAATGTACACCATGCATCATCATAACCTATTTTACATAACTGTGAAGTACATCATTTCATCAAAATATCTGAAAGGGTATTAAAGTTATGGAGCTGACACAATATCACAGCTTAAACAATCAAGGAAAATAACTAAAAACGATGAAAGCAAGGGCTGTCATTCTTGTACATAGCACATTTTCATGACCTGTTTTACATACCTGTGAAGTATCATGAAAATATTAGTTTAAACTTTATTTCTTTGTATATATTTCATGAAATTACAGAACATACTGTGACGTCCCTCACGTTGCTAGATGCACCCCCTCTCTAGGTTCAGTTAGTTAAGGGTAGAAAATACTGCTAGAAGCCTGTCTGCTGCTTAATCATTAATCTCATTTTCTCCTAACATTCATGAATTGCGTTAAATGCTACTGATGATAGAACACCTTATTGTTAACTAATGCTTTGTTCCAGATCACGAAGCTATAACATATGTCATATAACTAATTATGCAACTCAAACGGGAGATGAATGATAGTATGAGTATTTACACTTAGCTCTAATGATTGATGATGATGTGAGAACTAAGACCTCGTTCCTAATCACGAAGTCAAAATACACTTAGCACAAAGCAACTTCGTTATGAATCACGAAGTCTGAACTTATCTCTACTTCTAATATATGGTAGCGTAACTAGCCGAGCATTAACTCACATGCAAAGCAACATTCAATATTCACACATTACTGCTTCTATAACCACACAATTCCATTAGATTACTATTGCTTATACATATTGCTATTGCTTATGGCAAAATTGCTAATGGCACATTGCTATTGAGACATTGCTATTGATACATTGCTACTGCGCTAATCACAGGATAGTATGGGGCATGGAACTGGTTTGGGGAGTTGTAGGAGTAGGGATATGTCAGGCAGTGAGCATTGAATATTTGTGATGTGAGGGCCCGAGTATAATTGAGTTCCCAAGCTGCAATTTAGTATCTTACAACTAACAACTTACATTTGGCCAACTATGCAAGCTAACTTATTTATTTCCTAAAGCAGTCTTGACCCACAGTGTGAATACTAGCAAGTGGATACCCACACAGTAAAACTGATATAAGCCTATTCCCTAAGGCTCAATAACATCCAACCCGAGCGCTCCTCTGCCAGACTAGTTTACTCCATGGCCTTAAAATCTTCATGCGAGCACCTCTAGACCGTAGCCTATAAGTTTACAACTAGAATGCAACCACCCGAATAAATCTTGGGTGCAATTTCAATAAAAAAGAACTAAATGCAAGGTCAAGAATGCTTTTCCAGGTTATTCTTTCATGTAAGCCATCACGAAATTTCAGCTCAAAGTTACCATGTAGGATCCATACCAGGAAACACACCTACTCCTGCGCTGGGGCAACAGAGCCATTACTATGAACTTATCCACTAACTGGGTTGCAGCAACAGATCCATTATAAGAAAACACAGAACTAACCCTATGACTGCTCTGCGGAAATAGCGCCAATAGAAAACACAGAACTTACCCACTGACTGCGCTGCGGCAACTGCGCCTTTAGAAAACACAGAACTTAGCCACTGACTGCTGCGCTGCTAGCGCCAATAGACACACTGGACCTATTTACTAGATGCGCAGCGACATTAGGGCTGTCAGTAAACACAGAAACTACTAGTTGCACTGATAGCGCCAATAGAACACTGGACCTACAGTGCTGCGGCTATGAAGACTTCCCACTGTAGAAGCGCAGCGGCATTAGCGCCACTTCAGGAGACTTCACCCTCTAGTAGCGCAGCGGCATTAGCGCCACTTAAGAAGACTTCACCCTGTAGAAGCGCAGCGGCATTAGCGCCACTTCAGGAGACTTCACCCTCTAGTAGCGCAGCGGCATTAGCGCCACTTAAGAAAACTTCCCCCTGTAGAAGCGCAGCGGCATTAGCGCCACTCCAGGAGACTTCACCCTCTAGTAGCCCAGCGGCATTAGCGCCACTTAAGAATACTTCCCCCTGTAGAAGCGCAGCGGCATTAGCGCCACTCCAGGAGACTTCACCCTCTAGTAGCGCAGGGGCATTAGCGCCACTTAAGAAAACTTCCCCCTGTAGAAGCGCAGCTGCATTAGCGCCACCTCAGGAGACTTCACTCTCTAGTAGCCCAGCGGCACTAGCGCCACTTAAGAAGACTTCCCTCTGTAGAAGCACAGCGCCATTAGCGCCACTTCGGGAGACTACACCCACTAGTAGCGCAGCGGCATTAGCGCCACTTAAGAAAACTTCCCCCTCTAGAAGCGCAGCGGCAATAGCGCCACTTCAGGAAACTTCACCCTCTAGTAGCGCAGCGGCATTAGCGCCACTTAAGAAGACTTGCCCTGTAGAAGCGCAGCGCCATTAGCGCCACTTCGGGAGACTACACCCACTAGTGGCGCAGCGCCATTAGCGCCACTTAAGAAAACTTCCCCCAATAGAAGCGCAGCGGCAATAGCGCAACTTCAGGAGACTTCACCCTCTAGTAGCACAGTGGCTTTAGCGCCACTTAAGAAGACTTGACCCTGTATAAGCGCAGCGCCAGTAGCGCCACTTCAGGAGACTACACCCACTAGTAGCGCAGCAGCATTAGGGCCACTTAAGGAAACTTCCCCCTATAGAAGCACAGCGGCAATAGCGCCACCTCAGAAGACTTCACCCTGTAGTAGCGCAGGGGCATTTGCGCCACTTAAGAAAAATGCCCCTGTAGAAGCGCAGCGCCATTAGCGCCACTTAAGAAGACTTGTCCCTGTAGAAGCGCAGCGGCATTAGCGCTCCTTCAGGAGACTTCACCCTCTAGTAGCGCAGCGGCATTAGCGCCACTTAAGAAGACTTGCCCCTGTAGAAGCGCAGGGCCATTAGCGCCACTTCGGGAGACTTCACCCTCTAGTAGCGCAGCGGCATTAGCGCCACTTAAGAAGACTTGCCCCTGTAGAAGCGCAGCGGCATTAGCGCTCCTTCAGGAGACTTCACCCTCTAGTAGCGCAGCGGCATTAGCGCCACTTAAGAAGACTTGCCCCTGTAGAAGCGCAGCGGCATTAGCGCTCCTTCAGGAGACTTCACCCTCTAGTAGCGCAGCGGCATTAGCGCCACTTAAGAAGACTTGCCCCTGTAGAAGCGCAGCGGCATTAGCGCCACTTTGGGAGACTTCACCCTCTAGAAGCGCAGCGGCATTAGCGCTACTTAAGAAGACTTGCCCCAGTAGAAGCGCAGCGGCATTAGCGCCACTTCAGGAGACTTCACCATCTAGTAGCGCAGCGGCATTAGCGCCACTTAAGAAGACTTGCCCCAGTAGAAGCGCAGCGGCATTAGCGCTCCTTCAGGAGACTTCACCTTCTAGTAGCGCAGCGGCATTAGCGCCACTTAAGAAAGCTTCTCCCTTTAGTAGATGGTAACTATAAGGTAACTTTGTGTTTAAAGCTCAACCTGGGCATTGTTTGTGACCCTTTCCAGTTCCCAGGATCAACTTGACTCCATCTGGTGCACTGACCCTGTAGGGAGCTTTGTCCCAGCGGCCTTCGGCCGTGATGCTTGTCTAGTGTCCGTTGTCATCAGTAAAGAGCTGATTCGATCATGCTTGATAGTAAGCAGTGCTACAATTGAATAGAATCCGAGTAGGGGCCACCGCCAAGATGGCTCAGTAATGAACAGCACCGCCAAGATAGCCTTGATTCAGGGGCCTTCGGCCCTGCGATCCCGGGCCCTTCGGGCCCTTGCATAAGAATTTTGTGGCAAATGGTTGTCTTGTGTCAGGTAGCTTTGGATTCATTGCTTCCAGGAATTAAGGTGCAGTAACACTGAATAAGCATTGTTGTGACATTCTCAGGCCATTTATTAAGGTGACAATATGCCTGGTTCAGCTCAACCTGGGCATTGCTTGTGACCCTTTCCAGTTTCCAGGATCAACTTGGTTCCACCTGGTTGCACTGACCCTGTAGGGAGTTGGTCTAATAATGTCAGATCAAAAAAGTCTTAAGTATGAACATAAAGATAACATAAATTTTGAATTTTGGCATGTCAACTGAGTTATGACTGAAGACACAGGGATGAATAAAATGTTGAGCTACTGAAAGGTGATGACTTTTAAAGTAGCACAGTTCCACTGCTTTATTAAAGGGGATGTCTTCTGTACTAGCGCTATTGCCGCTGCCCTACTAAAAGGGACTGTCTTCTGTAGTAGCGCTAATGCCGCAGCGCTACTAGCGCTATTGCCGCTGCGCTACTAAAAGGGGCTGTCTTTTGTAGTAGCGCTAATGCTGCAGCGCTACTTTAAGGGAATGTCTTCCAAAGTGGCGCTATTGCCGCTGAGCTACTATAAGGGGATATCTTCTGTACTAGCGCTATTGCCGCTGCGCTACTAAAAGGGACTGTCTTCTTTAGTAGCGCTAATGCCGCTGCGCTACTTAAGGGAATGTCTTCCAAAGTGGCGCTATTGCCGCTGCGCTACTATAAGGGGGTGTTTTCTGAAGTAGCGCTATTGCCGCTGCGCTACTACAAGGGGCTGTCTTCTGTAGTAGCGCTAATGCCGCAGCGCTACTATAAGGGAATGTCTTCCAAAGTGGCACTATTGCCGCTGTGCTACTATAAGGGGATGTCTTCTGTACCAGCGCTATTGCCGCAGCGCTACTAAAAGGGACTGTCTTCTTTAGTAGCGCTTATGCCGCTGCAATAAGGTATGTCTTCCAAAGTGGCGCTATTGCCGCTGTGCTACTATAAGGGGGTGTTTTCTGAAGTAGCGCTATTACCGCTGCGCTACTAAAAAGGGCTGTCTTCTGTAGTAGCGCTATAGCGGCTGTGCTACTATAAGGGAATGCTTTCTGAAGTAGCGCTATTGCTGCTGCACTACTATAAGGGGATGTCTTCTGAAGTAGCACTATTGCCGCTGTGCTAAGGGGCACTATTTTTAATTATGTAGTAGATCTATCTGTACATTGCCCACCCACCAACCCTCTTTTTGTGATGGTCTTACATGAAAGATGGACCCTTTTCCACAACCAGATCTAAGATTTACTTTGAAGATAAATTGCAGCAAAAGAATCCAAGAAACTCGTAAATTCTTGATAGAGTTGCTACTCACTGTCTTCTAGCCTGACTTAGTTGATTGTAATTATGTTTTGAAGTTGTGTTTTATGTTGAAATAGATTTGATTTGTGGATTCTCGGTAGAAACTGATGTGGAAACAACAAAAGGTTCTCGGCACAAAAGTTTCCAATGGAGCGTTCCAAACATCCGCATTATACCAAATCGGGTGTTGCGGACAACTTTCCGGGTACCCCAAAGTTGTCCGCGGCTCACCCAATCCTGCAGTCTGGTCCGTATATTGAGCTCATGCATTGGATGTTGGTTCTTTCCCTGTTGCTACGACCATTTAGCAAGCAGTCGTTTCAGTTACCCCAAAGTGTTTGTGGATCCGCCAATCAAATACTATGGTCCTCGGACATTGTGATTTGATTGGCTGTCCACTCAAACTGCTGAAGTTAATATGGCGGCTTACATGAAATGTGGTTGACATTTCCAGTACCATTCATTTTTGCCAAATAGAGCCAACTAAGATGGATTTATGTAACTTCAATGGCATGAGCCCAACACAGGGACCTAAGGCAAATAGGGAAACAAGGGTTATGCTGTGACATAACCGCATAAGGTAACAATTGTAGACTTCAAACACTCGCGGAAGTATGATTCGGCCTCACACCGATTCTTGGAGATAAACAAACATCCAGCAAGGATGTTTCATTACCATTAAAATGTGATCGGAAGTACAATATTATACAAATGGGATTCATCAGGTCATAAAAATATTACAATGGGTATTCAAGTTACAGAACTGGCATGACTGCCAAATCAGGCATTACAGGATGGATAACTCGAATAATATGACAGTGTTGCGATTCTTGTAAGCAATGTGAAGTTTCATATATATATTCCAAAAGGAAATTCAAGTTACACAGCAGACAAAAAAATGTTTACAGATGGATGGATATATGGAGAGAGAGATGCCGGGCTTGTTGCTTTATCCTCCAGGGCCCAGTTGTTCAAAACTAACGACGCGTTGTTAGTTAACGTGACGTTGAAATTTCAAACGTAAATATCTCAAATATGCCAATATTTTTTGTTGTAAAAATATGAGAAGCTTTTGCATTGCAAAAGCTTCTCACATATTTTCAACAAAAAATATCAGTGTATTTGGCTATAAAGTCACAAAACACTTAATGAGTTGACCTCTTAACGAGCTTGTTAGCCTAACGATGGTCTGAACAACTGGGCCCTGACCTTTTGGTCAGGAAATTGAGCAGTTTGATTTTTCAATGCGGTGATGCTTCAAAAAATGCAAGTACAGTATCAAACAAAGACACTCCTTTGGGAGTAGTGTGATCTGAGTCTGCAATGTTTGCTCAGACCTATCTGTCCCAGCACTTAGATTTTTTATTGTATATAAAGAAAAGCAATAGACAATCAAAAGATTTCAGATTTTATTATGAGACTGACTTTTGACTTTGTTTATTTAAAAATCTCAAAACAGGCAAAAATGAAATACATGTACCTGTAATCTGCCTAAATTTCGGGACATCTAAAATCACTATTTTTCCATTTGTCCCAAATGGAAAAATTATGATTTTAGGTGTCTCAAAATAGAAGCACATTACACTGTAATGTGCTTCAATTTTGGGACATCTAAGATTATTTTTTTTCCATTTGTCCTAAATGGAAAAATAATCATTTTCGGTGTCCCAAAATTTAGGCAGATTACAGTATTATTTTTTCATGTATATATACTGAACGCCAAAAGAAACGCATACAATGTATACGCCCAATTTATTTGAAGGTATAGGTATATGCTCTTATTTAGACATTCTAAGTTACTTTGTTTATGATATTCCGACAGAATGAGCACCTTAACGCATCGATTTTCCATAAACTTTAGAGACCGGAACGCTTGCTTTTGTGATGGGGTTAAACTTAAAGTCACCATACTTTCAGAAGCTGAATTTTAAATTCCATATAATGCTCAGCTTATTATTTTCTCCAGACATAATGTCCACGACAAGGGTAAGAAACAGCAGAAAAGTCAAAGCAGTCGAGCCTGTGGTTTTAGAGAAACAACCAGATGAAAGTTGGCAGTAGAAACAGTAACACTGGCTTACCATTGGATTTCCATAGACCTTTTAATACCCTGTATTTCTTAAAAAGAAGAGAAACCATTCATACGAAGAGGTTAAATGAATTAACAAGAGTAAAATAAAAAGGTTTGCAAAGAAATTTTTCATAGCACTGCAGAACTTTTGATGTTATTGGACTTCCCATTTTGCTATTTGTTTAATTGCAAGGGAGATAATTTGACAAGTGTTCAACTTCAAATTGCTGTTATGTTCCTACAAAGAATACCATGGTAATAAAACCGACGTTTTTTTCATAACCACACATCAGAGTCGTGTTTTGGAAACAATTTGTTATACTGCCAAAGGAAAGACAACTCTTACAACATTTTTGAATGTTTCACGATAAATTGAGATAACTCTTTAATCCAAGTTTAATTTTGCAAGAAGATAACTTTATATTGCTGGCAGATGTCAGAAGTGTTTTCTGCTATATATGATTTAAAACCATAACTCAGTTGAGAGAAAAAAACTAAATCTAAACTTGTAGACGTTTCTTTTGGCGTTCAGTATAAATAGCTATTACATGACAGAGAAATAGCTAACTTTCACAATACAATCATCATAACAACCATACAGTTACACATATTTCAAACATTAAACATCTCTTTCATACTTTTCATTTGGACGGAATATATGTAAAATTAGATTTTTCAATAGAGAGAAAACGGAGTCACAGAGTTAAAAGTATCACAGATGCTTTGACAAAATAATACATTTTCTGACCAAATTTTGTTCAAAACTACAATGCTTATACCAGTCAGAAGGAAATGATTAAAATTGGTCAATACGAAAAATCTAGGGTCTGGTTTAATAATGCAATTAAGCAAAACTTAGAATACTGTTAAAACAATTGTCTTTATCCACATGTGAAAACCATTAAAATTGATTTAAACATATCTGTCTATATATAAAATGCCAAGTTTTAATTACATTAATATTTCTTAGAATTCCCTATAGGCATACAAGCTAACTCATCATCAATGAAATCTTCATGCAATACAAAGACATTTTTGTTAAGGTTGATATCATCAGGTTGTGTCCCTGGAATATGTTAACAAAATTTAAAATAACTAAAACATATTTCTTTATCTTTCCTTTTTATTTTTTCTGTTCAGTATACTTTCCATCAACTGGATACGAAGTAAATGCACCATCAGTCTTTTTGCATTGATTTCATAAGCAACTTAAGGCCAATGGATACAGGTCCGTGTTTCCACACAATTTTTACAATTTTTGTTACTTCCTGTTGGCTTCCCTGGACAAAGAAATCCTTTCAAAATTGGGGTCACCTCTTAAAGGGAAGAATTTGCTCCACTAGGAGCAAATTCTTCCCTTCAAGAGGTGACCCAAATTGAAAAGGGTAAGCTATTTAGAAAAATTTGGAGTTGCTTTCCTGGAAGTGTATCAATTCACCTTATGAAGTAGGCCCAGCACAACAAAAGGCCTGAGAGCATGTGCAAATGAAATAACCTCGGCTGTGTCTGTGTATCACGATATCTGTTCAGATATTTTCCTCTACACAGCTCCTCAGGAATCACAGACTATTTACAATAACAAGGATACTGACTCACAGGCCAATATGAATGTCTTCAAAATTTGCACATGACCCAAGTGTAAGAAGTGTGGTTTTCTTCTGCGGATGCAAATGTAGTTTTCATGGCCTATTTTTGCATACAACATATAACAGGCAGATTTTAAATGGACAATAATATTTTATCATCTTCAACAATTTGAAACTTCTTCTAAAATTTTTAAATATAACCTTTTTTTTCCAATTCTTCAATATTAAATTACATTTTTTCTCAAAGGTTATTCATTTTAAAATGATACTTCATATCACAATACTGTAGCACATTTTATTTTTAACATTACTTTTAACAGAGTTCCAGATCAGATGGTGTTTTTATGGTGAGATGATTTCTTTGATATATATTGATGACCCTCTTTAGAACAACTTTTTGATGCAATGCTAATGAGGGGCCATACCATACATCTTATATATGAGCCGCGACACGAGAAAACCAACAAAAATGGTTTTGTGTGCCAAGTGCAGACTCAGATCAGCCTGGGCATCTGCCCAGTCTGATCAGAGTCTTTGCTGTTCGCATAGAGGTTGCTTAGACCCTTAGCTACCCTTTAAGCACAGAGCAAAATCTCAGATCAGACTGTGCGGATACCCAGGCTAATCAGAGTCTTCCCTGGGTGCACATGTCACATTGTTGGTGTTCTCCTGTCGCGGCTTATATGTGGAAATATGAGAAATTACTTCTAAATCAGTATAAATCCCCAACTTATCTGGAATTCATAATTTGAGCCGCGCCACAAGAAAACCAAAAAAGTGGTTGTGCGCCCAGCGCAGACTCAGATCAGCCTGGGCATGCGCCCAGTCTGATCAGAGTCTTCGCTGTCCGCATGGAGGTAGCTTAGACCCTTAGCTACCTTTTAAGCGCTTAGTGAAGAGTCTGATCGGACTATGTGGATGCCCAGGCTGATCTGAGTCTGCATTGAGCGCACAACCACATTGTTGGTTTTCTCGTGTCCTGGCTCATATGTGGAAATATGAGAAATTACTTCTATATCAGTATAAAACCCCAACTGATCTGGAATTCATTATTTTTAGTCAACAATATCAGAGCCCTTACTAAGAGGGAGTATTTGAAGATAAATAGGGATAAGTTTTCTTAATTCTGGATAAAAACATATGTTGTGATCCCTCATCTGAACCGTTTCAATGAGACGGTTCAGATGAGGGGTCACAACATATGTTTTTATCCAGAATTAAGGAAAATTATCCCTCAATTATCATCAAATACCCCTCTTATCTAGGACTCTGAATATTCAACAAAATTTTAAGATATCCAAGTAGGAGTTGGTTCAATGCCTCTGAGAGCAAAGAAAGTCTGTAATTTATTGTCAAAGTCTTTTGGTCTCTCAACAGGTTCTTTGTATCTCACTGTCATATTGTCTCCCAGGTATTTAATGAGCTGGCATGTCTCCTCAAATCTCTCCAGCTTCTTCTTGTACTTCTTTCTGACATAGTCTGAACTCTTGGGATTGAAAGCTGCATAAAACAAAATTACAATATTTATATATTTGTGTGCCATATTCATTACTTGAACTTTCTTCACTGTCTTCAAATTTAAATGAGTCTCTTTATTCTATTTTGTTATATAAACTGTTGATAAATGATGAAGACCCTGAACAAACTGCTCTGAGGAGCAATCTTCTAAACTTCCACTTCAACCATGAGCTAAGATTAGAATACTAATCCAATGCAAATGTAAACAGATTCAAATCTTCCAAAATGTGGCAGTAACCCTACACATTCAGATTTGGTTGGTTGATTTGATGCTTAATGTCCACGGTAAACAACTAAGGTCATGTCAGGACGGTCAGTTAACCTAACCACACTATTCCTGGGCAGGCTTAGACCTCCTAAGCGGTTAACCAGTACTAAGTGCACATACTTTCGCCAGTACCTGACAACTGCCCTTCTTGAATCAGCGGAAGGAGAAACGAAAGTATGTGGCCAGACCGGGATTCGAACCCAGGACCTCTGACTTACGAGTCAGGTGCCCTACCGATTGCGCTACCCGGCCCGGCATCCTTATTCACCTACTTCTTGTGAAGGAATCTTCATTCCTTTTGATAAAGACCACCATTTCTCCAATCGAGAGGATGCTGGCTAAAATCCATAGAAGACACACTTTATCTTAAGTCACCAGAAAACTGGTGTAGATATGATCAGGGCACAATTTTAGCTCAGCAATTCTATCTCAATAGTGGAAGTTGTCACTTTGCATGCTCTCTGTTTTAAGTAAGGGTGGAATATGTATGCAATGATTTGCTATGAATTCCAAACCAAACTTTCAGCAATAAAGAAGGACAAGAAGGAGATAAAAACAACTTACCTTTCAAATGATATGCAATATAAAACAATGCTGATCTGCTTGCACTGAGGAAGGGGTATTTTGGCTTCACATTTCCACATGCTGTCATGGCTTTGATCAGAGCGGTAGAGGCTGTCTGTTCCATGTATCCTAACATAGGTAGGCCTGTTACAGACAGGTCCTCCTTGGTAGGGGGCAGTTTATGAGGCAGCTTCAGGCTGGAGTATTGCTCTGGTAGTCTGGAGAAAATGCAAAAAATAATCTTATTTAGAATTCTAATTAAAATAACTGTTGTGTATATATGAGGTGCAACACGACAAAACCAACAATTTGGTTGTGCGCCCAGCGCAGACTCAGATCAGCCTGGGCATCAGCCCAGTCTGATCAGAGTCTTCGCTGTCTGCATGGAGGTAGCTTAGACCCTTAGTGCCCATTTGAGCTCTTAACGAAGAGTCTAATCAAACTGAGCAGATGCCTAGGCTGATCTGAGTCTGCACTGGGCCCACAACCACATTGTTGGTTTTGTCCTGTCGCGGCTCATATTTTCAAGATAAATGCTCCTTGGCATGTGCTCCAACAGCAACACATTAATTTAAAGTGAAATGTTTTTCCAACAATGTTGCAAAGAACTTCCTGTTAGCATCCCTGGTGATGAAACCGTTCAATAGTGGAGCAAATTCTTTATGAGTTAAGCCCCATTGAGAAGGGAGGCAAAAATAAAACTAAAAATTGCATTCCCTGAGTGTGTACCCATCCACCTTAAGGTGCTCAGTTATTGATTGATTGATTTAGGGGATAACTGTACTCAAAATTGTCATTTCTGGAACTAAATCTTTGGTTTTATGGTCGGAAATTTCGTTTTACGGCGACGCGCCAGCGGAACCGTAAAACGCAATTTGCGACCATAAAACCAATGACTTACCTCCCCAAATAACATTTTTGATACAGTTATCCCCATTCTAATGCACTTTTCACATTTTCACCTGTAAAAGTGTGCTACTCTGCACCCATAGCAAGCGCTTTCAGCTGCGTAAAACCATACGTCAGCCAATAAGAAGCGACGTTTCTTAATGACGTCGAGTTTGTGACAGTATATCGCAGAATATACTGTCGCAAATTTTTGACGTTATCCAATCAGACATCGTGTTACATAGGTAAGTGCATTAGAATTGTTGTTTAACGTCCAGGGTAAACAGCTATCGTCATGTCGAGACGGTCAGTTAACCTAACCACACTATTCCTGGGCAGGCTTAGACCTCCTTAGCGGTTAACCAGTACTAAGTGCACATACTTTCGCCAGTAACTGACAACTGCCTTTCTTGAATCAGCGGAAGGAAAAACGAAAGTAAGTGGTTATCAAACCCAGGACCTCTGACTTACAAGTCAGGTGCTCAGTTATAGGCTGACAGCAAAGACTCAGATCAACATGGTGAGACTACTTGGTTACAGTGTATGTTTCTTATGCAGAACAAAGACAAACAACACCAACATTATAAGCAAATTCATTATTTCATGTAGCTTAAAGAGGAATTGATAATTAAAGAATTAAAAGGTTTTTTTTCAAAGGTTTTTCATTCATTTTGGACTGAAAAGGGGATGAGTGAGATGACAAATATTGTGGTGGCAAGAGAAGAGTCATGACCCAATCACCCATAGAATCCAAGTCCAGAGCATTACCTTCCTTCAAAAAAGACCAAGGCCCAATTGTTCAAAACTAACACTTTTAAGACATTGTATTTCAAATGTTCTGCATACAAAAACACAGCTACCTTTTGCCAAAAAATGTGAGGAGGTTCAGGAGTGCAAAAGCTCCACAATTTTTTGTCAGCAAAAAGTAATAGCCCTCTCCATTTTATTTGTGCTGTAAGAATTAACAAGGGCTTGATTAAGGACTTTGTTAAGCCTTGACGTTTTGAACAACTGGGACCTGGGGCCGTATTCATAAAACAACTTAAGTGGTTGCTATGCTGTTGCTAAGGCTAAATTTCTTTGAAGGAGATTCCCTAAAACTATGAAATTTGCTCTGGAGGAACAGTCTTTGTAAGACTGTTCCTCAAGACCAAATTTCATAGTTGTAGGGAATCTCCTTTATAGATATTTAACCTTAGCGACCGCATAGCAACGACTTAAGTGGCTTTATGAATACGGCCCCAGACCAACATAGAGCTTTACAGATTTGAAGTTTCTACTCACTTCATAAACTTCAGTAACTTTTCTTCTGATTCACAGTACCAGTATTTTTCCCTGTATTCAACAACAAACTCTGACTTGCCAGGTTTAATGGCTTCATATCTGTAAGACAAAATATATTACAATGATACTGTCCACAGTAACAACTAATAATGACCTAAACTGCAAATGATACGTCCAGAATCAATGTGCTTATTTTCATGACTCTGAGCTAATACTTAACACACCAGAAATGAAAATCATCTGGTTCTACACTGATAGCCTTCTAGCATTTGACTTCTCAATATGATACAGTTTGGGTGAAACAAAAAGAAGAAATTTCGCAGACATGAATTTTGTTGTCTGTTTTTTCTTTTTGTGTGTGTTATTTAAGGGCTAATATTAGCCTAATTTTTGCTCTAATTTGTCTTTTTAAACAATAAACTAGTTCTAAAGATGAAAGTTGTGTTGGTAATATATGAGCTCTTGCTTTGCACTTTTTTTGACAATTTTATTATTAAACTTAAAGATTCACAGACTTACAATATTACTGTTTCAGCTGATATTCACAAAGCACCAACAGTCATAAAGCCACACCACAGTAAATACAAACCTGCATTTTCCATCCATATATGTGACTGGACAATAGCCTTTAAGTTCTATTGTTGATATGGCCTTGACCTCTTCTGGTTTTCGCCGCCTTGGTAACATACTTGGTGGAGGCAGTTTATTAGGAGCAAGAGGAGGTACATATTTTTCTGGTTCTGCTAGGAACTGATCACGTTCTACTGGCCCTGCACACTTGTAATAATGGCCTGATGTACAAAATATATAAATTTAAACCATGCAATAATTTAAGGTGAATAGATGCACACCCAGGGTAATCAACTCTGCCATTTTCAATTGTAACCTTTCTCACTGAGGCGAATCAACTCTCAACAGAAAGAAGCTGCTCCCAAAGAGCAAATTCTTTCTTTTAAGAGTTGACCTCTTTGAGTGAGTGAACTTGGATTCAATATCCCACCAACATATGAGCCGCGACACGACAAAACCAAGAATGTGGTTGTGCGCCCAGCGCAGACTCAGATCAGCCTGGACATCCACCCAGTCTGATCAGACTCTTCGCTAAGCGCTTAAAGGATAGCTAAGGGCCTAAGCTACCTCCATGCGGACAGCGAAGACTCTGATCAGACTGGGCGGATGCCCAGGCTGATCTGAGTCTGCGCTGGGCGCACAACCACAGTGTTGGTTTTCTCGTGTCGCGGCTCATATAGCTTATTCAGAGATAGGGTCTCTGTTTAAAGTCTCATATGAAAGAAGGAGGAGCTAGGGAGTGAATCTGTGAGCCCTGAACTGGTAATCTTAACCCCTATCAACTACACTACGGCCACTCCTTGGACTTCTGAGCAGGGGATTTTCAATATACTGGAACCTTTACTAACCCCCAAACTGTCTCCCTTTAAAGTAATTTTAGGACAGCATTTTAACTATCATGCATCCATTCACCTCAATTATCCTAAAATAGAACAAACTCATTTTAACCAAGTTTTCGTCAAAAAAGCAAACAGTGCCAACTCTGTTCAGACAGGTTCTTGAACAGCTTTGGCGAAATGTGATCTATGACTTCATAGTTTGCTCTGGCCCATGTGTCTCTCATAGATTTCCAAGAAACTGGATCCAAGAAAAAAAATGACAGAAAATTTAATGCCTGACTTTTATATATATAGAAAATAAAAAATAAGAATATTCCTATTGGGATATTGTTCAGCACTGTGTTATAAAACTTATGACAAACACACAACCCTACTATGACTGCCAAGACACTTCTGTCTGCATATGAGCCGCGACACGACAAAACCAACAATGTGGTTGTGCGCCCAGCGATGACTCAGATCAGCCAGGACATCCGCCAAATTTGACCAGACTCTTCGTTAAGTGTTTAAAGTGTAGCTAAGGGTCTAAGCTACATCCATGCAGACAGCGAAGACTCTGATCAGACTGGGCGGATGCCCAGGCTGATCTGAGTCTGCGCTTGGCGCACAACCACATTGTTGGTTTTGTCGTATCGCGGCTCATATTAAAAATCATTTTGTTAAGTCTATAGCCAGAGGCTATGACAGCAAACATGTTCTATACATAAAATCAAGAATTCTAATGGGCGTGTGGTGTAGATAAAGAAATCTGCCTCTTGGAAACCTTGTTTGGTATACTGATGCCAAAAAGTGACTTTTGGGACGGATTTTTCTCCCCACACCTCACATCCATGAATGAGTCCAATAGTCTTACCTCTGAACTCCACAGCAAACTCCAGTGTTTTATTTGTAGAACAGTCCACAAGTTCTCCTCTCAGGGCGAGACTGACAGGACAGTATTGATCATAGTCACCCATCCTCTGTAGGAACTCTGTTGGTGTTATACACATCTCAGCTATAGAGGCTGCTTTACCTGGTGAAGAGGACAGATTTACTGTTAATGTATTGACACATTTTTGCTGTCTAACTGCCAACTTTACAAAGTAAATAACTTTTAACAAGTACTTCTTTTAAATGTGAATCCATTCTCCAAGTGAGGCTACTCTTAAACAAGAGGGCCAAGAGGCCCTGAATCGCTCACCTGCGCTAAAAAGTTTAAGTCAAACTAGGGTCATAGTTTGAACAAACCTGATAGTTTAAAACCATTTCCAAATGGTTCTAAAGAAGAAGATTGTTGAATATTTTTCTATGTATTGCTATGGTTCAAATCCTGGACCCCTTGGGCCAGGCCATTTTGGACTCTGGGGCCATCATTTGAATAATCTTGGTAAAGGACCACTAGCCAATGATAGAAGCTAAATTTCAAGTCTCTGAGCCAAGTGGAACTGAAAAAGAAGATTTTTAAATATTTTTCTACGAATTTCTATGGTTCAAACCCTGGACCCCCTGGGGTGGTGCCATTTGTGACCCTGGCACCGTCATTTGAACAAACTTGGTAAGGGACCACTAGGCAATGCATCATTCCAAATTTCAAGCATCTGAACTAAGGGGTTCTGGAGAAGAAGATTTTTAAGTACATTTTGATTTCAAACCCAAGACTCCCTGCCCGAGAGGCATTTTGGATCCCAGGGCCACCATTTACACAAACTTTGTAGGAGTCCACCAGGCAATGCATCATACCAAATTTCAAACACCTGAGCCAAGTGTGTATGTATTTCTATGGTTCCTGGGTTGACCCCCTGGGGCGAGCCATTTTAGACCCAGGGGTTATCATTTAAACAAACTTGGTAAAAGACTATTAGGCATAGCTACATACTAAATTTCAAGCATCTGAGGCAAGTAGTTCTGAAGTAAAAGATTTTTGAATATTTTTCTATGTATTTCTATGGTTCAAACCTAGAACTCCCTGCCGCTGGGCCATTTTGGACCCTGGGACCAAAATTTGAATAAACTTCGTAGAGGACCACTAGGCAATGCATCATACCAAATTTCAAGCATTGAAGCCTTACGTTCTGAAGACGAAGATTTTTGAATATTTTTCTTTGCATTTCTATGGTTCAAACCTTGGACTCCATGCCAAGGGGCCATTTTGAATCCTGGGGCCACCATTTGAACAAACTTGGTAAAGGACTATTAGTCAATGCTACATACCAAATTTTAAGCATCTGAGCCTTGCGGTTCTGAAGTAGAAGACTTTTTTAATATTTTCCTATGTATTTCTATGGTTCAAACCTGGGACTCCCTGCCCCGGGACCATTTTGGACCCTGGGGCCACCATTTGAACAAACTTGGTAGAAGACTACTAGGCAATGCTACATACCAAATTTCAAGCATCTGAGCAGTCTAGTTCTGGAGAAGAAGATTTTTAAGTATTTTCTAGTTTCGAACCCAAGACCCCCTGCCCCAGGGCCATTTTGGACCATGGGGCCACCATTTGAACAAATTTGGTAAAAGACCACTAGGCAATCCTACATACCAAGTTTCAAGCATCTGAGCCAAGCAGTTCTGGAGAAGAAGATTTTTAAGTAGTTTTTAGTTTCCAACCCCAGACCCCCTGCCCCAGGGCCATTTTGGACCCTGGGGCCACCATCTGAACAAATGTGGTAGAGGACCACTAGGCAATGCTACATACCAAATTTCAAGCATCTGAGCCAAGCAGTTCTGAAGAAGATTTTTAAGTATATTTTAATTTCGAACCCAAGACCCTCTGCCCAAGGGCCTTTTTGGACCATGGGGCCACCATTTGAACAAACTTGGTAGAGGACCATTAGGCAATGCTTCATACCAAATTTCAAGCATCTGAGCCAAGCCATTCTGGAGAAGAAGATTTTCAAGTATTTTTTAGTTTCGAACCCAAGACCCCCTGCCCCAGGGCCATTTTGGACCCTGGGGCCACCATTTGAACAAACTTGGTAGAGGTCCACTAGGCAATGCTTCATACCGAATATCAAAGCCCTAGGCCTAGCGGTTTCAGAGAAGATGTCATTTATAGCAAATTGTTGACGACGCACGACGGACACTTGGTGATCACAATAGCTCACCCTGAGCCTAAAGGCTCAGGTGAGCTAAAAATGGTCATTGCTTTCTCTGAGAGTAAACTCTTTACTCAAAGGGCATGTCCTGAGAGAATGAAGACAAATGTTTCCAGGTAGGTGTTACCTCACCTAGAAGATAAGATTTCTTTCATATGGAAGTGACTGTGTAGTTTTCAAATCATACAGAAGACTGGTAGCAACCAAGCACATCCTTCATAGCCATCTAAATAAGGCTTAAATTTCATTATTAATAATAGTCAGCCAGCCATTGAAAACATCAAACTCAATACACAGTTCCGAGAATAGCCGCTAAGCTCCGCCTGCTTAGTTACTGTTACTACGTCTCACAAGCTTACACAAAGATGGCGGAAAATCAAATGACAAATGCAAGTGTCTGCTAAATGTTGGCGATCTATGGTGAAGAATCAGCCTCCTCATGGCCTACACATGGCAGTTCGGTGCATCATGCATTTTCGATGCGCTCTGTTCTTGCAAATCAGGGTAAATTTATTAAAACGGGTGTAAGTTTGTTTTCTTTAAACATGTATACATCCCTTCATTAAATGAAAGGTAAAATCACGGACTTATGTTGGTACTGACCACGTGCGATTTGTTTGTGAGACTATGTCGCGTGCTAAGTTGTCGTTGCATTGGCCAGGTATACGATATCATGTGATTTTGAGTGACTTTCAGGGTGTGGCTCGGAACTGTGTATTTCTAGACTGCCATTGAGAGAGCCTCTTACACTGAACATAGTGAATCAGATTTGCATATTATGTATGTGTTTTATTCAGCAGCCAACAAGAAGACAAAATCATATGATTATTTTAACTGATGGAACAATTTATGAATCTTGTACAGCCTTTCAATTTAAAAAGTGAACAACCAATCAGTTTGCACTACTGCTTTCATGATGATTTCAAATGCCTAAGCTCTCTCATTCTTATGCTACCGAGTTTTAATTACTTATCTGGCGGTCAGATTCTTACCATCAGATAGCCTGTCAAGATAATTCTGTATCTGTTTCACACTCTCCCGTGAGAAGTCTAGGGTTGTATTCCACACCCACCATTTAGACCGCTCCCCATCAATAAGCTTGAAGTTCATGTGTTCTGACTGGTACCACTCACGAATTTCATCAATTTCCTTGTTATATGCCGCCAGCTTCATGGCTAAAATCTGGGCACTGTCATGCAATATCATGGCTCTGAAATGAAAATGAGAAATGTCAGTAGCTACCTACTTGATACTCACACAAACCTTGACAAATTAAAGGCCCCATTGTTCTCCCAGTGGTGGAAGCATCTAAATGTACCATATTGTGCGTATATATTGGGACACCTATAATAATTAATTTTCCATTTGGGACAAATGGAAAATTAATTATTTTAGGTGTCCCAATACTTAAGCACATTAGTAAGTCCTTAAAAACAAGGATTCTACAATCATGTTCGATGACATGATGTTGGTTTGTGTGCATATACTCGGTCAAATAACTGACAAACAGCTGGGGAACAGGTATTTGAAAATGTTAAAGCTCTCCAGTAAATATGATTTCCTTTTCTGGTTCCCTGCTGAACTATGAAAAAACAGTCAACAGGATCTTTGTCCTGTACATTGTATTTTTACCATAAAATAAAGTTTGTGATATGGAAAGTAGGACACACTGGTGCCAACTAAAATGATGCAAAAAATTTCAAAACAATTTTAGGAGAAATTCAATTTTTCTATTTGTTTAAAGCTGGCCAAATCAGGGTCATTTAAAATGCAGAGACCAGTGAAAAGTTTTCAGTGGTATCTCACACTAAAATATCTCTAATAGCTAGGAATAAATTATTGCATTTTCTTTATTCATAAAAGTCATTCAGTGTTGCAGTATTTCGTGATCATGATCAGGAATATGTTAAATCAAGTGTAATATTCATTTGCCTCTACAAATTCTTTCTCTGGAAAAAATACTGTCAGACCTAAATATATACTGTAAATCACTTAATTTTCAAGCTCTTTTTTTTTCAGTAAAATTTCCAAGTCAAGTAGTTGGGAAAGTAAAATGTAACTCATATCTAGTCGCAGTACCGAAACGTATTCACTTCAAATTCTAGAGCATGCTATAAAGCTTTTGAAAACATAAAAGTGTGAAATAAAGTACGCACCAAAATACAATGTACACCAAAATTACACTGAGTCCCAAAAACTTCGATATTTGACAGCTTACTATTTCTAAAATAATTTTCTTTTCACTACCAAATTTGAACTACCTAATGCCCTTGAATACTAGGACACCTATAAACCATTAATTTTCTATTTTGGACAAATGAAAAATTAATGGTTTTAGGTATCCGAATACTTGTTAAAGCTTTTAGGGTAGTCTACCCACCATTTCAAAAGCTGTTTAAGGTGGGTGGGTACATCTCCATATTTTTCTGCATATTTTACAAAGGAAAACAGCTTTTGTGTCTTCCTGTTTGCTTCCCTGGACAAGGAAATTCTTTTACATGAAGGTTAAATCTTGAACCTCCACTCTTAAAGGAAAGAATTTGCTCCTGGAGAGCAAATTCTTTCATTCAAGAGTTGACCCCTATCAAGAAAGCAAAAATGGGCCGCGACACAAGAAAACCAACAAAGTGGTTGTGTGCCCAGCGCAGACTCTGATCAGCCTGGGCATCTGCTGAGTCTGATCAGAGTCTTCGCTGTCCGCATAGAAGTAACTTAGACCCTTAGCTTAGCAAAGACTCTGCTTAGCGAAGACTCTGATCAGACTGGGCAGATGCCCAGGCTGATCTGAGTCCATGCTGGCGCACAACCACTTTGTCGGTTTTCTCGTGTCATGTCTCAAATGAAAATGGCTTAGCTGCCTCCCCTGAAAGTGTACCTATCAACCTTATGCTGTAAGCTGAACAGGAAATGCTCTAGACCCAGATCAGACTGCTTCACTAGGAGCAGTCTGATCTGGGTCTACACTGTTTGCTCAGGTATATCTGTCCAATATTTCAGCAACTTTATGGTACAAAATAAAGATGTATGTATCAAATGTATCAGATGTATATCAAAGATAAAATAATGAACAAAAACAATTAAAAAAAACAACAACAATAAAAAAATGCAACTATCAACAAAATGAAATATGGACAATTTCATCCATACCTTGGCTGATAATCCTGCACAACGTAGAAAAGTGATTTTCTAAAGAAAGACAAAAAGACTTTATGGATTTCTGTTAGCCTGGCTCCCAGTATAATCAAGTTGTTACATTTTAAAATGATGCAGTGGTACACAGTCAATCCTCTTTACAATGACATTGATACATGAGCAAATCCTTTTTTTTCTAGATCAAAGTCTATGTTTGTTCTGAAATTACAATTTCTTAAAAATGGTTAATTCAAATTTTTAAGCAAAATCTTTGGGAAAGACTGCTGTCATTATAAAGAATGTCCAATGTGTTTACACACTCAAATACAAGGCGCTTTTGTATTCATAAAGCAAACCTGTGTTAAGAACTAAATAGGGCTGTGACTGGCCTTCTTTTACGGTTAAGAAAGGAGAAAACCCCTACATCCCTCCTTAAAATGCCATTTCTGAACATTTTAGATATAATCCAGAACATCTTTTTGTTTTTGTCAAAATGGATTCAAAACCAGGAATTCCTCTAAAATGAGGAACATCCCTGCAAATATTGTCATTGCCTTAACAATAAGAACTACTGTAATATGCTTGTGTACTGGGACACCTAACAATAATAAATTTTCCATTTGTCCCAAATGTAAAATTTATTATCTTTTGGTGTCCCAAAATTTAGGCACATTATGGTATTAGTCTTGTGAAAGGACATAATACAGCGCATAACTATGTAGTCTTATCTGTGTTTTTAGTTCCGCTGTAAAGAAAGGTTATAGGTACACTGGGCTCTTCCTGGCAATTCTAAATGGTCCTCATCTCTCAGTAAAAGCATGCAAAAATGGGTTTACAGGTATTTTTTCTTGAATACGGTTGACAGTGCAAACAGTGTTTACCCAAAACACACTGCTCCTTCAGGCTTACAACATCTATCATACAACTTGTTTGGAAAATAAAAAGAAACCATCAAGGACTTATCATTTAACACATCCTTATCCAGAGCTCCATCAAAAATTTGATATAATCTCACCTCGATGCTGCTATCCTGTCCCTCGTGCCCCGCACCATTATTTCTTTACTCTTCACATCAAGTTCAAACACCCGCACTGGAATTAAGCACCGCTCAGTCATCAGGTCCACCTGTTTCTTTGTTAAAGGATATCCATCTAATACATATCTGAAACAGTGTAATAATTGGATATGGAGCCTGTTTGTTTATCCAACACTAAAATAAATGTACAACATAAACAACAGGGGCGTGGATCATATGCGGGTGAGATTTTGAGAGATTTGCTCTATTTTTTGCCAAAAACCTCATTAAAATTTGTTCAGTGGGAGAAAAAATCTCATGTAAAAGTGCTATTGTACAATGGATTATACCAAATCTTCTCACTGATAATGGAGAATTTCTCGTGAAAAATAACTTCCCCTTCAGGGGAAGTATAATAATCTAGACTTACAGACTTGACTTCTGAGCAGTGTGAGCTTAGTCTTGCTATAAGCCTGATTTTTGCCTCCTGCAGATCAACAGGTAATATCATATCTTTTCCCTAATTACTTGAAAACTTTGAAGCATGATTTTGTTATTATTTTATCATCATAAACACATTTATATAAATTGAATAGCACAAAGTTCTTGCAAACACATTAACATGACATATTAGAACTTAAAGGTGTTTTAAAGTGAAAAATTACTTACCCTCTTGTCTGACACTTCATATCCAGCAGGCACACCTCTAGGGCCTGTACAGCGAGTTCATCAGGGACTGTCAGCCCCTTAATCAGGTGCCTCTGCATCTCCTTGGACAGGTGGGACTTGGGCTGTGACGCCAGTGTCATTCTCATAGCCTCACCAATAGACAGCCTCAATAAGCCATACTCCTCAGCAAATCTGTTTGCCACTATAAACAAAAATTTCCCATTGACATTTGAGTCAGAACTTGAGAAATGATGGCCATATGAAATATGCAAACAACAAAGACTCTGAGCAGACTGCACATATGTGCAGTCTGATCGGAGTTTGTGCTGTCTGCATCAACATATAACGGTAAAATGTCGAACTGATGCCATTAATACTGAACATTCAAATCAAATTCTGAAGACGCAATTCAATCCAGATCTATTAATAGGTTGTATGTGTGCAAAGGCAAGACCTTCATTCAGACAACTCTCCTAAACTTGCATTTGCCAATCACATAAAAAAAACTTCAATCAACAATGCCAAAAAAAAGGGATGCCAAAGCAGATGCTGTCGCCTATGCCAGACCATCACTTCTTGCACCCTCTTAAATTCAAGCTAAAAATCAATATGATTTTAAGATTTTACCATTATGTAAGTCTAGTAGCAGTTTACAAAAAGACCTGTCTACGCACATGATAGCCTGCCTGACAAGGCCATGCCAAGCACATAATAAAAATTAAACCAAAGCATCCATTTTCTCTGCTGATGCCGACACCAACTGCAGTGTGACAACAGAAGCTCTTTCAGTAGTTTCATAATGGTGAGCTAGAAACTGCATTATATACATCATTATGCAGCCATAAATCTTTTTTGTATCAACCTGTGGACTCAAAACATCACAAGGCAATCTAAGAAACCTACTTACATGTAGTTTTACCCGACTTTGGAGGCCCTATAACAGCTATTTTGATTGGAACAACAGGTTTGGGAGTAGGCTGGCTGACAAACTTGATAGGGTCCTGAATGAACTCGTCCCTGGCCTGAGTTGATGACAGGAAGTAGACCTGTGAGCGGTATATGCAGGGGTAGGTGTTGTAACCAGGGCCACTCATTGGCTGTATACAGTCACCCTCCTTCACCTAGATAGAAATAAAATAACTGTGAGAGACCGGCAGCTTATGGCATGTAAAAGCAGAAATGATTATGATCAGCCTGCACTTCTGTGCAGTCTGCTTGGTTTACCAAAAAAATTATTCAAATAAGTTGCTATGCAAATGTACATAAAATTGCATGGTACAGGATCTGATAGAAAGCTAAAGCTTATTCAAATCATATCCTGATGTAAATCATCTCCTGATGTATATCTTCTCCTGTGCAGTCAGCTTAGAGCTATCATTTTCAACAGGTAAGGTGATTATTTCTTGATAACTGTCAAATATTGCATATGCAAATACGCAAATACATGTACAGTCAAAAAACAACAAAGAAACCCAAACCAGAGGCTTTCATAGACAGATGATCAGTGTTCAGAGGTACAAGTGTGCATCTTCTATATGTTTAGTAGCTTTTAACAGGTGGTTTCTATTCACAGGTAGTCTTTAAAATAGGTCTAAATGTACAAATCAATCATAGCACTGCTGCTATTTACAAACATATGGGGTCAAATCAGAGTATATCAGGGCCCACTTGTTCATACCAAATGATGTCAGTAGTTACTAGATGTTAAATTTTCAAACATATTGTACATGAAAACATATGTTTTTGCAGAAAAAAAGTCCACACTTTTTTTTTTAAGCAAAAAATATCAGTACAATTTATTTTAAGTGCGCTAGGAAACTTAACCAATCACTGACAAAGAACTTCACTAAGCTAACGATGCTTCAAACACCTGGGCCTAAGTATATAGCAGAATTGACTCACCTTGACAGGACACCATCTTCCAAATCTACTTGGCTGTTTGTACCCTGACAACAACATCTTTCTGGCCAGCTTCTCACTGATTGGGTAGACTCTCTCAAACACACTGTGTCTGAACTCTACAGTTGGCTTCAGTTTCTTGTTAAGAAGGTATTTAACAATATGTGGTTTCCTACTGCCGTCTATATCTAATCTGGGAATGAGGACTTCCTCCAGAGTGTCCTATGAAGAAAAGGATTAAATCATATTTGATCTGAGTCCTGTCATACAAAAACTTGTTCAACATTTCATTGAACAGAGAAGAACCAAACAAGTATATGAATCAACAGACATAAGCTACAGCCATTTATTTTCAGAGCTCTAGATAAGAGGGCATATTTGGTGATAATTAGGGATAATTTTTGTTAATTCTGCATTAAAACATATGTTGTGACCCCTCATCTGAACCGCCTCGACGAGACGGTTCAGATGAGGGGTCACAACACATGGTATTGATGAGAAATAAGAAAAATTATCCTTCATTATCATCAAATACGCCCGCTTATCTAGAGCTCCATTTTGCCTATAAATCTCTCAAGGTCCATACAGTGTGTGCAAACATTGAAGGTTCTGATCAGACTGAGTAGATATGCAGGCTGGTCTATACCATTGCCATACATTACATGCAAGTAGGAATATCAAGCTGATGGGAAAAATCAAAAGCTATTAGCAATGAAATCCTGTTTACTGTCTGAAAGAATTTTGCCTCCAAGTCAGGTTCAAACCTAGACCTTAGCTTAACAGGCAAGTGCTTAACCCACTGAGCTACCCAGGCTCCTACAAGACCTATTATGCCTGCACAAATTGGTAGAAAAATGGTGTAATGTCAGCATTTGACAGAAAACATCAAACAGTCACATAAGCAACCTACATTGTATCAGATATACAAATTAGTACACAAAGGATACCAAACAAATGTTCATTAATATAAAACTACTCGATTAAAATGTCCACCTGGTGTGACAGAAATTTTCAACTACATCAAGTGATTATAGTACATTTAATACTAATTACAACATTGTATGAATCCTACCTGAACAGCTGCTAGTTTATTGGTATCATTATCATAGATATCATTCAACTCGTTCCTCATCCTGTCAACAGCATCTTCTTCAAGCTCTTCCTCCTCATCTTCTTCCTCTTCTTCTTCCTAGAATTTCATATGAAGGACATTGTAAGAAAACTAAACTTAAGGACAAAAGTTCTGTACAGATGTTAATTTAACATCCATGCAGAACTTTTGTCCTTAAGTATATATAATAACACAACTCATTAAAACTGTCTCAGCAAGTCGATTCTAATGACTGAACACAACTTATACTTTCATGAAAATTTATAGAAAGTTACCCCAAAATCATCGCAGTTGCCTTTCTTATCTTAAGAATAGATTTCTTCTAATTCCAATGCCATTATTGCCTCAATATTCTCCTCCTCCTCCTGACAGCCTCAGGATAATTTCTGAGATATGTGGTGATCCCTCATTAGAAATGTCTCAGCTAGATAGTTATTATGATGGGTAACAACACAAGTTTTCATAAAAAGAAGAGACGGATCTAGATTTATGAGGTTGTTTTGGAGTGGAAATAAACCCAACTTATAGCTGAATATATGGGGTATCATTTACCTCTAACTTCTGCCATTATTGCCTAAATATCCTCCTCCTCTTCCCCAACTTCCTCAGCGTCCTCCTCCTTCGCCTTCAGATAATTCTAGGATAACTTTTCTTATATCTCAACTATTACACATGCTGTGACCCCTCATTTGAACTGTCTCAATGAGACAGTTCTAATGAGGGATCACAACATATGCTTATTAGGAGAAATATGGATAATTATCCCAAAATTGTCCCAGTTACCATTGTTCTTGGGGGTGGTGGTCAGGCGATGATGCTGGTTATAACTTCCAGTGCCGGGTTGTCCTACTTATTTGAATGAAAGTAGGACAAGGGCCTACTGTACTTGCAGTAGGTGGGATGGGAGTTGATTTGAAATTTTTTCTCTCATCTGTCATCTCTTTTCTTTCTCCCTCTCTCTGGATGATGGCCCGATATAGACTGAAATACTGTCTCAAAACCAATCAACCAGTGTTCTTACCTCAAACTCCTCTGCCAATATTGCCTCAATATCATCTTCCTCCTCCTCTTCTTCCTCCTCCTCCTCAGCCTCTTCCTCACTGTCAGCTGCCTCTTTCTCTGCTGCCCTCTCTGCTGCCCTCTCCTTCTTTCTATCATCTAATTCCTTCTGTAGTTCTTCACGTCGCTTCTGAATTGCTGCTTCCTGTATAATACATTAGCAAATGCACATGTTATTAACAGTGAAAATGATTAGTGAAATGTCCATATAAAATAAACTTACAAAACAAATTGAACTGTTCACAATCAGTCCACTGACCTTCAGAAGATAGCTGGGTTCTTATTTGACATATAACAAACCAATGAATGCCCACAGTTTAAAATTGATAAATTTATGACTCACAAAGTTGAATGTGAGTGATTGTGAGATGACAAATGGATTCCTTGAATTATTTCCTTTGAAACTCAATCATGGATTCACATTTCGATAGAAATATGCATGTTAAGACAAAATTACTGTTCAATCTGCAGTGTGTCTGAATTCCTATCTTTAACCTGTATGTACGTATTCTACCTAAGTACATTTTCACACATATATATTATGCATATATATAGAAGCACAAATACACAGACATACAAAGTGACCAATTGCAACATCATGACACAGTATTTGCTGCTAACATATGTATATTCATAAACCTGAAATTGATACTGATTTCTAGGATGGAATAAGAACATGGAATAAGCACACTTATGAAATATATGTAGACATGTATATATAGTTTGCAATATAAAAGCAAATACAAAATTCATAAATAAATGCATACACAGGCTCAAAATGATTAAATACTGATGTAATTAATATACAATGATATACATAAAATATATACATAGCAGTTGATGACCTAGCAGTACAGAAAAAGGTACAGAGGTATCTGCTGGTATAAATGCATTATCAATTCCAGCAGACAATTTTATGCTATAAAGTTTGAAATCAAGACAGTCTGTACAATAGAGATTTTGCAGCATTGCTCATACATAGTTTTCAACTTCTGTTATATGTTGGTGTCCCCCATTAAAACTGCCCCAGAAAGCTAGATCTAATTGGCAGGCAAACCTTTGTTTGAAGGAACCACAAGATATGGTAGTATGTCAGAACCTATTTCTGCTGACTGTTATGCAATCATATTATGTTTGCAGAAGAATGAACAGAACTTGATTCTGACATATTAACTTAATCCCAAAATATCTTCAATTCTGTCATTTTTCATTATACATGTAATATAATGCCACACATATGTATATACAGTACAGAAAAAGTTAATTTTGTTTATTAAAGATGGACCACAGTTTACCACAGTTATGCCTTGAGACATAATTGATGCCCATAACTCAACCTGGTATAGAAAACAACATTTTGACAATTTTAATTTCTTTTTATTTACCAGCAGATATAGGAACTTATGGACAAATCTATATGCACATTTTCTTTACTATTTGAGAAAATCAGACAAGGCTTTTTTTTTTATCTCTCTCTCTATCTCTTTTTTCCCTGTTCAATAAAACAAGGTTAATACCTGTTTGTGACTCATTTTGACATCTCTTATCGATGCTCTGTGCAAACAAATTTAACTCTCCCACTCTAGAACATAAAAGTCATAGACAGAACCCAAGTTCAATATTAGAATGTCAATGATGTGTTTAAGTTTAGCATTCTGACATCAAAATATTTTCAGGATTAAAGTACGGTTGAGTTACTGCAATATATGAACAACAAATGAGTCATGAAATGACAAAACACAAAGTGGAATGTGCACCCTGCAAAGACTCAGATCAGCCTGCACAACCACCCATCCTGGTCAGAGTCTTTGCTGTGCATGTAATGGTAAAGGGTAGCTAAGGGTCCAAGCTAGCTGCTTGCAGACAGCGAAGACTCTGATCAGACTGGGCATATGCCTAGGCTGATCCGTGTCTTCACTGGCTGCATATGCCACTTTGTTGGTTTTGTCACGTCACTGCTCAAATTTTGTTTTAGGCGTGTCCATATACAGGCAAAGCCATCTAACTTGTACCGAAAGCATCCTTTGAATGTTGACAAGAATGTGAATAAGGAAATGGATGTTAGGATAACCCCAGTAACTCTTCTTCCACTTTTGTACAGGTTTTCCTTCATTTGGTATAATTACTATAACCAAACTTCTACTATCTAAACAATTCAATACCACAGAGCTTTAGATAAGAGGGAGTATTTAGTGATAATTAGGGATAATTTTTGTTAATTCTGCATAAAAACATATGCTGTGACCCCTCATCTGAACTGTCTCGACAAGACGGTTCAGATGAGGGGTCACAACATATGGTTTCAATAAGAAATAAAAAAAATTATCCCTCAATTATCATCAAATACCCCTCTTATCTAGAGCTCTGATACCTAAGGAAAAAAATCTATACTTATCATGCTTTAGGCAAATGCTGCTGCAACAATAATGAAAAAAAAACACATTTTGCTACCATAGGAAATTGTACATACCCTTTGCTTTTGATGTTTCTCCCTCTTTCTCTGTCTCTTGGCCAGCCGTTTGTCTCTTTTCACCTTCCACTTGTCTAGCCTAGGTGGCAGTAAGCGGGCTATGACATCAGAGTCATCAACTGTCAACACCACAGCTGAGTCAGGGAACAGTCCAACCTCAGCCAAGTACCGCGTCTCTTCAGGAGTTCTTGGAAAACCCTCTAGTATAAAGCCTGTAGACCTAACAAAACAATCAGACAATCAGATATATTTCAATCTGGTAAAAACAATGATATGTTTCATATTACATTCTGACACACTGACTCCTATTGTGTCTTGTAGTATTGCTTTTCTAAGCTTGTCCATTTGCCATATTTTTGTTTTCGATTTTTTTTTTTTTTTTCATTTTACTTTTGGTTTACTGTGCGTTTATTTTTATTTTGTGGGCTTTTGTCAATTTTTGTGTGTTCTTTCCCTTTTGGTTTTGTGAGTGGAATGCGGGATTTAATTGTATTAATTCCTAATCATGTCTATCTTTTTATTTTATCAATCATAATCTTGTAGATATGAAAGCTTTTATCATGAAGTTTGTCCACAAAAAAGAAATGGAGAATATGTTTTTCATCTGAATATAAGTTTTTCCAGCAGACCAAAATTGGTATCAGTAGTCCGACTTAAGCAGATTATAAGAATATTATCCAGTATCCCACCAGACAATTGTTCTCTGATGTTGTTCAGAAAAGCTTCTTCTTGCCTGCCCAGCCTTCTTCCATTTAATTTACTTGAATGGGTCTTATGCGACCTGTTTGGTAGGATATTAACCAGCCCTTTGTAAGACAATGGTCCTTTATTTTCTATGTTGTTCTGAATGACTTCTTCTTGCCCACCCACCTTCCCACTTGAACTTACTTAAAAGGTTCTTTATGCCACCAGTTTGGTAGAATATTATCCAGAACTTCATTAGACAATGGCTCTTCATTCTCTATATTGTTCTTAATGGCTTCTTCTTCCTCTGTGTACTCAATCTCTTCAGCTTCCTAAATTTAAACAGAAATATCATTTTCTTCCTGTGAATAATTAAGATAACTAATCATAGTGATTAAACAAGTTCCAATGTAAAAGTAAATATTCATAGTAGAGCTATTTATGACATTCTCATGGAACATCATATATGCACAAGCTAGGTTTTCTGCTTTTGTTGCATAAGAAAATGTTAACATAGAGGATCTTACATGAGTGCTCATGTATTTATGAATTCATTAAACAAGTTGGGAAAAGATGTGAGGCTATGCCAAGCATCTTATCAGTTTTCCCCAACAAGTTTAATAAATTCAATAATACAGAAGCACAAATGCAAAATTCTTTTTATCATATGACGCTAAAATTATATTTTATTAGCAAATTTTGCACTAAGATGTCACGTTTACGCCATTAGAAAACACAATGTTTTTATGGATATCAAAGCTTATTAACGGTACAATGTAATTCGCATATTTAATCCACTTGTTGATTATCATTTTTAAAGCATAGCTTTATTACACTCTCAGATGCGATGTCCAATGATAAAGCATCTTAAAACGTGTATTAAAGCATCATAGACAGCACTAGGTCTGTTACATCAAAACACAACTTTAACATTCAGCATATTGGAAGTTGGAACACTGTCAAAATTTCTAAGTACTGGGACAGACAGGTCCGAGCAAACAGTGCAGATCCAGATCAGACTTACAGGAGCAGTCTGATCAGGGCCAACACAGTTTGCCATTCCATTTGCATCTTTTACTGCACTGCAAAACAGAACTGTTCCATTTTAGGACAATTAGGGTAACTATTTTTGGTGTCCCAATTTTTAGAATTTTTATAGTATGCAACTGTTAAAGCTACTGACAAAAATGTCAGATTTGCCAGAAAAATCTATTTTAGTTCACCTGGCTTTCCTTGCTGTCTGTCTGTTGTGTAGTCTTGGAAGCATCTGACTTGTCCTTCACAGGTTTACCCTCAGGGTCAGTCACTGCAGCTGTCTCCTCTTCTTCCTCCTCTCTAGAAACAAGAATAAATATGTTTGACAATAAACATACATGTATTCAGAAATAAAGATGTACATGTACTATAATAAATATCTCAATGATAAACATGTGAAATAGTAATCAGGGCCAGTCACTGCAGCTGTCTCCTTCTTCAGCTCTAGAAAAAATAATAAACAAGCCTGACAATAAACAGGATCAACAATTAATATGTTCAGCAATAAACCTTGACAATAATAAACCTGGTCAATAACTGACCAATCAATACCAAATCTGGCCAATAATAAGCATGGTCAATAATAAACATGTTGAATGATAAACATTTTCAATCAAAAAAAAATAAAATAAAATAATAATAAATAGTGTTCAACAGAATTCAATAATAAGCCTCTTCAATAACATACACACTCAGTAATAAGCCTGACCAAAAAGATTTGATAGCTTTCCTCTTCTCTACTACTTCTGTAATTTGCAGACATTATTTTTTCCTCCCTTGAATAAACTTTTAAGGTGTATGGGTACATCTCCATGTTCTTCCATCATTTATACCACAGGAAATAGCTCAACTTGTGCTTCCCTTTTTATTTTATCAATGAAACCCTTCCAAAAGGAGCTAATTGTTTCCTTTAAGAGGTGACTTCATTTAAGACAAGTAGCCCAAGGGCAACGACCGCTCACCTGAGTTATAAAATGTAAGCTTCCAGCTCAGGTAAGCTATTAAACAGGCTGCAATTCTATGGGATTCGATGACCCCATGGGGTGGGGCAAGTTTGGACCCCAGGGGCTTGATTGGCAGGATTTATATAGAAGACCACTATACACTGCTACATACTAAATACATAACCTCTTGGCCTTATGGTTTCATAGAAGAAGATTTTTGAAGGTTCTTTAGCTATATAGCTCTATATAAACAAACAGCCCCCTGGAGTGTGGCCAGTTTGGACCTCAGTTGCTTGATTGGCAGAATTTATGCAGGGGATCACTAGACATTGCTACATTCTAAATATGTAAGCTCTGGGCCTCATGGTTTCAGAGAAAAAGATTTTTTAAGTCTTTCCCATTGTAAGTCTATGGGAGCAGCATGGCCAATTTGGACCCCAGGGGGGCATGGTTGGCAGGATTTAAGTTGGAGACCACTAACGTTGCTACATATGTACTAAAGAATTGAGCTCTGGGCTCATGGTTTCAGAGAAGAAGATTTTTTAAGATTTTCCCATTGTTAGTCTATGGGAACTAATGACCCCCGGGGCATGGCCAGTTTGGACCCCAGGGGCATGGCTGGCAGGATTTATGTAAGGGACCACTAGACATTGCTACTTGCTACATATATACGCTCTTTGCCTCATGGTTACACAGAATAAGATTTTTTAAAATTTTCCCATTGTAAGTCTATGGGAGCTTATGACCCCCGGGCGTGGCCAATTTGGGCCCCAGGGACATGGTTGGCAGGATTTATGTAGGGGACCACTAGAGCTTGGTACAGACTAAATATGTTAGCTCTGGGCCTCATGGTTTCAGAGAAGAAGATTTTTGAAGGTTCTTCAGCTACATGTATATAGCTATATCTAAACAAATGACCCCCTGGGGAGTGGCAATTTGAGCCCCAGGGGCATGGGTGGCAGGCTTTTAGTAGGGGATCACTAAACATTGATACTTGCTATATATATAAGCCATGGGCCTCCTGGTTTCAGAGAAGAAGATTTTTTAAGATTTTCCCATTGTAAGTCTATGGGAGCTAATGAACCCCGCGGCGTGGCCAATTTGGGCCCCAGGGGCATGGTTGGCAGGATTTATGTAGGGGACCACTAGACATTGGTACATATTAAATATGTAAGCTCTGGGTCTCATGGTTTCAGAGAAGAAGATTTTTTAAGATTTTCCCATTGTAAGACTATGGGAGCTAATGAACCCCGCGGCGTGGCCAATTTGGGCCCCAGGGACATGATTGGAAGGATTTATGTAGGGGACCACTAGACCTTGGTACATACTAAATATGTAAGCTCTGGGCTTCATGGTTTCAGAGAAGAAGATTTTTGAAGTTTTTCCCATTATAAGTCTATGGGAGCTGTATGTTGCCATCGCAACCAGAGTTCCAACCCAATCTGCCCTTAAACCTAATGCAGTCAATCCCCCACCCCAACAATGCTACACATAAAATTTGATCAATATTGGCCTGTTGGCTTAGAAGATATTGGTGTTTAAAAGTGTGGACGACAACAGACTATGGACCATGGCTATACTATAAGCTCACCTTGACAGGTGAGCTAACAAATGGCCCCCTGAGGTGTGGCCAGTTTGGCCCCCAGGGGCTTGATTGGCAGGATTTATGTAGAGGACCACTAAACACTGATACACAATAAATATATAAGCTCTGGGCCTCATGGTTTCAGAGACGAAGATTCTTTAAGGTTCTTTAGGTAATTTAGCTCTATATAAACAAATGACCCTCTGGGGTGTAGCCAGTTTGGACCCAAGGGGCTTGATTGGCAGGAGTCATGTACAGGACCATTAAAAATTGCTACATACTAATTATATAAGCTCTGGGCTTCATGGTTTCAGAGAAGAAGATTTTTGAAAGTTCTTTAGCGATATAGCTCTATATAAACAAATGACCCCCTGGGGTGTGGCCAGTTTGGACCCCAGGGGCTTAATTGGCAGGATTTACATAGAGCACCACTAAACATTGCTACACACTAAATATATATGAGCCAGTCTCTGTGAAAACCGGGCTTAATGACATAACAAGAGGGCCATGGTGGCCCTGAATCGCTCACCTGAGCATTAATCAGTTCACTGGCTCTGGTGAAGATTTATAAGAGTTTTTACCATACTAACATTTGACCTAGCTTTTGACCCGACATGACCCAGTTTCAAACTTGGCCTGGATATTGTCAGAATAAACATTCTGACACAGTTTCATTGAGATTGGATCAAAACTGTGCCCTCTGGAACGTATACAAGGCCGTTCTTATATTTGACCTAGTGACCAAGTTTTTGACCCGACACGACCCAGTTTCAAACTTGGCCTGGATATTGTCAGAATAAACATTCTGACACAGTTTCATTGAGATTGGATCAAAACTGTGCCCTCTGGAACGTATACAAGGTCGTTCTTATATTTGACCTAGTGACCAAGTTTTTGACCCGACACGACCCAGTTTCAAACTTTACCTAGATTTCATTAAGATAAACATTCTGACAGAGTTTCATGAAGATTGGATCAAAACTGTGCCCTCTAGGGTGTACACAAAGTTTTTCTAAGATTTGACCTTGAGCCGACGTGACTCAGTTTCATAGGGGGCTTAGATATATGGACAATAAACATTTTGACATAGTTTCATGAAGATTGGATCAAAACTATGCCTTCTAGTGCTTACACAACGTTTTTCTAAGATTTGACCTAGTGACCTAGTTTTTTACCCGACATGACCTACTTTCAAACTTGGCCGAGAGTTTATGAAGATAAACATTCTGACAAAGTTTCATAAAGATTAGATCAAAACTGTGTCCTCTAGAGCTTACACAAGGTTTTTCTATGATTTGACCTAGTGACCTAGTTTTCGACCCGACATGACCCAGTTTCAAACTTATCCTACATATTATGAGGATAAACATTCTGACGAAGTTTTATGAACTTTGAATCAAAACTGTGCCTTCTAGAGCGCACACAAGGTTTTTCTAAGATTTGACCTAGTGACCTAGTTTATGACTCGACATGACCCAGTTTCGAACTTGGCCTAGAGTTTGTGGAGATAAACATTCTGACAATGTTTCATAAAGATTGGAGCAAAACTGTGTCCTCTAGAGCTTACACAAGGTTTTTCTATGATTTGACCTAGTGACCTAGTTTTTGACCCGATGTGACCCAGTTTCAAACTTGTTCTAGATATTATGAGGATAAACATTCTGACAAAGTTTCATGCACTTTGGATGAAAACTGTGCCTTCTAGAGCGTACACAAGGTTTTTCTAAGATTTGACCTAGTGACCAAGTTGTTGACCCGACATGACCCAGTTGCAAACTTATCCTACATATTATGAGGATAAACATTCTGACAAAGTTTCATGAACTTTGGATCAAAACTGAGTCCGCTAGAGCGTACACAAGGTTTTTTCTATGATTTGACCTAGTGACCAAGTTGTTGACCCGACATGACCCAGTTGCAAACTTATCCTACATATTATGAGGATAAACATTCTGACAAAGTTTCATGAACTTTGGATCAAAACTGAGTCCGCTAGAGCGTACACAAGGTTTTTTCTATGATTTGACCTAGTGACCTTGTTTTTGATCCGACATGACCTACTTTCAAACTTGGCCAAGAGTTTATGGAAGTAAACATTCTGACTAAGTTTCATAAAGATTAGATAAAAACTGTGTCCTCTAGAGCGTACACAAGGTTTTTCTATGATTTGACCTAGTGACCTAGTTTATGACCTGACATGACCCAGTTTCAAACTTGTCCTACATATTATGAGGATAAACATTCTGACAAAGTTTCATGAACTTTGGATCAAAACTGTGCCTTGTACAGCGTACACAAGGCTTTTCTAAGATTTGACCTAGTGACCTAGGTTTTGACCCAACAAGACCCAGTTTCAAACTTGTCCTAGAGTTTATAGAGATAAACATTCTGACAATGTTTCATAAAGATTGGATCAAAACTGTGTCCTCTAGAGCATACACAAGGTTTTTTCTATGATTTGACCTAGTGACCTAGTTTTTGACCTGACGTGACCCAGTTTCAAACTTATCCCAGATATTATAAGGATAAACATTCTGATTAAGTTTCATGAACTTTGGATCAAAACTGTGCCTTCTAGAGCGTACACAAGGTTTTTCTAAGATTTGACCTAGTGACCTAGTTTTTGACCCGACATGACCCAGTTTAGAACTTGGCCTAGAGTTTATGGAGATAAACATTCTGACAAAGTTTCTTAAAGATTGGATCAAAACTGTGTCCTCTAGAGCGTACACAAGGTTTTTCTATGATTTGACCTAGTGACCTAGTTTTACACCCGACGTGACCCAGTTACGAACTTGTACTAGATACTATGAGGATAAACATTCTGACAAAGTTTCATGAACTTTGGATGAAAACTGTGCCCTCTAGAGCGTACACAAGGTTTTTTTGTAAGATTTGACCTAGTGACCTAGTTTTTGACCCGACATGACCCAGTTTCGAACTTGGCCTAGATTTTATGGAGATAAACATTCTGACAAAGTTTCATAAAGATGGAATCAAAACTGTGTCCTCTAGAGCGTACACAAGGTTTTTCTATGATTTGACCTAGTGACCAAGTTTTAGATCCGACGTGACCCAGTTTCCAACTTGTCCTAGATACTATGAGGATAAACATTCTGACAAAGTTTCATGAACTTTGGATGAAAACTATGCCCTCTAGAGCGTACACAAGGTTTTTTTGTAAGATTTGACCTAGTGACCTAGTTTTTGACCCGACATGACCCAGTTTCGAACTTGGCCTAGATTTTATGGAGATAAACATTCTGACGAAGTTTCATAAAGATTGGATCGAAACTGTGCCCGCTAGAGTGTACACAAGCAAAAGTTGACGGTGTCTGTCCGGACGTCCGGACATCCGTCCGGACGTATGACGGACGACGGACATCAGGGTATCCCAAAAGCTCAACCTGAGTACTTTGTGCTCAGGTGAGCTAAAAATAAAAAATTCACTAACTGCATCACTGAAATGTATTTGCTTTTCTAAACAGTTCCTGAAAATTTGAGATCGTTACCATTATCTTTTACTGAGAAATAGACTTTAGAAGCACACAGGTAGTGCAGTTTCTTTATATGACGTTATTAACGTCATGCAATTATGTTTTGACGTCAACATCATTACGTTTGTTTGAACGCGCTTTCTGTGCATGTTACACAAAATAATTCGGACAAAAAGTGTGTTTGCTCATTTTCAATGTATATTTCATAGCACACATATGAATATTTGCGTAATTTAACATTTTTTCTCAAATGATAGGTCTTTGTGATGGTATACCATCTGTTTTCAAGGCTTTAGGGTTACCGTGGAATAAGCGTTGTCATGGCAACATAAGTCATATTTATGACTGGATTTTGTCTGAATTCAAAGGCATTCTGTTATATCTCAACACCTAAGGTATTTTCATGGAAATAAATAGAGGTCCGAAAAATCATTAAAATTGGTGTTTTTCATCTGTTCTTAACGTAATTATTACGTATTGTCATTAAGCCCGGTTTTCACAGAGAACGGCTCATATGCTTTTGGCCTCATGATTTCAGAGAAGAAAATTTTTGAAGATTCTTTGTTAATAACCTCTATATAAACAAATGACCCCCTGGGGTGCGGCCAGTTTGGACCCCAGGGGCTTGGTTTACAGGATTTATATAGAGGACCACTAAACACTGATACAAATTAAATATATAAGCTCTGGGCCTCATGATTTCAGAGAAGAAGATTTTTGAAGGTTCTTTAGCAATATAGCTCTATATAAACAAATGAACCCCTAGGGTGTGGCCAGTTTGGACCCCAGGGGCTCAATTGGCAGGATTTACATAGAGGACCACTTAACATTGCTACATACTTAATATATAAGCTTTGGGCCTCATGGTTTCAGATAAGAAGATTTTTTAAGTTTTTCCCATTGTTAGTCTATGGGATCTAATGACCCCCGGGGTGTGGCCAATTTAGGCCCCAGGGACATGGTTGGCAGGATTTATGTAGAGGACCACTAGATATTGGTACATATTAAATATGAAAGCTCTGGGCCTCATGGTTTCAGAGAAGAAGATTTTTTAAGTTTTTCCCATTGTAAGTCTATGGGAGCTAATGACCCCCGGGGTGTGGCCAATTTGGGCCCCAGGGACATGGTTGGCAGGATTTAAGTAGAGGACCACTAGATATTGGTACATACTAAATATGTAAGCTCTGGGCCTCATGGTTTCAGAGAAGAAGATTTTTTAAGTTTTTCCCATTGTAAGTCTATGGGAGCTAATGACCCCTAGGGTGTGGCCAATTTGGGCCCCAGGGATATGGTTGGCAGGATTTATGTGGAGGACCACTAGATATTGGTACATACTAAATATGTAAGCTCTGGGCCTCATGGTTTCAGAGAAGAAGATTTTTTAAGTTTTTCCCATTGTAAGTCTATGGGGGCTAATGACCCCTCGGGCGTGGCCAATTTAGGCCCCAGGGACATGGTTGGCAGGACTTATGTAGAGGACCACTAGATATTGGTACATACTAAATATGTAAGCTCTGGGCCTCATGGTTTCAGAGAAGAAGATTTTTGAAGTTTTTCCCATTATAAGTCTATGGGAGCTATATGTTGCCATGGCAACCAGAGTTCCAATCCAATCTGCCTTAAAACCTCAGGAAGTCAATCCCCCATCCAAACAATGCTACACATAACATTGGCCAACTGGTGTAGGAGATATTGATGTTTAAAAGTGTGAACGACGCCGCCGCCGACACCGACGACGGACGACGGACCAAGGCTTTACTATAAGCTCACCTTCACAGGTGAGCTAAAAAGAAACCAAAATGAAAATGGCAGAGCTGCTTTCACCTAACATGTACCTTATTACCATAAGTGACAATATACAAAAGAACCTGACAATAAACACTCACTCATCTTCAGGTTCAGGCTCATTGTCCTCCTCATAATCAGGACCAATCCTCTTCTTAGTCTTGTGTAAGATCAATTCCTGTAGCCTGTCTTTGAAAGAGATGTGGAATAATCCCAGCTTCTTGGCCATCTGGCGGCCATGTAAAGTCTTACCGGCTCCTCGAGGTCCGAGAAGAAGTAGACGTATGGGAGGTGTCTGAAAGTGGCAGCAAATATTTTTTTTACATGTTTACAAACCTATCACTTTGATTGTTAATGTTATATTTACTGAAAATTGGTTGTGGCAGATCAATAACACTGCCTCCTTGAGATATCTGCAATGAGGGTTCATATTTTCTGCAGCATTCAATCATATAGGGGCCCTATTAAAGCAATGGAAATTTTTATTGTTTTATTCTACATCAAATCACTGTTTCCAAATGCCAGGGTCTCATTTCTGACATCATTTGCGATGCCTAGGAACTATGACATTTTTTCTTAAGCCAGAGGGTGGAACATCTCTTGTAAAAATAATCAGAAAAACAACAATATATCTGTGTTACAGTGAAGAACATTGGCGGGATATGTCATTGCCAAAACACAAATGTTGGAAGAGTTGAAATAACTTCTTTTTCTGCATCTTTGAGTGTTAAAATTGAAAAAGTTCACCTCTGTGTATTGATTCACTGTTTGTTGGTCAGTTGTAAGTAGCTAGATCACTCCAGGGACCTGCAGAAATTGCTTGCCCTTTGCACTCATAATAATGACCTACTTAAAACAACTAGCCTACAAACCAGGGCCCAGTTGTTCAAAACTAACGACGTCGTTAGTTAACGTGACGTTAAAATTTCAAACGTTAATAACTTAAATATGCCAATATTTTTTGTTGAAAAAATGTGAGAAGCTTTTGCATTGCAAAAGCTTCTAACATATTTTCAACAAAAAAAAAATAGTGTATTTGGCTATAAAGTGGTAAAACACTTAACAAGTTGACCTCTTAACGAACTCGTTAGCCTAACGATGCTTTGAACAACTGGGCCCAGATGACCAAGATAGTTCTTATGAGGGGTCACAACATATGTTTTCCTTCATAGAGTATGAACAGAAATTATCTCATAATTGTCTCTTAATAGAAGGATGGAGGACATGCTGTTTTTGTCCTTTATAAGAGTATGTAAGTCATATCAGGGCAATGGCAATGAAACCCCCAGTGCTTCAGATAAGAAGGGGTAACAGGGATAATTTTCCACATTTTTTTTAAAAACATATGGTGTGACCCCTCATAAAAACTGTCTCTGTGAGACAGTTTTAATGAGGGGTCACATCAAATGTTTTCATTGAGAAGTAAGAAAAATTATCTCAAAATTATCCTCAAACTTCACCTATCTGGAGTTTTGAATCCCGTTTAAGGTCAAAAAGATTTCCACCTCCACTGGGATTCAAACCTAGACTGCGAGCTTAGCAGGCCAGCACTTGTAATTAACACACAGAGCTACCAGGGCTCCAAATTATCTGTTCAACCCACACTAATCTTGACATCTGAATACTGAATTACGTAAACTTTATCACCTCACCTTTGGAGGATTATTCTTGGGAAGAAAGTCTTCAGGATTAGCTAAGAATTTATCCCTGGCCTCAGCAGTTGAAAAATAGTAGACTTTTTCCCTATATTTGGCAGCAGTTTCTGGGTTGCCTGGAAACAGGACATTTGTCTCTTTCAGAGCTACTGGGCAGTAATGATTGGTGTCACCTAAAGGCTTTTTCTTGTTTCTGTTGGGATCTTCTTCCTGCAATATGTCAAATAGGCTGCTTATTGAGAAAACTAAATGAAAAGCATGTCCCAATGAATTAACCCTTTTTTGACCAGTGGACTTGTCCATTCTTATCATGCAGATAATCCCATTTCTAGTTTTAGGGGTTTCTGGTGAATATTTTCACTTTTATTGTACTTTGCATAGAAATTCCTGCAAGCAAACAATGTAGGCCCTGATCAGACGCCGCGTTTTGCGGCGTCTGAACTGGGTCTGCACTGTTTGCATAATGTCCCCAAAACGGGTATCCGGTCTAAAAAGGGTTAAATTACATGTTGTTGACTTTGAGCTTTCTCCACCTCTTTATCACCAGCCTTCCATTCCCATCCGTTCCCTAGAAGACTATCTCATATGAGCCGCGACATGACAAAACCAACAGGGTGGCATTAGCCCTCAGCAAAGACTAAGACCATCCAGGGCATCTCCCCATTCTGATGCAAGTCTTTGCTTGCGCTTAAAGGGTACCTAAGGGTCTAAGCCACCTCCAAGCCAACAGCGAAGACTCTGATCAGGCTGATCTGAGTAATTGCTGGGCACAAATGCCACTTCGTTGGTTGTGTCCTGTCACAGCTCATATGTTTCAGTTATTTACATCTCCCTCATTCTCTTCTTGACTAATAGTATTATCAGCTTCCGAAGCTTCCTTTACCTCATCAGCCATACCTGCATACATGTACTCCCAGTCTCTTCCAAAGCCCCTGCCCCACACTTAACTGCTGTACATGTACAGTGGACCCTCCATACAATGACAGCATTTGTTTCCAAATATTTTGACGTTAAAATGAATTTGCTGTTATAATGTATACATATTTAGAACAATAAAGCCATTCCGTGCAAATCAAAATGACATTATAAAGAATTTTGCTGTTGTAATGAGTGATGTTGTAAAGAGTGCTGACTGTATTTCATTTGTTTATTGTCATTGTCCTTCCCTTCACCAGACCCTATCCAAACCTAATTAATTTCAGCTAGACCTTGCCACATCCTAACCTCCTATATTTGAGTTCTGATAAGCAATGTAGGAGCTCAAAAGGATACTGTACAACACAAGCTCAGATCATCATGTGTATCAATACAGCCTGGTCAGAACATTTTGTGTTTGCACACAACATTTACGAAGCCTTAGAAACATAGATACACAAAAAGAAGGCTCTAGCTAGACATTACTGGTTCACAGTGGGGTTTAAATAGTCACTGTCTCCAGATATATGAGCCCCGATACAACAAAACCAACAAAGTGGCATGTGCAACCAGTGAGACTCAGATCAGCTTGGGCATCCGCCCAGTCTAATCAGCGTCTTTCCTGTCGACAGGAAGGTAGCTTAGACCAATAACTACCCTTCAAGCGCTCAGCAAAGACTCTGATCACACTGGGCAGATGCCCAGGTTGATCTGAGTTTTCCCTGGGCGTACATGCCACTTTGTTGGTTTTGTTGTGTCGCGGCTCATATGTATATGTATGTTAAGCATCTATTTTGCATGCTGTAGATCTATTTTTTGCTCCCTTCTAAATAAGGGTCAATTCTTAAAGAAAAGAATTGTTCCTTTTCCTTTAAGAGAAGATCCCATTTTAAAATGTCTATCTTGTCCAGAGGAACACACATGAAGACACAAAAGTTGTCTCCCTTGAGAAATGGCAGCAAAACACAGAGGTGTACCCATACACCTTAAGTTTATTTTACCTCTCCATCAGCCTCATCCTTCTCCTCTTCATTACCAGAATTATCGGCCTCAAAATTTTCTTCCTCCTCATCAACATCCATACCAGCTTACTCCCAACATACACCTTAAGTCATATCTTCCTCTCCCTCAGCCTCCTCCTCCTCCTCTTCTTCATTACCAGCATTATTAGCTTCAAGATCTTCCTCCTCCTCATCAACATCCATACCTGCATACTCCCAACATACACTTTAAGTCATATTTACCTCTCCCTCAGCCTCCTCCTCCTCTTCTTCATTACCATCTCTATCAGCTTCAAGATCTTCTTCCTCCTCATCAACATCCATACCAGAATACTCCGAAGCTTGACACTTGTACTGACCTAAAACGTAACAGCAGAAAATAGGATGAAGCTTTACATAATGGTTGTTTTGTATATAAGTTGTTTTACTTTTATGTATTCTTCTCTTTCGAACCTCTGATGGAAAATATTTTATTTATCAATATTATAGTTATCATTATTTACTCAGTTTTTATCTTTATTGTTATTATGCTGCTTTTATCCCAGGCTATAATTTTTCATCATTCAGACCTGCAGCATAAAATACCCTTGTGTACATATTCTATGAAGAGCAATTCAAAAGCTAACCTTGTTTTTTTATATTCATATAATGATTTCTTTTTTTCTGCTTCAACCACACTTACGTTCCATAGATGTAACCACCTCATCCAGCATCTCCTCCACAGGAACATCTTCAATGTCAATTTGTACAGGATCAATGTTACTAGCACCAGTTATTGTAGCTATAATATTCTGTATCTCCTTCTCAAATTCCTTCCTCTGATCTTTAAATGCCTCAAGCTCTGGTCCTTCAGGAAGTTTCTGAAATGCAAATGACTTTATACTGTTTAAAGTTACCATTAAAACATTAAACAAGTTTTCAAACAACATAGCTAAAACCATATACAGTCAAACCTGTCTTAAGGGGTCAGCCAAGGGAAGGACAAAAAGTGGCTGCTTAAGACAGGTGACCCCTTAATACAGGTTCATTTGCACTGTATTTTGGTTCAAGGGACCCAGAAAAGCTGGCTGCTTATGACAGGTGATCCCTTAATAGAGGTGACCACATAAGCAGGTTTGACTGTAACTTGAAAAAAATACATCAAGATAAGGGTTCTTCATGATTTTAGAATTACAGAAGCATTATGTTTTTCTTTGTTTTTCTTTTTTTTTTCTGTTATCTTTCTTTGACAGTACTGACAAGTACATAAAAAAGTTTGATTTTCTATATCTTAAAGTGCAAAAAAGACAACAAACAACAAAATGTATGTCTGCAAGCCTTCAAAAATGTTTTGCTAAAACCCTATTATATTGAAAATTCAGAGAAAGAGGGAAAACAGTAATAATGAGCTGCCCCAGCTGGGTCTACGCTATTTGCAAATGTAACTGTTTTCATTTTTGGTGCTAATAAAAACTTTTAAAGTCTTTCTATTTAAAAGATAGCATAGTGGCAGAAGAGGCAATAGGGTTAGAGGCCCGATGTATCTTGGGCACAGCAAGGCATGGTCCATCCCTCTCATTTTGCTGCCTTATCCTTCCCTGATTCAAAGAAGATACCCATTTACTGCTGGGTTGACAGAAAATGTTTTCCAGTTGAGATTTGACCCATGCTGAGATTTGAACTCACAACCTTCTGCACATAACCAAGTGTCTCTGACACCTTGACCAAGGTATCTCTCTGTTTGTGTGTAACTGATGCAGATAACATAAGATGGTAGAGCACTAACCTCCTCTTGATCTTTGAGATCTTCAAACTCAACTCGGCTCTCTTCACCTACAGGAAAACCAAATATAACTAGATGAGCTATTTCATTCTATTATTTTGGCAAATCGGGGTCATCATTTTTTTAATTTTCAGTTAAACTTTAGGAAACAGCTTTTAAAATTAATATTTGCTCACCTAGATTTATTGTATATTGGAAAGGCATTGCTAGTTTTCATATACTCCATTTTTACATGTCTTATCTGCATTTATCTACTTCTAATTGGGTTTAACACAAACAAGTTAGAGCTCCAATTTTTTTAAAGCAGCAGTCTTATTAGGGTCTACACTGTTTGCCATTCCATCTGCATCTTTTGGATGCATTACTCACACATGGTTACTTAATATGTTTTCAAGGCTGTTAGGAAACGAAAAAGGGCTGTTACTAAACAAAAAAGGGTCATACATGTACTTCCAAAACTACTTGTTCATCATGGTTAAACAAATTTGTTTAGCCACAATGACAAGGTCATTTGCGAACCAGAACTCCTTTTCATTTGGTAACAGCCCTTGATTATACACATTTAACCTGGCCCCGAGGTTATAAGACTTTTTTCATGCTCAACTCAGCTGACCATGAAATTTTCTCTGCTGATAAATGTGAAAATGCCAACTAATGTTGGCATTTTCATATTCATAAGCAGAGAAAATTGTATGTTCAGCTCAACTGACCAAGAAAACAACTGTACTTATCAGTAATTTGCTATTCATTAGCAGGTAAAATTTCTTGCTCAGCTGAGTTGTTTTATAACCTCAGGGCCAGGGGTGTTCCTGTCTTGCAAAACAAACTGTACCATTTTAGGACAATAACAGTAATTATTTCAGGTGCCCCTATTTTCATATTTTAATGATAACTGACTTTACCTGTACTTGTACCCTTAAAAGGATATTTTGTAAGCTTTCTTTGAATCAGCCTTACCTAAAACACATATATTTCCAGTCTCAAATTAAGCTGCATATCTTACCTTCTGTGACTTCTGTCTTTGTGACTTCTGTCTCAGTTTGGTCAAGTTCATCTTCTGAAATAAAGAAAAAAAGATCATATGAGCCATGACACGAGACAACCAACAATGCGGCATGTGTGCACAGGGAAGACTCAGATCAGCCTGGGCTGCCCAGTCTGATTGGAGCCTTTGCTGTGTGCTTAAAGGATAGCTAAGGGTCTAAGCTACATACATGCCAATAGCGAAAACTCTGATCAGACTGGGCGGATGCCCAGGCTGATCTGAGTCTTCGCTGGGGGCACATTCCACTTTGTTGGTTATCATGTTGCGGCTCATATTTACTGGCTATAGATAAGCCAAGGTAAATCTTCTGTATGTTTTCCTTGCCTCATTAACCAATTTTAGGGGTGAACTTATGGAACATTTTTCTTTCTTCAAGACCATGTATTGCTGTGTGATTTCATTGGAACCCCATGTACCTGGCTAAGACATCTAATGAAAACACAATTATCCCTCAGCATAATTCTTTGTGGGAGAAGCAAAAACAAATGTTAACCTTACATTTCCAAATGGATGAAAACAACTGATTAATTAATTACAATATATCTGTAAATGATACAGTAGAGACTAGATGATGTTAAGATATCCATAACTGACTTCCATACTTTCTAACCAAGAAATTCAAATTTTACTGTCAGTTGTTTTAAAATGAACAATGGTAACCTAGGTACCGGTAATTGTGTTTTGAACAATTCTATAACGTTACCTCAGCTGAAAAAAAAACCCAACTCAATATAGAAAATACTGCATTTAGTGCAAGTAACAGGACTATACTCTGATAACCTGATGGGCAAAGTCATTGGTGCAACAAGTTCTTGAAAATCCTACATTACAAGAAACTCCCATTATAACTGTTTTGTTGTATTCTAAGTATTCTGAATTCACTGATTTTATTGTATAGTGGATCTGAAACGAACTGACATTACTGATTATCTGTTTTATTCAAACTGCCTTTTTAAGGGTTATATTTAGCTTTATCCTACATTAGTCTATTAGACCTTTAAAACTTCAATATCTGATAATACTAAGTAAGGCCATCCTTAGAAATATTCTTGTTTCCCCTTACCCGACCCTTTTTCTCAATGGTGGGTAGGTCGGTCGGGATTTTATTTTTTTTTCCGGAAAAGTCAGAGCTCCAGATAATCTTTATAAGCGGGGACATGCTGACGCCTCACTCGAGCCGCTTCATCTGGTAGTTTTTCCATCCCAAATTAAGACGTAGGAGTGTTTTTAAAAGTACTTGCATATAAGTCCTATAAAAATATACGACGCAGTTTTTATAATAAAATAGGGACGGGCGAATGGCGCCCCGTTACTGCGACTACGGATACGTTCTGCTGAGGTGGGTGGGGCATGGAAGTATAAGACACACACGTACAAAACACGCACACACTCATAATTAAATGTGTGAACGTGCCATATCGGGGACATGTGTAATGCGCATTCTGATCATGGTCTATTCTGGTTACTTACGTAGTTGTTTAATCAAGCAGTGTAGATATGAGGTGACAGTCCAAACTGGTACACAGATTTTTTTTAAAGTCTGTCGCATTCCTTCTTTAATGTTGGCCGTATAGCCAAGAACAGTATATAACACGTTCATTCAAGTTTTACGATAAGGACAGTGTGACCCCGGCGAGGCTGCATTGTTAGCAAATATGGGATCGGATGCACCGGAGATAAACACTTTCTCGTTGCATCATCGTCTATACACTTTTGTCACATACATTGTACCCTGTTTTAGATATTGGAACAACCCAAATATGAAGATCTATCTCCGTAAGATGAGTTTATTAGAGTGAACGGGTCAATCTGTATCAAAACCACATGTAAACATTAATTATGGTCATTGCGAGTTACGCATTCTCATCAGGGAATTACGCTATAACGGAGTGTAAAGACGGTAGTAGTTTTTTAAATACGGTGACCACCTGCACGTGGTTATGTTGATCAGACATCAAAGAACGCCGCATTGAACTAGACACGTGTCATATAAAACCGTGAGACAGGCAAAGGTACCTTATACCATATGCCCCGATCAGCCTGCGCAGTAATGCAATGCGACTGGTACTTTGATCTTTGGATTACGAAAACTTTTACCATAAATTAGAACAGCAAATATTTGCTGCGCTTTCGCGTTCCGGTGGGCACATTTGGCACCACTGGAGACGTTATGATTAGCGTCGGCAAAATCAGATTTCAGCCATGTGCGTTTCCTAATAATCGAAATAGTTTTCAACCTATTACTAGACGAATTGTTTATCCAGACAGGGACGACTCTGATCAGACTTAGCCAATACACATGCTTATCTGCGTTTGCCTTGTATGCACACGTCGTAAAGTACCCTAAAAATGTAGCCTTTAAAGCATAATTTTATGCGCTTTTCGCTTGTCTAATAACTTCAAATCCGATTTTACTTTTTTGAACAGTCTCCGTGTATTTCAGAAAAAGACAAATTGAAAATAACAATACCCGGAATGCAATTTCGTTGCTCAACAATTTTCGCATGCCGCTCTGTATCAAAGAATGACCCTTTGTTTTTGCCCGACTCCGAAATTTTCAGCTCCAGGTTACTCTACATAAAACCTATCAGCATGTGCGTTGAGCGGCAGCCAGTGACATCAAAAGATGACAGAAATCCTTTGATCTTTTGCCAGTTTTTTAGTGGGAGTAGCATATTCTTGACTCATTAGTTTGGGACTGCAAGCGTTTTTCGTCAGAAACACCTTTACCTAGAGCTCTGAAGACCCAGATTTTTGGTACTCGGCACAAAGGTAGAAAAAAAAAATATTTTTTTTTGAAATCGGAAAAAAATATTTCCGGTCGCTACGATTTTTTACGGTCGGTCGCGTAAGGGGAAACATTAAATATTTTATTTTTGGCCTAGTTAATAGTGTGACAGCTGTAAATGTCCATTAAACAATATGGTTACAAAAATGATGGGCCTTCTCCCCAGAAATTTCATATTTGTTATAAAAGTAAAAGGCCTTTTACTTTTATAACAAATATTGAACATGTATATATACTTAATATATCTACCAAAGCCAAAAGCTTCTCCCCTGAAACTTCAGAAGGCATGTCACTTTTAACACAAAAATCAGATTTTGACTCGTTGATCAATTCTTAAAATCCTTAATACAGCAAGTTTTGTTAAAATTAGCCTAAATTTACATTGTAAAAAAATCACTGATGATCCTTAATGAATTTGAAACAACTTACTGGCTAAGGAATGAAAATAAAAGCATTTTTATAAATTTTCATTGATAATTAAGGCATGTTGCAAAGGTAATTTGAAGAGGAAAGCATGTAGCAAGCAAGATGCCTTAATGGTCTGGGAAGATCCCTGGAAGATGATCAAAGGTGAAACTGAAGGGCTCCTTTTTCATGTCCATATTTTTGTATGCATGTCAGTCATGGACCTTGACAGCAGAGTTAGAGAAAAATACATAGGCCTTCAGGATGAGATGCTACCAAAGGTTACAAAACATCTCATACAAGGACAATGTTACAAATTTTGAGGATGTTTGCAGAAAGATCCAAGCAGCCACTGAAGAATATGACGAGCTCCTGACCTTGGTCAAGAAATGGAAACTGAGGTGGCTAAGTGGCCACATCTCAAGGTCTTCTGGCTTAACAAAAATGATTCTACAGGGCACAGTAAAATGATAAAGAAGAGGTAGACAGCAGAAGAGGTTGAATGACAATATCACTGAGAGGGATAGACTTTGCTAGCCCAACTAGGATTGCTGAAGACAAAACTAAGTGGGAAGGTCTTACTGCTAAGGACTGCTGAAGACAAAACTAGGTGGGAAGAAATTGTTGTAAAGTCATCTGTGGTGCACATTTAACCTTGCAAGATTAAGGGATAGACTAGACCGCACACTAGAAAGCTTCAAAATTTCACTCTAAGTGTGATCAATCTAGTGTGCAGAATTGACAATTAAAATATTCTCTGACAAATTAACAGCAGTTGCATTTCTTTGGGAAAAATATGCCACAGATTAAGATTAAGGGATAGACTAGACTGCACACTAGAAAGCTTCAAAATTTCACTCTAAGTGTGATCAATCTAGTGTGCAGAATTGACAATTAAAATATTCTCTGACAAATTAACAGCAGTTGCATTTCTTTGGGAAAAATATGCCACAAAGACTAAAAATAAATGCATATATAATTGAAGCTAATGGTCTAAAGCTCCATGTACTCTGCAACTATTTGGAACAGACTCATATAAGAGCCTCTATCATTTAGACTAATCTACCATCTATAACTAATACAGTAGCACAGAATGCCTTCAAGTCAGTAAACAGAGCAGGTCCAGATGACTGCATGAGCAACAGAGGTGAATGAACCAATGGAGTTGTCTTATCCAGGGCTGCATGGTTTTATAACATCAAACAGACCAAATGGATTCAATGTCCAACAGTAAACATTGAAGAAGAGTTGAGGTGTAAATACTGTACAGTTTCAGCTTTAAGAAGACCACACACAAAAAAATAAACAAATAACAAGCAAATTCGACAAATTTATGTCCCCCGCCTTGGAAACTAGGTCTCCACTGTATATACACTTAGTGTTTGAGCTGGAAAAGCAGCTAAGTTGAAAATGTGAAAAAGTAATAAAAAAAATAATGTGAGGATTATATCCAAACCACATGCATATCTTCAGACCATGATCAAAACACCTGTGAAGTTTCAAAAGAATTGGCATAAAAATGTAGGAGGAGTTGCGCACACAAGGTACCCACTATCTATTCACTTTGATAGTAAAACTGTATGAAAAATGGCTAAGTTCAATTTGCAAAAAAAGTGATAAAAAACTAGAGCAAGTGAGCAGGGGCTCACGTATACCCCCGACCAGTGCCACCGCCTAATGAAACCACCGCCTTATGAAACCAATCTTATACATGGTTTGAACCTAGAAGTAAACTTAGTCACCTATCAAATATCAGCGAACAGTACTAACTTAACACAAAACTTTAATGTAAACATATAAGTCTGTACCCATGACCTTGGTCACAGCTGCATCCAGATGATGTCAACTAATCTGCATGAACATTGACGTAAACTTAGTCGTGTATCAAAAAGGTTTCATCAAAGGATGTTGGAAATGTAAACAAAGACTATAAACTTAACGCAAAACTTAACTGCAAATATACAAGTCTGTGACCGTAGGAAAGCAGCTATGAACCAAAAAGTAAACCTAATCAAATATCAAAAGGTTCCATAAAAGGATATTGGAAATACAAAAGAAGAATGTAAACCAAATGATGTCAAGTATTATGCATGAACATTTAAGTAAACCTAGTCATATATCAAAAGGTTTCATAGAAGGATGTTGGAAATATAAGCAAATTTAAAGAGTAACTACACTTCAGGAACTGACTGAATCAGATCCCAAACCCTATCCCCAACATCAAAGGGAAAGATTGACAAAGACATCCCAACAAACAATAAATTACAAGTGACAAGCCGAGCCAGCAGCTCTTTCCCAAATAGATGGCAACTCAGCTATCTTTAAAGAACATCAAAGAATATAAACTCAACGCAAAACTTTAATGCAAATACACAAGTCTGTGACCTTGACCTTTAGTAAACAGCAGCATCCAGATGATGATAAGTATTCTGCTTGAACCTAAAAGTAACCCTAGTCAAATATCAAGAGGTTCCATCAAAGGATATAAGAAATATGAAAGACTATAAACTTAATGCAAAAGGTTAACGCAAATGTTTAAGTCTGTGACCTTGACCTTAGGTCAGCAGCAGCATCAAGATGATGATAAGTATTCTGCTTGAACCTGTAAGTAAATCTAAGCACATACCAGCATGCTTCATCAAAGGATATTGGAGCCATAGCAAAATTAAAACCTTAACACAAAACATTAACATAAATGTTTAAGTCTGTGGCCTTGACCTTAGGTCAGCAGCAGCATCCAGATGATGATAAGTATTCTGCTTGAACCTGTAAGTAAATCTAGGCACATACCAACAGGCTTCATCAAAGGATATTGGAAACATAAGCAAAATTAAAAACTTAACGCAAAACTTTCACGCAAATGTTAACGGACGGACGCACACACGAACGGACGGACGGACAGACGGAATAACGGACGAACGGACGGAAAGACGAAAACTATATACCCCTCGACATACTTCGTATGTCGGGGGTATAATAATGTGAGGATTATATCCAAACCACATGCATATTTTCAGACCATGACCAAAATACCTGTGAAGTTTCAAAGGAATCGGCATAAAACTGTAGGAGGATTTGTGCACACAAGGTACCCACTATCTAGTCACTATGATAGTAAAAATGCCTAAAAAAATGACTAAGTTCAACTTGTGGAAAAAGTGACAAAAAATAATGTGAGGATTATATCCAAACCACATACATATCTTCAGACCATGACCAAAACACCTGTGAAGGTACCCACTATCTAGTCACTTTGATAGTAAAAACGCCTGAAAAATGACTAAGTTCAACTTGTGGAAATAGTGACAAAAAATAATCTCAGGATTATATCCAAACCACATGCATATCTTCAGACCATGTGAAAAAACAGCTGTACAGTTTCGAAAGAATCTGCATAAAACTGTACGAGGAGTTGCGCACACAAGGTACCTACTACTTTAGGGGGATGGAAGGATAGAAGGACGGAAGGACGGAATGCCAAAAGCTATGTCCCTCCGCTTTTCTTCGAAAAGGCGGGGGACAAAAACATCAGTTCATTCAACACCAAAAAAAGATTACAGCTAAACTTCTAATCTCTGTGAAACAGTATAATACAAATATTATTTTGTAGAATATCATTGTTTTAGTAGCCAATATGGTATGAGTATGATACCTCCAACCCCTATATAACAGATTGCAGATAAATTTCTAGTCTATGTGAACTAGCAAAATACAGATATTATTCCATAGTATATCATTGTATTAGTAGCCAATATGTAGAGGGAAACCACCAATATCTCCAACACCTATAATAATAGATTACAGATATATTACTAATGCATGTGACAGAGGAATAAAGATATTATTCTGTAGTAGATCATTATGTTAATAGACTATATATTATATATATGGAAGTCTTGTAAATAAATGAATGTCACCTGAAGTTGACTGATCAGGCTGTTTGTCATCAGACAGAGTCTGATCAGCTTGCTCTGAGTCGGTTTTTGTCACCTCTCCCTCTGAGGTTTGTCCTGCATTGGTACAATATCAAATTCAAGCATATATCAGTTGCAATTTACATGTATTACAACAACTAATGAAAAGCTGTGAGTGGTTCTAACTTGCATAGATTGATAAACCCTTACAAGAATATTGAAAGAAACGCTACAATGTAAGTTTGCAAGAGTATACTGACTGATCAAGTGCCACTAGTAGGCAACTTACAACTACACCTGGTAATGAACTTACATGTTTGCAAAACAAAATACAGAATGATGACTGTTTCAACTGGTAGTCAACTTACAAGATTTAGTGTATTACCAGAAACAAATTTACAAGAACTGAATGATAAACTGCAAAGAGCAATGATCTTACAAGTTTGCAAGAATTTGGTAAACAGCAAGTGGTAATCAAAATACAAATTTGCAAGATCATGAATGATCAAGTACATTTGGTAACGAGTTTAAGAGTCTGTACAAATACAGACACTAACTGCACTCAGTAATAATATAGCTTACAACATTGTTACAGTCTTCAATGATTGACTGAATATTGGTGATACATGTTTGCAGGTGCTGAAACTGATAATAAATATGCAGAAACTGCAAATTTTAAAGTATAAAAATCTCAAATGCAAGTTAGATTATTTTCTAAATCTACATTACAATGACACCTTGTAAAATAAAATTTTGTGAATGGCAAATTAAAATGCAGAACTTAACAGCAATACAAATCTGAAAATATAAACAACTTAATAGAAGAGACACCAAACAAAGAGTCGTCATCTTTATATCAATATCTGGTCATGTCATAAAGAAATTGCATTTCTAGGAAAGTAAGATAAATTAGGCATAACCATAAAGCTGTACAACCAGGGGAGTGAATAGGAAACATATGGGAAGCAGATGAAACCAGAAAGATGGCTTATCTACAAGATATCCTGCAGATATTCATTCTGAAAGAGTTTTAACCTATTTCACAGATAAAATACCAGGCCCCGAGGTTATAAAACTTGAGTACATTCTCAAACTAAAAAAAAGCACACTGATTGCTCAGTGTGCTTTATTTTGAGTTTGAGATTATTCTCAAGTTTTATAACCTCGAACCCAGGAGGCTTACCTCAGCAGTGTAAGTCATTATGTATAGTAAAGCTTTGGATAAGAAGAACTTGAATCAGTTCAAACAATATGCAGGTAATAAAGAGAAATCAAGTTTCTAATCTACAGACCATGTTTCACCCAAATATTATTCAGTTGTAACTGTTAATCATCTAGTAACTATAAAGAAGGGCTTTAAAGAGGTCAAGATCACCTGACAGTGATAGAGCTAGATCAGTAGGACTTAAGATCAAATAAGATAAGAAAATATATACGAGAAATCAAAATTCTAGACTACAGAAGATGTTTGATCCAATTATTATTCAGTCTAAACTGTTAATGATCCAGTGGGTAAAAAGAAGGGCTCTGAGGAAGCAATATCACCTGAGGTTGACTGATCAGGTTGTTTGTTATCAGACAGAGTCTGATCAGTCTGCTCTGTGTCGGTTTTAGTCACTTCACTTTCAGAGGTTTGTTCTGCATCTATATCAAATATAAATTGCATTAATTTATCAATACAGGGGCCGTATTCATAAAGCCACTTAAGTCGTTGCTATGTGGTTGCTAAGGCTAAATATCTATAAAGGAGATTCCCTACAACTATGAAATTTGCTCTGGAGGAACAGTCCTTGTAAGACTGTTCCTCCAGAGCAAATTTCATAGTTGTAGGGAATCTCCTTCAAAGAAATTTAGCCTTAGCAACAGCATAGCAACCACTTAAGTCGTTTTATGAATACGGTCCCAGGTCTGTTTGGACATTGAATAATCAAACAGAACTGACTATGATGCCCTACAAGTCTGTTAAAGTATCCATCAATCAAACGTCACTAGTAACAAACCAAAAAGCCTATGAAAGCAATTTGACTGTAACTGAAAATTGTAGTCTGCAAGATATTCTGAATGATTCACTACAGTTTCACAGGGTGGAAAATGTATGTCATATGAGTAATCATGTGATAAAACTACAAGTCTGGAAGATATTCTGAATGACAGTAGCAAGAATAGGTATTAAACTTTTATGTTTGTTCAAGTATTTGAATAATCAAGGTATATTTAGTAGATTATTTAATACATCATTTCGCATAAAAAAAATATATAAAGACTGACAAACATATTATAAAAAGGGAGTAATTTTTTCTTTTTTATCCACAACCGTTACAAAACTCTGAACTTATAATCCTGAGCAAGATCCTTTACCTTAACCAAATCCATGTCATATCCTAATTCTATCTCTGTTTTATAAATAGTGACATATATATGAAAGAAATGCAAAACAAGTAATAACAAGAATGAGACTGAAACTGTATAAAAGAAATACAACAAAATATTACCTTGACCTTAAAGATTATGAAATGGAAAGCTGAGAGGCCACAGATGCAAGAGGAGAGAGAGAGAGAGAGAGAGAGAGAGAGAGAGAGAGAGAGAGAGAGAAAGAGATATGAACAATACAGCCACATGTATAGTAAACAGAATAGAGATGTGAGTCACAGAGTTTCCAAGGGGTAACAGAGTAGTCATGAGGGTAGTTACAATAGACGTAACCACTGACATTGATTTGAAAGCAATACAGTGATATGAGTAGCTATAGAGAGAACAGGTAAAGCAAGTCCCAAATGGAAAATTAATAACTTTAGTCATGGTCATTATGTTTTAGTATGAACATCAACTAAGTCCGTATAAGTTCCAACTATCTTTCAAGAGGAAAGCCCTGTATTAACTAATCTTTTATCTAATAATGGATTTCCATAAGTTCCAAATGTTCAAGGTACATCTGAACTAACAGCTAATTATATCTCTTTTTAAACAGGTGTCCACATCAGCACTATGCCATTCAAGTTGGAAAATTCTATCAGTCCTTCAACTATGATAGCTTTTCTACAGATATCTTGTCTACTGACCAAGATTAAAACGCATTATACTGTTGAATGGACAGACAAAACAAAATCCTGCAATCTGAGGCATAAAATTGTTAACTGCAACGTCAGTATAGCAGTTCAAAGAACAGAAGAGAATTAGGATGATGCCAAAATATAGGGAAACATACAAACTGAAGGTAAGCATAAAATAGTCTAATCTTCTGTCAGACTGAACATATCACTTTGGCAGTTTATTTGCTTTACTCATTTACAAGAAACTTAAAAGCAAATTCATGCTGGTACTGGTGTGATCAGCCCAAACAAATTCAGATATGTTAAGTAACATAATGCTATCTTATATGTCATATAAGTTGTAATGACAAATTCCTACTAGCATTTTACAGCTCACTTTTTAAAATATCCAAGGTCCACTAAATTTCTGTCCTAGTGAGTTACATGTATACCAACGAGATGGCAAATGAAAACAATGAGTCACGTATTAATCACAGACATTAAAATTTCTAACCTACAAAAGACATTCTGCTGATAATCTAGATTTAATTCAGTTGTTATGATCCTGTTAATAGGAAGGAATTATAAAGACATCCTGTTAGAAATGTTAGGTCACCTGATGTTGACTGATCAGGTTGTCTGTCATCAGACAGAGTCTGATCAGTCTGCTCTGAGTCAGTTTTTGTGATGTCATCCTCCGAGGATTTGACCTCATCTGTACAATACCAAATAAATACGGAAATCCAACTTTCTAGGCAACACAATCTCATTTCACATCTTAATTTCATGTGTTTGGGGATATTTAATAAAAAACAATGAAAACAAATTCAAACTGTAACAGGTTAAACTCAAAACAAAGCTGCAGGCAATATATACTCCCCCCCCCCCCCCCACCGCCAACCTACTCAGCACTGATTAAGGCATATTGATACAACTCCCAAGAATAATCACTCTGACTTGAAAATATCTGTCCCCTTTTCTCCAGGGGCCGTATTCATAAAATGACTTAGGTGGTTGCTATGCTGTTGCTAAGGCTAAATTTCTTTGAAGGAGATTCCCTACAACTATGAAATTTGGTCTAGAGGAACAGTCTTACAAAGACTGTTCCTCCAGACCAAATTTCATAGTTGTAGGGAATCTCCTTTATAGATATTTAGCCTTAGCAACCGCATAGCAACGACTTAAGTGGCTTTATGAATACAGCCCCTGCTCACAGGAGGCTATTCTTAAAAGAAAACAAAGTCGCAGAAGCACTCACCCCCAGTTAACTATGTATAAACAAGGGCTGTCTTGAAATGAAAAAGAGCTGCTATGAAATGAAAAAGAGTCATAGTTACCTAATGACCTGATGACCAGGTTGTTTAGTAACTATGACTTTTAATGTTTCATAACAGCTCTTTTTCGTGTTGTAACATTCTGAAAACATACTTAACCAGGTGTGAAACTCATTCCTTTGGAATCAGGGATTAACCTTCCAAGGAAATAAAAGTACCAACATATCTTAAGGGAGTGTTTCTCATTGCCTTATTCAGATCAGTGGTTCAGCTCTAATGCTCAGCTCTAATAAGGAAAGCACAATAAAGTGTGTGTCATGCTAGCCCACCCTTGCATATACCTACCATTTTCCCTCACATCCCCATAAAACTGATTAAGAGGGAAATATTGCAATTATAATCAAGCTACAAAGCTCTAGCAGTAACTATCATTTGCATCTCTTTTGCAGCTAAAGATATACTGTAAAACACTTAATATCTGCGGTGTCAAAATTTCACGTTTTAGTGAAAATGACATATTGGCGGATTTTAATTTTGGCGTTCGTGATATACCATGACTCAAGAGTTAAGAAAATTTGATATTAATTTGTAACATTTTTTATACTTTTCTATTGAACTACACATTGTGGCGTCTATTAGAATCCCGGGATGCCACAATGTATAGTTTCATGGAATGGTATAGAAATTCTCTCAAATATTTTTTAGGTTCTCCTTTTTACCTCAGCCTCTATTAAGGTGTGCGTAAGAAAGTGTATCAAATCAAAAGTCAAATATTGGCTGACTTATATTTTAGCGCTAACTGCCTTAACCGCCAATATCGCCAAAATTCAGTAACCGCCAAATATAAGTGTTTTACAGTAGAAGTGTGTTTTTCAATGACAGATCTGTGATAATTTTTCTCCATTCTCCATGAAAACCTAAGTTGTGGCCCTTATCAGAAACCACTCTACAAAAGTAATTCTGAGGGACATTTCCACTGATTCTCCATAAATGTTTGTAGCAGCCCTTCTTCAAAGGCTAATGTAATGCAGGGTCCATAATATTGTAATTGAGAAAAAAAATATCATAATCTGGATTTATCAGAAAGCTGGGAGAAATAAGGATTATCTCAGAAATATCGTCATAAGCTCATTGAACTATCTGGCTCTCCACTGTCAGTTTTAAGAGCTGTATTTAACACTTTAAGCACCAGTGACGAAAATAGCATAATTTGCAAACAGCGAAGATCCTGATGAGGGGGCTCATAATGAGCTGCCTCACATAGATCTACACTGTTTGCCCTCTTGCCTTTGTATTCTCAATCTGAAATGTCTTGGACAAGGCACTTTTTGAATTTTTGCAGATGTAAATTTTGTCGTCTATTTTTTGGTGCTTAAAAGGGTTAATATGCTAAGCTAACTTCCTCCAAACTCTGTTTACTCTTTGCCTATGAGTATGACTGTCCATCAATACCTGCTGTGTGGGTCTGATCCTCAGCCCCCTCCTCATCAGCTCCTTCTCCCTCAGTCCCTCCTTCAGTGTCACCCTCCACCTCCTTCTCTGATTCCCCTTCACCCTCTGTGTTACACAACAATAAACACTAACACAATAAACTTCAAACAACAAGCAACAAACAACCAACCCAATTAAACAAAAAACAGTTTCAGCTTTTTCTAAAGAACCAATGCTAAAGGCATCTGTCCATGAAATTTAGGTGAAGGACTATGTTGTTACTGTACATGCCTACATGTTCAACAAAATTCAATCTATGCAATTCTAGGATTCAGAGCTCTAGATAAGAGGGGTATTGGAGGATAATTGAGGAATAATTTTCTTTATTTCTCATTGAAACCATATGTTGTGACCCATCATCTGAACCGTCTTGTTGAGACGGTTCAGATGAGGGGTCACAACATATGTTTTTATCCAAAATTAACAAAAATTATCCCCAATTATCACCAAATACTCCCTCTTATCTAGGGCTCTGAGGATTATAAAACTGCATACACCAATATTGTATAAGCATATACCAGGATTATTGTTCTATTTTTGTACAGCTGGCTCTCATTATCTCTAACACTGATATCTCAAAGTTCTTTGGACACATTTCCTATTTTCTTTATATTTCCTGTAAACCCAAATTAAAGATATCTCAAAATAAATTTTCTGGGACCTTAAGATTTACTTTGAGATATGAGCCGCAACGTGACAAAACCAACAATATGGTTGTGCACCCAGCGCAGACTCAGATCAGCCTGGGCATCCGCCCAGTCTGATCAGAGTCTTCGCTGTCCGCATGGAGGTAGCTTAGACCCTTAGCTACCCTTTGGGCACTTAATGAATAGTCTGGTCAATTTGTGCTGCTGGCCAGGCTGATCTGAGTCCGCACAACCACATTGTTGGTTTTGTCGTGTCCCGGCTCATATCTATAGATTGAACTGAACTTTGACTCTTGAGCAGGGCTCGGGAAAACCGGATTTTTTTCGGTCCCAGACCAAAATTCAGAAATTGGGACCGATTGGAAACAGCCCAAAGCCCAAAAAAATCGGTCCCATACTGGCCCAATACTTAGGAAATTTTCTCCGATTCGTCCGATAATTGATACACACGGCCGTTCGTATGAAATATCGCCACTGTCTTTAAAATTCTAGCACGTGTCATAACTAATCGGATTAATGCAGGTGTTAGCCAGACGAAAAGACCGCCTACGGGCCAATCGAGATTGTCCATATGGAGCACTGAACCACATGTCTGACCGCCTACGTTGTCAATACCAAGTGTCATAATGACGCGCACTCTTACGACATTCTGCAAAACAACTTATCAAAATCACGATGACTGGGCTTTGGGATGAAAGGTGTCCATCTTTTATCACGATCGCGAGAATGTAGCTGACCTGTATGTGTAGGGCGTATGCCGACTTCAAAATTGTGTGAATGTATCCATAATAGATGAATGCTGACGAATGTATTGACAAAGTCTGTCCGAAGTTCATTCATATTTGCATTTGCCCTTACAACGGATAGTCTTTCATGTTCCATACTGTCTGCAATGGAGTTTTTAGAATTACGTACCTATTCCCCGAAATGTGTAGTTTCAAAACGAAGATACATTGTTAATATTAATAGTCACTATTTCCGACGCGTTATGGTCTACGCTCTTGTTAATATATACAATGTTTTGAATAATGGAACTATAAAATATGAAAATGGAAACGTCCATTTCACCGATTTCCAAGTTGTATCGTCATATCGCCATGCAGGCCAATGCGAAAATAATGCCGATCAGTGCACAAAAATAGCGCATTTTGATCAGGGTCTACGCGTTTATTATATTGGGTATAATACTAACGGTAGCGTTGATATGCAATTACCCGCTCGTTTATGGGTCAAGCACGTTTTGTCTTTGATGTTAAGATAAAAGACGCCGCTAGTAGTATAACGTACGCAGTGTCTTTCTAACTGTATGACGGCTAAAGGTACCTAAGTACACACAGATGACTAACAATCGTATCAGCCAGCGCAACTAAGCAGTCAGACCGGTCTTTCTTGTTCGCATCTAACATGAATAATAATGAAGGGCGACCTAGCGACAACCGAATACTTCGGTGGAAGCTAGTCAATATACGCTCTTCACACGTTCCGTAAGTCACCATTTCCGACGCGGCCCATTCGGCGGCAGTGGAGGGGAAATTATGCAATTTGGGTACGTATCATAAGTTGGGCGAGTTAATGCTCAGGACTTACGTATTGTTCACAAACAAACAGGAATGACTGTCAGTTTTAATGTAATGGGCTTGAACAGGTTGTTTCCCCTGTCCACCTGTCAATCAAGTGTGATGTCTTCTATCACGTCCGCTTTGCCTACGAACACGTTCTAGTCTTGTATTTGCTTTTACATGCGTAGCTAAACGTCTTTAAATGTTTGAAACAAAAAACTCCACCAAACACAACAATGTATAACCATTGTACGGAAATCGGGATTAATTCATAGGACTTCGCTTGTTGTCATTAGTTTTCGTGACAGGTATCAATTTTTTTTCCAATGGAAATTAGTTAGGTGATGACGTCATCGGCTGGACCGATTCATTTTTCAATATTTCCCGAGCCCTGCTCTTGAGATATCGAGAGTTGACTGTATATCTTTATCAACCAAACATTTAACACGTGCTGGATCATGAGGGAACAGAACTTCAGTCAATTCTCAATACCTCACAGTCAAAGCTCATCTCATCCTATTGATATCTCAGTGTTCCCATTCACATAGAGTTGTGCGTGAATCACGCGGAAATCATTCTAATCACGCATGAATTTTGGGGCAAGAACGTGCATTCACGCGCTTAGGTTTCTCTCAAAAATATAAAAAATCATCATTTTTCTTCGTTCTATTGCGAGTCTGCTAGGCCAGATGATTTTTGTAGCCGAGAAGAGAGTCAGAAGTCTCTGTTTTGATCTGAAATGCGGGCCGTAGTAAGATACCATGCTTTCATTCACGACCGTCACATCCGTTCTACTGCCAATCAAATTCATTATTGGAAAACACTACCACTAATCGGCTGCATGAATATTAATGACATGCGCGGTCATGTTGCGCACTAGAACTGTCATAATGGCCGACAGAATTTGTCTGTATTTTTGCGTTTATTTTCGCTGTTTCTGTTTGGAAACGGCACTTTCTATTTTTTATTTGGAAAGGAATCCATCAAATGATTAATATTGGATAAAACGAGGACCGGAAAAAGGCATGACAGCCGTTTTCTTCGTTTTTTCAGGCTTCAATTGGAAACACATCGGCACTTTAGTGTTTGTAAAAGAAGCGGACCAAGGGTTCGGGTCATTTCGGCCCATGTCCATTTCGGCCCATAACTTTTTCGAGATAAAAAGTCATACCCATAAATTTTACTTCATACCCGCAAATTTTATAGATAGGGGGTATAAAAACCCTCAGTTTAAAATTTGAGTGGGTACACTGTATCTAAAAGTAAATTTTCTGGTTAAAAAAAAATTACTTGGAAATACCAGTAGTTTAAAACAACAGGAGTTGAAATGTAAAGAAAAACAGGAAATGCATTGAAACTCTATTCTTTGATATAAGGTGGTACTTTGAGATATACATCAGTGTTGGGATATCAACAGTCAAGTGTGTACCTTTGTTGTTACTACTGCACATGTAACCATGCAATATAAACATTTTTGACATGCAAAAGCAACTGCTCAAGAACTGTGTACAACAAAGCAAATCTTTCCAAACTATCATTCCCATATCACCTGTGATAATAGTAGCACAGCAGTGAAATCTTCCTTCATATTAAAATGATCATTTTCTTTTTTATTTTTTTATTTATCTATTTTTTTTTTATTTTATTACTTTAAGACATACAGTTCATTATTCCATAAATCACCCTTTATCAGTTTCATTGGGTACTACCAATTACTTTATAATCAAGAAAATTTTGATGTTAAACTCTAAAACTTTGCTCCATATGGAAACATTATGAATACTTGACCATAACTTACCAGCCCTTCAAAAAGGTAACAACCCCTTTCACCCAAAATCAATAACCAACTATAAGAAGATTTCACTGTATTCATGCAAATTCCAAAATGACATGCCAAGTTTGTAAGAAAATATAAAAACAGGAATGAAAAAAAAAGATGGACATCCCATGAAAAAGGATCCTAAGCCAAGTGCATATAGTAGACACTCAACAGAACCTTCAATTCTGGTCAAACTCATAGGCACTTGTAAAGGTAATTTCATTTTTCATCATTTTTAATAGTATGACTGATTACACTATCATAATAATGTAATTTATAGTCATTCTTTGAAAAAAAATATGCAAAACAAAATATCTTGATAATCTTGCAAACAGGGACTTGCTATGGTATTTCATTTAACATCATTTTTTGCATAGTATGACTGATTACACATTATGATAGTGTAATCAGTCATTCTATGAAAAAAATGATGTAAAATCATATATCTCTACAAGTCCCTGTGGGCAATCTGAGTAGGGTGTTCATATTTCATATTCTAAATTCCATGCTAAGCCTTTTAGATTATATAACACAAAATAGGAAGATTCTGACCAGAAAGCATGGATGCCCTGACTGATTTGAATCTTTTTTGTTTGCACATGCTATATTGTACCTTTTTTATGAAATGCCCATTATGTCTCAAACTGGAAAAAAAAGAAAAAAACTTCCATCTATCCCCCCATTTTAAAAACCAACCCATCCTACACCAACTCCTGACAGCTTTATAAACAATTTTAAGAAAATACACCACCGTACCTTCTCCCTCCCCTTCTTCCTCTTCTTCAGCCTTCCGACGTTTTTCCTCTTCCTCCAGACGCTTGGCTTCCTCTTCAGCTTTCCGACGTTCTTCCTCCTGCTTACGCCTAGAACACATGAAAAATATAACATACAGAGCCATAGAGCCTCATTATAATGCTATTCTTTATAATGCTGCCTGGATAGAATACTATCAGATAAAGACTTAAAAACTACAAAGGAATATAATGCAAATGAGCATTTAATGCTCATTTGCCTTACATTACTTCGTAGTATAATCTCAATATGATGCTATTGTCTTATTATATACCTCTATCCATAGTGTTGTAAAAGAACTATACTACAGTTACGATGTAGAAAGTACTTCAGATTATAATGATGATTATTTTTTTTTTTTTTTTCACAAAAATTGAAAATGATATAAATGCATTTAAATGAGTTGACTTCATTTCAAATACCGTATAACATTTACTTTGACATATACTCTGAAAAGCAATAGAAAGTAAACACTCCATAGGCAACCAGTTGTGAGATAGTGCATTGCAATAAGCTGGTCACAAACTGATATGAGTAGCCAGCTTGTAATTTCTTACCTACGAGACAGAGTTTGTTCTATTTTCAGCGGTGCTGGAAAATTCTGTCTTGCCCATGGGCTGAGACAGCTCACACGAGCTTGAATTCTGTGTATCACTACTCGCTCAGCCCGGTTTGGCGAATCTATCTACTTTTTGCATTATGTTTTAAAGCAATGAATTTCCTCAAAGAAATTCATTCTTTATAAATCCATCATTATCTGCTTCTATGTCTTAAAATCGAAAAAAGAACAACACAGGAAACAGTCAATGTTTCACACAAACACTGTCGAGGGAGCCCCCATTTTGAAGACGTTACCGACTAACGTTTGAAATAATATTGACATTACGTCACAATACTACTTAAGCTTGTATACGTTCGCATGGAATAATAGTTCCCCGTTCAATTTGAAATAATTATTATTGTAGGTAAGAAAAATAATCAATCATTGGTCTTCGATGCGGACAGGGAAATCCCAACCCTCGGGCACAAGGGGCGTGTCGGAAACTCGGCAAGCCTCGTTTCCGACACACCCCGTGTGCCCTCGGGTTGAGATTTCCTTGTCTGCATCGGAGACCAATGATTGATTATTTTTCTTACCTACAATAATAATTATTTCAAATTGAACGGGGAACTATTATTCCATGCGAACGTATACAAGCGTATATCTCAATGGTAAGATTTCCATCTGCCACAGGGAGACATGATGTGTACATCCTCTTACAGAAAAATAACCTAAAATTTATGCCTAACTGATAATCGGACCAGATGTTTTCGCCTTCCTCTAATTATCTGGACGCTGCAGGTATCAGCTAAACAAGCGCTGTGAACTACTTTTGCCATTATCTCTGGTTCCCGGTTAAAGATATACCTGTATTCAAGCATATAGTATTTTTATCAGCGGTGCTACTGCAATCTGATTCACGGAATTAGTGCGCCGATTAAAGAACGCTCTCATAAAATACTCTAGAAATTCGCATGTTAATGATAAAGTTTTGTCTACTTTTATTCTAAATACAGTCAGTGAGTTTGAAGACATATTTTTGAAGTATCACACACACGAAAATAAGATTGCAATACAACTGGAACTATTTTTTATAAAGGCTGTAAAAGAGGGAATACTGTTTCGCTGGTTCCCGTGCCATTACAAAATTGTTATATTACAAAACGCTTAAATTTTAACGTAGAAATCCGTTCAAAACGCCTAAACAACATAACTTTTAACGAGGATTTCGATTTTCTAGTTTATATCAAGATTAGGATGCGGGATATTTATGTTTTACTTTTAACTAGAGAAAATCTGTTAACAGCGTTACCTTCACCACCTGGGGCACTGCTGCGAAGTTGCATAATTCTGTATCATTTATTGGTTTACCGGAGGATTATACGACCAGTTTCATTAGAAACACATGTGAAATTGATACCCCGAGTAACCCGAGTTTATATAGCAGTAAGTCGGGTCGGTCGGGGTCAATTCTCTAAGAGCATGTACACGGCATGTCTGTCATCTTGAAAATGAAGAAAAAATCTTGTAAATTGTGTAAATTGTTAAAATAACAACTGACTCACTTGGAAAAGTGCAGAACTGACATGTACTTACTGTGTCATATTCAAGCCTTCTATATAGTATTATTGCAAACAGAGTAAAAATATATCTTAAAAAATTTCGAACATATGCATTAAAAATCAGAAGAATATGGGCATTCAAAAGTGTATACTTTCTTTTGCCTCTGAGTATATATTTGTTTTGTCCACAGTGTAAATACTAATAAGATATGTGTTGTCAAATTTCGGTGATTTGCATTGTTTATGAGATGAATATATTTTTTTTTTGTTTTGCAAAATGCAGCTTCAAAAAGATCTAGTCCATGCTACTGAGCTCAACTCTTGCAATTTCTGAGGAAAGAAATATATATGGCATATAAGTTTCTCTGATGTAAAAAGAATGCAAACATTGACAGAAACACTGAAACCATGAAGCTTAATTCAAACAAATCATTTCAAGCCATGAAGCTTAATTCAAACAAATCATTTCAAGCCATGAAGCTTAATTCAAACAAATCATTTCAAGCCATGAAGCTTAATTCAAACAAATCATTTCAAGCCAAAAACAAACAAACAGTTATTCTTTCAACAAGCAATAAAACAATACAAATTTCATTGTTGTTCACTGAAAACATGCCACATTTCCTGACTTTCTCAGCTTGAAACTTAAGGGTATGTACACTATATACATGCTCAATCAGCATTCAATACGAAAAAAAAATAAATATTTCATTGCTGTTTGCAAAACTCATGACGTATGTCCTATGACTTTCTAAGCTGGAAAAGGTATGTCCTCTTTAGGCACCGTCATTAAAATATTCAAATGGAGACCAGTTAAGTACTAAATGAAAAGCCAAATTCTATGTGTGCACTAAATCATCAGCATTTACCTTAAATAGCCCTGTGACAGTGTAATATTTCCAGAACAGGGCACAGTGTGCTATATTTCTGAGTTTTATGAAAAAGTTTTTGTAAAATTTACATGATAAACAGACTGGTTCTTTGCTCTCTTAAAGCACTACAACAAGGCAGTTTGGAAGGCATAATCTGGACATACATGTACAGTCAACTCCAAATATCTCAAACATTGATATCTCAAAATATCTTCTTATATCAAAGAATATAGTTCCTATTTTTATTTACATTTCAACTCCTGTTATTTCAAACTACTGATATCTCAAAGTAAATTTTCTGGTACCAGAAAATTTACTTTGAGATATCAGTAGTTTGGGCTGAAATGTGACCTCAAGATATGGAGAGTTGACTGTATTTACTCTTGGGTCTGACTTTTTAAATGCTAAACACAGACATAGAATTCTTTCAACTTTTCTGAGTAGTGTAAAATAGGACAGGTATGGAACAACTGCCATTACTGTAAAATGTTAAGAACTGATCATATGTAACAATAACAAGAATGAAATCATAAGAAATACTTACAATAACTCTTTTGCAGCACTACACGGTTATATCATTTCATTTTCATGAGATCAAATTAAAGCAAATTGCAATGTTAGGCCAACACAGAGCTTTACAGCATTCTTGATACAAGGGTACTTGATGATTCTATTTTGTCCCAAATGGAAAATTCATGCTTTTAGATGTCCCAATAAAAGAACATGAGAATATCTGGTCCTGAAGAAATCAAATGTCTGTTTGACCCTTACACCCAAACTTTTGCAGCATTTTTTATCAGGTGCCAAAAATGCTAATACGAATCTGCAAACAGTGCAGACCCAGCTCAGACTGTCCCTCTGAAGCAGTCTTGTCAGTGTCTACATTGTTTGCCATCTAATACTCACAAAGTCATTCCAAAAATAAATGCAGGCACCAAAGCAGAAATAATTGAATGATGTAAACTTGACTGGGTTTAAGAAAATTCCTTTTCTCTGCATGGTCAAAATCATATGCAAATAAAAAAAATTTATGTAGCAATAAAAGGTGCACAACAAGCCAAATTTGTTTTATGGATGTCCTAATTCTGTTATGATACCTTTTCATATTCCTCTATTAAATGTGAGCCGCAACATGACAAAACCAACAAAGTGGTTGTGCACCCAGCACAGACTCAGATAAGCCCGGGCATCTGCCCAGTCTTCGTTGTCCCCATGGAGGTAGCTTAGACCTTTAGCTACCCTTTAAGCGCTTAGCAAGAATCTGATCAGACTGGGCGGAAGCTCAGGCTGATCTGAGTCTGCGCTGGGCGCACAGCCACTTTGTTGGTTTTCTAGTGTTGCAGCTCATATTGAAGCCGCAAAAGCTGGTAAAGTCCTAAGATCCCATTATAAAATCAGTTTTGGCAGGACAGTTCTTGCCGAAATGTAATTTTCATTACTAAATTGACAGATATTTCCACAAAGTTATCATCAAATACCATATCTATCAAGAAATCTGGCTTCACTTTCACAAAATGACAAGCATATATTTGAACTGCAATTCTTGTTTTCATACCAAAATGGGTCTGCACTGAAAACACATTAAAGTTTATACTAATGCTGATCATGCAATGTCCAGGTCAAAGCTAGGCAGTGATTCTGTCTGGACATAGTGCATCCATGCATATTTACTAGTTTATTTGTCATAACACATACCATGCAAGTTTAAGAACACAAGGTCATGGAAAGATTTGGTGATAATATGGAGAGAATTTGTATAAGAATGTACTCTTCAGAGCTCCAGATGAGATGGGGATTCGAGGACAAATCTCAGATATATTTTTCTTGTTTTTGAGGATAATCTGAGACAAGTTTTCCTATTTCTCACTGAAAACATGTTGTGATCCTTCATTAGAACCATCTTGGAAAGAAAACATACGTTGTGACCTCTCATTAGAACCATCTTTCATACGTTGTGACCTCTCATTAGAACCATCTTTCCAAGATGGTTCTAATGAGAGGTCACAACATATGTTTTTATGGTGGTTCTAATGAGAGGTCACAACGTATGAAAGATGGTTCTAATGAGGTCACAACGTATGTTTTTATGGTTCTAATGAGAGGTCACAACATATGTTTTTATGGTTCTAATGAGAGGTCACAACATATGTTTTTATGGTTCTAATGAGAGGTCACAACATATGTTTTTATGGTTCTAATGAGAGGTCACAACATATGTTTTTATGGTTCTAATGAGAGGTCACAACATATGTTTTTATGGTTCTAATGAGAGGTCACAACGTTGTTTTTATAGTGAAATCTTGAAAATTCAATTCTGGTGTGGTCAAAAATTATCACCAAACATGGCGCACTGTAAACACCAAGCAAAACAGCATTCCATGCAACTTGAAGATACATATGAGCCGCCACACGAGAAAACCAACGATGTGGTTGTGCGCCAAGCGCAGACTCAGATCAGCCTGGGCATCCACCCAGTCCGATCAGGCTCTTTGCCAAGAGCTTAAAAGGTAGCTAAGAGTCTGAGCTACCTCCATGTGGCCAGCGAAGACTCTGATCAGACTGGGCGCACAGCCACTTTGTTGGTTTTCTCGCGTCGCGGCTCATATATATTAACATGCCTCGAGTATTCATTCTATTCTCCAAGCAAACAAAAATGACTCATATTCGCCTGGAATTCGACAATATGCCACAGCATGCAGACTAATCTGGATCAAGGTTATTTACAGAGTATAGAACACATGTATTCATTAGCGCAAACAAAGTCATTAGATTCTCTGACAGTTTTCATTTTTATATTCATTTTTGGTTGCAGCTGATATGGGTAATGGGCTTGCTTCAGGAGTTGCTTCCCTTGAAAATAAAATACAATGTAATGTTCTGAATGTTAAGAAAAGTTTCTGATCTACAGTTTCTTTCAATCTCCAACTTAAAGAAGTCAGATAATTTTCTTTGCAAGTTAGATAACTATCAAGTGCACTATCAAGTGTTTTGTAATTTGATGATTGCCACAGCTTTTTCAGATGGACAAAACGGCCATGCAGCAGACTTTCTGAAGATGTGAAACTGTTTGAGAATCTAACAGCTTTTTAGTGGAGGGCCTAAGTTAATGCCCAAACATGGGACTGATCAGTAGCAATTTATAGGGCAGTCCATTATGCAATCATAGCAGCCAATTATACCATTTAGGATCAACTCTGAAAATATAATGTTTTGTTTCAAAGAACACGCAGAAAGCAAGACATGAAAAAAATACAAGAAAATATCCACGTATCATTTTTGTACATACTGATGGTGTATAACATTTTTACATATTGCTAGGTAGTATAATCAAAATCATGTCAATTTTATGAATATACACTGTAATACTTTAAGGCATTAAGGGCACATAAGTTACATTTTAATTTCACAACAAATAGAGTGAGAACCAACATAGGTTTGTCCTGAAGAACATGGCAATTTTTGACAGACTGTCCAGGAACAAAAGACAATATAGAGTCCAGGGGCCGTATTCATGAAACGACTTAAGTGGTTGCTATGCTGTTGCTAAGGCTAAATTTCTTTGAAGGAGATTCCCCACAACTATGAAATTTGCTCTGGAGGAACAGTCTGACAAAGACTGTTCCCCCCAGACCAAATTTCATGTTTGTAGGGAATCTCCTTTATAGATATTTAGCCTTAGCAACCGCATAGCAACGACTTAAGTGACTTTAAGAATACGGCCCCTGTGTATTGTGCATGTATTACACTAATACATCAGTTCACTAGAATTTTACTTCTACACCCATTTAATCCATTCCATTCGGGATACCCCCCGGATACCCCTGTAGGGGTATTTGGGCAAACAGTTTGGATCCAGATCAGGCCCCACAAACCCGAGATCCAAACTGTTTGCTGCCTAGACATCATTTCTACAGGAGTTAGTTAGACCAATATTGATTTTTGATGCAGACTACAATTTCAGCAGACAACATTTTGTGAGTACTGTAAATCGTTACAAATCCTTGACTAATGACTGTGTCAAGCTAATGATGCTTTGAACAACTTAGCCCTGGCCTTCTTTCTCATAATGCTGCTCTAAAGAAGAAGAACTGGCTCCCATCTGGAAGTGTTTTTCAATGAACAGTAGCCTAATCACAAAAACATAAAAATTTCTGCTAGAGTTGCTACCTTTAAAATGGATGGATACACATCCAATTACTTTTTTGTATATTTTTATAAAGGGAAGCAACTTTTGTTGATTTCCTGTTTGCTTTCTGTGATAACATAGTCCTTGGGACTATTTCTTTTCGTTAAGAGCAGATCCCATTGAGAAGGCAGGCAAAAGTGCTAGTGACAGAGTTACTTCCCCTGTAAAAGTACCAGTCACCTTAACATTACATCAGGGTGCCTGCTCTTTGAAGGGAAACCATACATCATGGAGAGAATATGATTATGTACCCACACATAACAAGTCTCACTGCAATAAGATATGAGCCGTGACACGACAAAACCAACAATGTGGTTGTACGGCCAGGGCAGACTCAGATCAGCCTAGGTATCCACCTAAGGGTCTAAGCTACCTCCATGCCGACAGTGAAGACTCTGATCAGACTGGGCGGATGCCCAGGCTGATCTGAGTCCAGTGTTCCCATTCACGTAGAATTGTGCGTGAATCACGCGGAAATCATTCTAATCACGCATAAATTTTGGGGCAAGAACGTGCATTCACGCGCATATGTTTCTCTCAAAAATATAAAAAAATCATCATTTTTCTTCATTCTATTGCGAGTCTGCCAGGCCAGATAATTTTTGTAGCCGAGAAGAGAGTCAGAAGTCGCTGTTTTGATCTGAAATGCGGGCCGTAGTAAGATACCATGCTTTCATTCACGTCCGTCACATCCGTTCTACGGCCAATCAAATTCATTATTGGAAAATACTACCACTAATCGGCTGCATGAATATTAATGACATGTGCGGTCATGTTGCGCACTAGAACTGTCATAATGGCCGACAGAATTTGTCCGTATTTTTGCGTTTATTTTCGCTGTTTCTGTTTGGAAACGGCACTTTCTATTTTTCATTTGGAAAGGAATCCATCAAATGATTAATATTGGATAAAACGAGGACTGGAAAAAGGCATGACAGCCGTTTTCTTCGTTTTTTCAGGCTTCAATTGGAAACACATTGGCACTTTAGTGTTTGCAAAAGAAGCGGACCAAGGATTCCGGGTCATTTCGGCCCATGTCCATTTCGGCCCATAACTTTTTCGAGATAAAAAGTCATACCCGTAAATTTTACTTCATACCCGCAAATTTTATAGATAGGGGGTATAAAAACCCTCAGTTTAAAATTTGAGTGGGAACACTGGAGTCTGTGCTGGGCGCACAAACACATTGTTGGTTTTGTCGTGTCACGGCTCATATCATTTTCACCCTTCTGGGAGTGGATTTTCATTACATTTTCAGAGCTTATGGTGTAAAAGTACCCACCTTTGTTCTTCTTCCATTTGTCTTTTCCTCTCTGCCTCTTCTTCCATTCTCTTCCTTATCTTAGCATCAACCTCCTCCTTATTCATATTGTACCATCTCTTCAGCAGATAGCTAGAGCTCTCTCCCTTGTCCTTTAGAATTATGACATCATCAGGCATCATACTCTTCTCCACACACTGGTTCCACTGGTCACGAGTGCTTGGGAAATTGTCTAACACCCAGCCACCATGTCTAAAACCGTACATGTCAAACTACACATTATAAAAATTTTCTCAAACTATGGCATTTCAATTCAAGTATAGTAAAACAATGTAAAGGTCTGGAAAAAGATGGCTACAACCATCTTTTGTCAGACTTGTACAGTATTCCACTGCACATCTTTTGTCAGACTTTTACAGTATCTCACTGCACATCTTTTGTCAGACTTGTACAGTATTTCACAGCACATCTTTTGTCAGACTTCTACAATATTTCACTGCACATCTTTTGTCAGACTTTTACGGTGTCTCACTGCACATCTTTTGTCAGACTTTTACAGTATCTCACTGCACATCTTTTGTCAGATTTTTACAATATTTCACTGCACATCTTTTGTCAGACTTTTACAGTATCTCACTGCACATCTTTTGTCAGACTTTTACGGTGTCTCACTGCACAACTTTTGTCAGACTTTTACAGTATCTCACTGCACATCTTTTGTCAGACTTTTACGGTGTCTCACTGCACAACTTTTGTCAGACTTTTACAGTATCTCACTGCAAATCTTTTGTCAGATTTTTACAATATTTCACTGCACATCTTTTGTCAGACTTTTACAGTATCTCACTGCACATCTTTTGTCAGACTTTAAAGTATACCACTGCACATCTTTTGTCAGTCTTTTACATTATTTCACTGCACATCTTTTGTCAGACTTTTACATTTTTTACTGCACTTTTGTTTTTCACTGACAGTTTCTATTTTACTAACTCTTCAGAAACTGTAGCACTCATAGGAGTATACATGCTTAGATTCACTGAGATGTAACCTCAATTGTACCCTTCTGGGAGCCAACTCTCATAAGATGTTAAAATCTTGCTTTAAAGTTTCAGTGAAAAGATCAAGTTTAGTTCATCCTAAAATGCATTATAGGGAGTACTCCATTTGAAAATTTTGGTATTCCAATATCCAAAGATAGTCAAATCAACTGAAACTGATTCTGGTGCATAGTTACATCCCCAATTTTTCAGATATTTCTTTCAAAAAGAGATAAGTTCTATGACTCCCTTTATGCTTTCCCAGGCAACAAAACTCTTCCAGATAGGAGTCTACTCTTAAAGGAAAGAATTTGTCCCCAGAAGAGCAAATCTGTACATATAAGAAAAGAAGCAGAATGAAAATGGCAGAGTTACTTCCCCTGAAAGTGTATGCCCTTACCTGAAGGTCTCCAGATATTTAAGGTACTTAAGGTCATTTTTTTTTTCCTTTTCCTTCTTTGGTTTTTTTTTCCATTTTTATCTGCTTGTTTTTTTCTAATGCTCATACTTCACCCTATACATCTGACTGTTAACTGATCCAACCCACATCAGTCATGGTATGATCAGCTGAAAATGAGAAACCCAACAAAAAAGCATGTGAGCCCAGTAAAGACTCGGATCAGCCTGGGTATCCACCCAGTCTGATCAGAGTCTTTACTGTCCAATTGGAGGTAGCTTAGACCCTTAGTTATCCTTTAAGCACTTAGGAAAGAGTCTGATCAGACTTGGCAGATGCCCAGGCTGATCTGCGTCTGTGCTGGGCACACAACCACTTTGTTGATTTTCTCACGTCGCAGCTCATTAGGTTTTTATCTGAATGCATAGGATGATACTTACATGGGTCCCTCTGGCCTAGCCTCTCCCATCTTTTTCTCACAATCTTTGATAGCTTCATCAAGAATCTCTATATATGCCTCAGCACTGAGGTTAATAACATTCTTCTCCGCATCTTGTACGGCCTTTTCTACTATAGCTATAACGTCTGGATGATCAGAGTCCACATCAGGCACTGCTAGCTCCTTCTTTTCTGAGGAAGGGGACACCACAGATTCACGCTCTGGGGAAATTTATAATATACATTGTACATTTGTGCCATTTAAGATATCTTAAAATTAACTGTTCTCACAAACTCTGAAAACAAGTCTTATTCAGACTACATCAAAACTGATTTCTGATCAACCTCTATTGAATACCTTTCCAGTTAAAAAGCATTGCAATTTCATGCCTAACTAGTAACTAAAATGCTTGCATTAGATGTTAGGCCAAAACATCGAAATCTTATCAGTAAGAAACTGAGATGTAAAATGCTTCTCTTTTCCCTCAATTTAGTTTACTGACTATACCCCTTCACCAGTTATTATCACACAAATGTTTGACATATAGCAATATCTTTACCTTTCCACAGAGTAAAAGCATTTTTATATAAAGAGTAATCCTGAAAAATGTTCTATGTTTTATATACATTTCTATGACTGAGCAACAAACAGAAAATTCAATTTCAAAGGGGATAGGATGGAAAATTAGCTTTTAACCTTTAGCCTGCAGATGGTTAACAAAAACGTTAACAGATAGGGCCTTGCAAAATAAGAGACCCTGATCAGACTGGTCATTTGTCTATAATATTGTTTCATGCAAAACACATCCTCAAAAGAAAATGGGCTCATCTTAATTCAGAAGCAACTGCTTCTGAATTCAGCCTAGTCCATTATCTAATGAGGGGTGAGGCATCCAAATTGCTAGAAATGAGCAGGCTTCAGGTTAAACAGAACAGCTGAGACGATAAACACTGGGGATGTGAATGCAGTGTTGCAATGTGCACAGCATGCAGATATATATAATAACAATAATAATAATAATAAAAATAAATAAAAAAATGATATAAAATAAAAGTGCAATCATCTGGTTCAAACCACAGCACTAATTTGCATCTAATAAGACAGTAACAAAGGGGTATGAATTGCCACATCGGAAAATCAACATAAAATGACAGAACAGAAACATCAGAGTTTCAGACCAGTCTGGGCATCTACATGCAGCCTAATCAAGGCCTTTGTTGTTCATTGTTTATTTTACAGAACAGCTATAAATTAAGATGAATGAGAACACTTTCATGGGAAGCAACCAGGTCATTTTTAATTTGCCTCCCTTTATAATGGGAGTCAACTCTAAAGGGAAAGATTTGTTCCTCTAAGAGCAAATTCTTCTTTTAAAGAGTAGACCCGTTTTTGGAAGGGTTTCATCATCCACAGTCATTAAAATTGTCACTCTTTGTAAATCAGCTGGAAGAAAATGGAGGTATACCCATTTACCACAAAAGCCATATCAGTAAACATTATTCAGGCTGGTCAGAAACTCTAATATTAACATGTTCCACATTTTGTTAACATGCTCCAACATATTCATTTTCCCATAGATAGGTCCAAATAAAGGAAAGCAAAGGACTGGTGTACAGTTCTTCATGCATGCATACCATTCTTTCAAAGAAGAAAGCTACTCAAGCTATAAAGGAAAAAAAAATAAAAATGTTGAATTCCCTCCCCACCTCTCTCTACACCTCTCCCACCCACAATAATGGCCAGTATGCAATCGACAAGTTCCAATTCCTAAGATTCATAAATGACCAAGCCTCTTGAAAAACAACCTTACAGACAGAGGAAGATCTTTACTAGACTTCAAGAAACTTTAATATTCATAAGGCCAAAGTTGTATCTAGGACCACATTTTGAACCGGGTCTTAGGGTTTGAAGCAAAATTATGCAGAATCATATTTATCATGGTTTCATATTTACCATCAATATTCTACTGTCTCAACTTTTTCCTTTCAGGTGAATGGTAACAGTTTCAGGGGCAGCAACTCTGCCTTTCCCAATTTTGCCTCCCTTCTCACTGGAGGTCAACTCTTAAAGAAAAGAACTTAAACCCTTGAGAGCAAAATCTTTCCATTACTACCAGACTCAATTTCAGAAGGGCTTCATCATCCAGGGAAAAAAATAGATGTTACACCAATTGTTCCCCTTTGTAAAAACGTGAGAAAACATGACTCTGTCCCCATACACCTAACAGGACTCATAATCCATTTTGAAATTTGGTCTATCAGAGGAAACTTATTTAAACTTCCAGCAAACAATGAAGACCTGTTCAGACTGCTCTTCAGGAGCAGTCTGAACAGTTTTGCACTGTTTGCTAAGACAATGATTTGCCGAATATTAATGGTAAAATACGATAGTGTTATTAGTGTGATATCACTTCAAACCACCTTGTGCAGACACAACAGATTCATCGGGATTTTCTGTGCCACCCTCGCCACCCTCACCAGATGGTGCCACCTTCTCCTCCCCCGAGCTTGTCGTTTCCTCGGCAACCTTCTTTTTACCTTCGTCATCATCATCGTCCTGCTCGTCACTTTTTGAAATCTCAGATTCTTTAACTGTTGAGTCTGGGTGAAATAAGCATAAGGAATGAAAACAGCTAAAGCTTTTGATCCAATGAATTGTTTACAGCGCTCCAAAGCCGGTAAGGCAAGGATTCTGATTTAGATATTTAAGTTTCATAACATACTGGACAGTACTAGTCACCTGACCTGGTCTGTCCACAAACCTTGGTAATTAGGAAGTAGGTATGCTGCCCCAATAGTTTTAAAACTAAAAACAGAAATCGCAGGTCTATAAGGCAATTAGTTTATAAGCCTGACAAAGCCTAAACATGCATAAATTTCATATCTACAAAATCGCATGCATATATTACACCTCTAAAATAAGCAAAGTTCTGACAAATATATCTTTATAAACAGTTGTTACTACGGCCCAAGATTAGGAGGGTATTTGAGCCGTGACATGAGAAAACCAACAATGTGGTTGTGCGCCCAGCGCAGATTCAGATCAGCCTGGGCATCCGCCCAGTGTGATCAGAGTCTTCGCTGTCCGCATGGGGAGAGCTTAGACCCTTAGCTACCTTTAAGCACTTAACAATGAGTCTGATCAGACTGGACGGATACCCAGGCTGATCTGAGTCTGCGCTGGGCGCACAACCACATTGTTGGTTTTCTCGTGTCGTGGCTCATTTGATGATAATTCTGGGACATGTCTCTTGCAGTCATCAAATGATCATTTGATGATAATTCTGGGACATGTCTCTTGCAGTCATCAAATGATCGCGACACAACAAAACCAACAAAGTGGCTGTGCGGCAGCACAGACTCAGATCAGCCAAGTCTTATCAGAGTCTTCGCTGTCTGCATGGTGGTTGCTTAGACCCTAAGCTACCCCTTAAGTGCTTAGCAAAAAGTCTGATCTGACTGGACATATGTCCAGGCTGATCGGAATCTGTGCTGGGTGCACAACCACTTTGTTGGTTTTCTCTTGTCATGGCTCAAATACTCTATTCTCTCCCCTCTCTCCTCTAAACTGGAGCTGTGGTGACTAAGATTTATTAAAACTTAAAGATTGTCTCCCTCATTTATTTCATGTTTTCAGAAACAAATATTTTAACAAAATTTCGTTAGACAATTTGTAATAGTCTCATAATTAACAAGTTTTGAGAAAATGCATGCTTATTCGAAAAATGTGGAATGAAACCTTTAAATTAAAATGCAAATTATTTATTTCCTCACGGCTTGTAAGAATATCTATTTTGACCATGTGTGTCACGTGATCATGTAGAGGTACTTTTCTTATTCGTGCACGTGATTGTGACGTATGCATAAATTATTTTTGTCCAATAATGCGATTTGAACCGTGGTCCGCGATTGTATAAAAATTTATCTTATTTTTTGTTTAAAGTCACTTTTATCAAATATTATTATCTAAACTCTAATTCAAATGTATAGTTAGACCATGTCGGAGGTATTGCAAGGCTCGAAATTTTTTTTTGAACATACTTGTCCTGCAGGGCAAGTGCTTTCAAATTTTTACTCGTCCTTTCAAAAATCTACTCGTCCTTAAAAACTGTCTGATATCACTCATTTTTCCCTCAAACGTACTCTACTTTCACTTTCATTTTCACTCCGTTATTTCCGGTACTTTCCGTAGGTAATATGGTTTCGTCCCAATTCAGGATTGTACTGAGCAGTTTTGCCAAAGAGGTTTCGTTTATAAAGATTTCTATACCAAAATAGATTTTTTCTGCTTTATTCAAGAGAGGACATGAAAATAATGTCCTACACAACTATTTGAGTTGGATTATGCATTTGTTATCATGCAGTTATAGAGCGCAAACAACTTAGGCAAAACCGTGTTGGTGCGAATCATGTTCGATATGCGCAGGCGCACCGTTTATTTACAATTTGCCATTTCCGGTTTTATTTTTTAGACAACACGATGCGAGATTTCATGCTTTTTGCGTTACAGTCAATATTTGTCTGCTGTTATTTGATCAATTTGTAAAGTGCTTTTCCTGAACGGCATGATTAGACAATTTTCATGGAGGAAAAACCTACTCGTCCGGCAGGGCAAGTCAGTGACAATTTCCACTCGTCCTTACCAATCATCTACTCGTAAATACGAGCGGACGAGTGTAAATTTCGAGCCCTGTATTGCATGAAATATTTCATCAAATGATTTTTGTTATTATTATAAAGGGAGTAAATCTTTAAATAATATCATGTTCAGAGTCATGAGCAATTTATGCTCCATAATACAAAACAATTAAGCTCATGCTTATCAAGTCTACATTACTAACATCCAATGAGAGCAGAGCTGCAGATATTGGAGAATTTAAACATGGTAATTCTGAGATATTTTCTTAATTCTTAACAGAAAAGGGTATCATGGTCCCTTAATAGTTCCAATGAGAGGGAAAATTTATATGGGATTTCTTGGAAATCATGATCAAAGTCACCATGGATCTGGAGCTCTGTTACAGACATAAAATTGAAATTAAATTCCTCTGCATGGGCTAAAACAAAATTTAAGATACTAAAAAGAGCAATCTAACAGTCAATAGTTTTCCTACTCTAAATCATTTATAGGAAATTCAGTTTACATAAATTTCTGTTTTGAGCATTGAATGTCCTATTGGTCTGCAGTCATCCTCTATAAATTTATGGCTCAAAAACAATACTATACTGAATTTATTTCAGCAATTCTTTCAATATCTGACAAATTACCACATGAAAAATCAATTTATAAAATTAACAAGGTTTCAGACATTAACTGTGATATTTCACAAAATAAATCAATACTTAATTTCATTAAATATAATGTTTTTTAAAAACAGGAATTTTATGAACTCTATTTTCTAGAAACTTAAAGGTAGTCAAAGAAAATAAGATAATGAATGATAACTACATAATAGCAGTAGAAATGCATCTACACTTTTTAAAAAGACAGAACCACAGGGTATAATCGATTCCGCTAATTTTTGCTTCCTACAGAGCCTTGGCAGGAAGCAGAATCACGTGGACAGTCTCTGCAGGAAGCCATTTATCATGTACAGAAGTCTCGGCAGGAAGCAAGAGTTGGTGGACAGTCTCAACAGAAGCCACATGTGATGTACAGTCTCTGCAGAAAGCGAAAATTAGCGGAATCGATTATACCCTGTGAGAACTAGACCATGTAAGCTATCAAAAGAATTTCCTAGCAAACTTCAGGGAGTATAACCTAATGTGCTTAGGTATTGGGGCACCTAAAATCATTAGTTATCCATTTGTCCCAAATGGAATATTAATGATTTTAGGTGTTCCAATAACTAAGCACATTAGGTTAACTAATATTATTCTATAGATATCTACAGGAAGCGAGATGTTTAAGTTATACATTACAAAACAAGAGGGCCATGAGGCCCTGATCCGCTCACCTGAGCAATTGGCAAAGTGGCTTTTTCTTATGTCTGAAATTGTCAAAATATGACTCTAGGGTCAAAAGTCAAAGACTGACCATGACCTCTTGTACTCATAAATCTTCATGTGCTAATACGCATTAAGACAACTATATATACCATTTTTTAGACCAAAATCTTCAAAACTTTCCATGAAATCTTATGTTCTAGCATTTTCCCATATTTGACCATGCTGCAAAAAAGGTCAAGGTGAACCCAAGGTCATCATTTGAACAGTCTTGGAAGTACTCTAGTACTCCATGCTACTTACCAAGTTTCAAGGCCATAGGCATATTGGTTCTGGAGAAGAAAAATACTAAATGTTTATACCATAAATGGGTATGTCGGCCATGTTGGTCATGTGACCTGGACCATTTGAACACATTTTTGTTCCCTCAACCCCTGGAGGCTCTTTATGAAATGTGACTACAATTGGCCCTTTGGCTTTTGAGGAAATGTTTGAAAATGTCAAAATATAAGAGATCTGGGTCAAAGGTCAAAGAATGACCTTGACCTCTTGTACTCATAATTCTTCATGACCTCATTAAGATGACTGTTTATACCAATTTTTAGGCCAAAATCTTCAAAAATTCCCATGAAAGCTTATGTTGTAGCATTTTGCCATATTTGACCTTGCCATAAAAAGGTCAAGGTCAAGCAAAGGTCATAATTTGAACAATCTTGATAATACTGGAGTGCCCAATGCTACATACCAAGTTTCAAGGCCATCGGTCAACTGGTTCTGGAAAAAAAGTTTTTTAACGGTTTTTATCATATATGGTCATGGCGGCCATGTTAGTCATGTGGCCCAGACCATTTGAAGAATTTCGTTTCCTCAACCCCTGAAGGCTCTATATGATATTTGGTTACAATTGTCTTTTAAAAAGAAGTTTGAAATTATCAAACTATGAGAATTCAGGGTCAAAGGTCAAAGAATGACCTTGACCTCTTGTACTTATGAATCTTGATGTACTCATTAAGATGACTGCATTTTCCAATTTTTAGGCCTAAATCTTCAAAACTTTCCATGAAATCTTATGTTCTAGCATTTTCTCTTATTTGACCTTCCCGTAAAATGGTCAAGGTCAACCCAAGGTTATCATTCTGAACACTCTTGATAGGAATGGAATACCCAATGCTTCATACCAAGTTTCAAGGCCATCGGTTAACTAGTTCTGGAGAAGAAGATTTTTAAAAGTTTTTATCATATATGGGCGTGGCGGCCATGTCGGTCATGTGACCTGAACCTTTTGAACAAAATTTCATTCCCTCAACCCCTGGAGGCTCTATATGAAATTTGGTTACAATTGGCCCAGTGGCTTTGGAGAAGATTGTTTGAAAATGTCAAAATATGAGAGTTCTGGGTTAAAGGTCAAAGAATGACCTTGACCTCTTACACTCATAAATCTTCATGTACTCAACTGCATTTACCAATTTTAGGCCTTACTCTTCAAAACTTTCCATGAAATCAAATGTTCTAGCATTTTCTCATATTTGACCTTGCAGTAAAATGGTCAAGGTCAACCCAAGGTCATAATTTGAACAATCTTGGTAGTACTCGAGTACCCAATGCTACATACCAAGTTTCAAGGCCATCGTTCAATTGGTTCTGGAGAAGAAGATTCTTAAAGGTTTTTACCATATATGGGCGTGGCGGCCATGTTGGTCATATGACCTGGACAGTATGAATAAATTTTTGTTCCCTCAACCCCTGGAGGCTCTATATGAAATTTGGTTTCAATTGGCTCAGTGGCTGTTGAGGAGACCTTGACCTCTTAAAGTCATAAATCTTCACGTACTCATTAAGATGACTGTAGATACTGGTTTTTAGCCCAAAATCTGCAACAGTTTCCAAGATATCTTATGTTCTAGCATTTTGCCATATAAAAGCACAAGGAAGCAAATTTGACCTTGCCGTAAAAAAGGTCAAGGTCAACCCAAGGTCATAATTTGAACAATCTTGGTAGTACTCGCGTACCCGATGCTACATACCAAGTTTCAAGGCCATCGGCCTATTGGTTCTGGAGAAGAAGATTTTTAAAGGTTTTTACCATATATGGGCGTGGCGGCCATGTTGGTCATGTGACCACGACCGTTTGAACAACTTTTTGTTCCTAAGGTCCCAGGAGGCTCTATATGAAATTTGGTTACAATTGGCCCAGCGGTTTCAGAGGAGAAGTTGTTTGAAATTGTGGACGGACGGACGGACGGACAACGGACGACGGACGGACGACGGACGACGGATGACGGAGCCTTACCATCCTATAAGCTCCCCCGGAGCCGCTGGCTCAGGTGAGCTAAAAAGCAATTTAATATTGAAAATATGGTGTTTTTGAAACGATCCACTTTCAACAATAGAATATTGTATTCTAAACAATTTCAATATTAGTCTGGCAGATCCGTAAGTCAAGACATGTAATAATTATCAAAAAAATTTAGTCAAAAACTTTTCCATTTTGACTTTGGAAAACTCAGCTAGCCCTCAGACATATAAAACTGTTGGCTGTTGGAAAACAATGCTGAACTTGATAAGATTGTTTTTCTCTCTTAATTAGGAGATTTTTCAAAGACAGCCTGCATATTCATTATTATGAAACTTATGAAGGACAGACAGCATATTCCAGGCTTAAACCAAACTGCACAACAAGATTAGTGCAGTCACTCGTTGTAACAGTTACAGTAGTCTCAGAGCAAATGAAACTTTGCAATATTTTCAATATTATTAGAATTGATTGATTGATTGATTGTTTTGGGTTTAACGACCCTTTGAGACAATATTTCAGTCTATATCGGGCCGTCTCCCAGAGAAAGGGAGAAAGAAAAGAGAAATGATAGACGAGAGAAAAAATGTCCAAACAGCCCCCATCCGCAATATTATTAGAAACTGCAATGCTAAATCTAAATGCATTTACTGGCATTACAGGAAACAAAATGTTCACTTAAGATAGAAATATTAAGAATAAGTAAACATGACTTAACAAAAGTGCCATTAACAGGTATGTGTAATGAGAATAGAAAAAAGATTTCAAGTGGTGCACAAAGGAGAAAGATTTGCTTAAAGAACACAGTGCTACTTAACTAATAGAAAAGGTGTTTCATCATATTTGGGAACAAACAAGACTAAAATCAGCCAACACCTTCATGCAGGCTGATCAGCCTTCAGCATTTCTATCAATAAGAAATCTAAATTAAGGTGTATGGGTACATCTTCCAAGTTTTTCTTCTATTTGTAAAAAGGGAAACAACTTTTGTGACTACTTGTTTGATTCCCCGACTGCTGAAGCCCTTCAAAAGAGAGATTAACTCTTAAAGGAAAGAATTTGCTCCTGTAGGAGCAAATATTTTTTTTTAAGAGTTGATCCCAATTGAGAATGGTGACAAAACATGAAAATTGCAGAGTTGCTTCCCTTGCAAGTGTACCCATTCACCTTAAAAGGTGCAACTATTGCTAATTTGAAACGACAATATTTGTCAGAGAGTGCAGTGTACATTACAAATCACTATCATGTTACGTAAGAAACAAAGGGGATGCTGAAAATTAAACACTACATATAAGTTTCTAATACAGATGGTGCTATATCAGAGATATACATGGGAGTTAACTCTCACCTCCCCCTTCTTTAGGAGACTGAGTTTCTTCCCCTTCTTCTTCCCCCTCCTCCTCCTCTTCCCCTTCCTCTAACCTCCTTTGTCTCTCAGCTGAGAGAATTAAATTAAAAAATTTTCAAGTCATTCTAAACAGACTATTTACTCATAAATTTTCTAGTATGTATGCTACTGTTTTGTAATTTAGTCTAGGCTCAAGAATAGTCCATGGAGATTTAATTTCAAAATTGTTTTCAGAAGATATGTGAATCTCCACACATGAAGAGTGATCTGGCTCACAAAATGTCAACATTGTCTACCTAGCATAACACAACTACCTTGCATATAAACTTCCTAATTCAGAAATAAACTCTGACACAAACATCATGTTTTTTGGAGGTTTTTTTTTTTTTTAAAGTTTCATATTTTAGCTTAATAAGAGGCAAAATATGCTACTATTCCCTACTCCTAAGCTTAATTCTGACGTAAATGAAAAACATATATATATCCCCAAAGTACACTCATATATAAACAGAATGATCCAGTCAAATAAAACATTCAATTAATATGAAAATAACCAGCAAAAAAAAGCAAATCTTAGCTGTAATGTCATGACATCTTTATATAATTTATGTGCTGTTTTACAATATACTAAGTAGAAACTTATTATTCAAACATGCAGTAACAAATCACAAAACTCTATTACACTGAAGACTTTCACAGGCTGAAAAACCCAACATTAACAATTTATGACATTGAAACCTTGAAAAAAAAATTAAAATACTATTACATACTATCATATAGTATACTATATTAAAATCTTTGGGGACAATACAGTGCATCTAAAACCTTATCCACACATGAGGAACAATATAAAAATATGACTGGTAAACAGAAATTATTACCCTAATGTGCTTATGTATTGGGACACCTAAAACCATTAATTTTCAATTTGTCCCAAATGGAAAATTAATGGTTTTTAGGTGTCCCAATATTTAAGCACATTAGGCTATGTTGTAGGAATGTTATATGTTACAGCTTCCACATAAAATAAAAAGACTCACAGAAGGTAGTGCTTCCCGTTTGCAATAGAACTTAATCCAAGCACTCAACAAAAGTAGCTGACAATGGAAAATCAATCCCTATGTCACGCTTCTGCCAGCAAGGGCATAACTGTCTATAAGTAAATACGCAGATGCATACTGAAATTTTGTCAAATTGACAAAATTTCAACACGCAGCTGCCTATTTGATGACACTGAGATTTTGTAAACTGAGCAATATTTCAACAGAAACTGCAGATGAACACGACTGCTCGAAATACCTTTGTTGCTAAACTCCTATTCTTGCCAGCACGAGTTATACAATTGTGTGTAACATGTAATTACCCCTAGTTACGACCCTGGACAGTCTCAGCAAGACAAGAATGCATGTCCCTTTCAGGAATCTGTAAAACTGTGCCATTTTCTTTCTGAATGTTGCAAAAGTGTAACAGTAAAAGGCAAGGACAAAGCTCCAGACAGGGGGTTATTTCACAATAGTTTTGAGGTACTTTCTGTCAGTTCTCCATAAGAAGGTATATTGTAGGTCCTGTATTAGACATCTCAAAGAGTGACTTTTAATGCAGACATTACAACCCACATGTACATTTTTATGAAGAATTAAGATACCAGAGGCCCACATAAGGTGAGTATTTGATGATGATTCTGGAATATTTTTTTCTTGTTTTTTTTTATTTTTTTTTCAATAAAAACTTTTATCATAAGACATGGCTGTTATTTAGTGGATAACATTGTGTCATAAAAATTGTATGAAGTATAATAACACTTTGTGGGGTATATGTAATGTCATTAACAACTTCCGTGTCAGCTATGCCTTTTTGTACAGAAATAATGTTCATTTTGAAGGCAAAAAAAAAAATCCCACTTTAAAGGGTCATATGATGTTACACTTGTGGTCATTTCATATAAAATTTATGAAACTTGCCGATGGCTCGTTGGCTCATTTCATAAATTTCATATAAAATGACCACTCATGTAAGATCCTCTAAATTTTGCAACCCCTTATTAGAACTGTCTCTGCAAGACAGTTCTAATGAGGGGTAACAACATATGTTTTATGGAGAATTAACAGAAATTATCTTAAAATTATCTTCAAATATCCATCTTATCTGGACTCTAAGCAATAACAAAATTACCAGCACCCCTTCTCTGGAGCTTTGCAAAATCTTATCCATAACCACTAAAGACTAGACTAAGTGCTAAAATATGGAGAGTGCAGTAAGGGGGATAACTCTAAATGTCTACCTTCTCTTTCCTCAGCTTCTCTCTCAGCTTGTTCTTTGGCCGCTGCTGTAGTGGTGAAGTCAAACAAATGTTTAGTTTCTATACTAACAAACATATTACAAGTACAAAGCTAACCAGTTCCAGGTAACTAACTCGCTATCTATTAACCCACTATCCCATATAAAAACCTGAACCCTATTGTTCAAAGCTAATGATGGCATTAGTATGTAACATTAAAATTATTATGTTACACAACAACTACACTGAAAATTTTACAAGACAATGTCAGAAGCCAAGGCTACTTACATTCATTTCAGAAAAAAAAAATCAAGTGTGTTTGATATTAATTTGCTAAAATATTTAACAAATTTGTCTCTTCTCAAATTCATTTACTTATGATGCTTTGAACAACTAGGCCTTGGTTATTTTACAGGCATTATCAAAAGCCCCATAACCACTTTGTTATAGTACCCCATACCCAGCATGTAGAAATAATATTGAATGGATGGCTGTTACATTTCACCAACAAAGATATGATGTTGTGTGCCGGCTGGGGAAACATGTTTGCAAACAGAGCTCTAGATAATGGAAGTTTGCTTCCCCTTCCAAAATAAGGTCTACTGCTAAAGGAAAGAATTTGCTCTAATGAATAACTTTTTTTTGCTTGAAATAAGAGTACTACTGGCTTGAGAGGAAGAAAAAGACAAAAAATGGCAGAGATGCTTCCTCTGAAAGTAAATCCATTCACTGTCAAGTTCCTCTTATCTTGAGCTCTGCTTATGAGTAATCTATATATTATAAAGTCTTCAGTACATAGTATGAAACATATAATTCGAATTACTCATTAATTTGGTAAAGTTTCAGTAATAAAGATTTTGTATCTATTCAGTCACTGTCCTTTGAATGATACTTTATGAATCTATGAAAGGATTTTTTCAAAATATCACATAATACATAATTTCAAAAGTCAGACATAAAAAATAAGAGAGAAAAAAAAATGCTGTAAAGTTCAGAGCAGTTATCAGAGCCCTAGATAAGAGGGAGTATTTGGTGATAATTAGGGATAATTTTTGTTAATTCTGGATAAAAACATACGTTTTGACCCCTCATCTGAACCGTCTCGACGAGACGGTTCAGATGTGGGGTCACAACATATGGTTTCAATGAGAAATAAAGAAAATTATTTCTCAATTATCATCAAATACCCCTCTTATCTAGAGCTCTGGTTATGAAACGGTATCAACACTGACTGGAAACAAATCCAGAAGTACTATCATAATATAGAAAACTTGCAAAAAGATACTTTTCAGTTTGATATTCATTCATACACCACCTTGTGGTTCATTCACATGATGCAGTGATTTAAAAATGAAACCTGCTTTCACAGTTTGTTGGAAATACTATGCATCAATGCAAATATATATCTGATTTTCCAAAATCAACTCGTAACATCTTTGAATTTAGAAGAACTAAGTCACCTTTTTGCTGATATAACTTAATTACATCAAATATTTCATGTTATCCAAAGTTCATGTGGTGTTCAAATAACTTGATCCTGATAAGGGAGGCAACAGGGATAATTTAGGGACAATTTTACTTATTTTTCCACAAAAACATATACTGTGTCCCCTCCTTAGAACTGTCTTTCCAAGACAGTTCTAATGAGGGGTCACAACATATGTTTTGTTGAGAAATAAGGAAAATTATCTCAGAATTATCCCCAAAACATCACCTAATCTGCAGCTCTGATAATTAACATACCTTCAGCTGCTTCCTTGGCGGCCTGCTCTGCTTCAAGTTGTTCTTTGATCTTATTTCTCACTTGAGCTATAGCCACCTCTGTAGCGTCTTTCCTGGCTTGTTCAATGGCTTTCTTCTTCTCCAGCTCAAGTCGTGGCTGGATCAGTTTGTTCATGTCTAAAACCTAGAGAAACAAGATTTTGATGATAACAAGCTTTACTTGTTTAAACAACTTAAGTTTATATACATGAATCTCACAATACCATATATCAATCAAAGTCTGCATGAGCATGTACTGAAAACAGCAAATTCTTTCTTTTACCAGTTGACCCCTATTAAAAAGGAGAGAAAATCTGGAAATGATAGAGTTACTTTTCTTGGAAGTGTACCCATTTACCTTAGCAACTAGGGTATTTAATACTGGGTTTCTTCATCCTTAAGTGAGACTTGTTCTTAATAATCAGTCTCATGCACTAATCATAAATTGAAATATTTCATCAAATGACTTCTGGCATTTGAAATCCAACTATTTACTTATGGTTTTCTGCATTTCAAACAAACATATTCCATCATGAAATAGCTATTTTATGATCATTATGTTTGTTTTGGGGCCATGGAAAGACATAGTGTTATAAGTGAAATAGCACTATGTTTTATCCTGATTTGCCTTATTTGGCTTTGTAGCTTAGTCTCAGTGGGAGAAACATGATAGCATTATATCTAAAATAATAAAAGCATCGCAAACGACTGCGTGATACCCCGCCACTGCAAGCCTTTTTCACACACAGATTTTTCCAGATTTATTTTTTCTCTGTATGACTCCAGGGTGGGAGCAGCCTAGCCCCACTGAACACAGAGAAAAGTCTTTGTTATGACAGGACTTTTCATTACTCTGATCACTTACAATAAGCTTCCGATAAATCACTTACCACTCTACTCAAATACAATTTTAGTGAATTTTAAACTGGTGACCATGGGGCAGGGGCAAATAAACCATAAAGGATCAAATTTTAATCACCAGAAGCTTTTATTACTTCTATCATCAGATGTAAATTTATAAAAATCTGTTTCACATCAATATATATAGATTTTATCATCATTTTATGCATGTATATAGTCCGGGGGCAGGGGGAGATAACTCCCATGAGGTAAATTTGAGCATCACTGGAGGCCTTCATGACTCTGATCATTTGCTGAAAGTTTCAGAAAAATTGCTTCAAACTCTGATTTTATATGGAATTTTTCATGATTTTATTACATATATATAGCCCAAGGGCAGGGGCAGATAACCCCTAATGATAAAATTTCTGTCCTCATACAAAGCTTTTGTTACTTTTATCATGTTTGTGAAGTTTCATTATGATACTCCTAGTAGTTATGGAACTAGAGGCTAGAAACCATTTTTTGTACATTGACAAGTGCCATAACTCTGTCAGAAATTATCGATTTGCCCATTAACAATCCCAAGCGAGACATTCTTGGTACAAATGCATATGCAAAATTTGAAGGAAATCCATTGAGTAGTTAAGGAACTAGAGGCTAGAAACCATTTTTTGTACATTGGCAAGTGCAATAACTCTGTCAGAAATTATCGAAATTTGCCCATTAACATTCCCAAGCGAGACATTCTTGGTACAAATGCATATGCAAAATTTGAAGGAAATCCATTGATAAATACTTAAGTTATCGAACGGAAATGAAGTGCGGACGGACGGACGGACGGACGGACGTACATACTACGGACGGACGGACGGACGGACACACGGACGGCCAACATGAAAACATAATACCCCGTCACTAACGTGTGGCGGGGTATAAACATAATGACCCGTCACTAACGTGTGGCAGGGTATAATAATATAATGGATAACATAATTTCTAGGCTCTGCTGTACTTACTGTGGCATTATATTTCTGAGCCAGGAGATGACAAAAGGTAGACTTTCCACTGCAAGCTGGGCCGAGGACAGATATTTTACATGGTGGTCTAGGCTGTGGGGGAAGAAGGTAGGGGCGTGGGTTCTTTAGGAATTTCTCCATGGCCTCTGGACTCGATAAACAGTACACTTTGTCCAAGAAACTGAAAGAGAAGAAAATATTCAGCCTAAAGACTATCACTGACTTAAGCCATATTCTGCTAATATTTTTAACAAATACATCGAACATGGACTTGTCCATTTATCATTTACGGGTATATTTTACAGAAAAAAGAATAGTGAACACCGTAGCATATTACAATGTTGGTAAAACTTTATTCACATATCTGTTACGAATGAAGTTTGCCTGGAGAAATATACACCAAACAGAAAAGGGGTTGATGTGGCTGTGCAGATGCAGGCTTTTCAAATTAAAACATTACGATATATCAAAATGGGTTTTCTTATGTAAGATCTAATGAAGGGCCTTATCACATGTTTTAATGAAGAAATAAGAAAATCATCCAAGAATAATCCTCTAAAAGGAATCATAACAGAAGCTTGCAATGATCACTAAAATTTACCTAACAGCCAAATCTGGCTTCCCTGGAACAATACTCCCCTCCTGAAGAGCCACTGGACAATTTCTGAGCCACTTGGACCTTCTCCATCTGAACCTAGGGGCCACCATCTGTTTAGGAGCCAGCGACCTCATTAATTCATCGGTGTCTATATCTTCTGGAATCTCTTCCTCCTCTGGGTCATGAAGACGCAGTGGAACAGCAGCGTAGCGGAGAACAAAACAGTTAAGACGCTGCATCAGTTGCTGAAAAGTTGACAGAAATACACATGATACGCAGGCTGTCAATTCAGAGCTGCAGATTAGAAGCATTGATGCTGTTCTGTGATTATTTTTTCTCTCTCCTACCTTTTTTGTCCTCCATAAAACATATACATTGTGACCACTCATTTGAATTGCTCTGGTTAGGCTATTCTAATGAGGTCACAATGTACCCTTATCTTTTTATGGAGAAATACGAAAAAAATTATCTTTGTATCATCCTCAGATAATCCCTTAATCTAGAGCTCCGCATGGGCCCATGAACAGCAAGCACTGACTATTAATGTTTGACCCTTACAATGGCTGCACATGTATTTATGTGGTTATGCATGATCTGACCCAGAGTCCACAACGATGACCCAAAATTTTCTGGTCATACAACCATGTTCATTCTCATGGCATCTTTAGAAAAAGAAACTATTATGTTAAAGTCAAAACTTTTCATATTCTGTTTGCTCATCATGATTTCTGATCATTTTTGCATTGGTTTCAAAATTTCTCATACTTAAGGTGGCTTCTGACATATCAATTATAATATTATAACTTTGAGAGGTCATCATTTTTAAACAAAGATGATTTAATAAAAAGATTTTACTGTAAATATTCTAAAAATTGGCACATCTAAAATAATACTGTAATTGTCTTAAAAATTTAAGAGTTTGTTAAATGCATTAATGCTTTTAAGGATGCAGATGGAACGGCAAATAGTGTAGACCCTAATCCGACTCCTGAAGGAGTAGATTTATCTGGGTCTGCACTTTTTGCTCAGACCTCTCAGTCCCAGTATTTAGAACTCTGATAAGAACAAAAACTCACCTTAAATAATGTTGCAGCTGTTTGATTAGCATCTAACTCAATCAAATATTGTTGGTCATGGTCAGCCATGTATTCCTGAAAGTGTTAAAACTGTGCTGTAACTTAATTTATCATATGACGTCGCATCTGAGAGTGTGATAAAGCCATGCATTAATAAGAGCTGTCGTCTGACAGCATAGCTCACCTGAACAGGTGCTTGCCCATCACACAGTCGCTTTGGTGGTGTGGACTGCTATGCATAAAACTTCAGGCAAGCATGTCTGTAATGACGACACATTTAGTAACAAAAGCTATCTCGGAAATAAGTCTTAAAATAAAATTAAAATTAAAAAAATCCACATGAAATTTCAAAGTCCATGAGCTTGAGGTCAAAGTACTAAGAGTTGGGGGTGGGGGTGGGGGGAGGGGGGGGCTAGGATGTATGAAAACCATGAACCATTATCTAACATCAGTCCAAGTATAAGTTTCAACTGAGTCCATCATGGCACTGTGAAATTATGTCTTCATAAATATAAAACTTTAACCAAAATCTTTAAGATAAAATTCTAAGTTGATGACCTTGACTTCAAGGTCATCCAGTGGGGTAAATATATAGTGTGTAAAAACTCAAAAAAGTGTCTAACATCAGTTCATGTACTGTAAACTAGATCTCTGTTACACATTATGAATCAGTATGCAATTAGAAAACTTTAATAAAGACCAAATTTCCAAAGTCCCTGACCTTGACATCAAGGTCACTGAGCGGGGTGGGGTAGTCCTCTGTAAAACTTTGGACTAATATCTAACTTAAGTGCAAATATAAAAAGAATTCATCACTGGGTTCAGGTTAAAAGACTTTAACCAAAACATTCAATCAGTAAAAAGACAATTTTCTAAGTCCATGACCTTGACATCAAGGTCACTGAGGGGGTGGGGGTAGTACCTTGGAAAACTTTGGACCAATATCTAACTACAGTGCAAGTATCAAAGGAATCCATCCATGGGTTAAGAAGATATTGGGCTTTAAAAAACTTTAACCAAAACATCCAGTCCAAAAATACTCCCAATTTTCTAAGTCCATAACCTTGACATCAAGGTCATGGAGTGGGGTGGGGGTGGTACCCTGTTAAACTTTGGACCAATATCTAACTACAGTGCAAGTATCAAAAGAATCCATCCATGGGTTAAGGAGATATAGGTCTTTAAAAAACTTTAACCAAAACGTCCAATCCGGACGCCGACGCTGACGCGGACACGGACGCCGACGCCGGGGTGACAACAATAGCTCTTCCTGAACTTTCGTTCAGGCGAGCTAAAAACGATAATCCACTAGTGGATTAAATATGCAAATTACGTTGTAACGTTATACGTTGACGTCCATAAAAACGTCGCGTTTTCTAATGGCGAAATCGTGACATTTTAGTGCAATTTTGCGTGTAAAATGCGATATTAGTGTCATATGATAAATAGAATCTTGCATTCGTGCTCCTGTATTATTGAATTTATTAAACTTGTTGGGGAAAACCGATAAGATGCTCGGCAAAGCCTCGCATCTTATCTTTTTCCCCAACTTGTTTAGTAAATTCAATACTACATGAGCACTCATGTAAGATCCTCTATGTGTATGGGCATAAACTCTTTTTTGCCTCCCTCCTCAATGCTTCCTCAAATGTGGACTAACTGCAGACATCATCAACAGAATTTATGAAGTAAAGCTGAGTTTCCTTTATTTTTGCCAACAGAAAGCATACCGGTAGTAATGAAATGCATAGATGCCTGTTACAGTCAACAATGTTGGCAGATTATTTGTGCCCTAGAATAATGGTCGGAAGAATCTGGAGAAAATAATTACATTTTTCAGCCAGTTTATAAAACAGTTCAGCATTAAAACCATTTTTGTTGAGAACTCAGTTATTGTTTTTGTAATTAGATATACCACTTGGGCTCTATGCTAACCGTATGATTTATTTCACAAATGACTTCCAAACAGACAGATACTCTACAAATCACTTTTGGAGTTGACCTACTTCTTATGTTAAATCCAATAAACTTTACCTCTAGTATTCTAAGAATGTTGAGCTTGTATTTGCGTATATTTTTCTCCACTTGTTCTGGAAGATCTTCAGGTCGGGTTATTATTCTCTCCAATACTTCAGCTGGCAGCTCTGGTATAATTTCACCATCCTGCAGAAAGACAGTTTAGTTTGAAGGCAAATGAATGCAGACCCAAGTTGCTACACCATTTTTTTTTTAAGGGAGCTAATTTGTGAACTTATTTGCTTCTGTAGACAACAAAGACTTTCTAACATTGAAGCTACTTTTAAAGGGAAGATCTCCTTACAGAAGCAAATTCTTTCCTCAAGAGAAAGCCCCTATAGAATGGCTGACAAATTCTTTTAACTAAGCATTTCCTCCAATGTTTGTGTCCCCATTTACCCTTACAATCAAATTCAAACGCATATAGGAGCCCCGGCAGCTCAGTGGGTTATGTGCTGGCATGCTGATCCAGCAGTCCTGTGTTTGAGACCCGCTGTAGGCGGGAATCTTTTCAGTCTTAAATGGGGTTCCATTACACACAGCCTTTCATTATCACCCAACCATCATCCTGATATAACTTAAATACTGTTGAAAATGATGTAAAGTTGCAAGTCATCCATTCATCCATCATATGCTTATTTTGATGATTGATTTATCTGAGTGAGAACAATAAATAATTAAAATAATGGTTATAACTAGTGTATTGCAGTCACTTAGTAAAAAAAAGAAAGGAGAAGAACTTCATAAACCTATGAAGAACTGAGTGTTCTAATGCTTAACCATCAGCTGTTTGCAAATAAAATTAATTCTTTAATCTCAAACTCCTCCCTACTGCCAACCACCCTGATATGAAGACTGTTGAGCTCAATACATACAATTGACTGAACTTTCTAAAACTCAATACCCATGCTTAAATGGAAAAGAATCAATACCCATGTTTAAATGGAGAAGAATCAAAGAATATATGTAAATTATCATAAAGTCCCTTTATATGAAACTCTGAAAAGCTATTATTTCAAGGAGTTCTCAACTTCATAAAATCTCACTTAATAATTAAAATAAAACCACAAAAATTATAGCAAAATATAAGTACTCGTTTTTCTACAACATAAAGATAAACACGAGGCAGTTAAACAACACACCTATTTGATACATTAAATAATGTAAAAATTCTAAGTATTGGGACAGACAGGTCTGAGCAAACAGTCTGATCAGGGCCTACACTGTTTGCCATTTCATCTTCATCTTTTGGGCATACGACTGCACTGTAAAACCAAATTGCTACACTCAAAGAATACTTACACTCTTTCAATCACACACTCTTTAAATCTTTTTTAAAGATTTTTATTACAGTAATTACTTTAGGTGTCCCAATATTTAGAGTTTTTGCGGTATTGAAGCACTTATTGTTAATAAGCAACAATAATATTTTTTGAATTTCCACATTTTGATATTTCATCATGAAAATCCAAACTTTGGCTTAAATTGTTTCTTTGTCACGGCATACATGTACACTCGAAATTATCAAAGCTGACATAGAACACAATTATTATCTCATTACAAATTCATCATAAGCGTTAACATACAGAACAATGCCTTGATCATTATAACTTACCGGCATCTTAATACCTTTCACTTTTTTCTGCAATTTATCACACATGCCTTAGGTCTGGGATTAAGCTATGGGCAAATTCTTAAATCTCATATATTTTACGTATATGTGTACTTGACACACTCAAAAACTATGAATCTGGATCCCATTGCATCGCCTTAGCCCAAAAGTCAATAACTACTATTAAAATATATAAGCAGTGATTGAGTTTTTGCGCCAAGGTGACGAAATTTGGTCAAAGCAAACAAGATGTTACATTTTCTAATGCATTGTACAATAATGTGCTACCATTTTTGGCTAAAAGAATGTAAGAAGCCTATGCTTTGTAATCAATGAATCAGAAAAATAACTTGTGTGTCTTTAAAGAAAACTAAGTTGAAGCAGGAATGACATTTTCAATTGTCTGATAGCCAACTTGGTAATTATCTGGGTAAAATATGACCTTAGTCATGTATTTATTCAAAGAACAAAGAAAGGCAACAAAATGGGATAAACAGGTGAACTGTGACACAACAAAACCAACAAACTAAGGATAAGATCTCTAAAAGCACTATGCTTGTTTTCTGATCCTATATAGTATCTATGTGTTTATGTATATACTAGAAAAGAGCCCGCGCAAGCGCGGAAATATGTCATGATAGTCAAGTTTATATAAAAAGCGAGTTTTAATTTTTCAATGTAAATGGCCTTAGGCCTAGGTGAAGATATGACCTTTACCATGAATACTCACTAAAGCTTCATTTACCTAATAAGTTGTCTGCATCTACAAACTTTCAGGTAGAAGACTGCATTGTTTCTAAAAAAATCAACTTTTTTTACTTTTTCCTATAGAAAAACCTAAGTGACTCAAAAGTTGACCTTGCCGTAAAACAGATCAAGGTCATCCCAGGGTCATCATTTATATAAATTTTGTTGAGCTTTTCAGTCCTTGATGCGACATGCTAAGTTTCAAGATCATAGGATTTGTGGTTCTGGGGGAGAATTGGTTGATTTGATGCTTAACGTCCACGGTAAACAGCTAAGGTCATGTCGGGACGGTCAGTTAACCTAACCACACTATTCCTGGGTAGGCTTAGACCTCCTAAGCGGCTAACCAGTGCTAAGTGCACATACTTTCACCAGTAACTGACAACTGCCCTTCTTGAATCAGCGGAAGGAGAAACAAAAGTATGTGGCCAGACCGGGTTTCGAACCCAGGACCTCTGAGTTATGAGTCAGGTGCCCTACCGATTGCGCTACGCGGCCCGGCGTGGTTCTGGGGGAGAAGATTTTGAAATTTTTTACCATAATAAATGTTTGCCATCTTGGTTATGTGACCTGTCCTGGGTATTTTTTTTCTGGAAATATTGGGTCCTGGAACGTTTTGGGGGAAAATATCCAAGCCCTCTGAAGACTAAAGGCTTATTTAGCTTCGTTGAATCATTGAAATTGATTTGTCTGCTTCGCTGGAAAAAATGCCCTTTCTTACCTGGCGCATGTGTGTTAACCTTAGACATTTTTAATTTTTGTCTTTTCGAAAGTTCAGTTCAGTTTGAATTCTCCTAACGACGTTCCCCAAGTGGCTCAGCGGTACGTAACCATAGCCCCACACACTTGGCGCCGTATGTCCGTCCAACTATTCGAAAGACCATGTGCGTTGAGCTTTATTCTTCAATGGGCGAGTTCGATTGGCTACTCGTAATGACTATCGTTCTGGAAGAAAATGGGTCGTTTCGAGCCAGGGCCGTCGAGACTATGACCATTTAGTTCTTCATCCGTTTAGACATATGAGCAAAAATACAAAAATAAATCGTTATTTATGGGGAATGACGTATGTTCGTGGGTCGGATTTTTGCATTAGAACCTGCTAAATTTGGACTTGCTAAGCAGCGCGCCGATATAACGACGCAGAACCGAAACGAGACTAGATTAATTTAAAACGTGCATTCCAGTACACGATAATTTCACTCGAACGCACCCATTGTTGACATCGAAGTTTCTAGAAAAATACTTGGGAGAATTTAAAATGAAAGACGAATTTAATTCCCAAATTCTTTAAATCTACGTGAACCTAAAACACACGATAACCGAAATTATTAATGATAGCAATATGCGAAAGAACCAGACTGAGTATAGAAATTACGTTTGAAAATGCCACCAATTTTGAAGTTTATGCGTTACTTTGTTTATTTAGTATTATAGATATATATAGCCTATGCTATGTTTACATAATTTGAATGAAATACTGTTTAAACCAAAACCAACAAAGTGGTATTGCGCCATGCAAAGTCTCAGATCAGCCTGGGCCTTTATCCAGTCTGATCAGAGTCTTCGCTGTGCTCTTCAAGGGTTACTCTGATCATACTGGACAGATGCCCAGGCTGATCTGAGTCTTCGCTGGGCATACATGCCACTTTGTTGGTTTTGTCGTGTCAGGGCTCAGGTAAATCATTCCAGCCCAATTTCTTGGTCCGGACAGTGAAGACTCTGATCAGACTGGGCAGATGCCCAGGATTATCTGAGTCTTCAGTGGATGCACATGCCACTTTGTTTGTTTTGACATTTTTCGACTCAGATGGATCATCCCAGCCTAACTTCTTGGTCCGGTTGTTCAAAACTAACAAAGTCATTAGTTAACGAGATGTTAAATTTTCAAACGTATTCTATGTAACAACACTGCCGGTTTTGCCGAATATTGTGAGGAGCTTTTCCAATTTGCAGTACAATTTTTCAGAAAAAAAAGAATACTGCATTTGTTTTTGTGAGTACTATAAGCATTAACGAATCCTCAACTAATGACTTTGATAAGCCAACGATGCTTTGAACAACCAGGCCCTGATATGGCTCCAATTTCTTCTTACCTCATTTGCTGTCTCTTCCTCTTCTCCTTCTTCCTCCTCTTCTTCTTCTTCCCCTTCTCCCTGCTTCTCAGCCTGTAACATAACCAGCATATATACCCTGACAAAAAAGAAAGCATACACTTTTTGAATGCTCATATTTTTTTTTTATTTTCACAGTACAGTTCTGAAATTATTCTGCATGATTCTCTTTTACTTGATGTACAAAATGTTATTGTATTTTCACTACTGAATAAATGCTTCACGACACTATATACACATTTCGATTTTGCACTTTTTTTATGCACACCATACATGTACATGAAAACATATTTGGTTGCTAATTAAAATTTAAGTTCCAGATGTGTTTCTAAGCTATATATTATATTACCTCTTTGACTGGTCTGTCTGGGTTATATATGTCTTGAATGAAGATTTCACCATTAACAGGATCCACCTTCTGTCCACATCTACGTCTCTCGAGATCTTTGTCTGGAATCTACATAAACAAACAGGTATGAAAACATCTCACTTTCATGGCACCAGTGATCTTTTTTTTTGTGAGAGTCTGAACGATTTGCTCTTTCTTTGCCTAAAAATTTCACTAAAATACATCCGGGGCCGTATTCATAAAACGACTTAAGTGGTTGCTATGCTGTTGCTAAGGGTGAATTTCTTTGAAGGAGATTCCCTACAACTATGAAATTTGCTCTGGAGGAACAGTCTTTTTCAGACTGTTCCTCCAGAGCAAATTTTATTGTTGTAGGAAATCTCCTTCATCGAAATTGAGCCTTAGCAACAGCATGGCAACGACTTAAGTCGTTTTATGAATACGGCCCCAGATGGGAAGAAGAGTCTCATACAAAATGCAATTCAGAGAGGAAGAGTAACTAGGTTTCTCTTTGAAAACTTCTTGCATGTTTCAGCTACTATGAGATAATTTTCTCTCATAGAATTTAGGGCCAGAATTGTTCATGTGACACAAATTGCTAAGAATAACAGATACAAGTATTTTGACTCCTTGTGAAAGTTGGAATATAGCTTATAATGATAATATTGTTTTTTTGTATAATGATACAGTAAGTACATACATGTATATTTTTTTTTCTCTTATTTAGCAAACTTCCACTTATATCTTGAAGGAGTATCTTAGATGTAAAATACATGTAAACTACTTTTGTTCTTTACCTTTAGATTTATGATAAAATCTGGTTTCAATTTCCAGTTTCTGACAAGCTCCAACTGATCTTTGACAGACATATTTGTCTCTGACAGGCAAGGGAAATCATCGAGAACATAACCTGAAAGTAACTTTAATGACTACAGAAAATGTTTGCATACAAAAATAGAATATGAGCCGCGACAAGACAAAACCAACAATGTGGTTGTGCGCCCAGCGCAGACTCAGATTAGCCTGGGCATCCGCCCAGTCTGATCAGAGACTTTGCTCCGCATGGAGGCAGCTTAGACTCTTAGCTACTTTTAAGCACTTAGCGAAGGATCTGATCAGGCTGGGTGGCTGCACAGGCTGATCTGAGTCTGCACTGGGCAGACAACCACTTTGTTGGTTTTCTCGTGCCGTGGCTCAATTATTTATCTAAGGTTGACCTTCATTATCTCATAAACAGGGGCTGGATTCATAAAACGACTTAAGTGGTTGCTATGCTGTTGCTAAGGCCAAATTCCTATGAAACTATCAAATTGGCTCTGGAGGAACAGTCTTACAAAGACTGTTCCTCCAGACCAAATTTCATAGTTGTAGGGAATCACCTTTATAGATATTTAGCCTTAGCAACAGCGTAGCAACGATTGAAGTGGCTTTATGAATATGGCCCCATGTATCTCAAAGTATCCTCTTGTATCAAAGAAGATAGCTTGAATACATAAACTATTTTTCTTTACATTTCTTTACATTTCTGTTATCTCAAACTACTGGTATCTCAAAGTAAATTTTTGGGATCAGAAAATTTACTTTGCCATACCAGTAGTTTGAGAAGAACTTCGACTTTCAGATTTTGTGAGTTAACTGTATACTTTTCATGTTTACAAGAAAACTACAGACATTTTCCTGTGTGCTGTTGTAAGTACCTCAAATACTGAAATTTTTTTAGGTGAATGGCTACACCTCCATGTTTTTCTGCTTTCTTTACATATGGGAACAACTTTCATGACTTCCTGCTTGCATCCCTGGATGACGAAGCCTTTCTAAATTGGGGTCTTCTTTTAAGAAACAAGACTTGCTCCTGGGGAGCAAATATTTTTCCTATACAAGTCAGTGCTCCAGATAAGAAGGGGTAACAGGGATAATTTAGGTATAATTTTGCATATTTCTCCATAAAAACATATTTTGTGACTCATCATTAGAACCGTCTCGCCAAGACGGTTCTAATGAGGGGTCACAACATATGTTTTCGTTGAGAAATAAGAAAAATTATCTTCAAATTATCCTCATTACCCCCTCTTATCTGGAGCTCTGCAAGTAGAACTCCACTGAGAAGGGAAGCAAACAGAAAATGGCAGAGTCGCTTCCTCTGAAAGAGTATCCAATCATCTTAAGGATTGCTGTAATTATCTTCAAATTTCAACAAGCTATTTTTTGAATAAACAAACTGCTGTTAACTTTCTGTATCTGCCACTGAAACAAAATTTTGCCAACAGTGCAAATGCTGATCCTTGAGCTGTCTGACTTGAAACTACAAGTTTACTCAGGCGCTTCTGATCAGAGCTCCAGATAAAAGGGGGGTATTAAGGATAATTCAAAGATAATTTTCCTTATTTCTCAACGAAAACATATGTTGTGACCCCTCATTAGAACCGTCTCAACGAGACGGTTCTAATGATGAGTCACAAAATATGTTTTTGTGGAGAAATATAATTATCCCTTAATTATCTCTGTTACCCCTTCTTATCTGGAGCACTGCTTCTGATCATTCTGGTGTTATTTTTTTATATGCCAAACATAGTTTAATTTCTGAAAACCATTCAATACTGTCTGATAACTTCCACTTTGGCAGCCTTATCTTACTAATTATTCAAATACTCTGCAACTGTCGCATTTGGAGTTGTGGTGTCATGATATACGTCCCTTCTGTTGCATCCCATATCAGATTCACCTTCATGAGCAATATCGTTCAAATGGGGGGAGGGTGGAGTGTTGAGAGTTGGACACTAAAGGGGCTGTTACTTACCATGGTGTGCAACTTCTGGTGAATTGACTTTGTCTTCAATCATTTTGATGACCATTTCCTCTGGAACAGCTTCTCCCTTCAACAGTATCTCAGAACATTTCAGACCAAACTCTGTCTGCATCTCAATGGCTTGTTGTAACATATCAGTAGCTGGAACATAATAGTATAGCAGTCAGTCATGAAGAGAACAATTTACTACTCGAAAAAAAAAATACTAAAAAAGAAAATAAGAATCAAAGTTTTTAATTAGTTATCCAGAATCACTGTATTAATCCTATTAAACCCCCAGAGGTGTTGCATTTTGTGAAAGAGGGGAGTCTAAAGTGCAGCAAATCAGTCAGTGCCAAAATACCTCTTAAAAGCAATAAAAAGATGATGGTTCACTTCAAAGGAAGCAATTCTACTATTTTTTGCCCCCCCCCCCCCCTTTTGTTAGTGGGGGTCAACTCTTAAAGGAAGAATTTGCTCCTCAACGAGCAAATTCTATCCTTTAAGAGTATACCCCATTTCAAAGAGCTACCTTATCCTGCAAAGCAAACAGGAATTCATGCAACAATATTTACATTATTTTCGGGAAAGAGCCAGGGGTCATTTATTACAGCAGGGGCATTTATTAGGATTAATTCTGTATTTGAGAAATGCAAAATCATGGCACTTGTTAAATAAGTATTTGAGAAACTAATCTGGAATCCATTGAATACTTAAAGGAAAACACTCACTAAATTATAAACTAACTTGAAATTGAAGAACTCGATGAGCAATTAAATTTGGTGAAAATGTCATGAAAATCGGACTTCCAGTAAGGAAGATATGAAGATTTGAAAAATTGCATACTTTTACTGACTTATTTGACTCAAATCATTTTTTTTATAACGTAAAAAATACATTTATGCACTTCATTCACCTGAAATATATTCCAAACTGAATTTATCTAAGATTTTTATTTTTCACTATGAGTTTATGACGTCATTCACTCACAGAATTGCTGGTTCCGAGCTCAATATTTAAATATTTTTAAACCTACATAACTTTTTTAATTTAAGTCCAATTTTCATGAAATTTTCTGCAAACTTCGTGTTTTATTGATATCTTCAATTTTAGACTAATTTGCAGTTAAGTGAGTGTTTTCCTTTAAGGTTTATACTGAATCATAAAGAGGCACCAGCACCATCTGATTAACTTTAAATTTATAATACATCTGAAGAACAGTAGTATATTTATAGTATGAAGAACAGTGCATTAAAGTGAATGGTCCGGAACTATAACGCATGCTCAGATATGTCTGTAATACAAGTCAGTTTTTACGAGAGTGCATCCTCTTGCTTTTCGTTTTGATTTTTATTGAACTGGACTGTTAAATTCTAATGTACCACTTACGATTAATGAGTTCACATTTCCACTCCATGGCAAATCTTCTTGCCAGAGTTGTCTTTCCTGAGCCTGGTTTACCAATGATGATGAAACAGGATGGTTTGGAGTGGAGAAATCGTAGCTCAGCCTACAATCAGAAACATATTTGACTGATATAGCAGCATTAGAGATCTGAAGCCGAAAATATCTGTGAAGTGTAAGAGCAAAGCTGGTCCTAACAGGCAGTATGTTAAGACCAGCCTTCCTCTTAAACTTCATAGTTTTTTTCGGCTTATGATGCAGCTTACAATATATACTTGAAGTGATGGTTACACACTCATATTGCAGCACACTCTTCAGTTCCATGCACTAAAACCCTCACTGAAACATGACTTAAGAGCTCTATGGTCCACTAGAGAGCCCCAATATTCACTAAAGGCCAATTATAAATTAATGCTGAGCAAGGATGACTTCAGTGCAGTTACCCGCTTTTAAAATCATTAAAGTGCAAGAAAAGCAGATGACAAAATTTATGTCAGACACTGCAAAATTTCAATAAAATGTTTTGTCCAAGCTTTATCCTTTTGAGAATTCATAGAGGGCAAACAGTGTAAACCCAGATGAGGCAGCTCAAAATGAGCGGCCTCATCTGGGTCTACACTGTTTGCAAATTCAGCTATTTTTGTTTTGGCATTTTGAGGGTTAAAACCAACCAATCACAGATAGAATAGTTACTGCAGTTTAAAAGATCTTTTAGATCTTTAATTTCATATCGTTTGTCATTATAAAACTGGAAATATTTGTAAAAAAAACATTATTATTATTCTTTTCCTTTTTTTTTTGTGCAGTTTTGTGCCCAGTGACATTTGAGCAATCAATGACAGATAAAAAAAATCTCTGTTTCTCTTGTACACAGTCTGAAATCTTGAAAAGCTTTTCTTTTGCTTTTAATTAAACTTACCTCATCTTCATTATATGGGTCATAATCCACCTTCTTCAGAAGAGCTTCAGTTTCCTCAGACTGCTGGGAAGGGTCCGATACACTCACAGCCTCCATTGTAATATTTCTGGTCACGTCTTCTTGAGCTGTGCCTTGTTGTATTGGACTGTCAGGCTTCTGTTCTGTTTCTAGCTGGCCATCAGGCTCATCTGGGGCCTGGAAAATTTGACAACAGTAAACAAAACTCTAAAATAAAATAGAGCTATTCAGCTATAAGCTGGGTCCCCCCCCCCCCCCCCTCCAAAACAACCAAAAACAAGAGGCCCACGGGCCACAAAGCTCACCAGATCTCTAGCACAAATTTAAAATTGCTGTCACATTTGTACAGGCTAGTACAAAATATGCAACTACAAAGTCTCAGTCTGACAGTCTGCTGAGTTGATAACAAAATATATGACTATTTCCCACATTATGATTGCAGTAAATGCCATTTTAATTTTCCACATCATTAGTCAACGTAAGTCTTATTTGCCATAGCAACCAAACGAAAGAGCTGATTTTCATGAAGAAAAAAAATTTAATTCCCAGCCCAAGGATACTAAAGATAAAATCTGAGCCCAATCGGCCCAGTGGCTTCAGAAGAGATAATTTTTTAAGCATTTTCCCCCCATTTTTTGCATTTTGGTTTCCATGGCAACCAATAAAAGGAGCAGTGGGCCAGAAAACATAAAGCTGATAGAACACTTCTCTAGCAACATTTCTATAAAAGTTTTGTCAGCATATCTGCAATGGCTTGGCAATAAGTGCCATTTTTCAATTTTCCCCATTATGAGTCAATGCTACTCTTAGTTACCATAGCAACCAAACTAAAAAGCTGATTTTCATATAAAACACAAACTTTCAATCCCCCAGCCCAAGGATACTACAGATGAAATCTGGGCTTAATCAGCCAAGCTGCTTCAGAGGAGATAATACTTTAAGTACTTCTTTTTCATTTTTTTGCATTTTGGTTTCCATGGCAACCAATAAAAGGAGCAGTGGGCCAAAAAAACATATAGCTGATAGAACACTTCTCAAGGAACATTTCTATAAAAGTTTTGTCAACATATCTGCAATGGCTTGGCAGTAAATGCCATTTTTCAATTTTCCCCATTATGAGTCAATGCAACTCTAAGTTACCACAGCAACCAAACTAAAGAGCCAATTTTCATAAAAAAAAAATGAACTTTCAATCCCCCAGCCCAAGGATACTACAAATGAAATATGGGCCTAATTGGCAAAGTGGCTTCAGAGCAGATAATTTTTTAAGTATTTTTTTTCCTTTTTTTTTGCATTTTGGTTTCCATGGCAACCAATAAAAGGAGCAGTGGGCAAAAAAGTATATAGCTGATAGAAGACTTCTCACGAAACATTTCTATAAAAGTTTTGTCAGCATATCTGCAATGGCTTGGCAGTAAATGCCATTTTTCAATTTTCCCCATTATAAGTCTATGGAAACTCTAAGTTGCCATAGCAACCAAACTAAGCGGCCGATTTTCATAAAAAACATAAACTTTCAATCCCCCAGCCCAAGCATGCTACAGATGAAATTTGGGCCCAATTGGCCCAGTAGCTTCAGAGGAGATGTTGTTTAAAAGTGTTGACGGACGACAGACGACGACATTAGACGACATACGACAGACGACGACGGACAACTGCCTATACTATAAGCTCCCCCGGAGCCTTCGGCTCTGGTGAGCTAAAAAAGCAGTGGGCCAAAACACATATAGCTGATAGAAGACATCTCAAGGAACATTTCTATAAAGGTTTTATCAACATGTCTGCAATGGCTTGGCAGAAAATGCCATTTTTCAATTTTCCCCACTATAAGTCAATGAGAACTAAGTTGCCATAGCAACCAAACTAAAGGGCCCATGATCATAAAAAACACAAACTTTCAATCCCCCATCCCAAGGACACCTTAGATGAAATCTGGGCCTTATCGGCCCAGTGGCTTCAGAGGAGATACTTTTTTACGTATTTTTTCCATTTTTTTTTGCATTTCGGTTTCCATGGCAACCAATAAAAGGAGCAGTGAGCCAAAAAACATATGGCTGCTAGAAGACTTCTCAAGGAACATTCCTATAAAAGTTTTATCAACATATCTGCAATGGCTTGGCAGAAAATGCCATTTTTCAATTTTCCCCATTATAAGTCAATGGGAACTCTAAGTTGCCATAGCAACCAAACTAAAAGGGCAATTTTCATAAAAAACATAAACTTTCAATCCCCCATCCCAAGGATGCCACAGATGAAATTTGGGCCCAATCGGCCTAGTGGCTTCAGAGGAGATGTCGTTTAAAAGTGTTGACGGACGGCGACAGACGACATACGACGACGACATACGACGACGACGACGGACGACGACGACGGACCACTGCCTATCCTATAAGCTCCCCCGGAGCCTTCGGCTCTGGTGAGCTAAGAAAAACCTACCGGCCTACCCTATCCTACATAAAACACAAGTACCTACAGAGTGTGAACATTTCATTTTATTTCTACAATGTGACAACTGTTTTTAAGTTAAAAACAAGGAAGCTTTAAAACTCTCAAATATACTCTGAAAATACCAAACTTGCTTTACAAAGGACAGTGATTACTCTCAAAACCCTGATAACGGCATCCTTGCCAAAGTTTTGGGACTATCAGAGCTGATATTATTTGCAGCTGATTATTTTGACTAAAGAGTAATACAAAAGAAAATGTGATAACATACTTGTGATTAAAACTAGAAAATTGTCTATAAGACACTACCCAGTAGGCACATCATGATGTCTAAATGACGTCGTACTGACATCGATGTGACGTCATTAGGAGCCAGGAGAAAAGGGGGCAGGAGCCGGGAAAAAGAGGGGAGGGAGAGGGAGAAAAGGGGAAGGGAGGGAGAGATGTATGGATGGGAGAATATGTTTTAAGAAGCAAAGAAAATAAAGGTGTGATGAAAAGTTTGTAATTACTGGTTTAATATAGAAACCTTCGAAATGTTAATAACAGCCAAATTTTGCAGGGGTGTATACAGTGAGTACAAGTGATGTCTACAACATGGCAGTGTACCAAAATGAACGGCAGTATCAAGTTGTGTTAGGTAACAAAATGAATCAATGTATTTTACAGTACAAAATTGAAAACTTTTATAAAGTTTAGGGCCAGGGAAGCAGAGAGAGGTCGGGAGAAGGAAGAGACTGGTTGGGGGGGGGGGGGGGGGGGGGGGGATCATCAAGCAAGATGAAGTCTATGTCATAAATGAAAAGAAATTCTTAATTGATTAAATCAAATTCCGAGTATACTTGAATGTAAACAGCGTCGAACATTGTACGTGAATAAAAGCCTAACAATTGTAAAATCACCTGGAGTTTAGTGGCAAGAAGCAACACAGCACAAACTGACCATTGCCAGCAGAACAGTGGCATTTATTAAGAAGAAGAAGAAGAAAAAGATCTCTAAATCTTATTAAACCGAGAATCTTATTTGCCTAACCAGGAGCTTGCCATTTACCATTGGCCGACTAGCTGCTGCTTCACCTAGGTGCAGCAGTGACCTATATATTAGAGTGACTGGCATCTCCAGTTAAATTTAGGTATTTTTCCAATTGACGCTTGTCGTGCCGCTGGACAGGTGAGTGGCTGAAAAAATCGATAATTCTATCGACCGCTTATTTCGCATCTAGAAATATTTTAATATTATCATTGTTTTATTTTATCTGTATAAATCATGTGTTCTTACAAACGATTGCGTTAAATTGTGTACTCAATTTCCGAAATTTTGATACCAAACTTGCCAAGTTTTTATTCGGTAGTTTTACTTGACGTAGTTAAAAAAAAAAAAAAAAAAAAAAAAAACAAGGGCTTCGCAAGCGGCGCATAATACGCCCGTTTTAATGTCATAAAGGAATTATAGAATGAAGAAGATTGTTTACAAAAGGACAGACAGGCAGACAAACAGGAGAAACCACACTTTAATTAATGACGGCAACATTATTCAAATATTTAACACATCAAATACTATTAGTATACCAAAAATCAGCTTCCAAGGTGAAGAGGCTCCTAAGTTGAGGTATGCCAAAGTCAAACAAGGAAGATAATTCATATACTAAATACACTAGATATACCAATCTTGGTTCTAATATATTCCCTTGACAATATACACATCTCGATAAAGTTGTGTTAAAATATTCTAAACGGTTAAGGAGTTACAGAGTAAACAGGAAATTTATGCATAGGCAGATAATCCAGTAAGCAAGGCAGAGTCATGGTTCTTGCTCAGGATTCATTGCCCCCATTATTACACACATTCCAACAAAGTTTCATTCTAATATTTCAAAGGGTTAAGGAGAGATGGAGTGAATGAAAATGCCTAAAAATAATGATCAAAGGGAGGTTACTCCAAAATTAAGAAAGGAGGAACAACCATTCTTATAGTGACACATCATCTTGTGATCATGCACATTGCTATAAAGTTTCATCTTGATATTTCAAAAAGCTACTGAGTTAATGTATGCACAACATAAGTATACACAAAAATAGCTGAAAAGAACTAATAAAAGGGATGTAACTCAGTAACGAAGAAAGGGAGAGCATCCATTGTTGTACACGATACATCGTTGGGACTTCAAACACATTTCTATGAAGTTTCATGAAGATATCCCAAACAGTTATCTAGTTATGGCGCGCACAAGACCTGCAGGGAAAAAAAAACAATCAAAGGGGCATAACTTGGAAACTAAGGAAGGGGGAGCAACCATTCTTGTATGCGATACATTCCCTCTACCTACTACATATGCCTACAAAATTTCATGAAGATATCCCAAATGGTTACTGAGTTATGGCGCACACAAGAATGTTAATGGACAGAGGAAAGGGAGTTAACTCCAAAATTAAGAAAGGGGGAGCAACAATTCTTATATGAGACATATTATCTTGTGATCATGCACATAGCTATAAAGTTTCATCATGATATTCCAAACGGTTACTGAGTAAATGTATGCACAACATAAGTATACACAAAAACAGCCGAAAAGAACTAATAAAAGGGATGTAACTCAGAAACGAAAAAAGGGAGAGCAACCATTGTTCTACGCGACACTTCGTTGGGACTTCATACACATTGCTATGAAGTTTCATGAAGATATCTCAAACAGTTATCTAGTTCTGGCGCGCACAAGACCTGTAGGGTAAAAAACAATCAAAGGGGCATAACTTTGAAACCAAGGAAGGGGGAGCAACCATTCTTGTACGCGACACGTTCCCCCTACCTAATACATATGCCTACAAAATTTCATGAAGATATCCCAAACGGTTACTGAGTTATGGCGCGCACAAGAATGTTTACGGACGGACGGACGGACGGACAGACGGACGGACGGACGGACGGACGGACAGCGCCATGACATAATACGTCCGTTTTTTCAAAACGGGCGTATAAAAACGGGCTGGAGGGCTTTTCAATATTAATACGGGAAACTTGTTTTATTATGCATTTGAATTAGGATTTTGATCTTGACTCTCTCTTACTTAGGAGAATATGCATGCATTGAAAATTGAAGGAAGTCAGTGACATAGGTTTTAATTAAGCTGAGTGGGTTGGAATTTCTATCAGAAATTATCGACGTGAATCGCCCATTTCATTAATGTTTACGTAATCAAATTACTATTCAACGTTAAGGTAAGCTTTGAATTTTATGATGATGTATTAGGAATAGGAAGTTTTGTGATTATTTTGCTTGGTTTTGGGGTTAATTTTAATTGATGTGACAATTCTTCTATGCATAACTATCCAACCCTCTGAACTCATTGTTGTATGGTGAAAACGGTGAAAAACAAGTTTTATTTTAAGATTGTTTTGACTCATTGAATCTGCACGAAAATGCATAAAATAGCACTCAAACAATTAACAAGGCATTCAACTATATGAAAAATATCATTTCCAGGCTCAAAAATAGTTATTTTGGGAGCCTTATTCAAAAACGGGGGAGTGGGGTTTTGAACATCCTGATTTGCCGATTTTCGCTACTTTCCTAAATAAGCATATTTTTATAATGTCATAAGACCATCATGATAGTAAATAAATGTCATGAAAATGATATTTAACAACATTTAGGTCCTTCCCCTTCCGTTTCCTAATGCTAAAATATTACCTCAAACCTTATTAACGACGGAGTACATCGTAAAAGAAGTGATGGCTTTTACGGCGGCGTCGCCATTTTCTTTCGAGTGACCAATGTTTCTCAATTTACATTGTTAAAAATAGCCATCAGAGGAGATGGCAAATCCCCCGACCGAAGACCCCCATGGGCCTTGGTAAAAAGAGTGCACTTCAAAACACATATTAGTAATTTGTCGTTCTTTTATGCCTCTGATTGACATTAACTGTTAACAGATGCATGATTATCTAACACTCAGACTAAAACAGTATGCTTGACTGCTAAAAAGAGGTAATACCTCAAACAGCCACCATATACACAAATGTATAACATACGATACATTCAACTTTCAAAATGTGTGAATAACTTCTAAAGTACAAGCCCTACAAATCTAATTTTGAGCTCTCTAGTAAGTGAATTTGGACAAAGAATCCAAATCTGGAAAAAAAAAATTTCTTTTTTTTTTTTGGGGGGGGGGGGGTGCAGGAGGGGTCACGGGAATGTGGAGGGGTAAGAGAGAGTTAGGAACACTGATAAGATATCACAGCATGATCATCAATATTCTAAAAGGTACACGGTTATTCAAATTCTGGAGCTGGCCAGGGTTATACAGCTATGGAGCAGAGACTCAAACAGCAGCTCAAACTACCAAAGGGAAATAATTCACTGAGTCTAAAAGCAAGAGTTATCATTCATGTATGAGACAAATTGTCATGACCTGTTCTGCATATCTGTGAAGTATCATGAAAATATTTCAAAAGGTATTCAAGCTATAGAGCGGACACCTAAAATCATCAAAGGGAAATAACTCCAAAAGTAAGAAAGCAAGAGTTGTCATTCTTATTCGCGACATATCATCATGACCTGTTCTACATATCTGTGAAGTATCATGAAAATATTCCAAAAGGTATTCAAGTTATAGAGCGGACACGAAATCAGACCTAAAATGATCAAGGGGAAATAACTCAAAAAGTAAGAAAGCAAGAGTTGTCATTCTTTTTCGCGACACACCGTCATGACCTGTTCTACATATCTGTGAAGTATCATGAGAATATTCCAAAGGGTATTCTAGTTATAGAGCGGACACGAATCTGCCAAAAAATCACACCTAAAACTATCAAGGAGAAATAACTCAAAAAGTAAGAAAGCAAGAGTTGTCATTCTTCTTCGCGACACATCGTCATGACCTGTTCTACATTTCTGTGAAGTATCATGAAAATATTCCAAAGGGTATTCAAGTTACAGAGCGGACACGAATCTGCCAAAAAATCACCAAAGGGGAGATAATTCAAAAAGTACAATAGCAAGAGTTACCATTCTTGTACGCGACACATCGTCATGACCTGTTCTGCATAACTGTGAAGTATCATGAAAATATTCCAAAGGGTATTCAAGATATAGAGCGGACAAGAAAGTGTTTACGGACGGACGGACGGACAGACGGACGGACGGACGCCAGGCTCATCGCTATATCCCCCGAACCTTTCTGTCGGGGGATAAAAATGAGCTCCAAAATCAAGCAAAATTATCACAAAACTTATATTCTAATACATCATTATAAAATTCAAAGCTTACCTTATCGTTGCATAATAATTTCACTATGAAAACACCGATAAAAATGGGCGATGCACATAGTTAACTTTTGACAGAATTTCAAGCTTTTTCAGCTTGTATTAAAAATGGCGCTCTAGTAGGAGGCGCTGCAGACGCATGCGCGACACGCCTCTTTGGACCGAAAGGTGAAGATGCGAGTCACTGTATTTATAGGTCACTGGGTGCAGCTTTCAATGTTTAAAAGAATTTCCACTTTCGGCCGCAACAATGTCCTGACTCAAATCATTCCATGGAGTGTTTTGAGATATGCTCAGGAGTCAGGTAATGTTTATATATGTATGGTCGATGTACCTGTTTTCAGGGTGCTCCAGGATTCGGTGTATTCAAATATATTATACGCCTCCTTTGGTCAAGGACGTCTACAGATGATTACTTTTTGCAAACAGAAAGTTGAATCAGCAAGTTTTATAACACACTAATTTACGCGCAAGTGCAGGTTAGTTTTGACGTCATCCATGACGTCATCGTTGGTGACCGTGGAAGCGGCCATATTGGAAACAATGCAACATGGGTTTATGGAAAGTACCGACGAAGATGACACGGCAATTAATTCAATTATGAACTTTTTTCTGATAATTCACAGACCGTTTCTACATCCTAAGGAATTACAGGTCTCACGAAGGCAGCCGATGTCAAAAGGATCTACAGCTGATGCTGTTTTGAAGGCGAGTTCTTTAACGCACCCTGAAAACTGGGGCAGTTTCTGAGAGCAGATTCAGCCGAGGGTCTGTTTGGATTTCATCAACTTTCATCAACATGGAGACATGCGGACATGAAATGTTCGTTACATATTACTTAGGCTAACACATATTTTTATGTCCACACAGACTATCAGTTGGTGATCTGTCACTCAGTTTTCATATTCCGAATAAATGTTAATACCGCAAAAACTGGTGCAGCCATCATATATGACTGTGATGAAACATCTGTGTAGTTTACCTTTATTTTAAATGGATTACTCGGACAATTTTCAATTTTTTTAGCATTTTAGCAAGTTTTTTTATTAATGACCTGCCAGACAACATAAGCTCCACAGTCCGCCTTTTTGCTGATGACTGTGTACTCTATAGAAATATTAGACGGTCCGAAGACCAACAGATACTCCAAGATGATTTAGATAAATTGGCACTTTGGGAAGAGGCATGGCTCATGAAATTTAATGTTGCTAAATGTCACTCTATGAGGGTGACTAGGCACCCCCCTCCAAAGCAAATAATCCATGGTTATACATTGCATAACCAAGTCCTAGAGAATGTATCGTCAGCCAAATATTTAGGAGTTGAAATTACGGATGACCTCGAGTGGGGTCAGCACATCAATGAAATTACCAGTAAGGCTACTAAGACTTTGGGTTTCCTTCGTAGAAACTTGACTTTTGCATCGAAGGAAATCAAGGCTGCTGCATATAAAACTCTGGTCCGGCCCAAATTAGAATATGCAGGGCCAGTTTGGATGCCCCATCACCAAGTTGATATTAACAGAATAGAAAAAGTACAGAGGACTGCTGCCCGTTGGACCTGTAGGCGCTGGCGCAATCAAAGCCATGTGGGAGAAATGTTAGAAGAACTCCAATGGCCAGACCAGCAGGAAAGACGACAGCAGGCTTCTCTGTCTCTATTCTACAAAATTCATAATAATCTTGCCATTGTAGATAAGAATAAGTACCTATCTGCAGACCTGGGGTAATTGTAATCTGTAATCGTGATTACTTGTAATTGATTACAATTTCTGAGTAATCATGAAGTAATCTGTAATCGTACATTTTTATGATTCCAAGTAATCGTAATGTAATCAATTACATTACAAAATGGGCTGTAATCATGATTACTTTATGATTACATTTTGATTACTTTGATTCATTTTCAGAAATGAGAAAAGAAGAAAAAAAGGAAACTTGCTCTTCTTTTTAATAGTTAAAAGAAAAGACTTGTGCAAAATAATAACAGAAAGCAGTTGATTATTCAAAGTGTCTTCAAACTGAATAAGAGAGAGAAAAACTGGACCTAATTTGTGTACAAAAGGCATCAGACCAAATTAAGAAACTGACAGAATTCCCTTGATACTCTTTTGGGGAGTAAAATTTAAGCAGTATCATAGTTATAAATATGCACACCTTTACCCACTTATGACTGGCAGACTCTTCTATCCTCACTTATTGGATAGGTTTGTTTTTGTTTTGTTTTTTGCATCTTTTTATACAAACTGTTAAAAGTATATGCCAGCAGTGAAGATCCTGATCAAAATGCTGCATCTGAGCATCTGATCTGGGTCTGCAATGTCTACCTGTCTCTTTTTATGAGATGCTAGGCATTAATGGGTTAATATTTAAGGATAAATTTGTTATTATGTAAAAACTGTGTGATTTTGGTACTCTTGAATGCAGGGTATTTCAGGTTAAGACTGGTAGCTGCCTTGGTTGACTTGTATTTTTATGACTGATTTACATGATTTATCATCTTTACTTTGGACAGGCAGGTTCAAGTGTTAAAGATGTTTTTCAAACATACTGACTGTTTTGTGTTTATTGGTGCAGAGTTGAGCAATACAACTCAACTCTGATTTTCACACCTTAATTGTGGATTGAGCAAACTGTAACACCTGTCTACTTAATGACACCTGTGTATTGCATACAACAAAAAGCCAATACTCTAATTTCTTTCTTTCCCATTTATGGGCCAACTTATTAACTTTGACATTTTTACAGACTGAGGGCTGAAGAAAAAGATAAAAATGAAATATATACAGTGATAGTTAAAATGAAATTAATAAATTTTACAGGAAATGTGTGGCCCCTTGCTCTGAAGACTTTGAACGAGTCTTTCACAAGCAATTTTATGACATTGGAAACAATGTAGAATCATATTTCTGATGTTTGAAATACAAGATAAAATAAGTGATGGAGAAAAAAATATTGAAGCATGTGCTTGATATTTAGGACCTGACACATAGCATTTATTGAATTTCTAAAACTTCATAAATAGCATACAGCCACTGCATACACATTACATCTAACTGCAGATTGCTAAATAAATTTCGTTTAGATTAAAAAGTAAGTCAAGTTCTTCAGAAATTATTTCAGTCTTACCTATTAGCACACATATTTGCTGATTTAGGTCTTTTTGAATATTGAGTCTTTGCACTTTCACAGTCAAGATCATTCTGTACACTTGTATAATGTAATCACATGTAATCATAAAGTAATCATGATTACTTTGCAAAGTAATTGTAATTGTAATCAATTACATTGAGAAAAAATGTAATTGTAATGTAATCTGTAATCATGATTTTAAAAAGTAATTGTAATTGTAATTGATTACATTGGCATGTAATCGGCCCCAGGTCTGCCTATCTGAGGTCGGTGAAGGGAGCAGGAGAACTAGGTCCCACCCATTCCAGTACCACCGTCCAAATGCTTACACGGACGGTTTTAAGAATTTTTTTTTCCCCAGGACAATTGCAACTTGGAATGGCCTTACAACCGAAGCTGTCTCTTCGGAGACAGTTGATGGGTTTAAGGCCAAAATTTAATATCCTAGGGTAGAGCAGGGGTTAGGCATGGAATGCCTGCCCCTGAGGACTTCTTGTAAATAGTTTTAATCTACTGGTGGCTTTGTCACAAATTCATTTATTTATTTATTATTATTATTTTTTTTTGTGACAACTTATGCGCCACACCAGAAACCTGTCATCATGGTCAAAGTTGACCGAGGACAGTACAGATAGAAAGAAAGAAACACTAAGAAACTCGAGAGCAAGTCTTCGTGCCATTTTGAAAACAGTTTGCAAAGACAGAAGAAAGAACGATTTTTTCGGTTTAAATGCGATATTAAGCACTCAGGACTCATTTGCTTACCAAGAAATATAAACAAAGAATGACATGTCAGAAATATTCAAAGATTAAATGCCCTAAGCAGGTATTTTATGCAATATTTTTGTTAAACGATACCTACAGGTTGTTCAACGTCCGCCATTTTTGTTTGGTAACCAAGGTAGAACCGCTCCGGCGTAGTCCGTTATTGATCGGGTGTTTCCGATTTCGGATAAAACTTTGCACCTTACTTGTTACTCGTTGGGGAAATCCGGCCTACAAAGGCTAACAAGGGCATATTCTTGCTAGGACTCATATTTTTTTTTTTTCTTTTTTTTTTTTTTAATAATATTGTCTCATGCAGTGACCTATATATATGTATTTATAGGTCACTGTCTCATGGTACAAAAGTTTTTGAATAATAATACATAATAATGTTTCAAGTACATCTAGCCAACGCGCCCATTAGATTTTCAACTACTCCAGAAAGGAAGTATATATCAACATATAAGTCAGATGTTGTAATTGTAATGTACATTAACTGCTATTTTACTTATTTATATAAACATACTTATACACATGCACATATACGCATAGTGTTCACATATATACACATACATACATATACGTGCATGCGCATACTCCTGCACAAACATACACGCATATATGTATATATATTCCAAGTTTAACTTCAGAAAATAATTCCAATGGGCGCGTTGTCAAACTAATCTATACATTTTCTACAATTTTAACATGGTGGAAAACCAATAGATGATGTGTAAATGTTGCTATATTGTTTTCTTTTAACAATGTCATGGAAAAAACTCTTATAGCATGTTACAATATTTTTGTATGAAAAAAAAGGACTCATATTTACAAGTTCATTTTCTTTCCTCTGGATGGTGTCTGTTCAGCCTCTCTCCCCGTGTTGTCTGGTGTCCCCCAGGGTTCTATGTTAGGGCCAATATTGTTCTTTATCTTTATTAATGACCTGCCCGACAACATCAAAATCAGAATCAGAATTGTTTACTAGTGATACGTCCAAGGACAATTATTCACCAGGACCTGTGAATCAGGGAAGCTAGTCCCTAGCCCTTATAAGAGAAGTAAACTTAGTAACTGAATCCTCTGCACCCTCAGCAGCAGAAATAAGTGAATCTTCCAGGGAATTCCAATCTCTAATAGTCTGGGGGAAGAAACTGGACTTGTAAATGTCAGTCCCAGCCAATGGGGTTTGAAATGCCAGGGAATGATGATTCCTGGTACGCCTACTTGGGGGAACAAGGTCATTTATGGGTATACTGGCTGCACCCCTCAGACCTTTGTAAAGCATTATGCCTCTCAAAAAGACCTTAAAAGAGAAATCTTTTTTCATACTTTTCCCTTGTGATCTTGCCTGAATTTTTAATCAGACAAGATCAAACCAACATCCTTTAGTTGTAGGTTTTTGTTATTTTGTGTATTTTGCTTTCGTTTTCTGTAAAACTTTGTTGACACTTGTTCCCGCCATTCACTACATCCAGTGGGTGGGATAAAGTGTTGGATTACTAAACCCCGTAGCATTTAATGAAACTTAGGGCAGAGTATTGACTAGCTCCTTGTAGTTGTCAGTGCTCCATATTAAGTTCTTTAGTTCAGAATTAGATGTTTAATGAAAATTAGGACAGAGTATCTGTATTAGGTTCAGAATTAGGTGTTTGATGAAAATTAGGACAGAGTATCTGACTAGCTCTTTGTAACTGTCAGTGCTCTGTTGTCTCGCAAGTTCAGAATCAGGATTGTTGCTGGTCTTTTTTTTAAATTAGTATCTAACGCAGTTTGATTGCATCTTGGAAGGGGTAGAGTTTTTTCACACCGACTGTGCAGTAGTGTGGAGCTTGATGTTTAGTAATTAAGCTGCCACTTGCGAAGCACTGCCGTCCAGTTCGGTTTTTGATATTCTTATTTTGCAAACTCTCCTCTTAGTTTAAACAGTATTTTATTCAACATATAAACATACACAATCAATTCATACATGGATTGATTGTGTATGTTTATATGTTGAATAAAATACTGTTTAAACTAAGAGGAGAGTTTGCAAAATAAGAATATCAAACACCGAACTGGACGGCAGTGCTTCGCAAGTGGCAGCCCAATTACTAAACATCAAGCTCCACACTACTGCACAGTCGGTCTTGACAGGTAACATCAATCAACGGTAGGAAATGTCTAAATTGCATGTCAGAAGGCCCCCATTCATGTTTCCAGTGGTGGTAGCTATTGGTTTTATTCTATGGAAATGGTCAAATCAAAGTTCAGACTCTCCGGACCCAAACTTGGAATGCAGAATTGGCAGCGAAGTGTCTGCAGACAGATCTTCGCAGTGTTTCACTAGCATAAGGAAACTTGGAAATTGTAGAACTTCGGAGAGCTTAAGATGCTTTTCCTCATTAAAAGGCACTAGTCTAGCTCTTTTGATTATTCTGGCTGGGGACATCGAAAAAAACTACAGGTCCCAGGTCTGAGTGTGATTTGTGCAAAAAATGTGCAAATCATCGGACAAAATGATTAAATGCATTGATTGCGAAAAACGCTTTCATGCAAAATGTTCAAATCTGGGAGATGATGAGCTGTAAGCAACTGAGACTGGCAGTAGTGATTGGTATTGCACAAACTGCAAGGCGGGTTGCGGCTTGTGCAGTCGTGCGGTTCTCAATGGTCATTAGGCAGCTCAATGCGATAGTTGTGAACTGTGGTTTCACAATGAATGCTCTTTTATTTCGGACGCTGATTATGAAAATGTATTGACTTCTGGGTGCACATGGATTTGTCCAAAATGTGAATTTTTCAAATTCTCGGACCCCTTCTTCGATGATCAGTTGAATCTAGTGACTGAGAATCGATTTAATTCACTGTCAAAGGATAAGAATGTTAGGCTTTCATCAAACAGTTCAAACAAACATAAGCTTAACAGTCCGCCTTTCTGCTGATGACTGTGTCCTCTATGGAAATATTAGACGGTCTGAAGACCCACAGATTCTTTAAGATGATTTGGATAAATTGGCACTTTGGGAAGAGGCATGGCTCATGAAATTTAACGTTGCCAAACGTCACTCTATGAGGGTGACTAGGCTCCCTCTTCAAAGCAAATAATCCATGGTTATACGTTGCATAACCAAATCCTAGAGAATGTATCTTCAGCCAATTATTTAGGAGTTAAAATTACGGATGACCTCGAGTGGGGTCAGCACATCAATGAAATTACCAGTATGGGTACTAAGACTTTGGGTTTCCTTCGTAGAAACTTTACTTTTGCATCGAAGGAAACCAAGGCTGCTGCAAATAAAACTCTGGTCCGGCCCAAATTAGAATATGCAGCGCCAGTTTGGCTGCCCCATCACCAAGTAGATATTAACAGAATAGAAAAGGTACAGAGGACTGCTGCCCGTTGGACCTGTAGGCGCTGGCGCAATCAAAGTCATGTGAAAGAAATGTTAGAAGAACTCCAACGGCCAGACCTGCAGGAAAGACGACAGCAGGCTTCTCTGTCTCTATTCTACAAAATCCACAAAAATCTTGCTATTGTAGATAAGAATAGGTACCTATCTGAGGTCGGTGGAGGGAGCAGGAGAACTAGGTATAACCCATTCCAGTATCACCGTCAAAACGCTGATAAGGACGTTTTAAGAATTCAGTTTTCCCCAGTACAATTGCATTTTGGAATGGCCTTACAACTGAAGCTGTCTCTTCGGAGACAGTTGATGGGTTTAAGGCAAAAATATAATAGCCTAGGGTAGAGCCACGGTAGAGCAGGGGTTAGGCATGGAATGCCTGCCCCTGAGGACTTCTTGTAAATAGTTTTAATCTGCTGGTGGCTTTGTCACAAATTCATTTATTTATCAAAATTGGTGATAACTTATGTGCCACACCACAAACCTGCTATCATGGTCATAGTTGACCGAGGGCAGTATCGATAGAGAGAAAGAAAGAAAATTAAAGACTGGAAATCTCTGGCTGATTCCCTGCTTTCCGCTGCTAAATGTGCAGAGAATGTTCTTGGCATGACCATTAATTAATTAAATAAATATTCCACACATAAAGATAAAGATCAGAATCAGAATTGTTAACTAGTGATACGTCCAAGGGCAATCATTCACCAGGACCTGTGATAAAGTAGATAAAGATAAAGAAGCTTTATTTAACATCGCCTATTAGAAACAGACAACATAAGCTCTGTAGAGCTTTTATTGCGACAAACAAGGTATCCAGTAACAATTTATACCTACCTGATGACAACTAAATATCTTCCTAGAACTACCCTTTATATGCGAGCGTCAGCCAAGGGAGCTCCTAGAACCATTTTTACGCCTTTGGTATGGCGCGGCCGGGATTCGAACTCACGACCTTCCGTTCCCGAAGCGGACGCTCTACCACTGAGCTATCGGGACATAGCAGTGTCACTGAGAGGCGACATGAACTTTGTTGGAGGTCATCGGAGCAGAGGCAGTACGATGCGAGACTGATTATTGATTTACAAAATTATTAATTGACAGGTCTTCTTACTTCTAGCAACCAACCAGAATGACAAGACATAACCATCCCCTCGCTTCGCGTCAAATACACATATGAGCCGCGACACGAGAAAACCAACAATGTGGTTGTGCGCCCAGCGCAGACTCAGATTAGCGATCTGAGTCTGCGCTGGGCGCACAACCACATTGTTGGTTTTCTCGTGTCGCGGCTCATATCTTTTAATTTCGGTAACTACTCGTCTTTTCCTTAAGCATGTTAAGCTGTGGTGCAGTTGAATAAACTGCCCGCTAAAGCAAAAGAAACATTGATTTTAACGTGCTTTTACCTGCCCTTCACCACTTTTAACATTTTAACACTGCCATCTCTTATTTCAGCACTGCATTGTTTTAAAACTTTCTAACAGCCTTGACGCGCAGACATTCCTCCACAAATCTCACGAGGAGGTGTTGCGTTATAAATAGATAGACATTACCAATAATTTGAAATGGAACACACATGTCGGCAATAACTGCATAAAGGCTAATAGGACCTTCGGTTTGCGTAGACGTAATTTGGCCGCATATCCACAGGACGTTGAAGAGTCGACATACAAGGGACTGGTTCGTCCGGTCCTCAAGTACGGTAGTTCAGATTGGGGCCCTCAAGTATTGTTCTTCAAGCTGAACTTGAAAATGTGAAAAGAGAGCGGGTAGATTTGTAACAGGAAATTACACTTATGAAACTTGGGATGGACTGGCATTCTACTTAGTAATACTTACTTTTTCTTACCGTTGTAGAGATCCTCTATAAGCTTCCGCTTCTCTGAGTCATTTGGTATTTTGTGTCTGGTTTGTTGGCACATGCGCGTCGTAGGTATACCAGTCTGGTTAAATTCTTATTTATTTTTTCCCGGCAACTGGACGGACACACGGCGCCAAGTGTGTGCAACTATGGTTACGTACCGTTGAGCCACTTGGGTAACGTCGATAAGAGAATTGAACTGAACTAAACTGAAATTCCCGGCAGTGGTCGTTGATTCTTCATTTCAGTTGGGCGGAGCACGCGTATATAAAATCCAGTTGATTGCAACTGGCGCCAACACTGGGAACTCTAGCCTCAGCGTCTATGTTTTCCCCAAACTTCATGCGCGCTTGGGGATAGGAAAACACTTAAAAATTTCAACACGCACCTGTGTACTTGCATGCTAAAATATTACATTTTTTTCTTCAATTTTTCAGTTTTAACTGTCAACATACATGGTACGACAATATGAAATAGAGAAGTGGCTTAGCCCCTATATTGTTCCTCAAAGAGTATACATGATTGTGAGAATCATATACAGTAACTGCCCCTAGCTATGTACCTCTGGACTGAGCAGACTGATACACTGTTTGCTAACGCAATCATTTGTCCTAATATTTAGCGACAATTCTTGTTTTCTATAAACTGCAACAAAATTAAAAGTGCATGGTATCAATAACAAAATAATGAGGTAGTATTGTTTAACACTGAGCCGATTCGCGAGAAGCCATATCTTTGGATTGATGTGTTTGCTAAGAGCAGCCTACACTGGTCAATGCATTCGCAACCTGGCCTAGAGGCCCATAGAAGGGACAGAGGCAAACAATGCAAACCCAACTCGTAGGAAGCTGCTTCTGATTAGAGACTATGCTGCTTGCGTAAAATTTACTGCAATTTCTATAAATTTGATAAAAAGTAAACAAATAAAGCAGACGCCACTAAAAGGATGGATGGACACATAAGATAGAAGAGCCCAGTAGGCATAAAATTGAGCCGCGACACGAGAAAACCAACAATGTGGTTGTGCGCATAGCGCAGACTCAGATCAGCCTGAGCATCCGCCCAGTCTGATCAGACTCTTCATTAAGCGCTTAAAGGGAAGCTAAGAGTCTAAGCTGCCCAGCCTGATCTGAGTGCGCTGGCCGCGCAAGCACTTTGTTGGTTTTCCGATGTCGTGGTTCGAATGGATTAAAAGTTACTATCATGCTCAAATCTGACTGTACATGTGCACACGCACTTTTCGCATATGGTCAAAGGTGGTTTTCTCTGAGCGGGTCTTTTTTTATAGAAGCGTAACTGATATAGAAGGGTTATGTTTAAGGTGTATAGATACATATACAATAGGCAAATCCCTCTAGTTTAGAAATATACTACCCAAAATAAGTTTTGCACCACCTTACATTTTCCCATTTCAACTTATTCCCAAGAGGTATACAAGAAAGGGATGCCTCTGTATTGCTTTGTGGTGTCTGTAACTCCGCGGATACTTATGTCGATTTCCCTGACAAGAGCCGGGCCGGGTAGCGCAATCGGTAGGGCACCTGACTCGTAAGTCAGAGGTCCTGGGTTCGAATCCCGGTCTGGCCACATACTTTCGTTTCTCCTTCCGCTGATTCAAGAAGGGTAGTTGTCAGTTACTGGCGAAAGTATGTGCACTTAGTACTGGTTAACCGCTTAGGAGGTCTAAGCCTGCCCAGGAATAGTGTGGTTAGGTTAACTGACCGTCCCGACATGACCTTAGTTGTTTACCGCGGACGTTAAGCATCAAATCAACCAACCAACCAACTCTGACAAGACTAAGGAAAGAACTGACCCCGTCGGGGAAGAAAAACGTTTCTGACTGACTAATGATAATGGTTCTTAACAAACCATATGCTAATTCATCCTGAATTAGACTTTAACTCTTTAAAAACCTATATCTACCAACTAGGTCGGAACCGAAGACCAAGTTTTCACATTCATAATACAGAAACACATTTTTTTGTTAGTCACACAATATGACTGTTTTGCATTAGCTCTATGGGGAAAAATTACGGTGATGCAAAATTTCTTTTGAGTAGTATATATCCTTGCTTCTCTTCTCACAGGTATGCTACTTTGAGGAATAAATTCTTTCCTCAGACAAAAAGCCCCCCCCCCCTCCCCTCTAATTAGACGGGAATAGCTCTCAGGAGAGCAAATACTGTTCAGCTAAGTCCGCTCCATCTTCAAAAATGACGCCTTGTCCGTAGAAGTGTACATTCACCTTAAAGTAAAGGATACACTAAGAAAGACTATATTTTTCTCTTTAAATGATCTTGCATAATTCAGAGCTGCAGATAAGCAGAGATTCTGAGGATAATTCCGGAATATAGAACTCTTTATTTCTCAACGAAAACATTCATTGAGATCCCTCAAAAGAACCGTCTCGTCGAGACGGTTCTAATGAAGGGCCACAGTGTATGTGGGTTATTTTCTGAGAAATATGGAAATTATCATTAAATATCCCTATTACATCCTTTTATCTGGAGCACTGATTGCATATAAGATAGTGCATTAAGAAACTAGAAGCATTATTAGCGTAATTGCGCATGACTGACGTGTGGCAGAATGACTTCTTCAAGAATTGTTAATGGCATATGCGAAAACAATGAAACTGCAAACACAGCTTCATTAGATGAAAATGGTGTTCGATCGAAATGGCAATACCATATTTCAGACATAATCATGAAAAAGAGGGATGGTCACGCTCTAAGCCAGGATGAAATTGAATTTTTCGTGGAGGGGATCGTAGATAATTCTATACAAAAAGCTCAACTTGGTAAGTGGACGTTTAACACATGGGCTTTATTAAGACTCAAAATAAAACTAGAATTAAATTGTGTTTGTGAAACACTATGCTCCCATCCATATGCTTGCCACTAAAGGTGTCAATGTTAGAATGTCTAAGTCTGAAAAAGAGTTATCCCTTATCTTTACTAAAATATTTTACTCACCAAGGATTAGTAGTGTACCAAAATTAGCTTCCTAATCAAGAGATTCAGAGATTGAAAAAAATTGCCAAATTCATACAAGGGCAATAACTCCATCAGAATTTTAAAGGATGCTCCCAAAGTTAATCAGGTAATCTACTCCTCATACCCAATCAGCGTTCCAAATAGCAAGGCCATAGCTCAAATACCTTTTTAGGACAGCTTGCTAACACGGTACATGTATTAAACTCATTTTCTTAAAAGGGGTGTAACTCCAAAATGAGGCCGAACTCGGAAAAAATACCGATCAGCTATATTTCCATCAAATATCCATTCATGAAATTTCAATGCCCATTGCCCAGTGGTTTTTGAGCCCTGTAGCTGCAAAAGTATTGAGCATCAGGGGAAATAACTCTGTAAGTAAAAATATGTAGAGTCACTCAACCTTTACTACAATATTCAACACATCGAGAACTACTAGTGTACCGATAATCAGCTTTCTAGGTCAAGCGGTTCTGAAGTTGGAATAATGCCGAATTCATACAATGGCCATAACTCTATTAAAATTTAACGGATTTCTCCCAAAGGTTAATGAGGTAATTTACTCCTCATACCCAATCAGTGTACTAAATATCAAAGCCATATAGCTCTAATACTTTTTTTAGATATTTTGCTAACAAGATTTGCATTTAATTTTTTAAAGGGGTTCAAAAAGAGAGAAAATTCGGAAAAGAAAAAAAAATACTGGTCTGCTGTTTTTCCATGAGAAACCCAAATATGAAATTTCAAAACACTATGCCTAGTGGTTCTTGAGCCCAGCTGCTGTATTAGTATTAATCATCTAGGGAAATAACTCCATAATTAATTGATACAGAGTTACTTAACATTGACCAAGATTTTTAACTTATCAAGTACTACTATACTGAAGGGACAAAGAAACACAGGGTAAACATTTGAGATCACTAATTGGGATATACGAGTATTTAAATGTTTTATAAAACATTTGATATAAGTATCACACCCCATCGTTAGTCAACGAATTCCCCAAATTTCATTAGATTTTGACCGGTATTTCATGTATTGAGTAACTGAAGCACATTTGGCGGTACCACCCCCCACCCCCTCCCAGTATCGCAAAGTGAAATAGACTGACTCCTCAGTATCTCGTATGCCCCCTCGCGCATCTGTCACATCCATGATTCTGCTGTGCATGGAGTTCATCAGTGCATTTGAGCCGCGACGCGAGAAAACCAACAATGTGGATGTGCGCCCAGCGCAGACTCAGATCAGCCTGGGCATCCGCCCAGTCTGATCAGAGTCTTCGCTGTCCGCATGAAGATAGCTTAGACCCTTAGCTATCCTTTGAGCGTCAAGCGGAGAGTCTGATAAGACTGGGCGGATGCCCAGGCTGATCTGAGTCTGCGCTGGGCGCACAACCACATTGTTGGTTTTGTCGTGTCGCGGCTCATTTATCCTTCTCATGTGGATACTGTTTCACTCTTCCAACAAGGCAGTCCTCAGTTCCGACGCCCCCTTATCCTCCTGTCAAGTTCGTCCCACAGATGTTCGACTGGGTACAACTCTGGGCTGTACGGTGGCCAGTCGAATGGGTTAATGTTATGGTTTGCGAGAAAGTCTTGGCAAGGGACCGGGCAATATCATGCTGGAAAATTAGGTGATGCTGTTGCACAATTGGAACTGCATCCGTACTCTGGGAGCCAAGTCAGCTAAAAATTGAAAGAGGTGGCACCCTCTGCTATCCTTGGTTTGACTACGTATTCTTCTAGCCTTAACCTTCTGAAAGGAGGTTTGATTGTTCTGCTCTCAAAATTTTATTGTCATGATGCTTTTTTTCACATGTGTTCCTTAGTACCCTACGGCAGAAAAAAAACACCATTAAGGCATGTATTGTTGCATTGTTACACTTCAGTGGAAGTCATATTTTGAAGCAATGGCATTCTTTTTCCACTCTGGGATATATCGTTTCAATACAGGTGTTACTTATTAGAGCCATAATGCGTCAAAACGATTTTCTGCTTTCTTTTTTGAGCATTTTTCTATATGAATTTACCCCACCCACTTGAGAAACAGGTAGGCTAAATTGCTCAATGAGATAACCCTCAATAATCGTGTCCATTAAATAGCACAGTGGTTAGGTAGATTTAAATGTCCAAAAACACAAACAAAATATGTTCCGCACTCAAATCTGATTGGCATGGTATTGTGTATATATACAGTGATTCATGCTACCCATGCAAAAAATGTCCAAAGAAATAATGAAACATGTAAACAAACACCATTTTAGGTCAAACGCCTACTCTTTGCCCTAAAAATACTTAACTGTGGTTTGCAGGTATTCAGTTATAATAAATCAAAACAGACTTCGGGCTGCAAGTCTATTTCACTACCCCAAAGTATCGTCTTACTACTTGTCTTAGTAGTTTACCTTTATGGTGCTATTTCCAGTTTGATGTCGTGGGTTGGTTGTTGCATAGAGAATCAATTCCTAAATGTTGCCTTTTACACTATTTTATCTGTTAAGACCTTTTCCATAAAAACTTTATAATAAATCACAGATTTATTGCTTTGTCGCATGTATTTTCACCAAAGTAACGTATATAACAGGTTAAAGGGTAATAGTTATTTTACTGTACTGCCACTAGCGTAAAGTGACGCATGGCTAGAGCGAAAAGCTCTCTCTTACTTCATCATAACAAAAATCATGTTTATGATCATTTGGGCTCATTCTGAATCAGTTTGAAGAAAGGACCTTAGCTCAAGCTATTGCTTGGGGGCATTGGCAGTGTAGTAACATTACATTACTGAATACACGCTCAACTAAAACCCGAGATTAATGTAGTGTTTTCTCTGATCCGTAACTTGCTCCCAGATAACTTTTCTTTGGAATTTAGTTAAGCTTTTATCATTCATCCAGACCTAACAGAGAACTGGTATATTGTGGCGCAATATAATTCTGCCATTTGTTTCATTTTAGCCTTCTTTCTTAATGCGGGGAGGGGGGGGGGGGGGGTGAGGGATGGGTGGCAAAGGGGAGGGGGTTTAAGAGTTCACCATTTTTGGAAGGGTTTCATATCTAGGGAAGCAAACAGGATGTCACAAACGTTGTCATTCATCAAACAAATGGCAATAAAAGATAGAAGTGTGCCCATTCATATTTACACAGTATTGTTTCAATGGCATGCTTGAAGATAATTTAAAAGCAAAAATCACCTGCGAGAAAAAGAAATCAGATTTGGTTTCATTGATTCTGTTCTTGAAAGTGCAGATGACATTTCCAGCCGTGGGAAATATGGTTATGACATTTTGTCATTATCTTCAGTTCATTATCAACATATCTTTTAAATCAAATCAATGAAAAAATCACTTCCTTAAACTCCTAGTTTGGAAAAGGTAACGTATACAACATTAAACAATAAAAGAGTTATCAGATTACCCTTTTACTGTTAAGAAGTGTTTATATTTATGCTTGATTAGCCTTTAGCAGAAAGCAACCCGTCCTAATGTAATACTCAAATGTTGAAAGCAAAACATTGGGCTTCTGAATGTTAACATAAAGGCAGTATAACCATAAATCTGTGAAGAGATTTAAATATTTGATTTACCCATTTCATTGCTTCAAATTGCCATTGTTACAAACAAACCGTGTAATAGAGCAAAAATTCACATAAAATTTCTATGTAGTGCCTAATTTGCAATGGTATTATGCCTGTTTAAGGTGTTTTGCTTGAAAACGGTTATTTTCTGCAGCTGGGCGAAGGATTTCATCCCTATATCTTACGGTGGTTAAATTTCCGGCTACTACAATCAACGGTGACTTTTGCCCTTGAGACATTCCTCCCCAGACCATAACCGAGCCACCTCCAAACCTATCCCTCTCAAGAACGCGACATCGACCATCCGGGAGGGCCTCAGTAAGGGAGGGGGGGCGCAGTTAGTGCCCATTGGAATGCCAATTGTATGTTGAAAAATCTGTCCGCTAAACGTCAACTTTAAGAAATCGCAGCATTTCAATATCCTTTTCAAAATATTTTGTATGAACATCGTGTAAGTGTTCGTATATGACATGTGGCCAAACCGAGCAAATGTTCTTCTAAATCAATCAATCAATCAATCAATCAATCAATCAATCAATCAATCAATCAATCAATTAATCAATCAATCAATGACGCGGGTTTTTTCGCCCTTTTTAACCGTACTTTAGTAATATTTCTAATCAGTCAGACAGTCAATCGACCAAACAATCAATCATTAATATATGTATACAGCTTAGCGGGCCAGGGTTTAACACATTGAGCTGTCGGGGCTTCCATTCAGTCAGCAAATCAATCAACCAACCAATCAGCCATTTAACCAAAGGTTTTGCTGCCATTATCTGACAACTAGGCGCCCCTATTTTTTTCTGGTAGATGTAGGTGAAACCCTTCTCACAGAGGAAGGAATTTGCTCTCAAGAGTCCTTTGAGTAAAGCTTGCCTCTGAAAAAAACGTCAAGAAAAACCTCCTTTGGTGTAAGATGATAATCTCAAAATGGTGTCTCTATTTCCAAGCTTTCATTATAGTGTATAAATAAAAACAGTCCGTACTAAAATATTCGGTCATGGTCAGCAGGTTGCAAAAACAAAAAGTTAAAAAAAATCTATGACACAAATGAGGCAACAGTAATCACCTGGTAATCACCTGACCTCGATTGCCGTATCAATTTCACCTCTACTCGTATGTGAAAAGTTCATTTGAGCCGCGACACGAGAAAACCAACAATGTGGTTGTGCGCCCAGCGCAGACTCAGATCAGCCTGGGCATCCGTCCCGTCTTGTCAGACTCTTTGTTAAGTGCTCAAATGGTGGCTAAGGGTCTAATCTACCTCCACGCGGACAGCGAAGACTCTGATCAGACTGGGCGGATGCCCAGGCTGATCTGAGTCTGCGCTGGGCGCACAACCACATTGTTGGTTTTCTCGCGTCGCGGCTCATTTATCTTATGTTTCATAGTCGAATTGGTGATACAGTTTCTCTTGGTTCAGAAACAAACTTAACATATTTATCAATTATATAACTTACGCCTACAAGATATTTATAAGCCTAGTTTCCCCGTACTTCGTCATAGTACAGATGATATATTTTCTGGTCTTTGAGAGCACCATTTTGAAAATAGAGTTCCGCTGAGGCTGGTGCTCGGGGGTGTGGGCAGTGTTGCATCATTACATCATTGCACATGAACAGACTCAATTTAACGGTGTGGATTATTTTTTGTCATAGTTTTCTAATGATTATTTCATCTTCACTGCACCTAGTGTTGTGCCTTGTGGCGTCCGTGAAAGTCTCCCCGTACATTGTTGTAGTGCGGTTGATATATCGTCCAAACCTTCCATTCTAAGTCAACTTGAAAACGTCAGTTCACACAACACATGACTGAGGAAACAGTTTGGACCAGTTGGTGTCATACAACAATATCTACATTATCGATGCAAACATTTCTTTCAACCTATTAAACAAATACGCAACCCAATGCTGTTTACAAACCAATAATAACATTGAGTCACCGTTCGCATCACTGCGTGTATATGCAGGCACTATTTTATCCTGATTCTAAATGCGAAGCTGACCGGATTTTCCGTCTATTTTTAATCTCAAATTGTAAAAATGTGTTATTGAAATTAATTGTTGATTAAATATTCATTATCAAATGTGAATTTTAAATTTCCGTTTGGAACAATATCTTTGTAGGCGGGATTTCAAATCGAAGTGTGTCACGAAACGTTATGACAGCTGATCCATCGTTTTTTCTTATCCATTGGCAAGAGAGACTTTAATAGCTTTTGCTGTATTTTGACCTTTTTTTTTTCTTAAAACTGATTTCGGTGAAAACTAGAAAAATAATACAGATATAAAAAATAAACGTTACTTTTTAACGTTTCCTGCGGTATAGACTACATTGGGTCACGAGCAAAGTTTACGTAAACCTCTCTGTGGTTAACTTACTTTGCTCGTGACCCGATGTAGTTTATACTTCAGTAAATACAAAAATAAGATTCATTCTTTTAATGAATACCACTCGGTAACGCGGTGTTAAAATTAAGTAACATCACCAGTAAATGAAAAAGTTGATTGGCTGACATAAGTTTAGGTTCACGGCACTCGATGGCTGTTAACTACATGTAATATTGCGAAACTCATATTAAAATTTGGCACTATATTTTGTCACAGATTCTATTGCTTTTTATTTACATGTATCTGTTCAGTATAGTATGCCTTTAATATTAAAAAAACTGTGTTCCCTACAGCAGATGTAAAGCAAAACAGATTCTGAAAATAATTCAGCTTGGGCTAGATCTCAGGTGAGTGATACAGGAACACTTGTTCTCTTGTTTTAAACCAAGGTGCTATGTTGATGGCGATGTACTTGAACCACCTTGACAATGAAGAGACAATTCACATGACTCGTGCCATCACTAATTCTGGCGAGGTTTTGATATGGCCAAAGAAATGGAGAGGAATACTTGTTGACAAACACAGTACTGGAGGGGTAGGGGACAAAGTCAGTCTTGTCTTGGCACCTGCTCTCGCTGCCTGTGGAATGAAGGTAAACACGAGGAGTGCAAATAAATCTCGTATTCCTGCCATGCATGCAAATGACACGCTCTACAGAATACAAGAATACGTTTATCGAGTTCGCACGAAATTGAGAATTATTCTAACACAGTGTGCCTATAGAAGCAATGGAAAGTTTCCGTGTTTTATTCTGTAACAATTCACTGTTTCGGAGCGCGTGAGTCTAATTGCTGACGTCACAGGCAATACTGACGTAATTTTGTGACGTTTTGAGACGTTAGACGGTGTAATGTCTATTTTTTTTTCTAAAATCGCCGTAAAAACATTCATTTATTTTAAATACAGTCAAGAATATTAGCTGGAGAATGAACGCGCTTGCAGGAAGTTTGGGAGAATTTGAATGAAAAGAATACTTTTTCAGCGTTTTTGAGTGGTGTAATCGAAATAGTTCAGCTCTAGCATTGAATTGTTGAGTAAGAATTCACTGTTTGTCGGTCAGTTGTAAGTAGATATATCACTCGCGCTCCGCGCTCGTGATATAATCTACTTCACATCTGACCTCTAAACAGTGAATTATTACTCAACAATTCACTGTTAGAGCTGATCTATTTCTTAAGTAAGTTAGTACAGAGGTTTAATCTGCCAAAGTTGTATTGATTTCAGCGTTACACTGCTGTTGCTAAGGCATACTTTAGCATGGTAAGGTTTATTTGAGAACCAGCTTTGATTTGCACAGCACATTTGGACAGAACGTAAGTCAACATATAGTTCATTTATATATAGGAAAATAAGTAAGTCGAAAATTCATCTGCTATTTAAGGTCATCCTTAAAATAGTGGTGGCAGTACTTTTTGTCCACTATAACGTCACACTTAAAGGACCGCGCATGAACGGAGATATAGTACATTATATTTTACCTCATTCGTGACGTTTATGCAATACTGTTTGATATTTGCATACGTGCACATGTGTGTCATCGTTTCAACAAACAAAAAATTGGTGTATTTGTACAAAAGTAAAACTAAATAGTATAAACTTTACGAGAAATCATAAAAATTACATACAAGAAAGTGATTTTTTCTGTGAATATGAACGCATGATAAGCGACAATATTAATCGAATCCTTTTAATTCTGCAAAGACCTTGGTCCGCTTGTTCAAACTTAACCGTCGGACGTCGATAGCTAAGAGACGTTAAAATTTCAAACGTTAATATCTCACATAAACCAATATTTATGTTGAAAAATGCGAGAAGTTTTTGCGTTGCAAATACTTCTCCCATATTTTCCACAAAAAATATCAGTATATTGGGCTTATAAAGTCGCGCAACACTTAACGGGTTGACCTCTTAACGAGCTCGTTAGGCTAACGATGCTTTGAACATCAGGGCCCTATTTGTTCCAAGGGGCATTTGTATCACGCTAGCAGAATCCGGACTGCATCCTACCCGTATTTATATAATGCCTGTTGCCCCCTCCCCCCACTCTCCTCCCCCCGCTCACCCAACATAGTTGAAAGGGTACTGTAGTTATAGATTTCATCCGCCCGTCCGATTTTTCAGCTTATTTTCATGAACTGTCAGAGTATAACTATAATTGTATTTCAGGAATGAATTTCATTTTTCTGAGGTTTATCGAAGTATAAACTACATTGGGTCACGTGCAAAGTGAATGGACCCCGAAGGGGTTCATGTAAACTTTGCTAGTGACCCAATGTAGTTTACACTTCGATAAACATCAGAAAAATTAAGTTCATTGCTTATATTTACATTCGTTTCAATCAAATCTTTCATGAAAAATCTTACATAAGCGCAAAAATTGAAGCAGCAAAACATGTACACGCAGTTTTTTCTGCTAACAGCAGAACGGCATGCATGACGTCATGACGTTGCTGACGTCCAATCAGGTTGTAGAGAGCCAGTGTTTATTTTGACGTCGTTGACGTCGCGTGTCTCAATGTAATTATTGGAATGTAAACTACATTACGTTCCAATGGTTTACTATAGGGCTTTTCAGTAAATACACCAAGAATGTAAATATTACTTGATATGGATCATATTATATCGGGGGTTACATGTATGACCAGATCCTTTCTGCCAGACTTACAGCTCTTAAGCTGTAAATCTGGCCAAATCCTGTGACCGCAACTCCTTTTTCAGTGTTCAACCTATTTTCATATAACTTTCAGGATATTTTCACTATTTTACATTGATCATATTTTATTGGCAGTCATGATCAGACCTTTATGTCAGAGTTACAGCCCTTGATCGGATACGTCCCTGTATCAGTAAATCTGGTCAAACCTTGTGCCCGTAAATGCTCCTTCAATTTTCATCATATTTTCGTAAAACTTAAATGGTACTGTTATCGCTGTTTGACATTGATAATACTTTACTGGGATTACTGTACTTTTTTGTCAGAGTTATAGCCCTTCATTTGTCCAGTGATTCAAAACTGGGATTACTGTACTTTTTTGTCAGAGTTATAGCCCTTCATTTGTCCAGTGATTCAAATCTTGTGTTCACAACTCTTTCTTTTTATTTTAATCCGATTTTCAAGAAACTTGCAGTACATTTTTATCACCATCTGAAGGAGATCATATGACATCGGGGTGATGTTCGAACTCTTTTTTTCAGATTTGTGCCTTGATTAGCCCAGCAACACAAATTCTGTTGCCGAAAATCCTCCTTCAGTTTTTAGCTGGTTTTCATGAGATTTTGAGAAATTGTTCTAACTATTTGAATTCTCTATTATATCCCCTAACCTTACAAGTTCGTCGGCCAGATGACTTCGAAACGATTCCTTTCCACATTGTCCTGTTTTCAGCTGCCCTTGGTGCGCTGGCAAAGTCCATCCCTGTCCACTCTTTGATATTGTCTTCCTACCTCTTTTCTTCATTTTCTTTCCACTGTGCACTGTAGAATTGTCTTTGCTTAACCAGAAGACCTTGAGACGTGGCCAAACCATCTAAGTTTTCGTTTCTTGACCAAGGTCAGCTGTTCATCATATTTTCCAATGGCTGCTCGGATCTTCGTGTTTTATTTTGGCGTATTATTATTATCTTGTATCTTTTAAATATTTCAAATGTAGACACGTTAGCATTAATAACAATAAACGAGACAATCAATCTGCATATTCCACTCACAAATTAAAAAAAATATAGCCTCATTATAACCAACAAGCAGTCGAAGACAAACAGAAGGGCAGACAAACCATACAGTAAAATAAGATGAGCCGCGACATGAGAAAACCAACAAAGTGGTCGTGCGCCAAGCTCAGACTCAGATCAGTCTGGGAATCCACCAAGTCTGATCAGACTATTCGCTAAGCGCTTAAAGGGTAGCTAAGGGTCACAGCTACCACCATGCGGACAGCGAAGACTCTGATCAGACTGGGTGGATGCCCAGGCTGATCTGAGTTTGCGCTGGGCGCACAACCACTTTGTTGGTTTTCTCGCGTCGCGGCTCAGATTTTTTTAAATGAACCAAAACAGATACACCGTCTTGTTAAAGTCAGTCATAGAATTATTCTTTAATTGTAGGTTCCTATGGTTTCTGGCCGGGGGCTGGCCCACACCGGTGGCACATTGGACAAACTCGAGTCTATCCCAGGCTTTCGCGTGTCTCTTTCACACTCAGAAATGAAGACTGCACTGGACAAAGTGGGATGTTGTATTGTCGGACAGACAAACAATCTGGTTCCAGCTGACAAAATTATGTATGCTACACGTGACGTCACAGGAACAGTGGACTGCATTGGTTTGATGGCATGTAAGGCGTATAGTTAACAGCGATGATTTACGATGCATCCGTCAATATACTTTACTATAGCAGATACATCTTTAAATAATATTCCATAGCTACAAATTCAAATTCTAGTGAGATTTTCAGTATTATTTGTATGCATGTACGTCGATGGCTGATACGCAGTTGAAACTGTTATTTAAGTAGCATCCTGCTGCGATACAGTAATGAGAATCGTTCCTGAGTCGCAATGGATCAGATGCATATGCAAATTGTACACTTATAGACACGCTTGCAGAGATGCACAGTTTTGCAGAGGCAGACTCATTTCGCATTTGAAGTCTACAATTTCGATCAGTATCTTTATGCGTATCCTGCATTCCCTTAGCAGACTGCTCGTGGGCTTAGGCTGTTTAGAGAGTTCACATTTAGCATTATGCTAAAAAACATTTTGATCATGCATCTGCTGCATAGTTCACCTGATTACAGGGGTATGATAACATGATGTGATATCATGTCACTATAGAACTGCGCTTGCGCGAATGTTATCAGGTCATGCCTTAAGAAGCGATCTCTGAAGTCGATTGGCTACACACTGACGTTGGCCGTGAAATCAGCGTTCGATTGGTTAATCGACGTCACCGACTTGGGTCATAACGCATTCGCGACATCAGCAAGTTCGAATAAAATTAAGTTTGCTTATCACTTGTTTGCCGCTCTTTACGCCGTAAAATCTTCATGATGCATGATAAATAGACAACTACATAAGTGTCTTTTGATATCAAGTTTATCAGGCTCGACCAGAAACACGTCGGACTGGCTCGGCAAGCCTCGCCATTCCTACGCTGTTTCTGGTCTCGCCTGATAAACTTGATATCAAAAGACACTAACATGGTTTTCTCTATTTTTCTCAGATCATAATTTATTTCATAGCCTCCATCATTTCCAAGAAAGCGGCAGAAATGCTGGATACCCTTGTGCTAGATGTGAAGGTGGGAAAAGGAGCCTTTGTTAAAGATGAGAGCAGGGCGAGAGAACTTGCCAGAAGAATGGTTTGTATTCTTTTTGTTCCACCGTTAGCTATAAATAGAGGATCTTACATGAGTGCTCATGTATTATTGAATTTATTAAACGAGTTGGAGAAAAAAATAAGATGCGAGGCTTGCCGAGCAGCTTATTGGTTTTCCCCAACGAGTTTAATAAATTCAATAATACAGGAGCACGAATGCAAGATTCTATTTATCATATGACACTAAAATCGAATTTTATAAGCAAATTTTGCACTAAAACGTCACGATTTCGCCATTTGAAACGCGACGTTTTTATGGACGTCAAAGCATAACGTTACGATACAATTTGCATATTTAATCCACTAGTGGATTATCGTTTCGAATGCATGGCTTTATAACACTCTCAAATGCGTCGTCATATGATAAATAGAAGTACATGTATACGGCCTATGCAGACTGTATTGATGTCAGATGAATGGATACTCCTTTCCGGGAAAGCAACTCTTGTCTTTTTTTCCTACCTTATCCAAGTGGCTCTGAACATTGATAAATTCTAAACAAATTGAACATTTAGAGCCATAAGTCTACTGTTTCACTCAGATGAATGTGCTCATTGTTCTCACTGTCAGAATTGTTTACTGGTGATACGTCAAAGGACAATCATTCGCTGTGACAATCATTCGCTGTCAGTCCGTTTAGAACGTATTTTCTTATAGATATAGGAGAAACGGGAATCCTCGCAGTGACGTCATCGGATGATCACGTGGGTAGCTTGGTTGGCAAAAGATTCGCAGCGGACAGTGTAATCGCTAAAATGCGTAAAAGATAATTAAAATAAGTGCGAATAAATAGCTACCGATTTAAAACAATTGGAAATAAGGTCTTATTGTCACCTGCCATACGAAAAAGAAATCATTTAATTAATTGAATTCATCTAGTAAAACACGTATTTGGGTATACCCATCAACTTAACCGGACTGTTTTTCTGGCATTGAGTCGGAGGATTCGGTTTGAAAAAAAATGTAGAAAAGAAAACAAAAGAATATTTAGATAAATAAATAAAGAAAAAATAAATAAAATAGAGGAAGCCATACGTTTGTGTTAACGGATAATTAGCCGCACTCGGCGCATAAATAGTTTATTTTAGATACATGTTTATTTCAAATTGTCACCACAGGACACAAGCGGCGTTTTTTTTAACTATGATAAGACGTCCTTGATCAAAGGATCCACTGAAGACAGCAAAGATACAATTACACAACAGGAAGCAAACATTTTAAATCAGAAACTTAACATAGGATACAGACTCAGATACTTTTTATAAGAGTATCTATGATAAAAAGTATATATTGTATATTGGAAATGGGAGATCTAACAAGTTAAGAACAATTTAATGCTAACAATAATTCAATGATAAAATTGAATTTCGCATTTCATCTCGTTTCAGTGTAATCTTTTAGCTATATCCAAAAACAAGTAAATGCCATTTAAAATATTGACTTTAAAGCAGTTTATAAAATTCTATAATAGAGCTAAGCCAACAGTACTTTTTGAAACTGAAGTTCAAATGCATGAACTAAGAAATTTAAAAGAAAAAGATATGAATCTGATTCATTTATCAACGATTTGCTGCCATTTTTTCAGTCATTCATTCATTTAATGTTTTACTTGTCCGTTCGTTCATTTGTTGTATTTTCCGTTTCCATTTTTACACGCTACATCATCTTGACTTTTATAAATTTGCACTATGAACATGTGTGATAGAAAGGAAAAAAAAATATTTTGAAGTATCTTAGCTCGCAAATAAATCATGAAATTCAATTTCATTAAAGAAAATGTAAGCCTTACATATTATCTGCCTAAAACATTAAATTTTTGCTGTTTTAAATTCATATTTTACACAAACAATCATGCGAATTAACTGTATACTATAATACTGTATCAATCTTTCTGCCAACCATACTCGGGGAATCCCCCAGGTGGCTTATCAGTGACGTATTTCGGGTTAAGTGACGCTACGGCAAACTTTCAGCGATTGACGGACATGAGTACAATACTTGAATATTTCTGGTGAATTTCGAAGTGCACCTGTAAGAATTGAAACGAAAACAACATCCGATACAAACACCAAATTCTTTTAAAACCAGTTTTAGCAAAATGTCTAAAGTCAATTATATATATAGTATACCTGTTTGCTCAGAATACCACGCATTTCTTTGTATAAATATGTAAAGTCTGTTTAAATATAGTACGGTAAGCGACACTATAATCAGATCTACTGAAAGTCAACACACAGTAATATGTTTTGATATGTTATAGGTAGCAGCAGGCAATGGTTTAGGGATTCACACTCTAGCCTTATTGACATCTATGGACTTTCCTCTAGGGCACATGGTTGGCAATGCTCTTGAGGTAGTGGAAGCCATCTCATGTCTCCATGGTGAAGGACCAGATGATCTTATGGATCTAATAATCAGGCTAGGTATGCACATATCAAACTAATATTGAAGATGCTTAGAAACTGCCTGTCACAAACATAGACCACAGCAAACACTAAAAGTAACAAGAGGACGAGCATTCAAAAAAGAAAACACACACACACCGAACTAAACTGTATAGGTACATGTAACGAAGTAACAAAACGCGAAGAAAACATCTCTCTCACCCAACAAGGTGATCACAATGCTTTACTTCATCTCCTAGCATTACTCTTTTGATGCGAGTACGAGAGCAGGGAGTCTGTAGTACCATATTTACGCCTTTGGTATGGCGAGGCTAGGATTTGAGCTCGCGACCTTCTGCGCCTAAAGCTGACTCTGTGACAACTGATCTCTAGGGGCGGTATAATACTTAAAGTAGGTTTCAAAGCCATACAAATAACGAAAAACAACATAATTACCGCTTTGGAACGGTCAGTGGGAAAAAATCTGCACAGGGGCTGGGTGTGGGAATGTGAGTGGGGGAGATTAGATCAGCTTTACAGAGTCAACCAGAATTCCATTTTTTTTCAGAATACCACTACATGTAGCATAGCGATTTCTTACCTCAATCAATGAAACTTGCGCGACACGAGAAAACAAACAATGTGGTTGTGCGCCTAGCGCAGACTCAGATCAGGCTGGGCAACTGCCTAGTCCAATCAGACTTTTCAATAAGTGCTCAAATGGTAGCTAAGGGTTTCAGCTACCTCCATGCGGACAGCGAATACTCTGATCAGACTGGGCGGATGCCCAGGCTGATCTGAGTCTGCGCTGGGCGCACAGCCACATTGTTGGTTTTCTCACGTCGCGGCTCAAACATTTCAGAAAACTTGTAATCTAGACTGAATTACTGAATGTACAAAATAGGCATTTGCAGGTTTTATACAAGGCTCTCATCGACACCGCAATAATGGTATGTTGTGACGTAATAAACAATGAAACTGTATCCACGTATGCAGAAAGCCTAATACTATCATCCAGCATATGTTTTCTTTGGTGTAAATAAAACTCATTTTCCTGAAAATTGCATTGTTTTTTTGTTCAAAAGAATGTTTTAATGTGGTTCTAGAATTTTTCAGTTCCACATTCAAAATGGCGGCTCATTTTACTCATTCATTTTACTTCCCATGCCTACAGTTACATGTATGAACGAAAACAACTCCAACAACTTCTTTATTCCTTTACGTTTATTAACATTTGTACCAAAATGGTCGGTTTCTGAAGACCTCGAACAAGGAAATACTATCTATTTAGTGAGTATTTCCCTTTAACTCTTTAAGCACCAAAAAGCAGACGACAAAATTTACGTCTGCATGATTTTACAAAATGCCTTGTTTAAGACAATTCATATTGAGAATTCAAAGACTAGAGGGCAAACAGTGTAGATCCACATGAGGCGGCTCATGATGAGCCGCCTCATCAGGATCTACGCCGTTTGCAAATTATGCTATTGGCGTCACTGGTACTGAAAGAGTTAAGACACAGCTCGTACATCAGCACACCTCAGCACTGGTTTTTATACCACAGAAAATTCGTATCTGTAAACCTCGTTTTGTCATTTACAGTCGTAATATAATATGTCATAATTGCAGGAGGTCATTTGCTATACAGAGCTGGAAGAGCATCAGGTGTAAAGCAAGGCTTCCATATGATAAATGACACACTCCATGACGGCACAGCAATCGCCAAATTTGCTGCCATGATGAAATCTCAAGGCGTCGAACCGGAAGTAGCGGACCGGCTGGTTTTAAAGGGTACTGATACGTCAGAAATCTTACCGAAAGCAAAGTATACCACTGAGATGAAAAGTACTCATTCAGGTAGAATATAAAAGCCGTCAAACCTGTCTGAAAGGTCACCTCTGTTAAGCGAATACCTTCATAAGAAGCCAAAATCTCATATCCCAGAGTCGCCTTTTCAGTATACATTGACCCGTAGAAGCAAGCACGTGCTTTCAGCTAGCAGCGCTTGCATTTTCCTTTGGTGGTTGCTTGAGACATGTTTGATTAAACGGATAAAAAAGAAGCAAATGAGTCGCGACGCGAGAAAACCAACAAAGTGGTTGTGCGCCCAGCGCAGACTCAGATCAGCCTGGGCATCCGCCCAGTCTGATCAGAGTCTTCGCTGTCCGCATGGAGGTAGCTTAGACCCTTAGCTACCCTTCAAGTCCTAAGCGAAGAGTCTGATCGGACTGGGCGGACACTCAGGCTGATCTGAGTCTGTGCTGGGCGCACAACCACATTGTTGGTTTTCTCGTGTCGCGGCTCAAATAGCAGGATCGTTTAGCAGCAAGGAACGTAACGAACACACGAAAATAGCAGACTTGCTGTTATTGAATATGAGCCGCGACACGAGAAAAGCGCCCGTCGCAGAGTTAGATCAGCCTAGGCATCTCCCCAGTCCGATCAGACTCTTCGCTAAGCACCTAAAGGCTAGCTTAGGGTCTAAGCTACCTCCATGCGGTCAGCGATGACTCTGATCATACTGGGCGGATGCCCAGGCTGATCTGAGTCTGCACTGGGCGCGTTACCACTTTGTTGGTTTTCTCGTGTCGCGGCTCATATGTAAATGTGCACAAACATTGTACAGGTCCTCTATTACGGGTTTCAGTCGCATTCTAAATTCAAAAGGACCCACAAGAAGGCCAATGATCTCAAACTGACGGAGGACCAGAAATACAAACCACAACAATCTCACTGCAAGTTATCTTTAAGCACAAAAAAAGCAGGCGACACAAAATGCGTCTGGAAAATTAAAGAAAAATATTTAATCAGGTTGCAAGCTACAGCATGTTGAGAATGAAAAGAAGAGGGGAAAACAGTGTGCATCCAGATGAGGAGGCCTCAACTCGGTCTACGCTGTTTGCAGATTTAACTCATTGAAGAAATAGATCAGCTCTAGCAGTGAATTGTTGTGTAATAATTCACTGTTTGGAGGTCAGTTGTAAAGTAGATCATATCACGAGCGCGGAGCGAGGCATAGGTGGAGTTCTATGTTTCCAAAATTTGTCCAAGTTCAAGGTAGTATATGACTAATTTAATAAATGTTTATTTTTCATTCAACTATGAAAGTATAAACTATAATATGCAATATCTTATGGTTATTTCTTTAGTTCAGAACATGAGTGCATATTGTTCAGGCCCGGATCCAGACCACCACATACTGGTGGGGCTCTGGATAACTGGTGGGGGCTGGGAGGTGTCGAGATATACTTGGGAAGGGAGTAAGGGCGAGGAGAGAATGGTTTGAAATATAACATAATAAGGGATCAATTTGATGAGAATATTTGATAATGTCTTTTTTGTCTTGAAATATATGTTGTGATATCTCAATAGAATCGCCTCGCCGAGGCGATTCTAGTGAGGTGTCAGAACATATATTTTAATCTAACCAGGCCCAAGTGGCGGGGTTGAAGCCCCAAAGCCCACCCCTGGATACGGGGCTGTTGTTCTTGTAACACCTAAAAACACAAAGCAGTTTTATATTTTAGCCACCTAGTCATATTGACATTTAGATGTACCTTAAACATTATTTTGCTAGGAAAAGAAACGGTGAAATGTTTTTTTTTTTAAATGTTATTTTGAAGCATACAATGTAAGTTTTACTGAAATAATATGTATAAGCATGCCTCATCGATTAAATGCATGTAGGAAAACAAAACGGTGATTTTTTTTTCTTGTTTAAATGTTTTATAGCTCTTTGGGTTCTTTAGCTGAGATAATGGTTTGTATGCCCCGCTAATATTTGTATTCCGTATCCGTCTACCTTAAGCGATAACGCTTGCCAAAGTAAGTTAAACGTCATATCAATAGATAGAGTCCGTGTGCTTCCAAATGTAAAAGAAGCCTTTCTTATTACCGGTATCTCAAAAGGGACGCGGTTCTAATGATTCTGATATAGAGGATCTTACACGAGTGGTCATTTTAAAAGAAATTTATGAAACGAGCCTTTCGACGAGTTCCATAAATTTCATATAAAATGATCGCGAGAGTAAGATTCTGTTTATCATATGTCCCTTAAATATGGGATTTTAACGCCTTCAAACTGAACACTTTGTCAATAAGAAAACGCGTTATTGACATGGACGTTGTTAGCCTAGCTACTAGGCGAAAAAGAATTTTTACGTTATTACTTCATTTTCATAATTAATATCTAAGTTCAGTATTTGTAGCTAGTCTATACTCTCTGGCTCAACTTCTTCATGTACCAATAAGAAAGGGAACAGAATCATTATTTATAGACTGGCCATAGAATGGATGAAAACTTACTATTTTCGCTTTGGGATAAAAATTCATTTTCAAACTATATAGTAGCTAGTCAAGGACGTTGTTAATGAAGTTACGTGTACGCACCAAGGTGTTATTACACGTGTGGTCATACGATTTTTATGACTCGACGTTATCCACTGAATAACAGCGAAGTCATATGATAAAGCTATATTACATTACTGGTCTGACAATATATTGTTTCACAAGATACGTCCTTGCCGAGCAAAATGTTAAGTTGACGCAGGCCATGTAGGTTAAAAAAGTACAATTTCATAATTATGCAACTTTCGTTCTCAAATTGGTTTGTATTAAGTCACAAACTGTAATACGATAAAGTAAATCAGAGTACTTAAAGGTAGGTTCCTGTACTTTGGAATGCATCATAATTTTTATGGTCGTTCATCCAAGTTGTTGGAAAGCACTTTTAAAAGGGAATTAATAAGTTTCACTTAAAAGTGTAAATCAAAAAGATATTAGAAAAGTTGTTTTGCAAGGGGTTTCCTAACTCTGCTTCGCACACCAGTTAGCGCTATTTTTAGTTGCCGCCAAAAATAGATAACGTGGCTGACGTCATGCTGCATTGCATTTCGGGATAGTTTTAACCCATCCGGCATGCCAGGACCTCTAGGAGAGCTCACGGCAAGGGAAAATTGACCTTTGGAGAATGGCATCAGAAATCGCCCACTTATAGACATAATAAGCATAGTTATTTTTAGAACTGAAATTCCAACGAAAGAAATTAAACCAAAAGGGAAAACGACTATTTTCTTCAACATCTGACGAGTTTCTCAGTAGCAACAAATTCAGAAAAATAAGAGAATTCAATACTGCTTAGAAAAAGACGAAATTATTTTGTGGACATAATCGTTATCGCTAGTCCAGGAACCTACCTTTAAGGTGGTGTTTTTTGGTAAACAAAAAAAAGTCTGAATAAAACCATAATCTGAAAAAAATAATCTTCCCGAAAGTGAGCATACTTCTTATATTTGTTGTTCTCTAAAAGAATCTGATTATTTCAAATATCAACTGTCAAGCTTACTTTAATGATATAAGATACTGTCCTCAGCTTATATTAGATGCAATAAGCTTATGGGTCTGAGAGGCGGCGTTTGAACCTCAGTGAAGCAAATTATAAATTAATCAAGCGAGGGTGTGGGGGCGATAGTCCCCGAGACTTGGATTTGAATCGTCATCATCTCACAGTGGGTAAAAGACCTGCCAGAAATTCAGAGGTAACGTCTAATATTTGACTGGGATTCAACTCTTCAATTCAGTCGACCAAACGTATTCACATGTTATTCAAGGAACCATGAAAGTCCAATGGAGTATTATTGGCATTGCAGTTGTTCCAAGTCATATTGTACTTAAAACCATTCTGATTTTTTTTCTGTAGGTTTTGTACACGATATAGACGCTATGGATTGTGCACTTGTATCATGGAAACTCGGTGCCGGAAGAACAAAAGCTGAGGATCCTGTTAATTTTGCTGTTGGTTTGGAATTTAAAACTGCAGTCGGGGAAAAGGTAGAAAAAGGTAGCAACAAAACATGTTTGCGCTTGTTAAAAAAAATCAACAAATGAGCCGCGACACGAGAAAACCAACAATGTGGTTGTGCGCCCAGCGCAGACTCAGATCAGCCTGGGCATCCGCCCAGTCTGATCAGAATCTTCACTGTCCGCATGAAGGTAGCTTAGTCCTTAGCTAAGCTACCCTTTAAGCGCTTAGTCTTTAGCTACCCTTTAAGCGCTTAGTGAAGATTCTGATCAGACTGGGCGGATGCCCAGGCTGATCTGAGTCTGCGCTTGGCGCACAACCACATTGTTGTTTTTCTCGTGTCGCGGCTCAAATGTAATGACTTTTCACTGAAATCACAAGATCGAAAACTCAACTTTGTCTGCTTTCCACTTTCCTAAATTGGGATATATATATAAAAAGATGTGTATAAAAAAGTAAATAAATAAAAAAGAAAATAGGCAAGACCAGTTGCGGATTCAAAATATGATATACATGGAATAAAATAATGTGTTTATGCGGTCTATGGGGACGATCCTGGGCCCGGGACAGGAGAAGTGCTGTCTGGACATTGGCTCCGCCACATTTCTCCTTCTGCCCGGGCTTAGGAACGTTCGTTTGGAAAAACGTAGGGCTCATGCAGGACAAGGTTGGTTAGCTGAGATATAATATCTCAGAGTTTCCCTTCATTCACACTTGTTTTTCGTTTCGGCAAGTGTGGACAATAGGAAGGAGAATATCATTATAAGTAAGCATAAGATTACAATTAAGCTATTTAAAAACTAACGTGGAAAAGGTGTATATATGTATATATGGGTTCAGTCTATGTGATTGTCACAAATACTTTGTAACAATAATCTGTTTGTACAGCGAAACTATGAAAGTTTCGAATTTTGCATTGTGATCGAGGTAAATGCAAATGAAGAAGCAAACAACGTTGGGACGGATTGGGATGAACCTTGATTCGACGCCATGACGTTGAATCAACGTTATGACGTCGAATCAACGTTGATCCAATGATGATCGAACGTTGTGTGCCCAGTGGCTAAATTTATCTTATCTCTTTGTTGCCTTTGTAGTAAGTTCTCAAGGACCTGTCAATGGTTTGTGCAAAATAAGGACTCAGTCATACTTGATAAATTGCGATGTACTGAAATGGTATCTGTATTTGCTGAATTAAAAATAGTAAGCACATGTGTACGGGCGAACGGGTGTGTGTGCGTGCATTTAAGCAGTGTGCATACATACACCCGAGTGCCTGTACACGTGTGTGCGCAAGCATTTGTGCATTTTATGAATATGCTTACAAGCACGCGCATAAGCGCGTGTGTGTACTCATGAGTCTGTATGTGCATTATAAATATCTCTGGGTCGATCTCCCAACAAGATACTAACGACTATGATGTTTCGACATGATTGTACTTCTATTACTGGTTTACCACCATATCTGCATATGTGTTAATTGTTAAAATAGATTCTCTTGTTGTTTACATGTTGTAAACCCGAGATTTATGAATAAATTTGGAATTTGGAAATTTGGATATATGATAATATTTCCATGCGAGATAGCTTTTCGCCTGGCTCGGCAAAGTTAGCAGAACGAAAATTCTGCAGAAAATTCTGCAGAAGATTCTGCAGAATTTTCTGCAGAAAAAGTGGTAAAGATAGCGAAATAAATATTCTGCAGAATTTTCTGCAGAATTTTCTGCAGAAAAAGTGGTAAAGTTAGCGAAATAAATACTCTGCAGAATTTTCTGCAGAATTTTCTCTGCAGAAAAAGTGGTAAGGATAGCGAATTGAAAATTCTGCAAAATTTAGCAGTTTTTATTTCTTTGTTCTGTCATCTATAGGCCACAAAATGTGAGTGCGCACCGTTTACCGCACTACTCTATCTCATATGTGGACCGAGATATTCACAAAAATCGCATATTTTCTTCTGCTGGAAAGTAGCAGAACGAAATTTTAGAAACCCTTTATTTGAAAACTTTAATTTCTATGTTCTGTCATCTGGATGCTACAAAATGTGAGTGAGCGCCGTTTACCGCACTACTCTATCTAATAAGTGGACCGAGATATTCACAAAAATCGCATATTTTCTTCTGCTAGAGAGTAGCAGAACGAAATTTCAGAAACCCTTTGTTAGCAAAGTTTGATTTCTATGTTCTGTCATCTGGAGGCCACAAAATGTGAGTGAGCGCCGTTTACCGCACTACTCTATCTCATAAGAGGACCGAAATATTCACAAAAATCGCATATTTTCTTCTGCTGGAAAGTAGCAGAACGAAATTTCAGAAACCCTTTGTTAGCAAAGTTTGATTTCTATGTTCTGTCATCTGGATGCCACAAAATGTGAGTGAGCGCCGTTTACCGCACTACTCTATCTCATAAGTGGACCGAGATATTCACAAAAATCGCATATTTTCTTCTGCTAGAAAGTAGCAGAACGAAATTTCAGAAACCCTCTGTAAGCAAAGTTTGATTTCTATGTTCTGTCATCTGGAGGCCACAAAATGTGAGTGAGCGCCGTTTACCGCACTACTCTATCTCATAAGTGGACCGAGATATTCACAAAAATCGCATATTTTCTTCTGCTAGAGAGTAGCAGAACGAAATTTCAGAAACCCTTTGTTAGCAAAGTTTGATTTCTAAGTTCTGTCATACAGAGGCCATAAAATGTGAGTGAGCGCCGTTTACCGCACCTCTCTTTCTCATAAAGGGACCGAGATATTCACAAAAAGTGCATATTTTCTTCTGCTGGAAAGTAGCAGAACGAAATTAAAGAATTCCTTTGTTAGCAATGTTTGATTTCTATGTTCTGTCATCTGGAGGTCACAAAATGTGAGTGAGCACCATTTACCGCACTACTCTATCTCATAAGTGGACCGAGATATTCACAAAAATCGCATATTTTCTTCTGCTAGAAAGTAGCAGAACGAAATTTCAGAAACCCTCTGTAAGCAATGTTTGATTTCTATGTTCTGTCATCTAGAGGCCATAAAATGTGAGTGAGCACTGTTTACCGCATTACTCTATCTCATAAGTGGACCGAGATATTCACAAAAATCGCATATTTTCTTCTGCTGGAAAGTAGCAGAACGAAATTTCAGAAACCCTTTGTTTGCAGAGTTTGATTTCTATGTTCTGTCATCTATAGGCCACAAAATGTGAGTGAGCGCCGTTTACCGCACCTCTCTATCTCATAAGTGGACCGAGATATTCACAAAAATCGCATATTTTCTTCTGCTTGAAAGTAGCAGAATGAAATTTCAGAAACCCTTTGTTAGCAAAGATTGATTTCTATGTTCCGTCATCTGGAGGCCACAAAATGTGAGTGAGCACCGTTTACCGCACTACTCTATCTCATAAGAGGACCGAGATATTCACAAAAAATCGCATATTTTCATCTGCTGGAAAGTAGCAGAACGAAATTCAGAAACCCTTTGTTAGCAAAGTTTGATTTCTATGTTCTGTCATCTGGAGGCCACAAAATGTGAGTGAGTGCCGTTTACCGCAGTACTCTATCTCATAAGTGGACCGAGATATTCACAAAAATCGCATGTCTTCTTCTGCTGGAAAGTAGCAGAACGAAAATTCAGAAACCCTTTATTTGAAAAGTTTGATTTCTATGTTCTGTCATCTGGAGGCCACAAAAAGTGAGTGAGCGCCGTTTACCGCACTACTCTATCTCATAAGTGGACCGAGATATTCACAAAAATCGCATATTTTCTTCTGCTGGAAAGTAGCAGAACGAAATTTCAGAAACCCTTTGTTAGCAAAGTTTGATTTCTATGTTCTGTCATCTGGAGGCCACAAAAAGTGAGTGAGCGCCGTTTACCGCACTACTCTATCTCATAAGTGGACCGAGATATTCACAAAAATCGCATATTTTCTTCTGCTGGAAAGTAGCAAAACCAGTACTATACAAAGAAAGGCCAAAAGGAAAAGAAAAGGACAAATCGGTGCACATCCACGCAGACTGATCCGAGTTTTTTTTCTGCTCACAGGATTGACATAAATAGGAAGAGAGTTCAGTAAAAGTTTAATCATTGACAAAAAATGTTAAAGATTAACACCCTCAATATTTCTATTAACTTCTAAATTTCTCACAAAACATTCCCGCCAAAAATGAAGACTGGATACGCCCAATCATAGTTAATCAGGATAAAGTGATACCATGAATAATTTTAATAAAGTTATACCATGAATAATTTTAAGCCCTTTCTTTAATCGACTTCTGACAGTTATTGGCTGAAAAAACTCGCGTGCACAGATTAGAGGTTAATGCTGTTGTAAAGTTATTTACTCCACCAATCACAAAATTCAAAACATGCTTGCAGAAACGCGTGTGGAAGTCAGTCAATTTATGACTACAAAATATTCGTGAATATTCAAGAAGGGTACGCATTGATATATCGTCTCTGCCTCCGTAACAAAGATGTTTTCGTTGAAGATTTTTTGAACAAATCTTAATTATGTTGCATACAACTAACCAGAATCATAATTTTGTAATTATTTTGTAAAGAAATACGAGGGAGTATACCTTTAAATAAACATATTTTAGTCGTGCACAAACAACACAAAACATTACCAATCCAACACCTACTGCAACCAGAGGCAGGCCCTTGCCCTCCATCAGGATGACGTGGTTCTACGACCTTGTCAACTCAAGGTAAGTTGTGTCGAGTTATGGAAGGCTCATAATGAAAGATATACTGTTCACAAAAAGTAGGGGATATTAAGTCATTAAAAATTGTATAAATTCATCTGAAAAGGCAAGTATCCATCAGACAAATATTCGATAAGACATTTTGCATTACAATTTAGATGGTGTATCCTGTCACGTGACCTGCGTGTCATTCGTTTTAGACAGGGGGTCAACACCCGAATTTCACACGAATCTGGTGTCGAAACATTGTTTTTAGATTACAAAATTTACAGAGAAACACTTGTCATGCTTCATTTAACAAACAAAAAATTGGGTTTACACACTCTTTCCTCAAAATAATGAGTGCAAGCCATAAACGTCTAAATATTTCGGTAACTCGATGCACCTGTACGAATTTTATTTTCTGGTTTTCTTCCCAACATAACAGTTTTGAAGAAGAAAAAAATCTTTTAGCATACAAAACTTAAAAGTGCATAAAACGGTTAGCTTAGTTGAAGAATTTGAATAAATTTTTGTTCGAATTTACCACATTTTAGTCCTGACCCCCTGTATGAAACAAATTGTATGCAGATCACGTGACAGGATATATTGTTTAAACCTTCATGAAAAGTGTCTTAACAGATAGTTATCTTATCAATATTTAGCGTTTCATATGAATATCACATTTGTTGTAGATGCTACAATTTTTCATACCTGAAAATCCCCTACTGTTTGTGAACAGTATATGATTGAAATACTGGTTTAACCGCATGCCAACTTAAATATTTCTTCAGATTCCAAAAGGCTATCTCTATACAAAATGCTTAAGTCAGATGTTTTTCACGTCGTTTCTTCTCAGTGACAAGGGGCCGTATTCATAAAGCCACTTAGGTCGTTGCTATGCGGTTGCTAAGGCTAAATATCTATAAAGGAGGTTCCCTACAACTATGAAATTTGCTCTGGAGGAACAGTCTTTGTAAGACTGTTCCTCCAGAGCAAATTTCATAGTTGTAGGGAATCTCTTTCAAAGAAATTTAGCCTTAGCAACAGCATAGCAACCACTGAAGTCGTTTTATGAATACGGCCCAAGGCCCCTTGAGAAGACGAATACGGGACTGCAAATTAATTCCATATATAAGAATTTCAATATCCTCGTATCAGCCGTTTTTGAGATTCGCAGCTACCAGAGCATGTTACGGACGGACAGACTAGAGACAGGCGAACAGACCAGCAAACCAAAATGCTCTTTAACCAAACCAGTTTGCCCATTAACGGTTGGGCAGCTGGGGACATAATAAATGAGTCAGTAAAAACGAGTGAGGCTCGAGGGAGGTGTACACTTCACTCGACCATCACTCAATTCTCAACACGCAAGACTAAGTGAGATTTAAGAAAACGTAACTTCTGAGTCGCTCAATTAATGAGTGAATTCAAGGATTACATCAGGAGTGTGAGTAACGTTCTAGAATACAGGCGTTAAAATTGTAATGTGTTGTGGTCACACTGACAAACATCATTAATGCCTTACTGACATTGGAAATGACTGGATTTCAAACTCGTCCGAGATTTTATAGCTATATTTTCCATCTTGGGTATCCATATATAAGCGCATGTTTCCCATAGATCCTCTTAAAGAAAAAAAATACAAAACAAAACAAAAACAAAACCGAAGATGTATGTGCTACATGTATCTTGTTTGCACGAGCAAATAGGGGGTCTTTTCCATAGATATTGATTAAACTTGGCCATATTGTGGTCGACGGATGGACAACCGTTGTTCTAACTTTCATTATGAAGCCAAATGCGTTCCGTCATCAACACCAATGCTTAGCTTTGTAAAACATCAAATTTAAATTAATTTGAGTAAGCAATACACAGAGCAAGCAGAGAAATCAATGCCCCAAAATTCACATTTTCGAGAGAAAATAATGCTTCTTTTAATGATTATAAAAGCAGTAGTTTCGTATTCGCCAAAACATTAAACTTAAATTGGTGAACATGTAATTGTTGTAACAGAAAAAAAAGTAAAAAGTATACAAAGACCAGGAACTGAAACAATCAAAATCCAAATCCAGCCCTCAAACCATAGTTGGAAACAACTAAGATTACAAATAATCAAGATACAGAGAACATATGGCCAACCGAGTGAGCAGCTTGTTCCCAAAAGGTGGCCACTCAGCAACCCAAACCGAACCAAAAATAATAAGAACATACATAAGGTAAAACATCACAGAAACTCTGACACCAAAAACAGGCAACAGAGAACCACAACAGAACTACCGCCTTGGAACGGTCAGTAATGAATTACTGGGGGGCTTAAATCGATTTTACAGGCCCAACCTCACCCTCAGTTTCTGAAGTGGTACAAAACATTTAGTTGGTTGTTTGGTTCGCATGATAACCCTCTAACTCGTCAATGAATCATCACGGAAATACTGACAGCAGATCATAACGGTTTTTTTCTTCTTCCCAAAATGTGTTTTTCACACACATGCACGTTTGCGCTGGCTTTGTGCAGTTGTTACTCAAATTTAAATTAAACTGGTAAATTTCATGCTGACCAATGAGGACAGAATACATTAACTTCCACAAAAAGTTAGAATTCAGTTGTTATTATCTCCAATGATCTTGTTACATTTGCTTTTTCAGCACGCTTAACCTTTGGCGAGGAACGTATATATAAATGTCAGACGAAACAGTGCACGAAATTGGACTATTTTGCTCAGAGAATATATGCCTTGTTAAAAAATTAACCAATTCTTCCATATTGATATAACAGAATGAAAAGTAATCTCACACATCCTTGCAAGGATTGTGGGGTGGAGGGGGGCTTTCGAATTTACTAACACTGCTGGGATCGAACATCAAATGTGGCCACCACTTTAAAAACAGAAAATGAAATCCATAAAGAATCTTTGAAATTGTTATTTGAGCATCATGACAAAACCAACAAAGTGGCATGTGCGTCCAGCGAAGACTCAGATCAGCCTGGGCATCCGCACAGTCTGATTTGACTCTTCTTTATGCGCGTAAAGGTTAGCTAAACTTGCTCCAAGCGCACAGCGAAGACTCTGATCAGACTGGGCGGATGCCCAGGCTGACCTGAGTCTTGGCTGCGCGCACATGCCACTTTGTTGGTTTTGTCGTGTAGCGGCTCATTTGTTTTCATCATGGTAGACCTTTCACCCTTTTTCCAGTTGCAAGTTTCTGTAAATGTCAAACATTATACTGAAATTATTTGCAGACGCAATGATATCTGCATAATAGAATATGAAAACTAGGGCATGCTAACACGTGTGTCTTCACCAATCGTTGAAGCATTTTCATGAAAGTGATTTGTGTGGCGCCACTAGAAAAGGCCGGCTAGGTGTTTTACCACCTGTGCAGATCAGCCATCAGCTCATCCGACTAGCTTTGAGGCCTTACTAACACCTTCGTAGGAGATAATAAGTCCTACGTAGCACTTACTAACACCTACTTAGGACTTATCTTATTAGTTAATAAGTACTTCGTAGGAGTTAGTAAGTCCTATGTAGGAGTTAATAAGTCCTACATAGAAGTTACTAAGTCCTATGTAGAAGCTAGTTAGCCTAGCGTAGGAGTTAGTAAGCCCTTCGTAGGCATTAATAAGCCCTACATAGGATAACAATATTGAACATATACCAATTTGTCATGTGTGATCACCACATCCACTTTAAAGTGCTTATTTCTCAGAAAATAGATGCCTCCCCATCAAACGGCATATGCTGTGATAAAGTAGAATCATGATGCCACTTATCAGTAAAGAAATAGCCACATTGATAGGGGTCAGGAAACATGCTTTATTAAGACTCCCCCTTTGGTGGCCGAGGTTTCTGAATTTTCATTCTGCTACTGTTCAGCAGAATATGCGATTTTTGTGAATATCTCGGTCCACTTATGAGATAGAGTGGTGCAGTAAACGGTGCTCACTCACATTTTGTGGCCTCCAGATGACATAACAAAGAAATAAAACTTTGTTAACAAAGGGTTTCTGAAATTTCGTTCTGCTACTCTCTAGCAGAAGAAAATATGCGATTTTTGTGAATATCTTGGTCCACTTATGAGATAGAGAGGTGCGGTAAACGTTGCTCACTCACATTTTATGGCCTCTATATGACAGAACATAGAAATCAAACTTTGCTAACAAAGGGTTTCTGAAATTTCGTTCTGCTACTCTCTAGCAGAAGAAAATATGCGGTTTTTGTGAATATCTCGGTCCACTTATGAGATAGAGAGGTGCGGTAAACGGTGCTCACTCACATTTTATGGTCTCTATATGACAGAACATAGAAATCAAACTTTGCTAACAAAGGGTTTCTGAAATTTCGTTCTGCTGCTCTCTAGCAGAAGAAATTATGCGATTTTTGTGAATATCTCGGTCCACTTATGAGATAGAGTAGTGCGGTAAACGGTGCTCACTCACATTTTATGGCCTCTAGATGACAGAAGATAGAAATCAAACTTTGCTTACAAAGGGTTTCTGAAATTTCGTTCTGCTACTCTCTAGCAGAAGAAAATATGCGATTTTTGTGAATATCTCGGTCCACTTATGAGATAGAGTAGTGCGGTAAACGGCGCTCACTCACATTTTGAGGCCTCCAGATGACAGAACATAGAAATCAAACATTGCTTACAGAGGAATTCTTTAATTTCGTTCTGCTACTTTCCAGCAGAAGAAAATATGCGATTTTTGTGAATATCTCGGTCCCCTTATGAGAAAGAGAGGTGCGGTAAACGGCGCTCACTCACATTTTATGGCCTATGTATGACAGAACTTAGAAATCAAACTTTGCTAACAAAGGGTTTCTGAAATTTCGTTCTGCTACTCTCTAGCAGAAGAAAATATGCGATTTTTGTGAATATCTCGGTCCACTTATGAGATAGAGTAGTGCGGTAAACGGCGCTCACTCACATTTTGAGGCCTCCAGATGACAGAACATAGAAATCAAACTTTGCTAACAAAGGGTTTCTGAAATTTCGTTCTGCTACTCTCTAGCAGAAGAAAATATGCGATTTTTGTGAATATCTCGGTCCACTTATGAGATAGAGAGGTGCGGTAAACGGTGCTCACTCACATTTTATGGCCTCTATATGACAGAACATAGAAATCAAACTTTGCTAACAAAGGGTTTCTGAAATTTCGTTCTGCTACTCTCTAGCAGAAGAAAATATGCGGTTTTTGTGAATATCTCGGTCCACTTATGAGATAGAGTAGTGCGGTAAACGGTGCTCACTCACATTTTATGGCCTCTATATGACAGAACATAGAAATCGAACTTTGCTAACAAAGGGTTTCTGAAATTTCGTTCTGCTGCTCTCTAGCAGAAGAAATTATGCGATTTTTGTGAATATCTCGGTCCACTTATGAGATAGAGTAGTGCGGTAAACGGCGCTCACTCACATTTTGTGGCCTCCAGATGACAGAACATAGAAATTAAACTTTTCAAATAAAGGGTTTCTGAAATGTCGTTCTGCTACTTTCCAGCAGAAGAAAATATGCGATTTTTGTGAATATCTCGGTCCACATATGAGATAGAGTAGTGCGTTTAACGGTGCGCACTCACATTTTGTGGCCTATAGATGACAGAACAAAGAAATAAAACTGCTTAATTTTGCAGAATTTTCAATTCGTTATCCTTACCACTTTTTCTGCAGAAAATTCTGCAGAAAATTCTGCAGAATTTTCAATTCGTTATCCTTACCACTTTTTCTGCAGAAAATTCTGCAGAAAATTCTGCAGAATATTTATTTCGCTAACTTTACCACTTTTTCTGCAGAAAATTCTGCAGAATCTTCTGCAGAATTTTCTTCAGAATTTTCTTTCTGCTAACTTGACCGAGCTCTTTTCGCCTTTTGTCACATGATAAGGGGTGAGGGCAGAGCTACCGTTAAAGGACAGAGTTTGCACTCTCCAAGCGCAAAATTAATTCTTCCTTTTTAGAACAGCTTCCACTGTAGAAAAGAAGGGCAGTTACAGAAACATTTTGATATTTTTGATTGGCGGCTTTTAGCTAATCAAAAATTATCAAAATGCTTTTGTTAGTCAGAGAAGGCTCGGATTAGGTAAGGACTAGCAAATATCCATCACATAGCATGATTCCCTGTATGGTCGGCCAGACGATGGAGAAATATCCATTAGCCATAAGGTGAATGGGTACACTTTCAGGGGAAGATTTAATTCAATTCAGTTCTTTATCCAATCCAAGTTAACAAAGTTAACAAAAAGAGGACGTGCTATGACGTAGAAATCAAACTATTGACATCATAGCACTCATACATTTATGTTAGAGATGGTGTAGCTACTGCTAATAAATCAGCCATTTTTAGTTTTGGCTCATTCCTCCATGGGAGCTAACTCTGAAAAATAAGAATTTGCTCCATCTGGAGCAAATTCTTTCCTTTCAGAGTAGATCCCTATGTTACACCGATGAGAACCACTGTACTCTGAAAATTCATTCGTTGGGGGCTGTACCAATCCACGAGGGCAAGTTTGTGCTGACACATTGTTGACCTGTGCATAGTTTAAGGCAGTAAGTAATCTTTATTTTACATTTTGACATTATTTTTAAAGTGGATCTTGTAAAACAACTATTCTTTATTGTCATTGTTAAATGACAACGATCAAATGGCAAAATTACCTGATTTGCGTCCCATTTTACTGTGTATGTTGTTACGTCGCGTGTAGAAAGTGTGTTTACACAATCGATTCCTCCATCTCAATGTCTAATTTTTTGTATTTTACGATTGCAAGCATTGGCTAATGCAACAAAGATAAAATGAACAAAGTTTGGCATATTTCTGTTCAGCGACAGCGAATTTATTTGCAATTTTATCTCTGTACGCCGATTTTCGAATGTCGGGGGCACTGTCCCAATTGTTGAGTGCCATAATATTGGATGTGTATCCAGTCGTCGGGGTGCAGCTGGATGCAGTAGTTGGGTGCAAAACATATGTTTGTGCCAAATTGACATAGAAAGGGTCCGTTTTCTGTGTGTATAAAGTCCCTACTGCAGCTAATGTAGACAGGATGTTCCCGTCGGTGTTCGTTAGACATCTCCTGGTCATGGAGTGGAACGAGGTACCGAAGTGGAAACGGAAAGCAGATTAGCCAGCTGATCTACAGCTTTTGTCACAAATAGACCTGTGCTAGCTAAGGTGTGATTTTGCATGTAATAGTCCCCAAAATAAACATAAATGGCTTCAGAACTCACAAAACTAAGATTTTACAAAGACCACTGTAGGTTTCAAAACATAGATAACATTCAGGTATCCAAATGACTTTTGAATAATTTCATTAGCATACAAACAGTGAAAAATGGCCAAAAAGTGCTGTAATTTGCGGTCAACCATATTTCTACTGCTTTTCAAATGTATTTTTCTGTTTTAGGATGACTAAAATCCCTCATTAGAGGTGGCAGTGTGATACAGTAATGTTTTACGGTTGCATAGATGTATATAACTTATATATTGTATGCATATCCTTGACTACCTAGCCATTTAAAAACATTCTAGCCATGTATTTTTTTACAGTAACTTGGTAATGCACTGAAAAACAACCTTTGAACTAACTGATATATTGTTATTATTTGATATTTTTTGTACGTATTTTACACGTTCATATCCCCTTTTCAGACAACGGGACAATAAACTTGGCTAAAGATGATAATCTTTTCCTGCTACGAGCTTATAGCTACATACCCAAATTTCCGAAACAAAGACTGTCCCGTACGTAAGACAGACGGCAATCAGAGGCAGGCACTTGTCAGAGAAATTATAGCTTAATATTAAAGATACACTGCCATACATGGTCAATAACTGGGCAATGATTGAAAACTATCTATGTGCTAGGCGCTAGGAAATACTAAAGGCAGTTGAAACGTCCCATACGTAAGATTTATTTTGTCCCGTACGTGCAGACCATGTACAAGCATTTCATGACTTCAACGGCAAAGCTAAATGGTGGTTTATTTTTTGAACAAGCAGCATTTTATATGCTGGTTACATGCTCAAGAGGCTTTTTTCTAGTGGACAACTTTTACGATTAAGAAAGGATCATTATGAATATGAGGCAAAGTATCAAAATCAAGCTGAAATATTAATATTTCCTTTAAATAATTTAACATCTAGAAATTAGAATGGCATTTAGATTCTGTGGATTATATAGGGTGGTAGAGAAAAATAAAAGCTTCAGCATCATTGTCGCTGGGACTGATGAGAAAATACTATGGACAAAACATTTTTGTCCCATACGTAAGATTTTTGTTTCCAACTCAAAAAGTTACTTCATGTTTCAGTCAGGTTATCTATTCCAGTGAAAAACATTTTATTTTGCAGGTAACCACTTATTGTGGCTTCCCCGGCAATATTTGACTTTTGATCTGCCATAAAACATGCATGCATTGACATATGAAAGCCAGCAAAATTATAAACTTAATAATCTGCTTCTCAACCAAAATTCTGAAAAGAGTTAACCAATATATCATCACAAGCTATTTAATTTGCTCATGCAGTACAGAATAGACTATAAAATAAATACAAGATACGTCTTCTATCTCTAGTTTTTGTTTTTCATTTCAAAATATTTATTTTCAAAATTAATGCTTTGTCCCGTACGTAAGATGTATCAAGATGCAATTTTAAAAATTAGTGTTAACTAAATGTTTTAACTTAAATTCACCTTCTTTTTAGTACCACAGATTTTGTTATGTTACTGTTTTGGTACTGTAAACATTCACTGTAACTTAGATGAGAAGCAGTTGAAAACTAAAGTATCTTACGTATGGGGCACAGATTGTTTGGGTCTACGGTAAATTTTTCAGAAGTTTGTTAAGGACAAGCTTGTATATTAACTTGTATCTGTTATTGCATGTTATGTATATCATTTCCAGCTGAGAATTACGTGGTTTTAGTTCAGTAAAGGAAACTTTAATGCTAAAATACATCCTGTCCCATACGTAAGATTATGACATACTGTATTGTTTACATGGAATTATCAATGAAAGTACAAAAGCTTGTCTTCTACACATCTAGGATATCTGCTACGTGTTCAAGTTCAAAATAGCAAATGCCCCCCTTGAAATTATAAAGTCCTCAGAGGGATACTGTATTTCTATATTGGAAACAATTTTGATATTTCAGCCTATGAAATTTTTACAGCCCATATAGGCCACTGGCTTGCTACAAAAGCAGAAAGGGCGATAATTCTGCCTGTTTTGTCTCACTATCTTGACAGTTGTATAAAATCATCATGTTTTGAAAATGAGAAAATTTTGAAACTGAGTTTTGAGAAGTTATCTGTTTAAAATCTTACGTACGGGACACACTTAATTTGAACGTTAAGAGCCACTATTCAAAAACTAATTCTGTTCATTGGGCTGTGTTTTGATTTTTATAATTTCAGGGGCAAGCCAAAGTGTCAACTTATGAAGTTTTAACTCAGTTTCCTGTGCTATTTTTAAAATTAACATTAAAAAATGAGCATTTTTTCTAAAATATTTGATACCCTGTATGTTTGAGCATACAATGTAAAGGCATTTTAAAGGCTGGTCGGTGTGTGTGTCTACTGAATGCGCGATAATACTTTCAGAACTACCATTGAAAACACAATGGTAACACCGGTATGCTGAAACGACTGGCCTCCTCCAACCCCTTTGGCTGAAATACATAAAAGAAGGGGGTCATAACAAGGAAAGAAAGCTAGAATTCGATATACACTGTTGTGAGATGGTGCATTTTTATATTCGTTGCTGTACACTCTCAACTGATGTGGCTCTATTGATGATCCGTTTCTACTCTTCAAATTATGGTGGACTTGTGTCTGTTTACTTTAAAGTGCAAGTCGCACAAAAATACCCGACTTACGGGTAAAAATAAGACCAAAAATAACAAAGTACTCGACATATGGTTACAAAATACCCGACTTATGGGTACAGTGGTATTTTGCTGACACTCGACTTATGGGTACAGTGCCATCCCGACTATTGGGCCAGTGCCCCCAATAAATATTACTAGGCGTACAGTATGAAAAACTTGAATAACTTTCTTATTACACATCCCACAAATTTATTACTTAAAGACATTATGTACATCGATATTCTCTTTGATTTTCATCTAGGAAATTTTCCCTGACATTACCATAAATGAACAAAAAATATGTTTTAGCGGTATATTGGTCAAAGAAATGTCATATGCTTACATAAAATGTACGACACAGCGGTAATGCTTTAATTTTCATGCCTGCAAATTGGCCAGACAAAGGATGGGTATATCAGTTAAGGTACCCTGTCGTAAAAATATTTCAAAGAAAAATATGTAAGAATACATACCGTTTTGATTATCCAGTAGAAAATAAACAACAATAAATAAAGCCCCCTTCGAATGGTACAGCCCTCAACCACTGCAATTTTAGAGTACAGTGGTTCTAATCGGTGTATGTTAGAGGCGTTACGTCACCCAGGAAAGGAAACAGGAAGTTATGAAAGTTGTTCCTGTTTCTGAAATGGCGGAAACACAAGGTGGCGTATTAATACATTTTCAGACGCCCAATACTCATTATGTAAACAGGCTGCAGCTCTATTCCACCATAACATATGACGGAAATTAGGTTATATAGGGCATCGCATGTATCGCTTATGCTGGCAGTTGGCGGGTCATATACTTTAAATTGGTCTTTCTAATAATGTTCAGGCTGTAGGAACCTACGTTTGTAATGTATAGACTGTTTTTTGAGTAACGTGCATTGTTATAAATATAAACTGAAAGGGGGAGTCTCCATAAATGCCATTTTCTGGTTACAAATGGATTATCACCAAACTTCACCAATCTCCACTTGTAAGTGTTGGCTTTCATATATTGAAATATTGATCTCATCGAAGATGTATTTTGAGTGGAGCGCAGTGCCAAAGTGGGTGGGGTAATTCCACCTCATACCTTACCATGTATCATTTTTTTAATTATCTCTAGAAATAATGATGACTGACTTACCATTATGATTTGAAATAATACAGACATGTGTTAAAACTTATTGAGTTATAATATTTATAATTGTTTGGTTATTTGATAATAGTATATGCGCTTATAAGTGGTAATAGAAATTTTACTTATTTTTGCTTCTCAAACTTTACGAAATAACCACATTTTTTCATTATTGTCCAGATATAAAAAGGAAACATGTAATTATATTGATATGATAGTGTGCATTGCAGAATTATGAGAAAACTATCCTAGGCATACCAAAACCTGAGTTATCTGCCCTTGATTCAAGAAAATATAAGTAATTAAATTGAAAAAGTAGGATCGAAATTCTACACTGGAAGGTATAATTTTGATGACTCTTATACTCATGTTTCTAATGTTAGACTGAGTGTTGAGCTTTCAATCCCATATAGTGCCTGTGATATAACACAAGAACAGTATCTGAACAGCAGAGCTCATCCTGTTATATGCCACTTAATTACATCACATTCAAGATATCATTTTCCGACCCAAAGTTTCAGTTATGGATTGTAGCTACTGAATGCGTACAAAGTTAAAAGATAGGCAATGATTAGGTATACGAAGTATCACGAGGGGTATATAGCTTTCGTCCGATGTCTGTTCGTCCGTCTGTCCGTCCTTCCGTCCGTCCGATCGTAAGTTAACATTTGCGTTAAAGTTTTGCGTTATAGTGTTTGAGATCTTATATTATCCAAACCGTTTGATGGATGGGGTTTATATTTGGCATGGTGATTGATAATGAGCAACAGTTTTATTTTGTACTAACCCCACCCATGCCTGTGACCTAGAGGTCAAGGTTATGGACTTAGACTTTTCATGTTAAAGTTTTGCGTTAAAGTTTTTAAGATCTCTATATAATTCAAACCTTTTGTTCAGTTGGCTTTATGTTTGGCATGATGATAGATGTTGGTCTAAAGTTTTAGTTTGTACCATCCCCACTCATGACTGTGAGCTAGAGGTGAAGGTCACAGACTTTGACTTTTATTTTTAAGTTTTGCGTTAAGATTTTAAGGTCTCTGTATAATTCAAACTCTATGTTAGGTCGGGTTTATGCTTGGAACAGTAATAGATGTTGGTTCCAAGTTTTATTTTGCATGCCTGTGACCTAAATGTCAAGGTCACAGACTTTTGACTTTTTATGTTAAAAGTTTTGTAATAAAGTCTTTGAGATGCTATATCATCCAGAACCTTTTTGGGTCTGGTTTATATTTGTCTGAAGTTTAATTTTTATACCATCTTTACAGATGCCTGTGACCTAAGGGTCAAAGTCACAGATCTAGACATATTCATATATGTTTTGTGTTAAAGGTTTTGAGATCTCATATCATCCAAATCCTTTTTGGGGTTTGGTTTATATTTGGTATGCTGATAGGTGTAAGTCTAAAGATTTATTCTTTACCATCCCCACACATGCCTGGACTGGAGGTCAGTGTCACAAACTTAGGCTTTTCCGCATTAAAGTTTTGTGTTAAATGATATTCTTTGCTCATTGTCCCATCTTTTGTTTTTTAATAGGATCTTTTAATTTTTATATGTGAAGTCATTTATCTCAAACTTGCAACAGTTGACATCATCTGGATGCTGCTGTTGACATAAGGTCAAGGTCATACACTTCAGCAGTTGCATCAATGCATTGATTTATAATTTTTCTTATAATTCAAACATCCTTCAGTCAAACCTTTTGATACTTCTAGGTTGCAGCAGCTTAGTTGACATTCTCTTTATGCTGATGCTGACCAAAGGGCAAGGTCACAGACTTTAAAATTTGTGTGGTATATATGTGTTTGAAGTTAAGTGTCATTTGGTGTTGGCGCTGGCCGGGGTATACGTGAGCCCGTGAGCCCCTGCACACTTTCTCTAGTTAGTTTTCTGTGAGACTTTTAAATCCCAAAGTAAGGTATTCAATAACATTTGAAATATCAGTAACTAAAATCCATAAGTCAAACTTTGGGACGGAAAGTGTTATCTTGAATGTGATGTAATACAGTGGCATAAAACAGGATGAGTTCTGCTGTTCAGTTACAGTTCTTGTGTAATATGACTGGCACTATATGGAATTGAAAGCTCAACAATCAGTATAATATTAGAAACATAAGGAAAACTGTCATCAAAATTATACCTTCCAGTGTAGAACTTCGATCTTACATTTTCAATTTAATTACTTATATTTTCTTGAATCAAGGGAAGATAATTCAGGCTTTGATATGCCTAGGATGGTTTTTTCATAATTCTGCAATGCACACTATCATATCAATATAATTACAAAGTTTCCTTTTTATATCTGGACAAATAATGAAAAATTATAGTTTTTCGTAAAGTTGAAGCAAAACATAAGTAAAATTCCTGTTACCACACATACGCGCATATACTGTTATTAAATAAGCAAACAATTATAATTATTATATCCCAATTAATCAGCATATATGCCTGTATTATTTCAAATCATAACGGTAAATCAGTCATCAATTCATATAGAGATAATTGAAAAAAATAATACATGGTAAGGTATGAGGTGGAATTACCCCACCCACTTTGGCACTGCGCTTCACTAAATATACATTTTCGATTAGATCAATATTTCAATATATGAAAGCTAACACTTACAAGTAGAGATTGGTGATGTTTGGTGAAAATCCATTCGTAACCAGAAAATGTCCCTTATGGACCCCCCCCCCCTTTATTGCCAGTACAGGGCAAACATTGAATTTGACATTATCATTTTTTTTCAGACTCTGTTTGGGTGAAAATACATCATGATGACCCGATGGTACCCGATAATTTTCTGAATATTTTGCAAGAGTGCTTTACTGTGAAGCCAGAGCCTGTCAGGTCCGCGAACAAGGGAACCAGAGTAATCGACGTCGTCATGTGATTATAAGACACTGAAAATTTATGAGCCGTCATCGTTTTAGGGGCTCAAAACCAATATCTGTGCTGTCGACCGATGAAATCAATTACCATACACGCAAAAAGTGGCTGTCGACCGAGACAATCTACAACTGTACCAGATCGGTCAACTTCCATGAACAAGTATAATTTACCGTTACTGAATTTGCTTTCGATCGAATTTTCGGTCGCCGCTTTGCACTGTACCGGAATGATCGGTCGCGCAGGCAAGCGAATTGATATTAGCCCCGCCATCGTTGGTGCTTCGAATAAATATCCATATCAAAAGCAATATATGCACACACACACACACACACACACACACACACACACACACACACACACCTCCAGCACAGGATCTAGAATTAGCCTACAGAGAGAAAAGGCAGTTAGATTCTGCCAGACCGACAGAAGAGACAAGCCAAAGCGGTTGTGCTTTCAAAGTGATGCAAATTAAAGTTACCATTATTATTTATTATCATTATCGTACATTAGGTATTGCTACTTACATTATTTGTGTTATTGTTATTATTACTGTAATATTTTTTTGTTGAACCAGTCTAACCATATATACGTTTCATCATGTTATATGAGCCGCGACACGAGAAAACCAACAAAGTGGTTGTGCGCCCAGCGCAGACTCAGATCAGCCTGGGCATCCACCAAGGCTGAATAGACTCTTCTCTAGCAGCTTAAAGGGTAGCTTAGGCTCTCAGCTACCTCCATGCGGACTGCGAAGACTCTTATCAGACTGGGCGAATTGTTAATAGACAAATTTCGATATCTTGTGACAGAGTTATTGCCCTTGTCAGTGTCGCAAAAGTGGTTTTTGGTCTGTTATTCCTTTACACTTTGAAATATCATAATGAAATTTCACAGAAATGATTGAATGAAATTATATATTTTTCTGTTGTTAGCAAATTTTGTCCACCCGGGTTATATGCCCCTGCCCCGGGGCTATATACATGTATAAAATCATGAAAAATTCTGTAAGTGGCGGGGTATTATGTTTTCCCGCTGGCTGTCCGTGTGTCTGTCCGTCCGTCGTACGTACGTCTGTCTGTCCGTCCGTGAGCACTTCGTTTCCGTTCGATAACTTGAGTATCTATTAACGGATTTTCTTCAAACTTGGCATATGAATTGGTCTTGGGAATATCTCGGTTTGGATTGTTAATGGGCAAATTTCGATATCTTGTGACAGAGTTATTGCCCTTGTCAGTGTCGCAAAAGTGGTTTTTGGTCAGTTATTCCTTTACACTTTGAAATATCATAATGAAATTTCACAGAAATGATTGAAATGATATATTTTTTCTGTTGTTAGCAGAATTTTGTCCTCCCGGGTTATATGCCCCCTGCCCCGGGGCTATATACATGTATAAACTCATGAAAAACTCTGTATAAAATCAGGGTTGAAAGTAATTTTCCTGAAACTTGCTACAGCTTATCGAAGCAATATAAGCTTTCTGTCATGATCAAAATTTTGTCCCCAGGGGTTATATGCCCCTGCCCCGGGGCTATATACATGTATAAAATCATGAAAAATTCTGTATAAAATCAGGGTTGAAAGTGATTTTCCTGAAACTTGCTACAGCTTATCGAAGCAATATAAGCTTTCTGTCATGATCAGAATTTTGTCCCCAGGGGTTATCTGGCCCTGGCACAGGGCTATATACTTGTATAAAATCATGAAAAAATCCATATAAAATCAGATTTTTGGTATATCTTTATGAAATTTCACAGAAATGATATAAGCAACATTAGCTTTATTTTACAAGAATTTAGTCCAGCAGGGTTAGCTGCCCCTGCCACTGCCATGGCATATATACATGTATAAAATCATAAAATCAGAACTGAAAGGAATTTTTATGAAACATGTAACAATGGATCAAAGCAATAATAGCTTCTAGTGATGGTTAAAATTTTATCAGAAGGAGGTTAATTATCTGCCCCAGTCCTGTAGCTATATACAAGTATGAAATCATGAAAAAAAAGCTATGAAAGGTGTGCAGTGGCGGGGTATTACGCAGTCGTTTACGATGCTTTTATTTTAAATTAAAATACTTAGTTTAGACGGATTATGCAGAGATTTAGAGAAACGTATTACATCTGCCTTCATCCTGCACTTTCAAGAAGATGACAATCATGAGTAATGAAAGTTCCAGACAAATTTTGCCGGTAGCCTACAAAAAGCGATGGTTGATATGTGGCGCGAAAAGTTAAGTAACGTTAACGTCACCATGCGCAACGTCAACATTTTAGTCTAAAGAGACGGCAGGCCGGGCATTTAATGCACTTTAACTCGAAAGTTAAGTCGGCGACCTACTATTTTTATTGCTTTAATGTAAACTTCTATCATTGGGTCATACTGTGTTAGTTTTTGATGAAAAAAATGTGTTTTGTTTTCTCAGAATGAAGGTTTTTATCCAAGAGATACGAGCAGAAAAGTGCATTTTCCATAGAACGCCATTATAATGTCGGGTCGAAAAAGTGGAAAAATTGACGTTTTCGCGGTCAGATATCTTATAAAACGACATCGGCGACCCCCCTTTTTTATTACATTTTCTGAAAGAGGGACTGAAAATGTACAATATAAGGAAGTATGAATAAAATCATGTGTTTTGTCAATTACTCCCACCTCACCTTATTTGTGAAATTTCTTCACTGAGGTATAACGTAACTGTGAGAAAATGATGACGTTAGTCTGAGACTTTTGACTTATGCTCAGTAACCGGGAAGAATTTTCTTTCCAAATTATTTACGTTATCATATTGGTAGTTACCAAAAAATCATATACTCGAAAGGGATTTAAGAAATACCGATTAGAAACAACTTTTTAAGACGATAACGTAAAAACAAGGGAAAACGTCAAATTTTCGAATTTTGTAAACCTCATACTCGTAGCATATTCAAATGTTTTAGGGCGTTTTCCTTTATTTTAACAGCAAACCAGCCGCCTCATTATGGTTTTGGCTTTTGTGCATGATTAAAAATGTCCTTCAGACACAATGGTTATAAAATCTGACGTCACGGTAGTTCGAACGCTAAAATTGAACAATCTTGAATCTTTTACCTGCCAGACCATCTCGAATGATCGGCCTTTGTATCTTTATGCAGTAAATTGACAATAAAATCCTAATATGGTGGATCTGACACATACAAAAAAATTGCTATATTTATTGTGCATAGTATATTATGCAGTTCTCTTGCACATAAAGAAATAAACAGAACACTACAACAATCAAAGTATAAAGCATGAATCAGGTCTCGCTGTGCTGCAGCTTGCGAAACCGTGAAACTGCATCACAACTAAAGTTATGTTTGGTGGGTTGTTGGTTGTATAATATTCAATGGTCCCCAGAGACGGCACATTTGTCCGTACCAGGGAGGAGGGAAATGAAATTTAGATTGTATGGGAAAACAAACAAATAATAAAAAAAAAGGAATACCGCACCTGCTTTAAACGCAACAGGCTCTTATCAGTTGGGCAATGTTGACGGCCCCTACGCCCAAAGAACAAAGACAAAAAGCGCAAAAGAAATGTCCAGCACTTACTGCAAGCACAGCAGGCACTTGTCAGCCAACAGTTAATATCGGAAGAACACCGCATATTCATCCAATCAACTATTATATCCCCTGGAAGGTGCACTGGAGTTGAACGGTCCTATGAAGCAGTGTTCAGCCGATTTCAGACCGTTTCACAGACAGAGGAAGAGAAAAAGGTAACAGGATAGTCAAGAAGACTTAATCAAAACAACCACATACCGCACCTACAAGTACAGAAAGACTGTGTTCGGCGTTACCAACACAGACGGAGGAAAAGAAAAAGGTACATGTAACAGGATAGTCAAGAAGACTTAATCCAAACAACCACATACCGCACCTACAAGTACAGAAAGATTGTGTGCGGCGTTACCAACTGTTGCTAGACAGTAACTCTCTTACAACAGTTGGTAATGCAGCACAAAGGCCTGCTGTACTTAACTTCGCTTGCAGCAGATGCGGTGTTCCTTTATTCTTCCTTTACCCATGCTATCTTAAACATCATTTTCCTTCTCCTTGGTAGGGACGAAACTGCCTTCTCTGGGGACCATTGAATCCAATACAACCAGCAACCCATTATACATTACTTCAGTTTTGATGCAGTTTCACGCTTTCACAAGATGCAACACAGCAAGACCTGGGGCCGTATTCATAAAGCCACTTACGTCGTTGCTATGCTGTTGCTAAGGCTAAATATCTAAAAAGGAGATTCCCTACAACTATGCAATTTGATCAGGAGGAACAGTCTTTGTAAGACTGTTCCTTCAGAGCAAATTTCATAGTTGTAGGGAATCTCCTTCAAAGAAATTTAGCCTTAGCAACAGCATAACAACCACTTAAGTCGTTTTATGAATACGGCCCCTGACTCTTGTAATATCCGTGCTTTATACTTTGATTGTTTTAGCATTGTGCTTATTTCTTTCTATGCAAGACAACTGCATAACATTTAGGTGTTGTCAGTCATTTTACTTTTATAATTTGACCTGCATGGTCCCCGCTAAGGAGATTTTTTGTTCATTTTCGTTTTTCAAAGCTCCTCTTTTTATGTACAGATATGTTTTCTCGAAATGTAAATATTTTGCTAATTGTTTCCATTTTCCCATCATTGTTTGAAACGTCTGATGAAGCCAAAAGGCGGAGGCGCTTACTAGGTAACATATTGAAAATTATGCACTGTTAATGATTGTACCTCCATTTATAGCCAACTTTTTAATAATTTTAGCATCCCATGTGGAAATATTGTGTTTGGTGTGATGCATATTCTCTAAATCTTTCTATAAAAGAGCCGCGACACGACAAAACCAAAACAGTGGTATTTGCGCCCAGTGACGACTAGAATCAGCTCTAGTCTGATCAGAGTCTTTGCTGTGCGCCAAAAAAGGGTAGTTACATGTAACGATCAAAACTACCTTCATGCGGAAAGCGAAGACTCAGATCAGACTGGACGGATGCCCAGGCTGACTCTCCGATTGACGCATATGCAACTTCGTTGGTTTTATCATATCGCGGCTCAATTATATACCAGCCAAAAGTTTTGACCACCCACTTACATTTTATCTATTTTCTTCAAATTCCAAGCTAGTCATACAGTTCTATTTACATCTCCAAATAGGCAGATGTGTCAGTCGGCTTAGCCATCAAAAGGTTCAACATAACATCCAGGATGCGTCGTTGAACACAAGTACCCACATTTTCAAATGTCACAAAATTCAGCATTTCGTCACAATTTGTGAAAATATCTGATTTTCATGAGCAAAACCACTCTATTACTAAAGCAAATGACTGAAGAAACAGATTTATGCAGAAATGAACACTCTTCCTGCATGTCAATGATCGCTTTGGGTCCAAAGGGTCAAACTTGCTCCACAACTCAATGTCAATTCTTGTCAGTTTTGAAAAAGGGGGTACCCGTATTCATCTGTTCCCTGGATACAGCGTACTGAATAATACTTAATCTTTTAGTGGAATGGTCTACCGACATATTCACCTATCTGTGCCTTTACGATTGCTAATATCTTTGAAGAAAAATGATAAAAAACTAAGTGGCCGGTTAGAACTTTTGAATTGTGTGTGTGTGTGCGTGTGTGTGTGTGTGTGTGTGTGTGTGTGTGTGTGTGTGTACCACTTTTGTTTCCCATATATATGTTTTTCGTTTTCTGTTCATCATTCACATACAGTGACGAACGCATTAAGGCGTATAGTTTTCGCGTTCATAATGTGTGTGCATGTAACGCGTTCCTCGTGCATTTGTATGTCACACGTTTTGAAATGCGTTGACTCGCGTTTTTCGCGTAATCTCACTGACCGAAGTTACCTGCTGTCCGAAGTTACCCGATTCTACCCTTACGACTTAAATACTTTATGCGTCAGAAATGATAATAGTTGAACATGCAAACATGCAAACATAGATACATAAGACGGCTCATTATGAGCCGCCTCGTCTGAATTTAAACTGTTTGCCCTCTAGTATTTGAATTTAAATTCTCAATATGATCATGTGACTTGACGGATGCATTTGAGACGCGACACGAGAAAACAAAGTGGTTGTGCGCCCTGCGTAGACTCAGATCAGCCTTGGCATCCGCTCAGTCTGATCAGATTCTTCACTGTCTGCATGGAGGTAGCATAGACCCGTAGCTACCCTTTAAGCGCTTAGCAAAGAGTCTGATTGGACTGAGCAGATGGCCAGGCTGATCTGAGTCTGCGCTGGGCGCAAAAATACGTTGTTGGTTTTCTCGTGTCGGGGCTCATTTTGCTATTTCGGCGCTTTAAGGGTTAATGCATGTACAGATAGACGCTGTCTGGTCAGGCCCGGATATGTGCAGTTCACTCATCATTTCAGCCGCGACACGAGAAAACCAACAATGTGGTTGTGCGCCCAGCGAAACCTCAGATCAGCCTGGGCATCCGCCCTGTCTGGTCAGAGTCTTCGCTGTCTGCATGGACGTAGCTTAGACCCTTAGCCCTAAGCTACCTCTAAGCGTACAGCAAAGACTCTGATCAGACTGGGCGGATGCCCAGGCTGATCTGAGTCTTCGCTGGGCGCGCATGTCACTTTGTTGGTTTTCTCGTGTCGCGGCTCATTTACAGAGTTGTAACGAGAAGAAGTGCGCAGATATCGAAAGCTAAGATCAGTAGCCTGATCCGAGTATTGTATATTTAAACTTGGTAAAAATAAAAAAACTCATGTGCTTTTTAACGGCTACTCATGAGCAGCTATCGCGAAATTTTCATCATAATTGCGTCCCTTGCAAAAGCACTGCGGCCTTAACAGTAAAAAGAAGCAGCTGTAGCATTTTTTCGGTTTTGCCTCCTGTCGAGGAGGGGATCAAACAGTTAAGTTATGAATTTGCTCCCCTGTGAGAAAATGCCTTCGTTTAAGAGATGACCCCATTTCGGAAGGATTTCATGGTCAAGGGGAATATACAGGAAGTCACAAAACGGCTCCCGTTTGTAAAATAACCTAAAATAATTTGCTAGACTTTCTTTTTTTACCTCATGAGTCAAAGACTGTTGATAGGACTTAAGACCCATTCTCACTGTCACGATCCTGGTCCCGGTACTGCCTGGTGAAGAAACGCCGGTGATGATCCTGGACTTTTTTCGTAAAAAAAAAAAAATAATGAATAGATTGCATTCTCGCATTACCGACGTTACCCCGGTGTAGGGGCATTACACCCTATGTCACCGCAACTTCACCGTCTTTAACCGTGGTGGAGCCGGAATCATCCCGCACGAAACCTGTTAAACCGGATTGGTACCTTACAAAACACATGTACCAGCCATAACCGTAGGTGTACCGCCATTTTCCGGGTACAAGCGGGGCTTACCCGGCTGATAAATTGGCTCATGCTATTCCAGTCCCTGCCTCCACCTGTATGAAACGGCGCTATACCGTTTTCCGCCTGAGCTCTGCTGGCCCAAAGACGGGGCTCACCACAGTCCATATCTCACCGCAATGCTACGGTTTATCACGGTAGAGGAGAATTAGAGACCCGGATCTGACCCGGAAATCCCAGAATAAAGCCTGTTCTTGAGATCTTTCCCGATGACTGCCGGTTGTATAAAACATTTTGAAATGTCCGGAACTGGTAGCCAGATCATCAGGGTTCAGCTAGGCTCGTCCAGGATCATTTACTGCACGAATTTGGCGCAAAAAATTAACAAGACCATTTTTGTAAGCTATAAACATTTGGTTACATGGGTACAAAGTAACACACGTGCCTATCAATAGACTATTCAATATTTTCCGGTTTTTTTTTTTTTTTTTTTTTTTTTGAAAGGGTACAAAGCTTTGTCGGTGCCTTCCTGTTAGCTAAACTGGATGACGAATCCCTTAAAAACTGGGGGCAACTCTAAAAGGAAAGAATTTCTGCTTGAAAGAGTTCCCATTTATGTCAATCAAAAACCAAACATGAGCAAACTAACAAAAAAAAGAAACAGCAAAAAAAAAAAAAAAAAAAAAAAAAATTCTTCCAAAGACATTATAAATATGCTAGCCTATTTTGTCTTCAGTGATCATTGAAAAACCGGAAATATTTTTCGCGTCACCCATTTAGGAAATTAGGAAACAGTTGAAGTGGCCCTTGTCTTGTCATTTTTGACATTTCCGATTGGCAACTTTTATATCCGTTTTCGGAACTTTTTGATTGTGTCAGATATTTCAACAATTACGATCTTGAACTCTGGTCCCTGTTAGTACAGTATATAAGGAAATTAAAACAAAATGTTTTGGCAGTATATTGTGATAATAATTTTAAAAGTTCATATCTTTCACTAGAAGTTGGCGGGGAAGAATTATACTTATACAAGTCTCCTGCTTAAAGCATATTTTACTTCTCTGAATATTTTCAATCTTCATCAAGCTCCAGCTATAGATTTGCTCAAAGTAGGTGTCTCTTATTCAGCTGCCATTAAAGCAGGATCAGAGAGGCATATTGGTGAATATGAGACTGAATATCAGTCTAGGGAAGAAGTTTCAGTGTTTTATATATTTTCAGATACTCCGAGCTGCACTGTTAGTTTCTCTTAAGGCCATTAAATATGATTTGTTAAGAGGATTCTAAATACATGTAATAATTGTAATAATGACAACTTGTGTACTAGCCTGGCTGCAGTCGAATCTGCATATTACTCTGGTGGTCAGATTCCTATGTTCCTTTGCAGGGGATATATTGAACATAGGGTCTGTAGCCAGCCTATGTTCCTTTGCAGGGGATATATTGAACATAGGGTCTGCAGTCAGACAACATGTGTACATGCATTTGTTGAAATTAATACAATGAGCTGTGTGAAGCAGTGATTAGCCTCTTGAGGTAGCTTTCAGAGCCTAAGCCGAGACAGCAGACCGGGATAGAACACGATTTGAGCCGCGAAACGAGAAAACCGACAAAATGTTTGTGCGCCCAGCGCAGACTCAGATCAACCTGGACATCCGCCCAGTCTGATCAGAGTCTTCGCTGTCCGCATAGAGGTAACTTAGACCCTTAGCTACCCTTTAAGCGCCTAGCGAAGAGTCTGATCAGACTGGGTGGATACCCAGGCTGATCTGAGCCTCCGCTGGGCGCACAAACACTTTGTTAGTTTTCTCGTGTCGCGGCTCATTATAATTCGTGTATGCTTTCCTGGATGGCAAAATCCTACCAGAAAGTGTTCTACTCTTAAAGGAAAGAGTTTTCTCCCTTAGGAGACCCAAACCCTATCAAAAATGGAGGCAAAACTGGAAACGGCAGGGTAGCTTCCCTTGACGGCGAAGTCACTCACCTTAAGATCTATCTGGTCCACAAAAATTGTGTAACACAAGGCCTTGATTTTGGCTGCGATTTTATTCCTCAAAGGAATTTTAATAGTGGTAAATCAATTTTCTTAACTCGAACGTCTAGCTGTTTTGTATATCTGCCAAGCGATTGAGTCTAGCACATAGGAAGTTTAACTGATTTCACTGATTCCATCTCAGTTATACGATTATGTCAAAATTCAGCAAATAAGACATGCATTTTCATTCTGGTCTGATACAAACTGAAAGCTCTTTGACAAATACGGTCCACTGGAAAAAAATGTAGCTTCAGTGTCAATAATCATCAAACCTGCAGTAACTTACATCACAGCTTACCTATGTTTTCAAGGATGATACGAAACAAAAAAGAGCTGTTACGAAACGAAAAATTGTCATAGTTACCAAACGACCTGGTGACCAGGTCGTTTGGTAACCATGACTCTTTTCGTGTCGCAACAGCTCTTGTCATAAGGTCGTTTGGTAACTATGACTTTTTTCGTTTCGTAACAGCTCTTTTTCGTTTCGTAACAGCCCTTGTATATACATAGTTAACCAGGGGTGTACATGTAGTTAGAGAAGAAAATCGAAGCCGTTTACGATGAAGCCTGGATTGTCAATAGCACCATTTTGCACAATGGTTTTGAACGGTCGGGCGGATTGTTTAAAAAAAAAACGCCAAGATAGTAGGGCAGAATCGGTTAACTTCGGACAGCGGGTAAATTCGGACATAAAGGTACCATTGCAAACAGCGAAAATCCATAATGAGCCGTCTCATCAGGATTTCACTATTTGCCCAGTTAATTTTGTTTTAGTTCCAAACAAATGTCATATAAAGGAAACAATGTCACTGTCCGAATTAATATGCTGTCTGAATTTACCCGACTTGACCCTATTACGAAAACCTGAAGTCAATAATATCACTTTCACGAATAGTGCAACTTCAGAAAATGAAAGCACGGTGCGATGTGAATTTGTTTAAAATGTAAATGCATATGTAAATGCAAAATGATATTATTAGCAACCATCGTCAAAAATTACTGTAGTGACATTATGATTACAGCAACATTTTAACAAGGAAGCAATGCTTAATGAACTTTATTACCGCACTGTCAATGGAAATAAAAGTGACAGAATCTCTCGACATTAAAGAGAAATAAAATTCGAACTAAACGGAATAGGTCAATTAAACAGCAATGTTTTACATTTACACATGAGCTAATGGACAATGTTGATGATTATTTCACGTGTGTGTTGTATTTCGAACTGCGTCACGATAAAATATCTCTGACAGATAAAACTGAAAATATCAAAGTTTTGTTTGTCAAAATGTATGATTTTTGAATATATGTCACTGATTCAACCTTGTGTGCCAATCAACCTTCATTCAACCTTGAGTCAAGGTTGATTCAACCTTGTGTGCCCAGTGGGAACATGTTTTAAGCATGTACCTAAGGGAAGGGCAAATACTGCATGTTTAAGGCAGGTGTCTGCTTACTACAGGTCAATTTACACTAAAGGAACAAGCTTAAGCTTGAGAGTTTGGCCTCTTAAGGCAAGTTTTTGCTTACTAAAGATGGCTTTTAAGATGGGGTTGGCTGTAGTTATTTAACTTGTAAAACCTGAGCTTGTTGGTAGTTGGTTGTCTTGGGTTTAACGGCTCTTTGAGACAGTATTTCAATCTATATTGAGCCGTCTCTTTCAAAGAGAGGAAAGAAGCGATATAATAGCGAGAAACCAACCCGCACCTACTGCAAGCACAACAGGCCCTTGCCCTGCTGTTTTCTAAATGAGTAGGACGCCCCGGCACTGTAAGTAGCCAAGCACCGTTGCCCGACCGTCCCCCCCCCCCCCCCGCTTCCTCACACCAATCTTGTTATTGCCCCCCCCCCCCCCGCCCCGCTTCCTCACACCAATCTTGTTATTTCGGACAATTTCAATAAGATTTAAGAGATAGCGAATAGTTAGGGTGCATGTACAAAAAACTGAAGACTGTTGAGGTTGCACATTATTCGGTTATTCGTCTACGTACATTGTATAATTGCATAAAAATGCCTATTGCCGTCCTATATTCTTCTAACATATCACCTATAAGTTCTCTATGGCAGGGTTTGGCAAGGATATCAAATATTTAAGCAAAATACATGACGATGTTGGATTTCATGCGATGCAAAGTTCATGTCTGTCCATTTCATGACCGGACCCTGCCATCTCTTCTTCTGTTTGCCCCGCCTTCTTGGTCCGGTACAGTTCTGAGAAGCCCTTGACCTTCATGCTTAACATGTGGAATGAGCCGCTTCCGCTTGCACAGAAACCGTCAAAAGGAAATTATGTAGTCTCTGAAAAGGACAAGCGGCATCCATCTCAAACGGTTGGATCGACAGCCAAGGTCCACAACTATACAGTAAAATAAGTATTATGACACGGGAGTCTTAATTTCGATGAGGACTTAAATCTTATGCTCATGTCCTTTCAATTCATTTTTAGTTTTTATATTGCAAGTGACACACCTGTAGACTATGTTTTCAAATATGTTACGAAACGAAAATGAAAGAGAGTCATAGCCACCAAACGGCCTGGTTATCAGGTTCGTCGCAAATGTTGATATAGAAAAAAGACTCAATACAGATTTTGTTTTAGGTATATGGGAAAATTGTATGGGGGGTTAATGTATACATGTATGTTCGTTGTATTCAGTAGATTTCTGTCATTAGTCACCTGATGCTTGTTTTCCTATATTTCAAGGGACAAAATTTGGAGCTATGTTGTGGCAGGCGCAACAAGATTGACTTTGACAATGAATAAAAGTAAACTAGGCATGTCTAGAGCTGCATTGGGTCTGTCACAATTGCGGTCATATATTCAGGGCAGTTCATCCCACTACTGTTAATATACAGAGTTAAACTGACTGACAATAGCAGTCTTGCTGCAATAATCTAGCTCTGTCCGGGTCGGCCGAAAGTATTATTGATGGTCGGGTAAGCTTATTCCTCCTCAGGAGTCGCCGCCCAACATTAAAACTAGGATCCTTTGACATGAAATACGTGTGTTTACACTGACATCTCTAAAGGGTGTCTTTCATTAAATTCAAAATGGGAAGCTTTTGAGATATTTTCTAACATTGTACTAAAGAAAATATACTTTGCAAGTTGAACAATGCAACTGGAGAAACACCCTGAGCCTAGTAATCAATACTGGCCAGGTATGTTTACATTGATTAAAAGATTTCTCGCGGACGTCTGGGATTTATTTACATTTTTCAGATGTAATTAATTCTGCTATTGTGTAAAACTTGTCTTCCTTTGGTGATGATTAAGGGCTGTCCTATATTTGAGGGAGTCATGAGGAAATCGGACCTACTGCGCTTGTGCAGGCTGGCCTGCGCAATTTAGTGGGCAAGTCTGCACACGCGCAGTGCGTGGTTTGAAATATACACGGTTTAATTATATTTCTAGGTGAAAGTCAGAAGGCACATCAGTGCATAAGATTTAAACATTTTGTAGATGCACTTTAATGTTTAACTCTAGTATTATTTTGCAAAGCTATTGTTGGATATTTCGCCCATCGTGTCAAACAGGGTATCTTGACATGTACTTGTGTCAGCAACTTCCTGAAACGTACTGGTAGTCTATTTGTGTTCGTCAAACGTACGAGTACTGGCTCGATCCATGTAGCTCTAATGGAGTACAATGCAGAGAGCTTATCTCATGGGCAATCATACGGTATCCTTAAATATTTAAAACTCGTATCGCATCTCTCCAGGGACTATGTGGCAGGTTTGTGCTGGGAACACTGGGTTGATTTTTTTGAAAAACATGCCTGGGAAGTATTCGTCACAATAGTGGTGCCTAAATGAAGTGGTTTTGGTCCGTCTACCAATATGGCCGGCGGCGGCCATCTTTGATATTTTACTCGTTATCGTATCTACATCGAACTATTTAGACACGCATTTCTTTCATGCCCTAGTTTTGTATAAATGAAAATCGCTTCGGCCAGCTTTCCCTAACAGCCATATGGCAGCTATTTTGTACACTGAAAATCCTCTAAGAATTACATTATCGTAATCTAACCCGAGACCACCGATCGCAAATTGTTCTATGTATGCCGTAAACTAATATGGTCGCGCAAGCCATTTCAAATAAACAGTACAATGGTCAAGGAAGATTACTTAGATTTTTTTAGCTGTTCCAGGTAGTGGCTGCCAAAAAAGCCGCAATGATTTATTTACCGGTAGAGATCACATTGTTTGCAAGATTCATGTCAAGAAACATCGTTTGATCATTTCAGATGCTTATGACATTCGGCGTACAACTGGTGGTTTTCTTTTTTGCTTTTTTGCTCCAAATTTCAGTGGTGTTGTCTTGGCTGCTCACTCCACTCCACTTTGCTTTGTTTTGTTTTGTAATTTGAAACTATACAGAAAATAGGCAAAATTGATGTAATTGTTACTTTCTCTGGTTGTCCATGATCATTCTCCTGTTGTGTGAGTGATGTTTTCAATTGGAGCAGCTGAATGTTGTCTTTACTTTGGCCTTCACATCTGCCTTTACATTGCGATGAACAGGGTCATCGAATAATTAAGTCCAATATGATGTTTCTACTTCCTGTGAATACCGGGTTAGAAACAAAATGGCGTGAAGTATTGAACAATGGCACATGTGTTGCGGGAACAGACATTTTCATCGACTTGATAATAATTATTTGTTCAAGTGTACATGTTTTTTCGATCGTTTTATTTTCAAAGAGAGACCACTTTTGCGACTTCCTGTTTGATTCCCTGGGCAACAATATCCTTTCAAAAAGGGGTCAACTCTTAAAGGAAAGAATTTGCTCCTATAGGAGCAAATTCTTTTCTTTAAGGGTTTATCCCTATTGAGACTGGAGCCAAAAATGAAAATGACAGAGTTACTTCCCCTCACAGTGTAACTGTTCAATTTAAATAGCGATAAATGCAACATGTTGCAAGCCCGGCAACCTTAACTGCGCTTCGGTGTAAAAAGGTGCAACTAGGTAGAAACGGTGACACATGGCGTGACATTATTTGTGTGCGAGAAATGCCATGCAGATGAAATATAGGGCAATATACTCGTGCGCGTAATATGTTGACAAACGGTGTGCGTGTGTGTGTGCGTGCGTGTGCGCGCGCGTGCGTGCGCGGCTTTGTGTGTGTGTTTGTCTATCTGACTCAGTTTCATTCTAGTACTGCAGTTATCAATAAAACGTGACGTTTGATTGGATATCGCCTTGAGCATATGCCTTTTTGTGGTCCGATTTTCATAACTATGTTCCCCAGAAGGATGAGGGGGACGAAATCATAGCTCGCACCTCCTGGCATCGAGTCTGTTCGTGTCCAATTTGAAGAAAAGAGATTTGTTCTGTTCTGTTTCAGTTCTCGTAACGACGTTCCCCAAGTGGCTCAGCGGTACGAAACCATAGCTGCACACACCTGGCGCCGTATTCATAAAACGACTTCGTTGCTATGCTGTTGCTAAGGCTAAATTTCTTTGAAGGAGATTCCCTACAACTATGAAATTTGCTCTGGAGGAACAGTCTTACAAAGACTGTTCCTCCAGACCAAATTTCATAGTTATAGGGAATCTCCTGTATTGATATTTAGCCTTAGCAACAGCATAGCAACGACTTAAGATGTTTTATGAATACGGCCCCAGGCGCCGAGTGTCCGTCCATAAGAGAGATTTGCGTCAGTTTATCCGTTGATATACTGTCGGAAGCCCAACGTCATCACGAAATTCCGCTTCTCATTGGCTGACGTCTGGTTTTGCTTTGGAAGCAAACAAATACACCTTGAAAGGCAAAAAAAAAAAATGTGACAAAGATTGCATTAGAATGGGGATAACTCTGTTGAAAATTATCTTTTTAGGGAGGTAAATCATCGGTTTTCGTTGTCGCAAATTTTCATTTTCGGCGACGACGTAAAACGAAATTTGCGACCATAAACATGATAAAAACTACGAATTAAGTTAATTTGGCTCTTAATTAAATATACTGGTAAGGACACACTATTGAAAAAACATTGTATCACCGTCAATGCAACATCATGTATCGACGTCGCTGTTGAATAATAAAGTTGCATTAGCGCTGAGATGCATTTTACAACTCTTTGATCAAGCAAATATGCAAGAATAAAATGAATCTACAATTACAATTTAATCAGTAGTTATGAAACTTAAGTCTCTTGGAGTCTTGATTATAAGGAAATCTCTGATTAACTGTTGCTAACGGTTGGCATCGGTGATATGTGAGAAAGGCGACTTCTTTCAGCGTGAAGTCTGTTTTAATTTTTCGGGGATTCCGATTTTGTACGATCGGCTCAATTGAAACATATGCAAGGCCCATAAAACGAAATACAGAAATGTAGCTATATTAATAGAGGATCTTACATGAGTGCTAATGTAATATTGAATTTATTCAACGAGTTGGAGAAAAAGATAAGATGCGAGGCTATTTTGACAAATTTTGCACTAATACGTCTCGATTTCGCCATTTGAAAACGCGACGTTCTTATGGACGTCGACGCATAACGTCACGGCGTTATTTGCATATTTAATCCCCTAGTTGATTATTGATTTTTTAATGCATGGCTTTATTACACTCTCAGAGCGCTTCATGGAATTTTAGCTCCGCCCACTGGCTTCATCACACGATGAACGCTGAAAAATCAAATTTCAATTCTTAAATATAATGATAATGTATACTGAGGCCTCTATATGGTGAAAAGTATTGCTGACGTAACAATAAGTAAGTTGGTTTGTTGTTTTGGGGTTTAACGGCTCTTTGAGACAATATGCCATTCTATATCAAGCCTATGCCAGAAAAGGAGAAAGAAAAGAGATGATATGCGAGAGAAAAATATCCAAACAATAATAAAGACTTTATTTATTATTTATTTATTTTCAGTGGGTAACACAATTAGCTACAAGCTACTCTTCGCCCCACCCGCACCTACTGCAAGCTCAGTAGGCCCTTGCTTTAAGTAGGACGCCTTGGCACTGACAGTTAACCAGTACCATCGCACGACCCGACCATTCCCCGTAACTATCTGACCAGTCTGAGTACGTACTTACTTTCATGCCCCTCCCCTTATGACAAAGCTAAATTAACCATTTTTTTTTCATGTTTTCCAAAGCGGTATTGAATATTTTTTTTTCAAGAGACGAAATCTGGAAAATATTTTAAAAAGCAAATTAGAAAAACGTATAAGAAGTGTAACAAGAAGAAAGAATCCGGATTCTGAAACATGCAAAATCTGGAAAATATTATAAAAGTACGAAATAAATAAAGGAGTAACAAAAAGAAAGGATGTAGGTTCTGAAATCTCAAGAGGGTACTGAATGTGCGTCTCTAATCGCAATTTAATTATATTTCAAGTTGTTGCTCTCTTATGCATATGGAAAATCGTTTTAGAAAGCTCTCAGAAAGATAGATGATGATGTTGCTAACCTCTGTAAAGAGATGCTTTACTCTGACTGCTGTATCAATCGGCGGCAGTGCTGTGGTGACGCACTCACCAATTTTTCAAACATCGTATACTACATGTATAAAACACTGAATATTTGCGGTATCGAAATTTAACTCACATATTGGCGGATTTTTCATTTTGGCGGTCACGACATACATGATATTGGTTCAAAATGACAAAAGAAAAGTTGATGTAAATTTGTAAGATTTTTTCTTAATTTATTACTATACATTGAAGCGTCTATTAAAATGGCCTCATTGAGGCGATTCTAATGGAAGGCCACAAGGTGCGGTTTAATGGAACGGTATAGACAAAATATCTCACTTACCAAGTACTCCTTTTTATATTAACCTCTGTTATGCAGGAAGCAGGTATGAACCAAATATTGGCGGACTTATATTTCAGCGCATTTTTCCGTAACCGTCAATATTGCCAAAATTCAGTAACCGCCAAATATAAGTGTTTTACAGTATTATGAGCCTTTCAATATTGGAGGGATAGTAGGGCAGCTAATGCGGATCTCTGACTAACCGGTTGTCGCAACACGGAAGATAACATTTTTTTCGCAGCAGGTAGGCAATGATCAGGACCTGATACAGTCAGATCCATTACTCCGCACTCAAAGTCAAGAGGGAAAGAGGAATATACATAAATTGATAACAGTTCACGAAGAGCGTGCTGGCTATACTGAATGATCAGCTTGTCCCAGCCAGATGGTCATCCAGCTATACATGAACCTTAATAGTGCTTTTAAATAAGTATATCTAACAAAAGAAATAAAGTTGTATGAAAGAGAGAGAGAGAGAGAGAGAGAGAGAGAGAGAGAGATACTGTGTAACAACTGGCTGTTTTCGGTTGTTGTCACATACTACAAATTGTATCTTTTATCAGTTTTTATTTGGACAACAGACGCAGTCTGATCGCCACCGACCTCCTGAAATTTTATAAGTAGGCGGTATAAATCTTTCATCTGTATCAATCTGTAGTTTTACTTTAGTTTGTTCCTTTGTCAGTCAGTTTTGCATCTAGTCTAATCTAGTCTAGTCTATCCCATAGCCTTGTGAGGTCGTTGGGCACCACAGATGACTCTGCAACAATCCCTTTCCACCTAGTCTTGTCTTCAGCTGCCCCAGTTGTGCCAGCAAATTCCACTCCTGTCCATTCCTTAATATTGTCTTCCAAACTCTTCTTCTGTCTATCTCTTTCCTTTCACTGTGCCCTGCAGAGTTGTCTTTGCTAAACCAGAAGACCTTGAGACGTGGCAAAACCACCTCAGTTTCCGTTTCTTGACCAAGGTCAGGAGTTCGTCTCCAGTGGCTTTTTGGATCTTCCTACGAACCTCCTCATTGGTTATATTGTCCTTGTACGAAATACTCAGTAACCTTCGGTAGCATCTCAAGTCAAAGGCCAGCGTTCTTTTCTCTAACTCTGCTGTCGAGGTCTTTGACTCACAGGCATTCAGAAAAATGGATATGACATGGGAGAGCATCAGTTTTACCTTTGCTCCAAGAGATAATTGCTATCTCTCCATAGTGGCTTCAGCTTTGTCAGAGCTGCAGTGGCTTGTTCAATCCTTGAGAGAACCTCCGGTTTTGAACCTTCATCTGAGACAACTGCTCAAAGGTACTTGAAGCTTGTAACTGTTCCAAGCTTCTGGCTCCTTTAATCTTGATCTCCCTCTGGATGCCGCTGGCGCTGAGTGTCATTAGCTTGGTCTTCTCAGCACTTATCTCTATTTCATACCTTGTGCAGGTTTTGTCAAGACTTTCGACTAGGGCTTCTAGTTCCTGCTCTTCCTCAGCAAGAGCATCAATGTCATCGGCAAACCGCAGATTGGTAATATTTCTGCCACCTATTCTTACCTTTTCATTATATAGTTTTGTTTCGCAGACGGTTAAAGCGATCAGCCATCCTCTATGCCGTTTTGGACGACTTCCTTGTATTTTTAAATTGTTCATCTACTGATCGATAGATAAAACGATCAGTCAATGTGTCACTCTGGCGACCAAAACAGTAAAACATGTTTTACAAATATATCGTAACAGGGTCGTCAAAAGACTCGTTTGATTCCGTATACTTAAATCATTTGGTGCCTATAGTTTTTCAAAATTCTAGACATTCATTCGTTTGCCATTTTGAAAAGTAAAGATTTATGTTTGAAATAAAGGTTATGTTTAGCCGTGAGAAATATTGATAATAAAATACATGCATCATGAGTGCTGCATTGAGTTTTTTTTTTTTCGCGACAGTTTTATTTTTCGCTAAAATACATGTAAAACTATCACGAAATGATTATTTCCATTATCAATGCAAAGAAACACACTATGAAAAACAAAATCAAATCTAATTCTAGTCTGAACAATATTTTATTTAGATATTTTAACATGCATATGAATAACACAAAAATCTGGCAGTAAACCAGTTATATAAGACAATGGAATAGGAGGAACAACAAAGTGGTTGTGCGCCCAGCGCAGTTTTAGATCAGCCTGGACATCCGCCCAGACTGATAAAAGTCTTCGCTGTCCGCACGGAGGTAGCTTAGAGCCTTAGCTACCCTTTAAGGTGGTTCAGCACTTCTGAATTGAAATAAAAACAAGACAGATGCAGATGCTTACTTTAATATATGTACATTAATTTTGTAGCCCTCCAGACTACTTCAGATTACTCTTTTTTTCATTGTTACGCAGAAGGTTTTACACACGGTTGACACGGGTGTAGAGCCTTATGCGTCGCCAGGACGGCGGAGGGTGACTTCCGGTTAAAGGGTTATCTACTAGTGTAATACACTAACAAGGAAACTCTAACAACGTTAGAATTCTTTTGAAGTTTATATATATATAATGTAAATTTTATACACAACAATACAATTTACAACTGTCACAATTACAATAATATACAACACATGTCAGTTCATGTCGCTGGCCCAAGTAAGGTGTTTGTTTCAAATCTGTAATCGATTTGCGTACAATACGCAAATAGATTACCGTCTGACGTCAACACCGTACTCGGCTCAGCGCCATGAACTAAAGGAAAACACAAAGAACAAAAGACGTCAGTTTGAGCTCATACAAAAAAACAAGGCCTTATGTTGGTAGACTTCAATTCGTCGTTCCCTGGATCATGTCATGGGCCAGTCCATATATCATGAGGAACACCAACTCATATAAACACGTGCACGATTATATACTGGTCGCTCCCTGGATTGTACCAGGGACCAGTCTATATATATTAAAACACCTTAGTGGACGAACACTGTCCCACACTTGATGTGACCTTCAGATCTTATCACAGAATCTGGCAAAACTGTGCTAACCACTTCCGCCTACATTTTGTGCTTCCCGCCTCTGCTTGGGAACCTTGCACAAACGGCGTTGTAACTGCCTCTACCCGGGTTGGTATTAACCTGGAGACGTATATCGCATCTCCAGGTGAGACGTGGCTCTAAGCCCTAACAGCTGACTGCCGGACTTGATGTGCCTAAAAATAACGAACTTACACTTAATACATTGTAACTACATAATAACAATACGTAAGACGTGGGCCTGTCTTGGAAATACCATACAACGCCCTCGGCGAATGCCGAGCATAACGTGCACACGCCAGCCGTGTCACTAGACACGACTCGCGCTCACGATGTAAAGCTAAAAGTGTGCTTACCACTTCCGCCAATGAAGAAACGTAGATCCTACCACGCATGTGCGTCAAAGGATCTGACGTCAAACACTGTCAAGAAGTATACTGACGTCAACAGGCATTACCATGACATACCCCACATAAAACATGAATAATCTAAACATAAAACATGAATAATCTAAACAATGTCCTATTTACATTAAATTGATTGACCAAAATCTAACTCGCATATGTTTTAATTCATTTCTTTAAACTAAGCGTAATACCATTTGCCATAGAATATAATAGCTGAATAAGCGTTTCTCACACATTTGGGATCATAACGTTTGATCTGACATCATGACATCAATGATGTTATACCATATGACGCCGTCTAATGAAGGCAAATCAAACGCATGATGACCAAATGCTACCATTATAACTTATGGAAAAAACCCTTAATGCGGTGCATGCTATGGCGTCAATTGACGTCAAGAGTATATAAATTAGTTCCATTACAAATCAATCTACTTCTATAGGCCACGTATACGTGAAACTAATATAAAAAGTGCTGACGTCGCAATAACATGAATGCAACTGACGTCACATGAATAACATGAATGCAACTGACGTCACTGGACGTCAAATAGACGCACACCATTGCAACCAACATCAGTGATATAAACTATTTCCGAAATTTACAAAACTTCCTAATATACAAATATTATGCGCAGCATGCTTACTAACAAAATCGGTCGACACATGCGCAGCCTGATCACTGCCAACAAAATCAAATCAGTCGACACATATAATCATACCATATCAATCAGAAGTCACATTTTTCATTCTTAGCCAAACTATTCTAAATAAATATAATAAAATCTTACCCTTCTAGGTCTTAACACAGAATCTGGGCACACAACAATATAACATCCATCAAGAATTAAACAGCCACGTCTAACTTTTCATTAAAAGATAGGCGTATAAATACTATGCGTCTCACATTAAAATCATGCAACACGTTTTCCACAATCAAAAGACTCGTGCAGGTATTCACCTTAAAATCATGCAATAGGCTGTCCACGAGAGGTATTCACAAACAACCCATGCATAACGTAGCCACAATTTCCGTAAATGTTTTATTACCACCGTTACCCTAAAAACTGTAGCCTTACTGATTGAAAGGATTAAAATAATCTCGACGACATAGTGGACGATTAGATCCATTTCGTAACATAGGTTTCCCCTTAGGGAGAAAAAAACATAACAATGTTTCTTTTCTGAAATAGTACGAAATGCGATCGAATCGTAGGCTATGTCAAAACTGGAAAACTAGCTATATACACAACAACGGTGCGATGCATAACGTGGCCAAACTATCTACTAAGGTAGTCCGCCCCCAAATTATCTTGGCCGCGGATAGCAACGATCCTGAATCTGTACGGCTGTAATTTCATGGCCCAACGCATGATTCGGGGATTGAGCACCTTAGCTGTCTGCATATAGGACAAGGGTTTGTGGTCGGTTTCAAGTAGGAACTCCGCCCCATACAGGTACTTACGAAATTTCTCAACACCCCAGATAATACCCAAACATTCCTTCTCAATTACAGAGTAGTTCCTTTCCCGAGGTAACAATTTCTTGCTAGCATAAGCAATCGGCAAACGACCTTCACCTTCGAACTCCTGAAGCAAAATAGCTCCAAGACCAACGTCTGAAGCGTCTGTTCGAAGTACAAACGGGTTACCTTCTTGAAAAACAGGTAAGCGAAGAATAGGACTAGACGTGAGCCTACTCTTCAGGGTTTGGAATGCCCTTTCATGCTGATCTTGCCAATCTTTGATAGAATTAGGTCTATCCCGTTTAGTTAAATCAGTCAGAGGAGAAGCTATGGATGAAAAATTTGGGATAAAACGACGGTAAAACCCAGCTAATCCCAGAAAAGATTTAATTTGTCTTTTCGTACATGGACGAGGAGCATCTCTGATCGCCTGTATCTTGTCCTCTTGCGGTCGTACCGTCTGTCCGACGATATTGTGACCAAGGCACTCGATACTGCCATATCCGATCATGCATTTAGATGGTTTTGCCGTCAATTTGGCCGACCTGAGCCGATCTAACACTTGACGTAATGACGTCACATGATCCTTCCATGTTTCAGTGAATATCCACATGTCATCAACAAAGCTGTCAACATTTGGGAGATTGGACAATATGATTCTCATTAACCTACAAAATGAGGCTCCCGAATTGACCAAACCGAAGGGCATAGTTTTAAACTGGAATAAACCCTTAGGCGTTTCAAATGCCGTCAAAGGTTTAGACCTTTCAGTAAGACTGACTTGCCAATAACCCTTACTCAGGTCCATCTTTGTGAAGAATTTATGTCCCGACATTTTATTGATAACCTCCTCCATATTTGGCATAGGTTCTGCATCGAATTCCGTCACTTTGTTAAGCTTCCGGAAGTCGATACAGAATCTAACTGATCCGTCTTTCTTCGGAACTAGGACAACAGGAGATGAATACGGTGAAATCGACGGCTCGATTACCCCTAAATCCAACATATCCTGTATCTCCGTCTCCATGACGTTACGCGTCTTATACGGGATAGAATAACCCTTCGTCCGTATGGGTTCTGACGTGAGTAGTTTGATATCGTGCTGTATTTGATCAGTTCGACCGGGTAAACTTGATAGTACATCCGGGTACTGTTTAATCAACGCTTCAACCTCCATACGTTGTTCTGACGTTAACGTATCTGAAATACTGACGTCGTTATAAGTTTCCGGCTCTTTAGCTGTCGGAAAAGCACAATCATCAAGAGAAAATTCATCACTACCATCGTCATCAACCGACTCTGTAGTCTCAGTCGACAATAAACAATGTGACGGCACAGTACGACGTTCGACATACTGTTTCAGCATATTAGCATGATATGTACTCACGACACCACTGACGTCGATTTTATAGTCCATTCTATTCACCACCTCTACTACTTCATATGGACCCTTCCACTGCAATAACAGTTTATTACTGTCAGTTGGCAGTAATAACAGTACTTTATCTCCCACGTTAAATTTACGCGACCTAACGCGTTTGTCATAATAAGCCTTTTGCTTTACTTGTACTTTCCGTAAATTATCATGTGCTAACTTACACGTCTGCTCTAACCGTTCTCTCAACTCAATTACGTACTGGTACGTAGACAGAACCTGCTCATCCTGTACCTCTTCAGACCATAATTCACGTAATATTGCCATAGGGCCCTTAACGTTACGTCCGTATAACAATTCGAACGGAGAAAACCCTAATGACTCTTGCGGAACCTCTCTTATTGCAAACAGTAGTGCTGGGAGATATTTATCCCAGTCTTTTGGACGTTCTGCGCACATCCTACGTAGCATTTGCTTCAACGTCGCGTGAAAACGCTCTACAAGACCGTTACAGATAGGATGATACGGCGTCGTGGTTAACTGCTGGAGTGATAACAGCCTGCTTACTTCCTTCATAACTTCAGCAGTAAACTGACTTCCGCAATCTGTTAACATTTCATCAGGTATGCCAACTCTACTAAACATCTCAACTAACGCTTCGGCAACGCGTCCCGTTTCAATGCCGGGTAACGCTACCGCCTCGGGATATCTCGTCGCATAGTCTATCATTGTTAAAATATAGCGGGATTTCCTGTCAGAACGAGGTTCTATCGGTCCAACTATATCAACAGCGACTCGTTTAAATGGTGTGTCAATCTGTGGCAACTTTCCTAAAGGAACCTTAGTGACACGACCTTTTTGAATAGTCCTTTGACATATGTCACAAGATTTACAAAACCTTGCCACATCACCACAAATTCCAGGCCAAAAGAACTCAGTTAAAACTCTATCCATAGTTTTCTTTATGCCCAAATGACCTGACATCAAGGTTTCGTGCGCCAATCTTAACACCTTTTCACGAAAACCTTCAGGGATAATAAGTTGCAAAGTGACCTTGTTTCCCTTAGTAAACTGCCTATACAATAAATCTTTCTTTCGGATAAACTTAGTTTCACCTCGGTTCAATCCACGACTAATAGTCACATTCCCAGATTCCACTCTTTGCCTTATGCCATTCAATTTAGGGTCAACAACTTGGGCCTGCTTCAATGCCTCCTTATCACTAGCAATAATTTGATCAGGAACTTTAAGTTTCCTATAGACCTCTTCACCTTGCTTAGCTTGTGACCTAGTCACTGCCGCCATTGCAAAATGGGACATATCGGGAAGTTTTGACCCGTCAATATTTCCAATAACCAGGTCATACAATGTATCTTCCATGCACAATGCCTCAGTTTTTCCTGTGAAAAATGGACAATCTATGTCAACCATTGCTAAGGGATACCTTTGGGTAGATTCATCAATCAAAGTTACATCAGATTCTCTACCAAGTAACTGATCATTAGAAACCAAGTTTCTACGAACGACACACCCAGTACAACCTGTGTCCCTTAAAACTACAACAGTCTTACCATTAACCGTACCCTGCGCTGTTGGTAATCGCGACCTTAAAAAGTAACAGACACCTTCCCTATCCACGTTATCATTGATTAGTGGACTTTCTTCCTTACTCTTATAGAGACTTTCAATTTCATGAGACCTATTCATTGTAGTTTTACAAAAGCTCATTTGATGTCCGCCACCCCGACCACGTCCGCGGGAATAACCCCGACCACGGCCACGATCTGAATTACTACCCTTCGTCTGTACAGTATCGCTCTTACTCTGTGATCTTTGTGTCTCATCTTTCGGTGCATAACTACTCCCCTTACTTCCGCTATACCCGCTTGCACTTGCACCTACCTCCGCACTATATGCTTGCCTCCTATCGGGATTCTTAAAACATTTATATGTTAAATGTCCCTTACCACAAATACTACATTTTATCTCTGGCTTCGCACTCGGCTTATTATCAGATCTACTCTGAGCTACGCCCTTACTATCACGCTGCCCCTTATTAACACAAGCGTAGACACCGCCACGTGCTTCTGCAAATAAATCTGCTTCCCTAGCCATCTCACCTAGATTCGTGAATGTTTTCGGTTTCAAATGAACATACAGTTCTTTACTACACGATTCTAAAAACTGATCTCTAGCGAAAAAATCGCAAACAGATTCATAAGACTGGTCTACCTTCGCCATTTTCAACCATTTATTAAGATACGACCTAAGTCTACTATTAAACTGAATAAACGTTTCGGACTTTTCAGGCCTATCATAGCGAAATTTCTTCCTAAATCCGCGTTCAGTCATATCAAAATTCTTTAACAACGCATCTTTCAACTTGTCATAATCTGCTGCATCATCTACAGACAATCTATCATAAACATCAAGCGCGCGACCTTTAAGTAATGCGCTTAAATATGCAGCCCAAACGTTTTTATCCCATTTATTCGCCGTCGCGTATTTCTCAAACCTTGATAAGTAACTATCCATTTTGTCCTTACTTTCATCAAAATACGGTAACTTCGGATCTCGCGCATGCGCTAACTTTTCAGCCTTCTGTTTTTCTAATTCAACTCTAAACGTTACCTTCTGCAAATCTATCTGATTCTTCAACTCGCGTTGCTGTAATTCAAAACTATACTTCAACTTTTCTAACTCAACTTCGCTCGACAACTTTGCTTCCTTATCGCTTTCGACTTGATACAACCTAGCTTCCCTATCTTTCTCGGCTTGCCGCTCTATACTTTCAATCCGCGCCATCTCGATTTCCCTATCCGCCGCAATCTTAGCTTCTTCCGTCGCGATCCTAGCCAATTCAATTTCCCTATCTTTTTCGGCTTGCGCGATCCTCTCTTTCTCCGCTGCGATCTTAGCTAACTCAATTTCCCTGTCTTTATCGGCCTGCGCGATCCTAGCTAACTCAATTTCCCTGTCTTTTTCGGCCTGCGCAATCTTTTCTTTATCAAGTGCCCTTACCGCGTGCCTTTCTGCCCTCTCAGTCTCTTGCTGTTGCTTTACAAATTCCTGCAATGCCTGCCCCTCATAACCTAACTCCTTTCCCGTCTTAACTAACTGATCCATGACGCTTAACGTAATGCTCACGTTAACTTAACTGAAACCGACGTTCACTTAAAGTCACACACGTTAACTAAAACGTTAACAATAATAATAACAAACTAATCCAACTAAAACGTTGACTAATTAGTATACTCGCGATCTGGACGTATCCATTAAAGTTACGTTCATAACAGACCGGAAATGACGTCATAAACTGACGTTGACTTTGCCGAGAATTACTTTTCACTATTAGATGACGTAATTAGATGACGTAAATAACCCACATACAATTACGCCTAACTTGATCTAGCGTATCGGATATACAAACGTAACGTATGTAACGCAACGTATTAACACTGACACGACAACTGTACGTCCTACATTACAAAACCTTATAAGATACCAACGGTAAATCAAACTTAAGATTCCGCTATTAGGTTTAATTGTAACGATATTATATTACGTTACGAGTAACCTACGTTACTAATTCAGGACATAAAATGGACCTCAGTAACGGTTACGACAGAACGTACAAAACGTTTAGGTTAATAAACTTACAGATTGTCATGCAACAGCAGTGCCAAGGTACTCAACCGGACCTTAAAACTAAATATGTATCATCCGTGCCAAGACAATTCAGGTCTATATACCTCAGTTTCCCCACTCAGATATGCAACCTGTTACATTTGTCACAAATTAATGCATGGGCTTTCGCACTTCATCACGCAGGGAATAAGGATAGCTGACCTTAATTGAGTGTAGGTTACATTTACAAGAATTTAGTGGCAAAATTGCTCCCCTAAAATTCACAGCCTTACAAACATCCTTACGTCACCTTAGAAAAGAACAATCAGAAAGTCAATAATAAAAAAAATGTCTGACAAAATTGTGCCTAGATTCTGTATATATTGTCAATGTCTTACACTGGCAGATATTAACCAGAAGTCAAATCCCACTTCTGACACCATGTTACGCAGAAGGTTTTACACACGGTTGACACGGGTGTAGAGCCTTATGCGTCGCCAGGACGGCGGAGGGTGACTTCCGGTTAAAGGGTTATCTACTAGTGTAATACACTAACAAGGAAACTCTAACAACGTTAGAATTCTTTTGAAGTTTATATATATATAATGTAAATTTTATACACAACAATACAATTTACAACTGTCACAATTACAATAATATACAACACATGTCAGTTCATGTCGCTGGCCCAAGTAAGGTGTTTGTTTCAAATCTGTAATCGATTTGCGTACAATACGCAAATAGATTACCGTCTGACGTCAACACCGTACTCGGCTCAGCGCCATGAACTAAAGGAAAACACAAAGAACAAAAGACGTCAGTTTGAGCTCATACAAAAAAACAAGGCCTTATGTTGGTAGACTTCAATTCGTCGTTCCCTGGATCATGTCATGGGCCAGTCCATATATCATGAGGAACACCAACTCATATAAACACGTGCACGATTATATACTGGTCGCTCCCTGGATTGTACCAGGGACCAGTCTATATATATTAAAACACCTTAGTGGACGAACACTGTCCCACACTTGATGTGACCTTCAGATCTTATCACAGAATCTGGCAAAACTGTGCTAACCACTTCCGCCTACATTTTGTGCTTCCCGCCTCTGCTTGGGAACCTTGCACAAACGGCGTTGTAACTGCCTCTACCCGGGTTGGTATTAACCTGGAGACGTATATCGCATCTCCAGGTGAGACGTGGCTCTAAGCCCTAACAGCTGACTGCCGGACTTGATGTGCCTAAAAATAACGAACTTACACTTAATACATTGTAACTACATAATAACAATACGTAAGACGTGGGCCTGTCTTGGAAATACCATACAACGCCCTCGGCGAATGCCGAGCATAACGTGCACACGCCAGCCGTGTCACTAGACACGACTCGCGCTCACGATGTAAAGCTAAAAGTGTGCTTACCACTTCCGCCAATGAAGAAACGTAGATCCTACCACGCATGTGCGTCAAAGGATCTGACGTCAAACACTGTCAAGAAGTATACTGACGTCAACAGGCATTACCATGACATACCCCACATAAAACATGAATAATCTAAACATAAAACATGAATAATCTAAACAATGTCCTATTTACATTAAATTGATTGACCAAAATCTAACTCGCATATGTTTTAATTCATTTCTTTAAACTAAGCGTAATACCATTTGCCATAGAATATAATAGCTGAATAAGCGTTTCTCACACATTTGGGATCATAACGTTTGATCTGACATCATGACATCAATGATGTTATACCATATGACGCCGTCTAATGAAGGCAAATCAAACGCATGATGACCAAATGCTACCATTATAACTTATGGAAAAAACCCTTAATGCGGTGCATGCTATGGCGTCAATTGACGTCAAGAGTATATAAATTAGTTCCATTACAAATCAATCTACTTCTATAGGCCACGTATACGTGAAACTAATATAAAAAGTGCTGACGTCGCAATAACATGAATGCAACTGACGTCACATGAATAACATGAATGCAACTGACGTCACTGGACGTCAAATAGACGCACACCATTGCAACCAACATCAGTGATATAAACTATTTCCGAAATTTACAAAACTTCCTAATATACAAATATTATGCGCAGCATGCTTACTAACAAAATCGGTCGACACATGCGCAGCCTGATCACTGCCAACAAAATCAAATCAGTCGACACATATAATCATACCATATCAATCAGAAGTCACATTTTTCATTCTTAGCCAAACTATTCTAAATAAATATAATAAAATCTTACCCTTCTAGGTCTTAACACAGAATCTGGGCACACAACAATATAACATCCATCAAGAATTAAACAGCCACGTCTAACTTTTCATTAAAAGATAGGCGTATAAATACTATGCGTCTCACATTAAAATCATGCAACACGTTTTCCACAATCAAAAGACTCGTGCAGGTATTCACCTTAAAATCATGCAATAGGCTGTCCACGAGAGGTATTCACAAACAACCCATGCATAACGTAGCCACAATTTCCGTAAATGTTTTATTACCACCGTTACCCTAAAAACTGTAGCCTTACTGATTGAAAGGATTAAAATAATCTCGACGACATAGTGGACGATTAGATCCATTTCGTAACATTCATGTCCCGAAACACATGCTTGAGGTACTTGCTTATTTGGAAATATAGATTTATTTCTTTCCAGGAGGCTGTTTTACCCCGTGCCGTTTACAATATTTCACGACGTTTTCTTTTTCCTCAGTCCAGCAAATACCATAAATGGTATATACGTGGCAGGGGTAAGAGACGAAAAATCACGGCCCGTCAACTGAGGCGATCTTGCAAGTTCTTTGCCTCACCTATATATTACATGACTGTGTATTACTGTTTGCTGCAAGGTTTGCAGGTCATAGCGTGCATTTTGATGATGTTCTGCAGTCATCTTCTCATCTGGTCATTGCTGTGGCTCCACATTTCGACATGACGAATGACAAGACTAGCTAGATTGGTTCGAAAATACCTCTTAAGTTATCACACTCACAGAGTATACCCTACTGAAGTTATCTAGTGAACAAGGAAACTACCTTATAAACAATCGAAATTAGGAACAGCAGAGCAATTAGTATCTTCCACAAGAAGATATTATCAAATTTAAAGAGTAACTACACTTCAGGAACTGACTGAATCAGATCCCAAACCCTATCCCCAACATCAAAGGGAAAGACTGACAAAGACATCCCTACAAACAATAAATTACAAGTGATAAGCCGAGTCAGCAGCTCTTTCCCAAATAGATGGCAACTCAGCTATCTTTATTGAACTAAATAATTTAGACCAACAGACGGGTTACAACGGACTAAGCAAATTATATGAAAAACATTTAACAATTATTTTTACCTATTTTCTATTTTTATGATAGAAGGATTAAACTGAGAACACAATAAATTAAACAGCACCGAACATAAAACAAATGCAACCGCAACAAAAGTATCGCCTTGGGACGGTCAGTAATAACTACTGGGGGGTTTAAACCGGTTTTACTGGGCCCAAACCTTCACCCTCACCCTCCGCTGCGGTGCACACAATTAGTTGGTAGTTCGATTCGTATGGAGGTCCCCTAACTCATCAGAGAGTCATCACGGTCAACAATTAAGATCAAGAAAAAACTGTGATGAAGCAAGGATGAGGACTCGACAGCCAAAACGTGTTGAGACACCCGGAGATCCCTGGGGCGTCAGCAACACCACTGGAGTACTGGAGCAAAAGAAGACCACCAGTTGAACCCCGGTGGGCCAAGAAACAGACAAACATCCGGCCCCAATCAACTAATATATAGCTTTATATAGGGGCTATTATAGATTCTGAACCCCGACCCACCGGCGAGCAATTAAAGAGGACAGCAAAGTTGTCAACCGTGATTGGGTTAACCACTAAGCATGCAGACTGTCGCATTACATCTATGTTATAGCCAATGCGTTTAAATCGTATGATAATTTTCTTAAATTGATCGGGAAATTCTGTTTTCCCTACGATTTTGCGTAATTTATATACTAAGTCACCATAAAATTCAGGTTCCGATAGGCCTTGTTGCAAAAGTGACCTTAACCCTATATTATATTTAGAAACCAATTCAAAGTGTCTACGATAAAATTTAGAAAAAGCTTTCCGAAGTTTATGATACCGATACCCCTGCTGTAAAAGCTTGGCAGTCAAACTTTTATTACGAGCATTGAAGTCAGCCAGATGACTAGACACCCTAGCGAAGCGAATAAGCTGAGAAATGTAAACACCATAAGAAGTGGTGCGGGGAACATCACCATCCAAAAACGGAAAATTAACAATGTCGAAATCAAAATCATCGCGTTTGTCATAAATTTTTGATGATGCAAATCCATCTAAAATAGATAAATGTAAATCCAAAAATGGGGCCTCGGTATCAGAAGTATTTACTTTATTTAACTGCAATTCAGCAGGATAAATTTGACTAACCATTTCTTCAAAATAAGGGTTGTCAATATTTAAAAGGGCGTCCAAGTATCTAGACGTTGAGTTGAATGCTTCAATGACATGAGCTTGAGTATCATCAGAAAGAGACATCATAAAGTCTCTTTCATAGCAAAATAGAAACAAATCTGCTACAAGAGGAGCGCAATTAGTACCCATCGGAATTCCTATAATTTGTCTGTGTAACTTAGTACCGAATCTGTAACTTAACAAACAGGAGGACACCAAAGAAGACACACGGTGAAAAGCCTTATAGCGAGTGGACACATAACCAGACTTAAACGAACAACAAAACTACGGCCGTCACCTACAAAACAACTTTGCCAATCTGTTTACATGTGATAGCCAATCAGTATGAAGGAGTTTAATTCAATGGTCATGCTACAGCCGTTGCCCTTTTCTAAGTCAGCTTCATATCAGATATGTAATAGTTATACCATGGTTTGTCCGCCTCTACGGGAGGTACTCCACCCGCTAAAGCTCGTGGATTAACTCCTCGTATAGGCAGACAAACCATGGACTAACTATTTTAAACCACCCGTTGCTCATTGCGAAATATTTCGTGTGAAGCTTTTTCTGGTAAAGGTGGTATGATTATTTATTTCCTCATAGTACGTAGTGACAAGGTGTCCAAGTGTTGCAGGATTTTGTCATGCAAGGTCGCTGTGAAGACGTCATGTAATTCTGCTGTTTGAATGACTCTGATGTTGGGCAGCTTTTCTACTGTTGGGTAGCTGAAAAAAAAACAAAAAAACAGTAAGATTCGATCGAATCTGTCTTTGGTCAGAAGACCGGATTGTATTCATTTCGTATTCGTTTAGTTGCACTATCGCTGCTGTTTTTGTGGCAGCCTCTGTTTTGTAATAGTGTAACAATGCAAGTTCCAGGACTGACACATTGAAATGACAATGAGTAGGTACGGATACATATCATGACTGTATGCTTACTAAGAAAACCTGCTACATGGATTCTACTATGTTGAGCGTTTGTGGCATGTCGATCAACAACTGTCCGTACTCTATTACCTGAAATTTGCTTTGTGTTTTCGATGACAGCACTTGGCATATTTGGCATCAGAATGTAACTATTTAACACGCACCGGCATTTTTCTGCTGAACCGGTATTTGTCAAATTCAGGACATCTTTCTAAGAGAGCTAGGAACTCAAACTATATATACTTTTGTAGCACTTGTTAAGTGCTTTATAAAAAAGTTGCTTTTTGTTTTCTAAATAAAAGATAAATCCTCCAAAAACCTCATTTGAAAAGTGATTGCCTATGGAAAAAAAACGAATTTCCCGCGGGAAAATCAAGCTTATGAAAATTGTCAAATTGTTGGTGTCAGGATAAAAAAATAAAAAAGCACTGTCTTTTTCACCACATTGGTGCAACAAAACTGACTATTTCTCTCAGGCGTAAACCTCACTTTATGCTTGTGTGCCGCTACTAGGCATATTTTATAGATCCACTTCAATACAGGCAATATACTACCAAGCAGAGCGTTCCCTATGACAGGCTGATAAATTCAAGTAGGCGGAGCTAAGAAACTCGTGTTTACAGTGTAAGTTACAAAACATGCTAATGATTGGCATTTTCACGTGTCATGTTTACAAAGATCAAAGGAAAACTGATACCGCCTCATTCAATACGCGGACTGTTAATAGAGCACCTGAATATTTTCAAAAAGTAGTTCCAAATAAAACTGAAACAAGAATCAAGATAGAGAGAAAACAAGTGAAGTTTTACAGCTGATGCGTTTACTGTTGATTTTATATGTCTAAACTACTATAGCTGCAGGACTGTCCACACACGTAAACATATTTAATGGCTATAAAACATCAGCGGAGGGATATTTAATTATTTACGGTGGTCTAGGTTGAGTGTGTGTTCATCACGTTTTACACAGTTGTCAGTTTATCATAATAAAGTACGACGATCAGACTTATACACGAACGTCAACGATATAAACAAGTCTCTTCATTTTACAAAACTGTCAACAAACGGATTTTATTTTAAATCAGAATAAATTTATATTACTGGAATATCGATAATGTGAACCTTGCTTTGCCTCGGATAGTTATTTGAAAATGTCGTCTGCTAGTAACGCAGATCGGATACTTAAAGTTTCAAACATCAAAATAAACATGATTTGGATAACAGCAATAATAATTTGCTTTCATCTTCAAACCGGAGATGCTTTTACGCATCTCGATCACTACCAGTACAACAGGTGTGAGAGAATAACAATACCACTGTGCTTGAATATGCGTTATAACATGACACGGATGCCGAACTTAGTTGGACACATGAATCAAAAGGATGCTACTATGCAAGTTCATGAATTTATTCCTTTGGTACAAATAGGATGCTCCAGATTCTTAACTTTCTTCCTTTGTTCTCTTTATGCCCCAATGTGTACGGATATGCAACAAATGGGCGAAGAGACAATGGTGGTTCCAGCTTGCCGGTCAATGTGCCTGGAAGTCAAAAGTAAATGTGAACCAGTCTTGAAGAGACTCAATTTTAATTGGCCAGACGCTTTAGACTGTGGTCGACTTCCGATGAAAAGTGATCCAAAGAAAGGCGTTCTATGCATGGAAGTTCCAACGGACGCTGAAGGGGACTATCAAGAAGACTTGGGTACCATTGGTCCAGAAAGCAAACTCAATGATGAGTGGTTGAAATATTTTGATGACCTTAAAGACAAAGTAACACCAAAACCTCCAACGCCACCAGCAGTTGTTTGTCCGGACAGATTTTTGTACGTTGATAAAATACATAAGAGAAACAATTCGTGTGCACCTAGGTGTAATATTGACGTGTATTTTAGACGAGAAGATAAAAACTTTGCCGAAACATGGACTATAGTTTGGGCTTCCTTATGTTGCTTATCTACTCTTTGTACTGCTCTAACTTTTCTTATTGACACAAATCGTTTCAAATATCCTGAACGTCCTATTATCTTTTTGTCAATGTGCTATACCATTTATTCTATTGCTTATGTGATCCGTGCTTTAACGGGACCATACGCTATTTCATGCGAACAAAGACGAGACGGGGCAGAATTTCTTATACAAGAAGGACTGGAGAGCACGTGGTGCATTATAGTGTTTCTGATATTATATTTCTTTGGAATGGCAGGGGCTCTTTGGTGGGTAATATTAACAATAACATGGTTTCTGGCCGCGGCGCGGAAATGGGGTGCAGAGGCTATTCAGTCATTAAGCAGTTATTTCCACCTCGCTGCCTGGGCTATTCCTGCCATTAAGACAATAGTGATATTAACAATGAGACGGGTAGACGGAGATGAACTAACTGGTCTTTGCTATGTTGGAAATCAGGACCCTATGGCCCTTACTGGGTTTGTTTTAATACCTTTAATAGTGTACTTATTGATAGGGGCAGTTTTCCTGTTATCCGGGTTTGTTGCATTATTTAACATTAGAAACAATTTAAAACATGAAGGAACAAATATAAGAAAATTGGAAAAACTAATGGCAAAAATTGGAGTGTTCTCTGTTTTATATACAGTGCCAGCGACTTGTGTTATTGGTTGTTTGTTTTATGAAAGAATGAATATAGAAAGCTGGAGAAGAATAGCTCTGGCTAAAGATTGTGTGCTGACTGAGGACGGTGAAAAAGACTGTCATTTAGACAATTCTATTCCGTCAGTGGAAGTGTTTATGTTAAAATATTTCATGTGTCTCATTGTTGGAATTACTAGTGGTATGTGGGTTTGGAGTTTTAAAACATTGAAATCTTGGAATACTTTTTGTACGAATAGATTCACGAGACGAAAATCAAACTTTAATGCGCATGCTCATACAAGCTACCAGCCTGCCCCTGTTGTGGTAATGAGGCCAAATCAGGGCCATAAACATACTCCAAAGACCTCCGCCTCGAGGGTGTAGATAAGTTAGCTGTTGCAATATATATTATAGCCCAGAGGCCACATGAAAAGAAATGTGTGTGGATCAGCTTGGTGAATTTAAAAAGCGTCTTACTTTCTGTTGCATCTTTACCCTATGGTCAAACTACCATGCGATTGTTGAATTTCTTATCTCCAGAATATATTAATATTGAAGCAATATATCCCACTTTCTCCCTTACAAAGAAAGGTAAACTAATACTACAGTCTAAATAGTCTGTAATTAACCAAATAAAACCGTTTTGCAATTAGACAAACTCAGCTGTAGCTTCTCCTACGTCCAGTTTAACGTTAAACATCATTTTCACTGTATCTTTAATAAGTTCGTCAAAGTGTGTATTATATTAGGCTACGAACAGTCGTTCCAAGGCGGTAAAAACGACATATGGCAATTCAGGCTTTTGACAAAAGTTGGTAGCATGTTTCCAAGATAAGTATGAACTAATCGGAACACCGATTGGGCAATTCCGTGATTCACGGAATTGTCCGAGCGGTGCTCCGATTGCCTCTGAACATAAGAATAACCATCGCGTTCCACATTGCAGTATAACCATTTGCCACAGTTTATGGTGAAAGATGAAGAAAAAAAGTAAAAAAAAAAAAAAAGGGGGGGGGGGGGGGGAGGTTTTGCTGCTGTCACAAAAGCTCGTAAATTTAGGGAATAACAGTACTCAGAATTGTCATTTGAGAGATAAATAGTCAGTTTTATGACCCCGTATGACCTCGCTGATCCCTACAGTAAACATGGTCGTTTTTTTTTCAGTTACAGAACCTGGGCTTTCAGTTTAACCCCTTAATGCCTAGCGTCCCAAAATGGGTCATATGTAAACTGTGCAGACTCAGATCAGACCTCTTTACTGACCAATGGACTGATCCAATGCTTAACACAGAAGAGTCCACAGTACATAAATGGGTTAACTGACTAGTAGTAGTCATTGCGGATGTATTAAAGTAGGCAGGTGTTGCTAGCTCAGATTTGTCTACTAGTATATTTCTGTGCAGGTAGCTAATGAACTGTTCATTAGCTACCTGTGCTGTGGTATACCAGTTCGGACGTATGATTTTGGTACTTGCGTTTTAATGGTCTGTGAACATGATAATAATAATAATAATAATAAAAATAATAACACATTTTATCTTACCAAATGAAAAACTTGATTCCAGTTATCCCTAATTAAACGTAAAAGACGTAATGAGTAACTTTTATCTGGGCGTATATTGAGCAGTGATAATCTATATTCTATTCTATATTAGCCATATTAATCAAGTAGATGCTACTGATTCGAAGTCCAATATACCCACAAAGTCAACGCAAGTTTAGTCATTCAAAAAAAAAAAAAAAAAAAAAAAAACACTTGCAAAAATCAGCGACTATTTACAGAACACATATAACATGATGATGATTGTATAACGGGGTGGTGTTGATATATTTTTTTTCCTTTACCTTGTACATGCATACGACCTATACTTTGGCCCGGCTTACCGCCCAAATACGAGTTTTAGCAGTCATAAAACCCCAATGCCCCAAAAGTATGTGATCTAATTTGATTCATCTAGCTGATCTACACACGTTTTTATCATGTTTGGCCTATTGCTTGAGACCCCTAACTACAGAGATATCAGATAAAGTGAGAAGTCATCCTCATTGTCATATCATCAAACATTCTACATGTGCTATACTATATTTATAAGTGCTTTTATCTCAAACTTAATTACTACTTAATAGTTGTGCGCATGAGTGCTTACTTTGTAGTAAAACTCTTTCAGCCCTTAAACTATAATTAACTCTTCCATCTTTGAATTTTGAAAAGTCTATAAATTAGAAATGAGTATGTCCCTGGTGGATCAGAAGTTAAGAAAGGTGTAGATCCAGATGGGACAACTCATTTGATTGTTCGTGGGCTGCCTAAACAAAATATGCACTTCTAAAAGTAAGAACGGTTATTTCATAGAAGCTAGTGCACATTGAGTTTCAAATTCAATAAATATTTCCCGACAGAAACCTTCCCAAGCCTTGCAAGTCTTGAGGGAAATATTCCCGTATTTTAAACCCAAATGTCTATGGACTTACATATTGCATTCCTATATCTTAATCTTTTTTTTCACTTTTTTTTTAAATTATCATTCGAAGTAGGACACATCCCTATGTATACATAATTGTATGTTGCGCGCCGTTCTAACGGTGCCATTGTCTGGGGTTGAAGTAAATACCTGTACAACGCAGGTTCCCCTTTTACAATTGCGAATGCAAACAAAAGCATGTTTTAAACTTTGTTCTTGATTCCTTGATTTGCAGACAATCGGATGTGAGACTGACAAGAAAATGAAGGAACTTGGGTTGGCAATGAGGTAATGCTAAAAGTTGGTTGATTTTCTACTTTCAGTACTGTATATGAGAGAACGAGACATGGTCTTGTGTTAGGAATGCAATATATGTGTATTACCGTTTTTGCTTTGTTGCCAAAAATGTACTTGTTTGGGCAGTAGGGCTGAAAGAGTATTTTTTTCTTCATTAAAACTGTTATAGATAGTTAAAGGTAATTCATATGTGAATTATTCATAGGGCTCGATGCAGAGCTGCATATAAGGGGAGTATATAATAGTAATTCCAAGACAGTTTATATCGAACCCAAGAAAAATATGCTAGTCCAAGAAACATATCCTATGGCTCTCAGTACATCCACCTCGGTTATGCGTTTCTTATGAGGACAACAACATACAACCAACTCTCGATATCTCGAATACTGATATCTCAAAGTACCCTCTTATAGTAAAAAATATCGTTCGGACTGATTTCGTTTTTTATTTGCATTTCAGCTCCTGTTATCTCAAAGTACTGATATCTCAAAGTAAATTTTCTGGGACCAGAAAATTAACTTTGAAATAGTAGTAGTTTGGGATTAACTTTGACTTTGAGATATAGAGAGTTCACTGTATATGTTTTGCATTCAGTCTGACAGGAAATTGTTCCACAGAGTTCGTCATATGCTCCACTTAGCTGCAGCTCTGTGGCTGTGTTTAATTGTATCATGCATTAATGCTGTTAACCATGTACATACCTGTCGTATGTTACATATGTTGGCCTTAATGGATAAATGCAACATGTTGTAAAATCTTTGAAGCGCGATATCTGTCAAGCGATCAAACGGAACATCGATTTCTGTGTTGAGTTGGAAAAAAGTACAAAACAACATCCCAGAACAGCCAGCAGGTAGCTTCTCAGTCTGATCAGGGCCTTTGGCGCTTGCAATTTGTTTAAAAAGTATTATAAAAGTATGCCACGAGTTGAATTTGCAAAAGGCGTAGGTCCGGGCGCGGGCGGCGCATAATGGGCCGCCTCATTTGGACCTACACCTATTGCCCACTTGTCTTTGAATTCTCAATATGATTTAGCGTGGATGAAATTTTTTTAAAAATGTTGCAGACGTAAATTTTATCGTCTGCTTCTTTTTGCGTTTTAAGTATTAAAGGAAGATAAGTTGTAAGTGGGGTGATATAAACTTCCTTGATACACAGAATCTATATTTACTCTAATTGTTTTATAGAATGGAAGAACACAATATGACATTTAATGTCTGGAAACATGTCTCTGTAAACGACGATTTTAAAACGTTCACTAGCTATTTTCCATAAAACATCACATTTGAGGCATGTTTTTTTTGCGGATTGTCACATCTTTAGAAAAACACAAAAGATTTTGTAACAACATTCTTCAATGAAAACATAATAAAAGTCACATTAATTTGAATGTTAAAAACGCAAGCTGTTTAAAAGCGGTTAAATATATGCAAGATCCTATGATAATGTTTCTGCCATTTTCTTTGCCTAAACGAAAAGGTTATTGTATGTACGACGAAAATTAGAATTTCAAATATCCACACAACATTGTACCTTGTCGCCGTTTAACAAATAGGTGTTAGATTCAGAATAAGCACTTGCTTCCATTGACTCAAAAGCACTAGTTATTCCTACATACCTTGGTTTGATTTTACTGTGTTCTTCTCGTTGAGGTCTTCGCTTAAATGACTGTTATATTGTCTCATATGGCTTTTTGTCGACTTCATGTCAGCTTTTCAAGAAAAGGAATGTACTGCTGGCTGGATACCGTAGTCCATTTCATCCAGCAAGGGTCTTTAACTTCAGTGGCGTCTTTGGTTGATGGGTTTGTTTGTACGGAACATTTTTGACAAATACGAAGAGAGCCAATGCTGTTAAATTTGTATCTACTTCTTACACTGGTCAGCGTGTATATACTATACTATATATACTACACGCAGGAAACTTTCCGATGTGTCATATTAGAATCCCAGTCATTAGCGCGCATGGTCATTACGTCAGATTCATTCGAAATGCTTTTAGTATTTAACTAGTTTTCGCGGTATTGTAAAACCGGGAAATCAATCTTTTAAGTCTTCGCCTATTATAATGAACTGTTTCTTACCCAGCTGAGTAGAAAAGAGCCACAAAGGTAGTTCCCGCTGATATTCTGAATCTTGGCTTCTTAATTAAATAAAATCTCAGTGTGAAAGTGGTAGTACAATACCGTTCTACTATTGATCAGAACCACTTCACCGACAGCACCAAAAAGATCCACAGTAGTAAGACAAAGATACAGAACCAAATTGTGTAGAATCAAATCAGACTGCTCCTTTTGGAGCCGCCTAATCTGCTTCTACACTGTTTGCTAATCCGCCAGGATGTTTTGTTAGATCGGTTGATTGTAAATTCAGCTTTTTTCATATTTGGAAATATTTATTCTAATTAGTCAGGATGCCCTCATTTTTAGTTTAAATACGGTAGAAACCTAGGGTAAATTGATTAAACTTCTGGCTTCTATTGATCTCTCAAATTTTCAATTATACTAATGTTATCAATTTAATTATGGGCAAATAAATCACTAAAGCTATCCAGCGATACTTAGCACATGTTGCATTTATCCCTTTGTCAATATTAAAAGTGTGTGTGGTATCTGGTCTTAGGGCCTTCGACTTTAAACTGTATTTTTCGAGATTTTTTTCCGTTGCAGTAGCGAGACTATAAAACATTGAAATATTAGAATAGTAATGCTTGTATATTATAATGCATGTTCATGCCTTGGTTTGGGTAAGAAGCCTTCCCATGTATACTCAGTCGAAAATGACGTCAGGTTCAATTGGAATATGTTTGTTAATAACATGGTTTCCTGTCAAATAAACCCTTGATGCTTGGTATTGGCAAGAAACTACCGAGCGCACAGCAGAGGCATACAAAGTCGAAGTGCCCAAGACTTGCATACGAGAAACAGAAAACCTGGTCTTTCATTAATGTCTCATAAAATGAGATTTATTGTTTTGTTATAACTAAATATTGTTAGAGTAGCCATTGTTGAGTGGGCCGCACCAAGGAAAGATTTTCTTTTTGAATCGCCAGACTGCATCTGAATAGTGAATACGTATTTCAACGAAGCACTTTATGAAGTCTGTACACAGCACAGTGTAATCCTGTCCAGACTGCTGATCTGAATCTTATCTTGATGACAGGAGCGATGAAAATAAACTCTGTTCTCTTGGTGCGCCCAATTATATTTTATAGTGTATGGATACACCGACAAAGGGAATCACTCTAGTCTTGAGGAAGTTCGTGTTCCTGCTCATAATGAATACTCGTGGAGGACAGAATTTGCTCTTTTAATTTAAGAGTAACCCTACGTAGAAGGAATTCGCATGCACTGAACGCAAAACTATTCCGTTGAAGTTTTCTTCCGTGCAAAGATCCTCTATGTTATTTTTTTCTACGCCACTTTTACAAAGGGAAACAACTTGTGTGCATCCTGTTTTGCTTCCTTGAACAAGAAAGCCCTACCGAAATTATAAAACTGGATCTACTTTTAAAGGAAAGAATTCGCTCGTACAGAGCAAATCCTTTGTGTTCCGAGTTTACCCCTATTGAGAAGGAAGTGAGAAACAAAAATGGCTAAATTGCTTCCACTGAAGGTGTACCCATTTAACTTAGCTGTAACTCTGACTGATACGAAGAGGTTAAAAACGTCTCGCACTGTTAAACTGCCAACGCTCAGGGATGGCTGTGAAAACGTGCTTTATTAAAATTGATCGATTATTCGTGTGTTTCTTCTTCTTTCCTGCATAATTCATCCCTGCGTAGGAAGACGACATATGGTAACGCAACAGATGGCAGTAGATGCAATCAGCCTACATGTAACGTCCCATAGAGGAGTCGTCCTTGTCTTGAGTATGAAAGGCCATTCATTATTTAAGGAATGCTTCTTGTGTTGAATTGTGAGAGTTCCAGTTCTGATGCCATAGAACATGGTGTCTGATCATGTTCTATGCGGTTTTCAAAGACCAGTGTTATGGGACGCTCACTATTAATGGTTAATCCATGTTTTCCACCATCACAGGAACACAAACATAACTTCTACCCAGAACCCTTCTACTGTATCACTAGTCGGTACAAGCCAGGACAAAATGTGCAACGTCATCAAACAGTGCGTAAACAGATACGTTGACTTGTATTCGGATGGGACTAAATACAGAAAACAAGTGAATCTCGCTCAGGTTTGACCGCCATATATTTTCGCATTGACGATCCTATGCAGCATTAAACTGATACCCTTTTCGAGCCTATTCCAGATTCTGAAATTTTGTTTTCCAGAGTTACGGCTCCGTTCAAAGGTAATATCCCTATGCAAAACGTCTTTTCCCACGCTGAAGTCATTGTTTTAAAGGAACTTGAAATTGAAATGTCCAGTTATGATTATTGATATCAATAAGTTGAAGATGAATGGGGAAAGTATTTCAAGGTTTGCAAACACAGGTCTTTAAAATGCCTGTTGCGCACTTCTCTTCGTTACTGTAGACCGGTGCTCAGACTATCTGATTTTAAACCAGTAGAGTGGAGTCGGGTAATTTTGGACAGCGGGTAAATTCGGACATACAATTGCAAACAGTGAAAATCCTGATGAGACGGCTCATTATTGCAACAGTGAAAATCCTGATGAGACGGCTCATAACTGTTTGCCCAGTTAATTTTGTTTAAATTCCAAACAACTGACATATAAAGGAAACAATGTCACTGTCCGAATTTACCCGCTGTCCGATTTTAACCGACTTTCCTATAACTACATAATATTATAGGCCCAGTGTGCATAGATGGTCAGGTATCCAAGGTTTTTTGTCTGATAGATAGATAGATAGATAGATAGATAGATAGATAGATACTTTGTGAACGCATTAGACCATAATGGCCAATGAGCATATATACATATATACGTATAACATAGAGAACAAATATATTACAGGATAGCGGGTATAATGTCAGAGTCCAACAAAACGTCATTCCGGGTTTGACGAACCTTTTTCCATCTCCTTCAGTAATGAGTGCCAGAAGATAATAATTTGCAAAATTGTCTGTTTTGAAATGGCAGTGTTATTTTGGTCTTTCATACAATAATTCCTGAATTTATTAATCTCTATGGAGTCGTATTCGTCAAATTTCATATCTCTATGGAGTCGTATTCGTCAAATTTCATATCTCTCATTCTTAAGTCAGTCCGACTACCTGTGGAGACTAGTATAGGCGCGCCATTAATACTTCAAATGAACTTTATTTGCATTTCAAGTGCTTGGAATCCTTTCCCAGATCATTCCATGTTAATAACACCATTAATTCTATTTTTGCCTTACACCAATGCCCATGGCGTGGGAAGCTACATTCATCAAATTGCTTGTAGGATAAATATTTTTGAACGGGACTGTATACATAAAAGAATATGTATTGCTGCATGGTTGGTTAGTGTTTGAAAATATATCTATGAAGACAAAATAAAACAAAGGCGAACCAAAAAGAAAACAAGAAATGACAAAATTTATCTAATTTTGGTAAACGTTGCAATACTTCTAATTACACGTTACCTAATGGCGTTGCTGGTTTTGTTTCCCAACTCTGGTGGTGACAGAATTGAAAGATGCCCATTTCTGATAGATCTGATAGCAATTTCAACGCTCTAGAAGCGTATTTTAACACAGATCAAGCTATACTTCATTCAAGGCTGTATCAGAATTGTAACAGTACATAAACCACGAATACATATTTTGCATTTTCTATAATATTTAGCTATTTACCACCCCAAAGGCAACCGTCATTGTCTTGAATATTGGGCCAACATCATCAATTATTACTTAACTTATTCCAGAAATTGAAATACTTTGATTCACTAGGTTGCTATCGTCAGAAACGTTAGCAGATTAGCAAACAGTTCAGATCAACATCAGACTGTTCCGGCAGGAACAGTCTGATTTGGCTCTAAACGGTTTGCTGACACACGCATTTCTCAATATTTAGGGTCTTTACGGCATAGTTAAGTGTGTTCTTTAACAATAATCAGACACATATGTAACTAAAATAAGAACATACTCTGTACATATACATCTACCATAGAACATTAACAATTTATGAACCTAAGAAAATACCATGGTAACTCAAAGTATTTAGACACAGAAATACCATTATAGCAAAGCGGTAGAGTTCAAGGTATCATTGGATAAAAGTTTAGACTAGCCAAGGTGTGGGTCGTTATGCAGTCATCCAATATATCTATAAAATATATCTGGACAGTTGAAACAGACTTGATCAAGTTAAAGAGAACAGAATCCGTCTGAAAAATAGTATGGTAACAATTTAGGCGACCCAAAATAGACACATGGTACGGTAAGTTAGTATCGCAAGCATCATAGGTTTCTAGATCCCGATAGTACTTTATTCATCGGGGGAAATCATTCAACATTTAACTATGTATTTTATGATCATTTTATCACTTCTTTCCCTCAGGCTGTTCATTTACGATGCACTGGGAAGGAAAATTATCAAATGTGCATGCACACGAGAAAAACCCCAAATCGGCATATGCGAACTTAGCATTACTTAGCCAGTCTGCGCGCGCACAGACTGGCAAGGGTATGCTAAGTTCGTCAAAGCAACAATGAGAGTAATATACACTTAAAAAATTAGATGAGATTATCCTCGCCGGACGATTGACGTGGTCAAGGTGCCAAAACAGACGCAGAAGGTATTTGCCTTAAAACGTATTTTATCAGCACAGGGAACAGTCATATCAACATATCGTGCTTGAATCAGGACTGCATACTGTGAATACAATAGATCCATCTGTTATTTGAAAATATGTTAGATTAAATTGGACATAATATTAATAAAATCGTCAGCATATTAATATAATCGCCCGTCGAAATACAGCAAGCATTTATGTGAACTATCAGCACATGAAGAACTTCATTATGCTTGAATTTAGTTCCGCAAATTACCGTATTGATCGAAATGTCTGGTAGATGAGTAAAGTTTTGGGTAATTTCATGATTCAGCCAGTCCTCCACCAAAGCCCTTGTTTCTTCCCCATCCTGCCCCCGTGATAATTTAGCGTTAACTTGATAAAATATGTGTTCCGTCTGGCAGATTCACATGGTATCTACTTAACCCAGTATTGTGACACTACTGCCTCATTCGACCGGCCGGTAGTGCCTCCCTATACTACTTATGTTTGTTAGGTGGACCATACTCTTGCCTGACATAACTGATTTCATCTATATTTGTTAGCACATCACTAGTGTTATCATGCCCTTCTTGGACTTGTTCTGCTTGTATGTGGTCAGTTTCTGCCTTATGGATACATATACTGATGCTCGTTGTGTTCTGACTACTACACAAGGTATAATCGATTCCGCCAATTTACGCTTCCTGCAGAGACTGTACATCAAATTTGGCTTCCGCCGAGACTGTCCGCGAACTTGCTTCCTGCCGAGACTTCTGTACATGATAAGTGGCTTCCTGCAGAGACTGTCCGCGTGATTCTGCTTCCTGCCGAGGCTCTCGGCAGGAAGCAGAGTCACGCGGACAGTCTCGGCAGGAAGCCATTTTACGAGGACAGTAGTCTCTGCAGGAAGAAAGAGTTCGCGGACAGTCTCGGCGGAAGCCAATATGACGGACAGTCTCTGCAGGAAGCGAAAATTGGCGGAATCGATTATAGCCTGTGTACTAGCTCAGCCTACTAGTAAAAGGCAATCCTGATATCCCATACTATCTGATTGTTGATCTGAAAAAAAAAAAAAAAACACGCTAGAAGTCATCTCTTTCTCTACAGAGGGCCACGAGGCTATGCAAAGAGTATCGAAAATGTCAAATACCAATCGAAAGCCGACAATAACATTATTAATAAACAACCAGCAGAACATGTACCTGTAGCTCTCATTCCGACTATGGCTAAACAGACCAACAGCAAAGAAATATTTTGCAATCTAGTCTGTAGACATGTATTGTTTTGTTAGCTTTGGCCATGTGACTTTAGAACGATTATGATATTCGTCCGCCGTTTTCATTAGTGCCAACTGAAAGACGTTCGCCAAGTGTTGCGATGTGTATAGCACATTGCCTGGCAGTCAAACCATTGCTACTGAAACATTGTTGGAGAATGTTTTATACCAAAGGACATCGCCTGACACTGCTGCTTGGTATATATGATTATCGTTCTTTTCTGGAATCTGTCATACTCCTTATAAAAAAATAAAATTAAGTTAGGTGTTTGGAAAGAGAATAACTTCTAAATTTTATTGATTTTTAAATATTTCTGATGTTAAGGATCTTGGGTAGTAGGGGTAAGCGAAAGCAGCATGAATATTTCACTACTGGGGCGCCATACTGATATTGGCTGAATATATAGCAATGTTCCGCTATGATAGCAGCAGGTGTTGGATTACACTAGTTAGAGCAATAATTGCGTTACTGGTGCAGTTGGCGTTTCAGTTCCCAATGCAACGACACCAAAGGTTACACAACTGGTAACATTTTTGTCTTATACAAGGAAATAAATAAAAAATGAGCAAAGCTGCTGTTAGGACGGTTGAAACGCAAAACATACATTTTGTATATCTAATGACGCTAACTTAGATACATATAAAGACAAAATGTATAAATGGTTACCTTCGTTGTGATAATAATTAATCATGTCGAATTTCCTTATCGTGCAAAATGTGATAAAATGCCAGAGATCGATACCAAGCAGGTCATCATGCAATATAGATTCTAGTCATCAGAAACCAATTAGAACTGTGTCGAAAGAAAACAAACATAAACCAGCGCGAATAACGACTTTTTTTCCATTTTGAAAAGGAAAGACCATGCGGAAGAGAAAGGAAAACGTAAGGACCAAGCACCTATGAGACTTGTTAAATTGGGATTCTGGCCATTTTCATCGTGGATATTGTATTAACCATATATGGTCAACTAGATGAAATAGAATATCACTTATTCAAAGCTTGGCAAGTTCCTATATTTTATCAGACGTACGGGATGCTTGACAATCCATTAGATCTAGAGGATGCTTGATGAAGATGTTAGCAGAAGTGCAGACCCTTATCAGACTTGTGTAATCATATCTGTTAATATGGTACAAGGGTATTTTGTGCTTTACCAGGCTTCATTTTCTCAGCTCAAGCAGGCAGAAGAGATAGCAATATTGCGATAATGATAATGATTTCATCTGGGTGATAAGAAAACTAATTTTCACTGAAAAGGTTAATTTTACAAAATGCATGTTTATGTGACAGCCAATCCATTCTGATACTTCTTATCATATCGAAACGGAAATTAAATTTCATGATTACACGCACAGCATTCAAATACAAATCAGTCAGGTTGAACTTTTCAGATTTCATTACAACATATAACTAGCATGAGAGAATACGGGTGATTGGTAAGAAATTCATTCTGAGCCGCGTCAAGAGAAAACGGGTACAAGAGCGTACGCGAACAGGGATTACTCTGATCAGACAGTGTATCTGCACAGTCTGATCAGAGTAAACCGTGTTCGCATCACCAACATACGGCCTTGCAAAACCTATATTTAAAAACAAAATAACAATTCTGATCACAGTTTTTCAGATCACGAAATTGCTACATTGTCATGCAGTAATGTCTTATTTTCACCATGCGGCTTATTAGCTAAAGACAAAAGTGCCATAACTGCACTCTGTACATATAAGAGAGCACTTAGGTAGGAGTGGTTAACTAATTAAAACTACATGGACTACGTACACATGATGTACAAAAGCTAAGCGACATACATGTGATCATTACATCTTCCGCAAGAATTTGGGTGTCCAAAAATATGATGTCGTATGCTAACTAATGTTATCCTCAAGTTTTAAGTGGTTTGTATGTTTGCGAAATTTCAACAAGAGTAAAAAACATATAGCAAATGAAAACGTGAAGGCTGGCTCTGTTAGCATTAAACACATTAACGTTAGCCAAACTGATTCAATGAATAGGGGAGTGATATGGCAGAACTGAAAACTTCAGAACCCGAAACGATATTAATATATCAATCGGACGAAGCACAGATAACGATAAAGGGTGCAGCTTATAAAGCCCACCAAAGTATTGATGTAGAAAGAATTCAATTTGGTAAATATGTGAACGGCTATAGTAGACATGCTCAAATGGCAAACCAGCCTCGGTTCCAGAAACCAAAATTCAATTTAAGGGTTGCAAAATCTAGAGAGAAGTTATCATAGTATGAAAATGATACAAAAGCACTAGCAAACTGAAGAGAAAATTTGCAAGGGACAAGTATATCAGAATCCTCAGTAATGTTCAAATATTCCTGAAATTGTGTAATGCACTTAATGCAATTTGAACGATGCTATAAATATGGCTTTAGATGGGCAGTTGATGGTATGTTCGACAATGATGGCCTTAGATGGACAGCGTGTAGTATAAGGACATGATTGGACCGCCTTGCTGTCAGTAGTCTTCATCGACCAGACTGAACTGACTAAAGACAACCATATGACGCTATTACCAAGAACAAGAACAAACACACTAATACAAGATCACCAGAAAATATACAATAGGTATGGCAAGCTTTTTTATACTCTGTAGACATGTTTTGAAGAGATGAACAAAGGAACAACAGAAGTAATAACTCTTGATTAAAAACCAATTTAATAATGCCGTTTGGCTTACGTTGGCTTCCTCAAACATACCCGAAGTAAAGAAAGCTAATTATGGAGCGTGGTTTCAGCGGATTATAGTGAATCAACTGGCCCCAGCCAGACAATGTTTTCACTTATGAAGCTATGGATGGTGTGCTACATCAACAGAAATTGATTGAAAAATGCATGCCGTTGGATAAACTAACGCAAACTCCGGAACATTTTGTTTGAACTGCAACATGTTCTGAAGCTTTGCGAAAAAAAGAAAAAACAAAGAAACGAAGCATTTCCCTTAAGCTTAGGAGCTTCTTCTCGAAACAGACAGATATGACATGGCTATAAATCTTGTACAAACTGAGAGCCCTTTATTGTGCAAGCCAGTAATGTCAAAACAGAAAGAAATCAGCCACATTGGAAAGCCTGAAACCCTGATTGCCCAGTGCCAAACATAATAGTTGGAGTAAAAAATGAAGTTGAACGTATAAAAGAGAAATGTCATTGGAATGCTGACCTTATTCCAGCTAAAGCTGAACTGGTGACCTTCTTTTGCTTCAGATTTCCAGTGGGGTTGTTTGGCAGGACAGGGATCTCCACCTGTCAGACGGCCCGTTGTATCTGTTGAGTCCTCGTCTTTGCTTCTTCATGGTGTTGAAATTTGATTTATGTGTTTACCGTGATGATTCATTGACGAGTTAGAGGGTTATCATGCGAACCGAACAACCAACTAAATGTTTTGTACCACTTCAGAAACTGAGGGTGAGGTTGGGCCTGTAAAATCGATTTAAGCCCCCCAGTAATTCATTACTGACCGTTCCAAGGCGGTAGTTCTGTTGTGGTTCTCTGTTGCCTGTTTTTGGTGTCAGAGTTTCTGTGATGTTTTACCTTATGTATGTTCTTATTATTTTTGGTTCGGTTTGGGTTGCTGAGTGGCCACCTTTTGGGAACAAGCTGCTCACTCGGTTGGCAATATGTTCTCTGTATCTTGATTATTTGTAATCTTAGTTGTTTCCAACTATGGTTTGAGGGCTGGATTTGGATTTTGATTGTTTCAGTTCCTGGTCTTTGCATACTTTTTACTTTTAACAAATTTGCATTTAGGATGGAGCATTGAACCGATATCCCCACTTCCAAAGTATATTCGTGCTAGTGGGATATTAAACTTGTGTTCAATCAGTATCTCGTTTCTATTGCTACACTGTCTGTTGCTTCGTTATTCGGGGCTCAACCGATGGTTTTCTTAAACTCTGGTATTTCTGAAGTGTTGTCTGACATCCGAGGGATCTCCAGGTGTCACAATATGTTGTTTCTGTCGAGTCCTCAGCTCTGATTCATCATCAGTCTTATGCGTGATTTATTTGTTTCCTGTGACGATTCATTGGTGCGTTAGGAAACCTTCATGCGGACCAAACAGCAAACTAAATGTTCAGAAGCAGAGGCCGACAAAACATGCTTAAGCACCCCACCGCCCCAGTATTCTTTTTATGACCTTCCAAGGCGGTACTTTTGATGTGGTTCCTCAGTGTTACATGTCGTTATGCCCGCTTGTCCGTGGTCTCTAGCAGTCTGGTCACCTGAATAGCTGCCTATTATGCTTTCTTTGTTTTGTTTAGTAATTTAAAATATCAATTGGGTAAAAATAGATGTTGCTGGTAATTGAATGACCAACTGTTAGGCAAAGAACTGCTCATTCGTCTTTAGTGAACTTATGTATTTTTTTGTGTGTGCTTCTTTTCCTTTTTTTGGTTTAAGAGCGGGATGTGGGATGTGATTGTATTAATTGATGATCATTGTCTAATATTTTACTACGTAAATCACTAATTGTCTAGACAAAACTGGTTCATGTCTATTAGCTTCCGTGGGAACTGTCATATAGGTAATGAGGATACCACTACCCTTCTTATTGTAAAGATAAAAATAAGGGATTGATCAGAAACTAATACAGTCAGACCCCATATCTCCACCCACAAAACCAAAAAAAAAAACACACAAAGAAATATATACATCAATTAATGGCAGTTTACGAAAGGAACGCCCGGTAATCCGAATGAACAGCTCTTCTCCAGAGAGGTGGTCATTCAGCCACTCCAACTAAAATACCACTCACACAATAGGGTTCGAGGTTATAAAACTTGAGAAAAATCTCAAAATCAAAATAAAGCTTACTGATTGGCTGCTTCCGAGCACATGCTCGGAAGCAGCCAATCAGTGTGCTTTATTTTGAGTTTGAGAATGTACTCAAGTTTTATAACCTCTGGGGCAGGTGAACGAAAGCACGGACACATAAAACACGAACAAATAACAATAAGAACTACAACATAAACCAAACGCATAACCAGAGTCCCGATCTTACAACACAGCAAAACAATGTTTCGTTTAAGACTTTTAACATAGCTACAGCATACTTGCAAGTTAAACTTCAGGTGACGAACTGAAAGAAAACAGAATTCAGTGTCAGTTTTAGCTTTATAAGTCATGCCGTTTGGATTTTCTTGGACTCCTAGAACGTTCAAGAAGTTGACGATGTATGTTCTAAAAGGTCTACGAGTATAGTTTCAGATATGATTTTGTATCGCGTAGCCGGAAACTGTGCATCGTCGTTTAGGTTCAACTTTCGGATAGTATATCTTAGTAGATACAAGCAACCCGTTGCATTATAAGGTAAGAGCATTTGTTATTTGTTCTTGTTATAGAAACGACATACGTTTTGGCGGACTTCAAGACAGCCGATAATGACTCGCTGGGCTCGCATACTCTACTCTCTCACTGTGGCCAACATATCAGAGGAGACAGGGCGAAGAATGACTTGCATTTATTTCTCACTTCTCAACATTTTCGCTGACACAAAGTTTGAACTCGCTTCTTTTAGTACAATTCTTTTCGAATAAATTATCTCTTAAGCTGTAATCATGAATGACATATTATTAGCAAACCTTATGTATCTATTTCTAAAGTATGACTATCTGAGGTAGAAAGACAATACTGTTGAGTAACGTGATAGCACCCCTCTTATTGTGAAGCAACTAAACAAGTCTTATCAAATTACCTTCTAAAAACCCGCAATAGTCTTCAAAGGTCCTGTAGTTCGTACACTTTGTAAAGATTGTTATGCTTGCTTATTTAGTGTATAGGAGTCGTGTCGTATAAAAAGCATGCCTTTTAAGTTGTATACATTCATATCCCTGGCGTATGTGCCATTATTCCCCAAAACAGATTTTGTTATTGGAATACTATATGTATTCCTGGTATAAAAGTAGATTCTTTCCGCTGCGTTGGGGCGGAGAGTGGGCACTATTCATAAAGGGATAAACGCACTCTAGAGTCATGCTTTCACACTATGAGAAGGAAGGAAGTAATGACACTACTTAAGCCAGAATTGTCTGCATTAGAGGTGTATTATACGCGATAAGAATGTCTGGACTGTACCTGCACGGAATAGCTAGCGATCGTGCTATGTATGGCCTAAATACATGTATGCGGAATTCCCCAGACTGTTTCTAACCCTTGCAGACTTCCAAAAGCTGACAACATATATCCTGACTTAACTGCGCATTGGCTCAGATCGGGGTGGGCGAAGGCAATTAACATATGCCTGAATGCAGGTTAGTGTCTAAAGGCAATGCTAAATATCAAGAATGCCAAACTTATTTCATTGTTCATTCATATGTTGATCGGCATTACCAGCCTCCTTCGATGTGTCCCCATTGCGAACACGGTTTCTGACGAGATCTTAACACAAGTTTTCTCACGGTAACACCTATCTATGTCATTTTTCTCTTGCTGACTACGTAATTGTAATATGGACTTGATGAATAGCAACATTGCATGTCTGGGGCAATTTATTATGAACATTTCGAGATCTGCTGTAATGGCATGAAATAATATGGTCTCAAATAACAGATACATAGTAGCGGACCGCAACAGGGGAATATGGATTTTAGTGTATATGCGTATTTCATAGGGATAAGGTAAACAATACACTTGCACTGCCTTAAAGCTGTCTGTCATAACTACCTTGTGTAGTGTTTAGATTCACGTCAGCGGCCCTTGTTCGATTCTAGCCATCAAGCAGGCTTTGAGGTTTTTCTACTCGTCGGTGACAAGTTGCGCCCTATTTTGAAGCATCCTAAAACCATATGCAGTTTCCGAGTTCATGCAAATGTAGAAAGTATGTAAATCTGTTCAAGATTTGTTGTTCTATAAACTGCTGAACGAAAACAAAGTTTTTTTTTCATACTATATAGCAGGTAGGTGGATATGCCCGTGTGTTTCAAATATGTCAGTTGTCAAATTATATTGCAAAATGTTGACTTTGAATACACCGTTTTAACGTTGATTTGACGACTTAAATTTTGCCAGACTGACCACGTACATGTAATAGATATGGAACTTAAAGTAAAAAAATACGTGCTTTTCTTTGGTTGCCCGAAACAAATCATGATAATTTTATTGCATAATCTGCTTTAGCACGCTTATTGGTAGTTACAGAAATATTACTCGGCCATTTGATAGGCTAATAATGAATTCCTAACTCAATAGACTATATGAAATATTCGAAATCCTAGCAGAAGCAAGACGGTGTGTGTGTGTGCATTCAGCGGCATCCATAGAACTCCGTGGCTGCTCTGTAAATTTCTATACCTGGTATGTATAAGGTATTTGAAGACCTTGAAGAGGTAACAGGATGTGTGCATTCAATGGCATCCATAGAACTCCATAGCTGCTGTGACAGTGGCCCGGCAATGGTTTTGTCTTTCACACTCTTGCTATTATTTCAAAGACGTGGGATGATGGCGTTTGCGGGATAAGACAGTCTGTATGCTTCCCTAGGGTGTCTCTTTGTCCGCTGAAAAATGTAAATGTATTTGATAACGCGTAGCAATAAATTCCAATAGCCTCCTTTAATGAATTTTAATTTTATTGTAAAATGGGGGACATCGGCATAAAATTTATCTTACTAAATATGCGAAAAGCCAAAAACTCGGATCTGTCTGCGCATTTGCAGACGGATAAAAGAGTTTGCTTTTTACTCTGTATATGTCTCAGAATCCATTAATTGTTTCTAGGAAAAATTAAGACTCAACTCGGGGTGAGTTGACACGTAGGTTGATTTGAGTCTTCCCAGTTCGAGCATATGAAAAAGGTTCCTCTTAACAAGATCGTCCTCATGAATGTTTACATCTTAGCAACTATGAATGATTAATGTTTAACCCTCGGGTAATGTGGTCGTTTCAGTTTAAATTTGATTGCTATCTATCGCTAGGTTTTGTTAATTTTATCTTTTGCATTAACACCAGCTCGTTCAAATTAGCCTTTTGAACAGAACTTGAGAAATAGAACGGTACTAAATTTCCGAGCTGGTGCGTCGCTATTCGTTAAAAGAATTTTTATTACAACTGCGATTTGAATTTATAGCATTTGGGTCCTGATAAAGCCACCAAATATAGAGTACATGGAGCTTCGTTTTACAAATTCAATGAACACCAAAGCGGTCCATCGTTGTCACGGCGACCCTTTAAGTTTATCCTTAATTCACCTCAATGGCCAAACTGTGGCTGACGGTAAGTTTACAGGTTTAAAAATGAGCCGCGACACGAGAAAACCAACAAAGAGGTTGTGCGCACAGCGCAGACTCATATCAACCTGGGCATCCACCCAGTCTGATCAGACTCTTCACTAAGCGCTTACAGGGTCGCTAAGGGTCTAGGCTACCTCCATGCGGACAGCGAAGACTCTGATCAGACTAGGCGGATGCCCAGGCTGTTCTGAGTCTGCGCTGGGCGCACAACCACATTGTTGGTTTTCTCGTGTCGTGGCTAAAATAAAATGACTTCGATTCCGGTAAAATCACTTCGATGCCTGTTAGAATACTTATATAACCGGTATAGCATGTAGCCCTTAGGCTTGTGTTTGCCAACTGGGCCCAGTCGTTCAAAGCGTCAATAGCTTAACCGGAAGTCTTTAATAGAGTTTTTGTAAGCCTTATATTACTAATAAAATCAAGTGCACTGTAAAAAAATGTGTTTAGATTCTTAACAAAAAATGCAGTCCGATTTTTTATGGGTTTAAATCGTAACATGTTCAATTTGCAACATGTTTAGGTTTATGTTTAGAAATTAAACTTGTACAAAACGGGCTATATTTACCTTTTATTTTGAAAATTTTCTCTGTCAAGATTTTCGTCTCTTTTTTTCGTTCTTCAAAGGGGAAAAGAGAGAATGGATTCATCCGAAACGCGTAACAGAATAAAACGTGTTTAGGAGACTTTGTCTAGGAAAATAATAGAAAAGGCGTACCTGTTTAGCTATATGACATATTCCTAAACATGTTTACACCTAAACATGTAACCACTTGTGTTTTATAGCGAAGCGCGACTTTTACAGTGTGTGCTCATATCTTTTTCCTGAAAAAACGGGAGGAGCTACTGCAAAAGCTCTTAATATTTTTTTCCAGGGAAAAATGCAGTGTTTTTGCGTATAGTATGTGTAAAAATTTAACGTCTCGTTAGCTAACGACGTCGTTAGATTTGATAACCGGGCCCTGGTCTTTTATATATACCTCGACTATGTCGCTAGCTCCTTGATAATCTCAACTTGATATCAGGCCCCAAGGTTCTAAAACTTTTTTCATGCTTAACTCAGCTGAGCGTGAAATAATTACCTGCTGATAAATAGCAAATTACTGATACAAGTACATGTACAGTTCTTTCTTGCTCCGATTAACTGAGTGTGAATTTTTTCCCTGCTTATTAATATGCAAATGCCAACATTAGTTGGCATTTGCATATTTATCAGCAGAGAAAATTTATGCTCAGCTGAGTTGAGCATGAACAAATTTTTATAACCTCGGGATCTGAGCAGTTCCTGCTGCTCTCACGGTTAAAGGTACAAAATTAATCGAAATTCTATTAGTATTATTATTTCGGCAATCAACTGACAATTTGTTTACCTAGTAGAATTTATTTTCTTCTTCATTAATTTGATGTGAACCAAGTACAAAGTCATAAAACCGCAGGTTCTAAACTGTTGATGCATGTTTTATACAAAGCTCCAACTTGTGTATTCTTTATTGCTGGCGCTGGTAGTAATAATTCTGTATTGATAATTTGTCTGTTGCTGATTTCAGTTTCTAAACCAATTGGTACAACATTTATTTCTGTAGATGCTGTTGGTTCATTTTCAGAATGTCTGGCCTGGAAGTCTAAGACAGACATAAGTAGAGTTGCGTCCAAAGTTTGAACTTCTTAAGGGTACAGCGACATACTCCGTGCTAAATGTACTCTCTTTCGAACTCTGTGTGAGAAAGGTGAAAGGTAAGTAAACTGAAGGTAACAAAAGGAAACAGAAAACAAACAAACAAACAAAAAAAAAACAAAAGAAAAAAATTGAAAAAAGGGGAAAAAATGTTAGCTGCCTGCTAGTTTCTGACTTTTACATGGCACTGGAAAGGCAGAGATACCGGGCCCGGAGGTTATAAAACTTGAGTACATTCTCAAACTCAAAATAAAGCACATGGCTGCTTCCGACTTAAGTGGCTTTTTGAATACGGCCCCAGACATGCTAGTTCTATATAACTTTTGTGTTAGTACCTGCACCACACATAAAACTTTCCAACATGCGCCAAAGCTGAAACGATTAATCTGGTACTATTTGTTATACGAATCGTTCCAAGGCGCTACTTCTGTTGTTGTACCTCAATGTTACCGATTGACTATGTTCTCTAGTAATCTGGTCACCTAAATAGCTGCGCATTCTGCTTTCTGTTATTTTGTTTTTAATCTAGAATAGGTAAAAGAAGCACACACACACACACAAATTGACAAAAGTTCTCGAAAGATATGCACGGTAAACCAAATGAATGAACCAGGTGGTCAATCAGCCACCCTAAATGTAAAGAGCAGCAACATCTATTTTTACTTATTTTCTATTCTAGATTAAAAACAAAATAACAGAAAGCAGAATGCGCAGCTATATAGGTGACCAGATTACTAGAGAACATAGTCAATCGGTAACATTGAGGTACAACAACAGAAGTAGCGCCTTGGAACGATTCGTATAACAAATAGTACCAGATTAATCGTTTCAGCTTTGGCGCATGTTGGAAAGTTTTATGTGTGGTGCAGGTACTAACACAAAAGTCATATAGAACTAGCATGTCTGGGGCCGTATTCATAAAGCCACTTAAGTCGTTGCTATGCGGTTGCTAAGGCTAAATATCTATAAAGGAGATTCCCTACAACTATGAAATTTGGTCTGGAGGAACAGTCTTTGTAAGACTGTTCCTCCAGAGCAATTTTCATAGTTGTAGGGAATCTCCTTCAAAGAAATTTAGCCTTAGCAACAGCATAGCAACCACTTAAGTCGTTTTATGAATACGGCCCCTGGTACGGCTTAAAAGTGGATGAGAAGACAATGATCAGGAGCCGATACACATGCTTTTCCCTCACCAAAAGAGTGAGAAACAATAATGACGGAAATCAAAGTAAAACAAGACAAACAAAAAACAAGAGGGTCAGCTCTTTCCCAGCAGATGTCCGCGAGGCTCTTCTTAATAAAATACAAAGAGTTAAAAGGCAAACAATAACAAAAGTACAGTCAACCGTCTTTATAGCAGCGCTCACTACAACAGCAAAATTCCTTATGACGTAACGTCAGATGTTGGTGACAATTAGCGTAACGTCCGAAAACGTCAGATTTTGAGCTCTGTTGCCAGTTCACTGCAACAGCCACAGCGCATTTCTTCAAATATTTTCCTAAATTAATACAGTCAAACCTGTTTATGTGGTCACCTCCATTTAGGTGCCACCTGCCTTTAGTAGCCACTTTTCAGGATCCCTAGAACCAGAATACAGTGCAAATGAACCGGTATTAAGGGGTCACCTGTCTTAAGCAGCCATTTTTTGTGCCCCTTGGGTTACCCCTTAGAACAGGCTTGTCTCTACTTATCAAGAGTGAATGTAATTGCAAACTGCAAATGCTGGCATAATATATTCGGAAGATATAAATTTTCGGGACACCTTACGATTTTTTCTCGATTTCAATAGAACGTAATCAACGTAAAAATACAGTTGCGGACAAAACCGCTGGATTTGCTAATTTGTATTTTACATCGGCTCTCTGAAATAAATTCCAAAAGCATTCCTAGGAAAGAACTATTCATAATAGGTATTTCTTGTCCGCCTAATTTATATTTACTTTATATTCAAGTTTGATATGATTTTAATGCTCAGAAAATACCACCCAGTATGCGAAATAAAGAAATCTGGCGTTGCGGACAAAATTGCTAGATTTGGGAAATTTGGTATTTCTTTAAATCGGATTACATACGTCGAAGTCTGATTTCACAATTCAAAAATGCAGAATAGGTATTGTATGCCTGTAAATGTTCTACTCACTTCTGCTTCGTATTGTTCTCTATTGGTCCCTTGATTTTTCGTAGGGTGCCGCTTTTTAGTGCAAAAATCTGAAGTTTACCCTTTTCTCGAATCGCTGAATCTTAAGTTTTCTTCTAGACGGAAAGGCTTAACTTGTTGGGATTCCAGTGTGAGTTTACGTTACGCCACTCGCATCGATAGTGAAAATTTTGGCTGTTTCTGAGCTCTGGTTTCCAATTTAAGCTAAAATAACTAGGTTTCACTGCGAGTGCGTTGCAACGTCTTACTGCGTAAAACCTTACGTTGTTTGGCATTCAAGACGGCGTATTTATTTTTATGTCTCATAAATGAAAACTTTTCTTTTTATCATCCAAATGTTCAATAAATAACCAGTTTAAATGGTATAAAATTTATTACGTTTGCTCGTCCGTTAGCAATACTGTATGAGGGTAAAATTACAATGACGGCTTGAAAATGAAATTGTCACCAACATCTGACGTTACGTCTTATAACGTCATTTTGATATGAACGGAATGGCTATGTTGTTCTAAGTATGTATTCTTTACAAGAGCAAATTTAGTTTAACAGCAAAATGTTAGGGAACCAATACTGTCATTGAAAAGAGGGTCCACTGTGGTAAACCACAACAAAAGCATCGCCTTGAAACGGTCAGCAATAACACAGGGTATAATCGATTCCGCTACTTTTCGCATCCTGCAGAGACTGTACATCATATTTGGCTTCCGCCAAGACTGTCCGCGATCTCTTGCTTCTTGCCGAGACTTCTGTACATGATAAATGGCTTCCTGCAGAGACTGTCAGCGTGATTCTGCTTCCTGCCGAGGCTCTTGGCAGGAAGCAGAGTCACGCGGACAGTCTCGGCAGGAAGCCAATTTTCGAAGACAGTAGTCCCTGCAGGAGGCAAGAATTCGCAGACAGTCTCGGCGGAAGCCAAATATGATGTACAGTCTCTGCAGGAAGCGAAAATTAGCGGAATCGATTATACCCTGTGAATAAGTCACTGGGGACATAAACTGATTATACACCTACGGATTCTGTTGTGATTCAAAAAGCTAACATAGAAGTTGTTTGGTCCATGTAGAGGCCTTCTAGCAAATCAATGGACTTAATTTTGTGGTCATTGTAACTGCCTTCGTTCGTCTTTGCAAACAAGCGTTTTCCTCAGCTATATAATACCCCATCCCTTAAGCAGCATACTTCACAATCAATAGCCTGCAGCGAAAGTATAATAACCGCATCTGACAAAAAGAGCGCTCAATGTATCTTCCAGCAACACGTTTCAAACTAGTCTGTGTATCTATTTAATATATGCAGAACCTTCGTTTATGTGCTTGTAAATTTTTGAGATCCTTACTTGATCTTTACAGCAGCAATGACCGGACTGCGCGAATGCCTAGGCTCGTCTGATTGTTTGCTGCTCGTTTGTGCACTAAGTATCCTTGCCTGTCGCCAGTTTTATAGCATATTAGAAAACAACAGGCTATCTGTTTTAATTAATCACAAAAGTTATAAAAGTTGATTTGTTGTTATTGATGTATTTCAATGGGAACGGTGCATTACGCATATTACTTATTATTATTATCCCGTTATCCCTAGTAAAGTACCTTTTCCTCTCCTTCCCCTCTTTTCTCTAACCGTCTGGGACGCCTCTCAAGTCCATGTCAGTTCTTTGCATCTTCTTCTCTTTGGTATATTATCTTGATCAGACCTGTTGAATGTGAAACAAAACTACCTCATACTGACCTTGGTAAGAAAAACATCAAATACTATATTATCTGTCCTAAAGACCACTTCTATTAAGCAAAAAGCTATAAGAAAGAAGAATACATTTGTTTCCATAGTTTGTTTAATTGTGTCAGATTTCATATTAATAGTCTGTTTATGTACTGTAATAATTTTTTGCTTCTCTTGAAAACTTTCAAAATATGGAGATAAACTAGTCTTGCACTACGCCTTCGATATGCTTTTTGCCACAACTGATCATTTTAAAAGTCTGCCCAGCTTTTCATGGCAAATTGCAAATACTCACCCTAATGACTGCGAATACGGACAAATAGGTTGTTCTATATCTACGTAGACAGTATTTCTGTATGCCTTTGAATCGTGGACCTTGACAGCAGAGTTAGAAAAAAGAATGCAGGCCTTTGAGATGATATTCTATCTATGTTATTGATCATCTCGTACAAGGGCCACGTAACTAATGTGGATGCTCGCAGAAAGATCCAAGCAGCAAATGGAGAATATGACGGACTCATGACAATGGACAAGTAACGGAAACTAAAGTGGGCAGGGCACATCTCAATGTCTTCTGGCATAGAATATACGATCATGTCAAGATACGATACAGGACAAGGTGAAAGGAAAAAGAAGAAGCGGTAGACAGAAGAAGATGTTGGAAGCCAATATTAAAGATTGGACAGGGATGGACTTTACCAGCACAATTAGGGCAGCTGAAAACAGGACCAGGTGAAAAGGGAGTGTTGTTGAGTCATATGTGATGCCAAAACTACGCTGCAACGCAGCAGTAAATGAATACCTTTTTGCAACCAGGGACGTAAGCGCTGGCCTACTGTTCTAGCGGACCGGGGTCGAGTCCTGCTTGTGGCGAAAATCGTTCCAACCGTAAAAGGGGTTCCATTGCACACAGCCTTTCATTATCACATTCCCATCGTCCTGATATGACTGAAATACTGTTGAAAAAGACGTAAAATCGCAAGTCATCCATCCATCCAATCAGGGACCATTGAGGATTTGACAGAAGTGGGTGGTTTGGCTTGCTCCGCTTCTGATATGATGTGCCCAAGTTAAGAGGCCCCTATCTACGGCCACTAGGCTAGGGGACATCTTCATCTTCAGTAAGTAATGACGAGTATCCTAAAAAAATCCCAATCATTTAGAATATGAACGGTACATGCAACTGAGGACATGTCAAAAACACTCGAAGTTTAAAACACTTGGCGCCTACAGTCAATTTATCAGCATCTTATACAATAAAGAAAATAATGTGAACAAGTGTAGAGTTATCAGTCCATGACAAAATATGCAACAGTTTTTGCTTACTAATGAGCCGCAACAAAGTACGCTGGAGGAAAAAAAACTTTATATGTAAGTAAGTGTGAAAATGTCGAATATGCAAAATATTAAAGACATGCAGAGTCTTTCTGTACACGTGTAGAGAATGTCAAAAGTATAAATAATATTCGCGATAAAAGGTTTTCTGCACTACAAATTCAATTAAGTGCATTCTCATTTCGGAAAATGTTACAAGTATTAAAGTTTTTCAGATGTAGTCAGATATTTGAAACTACTGAAAATACTTAAGCTGATCACATATATTCATATTGTGGCAAAACGAAGCTCCCCTGTATTCACGAATCTGAATAACATAGGATAAAGCGCAATATTTATAGGTTATTGAATTTATATTGGGAAATATTCGGCACGAGTTCATATGGCGAAGGACGCACGAGCTTGCGAGTGCGTCTCCGCCATATGAACGAGTGCCGAATATTTCACAATATAATTCAATAACCTTTTTTTATTATATACCTTTAAATTAAACTGCTAGTTCCATCAGAACTCTCAACATAAGAAATAAAAATATAATTTCGGCATAACAACAACAAAATTGGTCTAAATATAAAATTACATTATTCCATTTGGTGTCTTCATACATCCGAAAACCACGCCCAACAGTGAAAATAACATTTCGGTATCGGACATGACGTCAGTAAACAAACGTTGACGTAAACAAGAACTCGTCGCCATTTTCCAGTCTTACTATCTGCATCTCTTACGAAAATATCCATTATTATCCGCAGAGTTTGTTTTGTTAAAGTGACAGATCGAAGGTTAATCATATTTGATGCTTTTTTATGCAATTTATACGGAGAAAACAACACTAGTGTCATCATTTTACTCGTTTATCAATTGAAGTTGACGACAAAATGGCTGCCAAAGTTTTCTCCTTTCGAAGTGAAAGTGGTTCTGGAGAGCGTGACTCCTTAACTCCGTGCAATATGCACTTGACCCCGAGCAATATGTAGAAAATATTGCACGGTTTCTCCAATGTAAAGTGAATGGGAGTCTTTTTCAGGTATATAATAAACACGTATATTGCGCTTCATACCATGATATTCAGATACATAAATATATGCCTTGAAATGCAAAAGAAGCCCTGACGTTTTCACGTATCTGAAAATGAATAAAACAGAAAACAACCTAAATTTGCGTACCTGAAAATATTTGTATATGCTTTTGATACAAAGAGAAGTATTCTGGTATATGAAAATGTCTATATAGGGTCAACGATTCTGACCTCTGCAAAAAATGAGTCACGTGCGTTCATGTATCTGAAAATGAAGAAAGCACATACACGTTATACAACAGTACCTCAAATATTTTCGCGTTATAGAAAAAATGTGGGTTATGTACTCAATAGACATGCAGTTGAATATGTCGACAGTTTAAAAGTAATTGACATTTACATGCATTTGCGTATCTGTAAAGATGCGCGCGTATCGATACGTACATGTACTCGTACATTTTGTACAGTAAGATGTATTGCCTAACCGATACGATTTGGATGACGATTTTACAAGCGAAGACAACTGTAGTAGAATATCATATTCTTCCCTCATAGGCTAGTCCTTCTCCAAAAAGGCTGAATGCAAGCTCTTTTGAGCACTGAGAAGGGAGGTACGAGGAAATACTTATATACCCTACATGTGTAATACTGCTGCAATCTCGCGAAAACCTATGTGCTACATTGTATTTTATTGAGCGTGGAGGCCATAGAAAACCACTTTTCTGTACATTTAGATAGAAAGATGTCATTGACGTTTTCCTGTTGCGCATGCGTTCCAAACTTCTTCCGGGTGGTACATTTTGAACCAAGCTGTATACCTTTACATGCAGTATGTATGAGTGTGTGCGTGTGGTGTACAATATTGATCGGATGTGGAATATATTAAGAAATAGATTCGTAGTAAGATTTTGGAAAGGTCTAGTGCCAGTCAACTGGCAATAGCCATTTTACGTTAAAATCGCTATTGCCAGTCGACTGGCAATAGCGATTTCACGTCAAAATGGCTATTACCAGTCGACTGGCAATAGCGATTTTAACTTAAAATGGCTATTGCCAGTCGAGTGGCAATAGCGATTTTGACGTGAAATCGATATTGCCAGGGGTTTTTTTTTTTTTAGTTTTTCTTCCAATTTCTTAAGAATAAATTTGGTTTAAACTTTATTTCATTTGTATAAGAATACATACAAAAATACAAACATCAAAGCCATAAATATCATACAACCTTATACAAAAGGGATTCAGAAAAAAGTCATAAGACTTATATGGATCTGTATCCCGAATTGCAATATCAAAAATTAAACCAATAAATAAGTGATTTCATGAACAGAAAAATGTTTTTCGATATACTAATCATTGATAGATGATATAAAGTAGGGAACTTGTAAAGCATCGTGTGAAATGAGAATTTTCCGTTACAGTTGAATATACTAGTACATAAATATATGTATTCATATGGTTTCTCTACATATACATTAAATGTCTAATAGCTTAAACAACAAGTATAACAGTATACTCAAATATCTGAATATTTGAATATTTGCTCCACGGGGAATGGAGTTTCCGACAGGCGGTGTCTCAAGACGGCAAACTTATTACTATTTTGAATATTGTTGCTCACTTTATTGATTCACGCTTGATGGTTAAAGGCATTAAACAGTTTGAAGGTTATAATATCCTAATAGATTCGGCTTAGATAAACGCTTTGATAAACAAAAGAGAACTTTTAAAAAGCCTAGGTGAAGATTCCTGAAATCATTTATTAACGAGCTACTGATTTGCTAGGAAGCGTTTGGTTTTTAATATAAAGCTTTGAACAGCATTAAATATTTGTATGTTTGAGTGTGTCGTAAGATCTGGGTTTCCGAAAAGAATAACATTAAGGCTAGGGAGACAGAGTTCGGAAATTTCTGTTAGCAGTTCTTGTCTTAAGTTGAAATACAGTGGACATTCAAGAATAAAATGCCTTGTGTCCTCAACTAAACCACATGAGCACAAAGGACTTTCTAATATATTTTTTGAATGAAGATGCTGATTTAGGATGCTACACTTAGTCCTTAAACGTGCGTGGTATATTTGACCAAGTCGTTTGCCGGCCGTGTAATAAGCAGGAGGAGAATGACGATTAGCATTTAGACCTCTCTTAAAAGATACAATAGAGTTAGAGGTTCGTACTTCATCCGGCAAGTCATTCCAATGGCGAACAACTGAAGGCAGGAAAGAGTTATAATATAACTGTGAGTTTGTTTGCAGAGTTTGAATATCATTTGCATTACGTAAGCTGTAAAAAGCGTTGGTTCCAACAGAAGGCGGAACAAGTGAGGATAGATATGTAGGACAAAGACCAGATTTCATCTTGAAGAACAGAAGAAGTTTATGATTCAAACGTCTAGAAGATAACGTCTCCCACCCAGTTTCTATATATAGTGACTCAATAGAAACCAATTTAGTTGTTCCAGAAACAATTCTTGCAGCCTCTATTTGAATTTTTTCGAGCTCATCAGCCTCATATTGGGTACAATTATCCCAAACCACATCCGCATATTCTAAGAGAGGTCTAATGAAGGAAAAATAGATAGTTTCTAAAGATTTTCTGTCGAGGATAAATTTAAGTTTCCTCATAATGTTTATTCTATGCCATGCTTTGGTTTTAACTTCTGTAATATGATCATGCCATTTACAGTCACTAGAAAAAGTAATACCTAAATGTTTATGTTTATTCACTTCGTTTATTGCTTGCTGGTTCATATTGATGGGAGAATGGTGAGGCCTATTTTGTTTTCTGGAGAAGAGTAATGATTCAGACTTTGAAGGATTAAATGTTACAAGCCAGTTAGAGGCCCACTGATGTATCTTTTCCATGTCAGACTTAAGTTTTTCTGCCGCGTCAGTGGGGTTGTCAACTATAACGTAGAGACTTGTGTCATCAGCAAAGAGCCTGATTGTAGAATTAATGTCTTCAACTATATCATTAATGTAGACAAGAAAAAGAAGAGGGCCGAGTATAGATCCCTGAGGAACACCTGCATTAATAGATGCCCAGCTGGAAGAAGCACCAGGTAGAACAACCCGTTGAACTCTGTTGTCAAGATAGTCAGTAAACCAGTTTAAGAGAGGACCGCCTATGCCAACCGATTCAAGTTTGAAGAGAAGACCTTTGTGCCACACCCTGTCGAAAGCTTTGCTAATGTCACAGAATATGGCACGCACTTCTTTCCCTTCGTCCAAGGCTTTACAGAATGTGTTATATATGTCAACTAACTGATTGACTGTCGAGTCACCTGGAACAAATCCCGATTGAAGGGTTGTAATAACCTGATTATCTCGAAAGAAATTAAAAATGTGTTTATGTACTAATTTTTCTAATACTTTACCTATAGAGCTGAGAAGAGAGATAGGTCTATAGTTAGAAGGATCTGAGGCATCATTTTTCTTAAAAATTGGAGTAATGTTAGCTTGTTTCCATATATCTGGCACTTTACCAGTCACAATAGAGTAGTTAAATAGGTCACATAAGGGATGGGATAATGGTTGTGAAAGTTCTTTAAGGATACGATTGTTTATGCTGTCAGGACCGGAAGCTTTACCTGTTTTCAAAGACTTTAAAACTGTTTCAACTTCACATGGAGTAAACTGAATAGTGTTAATCGTGTTATTACTTTGGGTTGCCATTGCAGGTAGCGGAGTGTTATTATCATCTAAAGTATTTTGTTCACAGAAGAATTCATTTATGAGTTCGGCTTTATCTTTATTATCGGAATAGATGACGCCTTGCTTGGAAAGAGGTGGAATGTTGGACGTAGATGTTGGTTTAATAAATTGTTTCAGCGTCTTCCACCAGTCTTTTGGGCCAAGATCATTATCCCTTAATTTTTCTGCAAGTTTGTCAGTTTGAAGCTTTTTGGATTTTCGAATTTCGCTCGTTATTTTATTTCGATAAATTTTGAAATTTTGTAAATCTGATATATTCTTTGTTCTTTTGTACTTGTCATACAGCCGTTTTCTCTTCCTCATCATTTTTTTAATATTGTTGTTCATCCAGTGTGGATCTGATTGCCTAACCTTGATTAATTTGTTTGGAATGTGTGTTTTTGAAGTTTTAATTACATGCTCTGTTAAGTTGTTTGCATATATGCTAATGTCATCATTTTTCAGTGTATCCCAATTGGTGCCTGAAATTTCTTGTGACAGTGATTCATAATTACCCCTATCAAAAAGCCAGATATGTCTAGAAAACGGTTTCTGTTTAGGCTTATCAAATTTCAGGATACAGTAAATAGGACAATGATATCTTATATTTTGTTCTAGAAAAGGTTCACCAACTCCAGACAGAAGTACATCATTTTTGTTGGAGGTTAGAAATAAATCAATAATTGAGTTTGATGTTTCAGTATAATGAGTTGGATCAGTAATTAGCTGGTCTAGGTTGTACTGTAAGCAAATGTCTTCAATTTTCCTAGCAGATCTGTTGACTAACATGTCTAAATTAAAGTCTCCGGTGACAAGAATGTTATGTGGGTTTGTGTCTAAAGCAAGTCCAATAGAATCCTCAATTGAACTGAAAACAGCAGGTGAAGAATTCGGAGGTCTGTAAAAGGTGCCTATTAGTAATTTCTTGTTGTGTAGTAAAAGTTCAATCCAAACGCATTCGATATCAGGTAACTCTAGAGTATGTTTTCGTTTAGAAACAATATTTTTATTTACATAAACACGATAAGAATAAATTTGAAGCTGAAGAAGTTGCATCCCATTTTAAGTTTAAAGCTGCTTAGTAAGTGTTCCTTACTTCACAGATATTTTACTTCTGCGAAATAACCAATTTATTCATTTTACTTAATTTTTGCTTAGTAAGGAATTGTGGCAATATGGTTATTAAGGAGCGCCGGTAGCTCGTTGTGTTAAGCACTGGTCTGCTACGGTAGCGGTCTGGGTTGAATCCCGATAGAGGGGGAGGGGAATTCTTTCAACCGTCAAAGAGGTTCCTTAGAAGATTATATTTTGGATGAGAATACCTAGTTCTTGTTTTTCATCTTTAAGGCAGTCAAGATCACATATTTTTTCTTAAGCTATTTCATAACATGGAATTTACAGAGGAATATCTTTGCATTTGGCAGTTTTGATTTCAGGACATTGATTTCAGTTAAATCCTTGTCTACCATTACAATTTTTGTTTTGGAAGTACATGTATCATTAGTATCGCAAAAGTAGTTGAGAATTCTTTCTAAATTATCTTTTGTTTCAGACCTTTGAAAGCAATATGCCACCGGTTTCCCCCTTCCATCTCCATCTTCAACCATTAAGGTTAAAAGAGGATAAGCTTCTAAATTTACGTTGTATGTGGTGTCCATAAATAAAATTTCGGGATACTTTTCGTATTGCTCTTTCGGATTTGGGGTGTGGGGATTTCAATCAAAAATGCAGTTATAGTTATTTTTTCAGAGAGACAGGGGGAGAGACAAAAAAAGGCAATTCGGACTATCATGCAGTTAATCTACTAATTTTTCGTTGAGTTAATCTCGTTTAATGACGTGGTGGCCCAATAGGAATGACCGACGTCTCTTTATGGCTGAGACAAGTAAACACAGCTTGCGTGAGTTCGAATCCTAGCCTTCTGGAATGTCCTTCTTAATAACAAATCTAGATTTTAGACTACTTCTTGTGCCAGCTGCAGTGTTAGCGATTGCTCGATTGGTTACATGTAATAAAATGTTGTAGCAGCAGAAGCAGCATGCAACAAAATGATTTTCAGCTCAGACCTATGCAACAATAAATACAAAGTAGAAAGATTCACAAGCATTGCTTGCTAATACATGTAAGTAGTGTTTGCCCGTTTTGGACCAAAACTTAAACTAACTGGCAATAGCGATTTTACATTAAAATCGCTGCTGCCAGTCGACTGGCAATAGCGATTTTACGTTAAAATCGCTATTGCCAGTCGACTGGCAAAAGCGATTTCAACGTAAAATGCTGCCAGTCGACTGGCAATAGCGATTTTACGTTAAAATCGCTATTGCCAGTCGACTGGCAAAAGCGATTTCAACGTAAAATTAAAATCGCTATTGCCAGTCGACTGGCAGCAGCGATTTTAATGTAAAATCGCTATTGCCAGTCGACTGGCAATAGCCACTCCGTAAGATTTTTTATATTTTTAAATCTCGTACAGATAGGTGTACAAAATAATAATCCACAGCACTTCTGCATTTTAATTGAACTTGAACAGGATAGAGGAAGAGATGGTATAAATCACTTAATGCTGAACCGTGAAATTTCTCCCCTCACTGAAGTCCCAACCGTTGTTGACACTGTGTCTACCGAATAAAATTATAATAGGTGATATATAAATATTTGATTACGAAGATGAAAGGCATTTGCAAGGTTGAGATGGTCTAGCTATTTACTTTCAAGATCAAACGTAACTTTAAGAGGCGTAATAGTATCCTAGATACTTGGACATTGAAAGAAAGATCAAACTATCCTGAAATTGGCATCATCCGCCGATTTATCAAAACATTTGTAGGAACCATTGCAAACAGTGCAGACCTTGATCAGACTGCTCCTAGGAGCAGTCTGATCAGGGACTGCACTGTTTCCTCAAACATCCTTGTCCCAAAATTTAAGATCATTTTGGTAACTTTAAGAGGCGTAATATATCCAAAAAGAAGTCTGGATTGGGTTCAATAAGAATTTGGTAATATTGACACTCAACCTGAAAACCGTTCAATTGTACCCTCATTGAATTTAGACGAAAAATTGAAATTGAATTTTACGCCCTGGCGGGCAGTATGAGCAGTCTTTTGAGACGTTGAGGGTATCAAGTATGATGCGAAGATTGCCTTTTTCTCCCTTAGCCGAATGATGCTGAGTGCCCGACCTTGCTTTCGTAGAAGGTCCCTTTCCGCTCCGTAGCTTGAGAACTGTTTGAAATCATTAGCCGGCTAAATTGCCAATGGCAGAATCTAGTGATATATTGCGGCGTGACAAATCACTAGGCGGAAGAGAGTGACTTTATGAAGAGCCCTTCGAAGTCATTTTGATTAGTTTGATTACGTCAATTTTCATTATCATGACGTTAGACGGTGTAAAGTTTTCTTGCATCATGTAAACGCCAGTATTACAGTAAAAGTTAAAGTTATTGGCGGGATTTCTTCATTTAAAGTCTCCATAGTCCTATCAAAGGTAAAAACCGTCAAAATACAAATCATTATGAAACCTGTACAGCCTTCAGAATTGACGAAAATATGTCGGTTGATGTGCGTTTTTGTTGCATTGACTGGCAAAAAAGAAGGAACAAGGTATTTTGAAAAAATGATAAGTCTCTCCACAAAAATACGGGTTTCGTCTCTGGTTCCCTGTTAAGCAATGCAATAATGCAATAGCAGCTCAATCAATGGGATCATTGCCTAATTTTTTTGTACATTGTATTTTTATCACATGTTAAACGCCTGTACCTTATATTTTTACCGCCTGTACGTTGTATTTTTATCATGAAATAAAGCTTACGAAATCGAAAGTAGGTCATTTTGGTTGGCAACTAAAATGACCTAGTTATTTTTTCAAATGTATTTTATGGTAAACTCAAGGATGTTTTGATTTTTAAAAGCCGGCCAATCACGATAATAATCATTGGCGAAACTTTTGTGAGAAGTTTGCAGCGATACCTCACGATAAAATATTTCATACTGATAGAGCAATGGGGCCTTTAAAGGCCCTAATGCTCTATAAACATGAAAAAAAAAACTATCACGAGGAATCGCTGCAAGCCTCTCACCATAAGTTTTTCATTGCAAATGACCGCGATCAGCCTACTTTAAACAAATAAAACATCCATGGGTTTCACATAAACATGCTGTGTACATGCTCTTAGAGAATTGGCCCCGACCGACCCGACTTACTGCTATATAAACTCGGGTTACTCGGGGTATCGATTTCAGATGTGTTTCTAATGAAAAAAATTAGCAGTATTACTAAGTTATAATAACCCTCCTCCAGTTCATTATTGTGATCCAGACTGTTTAGATATATTTTGCTTACGAGTCCGCGCATGCAGTTGTCACATATGTATATTTTGTATCATGTACCTCTTATGCCATATTCTGTATGGATTGAGTGTAATAAAATATGTTTAAACCAAATAAAGAATATATATATATATATATATATATATATATATATATATATATATATATATATATATATATATATATATATATATATATATATATATATATGAAAAAAAAACTGGTCGTATAATCCTCCGGTATACAATAAATGATACAGAATAATGCAATTTCACAGCAGTGCCCCAGGTGGTGAAGATAACGCTGTTAACCGATTTTCTCTAGTTAAAAGTAAAACATCCTAATCTTGATATAAACTAGAAAATCGAAATCTTCGTTAAAAGTTATGTTGTTTAGGCGTTTTGAACGGATTTCTACGTTAAAATTTAAGCGTTTTGTAATATAATAAATTTGTAATGGCACGGGAACCAGCGAAACAGTATTCCCTGTTTTACTGCGTTTATAAAAACTAGTTCCAGTTGCATTGCAAACTTATTTTCGTGTATTACTTCAAAAATATGTCTTCAAACACACTGACTGTATTTAGAATAAAAGTAGACAAAACTTTATCACTGGCTATGCGATTTTCTATAGTTTTTTATGAGAGCGTTCTTTAATCGGCGCACTAATGCCGTGAATCAGGTTTCAGCAGCACTGCTGATAAAATCACTGTATGCTTGAATAACCTGTATTATAAACCGGGAACCAGAAGTAATGGCAAAAGTAGTTCACAGAGCATGTTTAGCTGATACCTGCAGTGTCCAGATAACTGGGGATGGCTAAAACATCTGGTCTGATTATCAGTTAGGCATAAATTTTAGGTTATTTTTCTCTTAGAGGATGTACACATCATGAGGGTTTAAAATGTTATTTGGGTCATTTAGTTAGAAAGTAAAATGACCCACTTTCGATTTCATGTCTTTGAATAAAATGGTAAAAATACAATGTACTAGGGTGGGGCCCATTTACTTTCGCGTTTTTGTTTATATTGCATCACTCAATCGGAAACCAGAAAAGGAAAAACATATTTTGTTGAGGGATTTGTAGTTTTCCATACTTTTCGTCAATTATTTGGATCAATTTATGCACATTAACCTACATTTTATCATCAAAGGCTTTTCTTAATGATTTGTGTTTAGATGTTTTATACACTGGTAGGACTATGGAGACTCTCATGGCAGAAAACTGATACAAAGTCTGAAGGATACACTTTAGTTTATGTCGTTTTTTGTGTGTTAGAATCGAAATACATGTAGGAAAGTTGCGCTCGCGCTCGTGATATATCCACTTCACGACTTACCTCCAACAAGTGAGATATTGGGCAACAAACCACTGTTCGCAAGAATTTATTTCTTAAACAACTCTCGCTTTCATGCTTCTAGGATCATTTTCCCTTTCATGCTTATTTTTGCAGTTATCGTCGTCGTATCAACTTTACGACTACGAAACTGTGTACGTCGTAGTCCGTACACAGTTTCAAAACATTATCTCTGAAAACGTGTGGCCAGTCGAAACCAGCTTTATGTATGTGAAGCTTTTAGTCCGAGAGCCCGTGGTAGGTTTATTCATGTGGTCGAGGCCAAAAGGTTTGAAGGTGTTTTCTTATTTCAGGGCCATTGTGAAAAAGGGTAGAGTTCTTGACTAAGATGGCCACTATGCCCAAATACGGCGCAGGCCGTTGAAAATAGACAGAGCATGTATTTTTAGACCTGGTCCCGGGGCTATATAAGTTTTAAAGTAATTAAGCGGAGAAAATGTTCAAATTTGAATATTGAATAAGACAAGGCTTGTTTTGAGTTTTCAAATGAGAAAAGCACGGACTAGAAATGAAAATGTCTCAGATTTAAATGTATTTAGTATATGTTTGAATTTTCATGCTCAGCTGTGATAAACATGAAACATTTTATAGCCTCGCGACCTGGTTGAATAGACATTTAGTATTCAAAAATGACTTTTTTTCACTATTTAATTTCAGTGAAGACGAAACCAGCTTCATACGTTTTGGGTTCTTGTAACACTATGTTGTAAGCGAGGTATCCTCTACTCTCAAACCCTGAAAGCAATAAATCGATCCGGCTCCTCTGGGGCCGTATTCATAAAGCCACTTAAGTCGTTGCTATGCGGTTGCTAAGGCTAAATATCTATAAAGGAGATTCCCTACAACTATGAAATTTGGTCTGGAGGAACAGTCTTACAAAGACTGTTCCTCCAGACCAAATTTCATAGTTGTATGGAATCTCCTTCAAAGAAATTAAGCCTTAGCAACAGCATAGCAACCACTTAAGTCGTTTTATGAATACGGCCTCTGGTGCATGGCTAAGCGGAAAATACCCTAAAGTACGCCTACTCCCAGTAACAATGTCCCAAACTACAGACGACTCTTGATATCTCCAACACTGACATCACAAACTATTATCTTATATCAAAGAATTTTGGACATATTTCTATGTTCCTTTACATTTCAACTTCTCTTATATCAAACTACTGATATCTCAATGTAAATTTTCTGGGACCAGAAAATTTACTTCGAGGTATCAGTAGGTTAAGGCAAACTTCGACTTTGAAATATCGAGCGTGGACTGTATTCTTAAACTCAGAAACGAAACTAAAGAATCGCAGTTCTGGCCTGAAACAATTAAATAAACTTTTGCACACAAATGTCTGGAATTATTGGCACTGTGAGTAGGTTTGTTTGGTGTTCAGCAGATGCGCCTTTGATCTTGTAGCAACTAACTGAGCCGCGACACGAGAAAACAAACAAAGTGGTATGTGCGCCTATCGCAGACTCAGATCAGCCTATGCATCTACCCGGATTGGCCAGAGTCTTCGCTTTGCGCTTAAAGGGTAGCTAAGGGTCTAAGCTAGCCCCATGCGGACAGCGAAGACTCTGATTAGACTAGGCGGATGCCCAGGCTGATCCGAATCTTCACTTGGCGCATATGCCACTTTGTTGGTTTTGTCGTGTCGCAGCTGAACTAATCAAAACAATTTATCTCAGACAGGTGTGCCTACTATTAAAATCAGCATTGAATCGGCATTGAATTTTTTTCATGGCTAGAACAGGTATATAACGGCATCTACAACCAGCCACGACTCATATCAGACTGCACGGGAAGGCTGATCGGAGCCTTCAATAATTTATTGATATAGAGCAAATTAAAGCAAAATTCTCATTAGATGGTGCTGATACATGTAAGCCGCGACACGACAAAACCAACAACGTGGTTGTGCGCCCAGCGCAGACTCAGATCAGCCTGGCCATCCGCCCAGTCTGATCAGAGCCTTCACTGTACGCATGGAGGAAGCCTATTCCCTTAACTAGCCTTGGAGCACCTATCATAGAGTCTTATCAAACTTGGTGGATGCCCAGGCTGATCTGAGTCTGCGCTGGGCACACAACCACATTGTTGGTTTTGTCATGTCGCGGCTCATGTATAATAATGATAATTCTGAACCCCTTTGCCGTTTCAGTTATTAGAACAGTTAAGAGACGATACAATGTATAACTTTATCATATTGATAAGCAGTATTTAACACCTAAACCTTTGCGTAACCATTTCTTGACTGTGTCCCCTGATCAATGAACGCGTTTTCAAAAGGGATACACAATGCGATATCTAAAGGGATGCACTTACTTTGAAAACTATTTGGGTCCTATAACGTTGGCGGTTTCTGATTTAGTGGACACATGTTTGTGAGGACTAAGAGGCCCTGCATCGCTCACCTAAGCAAAAAGGTTGCAGGTCAAACTAGGGTCACCATTTGAACAAACCTGATAGTTTGCAACCATTTGAAAATGGTTCTGAAGAAGTTTTTGAATATTTTTCTCTGTATTGCTATGGTTCAAACCCAACACCCCCTGGGGCTGGGCCATTTTGGATCCTCGGGTCATCATTTGAATAATTTTGGTAAAGAACTACTAGGCAATGCTACATGCTAAATTTCAAGAATCTGGGCCTAGTGGTTCTGAAGGAGAAGTTTTTTGAATATTGTTCTATGTATTTCTATGGTTCAAACCAATGACCCCCTGGGGCTGGGCCATTTTTGATCCTGGCGCCATCATTTGAACAAACTTGGTAAAGGACCACTAGGCAATGCATCATACCAAATTTCAAGCATCTGCATTAACGGGGTCGTGAGAAGAAGATTTTTCGTATATTTTAATTTTGAACCCAGGAAGAAGAAGATTTTGGAATATTTTTCTATGTATTTCTATGGTTCAAACATAGGAACCCCTGCCGCAGGGCCATTTTGAATCCTGGGGCCACCATTTACACAAACTTTGTAGGAGTCCACCGGGCTATGCATCATACCAAATTTCAAGAATCTGAGCCAAGTGGATCTAAAGAAGAAGCTTTTTGATTATTTTTCTATGTATTTCTATGGTTCAAATTTAGGGCTCCCTGCCGTGGGGCCATTTTGGACCCTGGGCCATCATTTGAACGAACTTGATAAAAGACTGCAAGGCAATGTTACATACCAAATTTCAAGCATCTGAGCCATTTGATTCTGAAGAAGAAGCTTTTTGAATATTTTTCTATGTATTTCTATGGTTCAAACCCAGGACCCCTGGGCCGGAGCCATGTTAGACTCTGGGGGCATCATTTGAACAAACTTGAAAAAAAGACTACTAGGCAATGCTAAATGCCATATTTCAAGCATCTGAGCAAAGTGGTTTTGAAGTAGAAGATTTTTGAATATTTTTGTATGTAATTCTATGGTTCAAACCTAGATCTCCCTGCCGCAGGGCCATTTTGGATCCTGGGGCCCCAGTTGAACAAACTTGGTAAAAAGGACTACTAAGGAATGCATCATACCAAATTTCAAGCATCTAAGCCTTGCGGTTCTGAAAAAGACGATTTTCTAGTATTTTCTTTGCATTTCTATGGTTCAAATCTTGGACTTCATGCCAAGGAGCCATTTTGGACCCTGGGGCCACCATATGAAGAAACTTGGTAAAGAACTGCTAGGCAATGTTACATACCAAATGTCAAGCATCTGAGCCTTGCGGTTCTGAAAAAGAAGCTTTTTGAATATTTTTCTATGTACTTCTATGGTTCAAACACAGGACCTCCTGGGCCGGGGCCATTTTAGACCCTGGGGTCATCATGTGAACAAACTTGGTAAAAGACTATCAGGCAATTCTAAAAACCAAATTTGAAGCATCTGAGCCAAGTGGTTTTGAAGAAGAAAGTTTTTTAATATTTTTTCTATGTATTCATATGGTTCAAACCTAGGTCTCCCTGCCGCAGGGCCATTTTGGGTCCTGGGGCCGCCATTTGAACAAACTTTGTAAAGAACTACTATCAAATGCATCATACCAAATTTCAAGCAACTAAGCCTTGCGGCTCTGAAGAAGAAGATTTTTTTAATATTTTTCTTTGCATTTCTATGGTTCAAACCTTGGACTCCATGCCAAGAAGCCATTTTAGACCCTGGGGTCACCATTTGAACACACTTGGTAAAGGACTATCAGGCAATGCTACATACCAAATTTTGATGCATCTGAGCCTTGCGGTTCTGAAGAAGAAGCTTTTTGAATATTTTTCTATGTATTTCTATGGCTAAAACCCAGGACCCCCTGGGGCAGGGTCATTTTTGAATCCTGGGGCCATCATTGAACAAACTTGGTAAAGAACTACTAGGCAAAGCTACATACCAAATTTCAAGCATCTGAGCCAAGTGGTTCTAAGAAGAAGATTTTTGAATATTTTTCTAAGTAATTCTATTGTTCTAACCTGGGACTCCCTTCCCCGGGGCCATTTTGGACCCTGGGGCCACCATTTGAACAAACCTGGTAGAGGACCACTAGGCAATGCTAAATGCCAAATTTCAAGCATCTGAGCCAAGAAGTTCTGGAGAAGAAGACCTTTAAGTATATTTTAGTTTCGCACCCAAGACCCCCTGCCCCAGGACCATTTGAGCAAACTTGGTAGATGTCCACTAGACGATGCTTCATACCAAATATCAAAGCCCTAAGCCTAGCGGTTGCAGAGAAGATGTCATTTAAAGCAAATTGTTGACGATCCACGACGCACGACGGACGACGGACAGTGTGTGATCACAATAGCTCACCCTGAGACTATGGCTCAGGTGAGCTAAAAAGCAATATATATGTATTAAAAAAGGCAGGCTCCCATACTGCTCACGGCAAAAGAGGCCAGGCCCCGAGGTTATAAAACTTTTTTAATGCTCAACTCAGCTGAACATGAAATTTTACCTGCTAATACGAGGGGCGTTCGAAAAGTAATGCAAATGGCCTTATAACTTTGTTTAGGGGAAAACTGGGTACAAATGCTATGCATATGCTGAAAACACTACATTTTGTCTTTACAATGATACCAAACGCTGTACAAAGACACCTTTCCATATTTTCTTACAAAGCATTTTATTAGGCCCCTGTCATACCACTGGGCTATTTTCATATGTAAAATCATATCAGTGTTGGGCATTCAAGTCAAATATCATTGCAAATACAAATTTAATCTTTGTCAGTTGCCTGTCCATTGTTGCCTACAATATTCATACAAAAGTTAGAAGGGTGGCAACTGTTATCGATTTATTCCTGGCAAAGCAATGCGCAATTCTTATGACGTTATTGAAATATACGTTAACGTCGTGTTTAAAAGCTTCTAGAGGCTTCGTTTTTGGCATTAATTTGAATTTATTGACAGGTTTTCGTTGACCCATGTAAATGCTCTTGCTGACAAGATTTTGAATGCTAATACACTTGTTTTCATTACGAAATCATTTAATTTTTGGTAGAAAGGGGGAATTTTCTACTATGGATTTGCTACATAATCCATATTCCCGGGCCAGTATGGAACCCAGATTTAAAATAATTTCCGCGATATTTACAGGACAACATTGCCTGGGCATTGTCTTTAAGTAGCAAAAATAAAAACAAGTCAAAGACTGACGATATATTAATTACGGCCTACTAAACTAAAATTCTGCAGTGTCTTTAGGGTATACCTCTTTCAAAGATGATAAAAATGCGCCCTTTTTAAAAAAATACACCGTGTTTGCAGACTTTCCTACGCATATCATAGCTTTATGTGTTTTTGCAATCAGAAGTTCTGTTTTAATATTGGTTACCGAGAAATTACGTCATTTGCATTACTTTTCGAACGCCCCTCGTAAATAGCGAATTATTGATAAGTACGGTTGTTTTCTTGCTCAGTGTAGCTGAGTATGAAATTTTCTTTGCTTATGAATATGAAAATGCCAACATGGTCAACATACCAACATGGTAAATCAATTACAGCCCCGGTTAACTATGTATATATAAGGGCTGCTACCAAACGAAAAAGAGCTGTTACGAAACGAAAAAGAGTCACAGTTCCCAAACGATCTGGTCATCGTGGCTTAACAAATTTTTTTAGCCACAATGACCAGATCGTTTGGGAAGTGTGACTCTTTTTCGTTTCGTAACAGCTTTTTTTTCGTTTCGTAACATCCTTAAAAACAAAGGGATGAGCCGAACTGATATCTCAGGGGTGACGCTATTGCACGTGTATTATCAGTTGTTCAATGGATAAGAAAAAAGTCGAGAACGACTACCTGACTTGGTTGTCTAATGAACCATGGGTTAGGCTAGACCAGGTAACACAAGAGTCCTCTTTGTTACAGTTATAAAGAAGGGAGAAAGCCACAATTCCGAGGGAAGACACAGTGGCCAGTACAGTGAGGACAGGACAGTTCTGTTGGTTGAAGAACGCCAGAAGGAACTCTCTGTTGCATAGGGGCTGGGAAATACTCTGTAAAAACACCGAAGCCCGGAAGAAAACAGCCAGCCATTCATACTTGCTAGCGCTAATGCATCCAGCCGGGTTTGAATCTGCTCGACAGAGGTATGATTCCAATCTTGAGACTTACCTCGCTAGTGACTGAGCTATCGGGTGGTGATTTGAAAAAAATGCAGAGTATTGAGAATGACAGTGTTCTTTCAATTAACGTAAACACAACCGGCAGATCACCAGAAGAGACAGGCAATCCTCCAACGATAAACGCAGCACATGCATATGTAAACAATAGTACTCAAGATGTGCCCATGTCATCCATGTACTTAAGCGGGCAACGGTGGATAGTGAGGGGGAGAGGGTGTTGTGGTGGTAGTGGTGGTTCGCGTTGGGGCGGGGGGAGGGCGGGGGAGTGTCTTGTCACAATATCTCGACGGGAAACATACCTTGTCTTTTGAATAAAAATGCCTCTTATTTACATGTAGATGCTAAGATCCTAACTTATCATTTTAATACTCGTATGCCTACTTCGAGCCAAACAGTTTCCAACAGACAACGAAGATGGCTGGTTGCAAATAGCGTTCGATCAGACACACCGACAATGCCCGCGCCCTAGGACTTCTGCACAAAGCTGAGTAGATAAGCAGTTTACTCCAGTATACGCTTTCATAATTGAGCCACGACATGAAAAAAATAACAAAGTGGCATGTGCGCCCAGCGAAGACTCAGATCAGCCTGGGCAGCCGCCCAGTCTGATGAGAGTCTTCGCCGTCTGGATGGAGTTAGGACAGACACTTAGCTAGCCTTTAAGCGCAGAGCGAAGACTCTGATCAGACTGGGCAGATGCCCAGGCTGGTCTGAGTCTTTGCTGGGCGCGCGTGCCAATTTGTTTGTTTTGTCGTGTCTTGATATCACTACGGTTTTATTGTTCTCCAATATGCAACATGTTTGCCATTATGGTTTTGTCCAGAGTTCTTAATTGATTTTGTTCAACGGTCTTGTCTGAAATAGATAATAGTTAGAAATCACTGTTTGGATAAATTTGATTATGCTCTTCGTTGAATTCAATCAAATAGCAATACATACTGAATCATAAGACAGACAGAATTTCAAGGAATGATACATTCTGAAACCGGGCTATTTTTGCAGAATGGAACGGAATGGAGCACACAGGAATAAATCGCATTGGTTACGTATAAATATCTCAAGGGAGGTAATAAATTCGATTTATTCCGTAATAAAAAATGCAAATTAGGCAACATAATTTATTTAGATAATCAATAGCCAACTAATTCAAGAAACCAGGATGGGCCAGGCTACGCTAAGTTATGGACGGGTGTTTGCAACTATGGTTACGAAATGTACCGCTGGCCAACTTGGGGAACGTCGATACGAGAATTGAAACAGAATAGAACGTCAGCTATGTACAGAGCCACCTGAGGAACATTGTTACGAGAACTGGAACAACAACAACGGTCCATTCATGGTGGCCCGTGCCGCGGCCAGGGATACGTGTACGTTTCACTGAGGTGCGGGGGGAACATCGTTACGAGAACAGGCGGTGTCTGATATGGGTCCTCCGTACACGTTTCATGACGACAAAATCGACACAACATGAAAGACCTCCACATGGTGCTCTCTGGACACAGTTTCAGCAGGCTAGTTCGCTCGCTGTTTGGGACTTTATCGCATCTTCCGCGGTGTGGTGAGAGCGATTCCATCATCATGAGGCCCAGTCTTATAGTACGCATCCGAGCACATTGGTTCTACATTTTTACAACACTGTTGCATTTGCAGTTACTCTAGCTGACTGCATCAGTAGCATGCAACCATAGACGTAAGCTCCGAAAGCGGCTGTTGTTTGCGAGGAGAGAGAGGTCTCTTGCTTTGAAATGCTTTCAAAATATATGATTCATAGTCTTTACTTTCAGTGTCATACTTCTGCCATGATCTGTGAGCAAAAAGGCGACAAATTCTAGGAATCTCAATGCCCTCCATTATTGTCTGTCGCATTGCTGTATGGTTCGCAGGTAATGTACTTCTCCACTGACTGAATAAACACGGCATGGTGTATATTCACCTGTGTTATATTGAGCAGTTAAAGTAATTTGTTCTTTTAAAGATAGTTCCACAATCATATTCCTTTGAAGTCCATTGATTTTCCATAACCCTTCGAATACCGTAAAAATCTAAGTATTGGGACGGACAGTCCCAGCCAAACTGTGCAGACCCAGATTAGACTTTTGGAGCAGTCTAATCAGGGTCTACACTGTTTGCAATTCTATTTACATAATTCGTGCCAATTACTGCATTGCAAAGCTAAAGTGTTCCAATTAAAGGACAACTACGGTATTATTTTAGGTGTCCCAATTTTTAGAATTTTGGAAGTTTTACGGTAATACATGAAATGTAGTTAATCAACAATAATTATAAGGTATCGTCTACTTGTCTAAGGACAATCGTTTAGACTGGAAGGGAATAAAGGGCGGGTGCGATAATGGTCTATTATAACATTATGGTATAAAATATGACGAGTAAATGTTATTTGAACGTTATAATCACTGTCATATAATTTGTAAGGTGTCTAATTAATGGCTTGAAATCCCTCGTTCTCTCTCTCGTAAGAGATTACGAGAGAGAGAGAGAGAGAGAGAGAGAGAGAGCGTTCAACAAACAAGCAATAGATAAGAAATAGAATAGAATAAATCATGTTGACAAAAGAGAATGACGAGAAATAAATGCCACCACCAGTTACACAAGCCGAGTCGAGTATACGCCTGCGCTAGGGGCCGATGTATTTCGATTATAAATGGTAAGGAGAAAGAACCGTTTTTGACTGGTATAAGAACAGAGATTGAAAGAAAGTAGCATGACTCGGAGCAATAACAACAAAATATGATAATATGACACCATCAACTATTTTGTGGGAAAAGAATACCACGAAATTTCAGCGATTTCTGTTGTCAATTTCGCCTTTTTTCCTGCTGCATCAGATATGTATGTAAATAATAAAACATAAAATTTGCCAAAGGTCTTGAATAATATGTATCGAAACAGATACGGAATTACCGTTAATATTCTAAGATTGGGACACCCTTACACTTAGCTACAATTATCCTCAAATTCGAGCAAGTTCATATTGCTACTTAAACTATGTATCAAACTATTGTAGGTAAATGGACAAACAGCACAGACCCTGGCCAGAGTGCTGACTAGGATCTGTACTGTTTGCCCAAGCACTTGAGCCCAAATATATAGGGTTACAACTATACACGCAACTGTATAAAAGTAGTTCCGACCATATATGGTATCAAAGTGTTTCTTTTTCACTGAAAAGACAATGCTATCGCATTTCTCCTCAAAAATGACAAGATACTCAATGTCATGACATTTTGCCGTATTATCATATATAAGTTACTGTGCACCGAGTATAGGGTTGTATCATCTAGATTTTTTTTTATAGTTTTATATGACAAAAAAGGTGCCGTTCACCATTTAAATGCATTAAACGTTTGTAAGATTAGCTTGCACATTTGCGCATAATTATTGTCCTCACGTTTTACTCGTTGATGCGAGCGGAGAAGGGTAATGCGCATGATGATTTGAGTTTTCACTATCTGCAAATCTCACGAAGCGACTCAAACCCTTTTATTTAGGCTGAGTTAAGAATCATGATAAATAAAAATAAATAAAAGACACTTATACTGTATATAGCGTATGAACGTATGAACCACCATACCAGTCTGCGTATATAATGCTGCCCGGGGGGGGGGGGGGGAGGGGGGGGGTATTGGTATTGGTAGGCCTGCATGTAGCATTAACCAGAGCTGACCAGTATATGTGTTCCTATGATTTATGGGGAACGTCGTAACGAGAAATGAAACAGAATTCCAATATACGTATGCTAAAAGCGCACTGTTGTTGTTTTTAAGTCACAGTAAACAATATTTCAGTCATGTCGAGACGTTGCCTCTGAATTTGTAGGCCTTTTACCCGACCTGAGGTAAATTATACTCAGCTCTGCCACAGAGGCACCAGGCAGCTCATCTATTTCACGGGTCCCGACGGGCGGGGTCCGTAAACGTGCAATTCCATTCCTACATGTTGAAAATTCAAGCTTCTGCAAATGGAGAGCGAAAACATAAATTATTAATGTTATTCGACTCATATAATTTACCGACATGTACAGTGTGTTTGTATGTCAAGGAATGAGCACAAAAATTCAGCTTTGTCAAAAAATATTGTGTTGGAAATTTAAAAAAAAAAAGACTCCTCAAAGTGGCCAACCATTCTGATATCTCTATCAGTTCTTTTATTTCAAAACATATATTGTGCACTAATAAGCGTATATTCGTACGAGTCAAACAACATTGTTATACATAGGCGACCCACTTGCCGAAACTATGAATTTTAAAAAATGAAAGCAGGTGTGAAAGCATTACTGATGAAGGGGAGAGAAAAACAAACAAAAACAAGGAGATTACCGCAACACTTTACTACGTAACCCCTAAAGCCCATTTTCTATGCCCTGTCCTTAGATGACTTCCTGATAAACAAGGTTGAGGATGTCAACTTTGATAATAGCCGGGTAGCTCAAGACCTTGTCTGATAAATTTGACACCTAAGCATCCCGCTTATCAAGATGTACGCGACATACCCACAACAAGGAGAGATTGTCGAATGATATCGCTTCAAAATTATTGTAAATAATGTTGCATGACCTTAATTCAGAGAGAGAGAGAGAGAGAGAGAGAGAGAGAGAGAGTAAATGTTGCTAACAAAAAACCGAGGGAAAATGGAGCACCTAAAATTCAACTACATTACATACTCTCACAGGGTGTGGGCGAACCACAAGATGATTTGATTCCATGCCCCACAGAGACGCGCTCGAAGCATCCACCGGATTACCGTAAAATTCCTAAAAAAAACTTGGACACCTATAGGGGAGAGTCGGGTAACTTCGGACAGGCGGGTAAATTCGGACATACCATTGCAAACAGTGAAAAATCCAGATGAGACGGCTCATGATGAGCCGTCTCATCAGAACTTTCACTGTTTGGCCAGTTATTGTTTTGTTTAGTTCCAGACAACTTACATATAAAGGAAAAAATGTCACTGTCCGAATTTACCCGCTGTCCGAAGTTACCCGACTCTCCCATAATAATTACCGCAACCGTCCCAAAATTACTCAATTTAGTTGTTCAGTGCAGCAATATGTAAAAAAAACGCAAATCGAATGGCAAACAGTGCATATTCTGATCACTGATCAGGGTCTGCAGTGATCAGGGTCTGTACTGTTTGCACAGACATTTGTGTCCCAATATTTAAGTTTTAGAAAATAGAAAATCGAAATTATTTTTGAGAAGAAAGTCATCTGATGCCCGAAACAGGATAAGCTATCAATATTTACAGCAAGTCAACCTTTAATGGCTGTTTCACAAGGTTCAATCATTTAAGTGAAAAAGACTGTACCAGTGCCAAAGGACTAAATGCCTTACGTCACACACTACCTTTGACGTGTAACTTACATCGCCATTGTCTCTGCAAACGTAAAAATTGAGATGGCTTTTACCGACCTATTCAGACATTTAACAGCCAATGTGGATTTATTGAAGGACGGTTATGGGCTACATGTATTTTGCGAAAGAGCATGCGTATCTGTCAAGAGGCACATCTACAATGTTTTTCATGAGAGGGCTGTTTCATCGCAAGCGGGCTTTTATTTGCGATTTTATAAGTCGGGGCCTTAAGCTGGCATCTTAGGCCATGATAAACCTGTGAACATTAATAAAAGCCTACGCGTCGATACAACTCTATCATACTCTTCACTTTTGCTTCACAAAGACCGTCAGACTCTTAATCCGATCAGCAACGATTCTGATCACGCAAGCTGATCTGAAACGTTGCTAATCGTACATGCCATGAGATCTATTTTCACAGGTACTCGGCGCATATAAAATCAGTGATGAGGATAATGCAGTCCGTTGCGGCTGACTTAACGAAAATTCGGCGTTTTAACCGAGAAAATTGGGTTTATGTAAATAAGAACTAGCGGGATACCCCTAAAATAAATTATGTAAATCAGATGCATCTTATTAAACGTCGAAGGACACGGACCAACAGTTCAAAGTACTTTTCACACATTCAGTATAGCAGTTAGTGAGTGGTTGACATTATATTAGTATATATACTAAATATTTCGCTTCTCAGGTGCCTTCTCAGTTAGTAGTGCTTGCCCGATATATGTAAAAAGAAGTTAAAGCAAAAGTACACTCCAATAACATATAGCAGTCGGCGAATCTGGCTATTCTTGAATGTGGTTTGGTGACAGGTTTACTGTTCTAAATTTCCCATTTGAAGAGATCACAGGAGTGCTTGGCTAATGCGATTGTTCATAATCTAGAACACTTCCTCTGTTCCTTCCAAACCTCTGACACCATTAGAGTATGGACGATTTCTATCTGGACATTCTTATTGCAGTTCCGAAGAGGGGCCTTATTCTAGTTTCCCTTTAGGCAGAAGAATACCGTCAGCTAGACGGTTTTTGAGTAGGTGGTCTAAACATTCTATTCCTCTGTCGTCGGGCGGTGACGGACGGAATCCCGTCAGCTTATCAGGTTTTAATTACACATATTTTGAGGGTTTTTATTTTTGTCGTAGGTTCATTGTACTGCAATGTTAAAGACGCAATCAAAAATATGTTTGTATTTTAATAAAGTATTTTGAGAATTGTTTGTTTTGGTATAAAACATCAGATAACATAACATAAATTTAGTTTTGACTTAAGTATAACATAGCTCATCGTCGTACATACAAATATACAATCTGCGTGAACATATATTCACATTTACATGTACATGTATGTGAGAAATATGTATGGTTACAATTACATAAGAACAATGTGAAATATCTTTTCTGTAGCAACATTAAATGGAAAAATGTTACGAAATAATAACAAGTTTGATAGCATTTATAAAACAAAATTGCCTATTTGATTATTAAGTTCTTTTTATTTTGTTGTATTGAGCAATTTAGAATTTCATACATGACAGATTCTAGTATAAAAGTATTTTAATACATGTATATAGTCGTCATTAATCATTGTAAAAAGGACAAATCAGGACAAACTGATATTCGTCCTCAATATCATCAAGTGTACACAGTATACAGTTACATGTAAAAGATTCAACAGTGCTAAAGGGCCGTGTTTTGTATCCACAATAGCTTTAATGTTAAGTTTATTATTGTTGATACATGTACATGTACACAGTTGGAAATGTTATGGCAAAATAAGACGCTACATCATAGTCAATGAAGTTCCTTATACATATATAACAGAAGTTTTCAATCTCAAAACATAACGTGGAATCTTATTATCAATTCATGTTGAAAAATAAACTAATAGTATAGAAATTGAAATTGTGTCTAACATGCATGCTCACATGGCAAAATATGAATAATATTAATACGTTATAGAACTCGAGGTAATAAAGGGCTCTTCTCATTATACAAACGATTGTTATCTATTCAAATAGATGGGCTTGACAAGAAAAATGTGACTTAACGCATTCTGAAGAATGAACACTCATGTCAGTTTGCTCGTGCGTATAGACAGCTCAGAGCATTATTTCTCTTCAAAGATTCTTCCGGACAACCAGACAGTGGTGGCCAATTGAAAAGAATCTGATCAGTGGAGGTTGAATCTTGTCTATATCTGCTGAAAAATACCTTGCTCTTGACGCGACACAAATGTGTTCAAAATTATTTTCGCTCTCTATTTGTTATACTTTATCGCGGCGCATAATTTAATAAATATTGCAATTTTTGAATGCGTGGTTTCGTATGGACGACTAATTTTTGCGCTTGTTAAACTTGATAACAAAACATTATCCATTGGATAACTACTATCCATTACAAAATTGAGGTATACCGTTAGATATCTAAGTATTGGGATAAAATATGCCGTTCCAGATCAGACTTCTAAAAATGAGCAGTCTGAACAAGGTCTACACTGCTTGCTGTTTCACCGGCATCGTTTTTGACGTATTACTGCATTGTATAACTAAACTGTTCCTTTTTGGGGCAAACACGTTACTTATCTTAGCTGTCCCAATATTAAGCTTGTTTGCGGTAAGATGAGGTACGTATGAAGAAAATGTTTCGCGGCGTTTGCCAACTATTCATTCTCATGCTAGCATACGCACATGCGCAGTCCGCTTTCCGGAATCTACAATATCCAGCTACTGGCTAGATGAGCGAAACATGCAAGGGCTTGTGCGTACATATACATCGAATGGTCTGGGCATTGGCAAATTGGGTTGGACGCTTTTACTATTCGGCTTATATGACAGAGCAAGACGCAGGTTGAAGAAGGTACCATCGCACATGCGAGTGAAAATACCCAGATTAGCTGCCTATTTGCAAGTCTTTTTCATGTCCACCAGTCATTAGCATACATGTATGTGTCGCAGGTACATGTAGCTTATCATACATGATATGCTTACAGAAAACAGGGATATTGTGGAGAAATAAAATATCAAACTGTGTAAAGTTGCCTTCCTTATTTTAACCCCACGTGAAGTACCATTTTACCATGCGAAAGCTTATATAGGTAAAGAAGTCAATTTCATGTAAAATTAGAAAAGACACTTCACTGCATTTTTTGCTATTTTTTGCATGTAGGTAAAACATATTCTGTCAAAATCATCTTTAAGTAGCAAGATGCACGCAGATAAATGTAACAAAAACATAGCTTTGTGCTCTCAAATAGCGCGTGGTTTGTAACGCATAGACATTATTTCACAAGCGGTATTAAAGTAAGATTTACATCCTAGATGCACGCATCGTGCCCATTGTATTGAAAAGGAGTCAATGAAGTAACTACAAAAAGTCAAGGACGGCTAACAGGTCCAGATGAGACTGTCCATAGTTTTCAGCATTTGGTTCACTTTATGACTGAATAAACTATTTGGATTTTATTTCGCTTTCCTGCCTGCAGATCTCTCTAAAAGGTCTAAAGCTGTGTGCATTCTATTTTCAATGTCTTGCAGTTAAATGATTTTGTTTCTTAAAAAACGCTTCTATACACCACGATGCCCTTTTCGTTCTAATGCCTAGCCATTTGTACACAACAAAACACAACAGATACGACTGAAGCCAGTATACAGTAAAATGTAAACTGTGCTTGTGATTGATCGATGAATAGACGACTTGGAATGTACGTGTATCCGGACGATTGGAGCGTGATAATTAAAGGCTATGTGCAATGGAATCCCATTTAAGATTGAAACGATTTCCGCCTCCGGGAATCGATCTCGGAGCCGCTGGATCAGCAGGCCAGCGCTTAACCCATTGATCTACCGAGACTCCTATAAAATTTACTGGAGGCAGCATGTGCTAGATACTTCTGACTGAATCAGTTGTGGCACATTAGGTAGTTCAAGCGTTCGGCTAGTTCTGACTTACATACCTCCGCTGTGACTGCCAGGCACTTGATAAAAGGAAGCTTACTCTACTGACGAATACATTGAATAATGGACATTGAATGATGGGCATTACTTATTATAGGAAAACAGAGCGTTTTATTTTTGGTAGATCGGCACTGTGCAAGATGATCTATACTGTTACACAAAAGAGTGACCAGGGAAGCCCTTTGCCAGCACAACAAGCAACTGAAACAGACCTACGCGAAGAGATCGTTGCAGAATTTCCTGTGGTATCCCGACTGCATTTCAAGATTATGGGATAGACTAGATAAACGGAAGAAAGCTAAACTATATTTATTTTAGTTTATCTGACGACGAACAACGTACGATGGAGACTTTCCAAAATAAAGCTTCCCAAGTGGGCGGGGTAGGATAGGGTGGGGTGGGGGCTTAAAACTAGAGAACATTACAGTTACAGAATATATAATAAGGTTATGAACTGGTAGCCCAAAGAAGAAGGTAAGTGTTACACATCACAACACATTGCTAAGTTCTGCCCAAAGAAGGGAAAGCTGTTTACAATGCGTAAATTTTAATGTTTTCGATTTTACTGTAAGATATAATATCCTTGATAACAATCCAATATTGTCATTCTATTTCTTTTGTATATGAAGTACCAAAATACTTTTAAGTTTTGGAAAATCATTATCAATGTAAGCTTGTTCTCTTTGATGAAATCAGTCTAGTCCATCTTGCATAATTTTACAATGCCATAAAGGAGATATTATCTATATCTCGTCACGCCAGAGATACATAACTGATACATATATTTTCCAGAGCTACAAATAAGGTTGGGTTTGGATGATAATCCTGAGATTATTTGTCTTATTTCTCGCGAAAACATACATTGTGACCCCTCATTAGAACCGTCTCGGCGAGACGGTTCTAATGAGGGGTCACAATGTATGTTTATATGCAGAAATATGGAAGCTTATCCCTTAATCATGACAGTTACATTTCTTATCTGGATCACTATGATACATATATTTTATATTCAGAAATTGAAGAGGTGCTCTTGATGATTGATGATAAAATTCATGTTAAAGAAGCAATGAATTTGACATCGTGCATCTCATTTGAATTTCATTTGCGCCGAGTACCGGACAAGCGTACATTACTCTACTGGCGACACCGTACGCTCAGCTCGCACTAGAAATCTGCGTAATACAATCGACACCTCACTGGTCAGAGTCTTACACTTTGGGTTTCGATGAATGCATGTACCGACAGTGAAACATGCGCAGATGCACAGTCTATTCTAGTATTTTCATTGGTATTTGAGTTCAGGGTCTTTGTTCTGTTTACCGGTACCTTCAAATTTTATTTTTCCTGTTTGATTGATGCCGCTCAGCATGAAATTTCGCTATGAAAAAGACGCCTTTAATAAGGCATAGGAGCCGAAAGGGTCCTTAATTCATATGCAAACGGTGACGACTATGATTAGCTTCCACAACCGCGTGTTCAAATCAGTCATCCATGTTTCTTCCAATATATGTGGATCTTGCGTAACCTATGCAGGAACAAAGAAGCCTCTGATCTGTCTGCGCAAATGCGCAGACAGATCAGAGGCTGCGTTGTTCCCATATGTCTGAAGGTACCATTAATACCTAGGGCTCAAATGATTTATCAATCTTTGCTTAAACTGCGGTAATGAGGTCGTCTTTTGCGTGACTATGTAATCAAGGCGGCGCGCTTGTATGCCTGTGACAGTCTTTTCGTCGGCAATGCAGGTGTGAAGGAAACCATTTAGGGTACGTGAACCGTTGTATATGCTCTTTCAAAATTTCGTCGGTCGATGGTTATTCCAGATCACGATATTGTTGCTAATCGAGCAGGCCACCCGTCCATCACATCTCTCATAAATATAGGCCAAGGCATTGCAAGTTAAAGGTAGGCAATGATCAGGAATTAATACACAACTGGAGCTTATGTCTTCCATTCGGGCTGAGTAGTGTAATCGGTTACCTGTTACCTGGAGAGAGTATTAATGTGAATGCAGTTGTTTCCCTTAGACCCGGGGAGCGATAGGCATTAATCGATATTTGGAATGTCATATCGATGTCCATATCCCAGGACAGGTGTTGAACTTCTCTGAAGCCGGTTTTGTCATCACTGTGTTAACAATACGAATGCGCTGGATGGAAACATTTTTAATTTTTAACAATGTGGATTTTCATTTTCTTTTTCTCAGATCAAATCAATTTACTTTTTCAGTTGCTCCTTCTCGTTTTAATAAGTCTCGTTTTTCCCCTCTCTCTGATATTTAGGTCAAATTTCGTAAGAATTGGCGAGAAAATAAATCTGATTATTGGTCAGTTTTTGACAGCGGTTTGTTTTGGTTTCTGACAACAAAAACATAAAATTACTTATAATAATGAAATTATGATATTTCTATCCCTTTGACGGTCTCATCTTTATGGAAAGATTAAGCCTGATACAGATACCCATCCACCCACATAGTTTTTCTCATTTCTTTTTTTTTTTTCCCTTTTACCCCGCCTATCGGGGCTCGCGAAATAGACTGGCTGCCTGGTGCTTCTGCGATAGAGCTGCTAGTCCTGGGTGTCATTTATGGCAGGCCGAGCAATTCTTGCAGTCTCACAAATTCAGAGGCAACATCTCGACGACTAAATTTTTTTACTGGGACGTAAAAACACTGCTCAACAGGAACGATAACGTTTTTTTTCTTGATTTTCTGTTTTGACAAAACTGTTTAAAAGTTTTATGTAGACTGTGTCTTTCGGCAGGTAACTAAGCTGCGCTATTTAAAACAATGATAGAAATTTAAGATTAGTCTGACTTTCTCTGTTTTTCTGCGAACAAAAATAAACTAATGAGCCATACCACGACAAAAACAAATTGGCATGTGCGCCCTGCGAACACTCAGAATAGCGTGTGCGTTCGCCCATCTGATCTGGGCCTTCGCTGTCCGCATAGAGGTGGCTTAGACCATTGCCTGTCCTGTAAGCGCACAGCAAAGATTTTGATTAGTCTGGGCGGCTGCCAAGGCTGATCTGAGTCTTGGCAGGGCGCTATGGCACTGCGTTGATTTTGTTGCGACGCCACTGAAATTACTGTTTCATACAAAAATAATCACAAGAATGACGTTCGGATTAAATATCCATTTCTGACCTTCATTGCCGTTAGCAGGTGTTAATTTTGAAATTGCATTGTTTTGACAAGACGTGTGACCAACTGTATTTTCACAACTTCCGACCGACAGCGACTACTCAGTTGATGTCTTTAGCAAACAATTAAATGAGCCGCGACAAAGGTGCACGTACGCCCAGCGAAGTCTTAGATCAGCCTGGGCATCCGCCTGATCCGATCACAGGCTTCGCTATCGGCATGGAGGTAGCTTAGAGTCTTAGCTACGTTTTAAACGCAGACCGGGTGGCTGTCCAGGCTGATCTGCGTCTTCGCTGGGCGCACATTCCAATGTGTTCGTCTTATCGCATTGCGGCTCATATGAAGAAACTTTTGAACATTGAGCAGAAAAGAAAGTGACCTGTCCATGGGCGGAACGCTGACCAGTGCCTTGCAGCTTTCAACTGTTCTTTCCGTATTTCTTACTGCATTTAAGTCTATCTCAATTTAATTTCCACATGATAATTTTAAATGGTTTTCGCACAGCCACAGCCTGATTTGATAACAAATGTTCAAAATATTTTGAACAGAAATTCGGATCAGTTTGGTTTGTGCAGAAACACGGGTAAGGTTATGTACAAACTCATATTCAACAAAAATTGACAAATTATTAACTGATCATAAACTCAGACCAGTGTTTTGCAAGTGCATAAGTTGGTCCGAGTCAGTTTGCATACATAATTAATTCCATAAATTGACTATTGCAGCTTTATATTTTTTGCATTTATTTTTGTTCAAGTCATGATGACTTTAACAAACTTTAACGGTTTGACAATTACGAAAACAGTTTAGAGGTAATATCGGATTTTATGATCGATAATCGATTAATCCTCGTGTAATTATAAGTATGTTAATTGTACTGTATATTGTCAACAAATTCCGATTAGCTTGCGCAATTTGATCAGACATTGTTCAGTCTTATCAATTTGCACATATCAGAGGCTGATAAGTGTCCGCAGGTGCACAGGTTTATTATCGTAAGTACTCATATTATAGCAAAAATAAAAAAAAAATCACAAAAATATCTTTCAATATTCCTTGCTAGCTTCACTAAAACAATCATAAAATTAAAGTGACAAACGTGCATTGTGAACAGAAATATTACTAACAAAGATAATTTATAGCCTTGCAAGAAAAATGTTTCATAGCAATTTTTTCCCATAGCGATTTATCCTTACACTACCACGGTTACGCGAAAATCTTCACCATGATTTAGTTTCTTACATTATTTTTTTTCGACAGTAATATCTTAAGAGAGCAATACAGTGTATGTATCTTCGTGTCTCCTGATTATGAATGAGCAAATCTGCCAGTCAAAAATATAACTCTATGGATTCTAAGATTCTACCCTGGGATACACAAAACATATTTCGGTTTCTTTGATAAAAACGCCCCGCCACACTCAAATAAATTTCAATCAAAAATGTTAGAACAAACATTAGCAATTATGATAATAATTAATAGACTGATCGAACATTACCAAAAAATATGTAATTGGTTTGCAAAGTTTTTTTTTGTTTTTTTTTTTTTAGCTTATAAAGGGATTTTTAAAACTACAAGTAGTTGATTAACTGTCTTTTCATTTTTGATGGTCACGTGTAGAAGTTACGTGACTTCTTTCTCTTTTTTCCTTTCTTGTGTCAATTCGTTTATTCTTTCTTTCCTTCTTTCTTTCTTAATAAGACAATATGAATATTCTTCCTTTCTTAGTTAGATCATAAAAGCACATATATAAATACATAAACAAAACACGAATACCAAGAAATGAAGTGTTATGCCTTTGAGCAGTATAGGCGGATTTGGACTTAAACTATTTGAAACTATTATGAGCGAGGTTGTTTCGAAACGCGATTTTCTGTATGTTTAGAGATCGATGGAAGAAACTTATAGTATACTTATTTTATAATGAATTACATCAATGTAAACCTTATAAAAATCTCTCAGTGGTGATAACTTATAAAAGTTTTATAGAAAATCCGATCGTTTTCAAATTTTAGGCTGAACATAGCTTCTTAGGCATTTTCGACATTATTCTTATATAATTTAATGTGACTGAAGCTTCAAACTTCAAAAGCCGATGGAAGTATCAAAACATGAAGTTAATTTGTATATTTTTATACCATATTAACAAACAAAGACTGAAGTTTATGATCATAACTTATAAAAAATTGTCGTAGTATCATATATGTATTAAATTTCACATTTTATATTATATTTCTATTAAATTGCATATAACACTCGACATTATTTGAACAGGTAAGCTCTCGGATAAACCCGTAAGTCGATATCGGTAGTTTCCGCCATATTGAAGCATTAAGTTCCCTATGATCAAAGTCCACATTCCGCTCTCAAAACCAATAGGGAAAGAAGCACACACGCACGGAAAAATTGACACAAGTTTACGAAAGACACGCACAGTAAACCGAATGAGCAGCTCTTTCCCAAACAGGGTGGTCATTCAGCTTCCCTAATCAAAAACAGCATCAACATATATTCTTATCTATTTTATTTTTACAAAACCAAACAAAACAAAAAGCAGGTTGGGTAGCAAAACAGGAGACCAAACCGCCAAAGAACATAGACAAGAGGTAAAGCACAATGTAACATCAAGGAATCACAACAGAATTACCGCCTTGGAAAAATCAGCAAACGATTTCTGGGGGCCTAACATGTTTTACTGGATCCAAACCTCACCCGTTGCTTCTGCAGTGCTTCGAAACATTTAGTTAGCTGTTTCACTGGGTGGTTGCTTAGTCCCGGTGGGCGATGATTTTTTCTGACAATCGTCAACGATTTTTTCTGACGACGGTCCCGGATTTTTTCCAAATCGTTTATGATTTTTTCTCCGTGACGTCATAACAGAAAACCGGTGCGACAAAATGGTGAGTTTAGTCGATTAAAATATTTATTTACAAATCCTATGCTTATTCTTGGTAGAGATTAGGCAAATTAGATAAAATACACATGTTAACGTGGTCAGCAGATAAAAGAAACCTGGAAATTTTCGTTTTGGGTACATCTTGAAGAACTGTCCTCTATGTCTATGTCTGCGAAGTTTACCATAGGGTAACACTAGTTTTAATCATAAATCGGTGTTGGGAAAAATGTCTCATTATTTTTTTGACACTTTACAATAATCTAAATAGGTCTGTAAGCCCATTTTCATTTTTCATAGGTCCCGGATTTTTTCCTACAAGTCCCGGATTTGCTCCTACAATAGATTTAAAGCGCCTGATTTTTTCTGACAACGCAAACCACAAAATGAGTAGTTATTATGATAAGTTATTGCGCATATATTGAACAGCAAGATCAGAAAATGCTTCAAACTTAATTTTGGTGCATAAATGGATGACAAAATATTTGTTGGTCATCAAAAGACCAGCTTTTCCATTGTATGCACCATGTAGCCCATTCTATTGCTTCAAATTTGGTTGTAAATTTGAGTGCCGCCACGGTCAGGCTACTTTTTTCTCTTATGAGGCATAGTAAATTTACATTGTTTCTCCAGAATTGTGCGTGCATGCATGCGTGCAAACGTGTGTATGTGTGTGATTCCAAAGCATCAATATTTCCTTTTGTACTATCTTTGGTGTACAGTGCTTGCCTGTTCCTCACAATCCTCACCATAGCCTAGTGTATATGTATAGCATACATCTGTCATCTACCATAACTGGTACTGCTTACTACCTCCTTCTCTGTCGCCAGCCACTTCCTTTGGCATCTTCAAATGGCGTCTTTGTACGGTTCGGTCGACAGCACAGGTAAGCAAATTGGTATTACCCCCGTTTATGCTCGAAAAGTAATCAACTGTAAAAATGTGCGCAAACAAAATTTTACCTGGAAATTATCTGGCAAATCGAACAAGATGATGGAAACACATGGGTGGGAGTAGATCTCCTGACCTTGATTTTGCGTAGTTTATGACGCCACATCAGAGATCTCGTGACGTCAAAGGTCACAGTGACGTCAGACTATCTAATGCTGGCATTTTAGTCAATGTGGTTTATTCAAACAGCAATTAGGTTATATAATGGGTTCACAAGTATGAGTAGGCCTATGGCCGTATTTAGGGATGTAAGGCCTACTTAATCAATGAATTTGCTAATGGCCCTCCAAACTTTTTTATGATTCGATTGGCACTCTTTGGTTTTGCTTTTGTTAGACACTTCCACACCATCCTCTAGGGGCAAACAGCGTTTACACCCGATATCATACCACTAAAAACGCTGAGCAACAGCAGCCCAGGTAACTCAGTAGGTTAAGCGCTGGCCTGCTGATCTAGCGGTCCCTGGTTCGATACCTGCTAAAGGCGGAAATCTATACATCGTAAACTGGATTCCACTGCACATAGCCTTTCATTATCCCCCTACCGTCGTCTTTATCTGACTGTTTGGTCCGCATTAAAGTTTCCTAACCAATCAATGAAATATCATCGGAAACAACAAATCATGTATAAGACCTATGATGAATCAGAGATAAGGACTCGACGGAAATAACGTATTGCGTACCCCGTTATTGTGCACTCGGACGATATCGTTGCAGTTGTGTGAGTAGTAGTACCAAAACTTGCTTTATGATAACAATAGCAACTTGGGGACATTCTGATGCAATTCATTGATTTCTTTGATGTATATTTTTCTTTGTTTTGGAATAAGTGTCATTCATGCATCGGACTATTTGGTCCAATCTGACAGACCGGCCAATATACAAAGCTTTAAAAAGCATAAGGCCAACTTTATAGGGGTGCTACATGTACATGTATCATGGAATAGTAAGCTATATATTTAAGTATGTCGTACTACGGATCCTTTTACACTTCTTTAGCCATTAAATTGTCCTGGACTGAGATCTTTACCTCCATTAATATTAGTGGGATGCTGATACAATGTAAATTGAACTGTCGGCGCCAAGTATCTTTAACCTCAAGTACTTCTATGTCTGACTTGGGAAGACGCATCTTCAAATATGGAAGTTTTCAAGTGGTATGTGGCGATGCGGATAATAATACAATATTAACCCACTTCCTTCAGGAAATGCTTGATACTAGTATTTATTTCCGTATACAATGCAATTTCCGCAACCTCAAGGATTTATTTATTCATTATTTAACCTTTTATTCCCTATATGTTAAACAATAAGTCGTCTACGTTTCAATTTGAACAAGTATATTGTATGAAAAGAACTTGAAAATAAAATAAGCTAGTAAATAAAGATAATCGTTACTGCTGTAGTTGTAAAAAAAGGTTTGCACTATAAAAATGTTCGCGATTTTCGCGGTCCCCGTAAATGCGCGAATTTAAACTGTCAACATGGTGTTTAACTAAGGAATTACAGGAAATCATTGCAGATTCACACTTATTAAGCGCTCGTGAATATATTTAAAATTGCGAAACCAGGAACTTTTGTATCAGCAAACATAAATGAGCCACGACACGAGAAAACCAACATTGTGGTTGTGCGCCCAGCGCAGACTCAGATCAGCCTGGGCATCCGCCCAGTCTGATCAGAATCTTCGCTGTCGCATGAAGGTAGCTTAGCCCCTTAGCTTCCCTTTGAGCGCCAAGCGGAGAGTCTGATTAGACTGGGCGGACAACCACATTGTTGGTTTTCTCGTGTCGTGGCTCAAATACGGTATAAGAGAGTGTAGATCCAGAAGATGTCTCATTCTAAGCCGTCTCCTCTGGATCTATACTGTTTGCGAAAGATTCCAGAATGCCCATACCGAACCAAAGTGCACTGACATTTACACACGGCACATGTATTTACTTTATAAAAAAACGTGTTAGAAAAAACAACAACACAAAACGGTCTTAATTGTCACATATAATTTGCCTTATCCCATTCTTTGAACCGTTTGATTAAAAGTTAAATATATATGTTAATTTTGGCATCCTAAGTTGTCGCAGAAAAAAAAAACACATGGCCTAGCGGTAGAGGAAGGTCAAAGCTTTGTTCAGTCGAAGAGATGACAGGCATGAACAGGGTATCGGTTTCCTGGTATATGTATACATGTACAAGCAAACTCGAGGTGTAGTAATCGTCTATCATTTGTTTCAACTATGATCCACAGATAAGCTCTTGGTTCTCTTTATGATGCGTACCCCTTTCTATCTTGGCGTTCGAATGTCCCTGTACAACTAGGCTATCCATGTTTTGAGCAAGCGCCTGAAGCCGGCGAGTGATGGCGTATGCAGCTATGAAATGACACTGCTTATAATACATGTCCGACGATAAAACCGCGACCCCGAATTTCCCTGCTGCATGTGTTCTACATTCCCAAAGGCAACTGTTTGACTTCTCTGCAGCTTATTACCAAATGGATGAACAGGATAAGTTAGGAAGCAAACAAAAGACGGACAGGCAATTTTATTTTGAGGAAATAGGAACTAACCTGGCTCACAAACAGCACCAAAAGTGCTTGCAAATGGTCAAAGAAAAGGAGAATCGGTTTTAATTTGTGAACCATGAGGAAACTGTCCGTGTCGGAGGTATACCAGCCACAGATTTGTGCTTCGCTAATAAACTAGGTGGACTATCGTGAGGTTTGAAAGAACTGGAGAGTGTTGGACAGTGCATTGGCCAATTATCCACAAGCGACACAAGCTTTTTGACGAGGAGTAGTGACGAAAAGATTCAGCAAAGCACAACCCAAACCTGCATTCATGTGTTGACAGAGGCTACATGTAGCAACCGAAACAAGTGTGTTGGATTCAATTTACCGAATGGCTATTTCCAGTCAACTGGCAATGGTGATTTGATGTTAAACTCGCCATTGACAGTTGACTGGTACACGGCTAAAATAAACGGTAGATTTTACGGTAAAATAACTGGCAACCAGCTGCCAGTCCTTTTACCGTTATTTTACGGGCGCCCGTAAAAATTGCAGGAATCATCAAGCAGAGTGGGACAGAAAAGAGCAGATGTCGTTTTGGTTAGATAGCCCCTCAACAATACAAAGCTTATTTTAGAGTGCGCCAAGTTAACATAAAACTTTCGTTTCGTGATTTCCAATAATGTCTTACAGGCAAATACCCGTAAAAAAAAACGGGAAAAGGACTGGCAGCCGGTTTCCAGTTATTCTACCGTAAAATCTACAGTATTTTTTTACAGTGTATAACCATGTTACGATAACCATAACCATAATAACCATATTACATGTACCAGTTAACTGGCAACAGCAATCTCACGTTAAAAATGCTATTGGTAACAGCGATTTAAAAGTATAGCGGCTATTACCAGTCGACTGTCAATAGCGACGTAAAATGGCTATAATTATCAGTCAACTGGCACTAGACCATTCCTTCAATTTCTCATACGAAGGCACCGGATAACATTTTCTGTTTCTAAACTGAAGAGACTCTAGCATTTTCTTGACTGTATATGTATTGCAGTAATTATTCATATATATCTGGAATCAAAGCAATTAAGATTTATGTTTTATATACAAAATTTGAGCCTAACCTTGGCACTGGTATAAAGCACATGAGCCTTTGATCTTGTAGCAATAAAATATTTCATGCAATTTATCTCAGACAGGTGCTCACAATTATATAATCGACATTAAATCATCTAAAATCTGCAAACAAAAACTTAAATTTACAAAACGTAAAATAAAGTGTGTGCAAAAACGCAGACTATGATGAGCCAGCAGATGTCAGATGTAATTTTATTGCTTTACATTCCATAAGCCCAAATGGGATTTATAGGTGTGTGTCGAATAACGATGATTCTTGTTATACTTTGGTTACAAGGCTTTGTGCATTCAGGCTTACACAGCATCTTGTACACAAATATATTATAGTTAATGTATGCCATTTGAAATGACGGCAGAAAATAAATAAATAGAAATAAAGATAACAACAATAACAACAACAATATGTACACATGTTAGCAAATATATTCGTAAACGAAACGTAAATTACGCACTAGACCGGTGCTAAAAGCCTTCTTATTGACTTTTTTTTCAAGTTAGGATAAGTAAAAATTATTCCTTTGGCTGGTATCGAAACTTTGGTTTTATGATTCAAAACTGAAGTTTTCTAAAACAAGTCTTCTGTTTATCAAAATTCTTTTATATTCAATGTTTATGGCGAAAGCAATAGGGCTGAAAAGGTTAAGACATGCTTCTCACCTTTCGCCTACCATTTAGGTTCAGTATCATGATTTTAAGCAATAAGTATTAAATGGTGACTTTGCAACTAGTGTCTTCAGATCGTATGCGCAATTTAATATTTCTTTGGTATGTTTTTTTTTTTTATAATCTTGTCATGTTTATTTTTCAACTGCATGGATTACGTATGTAGAATGTTAAACGGACATTGAAGGTCTGCAAATAATAAAATTCCGAGAGTGTTGTGAATATTGTTATATCACGTTTCTACCGCAAAAAAAGTGAAGACACTGTCATGCAGTTACTTCGGATTGTATGTTTAGAACAGTGAAAAAGTGTATCATTTTAAAGGTATTTGTAATCCTAAAATATGATTTTTTTCACGTATGAATCAGTGACAATCAGGAAGATGCATATATGATATGTTCAAGAAAAAATATAATCAGTGCTTGTAGATCGCCGAAAAGAAGCTCTTAAGCGGGTTGTCTTTTATTTGTACATGTATCTTCGCAGAGCGTTCCTTACCTTGCTGATAAACCTGGACGGAATAGAACATATGAAACCGGGGAAGGGAAAGGGATATACAAAGGACTACGTGCATTAAGACCAAACTTAAGCCGCCTGATTTTCCTGAAAAAAAAATAAAGAATAGCACCTGCTTGGCTTTCACTGTAAATATTTGATGGAATGGTTGCATTAAATGGACCTATTATACTACTTTTTCCAGATGACCTATTTTTAGGCTAGAAATAGCCATTTAACATGAACAAAGAGGTGTGTTATTTCCAGCATTTTTAACAGTTTCCAACATTTGAGGCGCATAGAGCGCAACCATAAACTAAAAGGTTGTAGCAAATGATACCTTTTATCCCTATATTTGCCAGGCACTGGCAATCGTCAAAAAAAAAGCCACAAAAACAGCAACAAAAAAACAACAACAACAAAAAAAAAACATAAATTTTACAGGTTTCATTATTTTTGTTGCCCTGTTAAGCCCCTTTTAAGGCACTGGAGCGCAAAAAATCCAAACCAGAAGTTTTAATCATTCCCATACCCAAACATGTTAAAATGTTGGTGCTGTCTCCAATTTCATTTTTAACCATTTTTCATTGTGGATTTAAAAAAAAGTTCATAAGTCTCTGTGAATGAGACTTAAGTTTGGCCTTTAATATTTCCTATACTAACGACGGACAGTTATAGTATTAATATTACGATGACTGGTAATAGTGAAGCTACAAATTATTTAAAAGCGAACTATTTTTATGGAGGGGTGGGGGGGGGAGGGGTGCGGAGCGTAAATTGGTCCTTAATGCACGTGGTCCTTTTGCTGTCTGAAATTAATTTGTCACTAGAATACCCAGATATTAGATCTACCAGCAACTGTATTCTTGTCAGGTTCTGTTATATCTAAAGTACTGATTAATATTTTACTGAATTATGATACTCTCATAATTCCAAGATTGTTACAGCAAGAAAAATGCTGAAAACCCCATACAATTTTCTGCTGGTTCGAAAGTTGTGCCTATTTAGAGATGTATCAGTATGAAAAGATTTAATTAAAACTATACCACAATGCATTATTCCTGATGGCATTGGTCCTTTTCAATTCTTAAATCCTTTTATCACATGACGTCGCTGTTATTCAGTGGGTAATGTCATTTCTTTTATACTTTTCAATGAATTACAGAGATTTCTCGGTGAAATCGAAACTGATAATCTCACTGTTTCAAACAGTGAAATTATCACTTTCGATTTCACTGTTTCAGAAAAAATCTTATCTGGCTTGACAAAAATTACGTCACGCATGTTTTTTACGTCATAACGGCGTTAATGACGTCACTTAGAGCGCCAACGTAACATTTTACTGCATGCGACGTCAGGCCCCCTAAGTCTCCTGTAGGCATTCTTTCTTGGCAAATTGTTTTTGATCTTTCATCAGAATGACATTTGAAGCTATTTTTCAGTTGCAAACTGTGTTTACAACCAATATTATACCCAATAAACACGCTGGAAGCATCAAATTTGACGCATAACGGTTGGAAAAAGTTGTGATTCTGTCGTGATGGCTGACGCTCTTGAATAAACAGAATTATTGTGATTTTCAAGCATAAAAGAAATAGAAGATTTGACTTTTTCAGTGTAAGATGAATTTTTATTTCACTCATGAACACCAAAAGTGGTATTTTCACTCGTGGCTTCGCCACTCGTGAAAATACTGCTTTTGGTGTTCATTCGGTGAAATAAAAATCGATTTTACACTGAAAAAGTCAAATATCCGCTATGTCATAAAAATCGTATGACCGCAAGAGTAATAACACTGCCTGTCTGTGACACGTACACGTAACGTCACTGACAACTTCCATGTCAACAATGCGTTTTCTTATTGAAATAATACTCAGTTTGAAGGTGTTAAAACCAAATTTTGAAAGGTCATGTGATAAACAGAATCTTACACTCGTGGTCATTTCAGTATGATATTTATGAAACTCGCCGAAGGCTCGTTTCATAAATTTCATATGAAATGACCACTCGTGTAAGAACCTCTGTTTATAGCACTTAGTTCAAACTTTCAGTTAATTATTCAAAACTTTTTAATCTGCTGAAATGCTTGCAGGGTGGACCTATTTGAAGTATTGTTTGCTTTGCTTTTACATTTTTCTGGGAGTTAACATTTTTACTTCTCATATTTGTGTACGGTTGCCTAATCTATCCTATAACTTGAAAGGTCTTTGGTGTACCACAGACGGTACAGCGACAAACTCTCTCCACCTGGTGATGTTTTCAGCCGCCCTTGCTGTGCTTTCAAAGTTCATCCCTGTCCACTATTTAATATTTTCATGCTATCTTTTCTTCTGTCTGCCGTTCCTTTATATTTTTTCTTTCCTTTTACTGTACCCTGAAGGTTTAACTTTTCTGGGCCATAGGACATCGAGATGTGGCCTCACCATGTTTGTTTCCGTGTCTGACCGTATTCAGGAGTTATTCAATGGCAGACTGGATCCTTCTGCAAATTTTGTATCAGTGACATGACGTTATTTGAGGTGTTCAATAACTTTTGCTACCATCTCAAAGACCTGAAGTCTTTTCTTCAACTCTTCTGTTAATGGAAACGCTTCAAAGGCATATAGAAAGATGGATATGACTAGAATTTACATCAGTTTCACCATGCATCCAAGAGACATGTTGTCATCCCTCCATATTTGCTTCAGGTTTGTGAGGGCTACAATAGTTTGTGCAGTCCTTTGGAAGAAACTCAAGTTTGAAATCGACATTGGGGAGACTACTTCCATTTTTTTTAACGTTTGCCCTTTTAATTTGATCAGTCTTGGTTGCCATTTGCTGTGATTTTCATCAGTTTTGTCTTCTCAGCACTTATCTTCATTTTGTACCTTGAACAAGTTTTGTCGAGTTTTTCCACTTCTATTTTCTGCTCCTCTTCAGTTAGAGTTGCCGCCTATGGCTCTGGAAGAGCTTGATGATGTATGCTAACGTTTCCATCGGGTGGTGGACCATGTCAGGGGCCGTATTCATAAAACGACTCAAGTGGTTGCTATGCTGTTGCTATGGCTAAATTTCTTTGAAGGAGATTCCCTACAACTATGAAATTTGGTCTGGAGGAACAGTCTTTGTAAGAGTGGTCCTCCAGACCAAATTTCATAGTTGTAGGGAATCTCCTTCAAACAATTTAGCCTTAGCAACAGCATAGCAACCACTTAAGTCGTTTTATGAATATGGCCCAATGTCTGATGCTCTGGGAGAGCATGATGAAAACGTTAGCATGATGTCAACGTTTAAGTTGTTTAAGATTGTGGTAGAAATACATGTAAGGCATCCTGGCCGAGCTCCAACTGTTTTATTAAGTTGTTTAAGAGGGTGGGTGAAATAAGGCATCCTGGCCGAGCTCCAACTGTTTTATTGAACTTTTCCCGTGCTGATAGTCATCTGAACTGCGCAAACTAGCATGGCGGCGCGAATACAAAATCAATCGGGCTGCAAAGCATACGATAAAAGTATTAGTACATATTAGCTTTTTGCGATAAATTATTAGTACATATTAGCTTCTTTCGCCTACAGCTCAGGTTCCGCATGCCACGGAGTAACATGACCTTGAGTAGGCCTAATAAGTATTGAATGGTGACTTTGCACAGACAAAATGAAAAATTAAATGTATAACTTTTATGTTGTTCGCTTTATTATATTGTTTAAAACTTTATTGTTCTATATAATTTCAGTGCCCATTTTTTTACATTGTGTCAATTACATACATGTATTACGTACATGTAGATCAAAGGTGAATCTTATATGCGCTCTCTTGTCCGTATTTCTGTATGCCTGTGAATCGTGAACCTTGACAACAGAGTTAGAGAAAAGAACGCAGGCTTTCGAGTTGAGATGCTACCGAAGGTTACTGAACATTTCGTACAAGGACCATATAACCAATGAGGAGGTTCGCAGAAAGATCAAAGCAGCCATTGGAAAATATGATGAACTTCCGACCCTGGTCAAGAAACAGAAACTGAGATGGTTTGGCCATTTCTAAAGGTCTTCTGGTTTAGCAAAGACGATTCTACAGGGCACAGGGAAAAGAAAAAGAAGAAGAGGTAGCCAGAAAAAGAGGTTTGATGACAATATTAAAGAGTGGACAGGAATGGACTTTGCCAGCTCAACTACGGCAGCTTAATTCAGGACAAGGTTGAAAGGATTGTTTCGAAGTCATTTGTGGTGTCCCAACGACCATGTAGGGTTTTGGGATAAAATAGAATAGAAATAGACATATCACGTAAATGAAGGTTTAACGGTGATTTGGAACTACGGAACAATGTCAGTCTAAAAGGAAGTTTATAAGAATCTATGAAATGCGGATAGGAAAGTCTGTCCGAGGGTCATTGTTTGGCATCGTCTGGCTTGCCGAGTGATGCCGAACAATGATTCGGAGAGACGGGATTTTCTTATACCTCACACCCATGACAGATTCTTTTTCTTGCAAACCTTTTTAGTCAAAGCGACTGATTTTAAAAATCGTTAAAATACATACATGTAAATGCAATTGTAGCGTTTGGGAAGTTATGTTTGATTTCAACAGAACGACGCACATTCGGTTTTTACGTTAATGTCCGACGTAGTGTAGATTACCGTCATTGGTGCCTTTTTCATAACTCTATCATTCGTACATCAGCCAGTGCAATAGAAGTCTGATCGAACAACAACGGCTCAACTTTGTATGCACGTTCTGACATCTTATCAGATTTTTTTTTCTTTTGCTATTTCCGTAGAATGCTGAATAGTACAGAGAGGATTCTGATCTGAATCTTCGCTGTTGGCAAAAGAGGCAATATTTTTCGTGCTGCGGAGCATATAGTTAGTTGTAGTTCGAGGTTGCCAGACAAAGAAACTAGACTTGCTATCATATAAGTTTATTACGCCATAAATATTCAAATATATATTCAATATATATTAACAATCAATCAAAGACAAAGAGCGAACTGTTAATTAGTACACAATTAGAGTTTCCTGTTGCATACCGTTAAGCATCATGAAATATTCATAAAAACTACAGAGCAATAGTGTCTAATTACCGTAAAAATTGGGACACTTAATCAATTATTGTATTTGTACTAAAAACAGATTAGACTGGTACAACTACACAGTTGAAAAGCGCACAAAAGAAGCAGAGGGAATGGCAAACATGTAGACCCTGATCAGATTGCTCCTGTAGGAGCAGTCTGATCTCGGTCTACACTTTTTGCTCTGACATGACTGTCCAAATACTTAGAAAATCACGGTACCCATTTGATGTTCTTTTTCATTGCTTCAATAATCTTAGGTATCTAAAACAATCCTTTGGGACACGGATTTAAATAAGTCTAATGACCGTTTCCTGAATTTCATTTGCATATCATTCGCTGTTTGTTCTTATAGTACAATACATGTAGCCGTTTGTATGCAATTTCTGCAAATCAGATGTATAATTCGTACTCTGTATGGTGAAAGTAGTATTTATAATGCCAATATGCATTTATCTTTGTTTCCAGACTGCATTATGAACTGAATGAAATGAACAAATAAATAAATAAATATTAACACAAACTGGCCTAATATATGTAACGAAGCTTTTAATAAAGAATGAAACTTCATAAAAGATTTCTATCAATAGGAAATTTACTTTCCTGCCAATCCCATGTATACAATTCAATTGAAACTATGAATAAAATATGGTAACTGAATTCCAAACCTTAGTTTTGTTACATATGCTGAGTCAGCTAATTTGTTTTGGCCTAAAGCTTTCTGGCTTCAGTGCAGTCTAACTGGTAGCGACATCGTGACCTGGCCCTATTGCGGGCACATCATGACATTTATGGGCGTTTACGTAGTTTTGTAACGTGTTTGAAATATGTTAGTACTATGTTAGAATAGCAAAATTTATCATGACCTGACACAGGGTTCACGTTTGGAAAGTCTTACATTGTGCATCCATGAACAGGCTTATGTTAGGGTTCCTTTATCAATGCTGATATTTTGGGATCCAAATTTATTTTGGCGCTACACTCTAGGGCAGGTTTACATTGCCAGCTTCATTGTAAGTTTCTGAGGATGTACCACTTAGCAACACAATGCGACTTAACCTGCTATGCACGTGATATGATCCTGCATCAATATGACAGATGAACATCATTTGCTCTTTATTTCAACGGAGCAAAGCAAACCGATCGCTCATAAAGTGGTAAAACGCATACACCAAAAACCTTCTAAGTATTGGAGCAGATATGTTCGAGCAAACGGGACGGACCCATAAAAAACTGAAGGGGCAACACTGCTTGCATATCAGCCAACGGTTTTATACATGTTTGCCTGATAGGAGGAGGGAGTAGATTGTTGGTTGGTTGTTTTGGGTTTAACGGCGCTTTGAGACAGTATTTCAGTTTATATCGGGCAGTCTCCCAAAGAGAGGAAAAAAAGAGAGAAGTGATAGACGAGAGAAAAATGTCCAAACAACCCTCACCGCAGCTACAGCAAGCACAGTAAGCCCTTGCCTTACTATTATCCAAATCAGTAGGACGCCCCGGTACTGGAATTATACCAAGCACCATCGCACCACCAAACCACCCTCAGTAGATTTGTCCTATTTCCAATATGGAAAGTCAATGATTATGATAGTTTCTCAACGTAAATGGGTACACTTTCGGGGGGAAAAACTCTGTAATTTTTATTTTTGTGCCCCCTTTCTCAAAACGGGTAAACTCTTAAAGGAATGAATTTGCTCCTAGAAGAGCCAGTTCTTTCCTTAAAGAGAAGACCTCTTTTCTTGAAGGGCTCTCTCATACAGGGAAGCATTCAGAATGTCATAAAAGTAGTTCGCATTAGCAAAAATGACGGACAAATACATGTACGAAGTGTAATCATACCGTTTAATATGAATTTACTTGAAAAATAAAATTAAAGTCATCTCAATACATCGAGATAATCTCATCAGCGTGCCCTTATTATGCGTTTGCTGTTTAGTTGTATTTGAGTTGTTGCAGGCTGTGCATTGTATAGTGAAATTGCCAGCTGAGGAGACTGAAACAAAACTGTGCAGCTTTTAAAACCTATATCCTTGATCATATATATCGAAAACTTTTTACTTTTTATTATGCCATTTCTCTAACTGAAGCTAGTCTTTATAAAAAAAAATGTGATCTGCCTGAGAGCAATTTCAATGCTATTAAAATTAGCCAAACTTTGTGAATAGGACAAATGAGCCGCGACACGACAAAACCAACAATGTGGTTGTCCGCCCAGTCTGATCAGAGTCTTTGCTGTCCGCATAGAGGTAGCTCACAGCCTTAGCTACCCTTTGAGCACTAAATGAAGAGTCTGATCAAAGTGGGTGCTTGCCCCGGCTGATCTTTGTCTTCACTGGGCGCAAAACCACATTGTTGGTTTTGTCGTGTCGTGGCTCAAACAGAGATCAGTGTATTTTGTTTTATCCAGTACTCATTACGTAGACGATCTCCAGGAAGCTCGACGGAACGAATCCTTTGTTGCACACTCCTGACACTGAGTCTGTCCGTCCGTCCCCTCTCAAATTTTCAAATTTCAAATTTACACAGTTACATGGTAGAGGTACATGTTTGACAACTAGGCGACATTGAAGGCCACTGGTTCGTGCATGAAATCATGTAATTACAATATTCGCAAGACATTAACATGTACACAATAAATGTTATGAATTGAGTAAAGTTATAAAACTGTATAATAAATCAAACGTTCGCGATTCATTAAGTCAAACATTACTTCAAATAAGACGATCGCGACAAGCTGACACAAAAATGATGAATTTCAAGTTTCGCAGTTAAAAAAAATGCAAAAGGAAAGATACTTCGTAAAGGTAGCTAATGATACGCAAGTTCACACAGACTATATACATCCAGTAACACAGCTGCATGGTCGCAAGTGCATGAAGTAGGTTTTACAACCTCGCTAGATTCTATTAATCGCATATAAGAAGTGACCATGGCCTAGTGATTATGACCTTCTGAATAAGGAAACAAAGCAAACCAACCGAAGCTGAGGTTGGACCTTGAGAAGATAAGGAACCCGGATATGGGATGTGGGAAATCTTCATCGGTCGGAGGGATAAAGGAATGGACATAGATACCATGATTTCACATACATTGCAGAAATGGCCGATAGCCAGCGAAATCCTTCGGAAGGAGCGTCTCATAAATTTGCCTTGAAATTTTCGCGGTAAGCAACATGCTCGAAAAGCAAAACTACATGTATTTCTTTTCACTTGAGCCAGTTCTTTCATTAACCTGCGGCAGGGCCGCCGCAGGTAAATGAAAAAACTGGCTCAAGTGAAAAGTACCAGCAACAAACTAAGCAAACACAAACAAAATATATGAACTCTGTGTCTACAGAAGACACTTTGTAAGAAACAGGAAATTTTTCGCGATTTTAATATTCGCGGTTTCTAAGTGACCGCGAAATACCGCGAAAAATGGAACACCGCGAAAATTACCATATATACGGTATTCAGAAGGCCCCGAAGAAAGCAAGGACGGGCTGGATAGGTTTTTTATACGAAGAGATCTAAACTTCACTGAACAAAAACAACAGCAAAAGAGCATGTCATTTGGTTACGGATCTAACTTAAGAGAAGCATGGTATACCCACAACTGTTTGAACACAGGAGGCAGAACCTTGTCGCCGATGACACCCAAGCTATTGCTGAGGAAGTGCAGAACGAAAAGCCCCGATGAACAGTATCGACAAGGTATAGCTGAAAAGATCAAACTGATGATTAAGGCCTAGAACGGCCCCACCATGACCAGTTTCATAATTCCATATGGCACTCTCCACACAGATGAAGCCGATTCAGAATTATAGCGGCGTACTTTTCTGGATCATAGATGTCACTGATGTAGTAACTTCCCTTGTCATATTTGTCACATTCTCCTTCCTGCACTGACATTGACATCTGTTTGAAAAATGCATGCCTTTTGGATGCGATGTTACCGTAGGAATCTTATAGATAGATCAAGATCATAAAACTAAAGAAGATGTTCTCAGAATGATCCATTGCTGATTGTGCTAATTGTTTTTGTTTTTTTTTCTGTTGTTGTTTAGTGGGTCTCCGAGACAGTATTTCAGCCTATATCAAGCCGCCTCCCAGAGAGAAAGAAAGAAACGAGAGAATAAATATCTAAACAACCCCCACCCGCACCTACTGCAAAGCAAAGTAGGCCCTTGCCCCACCATTATCCAAATAAGTGCGACGCCCCGGCACTGTAGGTTATCCAGCGACATCGCTCGATTGCAACTACCCAAAAGAATGATATAAGCCGACACTGGAGAAAATCATGTTCTCCTGACGACAGCCCAGGAACGAAAACTATTGTGAGTTGGCCACAGGTTCAAAATTTCTGTCTTAGCTAAGACGATTCTGCAGTTTGTCGTGAAAGGAAGCAAATTCTTCTCTTTCAGAAGGGAGGCAAACTAAAATGAGCCCCGACACGACAAAACCAACAATGTGGTTGTGCGCCCAGCGCAGACTGAGATCAGCCTGGGCATCCACCCAGTCTGATCAGACTCTTCGCTAAGGGCTTAAAGGGTAGCTAAGGGTCTAAGCTACCTCCGTGCGGACAGCGAAAACTCTGATCAGACTGGGCGGATGCCCAGGCTGATCTGAGTCTGCGCTGGGCGCACAACCACATTGTTGGTTTTGTCATGTCGCGGCTCAAATATAGTAGAATTGCTTCTCCTGAAAGTGAACCCATTCGCCTTGATAGATGCAAGTCTAATTAAGGTCACTGTTACATGTATATATGGAAATACATGCATTTTCCTTTCTTCCCATAAGGGGCTTCTTTTAGGGGAAAGAATTTGCCCACAGAGGGAGCAAATTCATTCCTCTAAGAGTAGTCCCCAGGGAGAAGGAACTCATCTCACAAGGAAGTAAATACGGTTAACTTTCGATGTTTCGAAGTCGAAGTTTATCCCAAACTACTGATATCTCAAAGTAATTTTTCTGGTCCCAGAAAAATAACTTTGAGATACCAGTAGTTTGAGATAACAAGTGTTTAAAGGTAAATAAAATAAGCAATGTTATCAAACCAAAATCTTTCATGTAAGAGGTTCTTTGAAATATCAGTGCACGATATATAAAGAGTTGACTGTACTATTCTGTTAAAGTTATTTCCCTGGCAAAAATGTTGCCCTCACCATAGAAATGTATTTAAACATCTTGTACAATGCGGGCCGGGTAGCGCAATCGGTAGGGCACCTGACTCGTAAGTCAGAGGTCATGGGTTCGAATCCCGGTCTGGCCACATACTTTCGTTTCTCCTTCCGCTAATTCGAGAAGGGCAGTTGTCAGTTACTGGCGAAAGTATGTGCACTTAGTACTGGTTAACCGCTTAGGAGGTCTAAGCCTGCCCAGGAATAGTGTGGTTAGGTTAACTGACCGTCCCGACATGACCTTAGTTGTTTACCGTGGACGTTAAGCATCAAATCAACCAACCAACCAAATCTTGTACAATGCAATATCTTTTATGTTTTCCCTCATATTAGTTATAGTTTAAACATATTTTATTCCCAAATAATCTATACAGCAACTGGGTTGGACCACAAGTTCTTACAACATTAATTACGGTCCTCCCCATACATTTGTATAATACAAAGTTACAGGCAATGACATGAAAAATTAGACATACTATAGGTAAGGTGTAAATTCTATAGAGCTCAAACATACAATAGGAAAGATAGAAAACATGTACAAAGAAAGTAGCAACAACTAATGCAGTAAGCAGCATCCAGTCTAACATCAACAGCAGCCATTATGATATATCAGGCAGGTAAGGAGGGGAGGGGGGGGGGGGGGGGGGGGAGGAAATGGAACTGGTCTTTCTGTACCCTCGAACTGGTTCTTCTATTGTTGGGCAGACTCAGGTTTGGTATAGCTTTTCACCTGAAAGAAATAAATGAATATAAGATTACAGCCTGATCATTAAATATATAAAATGTTTATGAAGGATAGCCAGATCGCTAAGCTGATAGTGACAAAACTAAATTTGAAAGCAAATTAATTAATAAAACGTTTTGTCTCTTTGATAAACTGGTGCACATGAGCGAAGAAGATAAAATTGTCCTTTATAGAAAGTGCATCAGAGCCATATAATATGAAATGAACTCCTAGAGGATGAAATTTTCTGGTTGCTCGAAATAGGATTAGTCGTTCGTTGCTATACCTTTCACATCTAAAAAAGTAATGTTCAGCATCTTCAATACTATTCCCACAGTCGCATATTGGTGAGTCTTTAAGATGGTTTTGATACAGATCGTTGTTAAGATTACTGCATCTGTTCCTTATTCGACAATGGAATACAGATTCAGTTCTCTTGCCTTGGATAAAGTATTTCGGAATTTGCGGAGAAATATAAATATGCTGTTTTAATTTTAATTTGAATGAGTTAATTGACGTTTCAGATCGAATAGAAAGGGGTAAGTTATTCCACAAAAGTGAACCTGAAGGAATAAAAGATTTAGCAAATATTTCGGTTCTTCTATTCATAATAGTTATATCTTCAGCGTTTCGAAGGTTATATACAGTTCTCTCGGTAACAAGAGGAGGCAACATATTACATAAATATTCCGGTGCAATACCATTAACAATTTTATACATAGTTATCAACTTCTGAAACTGGCGACGATCGGACAAAGGAAGCCATCCTATTTCGGTCATTAAATTATCTAATGAAACAGAACGGGTTAGCCCGGTGACTATTCGAGCAGCTTCGTACTGAAATCGTTCGAGTTGTTCCTTTTCATACATTGTGCACCCATCCCATACGACAGAAGCATACTCAACCAAGGGTCTCAAGTACGAATAATAAAGTTGATTCAGCGTTTTACGATTAAGCTTAAACTTCAAACTTCGCATAACTCCTAACATTTTTGAAGCAGACGTTAAAATATTGTTGATATGGGCATGCCACTTTCCATCACGACTAAAAGTGAGTCCTAAATGTTTATGCTCATCTACAAAATTAACAGGAACTTGATCAAAGTACAGGTTTGGATTATTTGCATTATTCATACAGAATAAGATAGCTTCCGTCTTGTTTGGGTTAAAATCTACCAACCACTGTTTTGCCCAAGCCGTGATAATTGCCAAGTCGTGATTCAAGATACCCTCAATGTCCTGTATATTAGGTGATGTAAACGATAGTGATGTATCGTCAGCAAAAAGACGACTTATACTAACTAAATGTTCTACAATATCATTAACATAGATTAAAAATAACAAAGGTCCGAGTACAGAACCTTGTGGAACCCCTGCAGATAGGGTCTTAGACTCAGACATTGATGAACCTACAAACACTTTTTGACTTCTTCCGGAAAGATAGTGGGAGATCCATTTTAAAACATCCCCTTTGATGCCATTTTGTTCTAATTTAAAAAGAAGGCCTTTATGCCATACTCTATCAAAGGCTTTTGATATGTCACAAAACACCATGCATGTATACTGTTTGGAATCAAAACTTTGGCAAATTTGATTATAGATATCAATAAGTTGGAATACTGTTGAATGACCTGGTAAAAACCCGGACTGCAACTTGTAGATAAGGTTATTACTATGAAAGAAATTATATAAGTGCTTGTAAACAACTCGTTCCATTAATTTTCCAACCGTACTAATCAACGAAATCGGTCTATAATTTGAGGGGGTATCGGGTGAACCCTTCTTAAAAAGAGGCATCACAATAGCTTTTTTCCATATGGTTGGAAATGTACACTCAGTAAGAGATCTATTCATTAAAATATGTAACGGTTGAACAACGGTGTCACAAGTCATCTTAAGCATTTTATGACTAACCAGATCATGGCCACATGCTTTATTTACATCAAGAACTCTAATGATGTCTTTGATTTCCGACTCTTCTATGTGTATACTTTCTAAAGAATTAGCTGTTTTTGGAACAAAATTTGGGAGCTCAGTATTACCTTCATTAACATTGGAGATAGATTCGAAATACTCGTTTAATGTATTAGCTTTTTCAAGATCTGTAAATGAGTAAACTTCTTCCCCAGACTCAGAAACTGTTTTTAGAGGGGGTATAACTTCAGCACCTTTATTTGTTTTTATAAAGTATTTAACAAGTTTCCAGTATTGCCTCGGATTGGTATTCTTTGCTTCAATAATAGTTGACTCGATGTTACTATAAAACTGTTCTTTTGCGTGAGTTTTAAGATTATTTACCTTATTTCTAAGTTTTTTATAATTTTGCCAATCTTGATTACTACCTGATTTTGCGGCCTTACTTCGTAACCTATCACGTTTTCTTGAAAATTTCTGATCTCTGAGTCGTACCAAGGTTTGTCATTTGGTCTTATGGTAACTTCTTTACAGGGTATACATTCTTTGGCAAGATTAATAAACTTTGATGTGAAATTATCACAAGCATTGTCTAAACTATCATTTTTAAGAAATTCCCAGTCAGTGGATGATATTAATCTATTAAATTTACAAAAATCCCCTTTTTTATATTGCCAAACAATCCGTTTAAAAGCTGCGGAATGATTATAACTAATTGGTAAAAACACGTATGTTGCAGAATGGTCACTTATATCAGCTGGTACACTAAGAATGCCAGAATCTAAAACTTTAGTAGTTTCGGAAAGAATTATTGGATCTAACAGAGTTTGGGAAGTATTTGTTACTCGAGTGGGTACATTAATAACATTAACAAGATTATTTAACATTATTATATCTTTCAAGTTATGAATGCGAGGATTTAGTTGATCTTCATTTAAATCTCCGACTATAATGATGTGTTTGGACATTTCTGATGCTCGTTCGATAGCAATATTAAAACGATGCCAAAAATTCATTGGTGTATTTGGAGGTCTATATATATCACAAAGTAAATATGACTCACCTTTATGTTTAATTTCAATCCATATTGATTCCTCCAAGTTAGCTTCCAAGTCGGAGAGTCTAACTGCAAGTAAACCTTCTGAAACATATATTAAGAGGCCCGAAGAGTGGGCCGAAACATCTTTTCTAAAAGGCATTGGTTGAAATCCTTCTAAACAAATATCAGAATTTAAAATATTATCACTTAAGTGCGATTCTGTAAAGCAAAGAACATCAAAGTCTGACAAATTATCCTTAACAAATTCTAATTTATTTCTAATAGTTATTATTATTAAATATTAGTTATCATTATGATTAATGAAACACGTCCCCCTACAGGAGATCTGATAGATGAAGGTAGTAATAGGCATTTCCGACATAAGCTACGGTACCATAACGAACGAACGTTAGCGACGATAGCATACGTTAGAAGGCTTATTTAAGGGAGCAATCTTTATTTATTTAGCCCATCTGTAGAAGTGCTATATATACTTGTAATATTGGCTCGCCGTAGGACGAAAACTATATTCAGCTGCGGATGACCATATCAGCCTGCACACATGCGCAGGCTAGTCAGGACACATGCAATATCAGATAACTTCAAGATTTCATCAATGTTTAGGCGCACTGCTATCGCTGTAGCGAGATGTACTCTCATGCGCAGGTTAGTCTTAGTATCAGCAGTTCGTATCCAGAAATTCGCGCGGCGCATCGCATACATTATATATATGTATCACTATCAAGCGTACATGTAACACACATAAAGTATTAACAATATATACATGTATTTTCATTGTTTACCTATTCTCATTGTGCATATGAATGCTTGTTTTGTATTAAAATGTCCTTTGAGATATCACTCTGTATCAAGCGCTTTCACATACTTGCAAAGCAAGAAAGAAAGGGATGTAAAGAAAAAGACGAAGGAAAAATAAAATTTATAAAGAGTCCGAATGCCGCACATAGTGCGGTCCAATCCAAGCAATAGCGTTTACAAAAAGCAAGCAGTAATTGGAAGCTTTTATCAAAAGGCCGTGTCCGATGTGACACCTAAAGGCACTTTTCATGCATTATGGCTGTCAATAATGTGGTACAAAGGTTTTATGAAAGCATTGATAATTATCAGATTACATATTCTGGGTCACCTGTCTCCTTGTGTCATTTTTCTTACTTCATTTTGAAAGAGGAAACCCCGAGAATTCTTCACGTTTTACTCAATTACTTGTCGTTTCTGTATGCATTCTGTTAAAATGAAGCCCAGAGAATGAGTAATCATGAGTACTTTTAGATGATATTACCGATTTTGTCTTTGGTTTTAAAGTTGTTTGATTTTCATATTAAGAACAAGCCATTTATTACCAGGTGGGAGGGGGGATACAAGGCGGGGGGGGGGGGGGATTTTTAGCTCACCTGAGCCGAAGGCTCCGGGGGAGCTTATAGGATAGGCAGGCTCCGGCGTCCGTCGTCGTCGTCCGTCGTCCGTCGTCCGTCCACAATTTCAAACGACTTCTTCTCTGAAACCACTGGGCCAATTGTAACCAAATTTCATATGTAGCCTCCTGAGGACTTAGGAACGAAAAGTTGTTCAAACGATCCTGGTCACATGACCAACATGGCCGCCATGCCCATATATGGTAAAAACCTGAAAAAATCTTCTTCTCCAGAACCAATAAGCCGATGGCCTTGAAACTTGGTATGTAGCATTGGGTGTGCAAGTACTACCTAGATTGTTCAAATTATGACCTTGGGTTGACCTTGACCTTTTTTACGGCAAGGTCAAATTTGCTCCCTTGTGCTTTTATATGGCAAAACACAAGAACATAAGATATCTTGGAAACTGTTGAAGATTTTGGGCTAAAAATTGATATCTACAGTCATCTTAATGAGTACATGAAGAATTATGAGTACAAAAGGTCAAGGTCATTCTTTGACCTTTGACCCAGAACTCTCATATTTTGACAATTTCAAACAATCTCCTCAAAAGCCACTGGGCCAATTGGAACCAAATTTCATATAGAGCCTCCAGGGGTTGAGGAAACGAAAATTTATTCATACGGGTTGGGTCACATGACCAACATGGCCGCCATGCCCATATATGGTAAAAACCTGAAAAAATCTTCTTCTTCAGAACCAATGGGCCAATGGCCTTGAAACTTGGTATGTAGCATTGGGTGTGCGAGTACTACCTAGATTGTTCAAATTATGACCTTGGGTTGACCTTGACCTTTTTTACGGCAAGGTCAAATTTGCTCCCTTGTGCTTTTATATGGCAAAACACAAGAACATAAGATATCTTGGAAACTGTTGAAGATTTTAGGCTAAAAATTGATATCTACAGTCATCTTAATGAGTACATGAAGAATTATGAGTACAAAAGGTCAAGGTCATTCTTTGACCTTTGACCCAGACCTCTCATATTTTGACAATTTCAAACAATCTCCTCAAAAGCCACTGGGCCAATTGGAACCAAATTTCATATAGAGCCTCCAGGGGTTGAGGGAACGAAAATTTATTCATACGGGTTGGGTCACATGACCAACATGGCCGCCACGCCCATATATGGTAAAAACCTTAAAAAATCTTCTGCTCCAGAACGGATGGACTGATGGCCTTGAAACTTGGTATGTAGCATTGAGCACTCGAGTACTATCAAGATTGTTCAAATTATGACCTTGGGTTGACCTTGACCTTTTTTACGGCAAGGTCAAATATGGGAAAATCCTAGAACATAAGATTTCATGGACAGTTTTGAAGATTAAGGCCTAAAAATTTGTATATACAGTCATCTTAAAGAGACATGAAGATTTGTGAGTACAAGAGGTCAAGGTCATTCTTTGACCTTTGACCCAGAACTTTCATATTTTGACAATTTCAAACAATCTCCTCAAAAACCACTGGGCCAATTTTAACTTAATTTTTTCATATAGAGTCTGCAGGGGTTGAGGGAATGAAAATTCGTTCAAACGGTCCAGGTCACATGACCAACATGGTCACTATGCCCATATATGGTAAAAACCTATAAAAATATTCTTCTCCAGAATAACTGACCGATGGCCTTGAAACTTGGTATATAACATTGGGTACTCCAGTATTATCAAGATTTTACAGAATGATGTCCTTGGGTTGACCTTGACCATTTTACGGCAAAGTCAAATATGGGAAAATGCTAGAACATAAGATTTCATAGGAAGTTTTGAAGATGTTGGCCTAAAAATTGGTATATACAGTAAAACCTGTCTTAGTGGCCACCTCAATTAAGCAAGCAACCTGTATTTAAGCAAGAATGTAGTCAGTTCCCGAAACATGCACATACATTGAAATGTACCTGTATTAAGCAAGCACCTGTCTTAATAATCTTGATAATCCCTTAGGTGCTTGCTTAATACAGGTTGGATTGTACCATCGTTTTAATGAGGTCATAAAGAATTATGAGTACAAGAGGTCGGTCATTCTTTGACCTTTGATCCAGATCTCTCATATTTTGACATTTTCAGACATTTCCTTTAAAGCCAAAAGGCGAATTGTAAACACATTTCATATAGAGCCAGAGAGGTTGATTGAACAAAAATTTGTTCAAATGGTCCAGGTCACATGGCCAACATGGCCGCCATACCCATTTATGCTATAAGCCTTTAATATTTTTCTTCTCTAGAACCAATACACCTATGACCTTGAAACTTGGTCAGTAGCATGTAGTACTAGAGTACTACCAAGACTGTTCAAATGATGACCTTGGGTTTACCTTGACCTTTTTATGGGAAAATGCCAGAACATAAGATTTCATGGAAAGTTTTGAAGATTTTGGCCTGAAAAAATGGTTTATATGGTTGTCTTAATGAGTACATGAAGATTTATGAGTACAAGAGGTCATGGTCATTCTTTGACTTTTGACCCAAGACTCATATTTTGACAGTTGCAGAAAAACCCACTTTGTCAATTGTTCAGGTGAGCGATTCAGGGCCTCATTGCCCTCTTGTTTTTGTGATCTACTCAAGCGGGGGGCGTTTTTTTAATCTACTTAAGCGGAGGGGGGGGGGGGGCGGCGGAAATCATTAAGCCGTGGAGCAGAGGGGTGGGGCGTTATATTTCTTTAGGCATATGGGGGAGGCCGTGGGTGGAATCAGAATTCTTCCATCAGTCTTCATTGTAAAATAATGTCTCAGATTCTGGGGGGTGGGGGGGGGGGGGCATTACTCCTACATATTCAGATTAGTTCTACTTTATAAACTTGTATTCATTAAAAACATTTACAACAAAAAAAGATGCCGAAAAAATGGACCATTAATCTGTTTAAACAATTAACCTGATCAAAAGACAATATGTTCATTGTCTTTTGAAGGTTTGATTGAGGTCAGTCTGACATAAGATAAATAATATGTTCATTATCATGTGAATGTAGGGTTGTGTGGAGTGTGTGTGTGTGGGGGGTGTCATTAACTTTTTATCACTTATCTGGAAGGCTCGAAAAAATATCTGGTGAGACTACCCACTACCCATCCCACCCAATCTGATAATAAATGGCCCGTCCCTTAAACGACCCCTAATATCAGAAACCAGTTTAAAGTACTCTCAAATACGCATTCTCTACGCTATCTTCTATTGCATTCGGGCATAGAAGCAGATTGTTGTACTGGAATCTCAGTATTTCCTATGCCCTGAAAAACCACTTGATCATCCACACTAATATTTACGTCGTCAAAAGCGCGTCATAACATTGCAGAGATGGGGGTAATGGTAATGAGTAATGGTACTTTTTTCAAAGTAATGCTAAGTACGAGGGATGATCAAAAAGTTCCCGGAAAAGTGCTGTACGCCCTTTATTATTTTACTTACTTCAATAAAATTTTATCCCAGGCAACCTTAATGTAATTGTGATTCATATCATATAAAACAACTGACTTATGTCTATCCAGTTTATTGCACGCGCCACCAACGTAACGACCGGTAACGCGACCCGGCCCAGCTAACGTTACGTTTCATTTTATCTTTTCTAATAGCAAAATTCGAACGTTGCTTACTCACAAATTATTAATGTAAACATGAATTACTTTACATAAACTTAAAAATATATATCTTATATTGATGTTCATTACAAATTTTGTAAGTTGTTTTGATTCTTCCTACTAAATGATTGCTAGGTCCAACGTGACCTTTAATCAGTTAATATGTGGGGGTAGGGTAATTCAAGGGCAGATAACTTACTTTACCTTATAATACGGAAGAGTTATGATAAGGTTTCATAAACTAGAGATTATGGCAATTCGTTAGATAAATGATTTATGTCTTTCAGTTGAACCATTCCAGCAATACGACAACATAACCTGAAATCGGCAGCATAATGGACTTCCAGCAAATGCCCATCTCACCCAGCAGAAACGATGTATCGGCCATCTTTGTTATAATTAAGATCATATAAATTTATTACTATGTGCAGCATTTAGAAGAGTGTGGTACATGAAGCTGCTTATACAAAAGGACTTATCCTGAGACAATGGCTGAATTTTGACAAAGCTTGCTGATGTAGCCTTGCTGCTGCTTGATTTAAGACTTTTGATAGACAGCTAATGCTGCTGCAGATATCAGATTGCGTTGTTGCATTGCTGGAATGGTTCGACTGAAAGGGTTCATCACATATCTAAGGAATTGCCATTATCTAAGGTTCATGAAATTTGATCATAACAATTCAAATTTATAGCGTAATGCAAATTATCTGCCCTTGAATTACCCCACCCCCAAACATTTGATTTTAAAAGGCACGTTACTTACTTTCGCCAGGAACTGACTACTGCCGTTCTTGAAACAGCGGAAGGAGAGAAGAAAGTATGCGGCCGGACAGGATATCGAACCCGGGACCTCCGTGACTGTGTCTAATTGTTCACGGCAAACACGATATTTTTCTGTAGACAAGGGAGCCTGTTATGCGGAAAATGTTGTTATTTTGATAATTTGATTGGATCGATGGGAGTTGCTCCCATCCAATGAAATGGTACATTGGGAAATTACGATTTTTTTTCTGGGGAACATCGTTATGACAATCGAAACAACAACAACGACAATTAGATAGATTACCAATCCATATTCAACTTCACTTTTTATATTCCGCTTCTTATACATGTAATGGTTGGAAAAATTTATATCTCCATGAAGTCCGATTGATGCACAGTGCCCCGGCCTTGGCTTAGTTCCGCTGATGTGTGGGGACAACATCGTAATACAAGAATATATATACATACGCAATTCTACCTCCAGTGCATCTCGGACACGGTACCAGCTGAGGCGGAATATTTCCAACAGTAAACGAGGTTCCATTGCACACAGCCTTTTATTATCACTCGTCCATCGTCCTGATATGACTGAAATATTGTTGTAAAGGAACTAGCCTTGCTCCAGTCGAATCTGTATGTTGTTACCCTGGTAGTCAAGAACTGCGACTGCTTGGGGATAGTATATACCCTAATAAATATCCGCTGATAAGACCCTACAGGGCAGTTGCTATTACAAATGTTGCCAGATTTGAGCAAAGGCGACAGCGGTTGTTTAACACGTAAAGTTCTGCGCTCAAGACGGGTGTATGTGGAGCATATTGTAAATGACATTAAAACATTTCGGTGCATAGCAAGCATTTACAGACACTGTCGGCATTTATTGCCATCTGTAGTTGAGTTGCGTGCGGGATTAGCACGGCGGAAAACTGATTTTCTAAATACTTTGTAATGTTAGACGTTAATAGACAAATGGATGACTTGCCATTTTACGCCCCTTTTAACAGTAAAGCTGGGACCGTTAGTTCACCAGCATCAGGTAGGCGTTTAACCTACTCAAGCTACTACGGCTACCTGTGATGTAAAACATATAATATGTCAGTGGCCTATTATATTGTGTTGTACAGAATACACTCATACAGTATACATTTCCATGCTTTTATGTATATTCCTTTGCCTATTTCTGTACAAATGTTATTCATCTACGAATGTTCTTGTTGGATTCGGCGAATTTGTAAAACAGTAAATAAAATTGAAAGTAATGACTCCCCAATAAACAGCTTCTAACGTCTGCTATCGTTCGCCTATCGTCGCTAACGTTCGTTGGTTATTGTACCGTAGTTTATGTCGGAAATCCCTAATCGTACTTGACATATACACAGGTGACTAAAACAGTTTTATAAATTTCATTTTCCTCCAGCAATAAAGAAAACATATTCGCCGGCTAATTGCTAATTTCATTATATGCGTGTGCGTCTGTATGTTCTGTAATGACTAAATATCGGGACAGAAGTTCGCCAGCAAAAAGTGTAGAACCTGAATAGAATTATCCTAACAGACCTTCAGCTTTACGAATGAGGTGAAGTAGAGACAGGAGTTCAACATGACTGAGCCGCGACACAAGAAAACCAACAAAGTGGTTGTGCGCTCAGCGCAGACTCATTTCAGCCTGGGCATTTACCCAACCTGATCAGACTCTTCGCTTAGCGATTAAATGGTAGCTAAGGGTCTAAGCTACCTCCATGCGGACAGCGAACACTCTGATTAGACTGGGCGGATGCCCAGGCTGATCTGAGTATGCGCTAGGCGCACAAACAGTTTGTTGGTTTTGTCGTGTCGCGGCTCAATTTTATTATTGTAATTGTATATACTCCTCGCCAAAAGTTAAGCATAATTGATGGTTATCTGAGCAGCAGATATAACTGATACATAGGACTTCTGATATGCCAAAATGTTTGTCATTATTGTTCTTATCGAATGTCATAAAGTTAATGGAAGATGCCGTGGCACAGGAATTTTGAAACTCAGCTTTTGTTTGGAAACACAGTGCAAAAGTTAAGACCACTGTATTTCAATGACAGTTTTCGATCCTTTCACAAATTGTGTCCAAATCTCCAAATGTAACTTCATCTTCACCCTCGTTGGTTGTCACAGGCTTATAAAACACAAGTCATACATTCTTGCAATAATTGTTGCTGTTTATTTTCGAAATGTTATCAGCGAAACGAGTCTCTTCTAAGACTTTTTTCTCCCTTCATTCTCTGATTCGATCTCATAGCTTGCAATTATTACAGGAATAAAGTGGTATTTGACTCATATACATGTATAAAGTTTCAAACTGCTCGCTTACAATTTTGGAGTTGATTATATAAATTTTTCATCCAGTATAAGCTATAACCTACAAAATTCTAAGTTTCAAAAGGCAATTTTGTCAAAAACAAAACAAAACAAAAAAACAAACAGATTCCTCATTTAAAAGTCCATTCCCTGTTACACGTACTAGTATCAAATGAATATTCGATTCTCACTTTGTCCAAAAGATTCCCACTTCGCGCAGACACATTTACCTGTTCGATAAACCACCAAATCTCTTGCGCAATTCCAGAATTCTTCCGATTCCTACTTTGCGCAGAATATATATGTTCTGCGCAAAGTAAGAATCGGTACAATTCCGGAATTGTCCTGCGCAAAGTAGGAATTCTCACTTTGTGTTACAATTCCGGAATTGTACCGGTACAATTCTAGAATTGCGCAAGGGATTTGGAGGTTTATATCGAACAGGTAAATATTTCTGGGCAAAACTGGAAGTAACAGGGCAATGGTTTTGAAATGAGGAATCTGTATTTTTGACAAAATTACGGCCTTATTAAACTTAGCAGTTTTTCGGGAATGATATATGATTTCAAATTCTGATAACTTTTTCCAGTATTTGAGCAGTTGATCTGAAACTTGTACATATGTTACAGAAATATGTAGATGTGCCTTTTGAAGAGGAAAATATTACTTTGTCAAAATACGATTTTTTCAAACTCAGAAATTTATAGGTATGGTTAAATGGCCGTATCAAACAAATAAATGCAAACATATATTTGTTAAACGCACTAACATCTAATTATTCTCAATTTGTCCCGATTCTCACTTTGCGCAGAGACAATTCCGGAATTGTCTTGCGCAAGGTAAGAATTCCCACTTTGCGCAACAAAGTGAGAATTCCTACTTTGCGCAGGACAATTCCGGAATTGTACCGATTCCTACTTTGCGTAGAACATACATATTCGTCATTATCTTGAATAGCAACCGATAGCACCATAGGAGACAATTATGCTGAACAGTGATAGTGCCAGTACTCAATCCCGCTTAACTCCATTTGTCAAGTTGGAAATAAATCGAAGAATCTTCAATACTTTTGGATCTATGCAAGCCTACCGTCATCCAATGACTTTGACTAGACAGGCAAACATTTTCGCACGTTCATCATGACTTGTTTTGGTTGAGTCCGCAAAGGTCATCAAGTGGTACAGATTTTGTGCTTGACATTTTTATTGGATCTGACTTGTTGGGAAAATTATGTCATATTTTCCCGTTCTTCCCGAATCTACAGACTTTCCGATAGAAATCAGTGCCCAGGTATTCAAGCAATCCTTATTTAACGAAGTCGTTAGTCAAGCATTCGTGAAGACTATTTAGGATACATAAAACCTAAGTCATGTATATGTTTTGCCAAAAATGTGAGGAGCGTTTGAGCTGCTAAAAGCTACTCCCTTTTTAAACAATCTCTGGTAGTGTTTTGCGTAGATGAGCATTGGACTTGAAAATGTTACTTCTCGTTGACTGTTTTGAACAACTTGGTCCTGATGCTAATTTTATGATTCAGTATATATGTATTATGGTCGATGTACCTGTTATGGGGGTGCTCCAGAATTCGGGGTATTCTGATAGATTATACCTCAGATTACCTCTCCTCTAAAAATGATTAGTTTTTGCAAACAGAAATTTGAATCAGCATGTTTCATCATACACTAATTGACGCGCGAGAGCACGTTAGTTTTGACGTCATCCCTGACGTCGTCGTTGGTGAGTGTGGAAGCGGCCATATTGGAACACTGCAAAGTTTGAGGAAAGTACCGACGAAGATAACACGGCAATTTATTCAATTATGAACTTTTTTTCTGATAATTCAAAGATTGTGTTTACATCCTAAAGAATGACAGGTCTCTCGAAGGCAGTTGTTATCAGCAGGATCTGCAGCTAATGCATTTTCCGGGTGATTTCTTTAATGTACCCCGAAAACCGGTGCCATTTCGATGAGCAGATTCAGCCGAGAGTCTGTTTGGATTTGATCGAGAATGTAAACATGGAGACATACTGACATGTAATGTAAGTTACATATTACTAAACACATATTTTATGTACACACAGACTATCATGTCCTGATCTTTGTTTTATCACACAGTTTTTATGTTGCAAGCAAACGTTAATACCCCCAAAACTGGTACAGCCATCATATATACAATTACTATGGTAATTTTGTCTGATCACATGATCCTTCTGAATAAAAAAGCAGTTTACATACACATCGCTGGAACAATCTATAATATTACATGTATTTACATCCAGAAATAGATTCAGTAGACATCAAACGTCAATCAAAGATATGCCAAATTTAATAAAATCATGTATAATAAGGAACATAATAGATATCATGAATATTCATGACTTCTGTTGCCCTTTATTAGACATAAGATTGAGTAACGCCACATGGAAAAAGGCACTGTATACACGGAATAAATGACTTGAGAATAATTGTATTGTTTTAGAAAATCTGAAGTTTCTTTTCAGTTCGTAATGCCATGCTCTGACACCAAAGACGCCATAAACCTGTTACCAAGCAACTAAAAAGTCATACTGATGTCAAAGTATCGTCATTGAGACGTCATTCTGCCAAGGCACAATAGTTGGTAATTCCATAGCTCCTAAGGTAATTCCATAGCTACTATGGTAACAGGTCTATGGCGTCAGCTCACTTATGATTCAAAAGGAGCATGGCAGACAGTGTATGCCATGCTCCTCTCGAATTATGAGTGAGATGCTACCTAAAATTCATACAATGGAAACGTGTGATTTTCTCAAACCTATAGTTCATTCTTTAATAATTTAATTCTCTCTTTGTAACGCTTGAGAAAAGCATGAAGATAGATATGGACTGCCGAGACATCCTTGCTGAATGCTCAGTGCCTTGTTTTAGTGCTGCATAGACATAAGAATACCGAAAGACTCTCGAGTACATTTCGTGGATGCGTTGTTACTTACACCTTTCATTTATTTATTTTCTTTTTGTTTTGTTCGCACAAATCGAAGAATTTATAACATTTGTATGTATTCATGCCACATTGACGGCCCCAAGAGCTTTATGAAGTCTTGTTGGGGGCGCCAAGAATTCCCTGGGATGATTTAAAATCAGATCATTCATATCCATACTTCTTTAGAATTGAGAGCGCCGTTGATAAAGGAGATGTTACATTTTCAAACGTTTTGTACGGAGAAACACTTCTTTTTGTGGTCGAAAAAGCCAGTTTTTTGTGGTGCTAAAGCTTCTCATACTTTTCAGCACAAATATCAGCACACTTGAATTCATGTGTGTTAGAAAACTGTTAACGAATCTTTCACTTACGACGTCGCTAACTACGAAACTTTGATCAATTGGAAAAAATCAAGGCCATTGCCGGACACTCGTGTTTGGTAGCCTAATTCTAAATCATCTTCTTTTATATTATTTGGACCCTTTTTGATACTAATCAGTCTTTGAATCGGCTTATTACATGTAAAAGTAAAAAATTACAGTATGCTTTTCTCTGGTTTCGTCACCAGATATTGTTAGGGCCACTGATGAGGCTTTATTAGCCGAAACTACGTAGTCTGGCACATGTTCCTTCATCTTAATGTGTCCTCTGCTCTTGAAGGAACTTTTACGTTTTCAGTTTTATCTTTTGCAATGTGTAGAGCTATGTATTAAACTGGTGAATGATTATTTGTCTCACAAAGAGTATTAACCTACATATTCTGATTACGATATAATAAACAGCAATGAAGACCCTGATCAGGTCACTTCTTTTTGATTCTGCACTGGATCTACTCAGCTGCCAAATACCAATATTTTATGTGATTCATCTGCTCAGAGGCTGAATTGCAAACCTATATCTTTAATTTAAACGTACCATAAATCATCTTGCCGCAATAAAAAATGAAAACGACATGCTCATTATAGAATGATTGCTGTTCGATCATATACGGTGACTACGACGGCTTCTAGCAAAACGATCAGTCAAATACGTAATCTTCTATACGTCACAACATAAAACCTAAGCGTACCTTATTATACCTATATAGGGGGTATATAGTTTTTGGTTTTTCCGTTAATATGTTTGTGTGTGTGTATGTTAACATTTTTTCTGTCACAGATTTCTCAGGAACCACAATAGCTAGGATTTTGAAATTCGGTACCAACGTTGGGTATGACTAGTTGTACTGTGTAAGAGACAATCAGCCTTCTCCTGCTTATCATTCCCTTTGTTTGTCCATTTTTTCTTTCTCTCCAATTAAATTTCTGTCACAGATTTCTCAGGAACCACAATAGCTAGGATTTTGAAATTTGGTACAAACGTTGGGTATGACTAGTTGTACCGTGTAAGAGACAATCGGCCTTCTCCTGCTTATCATTCCCTTTGTTTGTCCATTTTTTCTTTCTCTCCAATTAAATTTCTGTCACAGATTTCTCAGGAACCACAATAGCTAGGATTTTGAAATTTGGTACAAAGGTTGGGTATGACTAGTTGTACTATGTGAGAGATAACAGGCCTTCTCCTGCTTATCATTCCCTTTGTTTGTCCATTTTTTCTTTCTCTCCAATTAAATGTCTGTCACAGATTAGTCAGGAACCACAGTAGCTACGATTTTGAAATTTGGTACAAACGTTGGGTATGACCAGTTGTACCGTGTAAGAGACAATCAGCCTTCTCCTGCGTATTATTCCCTTTGTTTGTCCATTATTTCTTTCTCTCAAATTAAATTTCTGTCACAGATTTCTCAGGAACCACAATAGCTAGGATTTTGAAATTTGGTACAAACGTTGGGTATGACTAGTTGTACTGTGTGAGAGATAAAAGGCCTTCTCCTCTTATCATTCCCTTTGTTTGTCCATTTTTTCTTTCTCTCCAATTAAATTTCTGTCACAGATTTCTCAGGAACCACAATAGCTAGGATTTTGAAATTTGGTACAAACGTTGGGTATGACTAGTTGTACTGTGTAAGAAATAATAGGCCTTCTCCTGCTTATCATTCCCTTTGTTTGTCTATTTTTTCTTTCTTTCCAATTAAATTTTTGTCACAAATTTCTCAGGAACCACAATAGCTAGGATTTTGAAATTTGGTACAAATGCTAGGTATGACTAGTTGTACTTTGTAAGAGACAATCAGCCTTCTTCTGCTTATCATTCCCTTTGTTTGTCTATTTTTTTCTTTCTCTCCAATTAAATTTTTGTCACAGATTTCTCAGGAACCACAACAGCTAGGATTTTGAAATTTTGTACAAATGTTGGGTATTACTAGATGTACCGTGTGAGAGAGTATTGGCCTCATTCTGCTTATTATTTGCTTTGTTTGTCCATTTTTTCTTTCTCTCCAATTAAATTTCTCTCACAGATTTCTCAGGAACCACAACAGCTAGGATTTATAAGGTTGGTACAAATGTTGGGTATAACTAAATGTACAGTATAAAGGACAATTAGCTTTCTTCTGCTTATCATTCCCTTTGTTTGTCCATTTTTTCTTGCTCTCCAATTAAATTTCTATCATAGATTTCAGGAACAACTACACCTAGGTTTTTGAAATTTATTACAAACAACAGTATGACTAGTTGTATTGTGTAAGAAAACATCAGCCTCCTGCTCCTTATCATTCCCTTTGTTTGTCCATTTCTTCTTTCTCTCCTTTAAAATTAAACTTTTTCTGTCCAAAGATTTCTCAGGAACCACTACAGCTAGGATTTTGAAATTTGGTGCAAATGTTGGGTATGGCTAGTTGTATGGTGTAATAGAGTATTGGCCTCCTGCTTATCATTCCCTTTGTTTGTCCATTTTTCTTTCTCTCCAGCTTATTTTTTGTCACAGTTTTCTATGTTCCTATGAGAGCCACAGTCTTCAATTTTTGTTTACATCTTGAGAATGGCCAAGTTTATTGTAGGAAAAAAAATCAAAATGCTAAGATTTCTTTTGGCCTTCATTTTTTCCTTTTTTCCATCTCTATCTCCAATGGAATAAATGGTAAAATTTATGTTAAAGATTACTCAGTTTGCTATGTGACTAGGTTTAGGTATAGGTTTAAATTGACTAGTTGACATCATCTGGATGCTGCCGCTGACTTTAGGTCAAGGTCACTGACATAGAACTTTATGTAAATTTGTGTTGAAATTTTGTGTTAAATTTGTATTTTCTTTTGTTAACATAATTTGCATATTTTAATGGAACCATTGTGCATTTGTCTAAAGGCCTTCCACTGGATTTGTAATAGATTGTCCATTCATATGTCTGTTATTTAACATTTGCTTTAGTGTGTTTTTATTAGGCGATGGCGCTGGCCGGGGGTATACGTGAGCCTATGCTCACATGCTCTTGTATCCTGTGCAAAAAAGCGAATACTCAGGGCAATATGCGCATATTTATTCTGTTCAAAAATACCAATGACAATACCCAGCAAATGCCACAACTAGAAACGCAATGCAGGAGGCACACAATGTTGGAACCGTGAATATTGAAACTACATTGAGTCATTGTCATGATATGGAATCAATGTTGATCGAATATTGTTTCACTGTTGTGTGGCAACTGGGCAATCCACATAAAACACCTAAAAAAAGAACATATGATGAATACAAAAGACAAAAGAAACAACACATTTGCAATGACAGACACAGTCTGACAAAGGGTACCACAAAAGAAGAACCGCTTTGGAACGATATAATAAGAGATCAGTAAGAGTCAAGTCTGGTAAACTCGGACGGTGACATTGTTTCCTTTATATGTCAATTGTTTGGAATTAAAACAAAAAATAATTGGCAAACAATGGAAAGCCTGATGAGACGGCCCATAATCTGAATTTTCACTGTTTGCAATGGTATATCCGGATTTACCCGCTGTCCGAAGTAACCCGACTCGACCCTACCTTGCATACCATCTTGGAAACCATCTTAGCTAGCATTTCTCCATATCAACATGAATAGTGCAAGGTCAGCTAGGTTGCACAAAACCGATTGTTTCTGCGGATGTAAATACAGGCACCAAATCCTCATAAAGAGCTGCTGCAGAAGCAGAAATACATGTAACGTAGGCGTCTCGCGAGGCTCTAATGAGGATTAACAACGCACGCTCTTTTCTCACCCATTGGACAAGAATTTCTCACCCATTGGACAAGAATATCACTTTCTAGAGGTGTCTGAGATTTTTCTATCTCGGCCTGCTATATCAGCCTAGGATCAGAAAGCTGTCTCAAATTAATAACACTTTAATTCAACAAATCAACTTACTACCTGTCATGTTAATAGCATGCAGAATATGAAATTGACAGCATGCGATGCACAGGAAACAGGAAGTGTCACTGTAGATTTCTGATTATCTGCCAATCATGAAAAAAATGCATGTACAAGGTGAAATTAACACACATGTCAACGTATTAATAGAAATTTAGCTTCAAGTTTATATGAATGGCTTCAACAAAGAGTTAAGGTATTCAATGAATATTCTGTTCTATAAAATATAATGGGTGAGAAAAATAATCAATGAGGGGGTTGAGGCCTCGACAAGGAAATCTCAGGCTCGTTTTCAGATTATTTAAGTCTTATGCTCGGCAAGCCTAGCATAAGACTAAATAATCTTGCCGAGGCATGCCGAGCATAAGACTTAAATAATCTGAAAACTAGCCTGAGATTTCCTTGTCTTGGCCTCAACCCCATCATAGATTCTATTAATCCCTTTCTGGAGGTGTCTGAGATTTTTTCTATCCCGGCCTGCTATCTCAGCTTAGGCTCTGAAAGCTGTCTCAAAATGCCAATCATCGCTAAATAGTACAGCCGAATTAATTACACACTTACACTTGCAGGTAAATTGCATGCAAAATGAAATTGACAGCCAGTGATGTGTATGAGGTGTCACTATAGATTTCTGATTAGCTGCCAGTCATGAAATATGCACGCACAAGGTGAAATCAACACACGTCAGAACTATTAATAGAAAATTAGTTTGAAATTAAAAGGAATGGCTTCAACAAGAAGTTAAGGTATTCAATGGATATTCTGTTCTATGAACTAAAATGGGTGAGAAAAATAATCGATGATGGGGTTGAGGCCTCAACGAGGAAATCTCAGGCTCGTTTTCAGATTATTTAAGTCACATGCTCGGCAAGCCTCGCATAAGACTAAATAATCTGAAAACAAGCCTAAGATTGCCTTGTCTCGGCCTCAACCCCATCATTGATTCTATTAATCTCAGAGTTGTCATCGGTATCGTCCCTATGCCATTTCTGGAGATATGTGTATGACGTGTTAAAAGTCTACGGCATACAATTATATAGCTCGGGTATGGACGGGGCGACAAATTTATTTTTATTACAATAAGGCCATATGCATGCTCCCTAGACAAGGAGTCCTACGAGTTTATTTCCTCAGCTACATGTACAATGTATCTCATGATGCTGTGTCTCTATACATTTAGGATGTAATCTTGTCTACATTGCGAAATAGGCATGATTGTTTAATGATTTATTTGATGCTTAACATCCTCGGTAAACAGCTATGGTCATGTCGAGACGGTCAGTTAACCTAACCACATTATTCCTGGGCAGGCTTAGACCTCCTAAGCGGTTAACCAGTACTAAGTGCACATACTTTCGCCAGTCACTGACAACTGCCCTTCTTGAATCAGCGGAAGGAGAAACGAAAGTATGTGGCCAGACCATGACCTCTGACTTATGAGTCAGGTGCCCTACCGATTGCGCTACGCGGCCCGATTGTTCATACATGTACAACAAAATTTTAAGTACGCGCCAGCGTATTCTAAACTTATCCTACAGGATGACAAGGGAAATTAGTTGAATAAACTATTTTTGAAGGATTAGAGCCTCTATATAGATGATAAATCACCTCCTCCCGCAGTTTAAACGAATATAATATTCAATCTGAGGCGAAGTCAATATACTGCCTGTTATGAATCTAAATAAAATGAATCTGAACACTGGAAACCTCCACAAGTATGCCTACAGGCATTGAACATCGACGGCCAGTCAGCGTTGTTCTGGTTAAAGCTGCCCTGCTTAAATGTTATGTTGACAACTGGTTTAAGTGTAAACAGATACATGTACACTTTCCGAAGAAGCAACCCTGTTTTTTTTTGTTTTTTTTGGCCTCCATTCTTAATGGGGTTTTGACAGAAAGAATTTCCTTTCTTAGGAGCAAATTCTGTTTAGTAAGAGTTCACCGAATATTGTTACAGCTTCTTTGTTCAGGGAAGCAAGCAAGGAGTAACAAAAGTTGTTCCCCTTAGCAAAAGCGGCGAAAAGCATGGCTGTGTATCGATGCACCTTAAGCCATCCTAATATTTAGGATAACTATGGTAGTTATGGTTCCTCCCATGAAGAAATTGCACATAATTACGTTACTCCCTGCAGATGCAATATGCAATTAAACAAGAAAGCAGCGTGGAGGCTTGATAAGTTGTTTCTACCACGTGCAGAGATATGAAAACTATTAATTTTATAGAGATAAGAAAAAGAATATCACATTATTAGTGCCGTGAGAATCGTTAATGTCATATCTTGCCTTTGGTTTAAGAGTGGGCTTATCATTGGCATTGCGTCATGCAAAAATTTGTTTTAAGCTACATGTATATACGCGAACTGCGTTTCCATAGACCTGCATTAGTGCACGCGCAGGCTGGACAGAAAATTAGCAGTTTGCTCAAGCAATGCTTTTTCAATTTAAAGCAAATGAGCCGTGACACGAGAAAACCAACAATGTGGCTGTGCGCCCAGTGCAGACTCAGATCAGCCTGGGCTCCCACCTAGTTTGACTAGACTTTTCGTTGAGTGCTCAAAGGGTAGCTGAGGGTCTAAGCTACATCCATGCGGGCAGGGAAGACTCTGATCAGACTGGGCGGATGCCTAGGCTGATCTGAGTCTGCGCTGGGTGCACAACCACATTGTTGGTTTTCTCGTGTCGCGGCTCAAATTGTGAATTACATGTACCTGGCCATGTTTTGCATGATGTTGGCATACGCACCTGGAATATGCCCGAAAGCAGGGCGCATTCAAGAGCTGATGACTCATTGATTAGGACTGTCCTAGTTCAGTTTTGTAAGAGGTATAGAGAATCTTTTTCAGAGTACATCCAATGCATTTGTCAAAAAAAAAGCAAATTCTATCAAATATATACTGAACAAAAGTGAAAACGCTACAAGTGATTTGTCTTCAAAGTTTCTGTTTTGTGGAACCAGCAACGGTTCATGAATAAGAATGCATTTTAAAGTTAAATGCACGTGTAAGTCCATGACACAAGTGGATAGCTGTAAAACTCGTTTCAGATAAAACGAACACATTTCAAAGCGAACAGGGGTCCGATTTTCTGCTGTGCAAATACGGAACAGTGGATCAGGCATTTTAAACTTGATTTAAAAAAGAAATTCATGACACAGTTGTTCTTATTTTGCCTTGGGTAAACAACCAGTGTACCAAACATATTGCAAGAGAAAGCACATGTCACTATGTGTTTTTATGTCTTTGAAAATTAGTGTTGAAATATCGCTATTCTTCGAAAACACAATAAGAAACCGTGAACAATGGAAATTCCTATAAGAAATTAGTTTTCTTTCGTTTCCTCACGTATTGTCACACATTTGTTTGAAATTAATGACAGGTAAAGTGCATGATTTATTGCACTACAAGAAACAGAAAAAATCTGCTAAAAAATGATAAACTAAAGAAAAGAACGAAAAATGAAAGGACTTGGTATGATAAGGCCAATATTTGACCCCTAGAAAACTCATTTTTCAAAAGTCTTATTTCCATAATAAAAATGTATTCATATGAAAGTTCAAACATTGAATGTAACAGCAAACACAAAATTAACCAGTTCTTGCACAAAATATTTGTGATATTTGTACTGAACATACCCATACCCCCAGCGGATTCTGACGAATATGACGAATCTTGTAGCCTTTGTGGCTTTCAAAATATATGAGCCCGGCATCCAGCACATTTAATATTTTGTATGCATATAAAATTTTAATATATTTACATGCCATGAAAATATTAAATGTGCTGGAGACCGGGCTCAATGTTTATTTTTAACTTTTGTTACCAAACTGGCATCGTTTGGAACATTTCCCAAGCGTTCTCAACATAAAAATGCCCATATCTCCGCTCATAGACAAAATAAACATATGTTGTGGGTATTCATTTTCTTAGTTAGAACACAAGGAATAATCTGGTATACCTTTCATTTTGATCTGTTGGATTTTTTTGTTCAGCGTCTCTGGACTTGCAAACTTGAGTGGGTGGGGTACCTGAATCTTACATAAAAGCATTTCATCAAAAGCCTGTTGTTAAGAGCTTTCAAAAGTTATTGTAAATGACTTATTTCTTTAAAAGGAATATGTATTAGACTCAAATTTTCTCGCAATTTTCCTTCATTTTATTTAAACAACGCAGGCACCTCAGAAATCATGTTATTCTGAGAATTAACATGATTAACAGACACGAAACATACTATTTCTGCTTGTTCCCATATGCACAAATAATAAGCAACAGAAACCATGCATTTTAAGAGAATTTGAATGGGGGCCAAAAACGGCCCTTCCCATACCAGGTCCTTTGCTATAGTTTTAATGGAAAGAGAGGTGATTTATGATTCTGAAAAGTAAAGCTTCAATTTTCTAGTTTTATGCGTTATTTTTTTTTTTTTTTTGCTTTTTCTATCACTCTGGATGTAACGCTTCAGATCAGCAAAGAAATGTACAACTGCGCATGCGCATATTTGGTGTATTACAAAATATGCTAAAACTGAATAAGGTAAAATAACTCGGTTATGAAACGTATCAGATTCAGAATTGTTTTAGACATTCTCTTGTTGAATGTCTTGCAGGACTAAAATGTTTATATCCAGGCAAAAACGTATCATTGTGTTAGTTACAAACTGTCTTCTATAATATAGCGTTTTCAATTTTGCTCAGTATATTTACAAAAACCGTGGGTGGGTGTGATGTACAATAATTATACCAGAACGTGCCCGCCTGTACAGTTGGTAATTCACTCGGTAAAGCACGTACATTATCTCCCATAACTTTAATGCAACACAATTCTGAAATTTTGTGAGCCCTAAAGCGCTATGAAAGTCGCCGACAAGGTTCCCAGCAGGAACATGACGTCATAAATGACGTTGCACTGACGTCGATGCGACGTCATTACGTCGCATCGACGTCAGTAAGACGTCATTTCAACGTCAGGCGCCTGCTGTGGTTAACATTAGTTCAAAAATATTTTGTACGAGCTAAATCACATTAGTATTCGATGGATGGATGGCTGAATGACTTGCGATTTTACATCCTCTTCAACATTATTTCAGTTATATCAGGACGATGGGAGAGTGATAATGAAGGCCTCTGTGCAATGCAAACCCGTTTACGGTTGAAAAAAAATCAGCCTCCAGCGGGACTCGAACCCAGGACCGCTATTACATGTAGATCAGCAGGCCAGCGCTTAACATACTTATCTACTGCGGATCCTGCATTAGAATTCTTTTTTTTTCCCAATTCTCATAACTATGTTCCCCAGAAGGCTCAATGGAACGAACTTATGGTTGCACACTCCTGGCCCGAGTCTGTCTGTCGCCTGTGATGTAAGAAAATATAGCGAAAATCTGAAGATTTATTGCGGTTGCAAATACTGGTATTCTTCATCCCTAGACCACTGCCTTGAAAGAATCGTTCATTCAACGTCGCAATAATCTATCATAATGCGAATATCAAGCATATTTTTGTTAAAACGACAGATAACGATCATGAACTCATACAATCAGATTCTACATCCTGCTCTCAAAACCAAGATGGAAGTAAGTATACATTGACAATAGTTCATAAAGACATGCATGATAAACCGAATAAAGAGCTCTTTCCCAGACAGGTGGTCATTCACCTACCCCAAATGAAAACAAAGCTAACTTCTGTTTTACCTATTTTATATTTTAAATTACAAAACAAACCAGAAAGCAAAGTGGGCAGCTGTACAGGTGACCTTATTGCCAGAAGACTACAGACAAGCGGACATAAGAACACATTGATGCCTCACAACAGAAATCCAAAGCAGATCATCTCATAGAGTCATTGCGCGTTTTGTTTCCATATCTGTTAGTCAAACATTGACGAGTTGTACGTAGCTGTTGAAAAATTACTGCCTAATTCAGTGTTAGAATATTTATGAAATGCGCTTAAATAAGAGGCAACGTTTTTGTAAATGGTGATGACTGCCTGTAAGTTATTCCAAATCGTTAGAAATTGTCGAGGTCACATGTCATGCTAGCTACTCGAAACGTTTGCAAAAACAACAATGTTTCGGAAGATGACTTTTATGTAGTAAAAGTGCTCTTTTGTTACCAAATTTGATCCAGTGGCTGTTTGGAGACTTTGAATTACACATAATTTACAGTAAGATTCCGATAACTTCAACATACTAAAAGGTGTAATGTTGAGAATATGTCACCTGCCGATGATGTAATCTGTAGGCCTTACGGATGTATTTGGATTCTAGCGCGAACTATTCAAAACTAGCCAGACTGAATCACTTGTAGCACCTATCACTCCAGTTACCACAAAATTAACGCGTACAGCGAGCATCATACGACACATGCGAGCGACACGCATATGAGGTACATTGTACCAAGAGGATCAATACTATAGATACCTGTACGTGTACGCCTGTTGACGGGTATCGCATTTGACACACCATGCGTGTAGCTGGCATGACGTGTGACCTCGAAAATTTCTAATGACTCACAGGCAGCACCTCCCGATCATTTCCAGCCGCAATAACTATTCAGATTTTCACTATATTTGCTTACATCACAGGCACCGCCACCAAATTGCAGGCACCTCCAGCCGTTGTTTTGAAGAATCAAGCCTTATTAGTAGTCAATCGACATTTATATTTGGGTAAGGAGGTTACCTTAACATCAGTGTGACCTGAAAAACAGATTCGTATGCAAGATCACTGCATTCAAGACCAAAAACGGCCGAATTCTCTCTGTTTTGAGTACTGTGGGCTGACAGCAAAGCCACTTCAAAAGTCGTATCTTTGGTTAATATGGAAAGTTCTGGAGGATATGACGTGCGACAAAACTTTATGTCTATAAGGGTCGAATAGCACTTTTTGATTTTTAATATACTCCTTGGTTATTTTATATTTTGTCAAAAAAGAGGAATACCTACCGTTTGTTGATATTTTTTTACAGTCACAGGCAGCTCCAGATGCCTGTCACATCTTTTTATCAATACCTCAGCCGGAGGTACCTGTGATAGTTTACCAGGCGTGTTAAAGGCGAAATGCGAATACACCTTCAGGGAGTTTAGTTTTCTCGGTGCAGCCGAGTATAATTTCAGTTTTGTTCCACATTTCACAAGATTTCATTGGTCAAATAACGCGTACGTCAAAAGTTAGCTAATAATATCGAAGGTCAATGAATATTTAATATCTTCGTTTTTGTACTGAACTGCATGAATACTAGCCCTCTATCAGATGTTAATTCAAAATGTTTCTCTTGCTTGTAAATTTACAATGGAAAGACGCAGATATTTAAAACTTTCTTTTCTTCAGTGTAGATCTACTTTCGATTTCTACTTGCAAACAAACATTGCGTCATGTTCGTAACTGTTTTGGAATATTGTCAATCTCAAGACTGACCACGGTCCATTTTGGAACTCCAAATTGGACAGCTCAGTCTTGAGATAGGTCGTTGTCGCTACCCAGTGTCAAAATTACGGTTGCGGGTGCGGTTGCGCTACCGACAAAGCGCACTTGAGTCATATTCAAGAAAGTTATTGTCAACTCTTCACCTAGAGGCACATTACAACACACACTTTCATTTAATCTGCGCCGATTATCTTTTTTGAAAGAAATTTCTTGTTTTTAATATTTGAGCTGCGACACGACAAAACCAACAAAGTGGATGTAAGCCCATCGAATACTCAGATCAGCCTGGGCATCCGCCTAGTCTGACCAGAGTCTTTGCTTTGCACTTAAAGGGTACCTTAGGGTCTGAGATAACTCCATGCGGACAGCGAAGACTCTGATCAGACTGGGTGGATGCCCAGCCTGACCTAAGTCTTCGCTTGGCGCACAAACCTCTGTGTTGTTTTTTCTCGTGTCGCAGCTCATTTTGATTCTTCTAAATATGGCAGTGTGGGTCAAAACTCGTAATAGAAAGAATAGGAAACTCTGTCCTTTTCAGAAGGAGAGGTTCCCTCGATTAGGGAAGCAAGCAAGGCCGAGTCACAAAAATCTCTCCCGCGGGCAAACATACATTGCGTTGTTCCCGTTCGATAATTACACTCCTTAAAATCTCTAAGTTTTGGGATAGATAATTCAGAGCAAACCATGTACATTGTAGATCCAGATGAGACTGCTTTTGAAGAACAGTCTTGTCAGGAAGGGCAGTCTGGTCAGGATCTACACTGTTTGTCTTTCCATCTGCTTACGACATTGAAAACCAAAGATTTCCATCAATGGGACAATTTACGGTAATTATTTTACGTGCCCCAAGTTTTTAAGCTTTCACGGACATGTATATGTCCACGTACATGTATATGAACGTTACAGGAACATGTAATGAAAACATAGGTAGCAATCTACACGTAATCTTTAACATTATGAATTTTGTTAAAGCAATAAAAGTGTCAAATAAATCAAACGACTACATATACAAAAAAAAATCATTTTCGGAGACGGAACAACATTTCTTTTCCATTTCACAAAGGTAGACCTTGAGAAAAGATTGATTAATCGGGCACAAAAATACTTCAAAAAGAAAGGCAAGAATATGGTAATATATTCAGTGTTTCAAAACTTCCAAACGTAGCTAAGATACGGTCTTTTGTAATAGCAACTTGAAGTACCTGATAAAAATGCGAATTTTCAATTCAAATGTAATTTTATTGAACTTTCTCGGAGCCCCGAATGAGTTTTTCAGTTGTAAAAAGCGCAATAAGGCGGGAAATAGCGCGTGACCAAATGTCAGTGCACTGAATTCGGTCATATTGCCTCCTAAATAGGAGTTTTATCTTATTTTGTTTGCCGGACAAAAACATATCTAACATGACTACATGTACATGTACGGGGGTAAACAAACCAAATTCCCTCATTCTCTACCATTGCCCTAGCACTTATGCAAGGGTTCGAGATAAGGACATTCGTCTTTAGGTCGAGTTATCTAACGTTAAAATTTAAATAGTATTCTAGTAAGTGGTTTAGTTGCCCTTTCTGGTTATATAAAATCCCAGTGGCATGCATCCTTTCACAGATAAGCACGTTTCTTTATCTGGTTATGAATGAAATAAAATCATATGCTTGCATGTTAACATTGATAATAAAATGTATTTATACAAATAAAACTGACAACGCATGAATATGACCATCAATTGAAACGCTGATACTGCCGCTGCACACAAGCAAAAGCGTTTAACATTCAGAATGTACGAGCAGGCTGATAGGGTCTGCACTGTTTCCTGTATAGTCAACAGGTTAAAAAGAATTAGTATGAAACACCTGCATGCATGTATTAAAATTTGGTTAAATCTTGATTTTGAAGAGCTGTGAAAATTTTATTTTCAACACTTTTTCGTCAGTCTCTTTACCAAAACATCGCTTGTGGCAACTAACAGACCAAAACCAAAGTTAACAGCACAACTTTCATCGTATAAGTTTAATACATTGGACGCATCGTATATATATGTTTCACACATAGAACACATTCGGGTCGCGGCCAACCTTACAATCATATGGTTTCTGCAGATCAAAACCGACATTCAGTTCAAGAAACCTGCGGTCGTCCTAAATTCCGCAAAGTAGCAAAGGCACGACCTTGCAGTACCTTGTGCCTACCTTGCGGTACGTTTTGCAACATTGCTTTGGCAGTACATGTACCTTGTGGTATTAAGTATGACCAGATAGCCACAGACAAACCGGAAAAGGAAAAAAATGGTAAAAAAATAAATAAAATAAAAACAAAATAAACAAAAATGAATATAAATGAATAAAAATAAATGAATAGATAAATGAATGAATAAAGCGGGCATATAATACCGTTCGTCTTATTCAATAGGACAATTGCATTAACTTACAATTTATTTATTACCTATCGCAATATCGCAGATAAACTATTAACAGCCATTTGATACGCATATTTCAGACTGGATTGTCAACTATATTCCTCTCGGACTCTTCTACAAAAATAATGAGATGCGTTTTCTTCAATGTAAGAATTTAAATAAATTCTCCATTATCTGTGATAGGAAAACAGTTTTTATGCGGCTACAACAAAAGTGCATGGGCTGTCACTTAAATAACAATGGAGTAAAGAAAGGCTAGTTTAATCGTATTTTATTGCAATAAGCATAAGCAACGGGGCTGGGCCACAAGTTCTCAAACTAAAAATAGTTTTGGCCTTTCCCCTTCAGTATCACAAACATCGCATGGTACCAGTTACCTCAACTGGCAAAAATCACGTTCACAAAAAATTACACATCAACATATGATCAAAGCTAAATACTATTCATTACCAATCATGCTACCGCAATTACAAAAGGGTAAATCTACAAGGCGCAAAAAAAAAAAAAAAAAAAAATCACTAGATCTTTTATTTATTTTTATGAATTCGTAAAATGAAATGTTGATGTTATGTATATTCGCGACTCTCATGCGTGTTTACAAAAAAAAAAAAATAAAAAAAAAAATAAAAGAATAAAAACGCGTATGAGAGTCGCGAATATACAAAAAAAAAATCACTATTATTTATTTTTACGAATTCGTAAAATGCAATTTAGATGTTATGTTTATTCGCCACTCTCATACGTGTTTTTGTTTTTTTTTTTGTTTGTTTTTTGTTTTTTAGGGTTAAAGACAACATTCATCATCAAAACATACCACAATTATCTAGGTTGCCAAAAGCGAACAAAGATCAACTGCTGTGTAGCATTCCTTCGAGTATGCCCACCATGCCGACATTGTTACAAAGTTACACGCGTTTTAGCGCAAAAACCAGCCGTTTTGGCGCCCGCATTAGGATTTACATCGTCTCAAAGCCAACTATTTTTGACCCGAAAATGAATTAAATACCAATTGACGATTTCAAAACAGTTAATGGCATAAAATCCGAAAAAGCATTGCTTCCGTAGTCCCAATTTCATATCTGTCGGTGAATGTACCCCAATACCGTGCGCGACGCCTGGTGCCTTCGAGGGATGGCGACAGACTTAGATACGCAACCACATTTAGAGGGTCAACGTTTGAAAAAAAAACAACTTCTAACTAGGAGGAGAAAGAAATTTATAAAACTTATATACCCCTATCGACAAGGGAGGTTAAAGTTGTCGTGCCGCGTAATGCAATCGGTAGTGCACCTGACTCATAAGTCAGAGGTCCTGCCGGGGTTCGAAACCCGGTCTGGCCACATTCTTTCGTTTCTCCTTCCGCTGATTCAAGAAGGGCAGTTGTCAGTTACTGACGAAAGTGTGTTCACTTAGTACTGGCTAACTGCTTAGGAGGTCTAAGCCTGCCAAGGAAAAGTCTGGCTAGGTTAACTGACCGTCCCGACATGACCATAGCTATTTACCGTGGACGTTAAGCAACAAATCAATCGGAGGTCAAAGTTGCTTCCCGTGAAAAGTATATACCGTATACTAGATAATTTTCGAGGTGTTTCATTTTTCGCGGTATTTCGCGGTCACTTAGAAACCGCGAATATTAAAATCGCGAAATAATTTCCTGTTTCGTACAAAGTATTTTCTGTAGGCACAGTGTTCATATATTTTGTTTGTGTTTGCTTCGGTAGTTGCTGGTACTCTCCACTTGAGCCAGTTCTTTCATTAACCTGGGGCGGCCCTGCCGCAGGTAAATGAAAGAACTGGCTCAAGTGAAAAAGAAGTAGTTTTGCTTTTCGCGCATGTTACTAACCGCGAAAATTAAAGATCGCGAAAATTATTGTTTATTTGTTTGACCCTTAACCGCGAAAATTTGAACCCGCGAAAATTACCGCGTATACGGTATTCAGCTTAAGTCTCGATTTCTCGTATCCCATTAATCCTACATGGAATGCATCCAACTTTTTACAGACATTTTACATACTTTCTCTGCTGTTAAGAGACCCAGTGAATTTATACAATTTTAAGTATAGACCAAAAATAGAATTATGCAAATTTAATTTCGTCGATATAAATGATCCTATTTTTATGAGAGACAATAATGGCAGCTGCCAGTGAGAAACGCCGCGGTATCTCTCGAGATTAGATTCTTGGCCAAATTCTAATCACTTATTCACACAAAACACATGTATGAATATTAATTCATTATTATTTAATGAATTTTCTCATACGTATCCAAGTTTATGACGTCGAGGAATTCTAGTGTTAATAAAACAGAGGTATAAACTGGAGCATATAATGAGAACGCCATGATTAAATTATGAACTGAGCGTGTGAAATGGAAAGCATTGCTTGTTGAAGAAAGCTCATTTCCATAAAAACCGTAAAAACCGTATCTCGGTTTTCTTGTAATGCACTGACATATTTAAATTGCACAAAGAAGCGATTACTTAATGACATTTGCATATCCAAATCCATATCAAACCGATGCTCTCTTATCCATCCGAGAGCCTTTTTCTTCGACCCTTGGGCTGCTATTGGTCTACAGTTGGTAGCCTATAGGTGTGACGTGAAAAGCACTATACATGTACTTATCATATGACATCGCATCTAGGAATGTAATAACGCAATGCATTGAGGCAAATGAGTACACTTTCGAGGGTTGGACCCAAGGCATTTTCATTTTTGCCTCCAAGGTCAGTGGGTGTCAACTCTCAAAGAAAAGAATTTACTCCTCTAGGAGCAAATTCTAACCTTTAAGAGTAGACCCCTTTTGGAAGGGATTCGTTCTCGAGGGAGCAAGCATAAAGTCATGGAAGTTGTTCTCCTTTGTAAAAATGGTAAGAAAAATTAAGATGAACCCAGAAAAAACATAAACCCCACCTGAAGATTATCACCGGACACGGTGCGTACATTGTAACGCTATATGCGGCGACGTCCATACCAGCGCCATGTGTGCCCCATGTAAAGTTTTGATCAGAAAATAACTGCTACATGTAGTTAGATGTATTTCTGTCATCGGCAAACCCTTGCATCTTATCGTCTGTTTTTTTTTTCTAACTGGTTTAATAAATTCTGTAATACATGAACATGCATAACATATACGTGCCTGGCAGATACCGTATACAAGATAATTTTCGCGGTGTTCCATTTTTCGCGGTATTTCACGGTCGTTTATTAATCTGCGGCGGCCCTGCCGCAGGTTAAAGAACTAACTTGTTCAAATAAAAAAGAAGAAGTTTTGCTTTTCGTACATGTTGCTAACCGCGAAAATTCAAAATCACGAAAATTAATGTTTATGTTTTTCACCTTAAGCGCGAAAATTCGAACCCGCGAAAATTACCGCGTATACGGTATGGACGATGGCATAGCTTCATAGGCATTGACACGTTTGCGGCTCAAGCTTGTTGTGCTGGGCCCAGGATTACAATCATGCTCTGTCATTTCCATGTTTGTCTCCCGTCTCCATTGGGGTTAGTCAATGGACTGTCTGCAGTGTCGTATTTTCTTGATTGCAGTTTTAATCTGAGCTATAGGATTTACCGGACTTACTGGATGTCGACGTCGACCAAGTCTTCATGACTTATACTTCACGCGTGTTGATATTTGTTCTCCCTCAGTTTCTTGGTTGGTCAGGTAGCAGGCGGCATTGAATTTGTAGGGATGATTTTGCCAATATTTGTTCAGGCTAGACATGGTCCCGATGGCCTTATTAGGTTTAAGGCTTGATAGTCAATTCGACATTATCCACATTACCTTATTATATTATATCACACGTCCAGTACCGACCGGTAGACAATATTAGGTCGCCGTAGTACCTTGCATGGCAGGTTAGAGCCGAGAAATACTTTAGACATTGCCAAGATGGCTATTTATGTTGTTCGACAGTTTGGGTTTAGACAGTCTATCCGGCATTGTTCAGATTGCATTAATCTGAGATATAGGTTTGGCCTTACGCTGTTTGACTGCTTTGAATTAGACAGTCTATTAGACATTGTACAGGTGGCCTATTATCTTGGAAGCCATATGACAGTTTTAAAATGTAGGTTCGACATTGCCCAGAAGGCCATATGAGCTGCGACGTGACAAAACCAACAAAGTGGTTGTGCGCCCAGCGCAGACTCAGATCAGCCTGGGCATCCGACCAGTGTGATCAGAGTCTTCGCTGTCCGCATGAAGGTAGCCTAGACCCTCAGTTACCCTTTAAGCGCAAAGCGAAGACTCTGATAAGATTGTCCGGATGCCCAGGTTGATTTGAGTCTGCGCTGGGCGCACAACCACTTTGTTGGTTTTCTCGTGTCGCGGCTCAATTATTATCTTGTAATAGAGTCTTAATCTGAGAAATAGGTTAGACATTACTAAGATGGCCTCATATTGTTGCTTGAAAGTTTATCCTAGACAGTTTATAGTTGACTTTACTGTCTTATCTGCCAGTGGATAGTCTGGTACACATCCACATGGCCGTAGTACCTTGTATGATGGTGTTTACTGTAAGATATAGGTTAGACATATCCAAGATGGCCTTCCTATGCTGTTTCATTTTTTATTCTAGACAGGCAGTTCGACATAAATGGCCATGATCATATTATTTTATATGACAATTATAATCGGGACAGTCTGTTAGACATTGTCCAGAAGGCCACATTATCTGGAATGACAGTTTTACTTTTGACATTTTAAAGACATTGTCCATATGGTCATATTATTTTGTATGACAGTTTAATCTGGACAGTCTATCTGGCCTTATTATCTTGTATGGCAGTTGTAATCTGGTTAGTCTGTTATAGATTGTCCAGATAGTCGTAAAATCTTGTTTGACATTTTAAATCCGGACAGTCTGTTAGATAGATGGACGGAAAACTTGCAGTTATTTGTCCCTTTCAATAGTATTTTAGTAATATCAGGACGATGGAAGTGTGATAATGAAAGCCTGTGTGCAATGAAAACCCGTTTACGTTTGAAAAGAAATCCGCCTCTAGCAGGAGTCGAACCTAAGGCCGCTAGATAAGCAAGACAGCGTTTAACCCACCGAGTTAACGGTGCTCCTCAGTCTGTAAGACATTTCCTAGACGGCCTTCATATCTTGTATGACAGTATTAATCTAGACAATCTGTTAGACATTGTTCTGATGGCCTTTTTTTATTATATGACAGTTCTAATCTGGATAGTCCTGCGACATTGCCCAGACTGCCTTTTTGGTCTCGCATGATAGCTTTAATCTTGAATGTCTTTTAGACATTGCCCAGATGGCCATATTATGTTGTATGTTAGTTTTAACTGGACAGTCTAATGACATTGCCCAGGTGACCTTTTTGTCTTGTATGACAGTTTTAATCTGGAAAGTCTGTTAGACATTCCCCAGATGACATTTTTATCTTGCACGATATTTTAAATCTGGACAGCCTGTCAGACGTTATTCAGATGGTCATATTATTTCGTATGATAGTATTAATCAGGACAGCCTGTTAGATATTGGTCAGATGGCCTTGATATCTTGTATGACAGTATTAATCTGGAGAGCCTGTAGGACATTGCCCTGAAGGCCATATTATCTTGTATGACAGTTTTGATTTGGACAATGTGTTAGACATTGCCTACATGACCTAATTGTTTCAAATGACAGATTAAATCTGGTGAGTCTGGTAGACATTGTCCAGATGCCCTTATTATGTTGTTTGACTGTTTAATCTGAACTGTAGACATATTATCTTGTATGACAGTTTTAATTTGGACAGTCAGTTAGACATTTTCCAGAAGGCTATATTATCTTGTATGACAGGTTTAATCTCGAAAGTCTGTTAGATATTGTACAGAAGGGCATATTATGTATATGTAGTATGTCAGTTTTAATCTCGAAAGTCTGTTAGACATTGTCCTGATGGCCATAAGTTTCATTCTGGATAGTCTCGTAGACATTACTAAGATGACCTTTACATATTTTATTACAGTTTTAAACTGGTTATACTGTTAGACATTGTCTAATGGCCGTTTAAGCTTGTGTCACAGTTTTAATCTTAACATTCTGTTAGTCATTATCTCGAAGGCCATATTATCTGGAATGACAGATTGCATCCCTGTCTTGGGGTCTATATCTGTGTATCTAGAATATTTCTAAATTGTCAAAATTTATTTCATTTACGTTTTCGGACAAATGATTTGGATACTTTGACAACTTTAACGTTTAATCTCGACTGTCTGTTAGACATTGTCCAGATGGCCATATCATTTTGTATGAAAGTTTTAATTTTACCAACCTATTAGGCAATAACCAGATGACAATACTATCTTGCATGGAATTTTAAATCTGGATAGTCTGTTAGACATTATTCAGATGGCCTTTTTGTATTTTACGGCTGTTTTTATCCGGGATATAGGTTAGTAATTGCCAAGATGGCTGTATTATTTTGTTTGACAGTTTTAGTCTAGACAAACTTTCGACATTGTAAAGATAACCCTATTATCTTGTATGACAGTATAAATCTGTTAAAATAGATTAATATCTTGTATGACAGTATAAAGTATGAATCTGGGTAGTCGTACCTTGTGTCAGCTAGTCAGTGTCTACATGACCGTTGTACCTTTTGTGACAGTTTTAATTTAAGATATAGGTTAGACAAGTCCATATGCTGACAGTTTTATTCTAGGCAGGCTCTTCGACATTGCCCAGATGGTCCTATTACCTTGTACATGTATGACAGGTTTATTCGGATAAGTCCGTTACAATTAATCAGTACGGCCCTATTATCTTGGAAGACAATTTTATTTTTTGATAGTTGTATTGGCATACTGTAAAATATAGTATGGTATGATGGGTTGGTATGTGGTATGGTATGAAAACTCTATACCATACCACATACCATACCAAACAACCATACCAAAAGTATTATTGACCTGTAGTTTAATCTAGATCTGTAGTCTCTGAAAGTCATTAGCAGTCCGACCTTCATAAAAGCATTATATCCATTATTATCAAATACATGACAACAATGTTAACAAGATCACCCAGAGGTGATCTTGTTAACATTGTTGTCATGCATTTGATAATGATGGGTATGATGCCCAAATAATACACTTGGTATGGTCGTTTGGTATGGTATGTGGTATGGTATAGGATTTTCATACCATACCACATACCAATCCATCATACCATACCATATTTTACAATATGCTAGTTGTATCAGTCTAGACAGTCTGTGCATAAGAGCCAAGATGACCATATTATCTCGTATGAAAGTTTTAATCTGGTTTGTATGGTGGCTGGTTTGTGCCATTTCGTCTTTTCGTCTTGTCGCCGCGAAAAGACGCCAGGCGAAAAGACGAAAAGACGAAAAGACGCCATGCGAAAAGACGAAAAGACGAAAAAACGCCATGCGAAAAGACGAAAAGACGAAAAAACGCCATGCGAAAAGACGAAAAGACGAAACCCGCCACGCGAAAAGACGTAATTTCAGCGCGAAAAGACGAAAAAACGCCATGCGAAAAGACGCCATTTGAAACTCTTACTTTGTCGTCTTTTCGCGTGGCGTCTTTTCGTCTTTTCGTCTTTTCGCTTGGCGTCTTTTCGTCTTTTCGTCATTTCGCATGGCGTTATTTCGTCTTTTCGTCTTTTCGCGTGGCGTTGTTTCGTCTTTTCGTCTTTTCGCATGGCGTTATTTCGTCTTTTCGCCGCGAAAAGACGCCACGCGAAAAGACGAAAAGACGCCATGCGAAAAGACGAAAAGACGAAATAACGCCACGCGAAAAGACGAAAAGACGAAATAACGACACTGCATTTTTACTTCCTTCTCTGTAAGGGACAACACCTAAAGGAAAGAAGGAAAGACGTTGCTCCTTTTGGAGCAAATTCTTTCGTGTAAGAGCAAACCCCTTTAAGAAACGATTTCTTACTAGGGAAGAGGAAGTCACAGAAATTGTTCCCCTTTGTAAAGATGGCGGAAGGAGCATTAGCCAAAAAGAGCAGTCTGATCAGGCTCTGTTCTGTCTTTAGAAAACTATAAATTTGTTCAAATTATTGGTTAGCTGCAGGTTAATGTATGCCATATTCATATCATGTTTCATTGTTTATATACTGAACGCCAAAAGAAACGCATACAAGTTTAGGTTCAGTTTTCTTCTGTCAACCGATTTGTGGTTTTAAATGATATATAGCAGAAAACACTACTGACGTCTGCCAACAATATAAACTTATCTTCTTGCAAAATTAAACTTGGATTAAAGAGTTATCTCAATTTATCGTGAAACATTCAAAGTTGTTGTAAGAGTTGTCTTTCCTTTGGCGGTATAACAAATTGTTTCCAAAACACGACTCTGATGTGTGGTTATGAAAAAGACGTCGGTTTTATTACCATGGTATTCTTCTAAGGAACATGACAGCGGCTTGAAGTTGAACACTTGTCAAATTATCTCCCTTGCAATTAAACAAATAGCAAAATAGGAAGTCCAATAACATCAAAAGTTCTGCAGTGCTACGAAAAATTTCTTTGCAAACCTTTTTATTTTACTCTTGTTAATTCATTTAATCTCTTCGTATGAATGGTTTCTGTTCTTTTAAAGAAATACAGGGTGTTAAAAGGTCTATGGAAATCCAATGGTAAGCCAGTGTTACTGTTTCTGCTGCCAACTTTCACCTGATTGTTTCTCTAAAAAGCAAGGCTCGACTGCTTTGATTTTTTCGCTATTTCTTACCCTTGCCGCGAACGTTATGCCTGAAGAAAATAATTAGCTGAGCATTATATGGAATTTAAAACTCAGCTTCTGAAAGTATGGTGACTTTAAGTTTAACCCCATCAAAAAAGCAAGCGTTCTGGTCTCTAAAGTTTATGGAATATCGATGCGTTAAGGTGCTCACTCTGTCGGAATATCATAAACAAAGAAACTCAAAATGTCTAAATAAGAGCATATACCTATAACTTCAAATAAATTGGGCGTATACATTGTATGCGTTTCTTTTGACGTTCAGTATATAAACACTTGTAACTTTTCCTCCATAATTTGTGGGAGATTAGATTGTCAACAAGGTACTTAATCTTTTTTGGTAGTTTAAGATCAAAACGAAGATATAATTATGATGAAATTTATTTTTAGTATTTTTCTCCAAAACATAAGGACGGCTCATTTTCCTGTCTGTCCGTTCAATAGAAATATCATAATGACCTTCCTCATATTTTTGGTGATGTTTCCAAAAAAGAGAGAAAAAATCAGTAGCAAAAACTGCAAACCGTTATTATTCCAATTCTCTACAGATTGCATTCTGATCAGGGTCTACCCAGTTTAATCAAAAACACTTGTCTAAGTGTCTTAACTGTAATAAGAATAGAATATTTGTACACCTTAATTGCAAAACGGTACCATACTGACCGAAAATATTGCCGACTCCACATTAATTTCATAGTATGTCCTTATAATTCTTATACGTCGAAAAAGAACATCAAATAACATTTCAGGGCGAACATGATCAGACTGCATCAGGATCTGTGTTTGCAGTAGTCTGATATGAAGCTTCACAGTTTACTCAGACAAACTGTCTAAGTATATGATATCAATACATTTATCAACAGCAGGGTATTTATGTGTCGTTATTTCGTCTTTTCGTCTTTTCGCATGGCGTCTTTTCGTCTTTTCGCGTGGCGTCTTTTCGTCTTTTCGCATGGCGTCTTTTCGTGGCAAAAAGACGAAATAACGCCATGCGAAAAGACGAAAAGACGAAATAACGCCACGCGAAAAGACGAAAAGACGAAATAACGCCATGCGAAAAGACGAAAAGACGAAATAACGCCACGCGAAAAGACGAAAAGACGAAATAACGACATGCGAAAAGACGAAAAGACGCCAGGCGAAAAGACGAAAAGACGAAAAGACGCCACGCGAAAAGACGACAAAGTAAGAGTTTCAAATGGCGTCTTTTCGCATGGCGTTTTTTCGTCTTTTCGCGCTGAAATTTCGTCTTTTCGCGTGGCGGGTTTCGTCTTTTCGTCTTTTCGCATGGCGTTATTTCGTCTTTTCGTCTTTTCGCATGGCGTTTTTTCGTCTTTTCGTCTTTTCGCATGGCGTCTTTTCGTCTTTTCGTCTTTTCGCCTGGCGTCTTTTCGCGGCGACAAGACGAAAAGACGAAATGGCACAAACCAGCCACCATAGGTTTGTCTTTTAGACGTTTCCCAGATGGCCTTATTACCTTGTATGACAGTATAAATTTTGACAGTTTGTTCAGCATCGAACAGATGACCATATATAGTGTACACTATGACAGTTCTATTTTGCGAAAACTGTTAGACAACACTGTATGCCGGTGGCTATCAAAATTGTTTGGGCAGATGACAGTTTTAAGCTGGCCAAGACCTCAAGTCAAGCTTTGTCATAAACTTACTGTTCAAGGAACTATTGGTTGTGTCCCTTAAAATAAAAAAAAAAGCATACCAACGAAAATAGACAGAAGCCATTCTAACCAAGAGCTTATCACATTGTGTGATGTGCTACTTGTTCTAACTTATTCGTGCCTCAGTACATATTTTATAGAGACCGTCCGCCAAACAAGTGGTATAAATCAACCTCTAGAAGTATTTTATGTCCACAGTAGACGTGCTAATGGAGAATTTATGCTCCGCCAGGCAACTTTATTTTCTATTAGGCATTGTTCTCTCTCTAATGTAGTTTGTGGGCTATCAATGCCCATCCGTTCGTACACTGGCCTAGAAATGATCTTGCCTTAATTACTGTAAAAATTGGGACAGGGGTGTCAGAGGAAGCAGTGTCGACCCAGATCAGACTGCTCCAAATGGAGCAGTCTGCTCTGGGTCTACATTGCTTCCATTTCAATCAATAGAAATTTCAAAAATTGGCGAACAGTTAGAGAATTTACGGTAACTGGCAAGGTGGTCCAATATTTATGAAAAGTACGGTACTTCCATTAGTGGTAATCAAACTAATGGATAATATAATGTAAATGTGGGTTAGAATTAATATCTAAAAGTAAATAAGGCGTGAAATATAAATTACTCACACACACTGGCTAGGGAGATCCTTCATTATTGTTTGCCTGACATTTTCTTTGTATGTTTTATCAGTGTGCTTCTGTGGAACATTCTACCAGATCATCCAGAAGGATAATTCGCTGTTTGAAAATGCATCGCGGGTTCGAATCCCCAGTGGGGGGCAATCAGTGACTGAAAACCGCTGTCAACCCGGTAAAAATAGGGTAGTTTTTCGAATCAGGGAATGCTGCTGTGGACTCCGTAGTTTATCTGCTGTGGCGATCTAATATTCACTGCCCCCAGGGCCACTAGGCAATGGGAAGCCTTTACTCATTTTGTACATATACTCAACAGCAAAAGAAACGCATATTTTTAGTGTCTTGCTTTGCCCCATTAACTGTAATGATATTTTACTTTTAACTTAGTACTGGGATTTGCCTTTACATGGCCATAAGTTTTGCAACAATTTCTTGTCACAGTGCAATTCTTTGGAAAAAATATGAAGAATTTTGTCAAGAAGGCAAACTTCAAATTCTGGCTTACAGTGGCAAAACATAAAGTATCAATACGCTTTGCTGCATGTCAGCTCAACATGATGTTACCAATTGGAAAACGATATAAGACTTTTAAGAAATTGATCCTTATACAGTAAAATCGCGTATGCAAAAATCTGCATTTTCCAAAGCTTTTCAAAGTTATTGAAAATCGTCTGAATTATCAAATTATTAGAAAAATCTGGTGATTTGGGATTCAAAATGAGTAAAGCTATGAGCAACTGACCCGTTTGAAGTAAATTTTGGTTTGAAGTTAGCACGTATTTTGCTCACTTCCGGTTTGAGTTAAGAAATTTAAAAGCCGATGGAAATGTTTTCTTTGAAAAATCTTGTCTCCCGATTTGCTTTTCGTAGACTGCCCTTTATGATAAAGATGCAGTATGATTTTCATTCAGTTTTGCCCAGTGATTTCAAGTATCCAGCGCCCACAAGTTCAATCTGTGGTTGCAATATTGGAAGGACGTACAGAGTTACTCCCCTTTGTTAGCATACTCCGTTTGATTCTGGCCACTTACCCTTTATTTAACCTGGATTGGGGCCCATTTCCAATTCCAGTTCCTGAAAAATCCACAAAATTTTCTTTTGCTATCGCAAAACTTGCTTATTTACGGGATTTGCATAAAGGGGCATAACTTTGTTTGTAACGAGTAACCAATGCTGAAACTTCTTGATGATGTTTCTGAGACATTGTAGCGTCCCAGATAAAGAGGGCATCAGTTTTGGGGCCAGGTACAACTCAGTTCAAGGCACTAAGTTAATTGATCAGTATTTGTGAATTTTGAAATTGCCCCCTTGATTGTTTACGCTTTCCTTACGCATGAATAAACAAACAAATTTTCAATAAGTTTTGCGACGAAGTTTACTCTATGCATTGATAATATCTTCCCTGTTTTGCCAATTTAAGCAGATTTTTATTTTCACATAAAAACACCGAAAAGAAAAATATGCGTTATTTTTGCTTTTGAGTATATGTATAGCTCAGCACTAAGTTGGTCCTCTCATTTCTCCACACGGCTCTGATTCTGATGAATACAATGTCACTAAAATACATTAACCAGTTTTTAAGCTTCTTGAGGGACAAATTTTGATGAAGCTATACATAGGACGTTTGGATAGTCGCCAGTGTATAGTTGTTTTTTTCTGGACTTGTAAATTTTAAAAAAAATCTGTTAGCCGCGTCGTGTGGTCATGGCTGATCAGGTTTTGGTGTGTCTCCGAAAGAAGTAGCAGTACTCAGCATAAGACCTTTATCGTCTATTTTGGTAGCTGTTCGCAAAGATTCAGATAAGGGGGTGCGTATGGGGGTGGGGGTGGGGGTACTGAGGCTAATTTAAAGACAATTTTTCTTATTTCTCAACGAAAACATATGTTCTGACCCCTCATTAGAACCGTCTCATCGAGACGGCTCTAATGAGGGGTCACAACATAGGTTTTTATAGAATAATATCGAAAATTATCCCTAAATTATCTTTGTTACCCCTTCTTATCTGGAGCACTGTGTTATGGGCATATTTCAAAACGTAGAGTGGTAATGGAGAGACAGAAACAATCTTCTCCACTTCTTTCAACTGCTTTTGGATGGCACTCTTGCTGGACAGGAGTTGTTTCCCTTTAGATGCATATTCTCTGAAAGTAAACTGTAGCCATTGGAATCCCACTGGGCACACAATGATGAATCACCATTGATTCAACCTTGATTCAACGTCGTGACGTTGACTCAAGGCTGATTCAATGGTGATTCAGCTGTAGCCATTGGAATTCCACTTGCACACAATGTTGAATCAACATTGATTCAACCTTGATTCAACGTCGTGACGTTGAATCAAGGTTGATTCAACGTTGTGTGCTTGCTGGGGTGTAGGTTATCTCCTTCATTCCATTTCTTGCCTTTGCCAGTTTTATGCGAACTACCGATGTCAAGTCCATTTACCACTTTGGTGTGGCCAAGTGGTTAGTAGCCTACTCCCAAACTTTGAATCACCCAGTCGCGGTTTCGGGTTCTGCTTGAGGCGAGATTCTGTCTGAATCTAAAAGGTATACCTCATTGCACGGAACCATTCATAAGAACCCTCCCATCGTTCTGATATGACTAACATACTGTTAAAAAGGACATATATATATATAAAAATCATTAATAAAGAGCAATGGAAACAGTCATACGAAAGAAACCTACGCGAGCAAATTCTTTCCTTGAAGGGTGGACTCCCCTTGCCTCCATTCAAAGGGCAGCCAAAATGAAAATGGCAAAGTTGCTCACCCTGAAAGTGTACAAATGTAGTAGTGATAGGTATAAGATACACTTGTACTGCCTTGCGGTACAAGCCGGCTTTTATAGCGACGTGGTAGAGTGCGGGACTGTCACGCAGGCGGCCCGGGTTCAAAACCTGGCCGGAACTCTTTGGTTTTTTATGAGTCCGTTACATCTGGCGCCCAACGTAAATGACCCATATAAGTCTCGGAGCACATCCGTGATTAGATTAGATTCGATGAAACTCAAATTGAGATTCGGGGACGAATCTAAAATGGAGGGGGTGTATGTAGTAGTGATAGGTATAAGATACACTTGTACTGCCTTGCGGTACAAGCCGGCTTTTATAGCAACGTGGTAGAGTGCGGGACTGTCACACTGGCGGCCCGGGTTCAAATCCCGGCTGGAGCTCTTTGGTTTTTTATGAGTCCGTTACACAAATGTACCAATTCTTATCGTGGCAGACTTGAGACCCTTTTGGGCGGATCGCTGAACTTTTTTTGGAGTTCATTGCTCTTTCAGTAATATAAATTCGTGTTATATTGGATCGTTCTGCAAGCTTTAAAGTACAGTTTCTGTCATTATAAATGGCCGTGAATGGCGAGCTTTCAGTTGAAACACCTAAAACATTGTAAAAAAAGGATTGAAAAATGATTTGGGTCATTTAGTTGGCAACCAAAAAGACCAACTTTCGATGTGATAAAGAATGAACATCTGGTAAAAATACAATGTACAGGTTTGATGCCCCATTGATTATCTCGTATTTGTTCAAACTGCATTGGTCGACGAGGAACCAGTCAGAGAAATAAGATTGTATTGAGAATGCCATTTTGTGAACCTATGCTCCTCTTATATGAAAATATAAGCACATCGGTCCACTCAGACGTGAACACAAGCATATGACGAAAGGATTTTTAGCCCTTGCCCGTCTGTTTTTTTTCTTCAGTCAGAATTAATAAAAAATGTAGGTCTACAGCCGTTTCCTAATGGTATTGAACACACGGCTGTAGATCTACATTATTATTTTTTTTATATTTTCTTGTTTTGTTTTGATTCTAACTAAAATAAAGGCGAGCAAAGGCTAAAAAAAATCCTTTCGTCACGTGCCTGTGGACGTGAAGGCGCAACCGCTTTTCATAATGATTTGTAATAAGAAGCTGTTACATGTACCACTGAGAGGACTAGGTTTGGAAACTAGCAAAAGAAAAACCTAAGACTAGGCCAACATCAAGTTTGGCTGACAAACCTACTCCATTAGCGCTGGCAGTTTATCAGCTGAAATTGGATTCTTAACTACGGATTGTGAAATATTTATAGAAGGACATTAACACTTGATTTGTATCATTTCAATTAGCACTCATCTATTATTGAATTTTCACATATATGTTATCTCATTGTCATCTTAATGGCACTAGGCTCAGTAGCGTGAAACTAAAGTATGCTATGTAAGTCATATTCACATGCTGACTCAGAGCGGGTTCGAAACGTTGAAACAACTTTGGCCACATTTAATCAACATTTATTCAACTTTATTTCAACATGGTTTAAACGTTTAATACCATCTGGTATCATGAGAATAAACCCAGCAAGCATATAGCGTTGTAATGACGTTGTACGGACGTCGATGCGACGGCATCACGTCGCATCGACGTCAGTGCGACGTCATATGCTCGCAGGGAATACTGGCCATAAGGAAGTGGTCTTATCATGCTCTGTCGCGATTATTAATCAGGGTACAGTGGACTCGACAGTATCGGATCAAGTTCAATAAAACTCCTGTTTTGTTGTATATGAATGCTAACATTATGTATGTTATTACACATGACAATTGCAAAATATCCCTTCTATCTTTCCATGTCAAAATATTTACGAAATTTATTCCTTTAAGGGCAGATAACCTATCCAGATTTACAGGAGGGTCTTACGACAGTAACGAATCAGTTGCGACAGTATCGGATCATATGATATTATTTTATAAGAGAGTTCCTCCTAGGCGTTCTGCCAAACTACTTAGCTTCAATAACTTGGCTACATAAACAGTTGGACCTATTAAACTCTGAGAGGAAACTTTTACGGCCTTTCAACGATATTTTTCACGTGGCCCGTCACCAGCAACGTTAGCTAACAGTTGAATGTGTACAAATGTACAAGCATGTCAATAATTCTTAACTCAGTTATCCCATGCGCTCCTTTAGCACGGCACTACTCAAACAGTACAGACCATAATCTGACTTCGCAAAGAATACACCCTGATAAGACCGTAGCGTCTGATCAGGATCAAGAAGTTTATGGTGATTTTCCGCCTTAGCGCTGGAATATCAATGCAGAGTATAAACACTACATGGTCATTCAACGAGTGCTGCTGCATTAATCTGAGTCTACGCGGTGTACAAATGTCCAGCTGACGAACACAAAACATTAATGCGTTCACAAACATGCGAGCTGATGTCGAATGTTTAGCGGAAGCTTAGATGTGCTACGCATAACCGTCATTATCAGACGGTAGTGTGTGGGTCGTGAGATGGGGGATATTTTACAAAAAAAGATATTGTATTATTTTTTATACGGATCTTTTTTGAAAGAAGACACGGCAGTCATTCAGGTAGATGATTTATGGCTTACTTTCAGCATCAGGCCTGCATTTGACATAAAGTTTTCCAGCTAATGCCTGTATTTCAGTTCAACTTATATAATGATCCGTTACTGTCGCACATTGGTGCCCAACTTTTCAAGTCTCTAGCTTCATCAAATACTGGGATGTCACGAAAATAATGACTGTCTGCAATATGAGGGATGCCAGGACACATTACAAAGCAGACTCGGTTTCAATCGCCTATTTATAAAATTGTGCAAACAACCGAAATATGTTTTGGGAGTAACGAGCAACAGACAAAATGCAAGCGCCGCTGAAGAGGGGTCAAGCTTTCCAACAACTCTGATTTGTTTCACAGCCGCACATTTCGATTGAATTTTTCACCCTGCACTTTGTCATTGGTTTAACTCGATGACTGTAATATGATGGTAAAAAATATTTGCTTCATTTGTGAGGAAAATGGGTGATAACATAAGGGTGATCCGATACTGTCGATGATCCGATACTGTCGAGTCCACTGTATTGTAAAACACAATACCAACACAACAAACACAACATAACCCTATCGGACATCCTCGCTGATATCATTCAGGATACGGAATTGTCCGAAGTGTTACGATTGAACATAACCAAGAAGTTATTTTTCCTGTACGTGCGTGTTTGTGTAGGTTTCGGTAGGTGGGATGACCAGAGAGTGACAGGACAGCTTGTAGTACCGTTTTAGCCAATAGCGTATTAATTGAGCCCCTGATCAATAACACAGTATCCGAACTACATGTACAATCTCTTCCGGTTTTCATAGCGTTGAATCGAGAGTACAAACTTTCGCTCATAACCAGTAGTCGGAAATCATTATGTTTTGAGATTTTATCCCGAATATGCTGCGTCATTTATAGCTATTCAGCTTGGAAAATGTAAAGAGGTAAGTTTAATATAACTTGCTCTTCGGTCTTTTACTTTATTACCCTGTACAATGTCGTGTATGGGTGGGTAGTAATTAGTACAGTATTCAAATCGCCCTTGGCATGATTCTTAAACCATTTTGAGCATTTTCTTACATGTTTTATAAAAAATCTTTAGAATAAACGGAAGGCGTTATCAATCTACAGTTTGTTAGTTTTGATAAAAGAATGATAGCTAGGTTTTGCACGACACAATCTCGTGTTAAATTAAGCTGTTCGGACAAAAAAATCTGCGACGGCAAGGAGTTTTTCATTGTACAGGGCAATAAAGTAAAAGACCGAAGAGAAAATTATATTAAACTTACCTCTTTACATTTTCGAAGCTAAATAACTATAAATGACGCAGCAGATTCCAGATAAAAACTCAAAACATAATGATTTCCGGCTACTGGTTATAAGCGAATTTTGTACTCTCGATTCAACGCTATGAAAACCGGAGGAGATGGTACAGTGCGTTCGGATACTGTGAATAAGCACTGTCAATAAGCCGGTAGCATTTGCCTTCGGTCATGCCATGTAGTATTTGTGCCGTATTCCAAACTAGCATTTGACGTCCAAATTACGTCAATTCGACATCATTACGTCGCTTCGACGTCGTGTGTCTGCATGAACCTAGACGAGCTCTGGGCATGGTTAGGCGTTATTGGTATCCGTGTATTATTCACAGCAATACCAACGTTCCGATACAGTGTCTATGAAACATTTTGAAAAACCAATACTTGTTCAAGATAGTTGTGTGCTATAACCGCATACTATTTATAGGTAAATATCGAGTGCATTTTACGCAGTACGGTGGCCGAGTGGTTAAGGCGTTGGACTTAAGTTCCAATGGACGAATGTCCGCGTGGGTTCGAACCCCACCCGTACTAATTATTTTATTGTTTCTCTTTATCTCCTCAATTGAGCCCGTCTGCTAGAATACGTATTGTAACGAAATCTATGGTAACTGCCGTTAAATACAGTAAATAGGAGTAGGTATGCTCTCTTCTCTTTTCATCTTAAAACGAAACACCAAGGCCCGTGAACTTTTATTGATATAGCTCCGAGTCATCTGTCCGCTCAATGTTCAAGTCACCAACAGACAATATCAAAGAGCCGCGACACAACAAAACCAAGAAAGTGGCGAGTTCGTCCAGCGATGACTCAGATAAGCATATGCATACTCCCAGTCTGACCAGAGTCTTCGATGTTCGCTTTTAGGATAGCTAATGGTCTAACTCCATGCGGATATCGAAATCTCTGATCAGACTGGGCGGATCTGAATCTTATCTTGGCGCACACGGCACCGTTGGTTTTGTTATGTCGTGGCTTAAAGGTCCCATTGCTCTACCAGCATGAAAAAAAATATCATTGTATTATAATTATCATGAGGTATCGCTGCAGGCTTCTCAGTATAGATTACCATGAATAGCCAGCTTAAAAAAAAACATCCTTGAGTTTCACATATAAAGGATTTGAAAACTTATTTGGGTCATTTTAGTTGGCAACTAAAGAGACCTTTCGATTTCACTAAATTGAATAAAATTGTAAAAATACAATGTACATGCATGAAGCACCATTCATTATCTCGCCTGTGTTTATATAGCATTGCTAGACGGGAAACCAGGACAGGAAATTGTATCTTATGGGGCGATCCGTTATCTTTCAAAATATTATTTTCTCTACTTCTTGTCAGTAAATGACTCATTATATGCATATCATTCCATATTTTATTACCAAATATGAAGGTTGAGCCGCTTTTTACAATGATTTGAGTTTAAACACTTTTACCACTGATAGGGCTGTGCAGACTTTAAAAGGCTTTTGAAATAGAGATGGATCGATTTAGGCTAAAGAAGTATAGTATATGACCTAAATTAATTTTGAAAAAGCTTCCGTAAGCATTTGGATGAATTTTGCCCCACCCTCAACCAGCCCCCGCCCCACACCCACCCATATATATTTCTTATATGGTTATATTCTCCATAGCGCTATCGGTTATAAAAACGTGTACATATATACTGTACATACACAAATCGTGATGAAAAGCGGTTCAATCAACACGTTTGGTGATAAATTGTGGGTTTCTATGCATATATTGAGTCCCACGCCTAATAAATCGCGACACAAAATACGACATGTCCTTTTCTGGTTTCCCGTCTAGCAGAGTAACGTAACTATCCGACATTGTGAATCGGTCTCCAAGGTTGTACGTTGTATTTTTACCATTTTACGAAATCAAAAGTAGGTCATATTAGTAGCCAATTTTCAGAACCTTCTTATATGAAACTCAAGGATATTATAGTCAATTAAAGTTGGCTAATCACGGCCATTTACTGTGACGAAACTGTAGTGAGAAGCTGTCAACGATACCTTATGACAAAATATTTCATCACTGATAGAGCAATTGTGCCTTTAAGCAAAGGAGAGCAAAAACTGGACCTCCCTAACCTTCCACAAGCCGAATGTGGATTTCTCCTTTGTGCTCCGACCGAGGTTCGAACCCACAACGGTGAGATGCCTAATTTTAAAGACCCCCTTCCACTATCGGCAAGCTTCTCGCTTTAGTTTCGTCATTGTAAACGAGCGTGATTTACCAAAGTTTCACATTAGAAAGGTGATGCAAATGGTCAAATTACAAGTTACAAATATGGAACCCCCATTTATTGCCAAGCTTTTGTTTATATTCCATCGCTCCACAGGAACCGGGAAAAATTAAAATCATTTGTCTTGATTGAGTCTTTAAGAGTCTGCGCTCTTATCCACCAGACACCGTGAGAGGCTCACAGTTTATATAGAGATAATAATTTTTGAGCAGATTTGAGTTGAATATGCCCCTCTCTTTTCCGAATGGTAATCTACTTTTCAGCGTATTCCGTAAATATTTGGTTACCCGCGTACATGTAAATAGTATACCTGTAAACTACATGCAAATACTTTCTTTTATACTGAAATTTCATCATTCGTAAAACATGGGCACTGCCTGCTTGACTCAGAACTTTCACGACAACCGTAAAATACAAAAAAAGTACTGGGACAGAAGACAGCTCCGATCCGTCATACAGCCTCGACGGGGCATACTGTATCCAAGGGTACTTAGTCCATTCCGTTCCTTACGCAAACGTAATGAACGAGATGGACTTGGTATCCTTGGCTTGCGAAGGTGCACGAACATTTGACCGATGTTGGCATGATAATATGGACCGCAACATCACAGTGTGAGATTCATTTTGGGCTGTGTTATCAAGAAATCCCTTGCTGAAGATAGAGGTACCTGACATAATTTTCAAATAATATAAACGCAAATAAATTAAATAGCAAAATAAGGTCACATACAGGCTTTCAAGTGTCACAGAGGAGGAAGCGAGATAAAACGCTCGGAACCACGGAGGTACCAACTGACAAAAAATCATGGCCCGAATAGTACTCGAACCCAAGGCCTTTCGCATCCGTGAGGCAAGTGAGCTGTTGAGACATATGGTCGACCTTTGAAATTCCGTCCCTCCCCCTTCCCCGCTTAATTAGATTCCTCCCCGAATCTGCTTGGAACCACGGAGGAACAGACATCCATATTTTGATGCCCTCGGTCTTTGCTGTGGACCCCGACACTGGCGACCAAATGTCGCAGGGGAGGAAAAACTCGTAGCCTGACCGGGACTGGAACCCAGGGCCTCTCGCTGTCGGTGTGACGATTGAGCTGTTGAGCCAAATGGCCGACCACTGATATCCCTCCCCCTCCCTCTGCTGAATTACATCGTCCTCGAACCTGCTCTCAAGCATGGAGGAAGAAAAGGGGCATTCACTTTTTTATGCCTGCGAGCCTTGCCGTGGATCTCCTTATTTGCCACTAAATGTCACAGGGAAAGAAAAAAAAACATCGTGGCCAGACAGGGACTCGAACCCCAGGCCTTTCGCTATCGCTAAGACAATTAACCTGTTGAGCCATATGGCCGACCTTTGATACCCCCTCCCCCCTCCTGCTTAATTAAATTCGGCCTCGACCGTGGAGGAACGAACGGGACATTCACTTTTTTATGCCTGCGGCTCTTGCCGTGGACCCCCTTACTTGCCACAAAATGTCACATGGGAGGAAAAACATCGTGGCCCGACCTGGACTTGAACCCAGGGCCTCTCAGACTCACTGTCAGTGAGACAACTGACCCGTTGGGTTATATGGCCGACTTTTGATATAAGCACTACTTGGCAAAAATTAGGATTAAAAGTAGGTCCATTTTAGCAACAACTAGAAAATTGTGTCTGTAAGACACTAATGATGCCCCCGTGCAGCGCCTGTCACAGGACATGTGAACATCCCTTAAGTACCTTTTAAGTGCAAACACCATCTACAATGAATCCACTGAAAACTTTACACATACTTACACATACTTACCCCATAGTGCAAAAATGTAGCCCAAAATGACTAAGTTTAAAATAATTCCGTTATTTTTTATGCCCCCGTAACGATAGTCAGGGGGCATTAAGATTTGCCCCTGTCTGTCCGTCTGTTCGTCCGTCTGCCTGTTCGTCACGCTTTATAGTATAGAGTTTGTGTAATCAACTCCTCCCACAGTTTTCAATGGAACTTTTTCAAACTTTGCATACATGTTGTGGACATATTGAAGATGTGCATGTGGATTTTTGACGGAGCTCAAATTAATTTTGACAGAATTACGGCCTTTTGAACTTAGTCATTTTAGGCAAATTTTTGTATTTTAGGGTATAGAGTTTGTGTAATCAAGTCCTCCTACAGTTTTCAATGGATCTTTTTCAAACTTTGCATACATGTTTGAGACATATTGAAGATATGCATGTGGGTTTTTGTTGGCCCTAAAATTAATTTTGACAAAATTACGGCTTTTTGAACTTAATCATTTTAGGCAAATTTTTTATTGTAGGGTATAGAGTTTGTGTAATCAACTCCTCTCACAGTTTTCGATGGATCTTTTTCAAATCTTGCATACATGCTGTGAATGTTTTGAAGATGTGCATGTGGGTTTTTGTTGGCCCTAGAATTAATTTTGACAAAATTACGGCCTTTTGAACTTAGTCATTTTAGGCAAATTTTTGCATTGTAGATAATTCTGTCAAAATTAATTCTAGCTCCATCAAAAATCCACATGCACATCTTCAATATGTCCACAACATGTATGCAAAGTTTGAAAAAGATCCACTGACAACTATGGGAGAAGTTGATTACACAAACTCGAACGGACGGACAGACAGACGGACAGACAGGGGCAAATCTTAATGCCCCCCCCCTGACTATCGTCACGGGGGCATAACAAAAAGTGCCATTGTCATGTTAAAATTAAGACATGCAGGGCCTTTCTGGGACTAATTACACGCATAAGAATGCTATATCTGCTCCTTTTAAGCACCCTGAAAGTCTTATAGGTACTTACTGACAGAGTCACATTCCAAAATAATGCAAGTGACAGATGGGTCGATGATAAGATATTAAAGTTGGGTCTTCAGACGCTAAAGCATTTTCCCAGTTTATATAGTCAAAGACTGGAAAGTAAGAAAAATAGGACTGATGATGAAAAATAAGGGCTTTCTTTAGGAATATGGCCTTTTTGAATAAATGTTTAGAAATAGTAGGGAGGCCACAAAAAGTTTGATTTTTTAGGAATTTTCGGGACGCTTGTAACCTTGCATATACGAAAAATAACTTCAGGACCGCGAAGCGAAAGTGAAATACGCGTACATGTAATGCGCGCATCTGCTCAACAATACCCACTGTTCACGACTATGAGTACTAGGCAACGGATTAAAATCTGAGAACTATTTAAGGTGACTGGGAACAACTCCATGTTTCCCTGTCGCTTTTAGATAGGGAGACACTTTTGTGACTTCCCATCATTTGGCTACATTGTATCCTGGATATTAAACCCTTCTAAAAAGGTTCTAGTCTTACGAATTGTCTCATCTAGGAGAAAATGTTGTCTTTTACGAATTTATCCCTGTTGAGAAAGGAGTAAAAAATGAAAATGGTAGAGTTGCTATCCAGTGGGCACACAAAGTTGAATCAACATTGACTCAACCTTGATCCAACGTCATGACGCTGAATCAAAATTGATTCAATATTGATTCAACTTTCTGTGCCCAGTGGAATACCCACCCATTCAGCTCAAAGAATGCGTTGGCTGCGAAGGTCTTTCATCAGTGCACGTGCGACACGGTTGTTTATGTGCACTTAGTACTGGTTAACCGCTTAGGAGGTCTAAGCCTGCCCAGGAATAGTGTGACCGTCCCGACATGACCATAGTTGTTTACTGTGGACGTAAAGCAACAATCAATCAATCAATCTGATTATTTTACATGGTATAGTCATGTTAAAAGCATATTTAATTTTATAGGCGGGTAAGCATGATGTATATTAACCCTTTTGAAGTTCTCGGAAACTTCCGATTGCTTAACGAAGTAAACAACAGAAAGCGAGTCATCTGTTTTTATGTATCAAATTATTATCAACATAAAGGGATATTAATAACCTTGACATGTTACATACCAGCCATAAAAGCCAACGTGAAAAGTCATTCCTTACATTAGCCACACAAATACACCATAATGTGCCTATGATAAATGTGCCTGTCGAACTTATGTGACAGGATCATTAGCCCGAACACTGTGCAGCTTATAATGGATGAGAATATGACATTGTTTGCACACCATCAAAGGCTTTCTGCGGCTGAGGTCACTTTGAAGCTGATGCGATATGAAACACTCTTCCTTTCATGTCAGCTAGCCCCGTAGGTGTTGTCCTAGTTATATTCATCATTTTCTTTGCTTTGAGTATAAGATTCCTGTGATATGTTTTGATATGAATTGTCGTACGATGTACGAAATGAGCCGCGACACGAGAAAACCAACAAAGTGGTTGTGCGCACAGTGTAGACTCAGATCAGCCTGGGCATCCGCCCAGTCTGGTCAGACTCTTCACTTAGCGCTTAAAGGGTAGCTAAGACAGTAAGCTACCTCCATGCGGACAGCGAAGATTCTGATCAGACTGGGCGGATGCCCAGGCTGATCTGAGTCTGCGCTGGGCGCACAACCACATTGTTGGTTTTGTCACGTCGCGGCTCAAATATTTGTTACCTTCTCAAGCAATACAGGGCACACAACTTTGAAATAAGGGAATTGGGGAGGACGGGGGAGGGGGTGGGTGATTTTGTAATCGGTCTATCTGTTTATTCTGCAACACCTCCTCGCGACGATTTTGTGCTGCAGGAATGTCTGCACTTTCAGACACTTTTAGAAAGTTTTAAAAGAATGCAAAGCTAAAATAAAATATGATAGAGTTAAGTTATTAAAAATGGTGAAAGGCAGATAAAAGCAGGTTAAAAACAATGTTTCTTGAATTGTCACAAAGCAGGACTGCCACTCTAAAGTGATCCAGACTACGCAGAACAACAATATCCTGGCACCACAATCAAGATGTGTATATTTGACGCAAAACCAGGGGTGGTTGTGTCTTGTCATTCTGGTGGGTTGCTGGAGGGAAAAGAGACATACCTGTTAATAAATTGTATAAAGCATTATCAGACTTGCATAGGATTTTTCTTTCTTCACATCATGCTTCATATATCTCGCAATTGATCAGCTAACTCTAGATGCCGGGTAACTTTTGATATTTGTGACATATTCTTATATTGAGTTTGGACATTAAACTCACAGTAGTTGCAGACTAGTGTTGAGTTTGTGATTGTAGCATATTGGAACTTGTAGCGGTGTGTTTATCAGCGACTCATTGTAGCATATCGGAAGCTGTAGCGGTGTGTTTATCAGCAATGAGTTGTCAGATCACAAAGGACTCAGTATCGCACAATGAACCACCAAGGACAGTAGTTAACTTTTACGCATGTGATACTACTATGTCGCTATATTAGATCACGGTCTAAGATACTAGTATTTGTGTTGCAAAACTTCTTATATGTATCCCTAGCTCCTATTTAGAATTCGGAATGTCTTTATTCAATGGTTTACAATGTAAGAGAAAGATGACTTCCTTATTTGCCTTTCAGAATATATATTAGGGTCGAGTCTGATAAATTCGGACAGCAGGTGAATTCGGACACAATCACATTGTTTCCTTTATATGTTACTGTTTGGAATTATAACAAAATTTATTGGGCAAACAGTGAAAATCCTGATGAGCCGTTTGCAATGGTATGTCTGGACTTACCCGCTGTTCGAAGTTACCCGATTCGACCCTACATTTGTTATGGTAAAAGAGTAGTTTTCTGAATTTCATTTTGCTTCCTCTTACGTATCTATTTGTGTGGAGAAATGCGCTCAGTTCGAATTTTTGATGCTCTATTAATACTTATACAATTTTTAAATCATTATACGAGTAGCTTGGCTGGGGGATTTTTTGGCTGTGACGTCACTTATAATAATAATAATAATAATAATATAATAATAATAGCATTTTTAGTAATTCTTTACTGCAGCCTGTGCTAAGTGCCGTGCGGCGAATGTTTCATACTTCGAAAATTTTTGTGTTCTGGCCAGTCTAGGATGGCTATAGTTTGTATTATCAACTCCTCCCACAGCTTTTAAATACCCAATTACTGTACACTATCAGTGGCATAAATTTTTGAAATATTTTATCTTAAAGTGTCACCACTGGTAGGACTACGGAGACTTTAAAGGCCCCATTGCTCTATCAACATATTTTATCGTGAGGAATCCCAGCAAGCTTCTCGCCATCGTTTCATCATTGTATATCACCATAATCAGCTTCTTTTGATTTCATACCCTTTAACAAAACGGTTAAATTGCGCCTTTATGTTGTACATTCAGTACAATGTATATTCATTATCCCTCTTTTATTTTTGTTCCTTCCCTCAACGGGATACCGGAAAAGGAAAACTCTCTATGCAGCTGTTTGTTCCTTTTCAAAAACATGCCCCTCCGACTTTTTGCCAGTTATACGATTCAGTATATGCACACCAACCCACATTTTATCACGAAACGTGCAAGCTGTTCAGTGTTTTTCATAACGATTTGTATTACGACGTTTTTCATACTGATTTGTCTTGAGAGGGTTGAACCACTTGTAGGACCATGGCGGCTATGACTTATGCTTTTCACAAATGTATCAGGCTTACTGAAACTGAGCATGTGCACTTTTTGACTGAAACTGAGCATGTGCACAAGGAAAAGAAAAACAGATAAAAAGTCATTTGTTGACAAAATTATCGCCTTTTAAATTTTAGAGTTCTTGCTGATACAGGATAACATGTTTGTAGCTCCTTTAGGTAGCTCTTTCATAAAGGAACAAATTCTTTCCTTTCAAAGTGCACCCCTACTGAGAAAGGAGGCAAAAATAGTAGAGTTGTTTCCTCTGAAAATATACCTATTCACCTTAGAGGTATTTTGGCAGTGGATGATTTACTACACTTTAGGCTCGAAATAACACCCCTGTTCTTAAAATGCAACGTCCCCGGGGCGTTTAATAGGATTAATTCGGTATGTGTTTGAAGAGAAGAGATGCTGTTGACAAATGACGACTGTTTCGACCTTTGGAATGTTACAGATTCTGGTTACCACAGAATGGCAACTTGTTTAATCATAGAGGATGGCAAATTTGTATAGTCAACTCTCCAAACGCCGGGTTTTAGCAATTCAATTTAAAACTTTTTACTGACATTAATTAAATCCTAATGAAGATGTGCATGTGCCATTTTGTAAAGTAAAACTATTTTGATTAAATTATAGCCGTTTTAAACTTTAAATTTTGTCAAGGTATAGCTAATATAGGAAGGAAATGTTTTATTATCAACTCCTATAGCCTATTGTTGAAGCAATCAATGTAAAAAGTGGGGTTGTGGGGAGGGAGGGGGAGGGAGGAGGGGAGTGAGCGTGGGGGACAGGTACAGCGCGGGGATAGCTTATCCACATGTATATTAACATAACCTCCGTCTACAAAAAATAAAAGTAGTTCCGGCACGGAAGCGATCATCGTGAATAGCACAACTTATTTCCATTCAGTGTTTTTCTCATTAAATATGAGAATTTTGTAAATGATGAAAGAGCCCCAGAGACAATGTGTCTATGATGGTGTTGTCAATCACTAGGCAATCAAGAAACGTGTGCTTTACACATTTAACTTCAACTGGAGTAGGAATACTAATGACAAAACAAGATCTACTTTGTATGCTAGAAAAGAATTCCTATGTGTAGGAAAATAAACAAAATCATTTATCAAATATTGTTTTCTGTATTTTTCCATTGTTTGACAAATTTGTCGCAAACTGTGTTTTTGTTGTCCTGTGATAACAGTTGATGTGTGTTCAGAAGGAAAGAAAGTTATCTGGCGTATGTGACACGGTTAAATGTGTTACACAAGTATCATTCATCAACTTGTACCTGAACATAATAACTTCTGTTTGTAAAACACTTATCAGTGTTTTGTATCCATCAATTAACCGTCTTATCTGTTCAGTCATCTAAACATTTATTGAACATGTATTATTATACATAGGAAGTACATGTACCCATGTATCCACTTCGCACACAAAGTTGAATCAACACTGAATCACATCGTTTATTTAATGTTTTGTGCTGCTGGGTAGAATGTGTCTTGAACTTCTTAACACTTTAAGTACCAGAAACGAAAACAGCTGCATTTCTCTAGATCTACACTGTTTGCCCTCTAGTCTTTGAATTTTCAAAACGAAACCTTTTTGGAAAATTTGCAATCGTAAATTTTGTCTTCTGCATTTGGCGCTTAAAGTCCTTCCCAGTGGTAAACTCGTTTATAAAAAGCAGTTCAATCATCACGTTTGGTGACAAAAGAAAGGTTGATGTGCATATGGCCTGTCATTGAAGTCTCCATTGTCGCACAGTGGTAAAAAATATCTAAGCTCAAACCATATAAAAACGCTTCAGCTATCACTTTTGGTAATCAAAAACATATACAAAAAACATATATTGAGCCATATACAAGGCAAACAGTAAAAGGAACATGTTTCAAAAAAAAAAAAAAAAAAAAAAAAGGTCAAATTGCTCTACACTTTCTGGTTCCCCGTACAGAGATGAAATATAAACAATAGCGGGACAATTAATGGGGGAACTCGCCAGTACATCGTATTTTTTACCATTTTAATCTAGTAAATGATACCGAAAGTAAGCTTTTAAAATTGAAATTAGTTTTCAAACCATGTTATGTGAAACTCAAGCTGGGGTATAGTTGGTTAATCACAGTCAGTTACAATGACGAATCGATGATTAGAAGCTTGCAGTAATACCTCATGATGCTGATATAGCAATGGGGCTCTTAACTAGCGGATATTATCGGGAACAAATAACTAGACACATAACAAAAAGTTTTTTTTTCTTTCCCGTCGGGTAATGGAATATAAACAAAATCGAGACGAAGCCTGTACGGTAAATTGTATATTACTATTTTTGAAATTAATGTTCTCGAACGTAAGCCATTCTGGTTGCCAACTAAAATGACCAAAATATCCTTTCACTCCATTCGACGGTAAACTCAATGATGTTTTATCTTATTTAAAGTTGGCCAGTTACAGTCATGTACAATGGTGTGAACAACAGTGAAAAGATTGCAGCCATGCTTCACGATAGAATATAGTGACTTGGAGAGCAATGAGACCTTTAATAAACGAAACGATACAATGGATTGAAGCCGTGTTAAGAATACCCTTGTGCTAGAAGCAAGCAATGCAGCATGTAATCGTATTCACAACATGAGACCAAACTTTATCAGCAGCAATTCAATAAAATAGAAATTTATAATGCTAATTAAAATATAACGGAAAGATGAACTTTATGAAGCATCTGTTTTTGATTGTATCATTATTAGTTATATTAAACGCACGTGCAAAATAGATTTTAATTTTACATTTCTCAAAAATTAAGATTACCTTCTCCATGTTTCGCCTGCTGTTTGCAAGTTGTAAAAAAATGTTTATTTGGTTTTGTTCTCCTAAAAGGAAGCAGTTGTTGAAGGTCATTTAAAAGACTCTAGACTCAGGAGATGACTTACATATAAGCGTTACGCTTACTGTCAGATCCTGTATTGCTTCACTCTATTATTCATATGTATGTATAAAATCTTTGAATAAAATATTGTTTAAACCAAAACTCTAAACATTTATTAAGAGTAAAATGAGCCGCGATATGACAAAACCAACAAAGTGGTATTTGCGCGAAGCGAAAATTCGAGGACCGTATACATAACATAACGTAACATACATAACATAATTTTATTCAGCATAAAGCAAAAACACAATGCTTATAGCCTACGAATCATATATACAGTAGTGAGGACATGCATACAAATTTACGAGGAGCGCAACAAATGGATCACTGTGTAATAATACTATATAATACCTATTTTCCTTAGATTCGATGCATGATAAATGAATTTAGCAACATTTAAGACAGCCTTTTTATTGGTTATTATACACTATCATTTTTTCTTGTACATCTTTACTGGACAACATAAAAATGACATTTTATTTGATCGTGTATACTGCAAAAATGATCTTTTTTGTGTTGTACAAGTAAAAATGATGAAAATCATCCTATTTTTCAATGATAACTTATCATACTTGCCATACAAGATCTATACAAGATCATTTTTTCTTGTGCAACTTCACTGGACAATAAAAGTGTCATTTTATTGTATCATGTAGACACCTCATCATTGTCACTTTTTCTTGGTCATCTAAAATTGTACAAGAAAAACTGATAGTGTATACGGCCCTTCAGACACAAGTTGGGCAGAGCCCAGTCTGATCAGAGTCTTCGCTATGTGCTTAAAGGGTAGCTAAGTGTCTAAGCTAGCTCTATATGTTTACACAAGAGTCCACATTGTTTCAAAGTCACCTGAGACTGGAGCCTGAAATAGAAGCTAGTATGTAGTATGAAACTAAGAATGCTTGTTTAATTGGTGATCGCAGTTGCTAACACAAACCAGTTAACCACTTGTTTCTCGTAAATTCCCCCAACAGCGAAAAAAGTAAGATACTTTTTCTAAGAGTTATTCAAAGCAGGCCCCCAAACTGAGTTTGTGTTATACTTACATTCCAGACCTTGAAGTAATGAATTATTTGGTACAGTTAGCTACATGAAGTCCTACACTCTTCCAGTTACTTATGTTAGATGAAAGAAAGAACTCGGAAATACTACATGTAATACGTCTTCGCCCTATAAAAACTGTTACGGGCCAACAAATTGCTCAGGATTCATAGAGTGTTTATGCCAATAGCAAAGTCTCTGTTCGGACTGCGTGCATATGCGCTGACTGAATGATGTCCTCCCGCAGGCACATGCCATAACATTCCTTTAAATGTGAGGTCAAAGTTATAAGCCAGAACTTGAAAACTGCTTTCGCTCATTGTCTTGTCAGAATATGTGCACTTGTTCCTGGCAATAACTGATTCTTACGTCTTTAGGAAGAAATGACCAGAACAGACTGACATACGCACTTACTGGTATGGGTATGCGATATTTGCATGTTTCTCACGACTTGACCTAGAATCCAAGTTCTGAGTTATTTACGAGGTAGAACGGCATTGATATGCGCGTGACATTAAGAAATAAAAGGAGCATTGCTATGTGCGCGATGTAAGGGAGCTTAAAGCGTATCACTATGTGAGCGGTATTATGAAACATATAACGCATTGCTGTCTGTTCGCGGCATTAGGAAACTTATAGCGCATTGCTATCAATGCGATACAAGGAAACATATAGCGCACTGCTCTGTGTGCTGCATTAGGAAACACATAGCGCAGTTGTATATGTACTATATTGGGAAAATGCGCATTGATATGTGCACGGTATTGGGAAGAAAATAGCAACAAAATCATGAAAATGCAGCAAGAGAACCATTAACCATGCCTAGACTAGCTTGATGCGCTATGCGACCATGGAGGTCATTCTTCTTCTTATGATTTTTTTATTTATTTATTTTTCTTTCTTTTAAAGAAAATTATACAGTTTTAAAGAAACAACTCTGCCATACTCATGTTTTCCTCCCTTCCTCGTATGGATCAACTCTTTAAGGAAAGAAACTGCTTGCCTTGACGCTTGAAGCAATTATTTTCTTTAAACATGTTAAGAGTAAATAGGGTCCTTCTGTCATTTTCGTGTTTGCCTCCCTTCTTAAAGGGATTAACGTATGTGCTTGCATAGACCAAACTCTTTTCTATAGAACAGACCCCTTTTCATTAATTGAAACAAAACGTCAAAAAAGCTCAATCCCCTCGAAAAAATTGGTGGAAAAAACACGAAGTTGTACCCATATGCTTTACGAGTACATGTCCTATGCATACAGTTAAATGATATACATGTCGACATATGATAATATAGATATAACATTTAAAACGCAAACATATGATTAAGCTTGGACGAAATATTTTTAAATTTTGCAGACGTAAGTTTTGTCTCCTGCATTTTTGGCACTTTATGGGTTGTAAAATGAGACAGTTGGAAAGAATCAGTAGCAATGCTAAAGATGACAAATACTTGTAAAAGATCGAGATCTCTCTTGGAGGAACATCTAGACAACCTTATTATTCATGATTAAAACATGTGCATGTATATAAATGCTGATATCTTGCACAGCACGTTAGATTATAAAACATGTGTTTGTAATATCCATTCTATCATAAAACACGTGCAAAATATACTTTAATTACGCAGACTTGAGATGAAGATTAGATCCTCTTGATACCACCTGTCGGGGTACAATTTTCCTGAAAATATCATTCCAATATATTTTCTTGAATATTTTCACTTCTAATGATAATCTATTTCACAGCGAAAACATTCGTCTTTGCGATTGCCGTGACATGATTTCATTGAAGTCATAACTGCTTTGTTGTTTCGAAATCAGCCCCGGATCCAGGGGGTGGGCTTTGGGGCTTGAGCCCCACCACCCGGGCCTGGCTAGATTAAAATATATGTTGTTACCTCTCATTAGAATCGCCTCGGTGAGGCGATTCTAACGAGATATCACAACATATATTTCAAGGCCAAAAAGACATTAGCGAATATTCTCATCAAGTTGATCCCTAATTATGCCCCGCCCCCTACCCATACCCCCCAACACACACACACACACACACACACACACACACACACACACACACACACACACACATCTTGACACTTCCCAGCCCCACCAGTTATCCAGAGCCCCACCAGTATGTGGTGGTCTGGATCCGTGCCTGGAAATGGTCGTATTGGAGCGCCCTTGGGATTACATGTAATATCTGGCAGAGTATTATATCGCCCAATGTGCCAAATGTGCATGTTTCTTTCTGTTAAGTGCATGTATCAGAAAAGGATTTTTTTTTTGCCCCTTGCACAAATGACATGGATAAGTGAGGATTCAAGAGTGTGTCTGGGCTATATAGCGCATAATGTTGAAAATAGACCGGCTTTGCATTTACTAGCTTAATTTTTATAGCCCAACTTCTTGTATGTAATGTTCTGGTACTGTATAGACAAAATGATAGAGGCATTTATGATTTTATGCTGTTGAAACACATAACAATTATCGAATCTATTTATGAAAGATAATTTAAAAACCACACTCCGACGTTCATCTAATAACCTTTGAGCATTCGAGTATGAGGTAGTTTTTGAATAATTAGGAATGTGTAAGGCGTGTAATGGTTTCCCAGAAGTATTGTCGAAAGGTTTAATCGCCAGAACTGTCGAAAATGGATTGGCGTGTGGCTGTCCTGAGACATGAATGATAATATAATCAACTTGGAACCAAGTTTTATCGTGCCCTATAAAAATCTCTATTTCCAGACACACTTACATGTAGCCCATATCCTAGTATTTCTAAAACGAGCTTATTCAACCTTTAGACAACTGGAACGAGCGCATTTGTATTTATGGAACTGATTTTAAATTACAGTGTTACGCTATATATACGGAGTTTCATAGTGGCAGCAATGCAGTTTCTCACCCATTGGACATGAATATCTTCTTTTAGAGATGTCTGAGATTTTTCTATCTCAGCCAGCTATCTTAGCCTAAGCTCAGAAAGCTGTCTCAAAATGCCAATCATTGCTATATACATGTAGTATAGCCCAATTTATTACACATTTTAATTCAACAAATCAATTTGCTGCTACCAGTACATGTCATGTAAATTGCATGCAAAATGAAATTGCCAGCCAATGATGTGCATGAGGTGTCACTGTAGATTTCTGATTAACTGTCAGTCATGAAAAATGCATGCACAAGGTGAAACTAACAATCATGTCAGAACAATAAATAGAAATTAGCTTGAAGTTTATAGGAATGGCGTCAACAAGAATTTAAGGATTTCAATGACTATTCTGTTCTATAAAATAAAATGGGTGAGATAAATAATCAATGTTTGAGTTGGGATCTCGACAAGGAAATCTCAAGCTCGTTTTCAGATTATTTAAGTCTTATGCTCGGCAAGCCTTGCAGAAGACTAAATAATCTGAAAACTAGCCTGAGATTTCCTTGTCTCGGCCTCAACCCAATCATAGATTCTATTAATACATTGAATGGGTTTCCACGCCTGAATTTTGTGTCTTTTATCATTTTATTCAAATTTGTTATATCATAAGTAGGTCATCCCTGTTGCCATCTGAAACGGCTCAGAACATTTTCCTACACTTTTTATTCAACTCCAGGACATGAGGATGTAATTATTTGTTTAAAGTTGGCTCTGTCGGTCTTTTGCGATGACGAAACTGTAGTGATGGTTTTACAACGACACCTCATGACTGTTGTTATTCGGATCTTCGTAGTGATGTTCAACAAAATATCATACGAATGTACACCACGGAAAGATCGATTGGGCCTTTAATGATATTATGAATATCCTATCTCAAGTATTTGCGACTCTCGCACTGACATTTATAGAAGTCGAGACTGGTATAATAATCTCCCTATAGTCATGCTAAGTCGGGCCGCGTAGCGAGGTCGGTAGCGCGACCGACTCAAGCGCCAGAGGTCCCGGGTTTGCTACCTGATCCGGCCACTTACACCTGATTCAAGAAGGGCAGTTGTCAGTTATACATATGTATAGGCGAGAGTATGTGCGCTCAGTACTGCCCAGGTTAGGTTAGGTTAACTGACTGTCCCGGTATGACCACAGCTGTTTACTATGGACGTAAAGCAATAACACATCAACAATATAATTATGACCCGCCTCTGCCACCCGTCTTCCTAGATTGCACGGATCTGTTTGTTTCAAATACTTGTTTTTCTTTTGTTCCTAAGCTAGCAACGTTCATGTATACATATCTTAGGAGACGCGCAGCGTTGCAACAACATTGACTTAACGTTGATTTAATGTCATGGCGTTGAATCAATATTTATTCAACTTTGTTCAACAATGGATATAATTTCGATATATATTGTCAAATAAGGCAGCCACTTTGGCCCAGGGTCCAAGGTTATAAAACTTGGGTATAATCTCAAACTCAAAATAAAGCACACTGATTGGGTGCTTCCGAGAATGTGCTCGGAAGCAGCCAATCAGTGTGCTTTATTTTGAGTTTGAGAAACATGTACTCAAGTTTTATAACCTCCGGGCCAGTTTACAAGAGCAAGAAACATGTAACAGTCTGTCAGCACCATCGATCCTATCTTAGTACCAACCATTACAGCATTGGAATTTGCCGCCATCATGCAACCTGGACTATGAATTATTATCCATGTTTGTTAATAAAAATATAATCATCTGTATTGCAATCTTTTGCTCAATTAGTTTTATAATACACTTGGGCTGAGATCAGAGGAATGCTGTTTCTTTGATCTTTGGAGTTTGTTTCGAATTTTTTTCATAAGGAGGCCTATCACTATTTTGAATTATCTGGAATGCTGTTGAATATGACTGAGTTAACTCTGACCCATCAACATTTGCCGTGCCTCTTATCGCAGCATATTTTAAAGAAGGGATTTGGTCCCAGATGGGAGCAAAGTCTTCCTTTAAAGACTAGCCCAACTCCCATTCCAAATCCACCACCACCATGAAGAAGATCCAGGGAAAAAATACTCGGTTCAAGGTGTCCCTCTTACAAAAACGTCGTCCAAACCAAACTTATCGTGAACGTTCTGAAAAGTCTATAACTAATTACCGTAATAAGGTGAAGATTTGCCATAGCCTAGTAGCCGTAGGGGCAGTGGGGCTTAGAGGCTGGCTGTATCTTGGGCACAGCATATGAAAGGTGGAGCCCATCTGCCTTATTCTTCTCGGATTCAAAGCAGCTACCCATTTACTGCTGGGTTGACAGAGTTTTCTAGTCACCGGATGGCTAACGCCTGGGTTTAAGCTTACGACCTTCCAGCAAGATTGTGGCACCATAACTGAGTCGCTCAACCACTCGACCACAGCAGCTCTCTAATTATTACCGTAATTGTCCAAAAAACTAAGCTGCGACACGAGAAAACCAACAAAGGGGTTATGCGCCCAGCCCAGACTCAGATCAGCCTGGGCATCCGCCCAGTCTGATCAGAGTCTTCGCTGTCCGCATGGAGGTAGCCTAGCTACTATAACCGCTTTGCGAAAGCGAAGAGTCTAATCAGACTTGGCATATGTCCAGACAGATCTATGTCTGTGATGGACGCACAACCACTTTGTTGGTTTTCTCGTGTCACGGCTTAAATGGCTGTTTCGTTTCACATTCCAGTTATGCGTCCAAAAGATGCAGATGGAATGGCAAACACTGTAGATCCTGATCAGGAGCAGTCTGATTTGTGTCTGCACAGTTTGCTCAGACCTGCCTGTCTCAATAATGAGCCGCGACATGAGAAAACAAACAAAGTGGTTTTGGGCCCAGCGCAGAATCAGATCAGCCAAGAAGTCCGCCCAGTTTGATCAAACTCTTCTGTAAGAGCTTAAAGGGTAGCTAAGGGTCTAAGCTACCACCATGCGGAGAGCGAAGACTCTGATCAGTCTGGGCGGATGCCCAGGCTGATCTGAGTCTGCGCTGGGCGCACAACCACTTTGTTGTTTTTCTCGTGCCGCGGCTCAATTAGATTTTTTTTGCGTTGTATTGATATACATCGATTCCAAAATGGAAATGCTGATATGCTTCCTTGGATCTTTGATGTTTCTCACTGAGGGGAAAATATGCTAAAACGGATATTGTTGATACAAATCATTGACTTTATGCATTGTTGCCGCTATATTAACATGATTCTGGTTTTAGCATTTCTCGTGCAAGGTCTGTAATGACATTGAGAAGGAAATTGCCCACATGGTTTGAAGTTCTGATTAGAATGTGGTTGTTTCTTAGTATAGTCGTTGTCTATCGGCTTTCTATTAGTCTCTAACATTTTTTGTACACCATTTAGAGTAGCCTCGTGCCCATCTACTGGCAAAGAGCTGACATCGGGGCTTTTCGATTGTATTATATGTGACAGTGTCTGACAATTTGAGCCTTGTGGAGGTGCGACGTTGACGTCTCGAAACGTAAAATGAAAGTGACGTCATAAAATTTGCACGTAAAGTTACTGGGATTTCTGCGCACTGTCTAATAGATTTCAAAGCGTCACCTGAAAATAGTTATTCAACATTTGTAACGGCGTCTTTAATTTTCTTCATCTACATTCTTTTAGGGACGTTGGCAGTTTTAGATCTTTAAAAAACGATGCCACGAACCAGAGCAGGAGCATATAATTTCTCTACCAGAGAACTGGTAGAGAAATTATATGCTCCTGCCGGAGTTATTTAAGGAATGAATTTCATTTTTCTGATGTTTATCGAAGTATAAACTACATGGGTCGCGTGCAAAGTAAGTGAACCCCGAAGGGGTTCATGTAAACTTTGCTAGCGACCCAATGTACTTACTTTGCACGCGACCCAATGTATACTGAGAGACTTTAGAAACGCACCAATTTGTAGCTTTGGATACGCTAGAAAAATGAATTTATGTTTCATACAGCCATCAACTATTGTAATTTCGGTTTATTCCAATTTTAACCGGGAACACAAGCTTTCAAAATGAAAGCAAAATTTGGCTTTAGAATATTCCTAAAGGGAGATAAATTCGCATTAATCCAATAATGATTGAAGCGTGATTTTCAGTTTGCGACGTCATTCGTGTGCCTGCTGGGGCGTTTACACGCATACGCATGCCTTCAGATCTTATCTTCTGCATGATTAGGTAGACATCACGACTACTTGCAAAGACGGCACTGCAGATCTCATGTTGCTTTGTGCATTGTTTAGGGTCTGAATTAACCGCCATTTTACTAAAAGTATGCAATTAAGATAAAGGTAAAGATTTCCGTAGCCTAGCGGCCGTACGGGCGGTGGGCGTTTATGGGCCACCGTATCTTCGGGCCTGCATATGAAAGGCAGAGCTCATTACTCTCCTTTAGCTGCCTTTTACAAGAAGGCAGCTTTAACCTGTTAGATGAAGCCCTTTTCCAATGACGGCTACTTTCAAAGAATAAACTGCTCTCTGTAGTAAATGCGTTCCTTTACAGTAGCCCTTAGAAGGAGGGAATATATACTCCCAGCGATCTACTTTGCGTGTGCGAATTGGATTGGTGCGACCTAGTATATGTATTGTAGTAAATGCGTTCCTTTACAGTAGCCCTTAGAAGGAGGGAATATATACTCCCAGCTAAGAATGATCTACTTTGCGTGTGCGAATTGGATGGGTGCGACCTAGTATATGTATTGAAGTATGCGTTCCTTTACAGTAGCCCTTAGAAGGAGGGAATGTATACTCCCAGCTAAGAATGATCTACTTTGCGTGTGCGAATTGGATGGGTGCGACCTAGTATATGTATTGTAGTAAATGCGTTCCTTTACAGTAGCCCTTAGAAGGAGGGAATATATACTCCCAGCTAAGAATGATCTACTTTGCGTGTGCGAATTGGATGGGTGCGACCTAGTATATGTATTGTAGTAACTGCGTTCCTTTACAGTAGCCCTTAGAAGGAGGGAATATATACTCCCAGCTACGATTGATCTACTTTGCGTGTGCGCATTGGATGGGTGCGACCTAGTATATGTATTGTAGTAACTGCGTTCCTTTACAGTAGCCCTTAGAATGAGGGAATATATACTCCCAGCTAAGAATGATCTACTTTGCGTGTGCGAATTGGATGGGTGCGACCTAGTATATGTATTGTAGTAAATGCGTTCCTTTACAGTAGCCCTTAGAAGGAGGGAATATATACTCCCAGCTAAGAATGATCTACTTTGCGTGTGCGAATTGGATGGGTGCGACTGAGTATGTGTATATGTATTGGAGAGGGTGACGCTGGGATGGGGTGGATGGTGGACGGTATAGGCTAGAACGAATGGGTTTGTGGGGTAGGGTAGAACTGAGTATGATGAATGCATAATAAGTAAAAGACAAGATACATGTAGTTAATATCAAAATCTGCTCATATATGAGCAGATTTTGATATTAACTACACGTCTCTTGTTATTAATTGACTAACAGTATTGTTGAATATCTCCAAACATTGAAATAGCCGTTTCCCTTTAAATCACCGTTGAAACAGTAGAAGTAAAAAAACACCATCGCTATGAGAATTGGACCGAAAAAGAAGAAATCCCTTATCCCCTCTCTCCCACCCTCAACCCGCCCTCTTTCATCGCACTTTCTCTGTTTGAGTCTAGACACGGTGACAACTATGAAACTATCAGACAACTTTTGAAGGTTTCGTTTCATCACAGATAAACGTTTTTTACCGTTTTAAGTTTATTTAGCTGATTTTAGGAAATAGTTTTAAGAGTACAGTTTTTGAATCATTCGTTCAAACCTAAGCAGCGCGTTGCCGAGCAAGAGATAATAAATTTAAACTCATTTTAAATCCTAAAATCCCTGAATATACATACACCGTAATAAATATGCATTTTCCAGACTAACAGGTAATTAGACCGCCCTATGCTTGAAAAGGACCTGTGCGCTTATGCAGACTGCAAATGTTCAGGCCAGCCTGCGCATCCGCGAAGTCTGATCAGAGCCTTTGCAGTTCGCGTGCACAATCGATTTATTTTGGAGGAAAATTGAAGGCGCTAGCTTCTCTGTGGAAATCTGTAACTCCTGCTACACTCATTTGTGGTAAGCCCTCTTTTTGCAATCTGAGCCCTTTAAGTGTGCATTTCTCGTATTGTCCCTAAATATTGTGTCAGTAGTGCATTATTTAGAGGTGTAGAAACAGGCTGGGATCCATATAAATGTCTTGTCAGGGTATGCAATCTTTGCGATTTCGACAACAATTGTTTGCCACATCGATCGTCATTTATAAGTGAACATATCGAGTAGCTCAAATTAAAGAATTGCGCTAGTGTTTGTTTAAAACGTCTAATATTTTGGTAATCATTCTTACGTTTTGCATGTTTACAATTGTTGAACATCAAAGAGGTTATACAAGCTTTTGATGATTTTGGTTTGGAATTCTTTCCAATGTAACTATTGCTTGTTTACACAGACTGTCAATAAAGAAGTATTTTGTAAATGTTAGGATTGCAAATATACTACCCAAAGGAAGAAATGCATCACTATATACTTCACTAAGTTTGAGCCGTGACATGGCAAACAAACAAAAGGGCATGGGCGTCCAGCGAAGATTCAGATCAGCCTGAACATCCGCCCAGTCTGGCAAACTCTTCGCTGTGCGCTTAACTGGCAGCTAAGGGTCTAATCTAGCTCCATGCGGACAGCGCAGACTCTGATCAGTTGCCCAGTCTGATTGCAATCTTCACTGAGCGCATTTGCCACTTTATTGGTTTTGTCATGCCGCAGCTCAGTTACATGTATATAATTAAATGCCACCTGAAGTCAACTTTCGTTGCTTTAAGATTCCGTAAATCATGACCGCCGTAGTTGTCTCTGTTTAGATGTCATTGCTGTTTTTAACTGTGCTTTTGACATTGTCAATAGCCGCCGGAGCCTGCTAACCCATCTGTGCCCAGTTGATTGATTGTTTTGGGTTTAACGGCCCTTTGAGACAGTATTTCAGTCTATATCGGGCAGTATCCCAAAGAGGGAGAAAGATGAGAAATGATAGACGAGAGAAAAAATGCCCAAACAACCCCTACCCGCACCTACTGCAAGCACAGTCGGCCCTTGTCCTACAAAGTTCCAAATCAGTAGGACGCTCCGGCACTGGATGCTACAGACAGCAGCATCGCACCATCCGACCACCCCCTGTGCCCAGTTGAATATCCTGTCCTGGTGTAAACACGGAATTGAATGACTTGAGAACAATTCTTTCTTTGAGAAAATCTGAAGTTTCTGGTGAAAAAAATTCAGTTTGTAGTGTCATTGAAAAATTGGCGGAGCGCGGCATACACTGTTTGCCATGCTCCGGAGCCAATGGCGCCATAGATTTGTTTCTATAGCAACTAAGAGTTAATATCGATGTTAAAGTGACGTCATCAAGTCATTCTAACAAGGTACTAAGCACAACAGTTGGCAATTACATACAGTGTATGTCATGCTCCTTTCAAATAATAATTGAGTCAGTTTGTCATCCAATGGATGCCTCGCACATCAACGGACACAGTGTTATCAAAAGTCAATTAAAGCACGGCCGCTGTGTATCATGAACGTTCACAACACAGCGACTAATGTTCGTGCAATGCAAACATCTGACAAAGCCTGAGGACAACGGTCGGAGCCTCAGTAGCTCAGTGGGTTAAGCGCTGGCCTGCTGATCTAGCAGACCCTGCTTGACGCGAGAATCTTTCCTACCGTAAACAGGCTTCCATTGCACATAGCTTTTCATTATTACCCTCTCATCGTCCTGATATGACTGAAATACTGTTGAAAAGGACGTAAAATCACAAGTAATCCATCCATCCATCTGAGGACAACGCTGAGCATATAGTGCCAGGATGAATGCTGGACTGGGTCCAGGCCCTTCTCTAAGTAATGGTAAAGGCTCTTCACATACCCTACGAAAGCCTCTCCGTACTTAACCCTACTGCATGCGTTTTTATTATCATTTTTTAATTTCTAGAGATTTATAAGCTCATTCCTGAAACTCTGAAAAACGAGTGCTGCATAAGCCGGCGCAAGGGTGCGTATGAAGCCTAACAAACGACAGTGGTGTCGTACGGAGTCTAATTGAAAATAATAGACAGAGTTTCCTTTTTTTTTTCATATGTGTGTGTGTGTGTGTGTTTTTTTTTTCCAAGAGTACCCTTAAAGATTTTATTTGACTGCACCGCAGCTAGTGTTAAGTGCGTGTACAAAATGTCTGCCCGCACTTCACCATAGTTCACGTTTTAATCTCATCCATATTTATGGTTTCAATGCATTGAATTGGCTCTTTGCGCAAAGCTTAAGTTTTGCAAAACTTCTATTGAGCAGTATACAAAATGCACAAAAGCTGTTTCCCAGCCCACTAATTTCATTGTGTAAACAGGAGCGTGTCTGTTATATTCATCTTTCTTTTCATCTTTTTCTTTCTTTTCTATTTGACTTAAACGATATTTAACTGAACCTAACTACTAAAATCAAATGAGCCACTGTGCATGTACAAATATTTCACCGCAGCATCCGGCTTGAGTATCCCTAATCCCCCAAAGACAGTGTACAAATAACCAAAGCAGACAATGCAACTTTAGTCACTGATTTTAGACATGATGCTAAAATCGGCAGCACCAAGTTTTGTATTGAAAATGACGGATTTTCTGTTTTCGACGAGTCGTATTAATAAGTCAGGATATTCCCTGATCTAGTTTCACGAATTTTCATAGCATGATTCGCTGTGTTTTGCGAACTGACCTAGGGCATGCATAGGCTGCATTGGCATCATAACACTGTGGCTTACGATGCGAAAGGGTTGCTATCTCGAAAGGGGCCAACTTTTGAATAAAAAGAAGGAATGGACTGGTACTAGCCATGTTACGTTGAAATCGCTAGTGACAGCCGACTGGTAATAGCCATTGTACGTCAAAATTGCTATTACCAGCCGACTGGCAGTAGCCAGTTTACGCTAAAATCGCTATTACCAGTCAGCTGGTAGCAGCGAAAAAAGGCGTTTAAAACGCTATCGACAATTGAGTGGCAATAGCGATTTTACGTGAATTTCGCTTTTGCCAGTCAAATGGCAATTATAGCGATTTTACGTTGAAATCGTTTACATTGCGATCTCCACGTAACATGGCTATTACCAGTCAACTGTCAATATTTAGCGATTTGAATGTATTATCACTATCGCCAGGCGACTGGTACATGTAAGAGCGATTTCACATCAAAAGAATTTGCTGCCGTAGATTGAATTCTTTACTTTAAAAATATATCTAGCTTTGAAAAGGGTTTGGTCGCCTAGCTAAGCCACCAGGAATTCACAAAAGGTGCTGGCGCACCAATATAATTAAGAAATGAATTTCATTTTTCTGAGGTTTATCGAAATGTAAACTACATTGGGACAAGTGCAAAGTGAATGAAACCCGAAGGGGTTTATTTAAACTTTGCTATCGACCCAATGTACTTTACACTTCGATAAACATCAGAAAAATTAAGTTCCTAGCTTATATTTACATATTTCACCAAAAAATTGCGTTAGGGGCTATAACAGTTTTTCCACTAAAGGCGGAACAGCGACAACGATGTTACAACAACTTCATAACTTCGCCAACGTCCAATCAGATCGGAGAGCTATGGTTTATCCTTACGCCACTTAACGTCATGTAACGTCGCGTGAACCGATGTAGTTATTGAAGTATAAACTACATTGCGTTCTAATGGTTTACCATAGGGCTTTTCAATAAATGCACGGATAATGTAAAATATTGCATAGTAAACGAATTGGTTAAACAGTGTGTACCCACTGGGCAGATTTCTTAATTCTTCTTTCTGCCAGCGCTGAGGTAGAACTACTCACGAACACAGTTTCATAAGACTCTCTGAGATGAAATTCCTTACGCAATATGAGAGAAATATTTGGCAATCACCCTGGTAAGTAATTAAAGAGAGCTAGTAAACAGGCACTGAAAATGCCATACTTAATTATAAGAATCTTCTTTATAGTTTTACATCATCAGACAATATCAGGCCATTAACATTTATTACGAAAAGTGCAGTTTTTTCTTCATTTTGTGTTTTTCAGAGTGTGTGTCTTCACAGAGCCTAAGGAGACATAAATACTGGCGGTGGTAGTCAACGACTCGTTGGAAACTTGGTATCATATGAGGTGTGGCGTACTTTGTGGCATCAATAAATATAATACCCCGTCTGATAGTTATATTCTGCCTTAGCGATCTACAGAAATCAGACAGTCATATTGTGAAGACTACATGTAATGAGATGTTTGAGCTATTTTATACATTTATTTATTTTATTAAGGATACTTCACACCGGGTAGGCGGCGCTTAATAATCGATTAACGCGGATCAAAAACTGTTAGAAAAAGCGTTTCTAATGGTTTTTGATCCGCGTTACTGGCAACCACCAGCTTCGAAACGGTGTGTTCATATATACATGTATTATGAAATGTAAACCACGCATGGAGCTAATTTACAATTTCTGAAGGTTATGCAATTAATGCTTACCAACCTTAGATTTAATTATACACCGCAAAATTGTATCTTAACGCCCTCACACAAGGCTCATAGTTTGCAGGTTAAAACAATGAAAAAAACTTTAGAAAGCAAAAGCATTTAATTTGGAATACACATAGATGATTAGAAAGTTTTAACCAAGAGAAAACTAAAATGGCATAGCTCATCTTGTTGACAAACAGAGCGCTACAAATATTACTTTTCGCAGGCGTTCGTTGTGGGCACACTGGTTCACCGACGGCTAACAACAACAATAACAACAACAACAAAAAATATTGGTTGGCTGATTGACTGTTCTAAGGTTGGTTGGTTGGTTGATTTGATGCTTAACGTCCACGGTAAACAACTAAGGTCATGTCGGGACGGTCAGTTAACCTAACCACACTATTCCTGGGCAGGCTTAGACCTCCTAAGCGGTTAACCAGTACTAAGTGCACATACTTTCGCCAGTAACTGACAACTGCCCTTCTTGAATCAGCGGAAGGAGAAACGAAAGTATGTGGCCAGACCGGGATTCGAACCCAGGACCTCTGACTTACGAGTCAGGTGCCCCACCGATTGCGCTACCCGGCCCGGCGACTGTTCTAAGGGCTAGCGGCTGCTGTATTCGAATCCATTACCTAACTGTCTCTTGGGGACAGGCAGAATGGATAGGCGTTAGTAAAGATTAATCAAACAAACCTATCACCACACTGGTCTGGCATTCAACACAGGTAACGAAGACAACGTACAAGGAACCTGCTAGTTCTGCACATCAGGATAAGTTTGTTTCAGAAGTATAGTCTCACGGACCATCCGACCCCCTACTCTTGAAATAGGACTCAAATGTTTTACTGAATTGATATGCATATTCAAGAAATGCTTGAAAACAATTTTTGGGCTACAACGACCAGCCAACGAATTGGTGAAAAACCTTATTCAAGCACTGCATTTATACTAGACGGAATTTCTTCGAAAATCTGGTCTGACTATGAGATCTAGTAAACTGCAGGGTCCGTAAGAATGATAGTTTGAAATTAATGTAAGAAGTATGCGAAAACGATCGTGTTTTGAAGTACGTTGCCTCGTTGCCTGTGTTGAATGCCAGACCAGCGTGCTGCAATTTCAGCCGACCCTATCTCTGCCTTAGTAAATGTCAGTTTGATGTTCGATATAGAACGCCCATATGCCAAAAATTTTCTCGGCATCTTTTCTCTCCTTTTCAATAAAATACAAAGGGATAACGGGGAATAGTTACAGGGTTAAACGAGTGAGAACATGACTGAAGGCGCTGTCAGAATGGATCGTAGCTTTATCACTGCATGGAAATGATTCAGTCAAAGAGATGATTCAGTCAATCTCTCTTTTGTTAAACTCGTCCCATACACGTTCAGAATATTCATACTATTGAGACAACGAATCCAGTGCAGTGCGCCATATGGGTAACAAGAATAATCAGGCACGACTTTCCATATTTCTCCATTAAAAAAAAAAGAAGAAAAAAATGTGACCCCTCTTTGGACCAGTTTCGTCGAGGTCCAAAAAAGTGGTCTCAGTATATGTTTTCGCTGAGAAAAACAAAAACAGCTTTGAATTATCCTTAATACCTCATCTTGTCTTGAGCTCTGTGGGAGTAGCATCAAAATACCCATCTTGTCACAAGTTACGACTGTCACAGTAGAAATAGAAGTATTTTCCAAAATCTTAAATGAACAACAACATCAACAACACGAAAAAAAATGCTGACTGTTCAATATCTAGATTGGCATCATACCACGACAACATCCCGTGCAAGTCCGGGACGTCTTAGATATAATGTTAGATGTATATGCTTTTATTATTTTCTGACAGTGCTTAATATGATGTAACATTAAAATGGAACTTAATCTGCCCGTTCTCCTGAGAGAAACTGTTTGATATATGCATGTTATCGGGATTTATATCAATTAAAATTGCTTGTAATGCCGGTCGTTTGCATCTTTTTCCCCTTTGATGTTGCGGGAAATCAATAGATTATTCGCGGCATTAAGCAAACACGAATACCGGGTTCCTTCTAAGTATTGGGCTGCACGGACCAATTATGGTTAAGGTATATGAGTTCACTCCACATTTTTATGCTTTTTTTTCAAAGACAGGCAGTGTTGTTACTTTCTGTTTGCTTCTCTAGTCTCCTCAAAAATGTCTACTCTTGCTCTTAAAAAGCACTTTCTCTCCTTTTAAAATATTTGACCTCAATAGAATCGGACGGGATGACGTCACAGCCCATAGCAACGAGCATCGGAGGTGAAAACAAACATCGTAGCAACCGATATTTGTGCTAAGTTTTCCTATATTTTTTCTCTATTTATAGTTTGGAATTATCTCTGATATCCCAATTTAACTTTTGCTTATGACGAATAAAACATAGAAAATGTTTGCAAGATGCAATTTTGTCACGAATCAAATAAAAACATTGGATTTTCCATATCCGTGGAACATACTAGTTGACTAGAACTTGGCTCTCCGATTTAGCATCGTTTTATTATTTATAATAATATTCCTAATTTTATTCTGACATTTTCTTTTTCATTTTTGCTAAATGTTCATTTATCGGGTATTCAGCGAAAGTAGAAATGGAAACTTCAGCAAAGAAAGTAATATTCCCGATATGTCATACTATGCGAGTATGGAATACACAAGATGTCACGTGTCAAAAGTTGACACTTTCTTAGCAATGGCAGACGTTTTTTTTTTTCAAATACCCAGACTTTTTTTAATCCGTTAAATATATACCTATTGAATCGAAGACAAAGCAAACAGTGTTTTCATCATTAAAATTGATCAAGAAATAAAAATTTACATTACTTTGAAAACGAGAGGGTCAGGAAATTCATTGATCAAATATCGAAAATATTATCTATCTCTTCACGAGACGACTCGTCATATTTAGCCATAATGTCGTTTTATGCGGTGCTAAATTTAGAATTTAAGATTCCCAATTAAAAATATTCCTTCAAAATTATTTACAAGAGGCAAATCAGAGGCATGCTAAAACACATACTTCTGCTTGTATCGAGCCAATACACATCCTCGCTATTCAGCAACATTTCCGTTACTGTACTGTTATAGTCCAATATACTTATTTGCATTGAAATCGCGAAAATACGCAAATGTGTAGAATTCTAAATTTACACTCAGTTTCACTTGTTGGGGATGACCGAGAGAATCTACTGTGGTCTGGTCTCATCCAGAAAACACGGAGATACGACCTCAAAGTTGACCTGTTTTCAAGAGGTCACCTAAGTTGACCTAACACCCCAAAAGAGCCGCATTTGTCAAAAAATTAACAAAGATCTAACTCTTTAATTTATTGTTGTTTATTTCCACCAAAAATATTTGGAAAGGACTGATTTAATGATATTTAATAAATTTAAATCAGGATACCCTTTGGACTCAGAGGTCAACAGACCACGAGAGAAATGTGTCAGAATCAGTGCGATAAAATAAATACTAAATGGACATTGTTAATAAAATACATATCAGATATGAAATGCTGAATTATCTGCCTTCTTATACATAAAATTAAAAAAATATTTTATGAGCTTGTTTCTTATAATATGCCATTTATTTAAGCATTGTTTGTATGGTGGTTAATCGCAACTGCCGCAAACAAAATGGCGGACTATCGATTGCTTTCACCTCGGACTGTGGTTGCTATGGGTTACGCTCGAAATTCCCGGATGAGCCGTCCCACTCTATACACTGTAAAAAAAGTGTTTAGATTCTTAACAAAAAATGCAGTCCGAATTTTTATGTTTAAATCGTAACATGTTCAATTTGCAAGATGTTTAGGTTTATGTTTAGAAATTAAACATGTACAAAACTGGTTATCCTTACCTTTTATTTTGAAAATTTCCTCTGTCAACATTTTCGTCTCTTTTATTTTTCGTTCTTCAACGGGGAAAAGAGAGAATGGTGGATTCATCCGAAACGCGTAACAGAATAAAACATGTTTAGCAGACTTTGTCTGGGAATATAATAGAAAAGGCGTACATGTTTAGCTATATGATATATTCCTAAACATGTTTACACATAAACATGTAACCACTTGTGTTTTATAGCTAAGCGCGATTTTTACAGTGTAGCAGGAAAACAAAATGACAGAGTTGCTTCATTGAAAGTGTATTCATTCGATTGTACTACCGAGTGAATGTGTGATGCTAAGGTTGCTGACGGAAAGGCGCGTTCAGAGAAGCTCTTTATCAGACATTACCTTTACGAGCAATATGATTATGGACGTTTCAGGTTTTTCTGTCTTAAAACAGTTTGCAATCATTTTTGTTGGCTCGTTTGTTGTTGGCTTATGGACTGCTATCTCAGTATAAGAAGGTATATGCCTGTTCCTCTTCAGGAACTTGTTGGAATTTATGGGCTATCTAAAAGACTTCAAGACACATACATACTCCTGCTCTGTTTCCTACTGCGAGCGTTGAGAATATTTTGGGTAAAAATGATTTCTTTTCAAATTTCGATATCAGTTTTTTTCTTTCTTTTTTTTTTCTTTGTACTTTTTTTTAACTTCTTTCCAATTTCCAAAAATTTCAGGCTGTATGACGACTCCCAGAAGGCACATGACGTCAAAATGACGTCATGTGCCTGCTGGAAGGTAAATGAAATGCATGATCTAAAAAGACCAGAAAGTATATACTCTGCATTATGATGTTGTACAAACAAACGTTTTACGGCCGCCAATGACACAACACCAGCTGCAGTGAAGATTTAAAAAGTTCCGTTTTAGTTTAATCTGAATCAGATAATATACGAGTTTGGTCCTATCATTGTGTTACTTTTGTACTTCGGTCACTTTCACTTTGTTAAAGTACTTCGTTATCATGAAGCAAACTACACAAGTTGAAAGACAATGCAATTGGACTGTAAAATGATAAGGGGCTGGTGGTCAGGCGATGGTGCTGGCTATAACATCCAGTGCCGGGGCGTCCTACTTACTTGGATAAAAGTACTGCATGGCCCTATTGAGCATGCAGTAGGTGCGGGTGGGGTTGGTTGTGTATTTTCTTTCTCCCCCTCTCTAGGAGACAGACATACTGACTGAAATACTGACTCAACGGGCCGTTATACCCCAACCAACCAACCAATCTAAAATGAGCCGCGACACGAGAAAACCAACAAAGTGGTTGTGCGCCCAGCGCAGACTCAGATTAGCCTGGGCATCCGCCCAGCCTGATCAGACTCTTCACTTAGCGCTTAAAGGGTGGCTAAAGAACTAAGCTACCTCCATGCGGACAGCGAAGACTCTGATCAGATTGGGCGGATGCCCAGGCTGATCTGAGTCTGCGCTGGGCGCACAACCACATTGTTGGTTTTCTCGTGTCGCGGCTCAAATGATTTTTTTCAGGTTTGTAGTCATAAAGCTTTGTACGAAATGTTCAATTAAACTTCGGTAGCATCTCATCTCAAAGACCTACCTTCTTTTCACCTACTCTGCTGCCTTGGCTCACGATTCACAGGCGTACGGAGCTATGAAAAGGAAAGGGAGCGCATCGATTACATCTTTGGTCCTAAAGATACGTTGTTTTTATACTTCCGTTTTGATGCCCATAAGCCCCGGCAGGAAGCAGAATCACGCGGACAGTCTCTGCAGGAAGCCATTTATCATGTACAGAAGTCTCAGCAGGAAGCAAGAGATCGCGGACAGTCTCGGCGGAAGCCAAATATGACGGACAGTCTCTGCAGGAACCGAAAATTGGCGGACTGATATATACCCTGTGCTTACGGGTCTTCTATTTCATCAATGAATAATCAGTCTGAGAGAGCATACAAATCAAGAAATATGATCATGAAAAAACAAAGATGAGGATTCATTAGAAACATAAACGATTGGAACTCTGGAGGAAATGAAAACCACCCGGGGGACCTCGACGAGGCCGATCAGAGACAGAAACGTAAGACATCGATCAACAAACTGTAATAGCAGCAACATTGTCAACATTAATCGGGATAACATGCACTCTGTCGGATAGGGAACACTTTCATATTAGCATATTAGCAGCAACACTACGTGTGTTTCCTAGCATGTGATTTCAGGCAGGTGTTATAACTGCGCATGCATTATTTGAGCCGCGACGCGACAAAACCAACAATGTAGTTGTGCGCCCAGCCCAGACTCAGATCAGCCTGGGCATCCGCCCAGTCTGATCAGAGTCCTCGCTGTCCGCATGGAGGTAGCTTAGACCATTAGCTACCCTTTAAGCACTTAGCGAAGTGTCTGGTCAAACAGGGCAAATGCCCAGGCTGATCTGAGTCTACACTGGGCGCACAACCACATTGTTGGTTTTGTCGTGTCGCGGCTCATTTTGTTATACCAACTTATGGCTTGGAATTTGAACATCAAAGCGCCGACACAGCGTAATCTGGAGTGTCAATCTGTATGAAACATAAACACGGAATTAGGATGAACATGAAATCACAGGTGTGAAGAACTTTGCTAATGATTCGGGAAATAAAATAATACGACAATAAACAAAACTTGAAGATTGCAATCATAATTAAGCAAAGCGTAATCGAATGCACGTCGTCATATATAAATATATACATGTACTCTACGGCAGAATTTTAAAGGTCTTTTACCATGGTTTGGAGAGGAGCATGTTTTTACAGATGTTTCATTGTGCTGCCTCTGAGAGAGTTATGTCATTGTGAGTTTGTTTGAGAGAGCTATGTCCCGTTTCGACTGCAGCTAAACATCGGGTGACAGGTGGCATATGGCCTTTGATTTCGATCTAATGCGCTTCTGAAGGTACCAGACCGCGAGACATCCAGTTAAGAGTGTATGGTGTCTTTGTATTCTGTAAGACGTCTTGAGCATTTCATATAACACAGGGTATAATCGATTCCGCTAATTTCCGCTTCCTGCAGAGACTGTACATCATATTTGGCTTCCGTCGAGACTGTCCGCGAGTGCTTGCTTCCTGCCGAGACTTCTATACATGATAAATGGCTTCCTGCCGAGACCGTCCGTGTGATTCTGCTTCCTGCCGAGGCTCTCGGCAGGAAGCAGATTCACGCGGACAGTCTCGGCAGGAAGCCATTTTACGAGGACAGTAGTCTCTGCAGGAAGCAAGAGTTCGCGGACAGTCTCGGCGGAAGCCAATATGACGGACAGTCTCTGCAGGAAGCGAAAATTGGCGGAATCTATTATACCCTGTGTATAAGGAGTCTCCATACGATCGTTCAAAGACTACGAACATGTCAGAGACACAAAAACTGTATTGCTACCAATAGAGCTCATGTCAATTTTGTATTGTTTGGGATTTAGCTTTACAATGGTAATTTACTTAGCACTATATATAAATTACACAATGAAGAAATACTGGATCTGAAGTAAGCCTCAGTCATTTCCTGATTTCTGCCAGAGTTACAGTCCTTGAACCGATTTTCATGAAATTTGAAGGATATTGAACCACCATACGTCGTCGATCACATTTTATCGGGGTCAAGATCAGGCTGTTTTTGTCTCCTTTTTTACTCAATCTTTATTTTTGTACTAAATGTGTGCACTAGCTTGGTACCACCGGGTAGTTTGATTTGACTTAGCACAGTAAATCAAAGTTGATACATTTGAGTGTTCAAAGAAGAAATGTGAACGCAACAGTTATACTATTTACGTAAAGTAAATACTAACATAACATTATAATACTCAGTCAGAAACAGTTCATTTCTACAACTATTGGGGTAGAAATAAAACATCAAAAAGCGATAGTATTCTATTTATTCGAACGGCGAGGGCAAAGTTCTTCCTGGTTTAAAATAATATTTGAATTTCTTTATTGACAGTTATTTTTCTTGGAACCGATTTTGGGTATTATTTTCGGTTGTTTTGGGTTCAACGTCTCTTTGAGACAGTATTTCACTCTATATGAGAGAGCGGTTTCACTCTATATATGAGAGAGAGAGAGAGAGAGAGAGAGAGAGAGAGCGAGAGCGAGAGAGAGAGAGAGAGAGAGAGAAAGAGAGAGAGAGAGAGAGAGAGAGAGAGAGAGAGAGAAAAGAGCTACGATAGACGAAGAAAAAAAATCCAAACAACCCCCAACCGCAGCTACTGTTACCACAGCAGACCCTTGACCTCCTGTTAAGACTCCAGCACTGGAAGTCCTACCCAGCACCACCCCCGACCCGGCCACCCCCTATCAAACTGGTCACTTGGTAGCGTAGGTCCTACTTGCTTTAATAAATGTCACCGTATTATTCAATTTTAAGATGGAGTTTTCCCGTTTAAAACTATCTCAGAGAATCTAGATGTTTGGGATTGTTTTGGAAGAGAAAACCCCATGTAATAACTGAAGTCAAGTGATTCACATAATTCTGGTAATTTACATAATTCCGGTAATTTACATAATTCCGGTAATTTTCATCATTCCGGTAATTTTGAATGATGTAAATTACCGGAATGATGTAAATTACCGTAATGATGTAAATTACCGTAATGATGTAAATTACCGGAATGCACATCATTCCGGCAATTTACATCATTCCGGTAATTTACATCATTCCGGTAATTTACATCATTCCGGTAATTTTGGAAGAATAATCTCCCATCTTATAACTGAATGAATATGGTACAGTCAACTCTCGATATCTCGAACACTGATATCTCAAATTACCTCATATATCAAAGAATATCGTTTTGACACATTTCCTATTTCTATTTTCATTTCAATTCCTGTCATCTTAAAATACGGATATCTCAAAGTAAATTTTCTGAAACCAGAAAATTTATTTTGAGACATCAGTAGTTTTGGATGGACTTCGACTCTGAGATATCGAGAGTTGACTGTATTTTGAGTTCCTCCTTTAGTGCGAAAATTAGTTTTTCCGGATTACCTGCTGACAGCAGCAGTTACTTGTTTTAAGGTTAAAAGGGACTCATCCATGATATTCCCCTTATTTCATTCAAGGGAAAGACGTTTGTGACTTCCTGTTTTCCAAAGCTCTTCCAAAAAGGGACTCTATTCTAAAAGGCAATAATTTACTGTTAGGAGCACTTTGGTACCTTGAGGAGTTGACCCCATCGAGAAGACAGACAAAAATAAAAAAACAGAGTGGTTTCCCTTGGAAGTGTACCTTTTTGCCTTTAAATCAGTGGTTCAGAGCCCAATATGTGTAACACCAAAATAAGACTAAAATAAAAAAAATGCTAAGGCAGAATGGAAAGGGGTCAAAAAACATGTTTATTGATGTGGGACAAGGAAGACCCATCTTATGCATCCAACCTTCATTTAAGGAAACTTGGCCGGCATTTTACGTGCACCTTCTAAACGACTCTGTTCACTGGTTAATCTTGCAGAGCCACGTGATCGAATTTGCATGTCGAATAGGCTAGAAAACAAACAAACACATGAAACTACAATTATGATAGTGAAATTACAGACTCGATTTTCATATCAAGGAGTTCATACTAACTTAGCCACATGCGGTGGAAGCGCCAGACTTGGGATGATTCTAAGACTAAGCCACGACACGAGAAAACCAACAAAGTGGTTGAGCGCCCATCGCAGACTCGGATCAGCCTTGGCATCCGCCCAGTCTGATCAGAGTCTTCGCTGTCCGCACGGAGCTAGCTTAGACCCTTAGCTACCATGTAAGCACAAAGCGAGGACTTTGATCAGACTGGGCGGATGCCAAGTCTGATCTGAGTCTGCGCTTGGTAATCAACCATTTTGTTGGTTTTCTCGTGTCGCGGCTTAAGTTATTTATGGATAAAACAGATGAATGAATAAATAAGAAAAAAATAATAAGAAAAAATAGTAAAATGGGATTATAAACGTAATATTGGGGCATTTATTTTCATGATCTGGTATCTGTTTTGATAAGAGATGGCCTATCATTATTGTGAAGTGTCTTGTTGTTGCTAATATGATCAAAACTGTCACATCATAAAATTGACACTAGATAGCAGTAAGCAGGGCACAGGTGAAGTGTCATCTGAGGCCAACATGTATACTTAATGTAAACACAAAGCACACTGTAAAAAATAATCCGTAGATTTCGCGGTAGAATACCTCGCAACCAGCTGCCAGTCCATTTCCCGTTACTTTTACGGGCGTCTGCCTTTAGAACAATTTTTGAACTCACGATATGGTAGAGTTATGTTTACTGACCGCTTTCAAAGATGCCTTTATAGTGTTGTAGAGCTATATGACCAAAACAATATCTGTCTTATTCTACCCTACTCAGCCTGATGATTCCTGCCAATGTTTACGAGGACGGTAAAAATAACGGGAAACGGACTGGCAGCTAGTTGCCAGTTTACCGATACACATGTACTTCCGGGGGCGGGGCAGGGGAGGCGTGGCTAAGGCTCGTAGGGGGCGGGGACGGGAGGAGGCGTGGCTAAGGCTCGTAGGTAACTTTATGGGGTGTTGAAACAGCACAGATGGGCAAAATATATCAATGTGTGCGACTAATATGCATGTAAAATAGTTTAGTTAGCAAATCACTATAAACATGGTAAAGTTCCTGAAAGTGACCAAATCGAATTCGGTTTACAGAGTTATTACTAAAACTCCAGAAAGTGGTGAAACCAAACCTTCGGGTTAAACAAAAATTTCGGCTTGGCTGTTTCAAGAGTTTTCTGTTAACTCAAGGCGAAAAGATGCACTAGTATGATATACATAAAGGCAAGTCAAATACATGTACCAGTGTATAACTTTTAGAAGCAGGTCGAATGTTGGGAAGGTTGCGGAACCGCATACTGGATACTCAGGCATTTGATATGTGATGGGATGATGAAAACTTATTTGTTGTCTGTGTGGGTCCCACCAAACCAGCGTCAGAACGTCAAGTGTTTCAATTAGCATCAAATATAAATCCTTTAGCCTTGACAGATTTCAAATTTAATATTTGCAGCTTTTTAAAATGCATTTAACACATGAATGGTCTCATTTAGTTTGAAATTATTGCCTGCAAGCTCGCCGATAATTTACCACGCTTGTGTATGGAAAAGTTAAGGTGCTATTGAGTCTCCCTGTATGACGCCTAAGTACGTCAGATTTTGTATATTCGCCTGATTAAACTCGAATTCATATAAATCAAATAGATTGTAAGCTATGAAAACCTAAGAAAAACGATTTCTAATTTAAAAATTTCCTCAGCCTCAGGTGCTACACATTTGAGCCCCTGCACGACAAAACCAACAAAGTGGCTTTGCGCTCAGAGAAGACTCTGATCAGCCTGAGCATCCACCCCGGCGGATGCCCAGGCTGATCAGAGTCTTCGCTTTGCGGTTACAGTGTAGCTTAGGGCTTAAGCTAGCTCCATGCGGACAGCAAAGACTTCGATATATCACTGGGCGGATGCCCAGGCTGATCTGAGTCTTCGCTGGACGCACATGTCTCTTTGTTGGTTTTGTCATGTCGCGGCTCATTTCATTTTAGCACACACACACGTGTTCATATGTTGTTGTATCGAACATTCATAGATCTAGGCCATTTACTTCATGGAGAGGTTGATGCCCCAAGAATGGCTCGACAACCGCCTTTTGACAGAGACACGTTTAAGGAAAACCATGATACGTTGCTTACGTTGAATCGAAAACTAGTGGTTTAGCTACATCTCAAGGTCTTCTTGTTTAGCAAATACGATTCTACAGGACACAATGAAAGGCAAAAGAAGAGATAGGCCGAAGAATAGGCGGGAAGACGATATTAAAGAACGGACAGGGATGGATTTGACCAACACAGCTAAGGCAGCTGAAAACATTACAAGGCGGAAAGGGATTGTTGCTAAGTCATCAGTGGAGCCCCAACTGAATATTTACATGTATACTACTCCAAACAAGTATTACATATGTACAACACCAACTATTTTCCATAGACGTAACACTTAATAAACTGCCTTCCAAACGCTGCAAAGTAAAAGCATGTCACTCTTTGCTTTGCTTTCAGATTTTGTAATTTTCACAGTGCTGCCCCCGTACACGTCTGATAAAATTTGAAAACAGCACTGATTGTGTGAGGGCAGGGAAGTATTTCCCTGACTAGTGGTTTAGGCTCTCAACAAAGCCTATGGGAAATCATTCAAAATTGAACGTTTACTCTTCAAAAGACTATACCTCCCTAAACAGTTGGAATTCTCAATCATCATAGTGAAACATAAGACTTTTAATTCACGAAAGTAGACATGTCTTTGGTTGCTACACTTAGGATTTTTTACAGGTGAAATAAGGCTGTATTGCATTAACTGTATGGAAAAAGGAAGATGATGCAAAGCACTCATTTGAGAAGACGGGCTTTAGTCTGGCCCATGTTCCTACTTCTGTATGTATTCTCTGCTCTTGAAGGAACTTTTTAAGATTTTAATTTGCAGACTGTCTTTTCTGTTCGAGTATTTTTAAACCACTTTTCGTCAGAAGCAAACGTAAATAAGCGAAAGAGGTTCCTCACAGGTGTTAAAATGCAATATACGAGAGGTCAAAGGCCGAAGGATGTCAAATGGTGCCGAATATTTATTTCATAATCCTATTTGACACACCATTTCATCTTTTATCATTAACACAGTATGTTCATCCTTTTCTATCAGTTTATTTGCCTTAAGTACCTAAGCCATTTATAATGGGGATTTTAAATCGCACAGCGTTGAATTAAGAGGAATGTTCTTTTGATATTTTAATTTTGAAATTGAATCCAAAAATTATGTTGTCGAACTATCAAACTATATGTTAGATTAGTACATGAACACATTTTGGTATCGCTGTAGTTAATTCCCCTGATAAGAAATATGAATTAGTGGTTGTCCGTTTCTCTTAACATTTTAATGACTCTTTACTGCAACAGAGGCCGCATAAGGGGGTATTACGTTCAACAGATGTTGATGTAACGTTGTGTTAACGTTTCATGCACTCTGGGTTAAATCAGAAACGTGCATATTGCATTTTTTGCTGAAAAAATATCCTTAGAGGCAGGTTTTAATATCTTTTATCATTTCATTAGTTTTGCTACATGTGTAAAGAGATACCATCTCACTGCAAATATAATTTTAATAACATCGTAAATATCTCCTTTTGGAATCACTCACGAATTCTGATTACATTCAAGTGGCACTGATCCGGATACTCAAGAGGCTTGATGTGCGTTGAGAGGCAGATGTAGTGCATACACATTTACTCAAGAGCCTCTTCTCTCAATGATCCAAATAATCTGTAAAAAACCTGGAATTGCTTGTTCTTATCTCAAGAATACAGACAACACTAATTAAAAGATATGTTGTCGGAGAAGCATATTACATGTAGCAACGAAAGAAAAAATGAGACGGAGGAAAAAGGATTCAAACGAAAGGAACAAAAATAAAGGAGAAATATGTGACATTAAGAAATCAAAAGCAACGAAAATGACAACGGGTAAATGAATAAAATGACAGAACGAGTGGAAGGAATTAAATAACAGAGAAAGGGCAACTAAAAAGAAAGAAACATCAGTGGAAGACACAAAATAGACATAGAGAATAGAAATAAGAAACAGAAGCTCCGACAAACCCCCCCCCCCCCCCAAAAAAAAAAAAAAAAAAAAAAGAAAACAAATACAGATCATAAAGATCCAAAGCCTGTTAGGACTGGGCTCAGGTAGTGTTGGTGATTTACCATATAACGGAAAAAAGGTCAAACGATACACCAGCTTGCTCGTCAATGTAAACATATATGACCTTGACTTGTGACCTTCACCTACAAGTTACCCCACAATTGGTGGACGTCTAATGAAATCGTTGACCGGTGTAGAACGTCTCGCCAACTAACATAATAATAATAATAATAATGATAATAATAATAATAATTATAATAACAATAATAATAATAATGAATAAATAAACAAAAGGAAAAAAAAAACAACAACGAAAAACACGCTACCATAGCTAGAAAATATGGGGTCAATTAGATGCAATAGTAAACAAAACCATGATCTCTGAGTCCTTGGGCCGTATTCATAAAACGACTTAAGTCGTTGCTATGCTGTTGCTAAGGCTGAATTTCTATAAAGGAGATTCCCTACAACTATGAAATTTGCTCTGGAGGAACAGTCTTTGTAAGACTGTTCCTCCAGAGCAAATTTCATAGTTGTAGGGAATCTCCAACATAGAAATTTACCCTTAGCAACAGCATAGCAACGACTTAAGTTGCTCTATGAATACGGTCCCTTGAGTCGTGTCGGGGTAGTGTTTATTAGTAACAGTTTAGATCAATATCTAAGAGTGGTCCCAAAACAAGCTCAGTTCACAGCAAAGTTTACAGAAAGAACTCGTGAAAACTTTTCTGTAAAACTTATTGATATATAATTTTCTCATTCAGTAACCCTGACTTTTGGTCAATTCCAGAGACTGGAGGTACAATTTAAGAATAATATAAAAAGCCGTCGCCCCATACATATGATCCAAGTGTTTAGAGCATGTGAACCTTTAAATTCAGACATTTCTATATTTGTAAGCCTTCCTCAGGTGCGAGACTGGTACTAAGTAAAACATACAGTAACATTTGCTATGATGCCAAATACAGTATCAACAAAAATTCTTATTGAGAATAGAACATTTTGGCTCTTAAAAGAACTCTTTAGTTTTTAAACTGACTTCACTGCAGCCTGTGTTCTGACGTGTGGCGGCCGTAAAACAAGTACCCGTACATCACCCATTCTGCAGATTTGATTTTATTTTTGTCCTTTGAGATCAGAGTATAAGGATCTGTCATGAGTGTGAGGTGTGGATAGAAAAATCCGTCACGAGGGTCATTGTTCGGCATCACGAGGCTTGCCGAGTGATGCCGAACAGTGATCCCGAGTGACGGATTTTTCTATCCGCACCTTACACCAATGATAGATACTTTTTCTTGCACACCACGTTTTGTTTTAACTTCAGAACTTCTTAAAATGCGTAATTCTAATGCTTGAGGGGTTTCAATTTGATTTTGAAAGAAGGCGCTGCTTTCAACGACCGCCATTCGGCGCTTTACGTCAACGACTGGCGTGCATAAACTGACGTCATTTTTACCGTCTTCGTGACGTCATCATCTATAATGCCAACGTCACTTGACGACGCAGGTACGTGAGCTCCTATACAACCAATGCATTGACAGCTCGTGATTTTTTTCCGGTCCTGGGTCAGAACACCAGGGTCAGATGAGATTTTCTATCCCAGGTGAAAAGAATGGCATTTTCTATCCGGTGTGCAAGAATAAAGATTCTGAGGAATTAGAAATTTTTGATAGGTTCAGGCTCTTATTTCTAGATCATCGCTTTCTTATCATTTTGACACTGATCAGTCTTTGAACCAATCACCTTATTACAATTAAGAACAGTGTGCTTTTCCCTGGCTTTCGTCACAAGATCATGTAAAGGTCAATGACGAGGTCTAAGTAGCCGAAACTCCTATGTATGGCCCATGGAAAGGACATTACCAAAATTTTATTGACTGCCATCTATTTCAATCACATGCAAAAAAAGATGACGCCTTTTTAATAAAAATACAGATAACGGGAGACTAATAGCATGCAAATAATATAGATAGTGCCGGCAGGGTTATTGCGTTACAATCATTCAATAGCAAGGATATGTGCACTCGTGTAGATTCAGTATGCTGCTTCCTTTTTGTGTCAAAAGCAGAACTGATTAACTATGTTTTCAAGGTTGTTACGAAACGAAAAAGAGCTGTTACGAAACGAAAAGAGTCATAATTACCAACCGTCCTGATGACGCTTGTTGCGAAACGAGAAAGAGCTATTACGAAGCGAAAAAGAGTCATAGTTACCAAACGACCTGAGGACCAGGTCGTTTGGTAACTATGACTCTTTTTCGTTTCGTAACATCTATTTTTCGTTTCGTAACAGCTCTTGTATATACAAAGTTAACCAGGGGTGAATAGGAAGGCTGTGATCGATAACTTGGCACCTCCAAGTTATTTTTTTATGAGTATTTTCTTTACATTGCTTGCATCACAAGCTATAGTTTCCTTTCTTGTACAAAAGCAGACAACATATAAAACATCTATATTTGAGCCCCGGTACGACAAAACCATTAAAGTGGCATATGCGCCCAATGAAGACTCGGATCAGGCTGGACATCCGCTCAGCCTGATCGGAATGTTCGTTGTGCACTTAAAGGGTAGTTTTAAATCTAAGCTACCCCCATGGGTCAGCGAAGACTGCTACCAGGCGGATGTCCAGGCTGAACCTAGTCTTCGCTGGGCGCACATGCTACTTTGATGGGTTTATCATGTCGCGGCTCGTTTATCTATTTTCCTCTTAAAATGCCAAAACAGAGAAAGCTTAGCCGCTGTACAGGTGACCATAATGCTAGAAACAACATCGGGATCAGCATCATAAGTTTGTCTCATGGAACGGACAGTACAGTTGGAACGTAGACGCATCACATTTGAATAAATCATTTTCTGAGCAGTCGTCTACGCGCAAAAAGTAATCCAAAACAAAATGGCGACGAAAATTCAGTAAAAACTACACCTAATTATATCACTTGTTATTGTTACTACGATGACTGACACTACTAGGAACACGAATCAGAAAAATATTTTGGCTATTGTTGTGAGCTTGAAATCATTTCAAGACCCCACTGAACTTCCTTAAATAGAAAATAATGGACGCAATGTGATGCAACCAGTTCGTATAAACCGAAGACCCCCAAACCCTACGATAGATTATTTTGCAAAAAAAAAAAAAACTTGTCCAGCTACTTGATTTCGGGGATATTGTAAACTTTTCATAGCTGGGATGCTTGTCGTCCTTCTGGTGAGTTAATATAACGGGAGGAAGTCTGATGACTTAGAAATCGATCAATATTGCAAGGTGGAAATCCGAAAGTTAAACTTCACGCGTGCGTGTTGAATGTTTTGTATGAAGATCTTTGGCGTGACAATATTTTTTGCTTTCACAAACTATTAAAGATTAATACAAGAAAGGATAGAATGAATCACAGTGCAATTTAAGTGTCTACTTGTTTCAATAAATACGATTTTGAGAGGTGACAACCACACCTTCTCCCTCAACCACCCACCCCCTCCACACACACTCCTGCGCAAGCCCTCCCCAACACTCAAAACTACCTGGTGAGAAAGTCAAGCCTCGTACAACCAGCTGAGCTACAACTGCATATTTGTCATTGTTCCAGACTGCATTCTGTGAGATCTGAACAAGTTTTAGTGAGATTGATTCCATAACATGATGAAGATCAGGCCTAATTCACAGATTGAGTAGGGCTACTCATGTCCCGTGAAATAAAAATCAAGATTTTCCCCCTGAATTTATATGCCCTTACTTTTAGTCCACACAAGGTTTTGAAAATGTATTAGCATGGCAACCATGATGACCACCACTGGTTGCATGGCAACCATGATGACCACCACTGGTACGCTATGTTCGTTTTTTAATGATTGCTGGCGACCTAAGTTGAGGATATGTCACAGGCATATATAAATGTCTATTTCAAAACAATAAACCCGTATTATACTGTCAGTACCCCTTGATTATTTAGTAAAATTATAGAACCACTAAGCACCATGTGTCGGTTTCAAAATAAGAACATGCAACATACCACTATTGGTCGCCCTCTAGTAGAGCTTATTCTTTGAAATTTATTCACGTATATATTCATTTCATTTTGAACTAGAAACTCGTTATGCGGACCAAAAAAACAAATGCTTCCGTGTATCATTGAAAAACTTAGGGCGAGTGTTCCATGAACACGGGCAAATTCTGAAAGGGAATGTATTACTGATGTTCTCAATGAGGGGAGGCTGGTGCATCTTTGTTATTGTGTTTGTCACAGAGTATAATCGATTCCGATAATTTTCGCTTCCTGCAGAGACTGTACATCATATTTAGCTTCCGCCGAGACTGTCCGCGATCTCTTGCTTCCTGGTGAGACTTGTGTACATGATAAATGGCTTCCTGCAGAGACTGTCCGCGTGATTCTGCTTCCTGCCGAGGCTCTCGGCAGGAAGCAGACTTACGCCGACAGTCTCGGCAGATAGCCATTTTTCGAGGACAGTAGTCTGTGCAGGAAGCAAGAGCTCGCGGACAGTCTGGCGGAAGCCAAATATGACGGACAGTCTCTGCAGGAAGCGAAAATTGGCTGAATCGATTATACGCTGTGTTTGTGTTTGTTTTGTGTACTATGTCGTTTGTTTCCAACAGGTTTTAGGTTTGGTTTAGGCTTTCTTGCTTGGCACAGAGCTGTATTACTGTACCTAACCCACCTGAATTTTTGATACCGTTCACGGACATTTTGTATGTAACAAGTAAGACGAGGTCTGTATTTTTTCTGACAAATTCATCATTACAGAACGGATTGACACGGGGTAAAGTGCAGAGTACTTGGCTTTCTTTCTGCTGTTTGATGGTGCCTGTTAGGAAAGATCATCTTGCTTAGATAGGTACAAATGCTCGCCCAAAACTGTTCGTTTTGACCTTTTGGATTTTGGGTGAGCATTTATACTTCACCGAGCGAGATGTACCTTCAGTGCTAGCAGCACCAAACTGCAGAAGTAAAGCCCAGTACTCTGCGCTTTCAGGCCCGGATCCAGACCATCACGTACTGGTGGGGCTCTGGATAACTGGTGGGGCTGGGACGGGTGCCGAAATGGGAGGGGGCTAGAAAATATGACATATTTATGGTTCAATTTCAAGAGAATTTTTATAAAACAAATTTTCTAGAAATATATGTTGTGACATCTCATTAGAATCGCCTCCCCGAGGCCATTCTAATGAGATATCGCAACATATATTTTGAATATTTTGATCTAACTACATTGGATATTTTTTCTCAAACTGTCATCAGATATTTCTTTTTATCTGAAGGCCTACATATTATACATAACACAGAGGCCAAATGGCGGGGCTGCAGCCCCAAAGCCCACCCCCTGGATCCGGGGCTGGCTTTACTCCATACCAACCCATTCTATTAAAAAATATCAGGAAAAATACATACCTCGCTCGTACTTGTTTACATACATCAAGTCCGTGAACGGTATCAAAAAGCCACGTGGGTCTGCCGCCCTGTGTCAGGAAGTTCAAGGTTCGAGCAGCCGGTATATAGTCAAGCAAAGTTGTTAAAGATTGTCTCCCTCGTTTATTTCATGTTTTCAGAAACAAATGTTTTAACAAAATTTCGTTGGGCAATATGTACTAGTCTCATAATTAGCCGTAAAAGTTTTGAGAAAATGCATATTTATTCGATAAATGTGGAATGAAAAATAATCTTCAAATTAAAATGCAAATTACCTATTTCCTCACGGCCTGTAAGAATATCGATTTTGACCACATGTGTCATGTGATCATGAAAAGGTATTTTTCTTATTTATGCACGTGATTGTGACGTATGAATAAATTATTTTTGTCCAATAATGCGATTTCAACCGCGGTCCGCGATTGTATAAAAAATTATCTTATTTTTTGTTTAAAGTCACTTTCATCAAACTCTAATTCAATCGTATAGCTAGACCATGTCGGAGGTATTGCATGAAATATTTAATCAAATCATTTTTGTTATTGTCATAAAGGGAGTAAATCTTTAACCTTGATTTGAATATAACGAAACAAAGAAAGCACTGCATGCCTGATATACTTATGTTTGGTTCAGTCTAGCTTTATGACCACATACTGGAAAAAAAGCCGTTTATTTTGCTGTTCGCCCTTTTTATCGTACAACTTGTATTGTGTTACTATTTCCCATTTTGTGCCATGGGAGGCAAGTGAAATTCGATCGTATCTGGCCCCAATCATTTTCGTTTTGCATGCCTATGTAGTCTATCAAGGGCGTAGCTACCTATACGCAAATACGCAGGTGCGTATTGAAATTTTGTCAAACTGACAAAATTTCAAAACGCACCCGCATATTTGCATGCTGTTATTTTATAAATCGGACAAGATTTCAATACCAACTGCCAAAGTGGCTGAAATACTACCTTAAATTTCTCTTCAAGGAGTAGAGTTCAAAACATAAATTTGCGTATCATGAAATTGCTACTAGCTACGCCCTTGTCTATCGCATACATTCATAATGTAACCAGTCCACTACATAGAAATAGACCTTTTTTTGGTCTGAACAAACCAGGAAAAACATCTTTCCAGGAATTATCTTGACCTCACATCTTATCCAGAAGCTAAAAAATGTGAACTGAATTAGAAACATTTGTATTCAATATACATCCAGCTGATCCCAAACATTTATAAAACTTGTTATAACCCCACATATATCGTTTAGAGTACATAACTGGCTTGCAGAGGTGGCTACCTGTTTTCTAACATACCTGGGTCCGGGGTTATAAAAGTTGAGAATAATCTCATATTTATTTTGAGTTTGAGAATGTACTCAAGTTTTATACATGTAACCTCGAATCCTGTACGAATTTGAATGAGGCTCTGCGCAAACGTCAAAGAAAAAGTCAACATATTTATAATTTATTTTTATTTCAAAGGGCTCACAGCGTCAAAATATAGTTGTCGTAACGATTTTGATATAGGTTGTTGTTTTACGTTGCTTCGACATTGATATGATGTCGTTTCGTTTTGTATGCACACGGAATATTCCTAAGATTCCCAGAAAAAAAGACTGTACAGCATCTGTGTACAGAGAAAACTCAAATTAGCCTGCATTGAGCGCAAACTGGCCAAAAATCTTTTACGCAGAAATTTCAGATTTCCCGGAAATCACAAGCAGGAAGACTCTCTGCGGGTGCACAGGCTAATTAAAGTGTTCACAGTTGTTTCACGTTCCTTCGATTTTGATATGATTTTGTTTCGTTTTGTATGCACACTGACTATTTCTAAGATCTTAGAATAGGGACCGTACAACATACATGTATGTGTACAGTGAACACTCAAATTAGCCTGCGTTGAGCGCAAACTGGCCAAAATCTTTACACAGAAGTTTCAGATTCCCCAGGAATCACAGGCAGGAAAACTCTGAACAGACTGGACAGACGCACAGGCTAATTGAAGTGTTCACAGTTGTTTGAAGTTGGTATGTTTCATTTTGTACCCACATGGAATATTCCTAGGATTCCAAGAAAAGGGACCGTTTGACATTTGTGTACAGTGGACACTCAAATGAGTCAGCGTCGAGCGCGATGGCCAAAATCTTGACACAGAAGTTTCAGATTCCCCAGGAATCACAAGCAAAAGGACACTGAACAGACTGCGCGGGAGCACAGGCTAATCAAAGGTTAATAGTTCCAACATGCCATAGTTTATCTTTTTATGCGACAGCGACCCTACAGGAATCGAAGTGTTGCAACTATCTATATATAAAGGGTATTAATCGGGTTGTCATTTCATACGAAATTTATGAAACGAAACTTCGGCGAGTTTAATAAATTTCATATGAAATGACCACCCGAGTAAGATCCTGTTTATCATATGACCCTTTAAAATGGATTTTATCGTCTTCAAAACGAGCATTATTTCCATAAAAAGAGGCATTGATGATACGGCAATGGCGTTACGTGTACGCGCAAAAACGATAATTTAACGTGTAGTCAATCAATTTTGATGACATTACTTTATCCACTGAATAAAAACGACGTTATATGATAAGTAAAATTCAAAAGAATAGCAATCAACAGCAGTGTCGTCTTCAGCGATCTAGCACCACTGACTTCACTCTTACACTTTGGACAAACTTTATCACATTCTTGTGACATTACTGGTATAAGATTATGCCAAAATTTTACTCGTGAAGCGGAGTAATGATCTTCTACCGGGAAATCCTCATGGTCACCGCGAAATCGAATATATTTCTGAGTGTCTGTGTCGTATTCGCGCCAGGTTGTCAGAGTTGATTGGGTGTCTCCCGTGTTGGGGTCTCTGAAAGAAAGAAAGAAAAAATTTACAGCACCGTGCGTACCTCGATTGCCATGTAAACCGCATTATCGTAAGTACTGCTCAGTAGCTAACCCTGTATCCATTATATTGATAAACATACGAGGAGCAATTGAAAAGTTTTAAGCCCCACCATGTTTTGAAACCTTTAGAGTCGATATGAGTTGCTGATTTTAAACGGCCATAATACAGAGCAACACTCACTAAATTTCGGGAATTCATGTTCGATATCATTTGGATGACACTTCACCTTTTACAGCTTACCCATTGCGTGCACTTTATAACTCTTTGACCGACCATAACTTTAACAGAGGCAAATTTTTTGCATTTTTTTTTTTGTAAAAATATGTCCTACAGCATCCATGCAGGTGATGATATATGCAAACATCAATCTATTCCATTTCAGAATTAAAAGCAAAATTTTAATTTTCAGGAAGAGTACTATGCCTGAATAGAACACGTAGAAGACAAACCTCAGGACATACTAGGTTACTGCTATCGCATCGGTGCAAAACCAACATACTGTTGCATTAGATTAATAGACAAATAAAACATCTCCGGTCTTCCATGGTAATACTGCCATCCCGGAACTGCCATAGCCTTCTGACTTGAATCAAAGAATAACATAAGCGCCAGAATGTTTTCAGTAGATATAAATGCCACTTACCCAGTCTTTGCAAAATTAGTCCAGTACTCCATTATTTTTCTCGACAGAGTCAACTCAGTTTGAGAAATATTTAGCCCGGCCATCGTATAGAATGCCACAAAAGCTGCAGGAAAACCTAACACAAAGGGTACGTCATCAGCATGGCTTGCCCCTGTAAGTCTTGAGTCAGCCATCACACCTTTCTGATCAAATACGTAGAAGTACAATCGCCCTGTTTCTGCTGTATCAGAATGTACAATGGCTGATCGTACTGCTCCAGCGTTGAATTGTGTGTCTGAAACCATATCCACCGTCTTTGTGAGTATTGTGACTTCATCGTCTGGATTTGTCCAATCACTATACTGATGAATAAGAGCAGTACGTAAGGCCCTAGAATCTTTCAGTTTCGTGGTTTGAAGAACAAGAGGAATAATGTTATTTTCAAACAATTCTCTGCTGTAACCATTTGGTTTAGTGCCATCGGATGTGTTAGTGAGACTATCAAAGTAATTTAGATACATTCCACCTTCACTAGAAGTTACACCAAAAACAAAATCTAATTTTCCGAAATGTTTCAGTAAGTCCCAAGCTTCAGTCGATGTGTTTCTAAACAAGTCAGAAGGGTGAATTTTAACAAATTGGCCATCCTTAACTGGTAGGAAATTATCAGAACCACCAATATTGTCCTTGATTTGAGTAATGTTCAATTTCCGTAGACAGTTAAGGATTTTTAGCTGACTCTCCTTCAAACAGCCCGTTTTGCTCGCAAAAGTCATATAAACTGATCCTGGATTCGTGTCGTACGCCCATGGGGTATTAACGGATCCGCTTTGTGCTATTACTCGCTGGAAAAGACCTTGGTTTCCTACATAGAGAGCCTGATAAACAGCACATGCTGCCCCAGCCGACTCGCCAAACAGTGTCACTCTTGTTGGGTCTCCCCCAAAATTTCTTATATGATCATGTACCCATTGTATCACGGTGTGTTGGTCCCATAGTCCATAATTTCCTGAGCGGTTGTCCTCACTGGTACTCAGAAATCCGAGAAACGATACCCTATAGTTGAAGGTTACAAGTATAATATCATTTATGCCCACTAAATTCTTTGCTTCGAAGAAATCCTGATACCCCATTTGAAAACCGCCACCGTATATCCAAATCATAACTGCAAGATTCCGCGTTCTGTCCGCGGGCCCACTTCCAGGAACATATATATTAAGATATAGACAGTCCTCGCTTTGATTCAGAGAATTTGGATCGATCCCTATTTGTAATAGCGACGCAGAATTCTGAACGCAAGTTGGGGGCATTGTCTTTGCTATAAAGTTTCCATTAAGACTGTTTTTCGTAATCGGCTTATTAAACCGACGTGCTCCTGTCGGTGGTTCAGCGAATGGTATTCCAAGAAACTTTATGATGTCGAACTGTGTACCATCAAATGTTAGTGCCTCTACTTCCCCAGTTATATTTCCTAAGCTGGTTACCACTGTAACATCTTTGGCGACAGTACACACGTTAATTAGTACATGTATTACTATTAAAGCTCCAACAAGAAACGTCATGCTAATAGTTCCTTATAAAAGTTTGTTACTTTTATGTGTTAAGGCCTTCGGTAAGTCCATTTGTACTCCGAAAAGAGTTATTTACAACTGCGCCTGACTTATCAGTGCTTGACTGCATATTTATAAGAGTTATATGACCCATCGTGAATAAGTATAGTAAAACGATATGAGCGAACTAGAGACACATATTTATGCAACCTTTATTTTCGTTTTAGCTCCCTACTATCGCCTGACCAATTGTTTATCAAAACTATTTAGTTTCCTGGCAGTGCCTGGTATGATTCGAGAAATGTTTTGCCCCGACATTTATGCTTTTTCAAATTTGTATTTTTTAATCCCTATAAATATTATAATATAATATTATGAGTGTTGAAACCTTTAACTACCTATTGTGATTCAAACTTGGAACAGTCTTTTTGAGTTTTTAGTTTATCTGGACCTCTAGTTGTACCCTATATAGCCTTTTCAACCATTTTTTGTTGTTGTTGTTGTTGCATTCAGCCAATGAAATACGCCTGCGCATAAATCTTAGCTCATTTATAGAACAATAATGCATTTAAAAATGCCAATAATGTGTGAAAATTCTGCTTTGCACCATTATGCGCTGACATTTGACTTTATATTTCAACAGAAAAAAAAAACAAAAAACATTTGCATTTTTTTTTACATTTTGCCCATATATCCGTTCACAGATAAAATAAATATGTTGTGTGCATTCACATGTTTAGTTAGAACACAGGGAATCATTCATTTGTTACACACCTTATTTTGATACGTTAAAATTTTGTACTACTGCAAAGTTGAGTAGGTGGGCGTACATGTATCTTCAACAGTGATGTACCACCTCTTAGCGTGTGACCAAAAATCCTATTATCAATTGCTTTCTAAAACGGTATTAAGTGTCATATTTCATCAAAGGAAATCAAAACTTTTAACCATATTTTTCTTGCAGCTAACTTTAAGATGTTGAAACAAAACAGGCTTTTCTGAGATCGTTATTCTTGAGATTCACGAAGAAGAACATATGAGCCGCGATGCGAGAAAACCAACAAAGTGGTTGTGCGCCCAGCGCAGACTCAGATCAGCCTGGGAATCCGCCCAGTCTGATCAGAGTCTTCGCTGTCCGCATGGAGGTAGATTAGACCCTTAGCTACCGTTTAAGCGCTTAGTGGAGAGTCTGATTAGACTAGGCGGATGCCCAGGCTGATGTGAGTCTGCACTGGGCGCACAACCACTTTGTTGGTTTTCTCGCGTCGCGGCTCAATTATCATTCTAATACGGCACAGTTTACTCAGATGATGAGTATCAGAAACCACGCAATTTTTTATTTGAATGGGGACCAATACCGCCCTAAATTTTACGAGGCCTTTAGCGTAGCTTTTTTAAGTTTATAAATAGTCGTTTCCCATAGCTTTTGTGAAAATAACGAACACTGACTTCCTTGCTATATATACACTCAAGAGAAATAGAAACGCTACACTTTTTCAATGGAAATTACTGTTTGAAGTATTATATAGAGAAAATGGGTTCTCCAGTTTGCACGAAGTGCTTTTGAATCCAAGAATTCATTGCTTGGTATGAAAACCAATTAAAAGGAAGTACTAACTTGTTACGGATAATGTCAGTGTTGTCTTACGTTAACGTCAGATACTTTTGACGTTTTTGGCGTTTCTACACGTAAAAATTAATTCTAATTATCATTTTCTGACAAAACGAATATCTGCGGTATATCTGATTAAATCAAGTTTTCCTCAAAAGGAATATTTTTTGCAAAATATTTTTTGTGTGTTTTCATCATTATCGACAAACCAAAAAAGCACAAAGCAAATCTAAGATAATTGCCTTTGGTTCCTACATGATCAAGACTGGATGCAAAATCTGTAAATATCTGGATTGTAAATCATCCGGAACATTTAAATTCATAAAAATCTTTTCTCCAAAAATGTGTTTACTAACAGCAGTAACAACATTATAAAAATGACGCAATATATGACGCCACAGACTAGACAAAGAAGATGGTGAGACAAGAAAGGTCAGACGGAAGCCATATGATATGTGAAGCATCATATATTAACATATGTGTCCTGATATATTGTTTTCATACATAAGCTAAAAGAAAAAGGCAAAGTTGTGAAGATATTTTAAGCCATTTCTCTTAACTTCTGTTAATACAGCGAAAACAAATATAACTTCATCATAAATGTGGATTGATATTTTTCATACGTCGGCAGAACACCCACCACCAGTACATATTCAAAAGAAAAATAGCTTAAAGAAAACAACAACAGTTTTTCGAACTGCAAATAGCTACAAAATTTCAATAAGGTCTATTGCTTCTCCGGTTTCCGCCAGAACGTCGAACACAAAACGCAAACACCTATGCCATCAAATTTCTCCGAACTTTCTGTGTGATCGAGCTAAATTCTTGCCCTCTTTTTTACTTAATAAAGTTGAGCTAAACCCTTTATAGTTTTACCGCTTACCTATCCGAGTTCCGATTTCTATTTCTTTGTTACCCTATACCTACCATCGAGTTTGTGTTGCGTGGTTTTCCTGTTCTCTCTCTCTCTTTTGGTGACCCCTCTTATGGTGTATCCTGTATCTTTCAGCCAAAGTCAGTCCACAATTTAATGGTGATATTCACTGATTGGTGATAAAGACGAAAACACACACACACACACACACACACACACACACACACACACACACACACACACACACACACACCAATTAGCATATACCTTCGTTGTGTTATTTCTCATAATTAAGAATCCCCAATGCCTGATTTCTTGTTAAAATGGCTATATATAAAGGAAAAAAGGGCAATCTCCTGTGCAAAGTCTAAAACAAACTAAAATTGTTTTTGAAAATGTAAGTTGGTCTGAAGGTACTTCGATACATTGAAAAGAACGTCCCAGCAATATGTTTTTCCATTTCTTTAATACATTAACAGTTTCACAGATAAAAAAAAAGTAGCCTGTGACCAAAGTTTTGCCAAAATTGTGAAGGATACACAGAGTTGTCTACCTTTTGAAGTTTGAACTATTTCACGAGCATACCTGTCTGCGTAACGATAATGCAGTTTTTTGTCTCTTAGGGTGATATTGGTATACGTGCCTTTCCGATATTTAATGAAAGCATTCGGAATGCATGTAACTTAAACAGGGCCGGACATTTGAGAAAAGGCAACTGTTTTATTAATGTGCCGCGACACGAGAAAACCACCAAAGTGGTTGTGCGCCCAGTGCAGACTCAGATCAGCCTGGGCATCCGCCCATTCTGATCAGAGTCTTCGCTGTCCGCATGAAGGTAGCTTGGACCCTCAGCTACCCTTTAAGGGTTCATCACAATGTGAAGTGGGTGGGGTAGGTTGAAAAATGTGAGTAACATTTTTTTGAAAATAACTGGGTCTGTCACAAAGCTTTCAAGCCTTCAATGTTACATACCACCTGAACACCATTCTAGGGTATAGCATGTATAATAAAAGCAATTATGAAGAAAATTAGCATACTTGAGACTTGGCTATCCCAAGGACGCCAGAAGTCCATGTGGATGAAATTCTATCCAAAAATAATTACCCTGATAAAATCTCCAAATACCCCTCTACAATGTCCCAGAATGAAATTGCACAGAAACAAATAACAAATACAAAAATCAATTCAACAGACACCCACTACTTGAAAAAAATCTGAAATATCCACCATGTTTTAGTCACAAAATAGTTCTAAAATAAAGGTATGGTGGACATTATAAGCAATAAAATAAATCTTGGGGAGATAAAGTAAGAGCATGCTTTGAGTAAGATACTGTTTCCTGCACAACTGTTTTGGACAGCTATAAATATTATTCTCCTATCCCTTCCCTCCATTCCTCCACACTCTTCCCCTCCACAACACACACACATACATTAGCAGTCAGTGAAGATGATTGAAGGTTAATACATGCAAATCAACCCAATTAAAAACAAAACAAGGCAAAAACAATATGCCTCTTCAACTTTGAAGAAGAAAGAAAAAATATTGTATTTTTGAAATTTTCTTCTTCCTCACTGGTATTGACTTTGTTCCAAAAAATGGAACAAAGGGCTTTAAAGTGCCAAAATTTGAGGGTCTCTGAAAATGATAATCCACTCAAACAAAATATGTTGGAAAAGCCAGTAACTGAGTAAGCTTATAAGTACATTGTAAATCAACATGCATGCCCCAACTAAGACAGTATTCAACGACATACATTTTAGAGGCAGCTCACCTACAAAATTGAAGAATTTTCATGGATACAGTTGATAACAGTTCATTATGAAGACTTGATTTTGGCCTTCAAATCAAATTCTGTAACCATCAAAAAATGTGGATGTGTAAAATTAATTCAGGGCTCCAGATAAGGTTTTTTTTTTGGATAATTCTCATATGCTTTTTCTTATTTCTTAACAAAAAATATGTTGTGACCCCTCATTAGAACTGTCTCAGTGAGATGGTTCTAATGAGGGGTCAGAACTTATCTTTTATGCAGAAGTATCAGAAATTATCTTTAAATTATCCCTGTAACCTCCTCTTATCTGGATCAATGTGCAAAAATCTAATGTAAAAGTCAAATACTTTGTACCTATAGTACACAGTTACAATATTTTTCTTCCAAAAAATTAACTTCACAAAAACATCTTTATTTTTTATTTATTTTTTTCCATGAAGTTCACATGAAATGGACTGAAATCAAGTATAAAATGAATAATTCACTCGCAAGGAAATGAACGAATGGCTAATTTTAATTTAACCAACAGACAAATTTCTAGTGGCGGAAATGTAATAATAATTCCAGGGTTGACGGTATTTCCCCTGTCATGGCACTGTCATAAAAGAAAGCTGAATCAGAAAAGTTGACAAAAGTTTAGGCTGCTGACACTAATAATGCTGCCAGAAAAGTAATACTTATGTTTGGACTTATACTTATGTCTCACTTCTGATAGCCGCAGGTAAGACAATAAAATAGAATCTCTCTGTAAGTCTCAGTTGAGCTTTCTCACTTTCTATAAGCGCTTCTGACTTTTCTGTCCTGACCTGTTTGTTGTGGGTCATGTAACATTTAACTTTTAACATTTAAAAGGATGGTAATGCCAGTGAACGTTCAAACTATTCTTGAACACGTTAATATTAAAGGCTGCCGAAACAACAATCTGGCAATGTGTTCCAAATGTCAACAATATGGTTTGAAAAACTGCTAGACCATATGATTGTGGAGTCTGGCACAAGACTTATGTAACAGGAATGGGAATGGCCTCTGGTTGCCTGATATGATGATATTAAATGTGAAAAATTTAATTTATCACTGTCAACTTTTTTCTTTTCGATGCAAAATCTTCAAATGAAAGATGTGTCCTTGAACTGCTGCCCCAAAATATTGGTTTTATTGTGAAAAAAAAAAAACAACAACAAAAAAAAAAAAAAATACACACACACAAGGGTGTCACTGACACATTCAGATTTTCTTATACAGTTCTCAGACCCAGATCCAGACCACGCCGTACTGGTGGGGTTCTGGATAACTGGTGGGGCTCAGAGGTACCAAAATGTGTGGGTGGGGTGGGGGGGGGGGGAATGTGGGCTTAGAAATATATGATATTATAAGGGATGAATTTGATGAGGTTTTTATGTCAATTTCGCCATGAAATATATGTTGTGATATATCAGCGAGGCGATTCTAATGAGATATCACACTATATATTTGAATGTAACCAGGCCCAGATGGCAGGGCTGAAGCCCCAAAGCCCACCACAAAAAAATGGGACGAATCGTCCCGGAAAAAACGTCCCGGTACGAACTGGTTGTGGCACGAAACGTCCCGGAACCACCCCCTGGATCCGGGGCAGGTTCTGCATCTTCTTTTCCATATTTATTTTCAATAAATTTGCACTGATGTGTCCACAACACCAGTATACATTTATAAATTAGGACACAGCTAAGCCAAAATACACAGTCACTGCTGTGAGTTGTCCTTGAACCCACAACTTTATTTTCTATCTCATAAACATCTGTTCATTGTATGAATGTGCCACCCTACTCGTCAAAATTGTAAAGAGCTTGCCTAGCACGTGTTTTTTTCACTTTCACGTAAACACGTGTCATTGAAATGTGTAAATTGTTTTAGAAGCTTTAAATACCTTTAATCAACGTAACACAATCACAGATTGTTTTCATCCGATGCAGAACAACTGTCTGTGTTTTTATTCAGCAATACTTTCCTTGATTAACGCTTTCTTCAGAATATATTGGCGAAAAATTAAGTTTCCATCGCTTGTTTAGTTTGTTTATGTTTGGACCGGAAAGGCCTAACAACTCATCTTGAAAAAGGTGCGACATAAAATAAGTACCCACCTTATTTCATTATTTATAACACAGACTGCTTTGCTTGAAAATACGGAATAATCCATGGATAAGCGCTGTAGTAATTAACTATATTTAGTAGCGTTTAATACCTTTTTAATCATCGGAATTGTTTCTCGAAGAGTTACTCAGGATAGCAAGATTAGTCTCCCGTGCAGCATTCTAAAAACCCAGATTGCAAATCAAAAGCCGGGACCCGATTCCGGTACCGATTCCGGTACCACTGTTCCATTAGTAAATCTAAGCGCAAAATCACCCAGTGTTATGACAATATGATCCTACAGCTTTTTCCTAAATATAAATTCAGAAATGTCGAACCTATTTAGATACTATATTGTGAATTTATGCGTTATTCTGGGACCTTTGAACATGTTTCTACTGGATCACAATTTTCATTATTGATATTGTCTCATTTTTTTTCTTTGACACGGAGACAGGATTCAAAGACCGGGTACTGTGACATGACAAATGAATAAGATAGACTTAGACTGTTAAATTAATGCAAACCATATTGTTGTGAAGTTGGTACCGGGAAATTAGTTCCGGATTTTTGTATCTGGTTTGGGATTTTACCAACCCCGCGAAATGCGCAAGAATAAATTGTTAAGCGGTTCGTGTGTTCTTGAGTGCAATGTAAACAAGACAGAAACTTATCTGAGACCTTGCAGATTGTACTGCTACAATGTCGACATCTGTGCATTGATCGTCCATATCATGCACATGTTTGCATTTAGAATAGTAGTTGCTTTTAACTGATACAGTCATGCAGTGTGCAATACTTGCTTTGTTGAGAAAGGGTACTGAAAGTTTTTGTTTACACTTTTATGAATGAAAAAATGGCGACCTGATTGACTTTATGATACACGAGGCCAACATTGAAGGGGGTTCTTAAAAAGTAGACATTTACAGGCTTTGCAACTCTCGGAGGTTGTAGTTCATGCTTGACGCTTTCAACGTGCCGAAATAGTTTTATGCCATTATCTCTGGTTTATGAGTTCTAATGGAAGTCCTGGCCACCTCGTATTTTTCCTCTAATTTCTCATTTTAAATGTTATGTTTAAAGTTACTCTCAAAATATATTGCTAACACTAAGAAATTACATTTGGTATAAGCAAAACTTCATATTTCACAAGTATATTAAAAATAATTCAAAGTCTGATTTCAGACCATTCCCCACCCACTTGGTGGTGTGATGAACCCTTAAGCGCTTAGCAAAAAGTCTGAACGGACCAGGGGGATGCCCAGGCTGATCAGAGTCTAAGCTCGGCGCACAGCCACAATGTTGGTTTTCTCGTGTCTGCTTAACAAATTGTGAAAGAGTTGGAGCAAATAAATGTTGTGATGCTCTTCTCCAGTTTTTGAAATATATTCAGACCTAACTATATTTTCAATAACGCCAGATTTTATTTTTGGCGCAGAAATTACCCTTTGATCTTACCTTACGAAATCATTTTTCATCAGCATGTGCTGATTTTTTGTATTCTGGACAGTAGAGAACAATAAAACTTAGAAGTCTGTTGACTTTCGGGTAAATACATGTATGTAAAGTTTTGAGGTTTCTTTCAGATTTTTGTATTTACCACAGCCGTTTTATTGAGTTTTTTTGTATTTACCACAAAAGTAGAGGTAACGACATATGAGCCGTGACAGGAAAAAACCAAAAATGTGGTTGTGCGCCCAGCGCAGACTCAGATCAGCCAGGGCATCCGCCCAGTCTGATCAGAGTCTTCGCTGTCTGCATGAAGGTAGCTTAGACCCTTAGCTACCCTTTAAAGGCCCCATTGCTCTATCAGCATGAAAAATTGTATCATGAGGTATCGCTGCAAGCTTCTCACTGTAGTTTCGTAATTGTAAATGACCGTGATAAGCCAACTTTAAACAAATAAAACTTCATTGAGTATCACATAAAAAGGGTTTGAAAACTTATTTGGGTCATTTAAGTTGGCAACTAAAATGACCTATTTTCGATTTCACAAAATGGTAAAAATACAATGTACAGGTGTGGAGTCCCAATCACTATTCCGCCTAAGTTAATATAGCATTGCTAGACGGGAAACCAGAACAGGAAAATGTTTTATTTATTTATTTATTTTTTTTTTTTTTTTAATGGGCTCCTCCTCCCCTACACCCATTCCATTTTTTTTTTCTGTTTTTTTTTTCTGTTTTCTTTTTTGTTTTTTTTTTCTGTTTTTTTTTTTTTCTGTTTCTTTTTTTTTTTCCCTCTCCTTTTTTTTTTTTTTTTTTTTTTTTTTTTTTTTTAAATAACGTATTTACATAATTTCAAAATTTCACATTCTGTACATCATGACATCAACCTGAAAACATAGAAGAAAAATATACATAAGTAAGATGTAAATAAAATAATAAATAATTAGGTATATTATGAAAGTGCTATATCATTTAGTCCTGGTGACCCTACTATGACCCAAAAGGTAGAATAGAACAGAATAATCACGTTCAGGATATTTTCCCGAGTTACAAACATATTGACATTTTTAGCCGGTAGAAATACTTCAAATGCCTATACTTTGCCAAGAAATCAACTCTTACACTTTCCTTGCTTGAAGACCCACATTGCCCGGTTGAAGACCCACGGTCAGAGGCGACGTGGGAATTCACCCGGGCAATGCCGTCGGGTCTATGACGAAACATAGAACGACAAAACATAGAAAAGCCAGAACATAGAAAAGACAATACATAGAAAGACAATTCATAGAAAAAAAAAGATCGAAAAAACATCGAAATAACATCGAAAAAAATCAGAAACATCGAAAATTTTATTGACAACCATTTTATGACAACAATACTTTTATCTTAATTTCGTAAACATATCGCCGTTATTTTGAGGTAGCGAACAATTGATTAGCAACCAATACAGTTTAACGAACAGTAATGAGTGCAATACAGTCCCATTCAATATTCTGATTCCGTCAATAGCTTACATTATGTGCCAACCCCTCAAGGTAATCCATACATGTATGTCCGTTATTTGTTCTCATCTGGTCGGTGCCAACCTTCAAGAAAGTTTGTGGTCCTAGGCTCGCTCCCCAGAGTTCTCTCATACACCGACCAGATAGATGGAGGAAATGGAGGTTCTCTCCAAGTCAGACGCAAAGGGCGCAATGCATCAGAACCCGTATCAGAACCCGTATCAGCACTGGAAGAATACTGTCCAATATATGTCCGTTCAAAGTACAGCGCAAAGTCTTCGGCTTCATGTGGCAGAAGTGGTTTGATTTCCTGAAAGGCATGACGGACAGTATCGGGTGGTAGGAACGCAAGTGCCGTGAACATGTGTACCTCCAAACTGAAATCAAGGTCGTCAACGTACTTAGTTCGAAGGCCAAGTTCAGAAATTCTGCGCCAGTTTGCCTGTCCAAAGTGAAAAAAACAGCATTTCAATACTGATCTGAGGAAATAAGGATCTCATAGAACTATACGCCGCGGTTTCAAAGTCTGATCTAAATGTTTGGATTTCAATGTTCATGCCAAGGGATTCCATTTTGTCTGTGATAATTTTAAACACAGTTGTGTATGTTTCACTGCTTTTCTTTGGTAGCAAACAAAAAACCATTGTGAAAATGGTTCCTAGGTATTCTGGATGAATGGTGTATAGCTGTTTAAAAAATGGCGGGGTTACAGAAAAAGTCCCGTCACCGTACCATGTTTTTGAGCAAGACAAATGATACAGATTCTGAGCCGTCGAGTATATCAAAACCCTTGCACCTTCAACGTTTTCATCGAAAATTAACCAATATTCTTCTTTAGAAGTTTCTCTCCATTTCCCCTCGATAACTATTTCAGAAGCACTTTTTGGAAGAGGTGGTAGATTTCGGCGTCGTTCCCTTTGAATCGTACGCCGTACCGAAGATTCTTTAGGAAGAGCACCCTGAGCAGCCGTATGTAATGTCTGCGATACTTCTCTATTGATGATACCAGACGTTGGGGCATGAGAATTAGCAGCTGCTTTCATCCCACAAAGGATTTTTTTTTGGCCTAAAAAATGAAAGGAAGGGAAAAAATGCAGAACGGGGCTAACGGAAAAATATCGGAAAAAATCCGAAAAATAGTCAAATAATCGAAATTGGCAATTTCAAGCGTATAATAGAAACAAGAATTCCGTGAAATGCTAGGTCGCACCTGCCTTGCACGTCCACGGACAGACGTACGGACGGACGGACGTGCCGACAAACGGAATGACTGACGGACGGACGGAGACGTGAACTCCTATATCGCACCTTGCTAAAGCAGGTGCTACAAAAAGTACAACTTATCTATACCTCAACATCTGCTCTCAAAGGTGCGTGGTTATGGTCTTTTGTTTGGCTGGCATCAAGAGGTTGTCCATCATCTTTCTTATTTGAAATTGCTCGGCCTCGACAGTCTGGATTTCTCACACATTTCCAGTAGATTTTTCTTTCATTTTTATCAATAATATAAAGATAGCCATCTAAAGCCAGTTGTGGCTTTCCTTTTTGCGTGGTCAGAATTTCCATTTCAAATGAAATAACGAGCTTTATCAAACAGGGTGGAAAAGAAAATAAACTAAGGTAAAGAGATATGTGAACACTTTTTATTTTACAAATTTCATTTTAAATAGAAATACAATAGAAATACAACAATGCTCGTGCAGAAAAATCAAAATTTACTCAAATCGGGTGCTTAACTGTAATTATTGTTTGTCCCCTTATTGATCGATAGCCATGATCGAGTGAGCGAATGTTTAATGACGCATAGCATTGCTGGTCAAGTGATTCATTGTTCTATTATTGGTCGTTCTATTATTCGTCGATCTATTAAATGTCCCCTCTATGTTTAGACTTATCTATTATGTGTCGCTTCGCTCTTTTGTCTTTCTATGTTTCGTTGTATACCGATGCCGTCACCCGATATGGAGTTACATAGGTATGTATGCCGAATGCACTTAACCAAAAAAAAAAAATCCCTGAAATCCGTGATTGACCTACTTGCCACGCGAAAGATTAACGGTACGGAGAAGATGAAACATCCAAGATAATTAATTTATTTAGGTAAGACTTACGGCTATATTCAAGAACGTCACTCACACTCCACTCATACTCCACTCATTGGGTTAATCGTCTAACGGTCACAGGTAGACTCAACTTAGGGCTCGATGGTATTCACAAAGGTTAGGGAGCTCTGAGTGGACTCGATAAAGTGAGTGAGCGTTGAGTGGGACCGATACCTCCCTTGAACGCAACTCAAGTGTTGCTTATAAATACGAAATAGAACTTAACTGACTTTGGTGCGCAAGCTACTCCAATCATTTGCCGTTTTACATATTTATCATTCGTGTTTGTTCATATTTTAGACGAGTCGTCATTTATATGGTATTGCCCCATCCGTCTGTCTGTCCGTTACATAATAAATACACTCTGTATTCCACGGGGATGGTGGTCGGGCGATGGTGCTGGTTAGAACTTCCATTACCGGGGCGTCCTATGTATTTGGATTTAAGTAAGGCAAGGGCTTACTGTGCTTGCAGTAGGTGCGGGCAGTTTTTTTTATTATTATTCTTTTCTCATGTCTGTCATTTCTCTTTTCTTTCTCCCTCTTTCTGGGAGACGGCCCGATATAGACTGAAATACTGTCTCAAAGGGGCGTTAAATTAAAAACACATCAAACAACAACTGTACTCCACTGAGTATCACCTGAAAAATTTGTGTTATGTGTCTAAAGCAAAGCAGGCCAGTGCTTAACCCATTCAGCTACCGGGACTACTGAGAGAGAAGAAGAAGAAGAAGAAGAAGAAGAAGAAGAAACATACCCGGCTGCATATGAACTATTTTATATTCAGATTCGGAAATAATGAACTACCCCGCCCCTATTACCCCTCCACCCATCACGTAATTATGAAGTCTTCGTGATCCATCTTAGGTTTCCTAAGCATGATTTTCATCATCTTCTTGAGCGATAAACTGTACATAAATTATTAAATCAAATAAAAGAAAGAATTAAATCATTTGATAATTGAAAAATAAATTATTTTTCAAATACATGAATTCATTTTACATTATCATTTATGAGTCCTTGTAGATAACGGTGGGGCCATAGCACCATTAATTTGGCTACTAATGAATCAGGTTTGGGTGGGTTTTGGTAGCTCTAAGGAATGCCAAAGCAGGGTATGACCTTTATTTTCAAGGGAGTATAAGTACATTATTTGTCCGTTCAGACCGGCATTGATAGTTAATGATATATTTCATGTCTCCGTGTGTGTTTTTAGACAAATAAGTTTTTCTTAACTGAATATGATTTCGTTGGCTAGCTAGCTGATTAGTTGGTTTTTTTTAGTTGAATGCCTCTTTCAGAGCGCATTATATCGTGCCGTCTCCCAGAAAGAAAAAGAAGATAAGATAGACGAGAGTAAAAATCAAAATCCAAACCCCGTTACTTACCTGCTACAAACACGGTTGGCCCTTGTTCAAGTTAGAGCGACGCCCCCAGCATATCCGACGACCCCGTGAATCTAATTCACTGTTACAAGCCAGAATATGTAGATAAATATGAAGCAGAGGCAATTTTGCACTATAAACATACAAAGATTAGAAAATGTGTGTATTTTACACAGATGATGACCCCCGTAAACTGTGGCAGTCATCCCCACCCCACACCCTAAACTTCGATCCTCTCTCTCTTCAAAAAAGAAATAAAAAAAAGTCAAATGCTTATCTTTGGTAGGTCTGTAAACGTTGTGTAAAGTTTCATATTCATTGCTTGATTCCAGAAAATATACAAAACTTTTAGGCGCGACGGACGGACAGACGGACAGAGGTAAAACCATCGACTGACTCGCGTCACCGATCCATAAAAAAGGTGTATTGCAACGTTATTATTTACTACTTGAAACTGGAGTGAAGCTCGAGTCACACTTGGGAAAGGTGAGATTGAGATAGCTTCGTGAATACAAAAGCTGAACTCCACTCACACTCTTGTTATTCCCACTCCAGCCACACTTGAGGGATACTTACTCGAGTTTGAGTCGAGTGTGAGTGTGAGTTTTGTTCTTGAATATAGCCGTTAGTGTTTGAGGTATTACGACTAGATAAACATTGTTGTGACTGTATTCAACCTGTTATTTATGCATTAAAGCAGACGGCTTTCAGAACAACATAATTATTTATGCATTAAAGCAGACGGCTTTCAGAACAACATAATTAAGCCCTGAGCAACCAACCAGGGAAGAGGTTCGTCTCAGTAAAAAAAGCAAATAATAAAAAAAGAGAAAGAAAATAAGAAATTTAATCATATTTGTCTATGCTTGTTTAGCTCTACTTCTCTGTTGGTCTCCTCTCTGTTGTCTTGTGCTATCTTCAGATGGCAGGTCACCTGTAAGCAAAGAAAAAAATGTTCACAATGAAATGCTTTTACACTATATGTAGTATTGTAGTATCGTGACATCATACATTATCGCCACTCATATGTTTTCGATACCTTCCTTTAGGTCACGAGATTTTCATATGTATTACGTCATTTGGTCACGTTGACCTTTGATCCTGTAGATTGAAGCTTTTGCCGCCAACTCAGTGAAAAAAATCAAATTAACATGCTTAGAATCAAAGCAAGATCACTGTACTTACAACAACATGTAATTTGTTCATTTTCACTTATATCCATATTTTCTTGGCCATAAATTCATTGAAAATTCCACTTTTGAAATTTCTGCCACTATGGACGCTTTCCTGTCTGTTTATTTACTCTATGAGGCTATAAATAGAACAGGCTGCAGCGAGTGACTATGTTGGATTTCAAAAGTACGGAAGTGCAAACGTACCATAGGTCCTTATCATACAATATAGGGAATTTGATTTTTTTCTTGTTTTTAACTCACACCTGTTATTGCTGCTGAAAAGCTACTTAGATTTTATTACAATTTAAATTCGATGTATATTTATTGTAGAGTGTTCCAGGTGTGAACTACATGTTCTAGACAGTATGGGGCGTCTATCTGTTTCTAAAAACGAATGATTTTCAACACCATGCTCTCAATAAATTTGTAGCAGTATCTATTTTAGCAAGTTTTGTAACATACCTTTTTCATTAATGGGTAATGTGAGCTTACAAAAACAAAGAAGAAAGTAACAGACGATTTTCGTCACGAAAATGAATTATTTTAATACCCCACCGCAGATTTTGTTGTTACACTTACACAGCGCGTGTCAATTTAGATATGCAAATGAGTATCGATAGCATATGACGCACTATTTCATTGGTCAATTTCGAAGGTCATGTTTCTGGATCAAGTAGCAAAACAGTCGGCGCGGAAAATGGCGTGTTTTCACCAAGAATAAAGAGGGAAAAGGCGAAGTTTCACGCATACAAGACAAATATATGTTGACGTTGCTGTGTTGCTTATAGACCGGGATACTTTATTAAGGTATCGATAACATATGAGCCCAGGATAGTACTTATCACATTGGACTTTGGTGCCTGTTGCATTTAATTTTATTCTTCGAAATTGAAGAGATATATGATTTCAATGTGGACGGTATATACCGGAACTTAATGAGCTTTTTTTACTATCCATTTGCATGATCATTACAGTGGCACCTACTTAATATATTCTCCTATTTCCGTAGTTTCTGCTATTTCCGTAGTTTGCCGTTGTCTATTTCAACAGCTGATCACGTGACCTCCCATTGCTAGTACAATATCTATAGCCCAGTTCAAATCACCAGATATTCAAATTTTCTGTTTTCATTGCATTGTTACTCATTTATGCCACAATAAAATTCACTAAATATATAACTGGAAATATTTGTTAATAAAACTGTAAGGCCTGAGTTCAAAATGATATTTGAAAACTAACAGTTTCACTGAAACAGAAATTTTTACACATGTGAATTAAGCAAATCCACTGCTTTGAACTGCACTGTAGTTTACAAAATTTTCCCACCCATTGACCTCATAAACCAAAACTTCCGTTTGACCTACGAACCTCAGGAGAAAGTCCCTTACAGTGGGTAGTAATTTTAAAGAAAGATTCAACTAACATTTCTTTAATGCTGTGACTTCATTTTGACATGTAATTCCTCAATATCCAGACATTTTATTTCACCCTATTAAACTATTACAAGGTGCTATTGAAAACATTATTTCACTGACTTCCATTTAGAGCTACGGAAATAGGAGCATAGGGCATAATATGTGGATAAATTTTTCACCCAAAGTTATTTAAAAAAAGGAAAAAAAACCAATACCACAAAATATGCGTAAAGTTTTTGATGTAAGAAAAGAAAAAAAAGGTATTCTGTATATATTTGTGCTATTTTTACTATTTGACTTCCTTTTCATTGTTTTCTCTTTATTTTATTATTTATATGCTTTACTTTTCAAGATTTGCTAATGCCTTCTTAGTATTCTAATTTTTGTTAACTTTTTATATTTCAGATTGTTAAGTCCGGAAGGAAGAGTAGACTATACACTAACAACAACGACACAAAACACAGTTTTAGCAGTTTAAATAATCTAAAATGCTTCTATGAAATAGTTAGTCAAAACAGATGAGGTTATAATCTTCGTCCCAGCGGCGACCACCGGGCTCAGAATGAACACACACACAAATGAAGCCTGTTAGTAAGATGAAAAGCTAGAAGAAGAAGGTCAGTAAGTGTTACTTTATAAGTATATGAAATATGTGCAAAAGCTTTTGACAACTTTACTTAAGCATTTTAAACAGGAGAGTATGTAAAAAGGTCACTTTGTCTGTTTGCTGGGAAGGTAATCGGAAAATCTAGATGTTTTCTCTCTAAAAGTTCACATTTTGTTCATTATTTTGCTAAAACAGGTATGCTATAGAGTTCAGAATGCAATCATCCTGTTTCTGACTTTTTGAATTTCTTATAAAAATTGGATCATACAGATGCTGCAATTTGAGACCTAATTTTCATAAGTCATCTTAGTAACAGATTTACAGCACTTGTATAGTCATAGAAAAACAATTACCTATTTTAATACAAATATTTCAAGAAGAATTTTATATAATTTGCACTAAAGTAATTTTTACATTTCCATAAGGATTGGATATTAAATGTGTACCTGAAAGAATGTGCTCAAAAGACGAAATCTACAGCTTTAGGGCAGATTTCCCGTTGAAATAATTTTCAAGGTCTTTCAGAAGCTTTGCATCAATTGTTCATCAAAAAAAAGAAACAAAAGGAAAAAAAATAAACAAAAGATAATAAACAAAAGGAAAAAAAATAAACAAAAGATAATAAAGATAAAAACCAGCTCATATAACAGTGTTTCAAATCTGATTATATTTAGATGTAATCGTAATTTGTGTTACAATTTCCATCTGCATCCCAATTTTTCTGAACCACTATGTCACAAAGGGTCTGTCATGCTTAGCTGTATGAGCCTACGCTATATGGGGATATATCATGCGAAACAGTATTTGTTATACCTCTTCACATTTCAATTTATATGTAATCACATAATGAGATGGCTCATTCCTTTACATATATATATCTTTCTCAATATATATTTAGAGTGTAATCACCGTTTTACCCAGTGAAATTTATAAAATACATAACCATCTACGAATGCATATAGACACAGGTATGTCAACATATATACATATGCACATCACTCATGAGTGCTTTCCCACTCACACTCATATGCATGCACATATAACACCACATATATACTTATTTACACATACACACAAAACACATGCACATGACTCCTACCCACCACATATATACATACCTATAAAGTTACACACATACTGGCATGCAAGAAGGCACAAGCCCATGTAAGACATGACACAAACAGACATCATATACACACACGTGTATATTTATGATGTATACGTACACACACATTCTCACACGAGCATATCTGTAAACATTTTCACATGCACCACAAAATACCCATACCCACATGCATACCCATACACACTTATGTATCCACATTCACTTTTCACTAAGACATACCCCTAACATGTGTGTTTACACACATACCCCTATATAACAATATACATAGTTACACATCTGCAAGCTACTTTAGCAATTTTCATTTTCAAATCCAGGCATACTTATACAACACCATGTATATACACATACACAGCAGTACACACAGATGCACATCTGCAAGCTACCTTAGCAGTTTTGGTAATCAAGTACAAGCATTCTTATACACACACACTCCCATGAACATACACAAACACTACATTACATACAGTTACACATCTGCATGCTACTTCAACATTTTTTTTTTATTATTAATCAAACTCAAGCATACTTATACAAACACACAACCATAAACATATAATGGAGTCATGTATGTATGCATTTGCATCCATGGGTGTGTACCTGTGCACACCCACCCACACACACACACATATATACACACACTACACCCACGTATAAATATACACACACACACCTGCCTAAAAGCTTCAAGTATACATTAATTTTAGTTAAAAACATGAGATATTTGCTTTTCTGTTACAAGGTGACGTCCTTGTCCTATGTCCCTCAGTGAAAAAAACAAAACAGAAAACTCTTCTTCACGAAACGAAATAGAAGCAGAGAACGAGGGACATTGCATGGATGCCATTTCACGGCATACGTCATTATTTTTATATTTAAACTGGAATGCATGTAAATCAGATTAACATTTTTAAATCTAAACAGGAATGCATGTAGATCAGATTTAAACTAATTGATTAAAATGATTCTGAACCAAAAAAAAAGAGAAAAATGCATATTTACTTTTTTAGCATTAAGAGTAACTAATTGATAAAATTCCAACATTTGCTCAATAGACAGGATAAATAGTTTGTAATGAACAGCGTAGAAGAGAAAAACTTGCCGTGTTTATTTATACAATAGAATTTTCAGTTTTCAAAGAGGAGCTGTGCAAAGAATTTGCCACATTTGTTACACATAAAAAAAAACAAAAAGCAACTTGGATTTTTTCATTTCAAGTACTGAAGAGCCATAGACAAAACAACTTGTCGTGTTTGTTACACAACATGGTTTCACTTTATAATGAGGCGCTTTTAAAAATAATTTGTCGCATCTGTTTCACCAAGTGCTCAGTTATAGTTTATTTTGAATTATTGTGCGCCATGCATGCTGACTTTAGCCTTCTACAACTCCCAATTATGGGCTCGGAATAAAAAAGATAAAATATAACACTTGGATTTATACATTTCATCAAAGATTTCCAAATGACAATACAACGAAGGATGTATCACCCTTTACCGAGGGACAGTTGTGGAGATGCAACACACAGCAACGAGAACAATTTGTCACATTACGGTTTCACAATCAAGGGTTCAGATTACAATTTATATTGAATTCTTATTGTGTGCTGAATAAGCTGACGAAAAAACCTGCACCTGTTGTTAACTACCTGTCTACCCAGCAAAAAAAAAACGGCTCTTTCAATTTTACCATGGAGTTCAGTTTAAGGTAAGACATTGGTTGGCTCACTAATTACCGAGAAGACATCTACATTTAATATCTTCATTAATATGTTAGCTGTATTCATAACATATTACTGTCATATTTCTACATATAATAACTTCATTCACATGTTAATTATATTCATTGATTCATAACATATTTTTGTCATTCTTACATATTCTGTCATGTTTCAGCCCACTAGACACCTAGATGTTCATTTCAAGTGATGCATCAATTTGAATCTAGAATTAGTATCAAGTAAAGGAATTTTGTGAAAAGGAACCTGTATATTTCTCCGCAGCCACCAAAGTAAGGTAAGACAATGGATGGTCACCAGTAACTGAGAAAACACCCAATAACATCATTTGTATTTTTAGTGTTTTCATATATATTCTGCCATTTTTTCAGCTCACTAAACATCCAAATGTTAATGTCAAATGATGGATCATTTTGGATCCAGTATCGATACACAGCAAAGAAAATATGTGCTAGCAATATGTTTATGTCCTTATAAGCATTGTAAGCTACTTTATGACCTAAAATTAATGTTCTATAAGTGATGTATATGTCAAACTTCATAGCTTTAAAAATTGTTTCTATTTTTTTATATAATTGTTTTAACCTTGGACAGGCTATAAGCATATGGTGATAATTTTCAATACACTGACAACCAAATCTACATTTATTATTGTTGGAAATTTTCCAACGAAACAAATTTTCTTGGCATGGTAATATTTTATGAAGGAGCTGAAAGTGGAAGTCGGCTTTTTTTTTATTTGTTTGATTTTTAACTCTGCTTTTCCATATATCTGTCCAAAAGGGCCTATCAGGAAACAGAGTTGTCCAGGATCTTTCAGTGTAAGTCCTTTGTTTGATATTGTCGATTAAAATTTTGTAATACTCTTTTGGTTTTATAGATAGCTTGTATGTTAGCTTATTTATGATTGAGAAGAAGGGCCTAAAATGTTTATTAATTTTTATATTCATATTGCACTCTTTTATTTTCTCTTTCCATGTTTTTGGTATGGATTTTAATATCATTTTATATTCTATTAACCAGTTTGTTTTATTTTTAAGCTGATTGAATATTTCTTCACCAGATTTAAACTGCCCATTTTTATTTAGAAGATCATCCACATAGTTAAGGTTACACTAATGCCAGTTTGGGAAAAACAAAGTTTTACCTTTACATTGTATGTGCTTGTTTCCCCATATTATTTCTTGCCTAATATCTATTGCACTTTGTGGTGCTTTATTGCCTCCACCACATAAATGCCATGCATTAATTACTTCTTTATAAAATTGTGGAAGTTTAATTGGCAATTGTTTTTCAGTTCTAGAATTCATACACATTAACATTTCAATCCCACAATTTTCTAAATATTTCTTCGGAATAATGCTCCAACTTTCACCATCACTTTTATATAATTTAACTGCCCATACAGCTTTCATTGATAAACAAAAGGATCTAAAATCTACCATGTTTAAACCTCCGCTTTCGATTTCATTAATCATCACTTTTCTTGCAATTTTGTCTCGCTTATACCGCCAAACAAACTGGAAAAATTCCTTATTAATTTCATTTACAGCCCAAGAAGGGATACTAATTGATGAGACTAGATAGACAACTTTAGCAAGCGCTATTGCCTTTAAAATAAGTATTCGACCTTGAAAGCTTAAATCTCTCTGACTCCACCTATTTAAAGTGTTTTTGATATTTTCTATCTTAGAGGACCAGTTTTTAATTTCCACTTCTTTTTTTTCGTAGCCAAAATAAACGCCTAAGGCTTTAATACAGTTTTTATCCCAGTTGATTCCAGCAAACTTATCCTTTCTGTTTGAACCCCTACCTAACCATAGGCCTTCAGTTTTGTCTTTATTTAGTGCTAGACCCAAAACAGTTCCAAACCTTTCTACTTTATGCAGACAATTCATTACAGCATTTTCATTTTTAAGAAATAGTGTAGTATCATCAGCCAGTTGTGAGACATTTATGTACTCATTTTTATTTTTAAAGCTTATTTGTAGGCCTTCTATTTTATCTTTTATGTTTGTGGCCAAAACCTCCACTACTAAAAGGAACAGCAGGGCACTTAAAGGGCAACCCTGTCTTATGCCTTTTTCTATTGGAAGGGGCTTCGATGTCCACCCATTATTACTAACACAGGATTCGGCTTTATTATATATCGTTTTCACCCACTGAATAAATGATTGGCCAAAATTAAGCTTTTCTAACACCGTCATCAAAAAATTATGGTTAACCGTATCGAAGGCTTTTCGAAAATCTAGAAATATGATCGCACCTTCTGTATTATCATTTTCGATAGTCAATAACATCTTGTATTAATCTTATATTTTGACCTATGCTTCTTCCTTTTAAATATCCTGTTTGATCTGTATGTATTAGTTTATTTATGACTTTTTTAAGTCGGTTAGCAAGAACATGAGCTAAGATTTTGTAATCTGTGTTTAATAAACTTATTGGCCGCCAGTTAGCTAATTTCGACCTGTCGTTTTTTTATACAATAAGCTTAATATGCCCCTTTTTTAGAGCTAGTTAATTCTCCCAACTGATACGATGAATTCAAAGAGAGAACTAATAATTCCTTCAAATCATTCCAGAATACTTGGTAAAACTCAACAGGAAGACCATCACTTCCCGGAGATTTATTTAGTTTCACTTTATTAACTGCTTCTTTACATTCTACATCATTTATTTCACCTTCTAGGACATTTTTATCACTTTCATTTAAGCCCTTCAAGTTCAAATCATCATTTAGATAATTATTTATGTCTTCTTTTGATATATTATCATCTTTGTATAAATTTTGGTAGTACTTATATTCTTCTTCTAAAATTTCTGCATCTGTATTTGTATAAGACCCATCTTCCCTTTGTAATTTCCTTATTGTATTAATATTGTTGTTATGTTTTTCTAAATTGAAGAAGTACTTTGTTCTTGTTTCCCCTTCTTCTACCCATTTAGCCCTGCTTCTTATCTTTGCCCCATTTGCTTGTTCTTGAACTATAGTATGTAAATTACTTACTAGAGAATCTCTTTCTTGTTTTACCTTGTAATTGTAATTTGATGCAATAAGTTCTTCTTCTTTTAAATTAACTTTCCTTTCTAGATCAGATAATAATTTTTTTTTAACTTTTTGTTTATATTTAGAGTAAGAGATTGTATACTCTTTTACTTTGATTTTTGTAATTTCCCATTGAAGTTGCACGGAATATGATTTATAATCTTCCCTGGTCTTTTTTACCAAAAATTTAATTTTCTGTTTATATAGATTATCATTTAATACACTAGTATTTAATTTCCATCGCCCTGGCCCTTTATTACCTTCACTAAAATTTAATTGCAGTGTTATACATTTATGATCAGATTGCACACCAGCTGTTAGTATACTTGATTTTTGTACGTTATCATATAAGTCATAGGAAAGGAGGAATTTGTCGAGTCTACTAATTTCTTTGAAAGTGAATTGTTTCTTGTTTGGATGCATCAACCGCCATATATCTTGTAAATTATAAGCTTTAAGAAGAGTTTTATATGCTGTATTACTCACATCAACAGGACCTAGACCGGAATTAATTCGATCCAGTTCCTGTATTTCTGTATTGTTAAAGTCTCCTCCCAGTATGATATTTTGTTGATTTACAGCATACTTCTTTATCCAGTTTTGTAGTTTATTGAAAAATGTTTTTCTATCTCTTGGTGCATTTGGTGCATATATATTTACTAATGTTAGATCTTTATTCATGGTTTTGATATTGATAAGTAAAATTCTCCCATCATCTGATTTATGAATATCAATTCATATTTTAGCATTTTATCAAGTAGAATAGCAGTGCCCTTACTGTGTTTAGAGCCTGGATTAAGAAAAAAAATTCCATCCCATTCTTTTTCTATTTGATGAAACAGATCATCAGTCCTTTAAGTTTCTTGCAAAAAAACACTATCTTGTTTCTTTTTCACCCAGTAGAAAAAATTATTTCTTTTCTTATGGTCCCTCAAACCCCTAACATTTAAAGATATAACAGACAATGACTGAGATGCCATGGTATCTGCTAAAGCTCAAGATGTGTTCCTAGTTACACTAGAGTCAACTGGTCATGTATGTTTCTTAGGCTTTTTTTCCTTCCTTTTTTGCTTTTGTTCAAGGTCTTCAGGTCTTCTATCATCAACTTTCCTGACTCTTGATGGACTAGAAGAAGGACTCCCCCTGGGGCTATGCTCAGAACTAGCTTTCCATAAGCTAGTCAGAAGCTTTTGCTCCCCCTTATTTGAACCTACAGGTTTTTTACTTGCTGAACTTGTTGACTTTTCTTTAAGCTCAGTCAGTTTTTCTGCAACAGCAGATTTTACATTTGGGTTTTCAGTAAGCTTTGTAGTGGTGCCCTTTTCATCCCTTTCACTCTCACCACCCTCTTTATCCTCCCTTACATTCTCATCATCAACATCATCATCATCAGTATAATCAGTGCCATTCCCAGCATCTACAAAAGCATCTTCTTCATCTTCATCTTTCTGGCTAATGCTCTGGCCGTCAAACTCTTTTTGCACTTTTGGGCATATCTCATTACCCTTTTTATGTCCAGTTTGTAAGCAGTCATAGCAGACGGGTTCGTCTTTACAATCCCTTCTGATATGACCTCTTTGCCTACAGTTGCCACATTCAACCTCATCTTTACTTTGATTTTGCTCTTTGTGATATAGAGACGCCGTAAAGACACCCATTGCCTGTTTTTTAGGCAATGGATCCTTAGGCAGCTCTATATCGACAAATCTATCACCTGTTTTGAAGTTTGTTAGCTTCCCTGCTGGTGTACGTGCTCTTACATACTTCAGCGACCCCAACATTTGTACTCCTTTATCTCTCAGAGCCTTTTCTATCTCCCTGTTATCGTATGAGAGAGGAATATTTCTAACATACAGCCTTGTTGTTTCAATGTTCTCAAAACCTGGATTCAGAAAAGGATTTCTATCCTTTAAAGTTACCTGATTACCTCGAAGGTTTATTCCAGTGGACAGCAAGTTTACCGTCGTCACCTCGTCTGTGATGTACACCCTCCACAGACCCCCGATTCGCTGAGCCCCCTCAACGAAATTTTCATTTGAGACGACATCACAGACGGACAAACACACTTCTAAAGTATTAAGCCATTTGCCATCCAGCTGCTCTACTTCATTATTTAGGAAGAACACCGGCTCAACCCGCTTGACAGTCTCTTCTGTCATTGCGGCTGTACCCCACCCACTTGGAAAACTACGGTGCTCCTCGTAAACAAAGAAAATAGACCAGCACAAAATACAAAAATACTCCCAAACTCTCATGAAAACACAAAAAGATACCTAGCACTCCTTCCTATACCTACCTCAGCCTTCCTCACCGCAAAACTACCGAACAAACGCGACAAACTCAGACGAGACTACAAAATGACAACCGCCATTTACACCCGCCATACCTGTCTGCGTAACGATAATGCAGTTTTTTGTCTCTTAGGGTGATATTGGTATACGTGCCTTTCCGATATTTAATGAAAGCATTCGGAATGCATGTAACTTAAACAGGGCCGGACATTTGAGAAAAGGCAACTGTTTTATTAATGTGCCGCGACACGAGAAAACCACCAAAGTGGTTGTGCGCCCAGTGCAGACTCAGATCAGCCTGGGCATCCGCCCATTCTGATCAGAGTCTTCGCTGTCCGCATGGAGGTAGCATGGACCCTCAGCTACCCTTTAAGCGCTTAGCAAAAAGTCTGAGCGGACCAGGGGGATGCCCAGGCTGATCAGAGTCTAAGCTCGGCGCACAGCCACAATGTTGGTTTTCTCGTGTCTGCTTAACAAATTGTGAAAGAGTTGGAGCAAATAAATGTTGTGATGCTCTTCTCCAGTTTTTGAAATATATTCAGACCTAACTATATTTTCAATAACGTCAGATTTTATTTTTGGCGCAGAAATTACCCTTTGATCTTACCTAACGAAATCATTTTTATCAGCATGTGCTGATTTTTTGTATTCTGGACAGTAGAGAACAATAAAACTTAGAAGTCTGTTGACTTTCGGGTAAATACATGTATGTAAAGTTTTGAGGTTTCTTTCAGATTTTTGTATTTACCACAGCCGTTTTATTGAGTTTTTTGTATTTACCACAAAAGTAGAGGTAACGACATATGAGCCGTGACAGGAGAAAACCAAAAATGTGGTTGTGCGCCCAGCGCTGACTAAGATCAGCCAGGGCATCCGCCCAGTCTGATCAGAGTCTTCGCTGTCTGCATGAAGGTAGCTTAGACCCTTAGCTACCCTTTAAAGGCCCCATTGCTCTATCAGCATGAAAAATTGTATCATGAGGTATTGCTGCAAGCTTCTCACTGTAGTTTCGTAATTGTAAATGACCGTGATAAGCCAACTTTAAACAAATAAAACTTCATTGAGTATCACATAAAAAGGGTTTGAAAACTTATTTGGGTCATTTTAGTTGGCAACTAAAATGACCTATTTTCGATTTCACAAATGGTAAAAATACAATGTACAGGTGTGGAGTCCCAATCACTATTCCGCCTAAGTTAATATAGCATTGCTAGACGGGAAACCAGAACAGGAAATTGTATTTTGTGGAGCTATTTGTTATTTTTCAAAAATTGTTTTCCCTACTTTTTGCCTGCTATATGACTCAATATTTGCACATCAATCCTCATTTTATTACCAGACCTGAAGGTTGAACCGCTTTTTACAATGATTTGCGTTTAGGCATTTTTACCGCTGATAGGACTATGGAGACTTTAAGTACTTAGCGAAGAGTCTGATCTGACTGGTCGGATGTCCAGGCTGACCTGAGTCTTCGCTGAGCGCGCAACCACATTGTTGGTTTTCTCGTGTCGCGGCTCATATTAGAAATCATTTACTTCTTGCATAAAGGTAATGTTAATCTATCTCTAACATTTCTATTATCAATATCAGTGATTAGGCATTGTATCAGCCTCGATTTTGAACAGATTTTGAAGAGCTGTGCTAAGCAAGCACACATGCAATTGTGAAAAAAAGAATAAATAAATCAACATCAAACTTTAGAGAAAAACGTTATACGTTTCAATTTTTATGATTAGAATAACTTACAGAACAATTGCAGCATATCAAAACGTTTCATTGAAATAGTAGGTAAATTATCTTTATTCCCAGCGTCCCATAAAACTTAACAAGACAGACCTCAATAATTGAAAGATGGACACATCCAATGTATAAAGGATAGAACAGTCCAAAATTATTCATTCCTTTTTTTTTTTCGCGGTGCAGCCGCGTATAATCTCAGTTTTGTTCCACATTTCACATGATTTCATGGGTCAAATAATATGTATGTCAAAATTTAGCCTGTAATATCAAAGGTCAATGCATATTTAATCGTTTTATCCCGTCGTTCTGCACTGCGTGAATACTAGTATTTTTATCGCAGAAAGAGGCAGATATTCAAAACTTTCTTTTTCTCGTTGTAGATCTACTTTCAATTTCTGCTTTAGGTTTAATATACAAAAACAAACATTGCATCATGTTGGTAACTGTTTTGGAATCGGGTCAATCTCAAGATTGACCGCGGTCATTTGGGAAGCTCAGTCTTGACATAGGTCATTGTCGCCACCCAGTATCAAAATTACAGATGCGAGTGCCTATCGACATTGCTCAATTGAGTCTTATTCATGAAAGTTATCCTACACTGCAAAAATAAACGGTAGATTTTACCGTTATTTTTACGGGCGCCCGTAAAAATTGCAGGAATCATCAAGCAGAGTGGGACAGAAAAGAGCAGATGTCGTTTTGGTTAGATAGCCCCTCAACAATGCAAAGTTATTTTCGAGTGCGCCAAGTTAACATGAAGCCATGTCCAACAATCAATCCGGTAGGGGATATTGGAAAAAAAAACAAGGGAATTAACCTACTAGACAGATACCTTACTAGTAGCCGACAGAATTACCTTACTTCATACCTGTTTTTCCAATACATCTGACTAGCGGATTAAGCGTGATTGGTACTAGCATTTAAACAGCGCAAACATGACATGGCTGTTGTACACTAAACGCCTCATGACAAATGAGCATACCATCGATTCCCACTGAGTGAAATAATAGTATAACAAATCTTTAACTAGCAAATACTTAAGAAAGCCTAAGACTCAAGCTGGGTATCTCGAATTGTAATTTAGCGTTTAGTGATACATTTTCTTTTATACTGCTGAAAAGGAAAAAACGCGCTTCGGTTTAAGAAATTTATTAGATTTATAAATCTCACACAGTCAACAAAACAAATCTTATCCTCACTTGTACAATCAAAAGCTACTATTATTATCAACTGTATTGAAACAAGATTCACTATTTCAATATAAAAAGCATACATGTGCATTCTTATTTCTATAGCTGAAACAAAAGAAAATTATTTTAGTAAAATTAACAGATTTTATTGCAACATTGCAACATTTTAGAGCTTATCTCATAACAATGTACTCTTTATAGCTACTATTATTATCAAGTGTATTGAAACAAAAATGCACTATTTAATATAAGGATGGTTTTCTTGCTGTAGCATGTCTAATCAGAGTCTTAACTATTTACGCAAGTGACCAGACAGCTCACTGTAAATAGTAAAGACTCTAATCAGCCTACGCAACCACGTGTATCAAAGTGCTGTAGTCTAATTAGAGTCTTAACTATTTACGGGATCGACCCATTCACACAAGACAAACAGCAAAGACTCTGATCAGACTACGCAATCACGCGCATCATAGTACTGTAGTCTGATCAGAGACTTAACTATTTACGCTGGTGACCGAACAATTTATTGTAAATAGTACAGACTCTCATCAGCCTACGCAACCACGCGCATCAAAGTGCTGAAGTCTGATCAGAGTCTATTTACGCGAGTGACCCCTTAACATATGGTAAGTAGCAGAGACTCTGATCAGCCATGCGCATCTAAGTGCGTAGTCTGATCAGTCTTTACAATTTACGCAAGCGATGCAAACAAAACGTATAAATAGCCTACGCAACATTTCGTGGTTTCCAACAATGTCTTACAGGCAAAGCCCGTAAAAATAACTGGAAAAGGACTGGCAGCTGGTTTCTAGTTATTCTACCATAAAATCTACAGTATTTTTTTTACAGTGTAGAGATCTATTACAAAACGCACTTCCATTTAATCTGCACCGATTATCTTTTTTAAAGATTTTTCTTGTTTTCACTTCGACTTGGCATGTGTTTGACGTTTCTGTCAGCTCTCGCCCGCCGCATTTTAACCCAAAGCGGTGCTAAGTCATAAATAAAGATTCATTTTCCTCCTGACAAATAGTTAGGTAAAGTTGTAATCATTGCTCCACCTTGTTACTGATACAGTTAATAATGCTTTACTTTTTTGCGAACGGGATATATATAAAAATAGTTGAATTCATGAAATTAAAGTGAGCCCAGGTTTTTATACGTCATATGTCATACAAATAAGTCGATAAAAGTCATAAAAACACACAAAATAGGCAACGAGATCTTAGGGCTTATAACCGGACCCTGCCTGCCAACTCCTCCCTAACTCCGCAAATGCGACTTTTTGATAGAAAAGAAAATACAAAATACAATCATGCCATCTTTGTCTAAAAATAAAAATTCGGTCTAAAAATATTCATAAAAGTTTTAGTTTATTTGGTATGGACATGGTTTGAGAAGCGCTTAAGATTAAGCTCAGTTATACATTTTCAAAACTGGTTTCAATTTTTGGGCATTTAAATCTGAATGGTTTGACTCTAGTTTTTAAAAAAAGTACAGAAAACTAACTGAATTAGACAGAAAAAAGAGCAGTACATAGTGATGTTTGAAATCTATATAATGTTTGTTTTGCAGCTTGATTAATCTGATGTTTAAATATTAATCTTATTACAATCTTAAGTGTTTGGCAAGTCAAACAAAAATTAATGACCATTAGCTGTTTTATTGCTTAATTGTATTGTAAATGCGCTGTTTTAAAGTACGGTGATGCACTTTATGTTCGATTACGTAGTACGCGAAAACTTATGGGCTAAATTAATTAAACTAGGGCTTAGGGGTAATATTCTGAATATAATTAGGGCAATGTATAAGGGTATTAAGTCTAAAGTTAAATATGCAAATCGGTTAAGTAATGAGTTTTCTTGTGATCTCGGTGTGCGTCAAGGAGAATGTTTATCCCCATTTCTTTTCACCATGTTTTTAAATGATATTGAAGAGCAGTTTATACCGAAGGGTTTAGATGGGGTGGATATAGCTATTGTTAAGCTTTTTGTCTTACTATATGCAGATGACATGGTAATATTTTCGGAGTCTGCTGAAGGATTACAGAAAGGGTTTGATGTCCTTGCAGAATATTGTAATAGATGGAAAGTTAAAGTAAACACGGATAAAACAAAGGTAATGATTTTTCGGAAAGGGGGACTTCTTCCACGCAATTTAAAATTTAGTTTTGAAGGAAAAGATATTCATATAGTGAGATCCTTTTCATACTCAGGAATAGTTCTTACCCAAGGTGCAGCTTTTACAGAAGCTCAAAAGACCTTAGCAGGTCAAGCTCAAAAAGCAATTTTTAAACTTAATACATATTTATATCATTATACGAATATAACGGTTAAACATAAGCTAGATTTATTTGACAAACTTGTTTTGCCTATTTTGAATTACAGTTGTGAAGTGTGGGGTTTTATTCCGGCTTTATGCATTGAACGTGTTCATACTCGATTCTGTAAACAGACTTTAAATGTAAAAAATATCAACACAAAATGACTTCGTATATGGGGAATTAGGCAGGAAAAGTTTAATTGTTCAAAGGCATTTAAAAGTCATAAAGTACTGGCTGAAAGTTGTCCAGTCAAATGAAAATAAACTTGTTAAGTGCGTTTATAATATGATGTGTGAAGATTTAGATTTACTTCCAAATAAAGTTAATTGGGCTTCACTTGTTCAGGATTTATTAGCATCTCTTGGTTTTTTCGATGTATGGCTAGAGCAGTCGGTAGGAGATATTGACTTTTTCCTATCATTTCTTAAACAGAGATTAAGCGATGCTTTTATTAAGAATTGGCATGCGCGATTGGAAAACTCAACAAGGGCATTATTTTATAGAAATCTTTGTCATTCTAGTTTTGGTTTTAGAGCATATCTTAATCACGTTAATCTACCAAAATTTAGAAATGCATTCTCCAGATTAAGAGTTTCGTCCCACAACCTTGAGATTGAGGCAGGAAGGTGGCATAAGCCTGTCAGTAAGCCACTCAATGAAAGAATATGTGTAATTTGCGGCAGACTCGAAGATGAATATCATTTTGTCCTTGAATGTTCATTATATCAAGATCTTCGTAAAATTTATATTAAGAAATACTACTGGAAACGACCAAATATGTATAAATTTATAGAGTTAATTTCCAATGAGAATATTACCATTTTGAAAAACTTAAGTGTATACGTCTATAAAGCCTTTAAAATGAGGAATGATAGGTTGTACGACGAAGGTTAATAATTGGTATCATTATGATTCTGTTATTAGCTACAAAAGTTTGAAATTAAAATATCTGCGAGATTTTGTTAAACTAAAGGAAGTCACATTTGTGCTCTAGAATTCTCGTCCAATAAGTTCGGCCCTTGCCAGGGGTATAGGGCTGAAATTACTGGAAATTATTACTCGACTGACGTTGCACTCTGTATGTGGTACCCTTTTATTTTATAAAATCTTATTTGTCTTATTTAATTAGCTAAATCCTATGCATCCCCGGTTAATGATTTGTGTTACAATTATTGGCTAACAGCTTTATTAGTTTGAAATCATAATATTACGACAGTTTTTGTGCAGCTAAGGTGTCACATTTGCATGTGTTCTATTATAATTGTCCATGAAGTTCAGTCTTTGACCGCCAGTGCTGGTAAAGGACTGAATTCATTGGACTGGAGTTGCTTTCTGTAGATGCGGCTCATATGTGGCACCCTCTAACCAGTCGTATTCAATTAGTTCAGTCCTTTGCAACCTCTTCAATAAGAAACTATCACATGATTCTATGTATATACTTTACTTTGTATTTGGAAGGTGTATTTAGAGCTGTATCAGCATTGGATCGGCATGGCTTCAACGTAATAACGTTGACTCAATGCCGATTCAATTATGGTTCAGTTCTGAGTATGTTACGATGATGACCCATTCTCATCAGGGTCTGCACTGTTTTACGGTGGTGTATGCGGCAATGAAAGATAAACGGACACGGGGATAGTGCAGCCGTGGATGAGTCGTCTCATCGTAATGATCAGTCTCATCGCGAGATGGGTATGCGGTTACTGATATCTAGAGCCCTGGTGAAATTTAGTTTAGAGTAATTATGTGCTAAACAACAAAAATATATATCTTTTCTGCTATTCAAAGCAGATGAAACTTTGAACATGCTGATCGGATGGCGTCACGTGAGGGCCATGTGAATGCTTGGATCAGGCTGGCGTGTAAGCGCAGACTGACCTTGGTCACTGTTTTTCATGTTTATTATATTGATGTTTGAACAGAGGGGTAAAACTCTGATCAGCCTGCGGGTGCGCTGGATGGTCTGAGTCTTCCCCCCCTTTTCACATTTGTCATGCGATGTTGTTTTCACTTGACGCCAAACGATATGGATTAACATACCTTTTACATGTACATGTACAAATTCCATAAATTCAGCTTCAGAAGTTAGCGAAAATTAGTCCAAAATTTAATAAAAGTTTGTTAATTTAGTGAATGAACACGCAAGTATTTTAATATGTTATGTATTTATAGTAACTCGTGCGCTTTGAGTTTAATGCCCCAGTCACACACACACATTACGGATTGGGCGGATAGTTGCGGACTTTAAATCCACACAATTTGTGGGCGTGGTCTCTCTCCATATCGAATCCGGAACGTATCCGTATGGTATCCGCAAGGTCCGCAGAATATGCCACCAAATTTTGAAAAGTTTAAATATTCAGCCGCGGACGAGTTAACCATAATGATCCGTAACTGAAGGTATTTATCCGCATTTATCCATATTTAATCCGTATCTAATCCGTATCTCGACCTATCGTTCCGCGGTCCACCCAAAATTTGTCGACAAATACGGTTTCATGCGGATTGTTACGTTTAGTTACGGGTCTCGTTCTGCGTATTGTTACGGATTAATGCCCCAGTTAGATTAGCTGTTCGCAATTATCCTCACCAATACGTATCTGTCAGTCTTGAAGTGTAAGTTATCCGTATAGAAACGTATCTGAAGGTAAAAGTCCGTAAAAAAACTCCAAACGAGACCCGTAACTAACCGTAATTGAAGGTAACGATCTGCGCGAAACCGTATCAGTCCACAACTTGGGGTTTGGCTGCGGAATGATAGGTTTATATACGGATAAGATACGGATTAGATACGGATTGTATATGGATAAATGCGAATGAATGCCTTCAGTTACTTTTTGTTACGGATCAATATGGTTTAATCGTCCGCGCCTGAATTTTGAAAATTTTCAAAATTTGGAATCGGATCCTGCGGACCCCACGGATACGATACGGACAGTTACAGACTCTGCGGATGCGATATGGACCTTTACGAATAACACCGGACAGATACGGATGGGCCATACGCAGATGCGATACGGACCATTACGAATAAAACCGGACATATACGAACGGGCCATCCGTAGCATCAACAACATCTTTCCGCATCTAGAAGTAACAGAAGGTAATGGAAGGTAAGTAGTACTTATACATTCGTATCGTCTCTCATCGTATTGGTTCAAAGGGAAACCATCTGACCGCAGACATCCGCATTTATCCTTAATCATACGCATCTATAGGTAACTGTATCCGTAAATTAATCAAGAAAATAAGCCACGCCCACAAATTCTGCGGATTATTGTGGATTTTTATCCACAACTATCCGCTCAGTCCGTAATGTGTGTGTGTGACTGGGGCATAACGAGCACGCATTTCTTGCTTCCTACTGCAATAGTACGGTGAGCCGAAAGTATCGTCGGATGGTAATTTTTATCGACTATTTGGCTGATAAGCATTAGAATTGGGACATACGTTTTCGATAGGATTTTGATAAATTTTTGGCACCTTCTCCGCCTAACAATTTGAAAAAAAAATACATCACTATTTAATCTGTGGTAAGAATATTGTACATGTACATGTATCGTAGTATATGCTTTGTACTATCTGTCGTCATTTAGAGAATGTTGTCCTCATGGGCCTATGGCTTATTGGATTTATGAATAAAGTTACTACTACTATGTTCTATTCGTTACTAAACCCTTGGTCTGTTGATTCCGTCATCTGATTTTAAGCTAATCACATTTCTTGCAGTGTCACTTCAAATATCATCATAGCATTGTGTAGATCCTGATTACTTGACTTTATCAGGATCTGCACCATTCACTAAAGCAGAACAATCTGGATCAGCAAAACAAGGGTCATAATATAAAATTGACAATGGCAAAACCCTTGTAAATATTGTCAAATACATGTATTAGAACTATATATGTTTAAATAACTATAGAGTGCCTCAGGGAAGATTGGTACTGCCAACTGTGTTTCACCCTCTTTAAATAAAGCGTTAATTACTTACCTACTTACTTACATCTCTCAATGCAATTATCCATTTCGTGAATTCGCGAATATATCCTTGGAGATGTTATAGATACACCATGAAGTTCATGTGTGTGTTTTTTTTTGGCAAATCTTCGCCGGACCGCTTAGCGCAATCGGTAGGGCACCTGACTCATAAGTCAAAGGTCCTAATTTCGATACCCGGACTGGCCACACACTTTCGTTTCTCCTTCCGCTGATTTAAGGAGGCCAGTTGTCAGTTACTGGCGAAAGTATGTGCACTTTGTACTGGTTAACTGCTTAGGAGGTCTAAGCCTGCCCAGGAGTAGTGTGGTTAGGTTAACTGACCGTCCCGACATGAACCTAGCTGTTTACCGAGGACGTAAAACAACAGATCAACCAATCAATCAATCATATGCGCCGCGACACGAGAAAACCAACAAAGTGGCATGTGCGCCCAGTACAGACTCAGAGCAACCTGGGCATCCGCCCAGCCTGATAAGAGTATTTGCTGTGCAATTACAACGTAGTCAGCCAAGGGTCTAAACTAGCACTATGCGGACAGCGATGCTTCTGATCAGACTAGGCGGATGATCAGGCTGATCAGAGTCTCCGCTGGGCGCACATGCCACTTTTTTGGTTTCATCGTGTCTTGGCTCCATTATAGGACTTCGTCATTTTCGACTTTCTATTTGTTGTCTTGGGCAAGGAAACACTTTCCAGTGGGCTCAGCATTTGCTCTCGATGACTTCATCAAAATGGGAAGGACAGCATTACAGAAACTGACAGAGTTCTATCTCCGCTAGTGTATTTATTCACCTTAAACAGATTCAAACTTCCCATTGCCACCCTTGGTTACCTATGCATATACAAGGGCTGTTATGAAACGAAAAAGAGCTGTTACGAAACGAAAAACTGTCATAGTTACCAAATGATCTGATGGTCATTTGGTAACTATGACTCTTTTTCGTTTCGTTACAACTTTTTGTTTTCTTTAAAAGTACCATTCTTGAAAACACAGTTAAGCAGGTGTGATTGCATAGAGATCACAACAGACGTTATCAAAACAAGATGACCATGAGGTCCTGAATAGCTCACCTGAGTCTGAAGGTCAGCCTAGGGCCATCAGCTGAACAAACCTTTTAGTATATAAGTGAATGATATATACCAATATCACCAAAAATATGGTTCAGGAGAAAACGAGTTCTTAAGATTTTACCTTATATTGGCATAACGGCCATCTTGGTCATTCAAACAAATTTTCATTTCAAACATGAAATTAAACTTGAGAATAATTATTTGTTTGAAAGATCTGAATTTCTATTGAAAAAATTTCAGTTGAAAAATTGGCGGAGCATGGCATATATTGTTAGCCATGCTTCAGAACCAATGTCGTTATATGTCTGTTGCAACAACAACCGCGTGTTCATATTTATGTCTAAGTGATGTCATCGAAACGTCATTCTGTCAAGGTACTAAGCACTAGTGTTGGTAATTCCATAGTTGCAATGGTAACTTATCTATGACATCATCTCAGTTATTAGGGGAGACCGGGGATAGTTGATGCACGGGGCAAGTTGATGCAGTGGGAATAAAAAGACAATGACGTCATTATGGACGTCAGAAATGACGAGTTAAAGTAGTAATTGACAGCCGCCATCTTTTTCTGAAGTTTTGCTGAATTTGGACAACAAATGAGAATTTGGTGAAGAAAAGTTCATTTTTGACACATCTAAGTAAATTTAAAGGTAGTTTGCATTTTTTCGTTTTGTGTGCATTTGTTTCTGGCTGTTCATAATTCATTGATGCACACAAGTAGAGAAATCTTTCATCTTCAAGACCATGCGCTCTTCTGAAGGAAAACAGTGTGTATTAGTTGTCTGCCTTTGAATGTCACGTGGGACACGGATGTTGATGCAATGAGCATGGGGCATGTTGATGCACCATGGAATCCCATTAGTCTGCATGAGCTGTTCACAATATTTGGATGAGTTTGATCTGTTATTGATGTAAGACTATGTACAATAGTTTAAGCATTTCGGATTTCTTAGAATACGATGTGTTTTATTATATTCAAACAAATATACAATGGCATTTCGAGCAGTATCACAGCAATTCCCACAGTTTACATGTGCGCCCAGCGAAGACTCAATACAGACTGCGCATCTGATCAGAGTCTTTTCTGTGCGCTCTATGGATAGCTAAGGACCAATACCTTTTCGTGTGGCCAGTAAAGACTAACCCGACTGTGCTGATGTACAGGCTGGTCTGAGTCTTCGCTAGATGCGCATATAAATAATACAAATTGCTGGGCCCCAGCTCATTCAATATAGCATCTATGACATTGAAAAGATATTATCCCGTTAAAAAGGTTCTAAAGTTTCAGAAATAAAAGTATAAAATATTTTGGTCATTTTATCGTACAATTATTCTTTCACAAACATCCCTTCTAGAAATCTTTTGCTGGTGATAACTTCAATGGCTAGAATAATTTTTGTAAATGCATCTATCTAAGCAAGGAAACCCCCATTTGTCCATAGAAACAGTCAATGTATTGTAGTAGTCGTTGCATGGACTTCTATCGGCAAGAAAAAGAAGCCGTATCAACTTGCCCCAAGCGTTGCATCAACGTGCCCCACTACTGAAGCAAGTTGATGCATTCGACATGCCAAAGAAATCTACTTAGACAGAGGGGAAATATACCAAAATTCAAGGATTACTACGGCAGTTTTCAAATTTTCGTGGAATCTTCGCGTCTACAACGTTTACTTTCTCTAGACGATTTAACGGGACAGTGACAGACATAACTGTAACGTCTCAAAGACCTGCGACTCTTGTATTGAGTACACATGACACTATAACGGTAGAGAGATGTAATCAGTAGCCGGAAGTGTCAATCAATTTCTGCGCTTGAAAAGATGTTTAGCTGCTTTGACTAGCTAACAAATTCGGATCTGCTACCTTTATTAGATTAATTTGTTGAAAATCAAACCTATAAATTTTTGTCGATGGTGAATGAATCACGATTTTACGCCCTTTTTAACATAATTTCAGCCATATCAGGACGATGGGTTGGTGATAATGAAAGGCTGTTTATGACTGAAAAGATAGAAAAGATACCCGCTTCCAATGCGTCTCGAGCCCGGGATTTATGTACGAATGCAGAGACTAATCCCAGACTGGGCAGCTCGCTAATTTCCCATCGTCCCTTTTACCGACGCGTAAAAGGGCGTTAGGGAATATGTAGGCTTTGGTGACTCACACCAACCTGTGTTTTTGTGCACAACAGCTAAAGCATTACTTTTAGTCTGACGACTCTCACGTGTGTTATCGGGCTGGTATGGTGCTGCGATGGTGCTGGGTATAACTTCCAATTCCGTGGCGTCCTTGCTTGCAGTAGATGCAGGTGGGGCTGTTTGGACATTTTTCTCGAGCTATCACACCTCTCTTCTTTCTCCCTCTCTTTGAAAGACGGCCCGATATAGACTGAAATACTGTCTCAAAGGGCTGTTAAACTCAAAACAACCAACCAACGTGTGTTACCAGAGTTACAGACTTTTGGACTGCACAGTTTTCTAGTGATTTGTGTGTCGCGCCGTAGTCCATTTGTTAGAGCGCATAGCTATTGCACAGAAAGTCGCGGCTTCGAAACCCGGCCCGGTCAACGATTGAAAATTTTGTCAACCCAGCAGTAAAAGATTAACCTCTTGATGCATGACTGCATGCAGCTGAGCTGATGACTTCGACTATGGACAACACACTCGCGATACGATATGCCTCGCCAAAAAATGCAATCTATGCCATCACGCTGTGTAAAGTGATCAAACTGAATCCTCACTTTTATTCCCCAGTATCAGATTATCTAATCAATCAGACTGCGCGGAAGCGCAGGCTGATCTTTACCTTTCATATTCCCCCATTCGTTTTAAGGTTCAGTTTCAGGTGATGTTATGCCCAATGTTGCTTCGTCTTATTTATTATGGTTTCTTTACACTAACTTACAGTTTTTTGATTTCATTTGAACAGCTCTTTCCCAAATAGGCGGTCATCAAAAACAACAGTAACATTTACCTTTACCTATTTTCTATTATAAATCACACACACACACACACACACACACACACACACACACACACACACAGAGAGAGAGAGAGAGAGAGAGAGAGAGAGAGAGAGAGAGAGAGAGAGAGAGAGAGCAAAGTGGGCAGCTTCACAGGTGACCATATTGCCAGAAGACCACAGACAAGCGGACCTAAGAACACGTAAAATTGAAGAACCACAACAGAAGTGCCGCCTTGGAACGGTCAAAAGAACTAGACTGCAAATCCATTTGGGAAGAGCCTTATTGTCAGGATCCACATTAAGCCCGTGGTCAAGATACCGTAAACAAAGCTATTACGGTTGTGTCGAACTAACTTGTTATGTCTGTCAAAATTTATTTAGTCAGCTTAAAGTACATCAGTCTTATTGGTAGTCTCATAATTATTATTGATCTATATTACCCGCCTCCCTTTCACCCGATCTTCAAATGCGTAGCGAGCGCAATTGAACTAAACTGCAATATGTACAAAATGCGACCTTTTTATTTGACATGATGTTAATGGTATAGTCATTGCCAAGCTTAAAAAGAGAAAAAAGAAAACCAGTGTTTAGCAGGCCCTTTTAATAGCCAAAACCGGAGCTCATGGGAAAAAACTCCTGACGTTTCGCAAGCAGAACTGTTGTCGGCCTGTGCGCTGAGCGAGGCTCGAACCCACAGCAGTCACAGAGATGACGTATAAGAGCCAGCGCTCTTTCCCACCAGGTCACTGGAGCTATGAACAGAATAAATTATTTTCTATTTGTGCGATTATTTTTTAACTTTTGTGGTCCATGTAAGTGTTAATTTGTGCGTGCCGATTTTCCCTTTAGCGATTTTAACAAAAACAAATGAGCCGCGACACGAGAAAACCAACAATGTGGTTGTGCGCCCAGGGTAGACTCAGATCAGACTGGGCATCCGCCCTGTTTACTCAGTCTCTTCTTTATGTGCTCAAAGGGTAGCTTAGGGTCTAAGCTACCTCCATGCGGTCAGCGAAGGCTCTGATCAGACTGGGCGGATGCCCAGGCTGATCTGAGTCTGCGCTGGGCGCACAACCACATTGTTGGTTTTGTCGTGTCGCGGCTCAAATGCCTTTGCAAATGTAAAACTTCGTATTTTGATAAGCCCCCGGACAAGTAAACATAGCCTTTCTGATGTAAGAACTGTCAAGTTTTACCTTCGATTGTATCACTAAACCTGCACGCGACAATAATAAGTGGCGTGTCTTGATTTGCGAACGCTGCAACAGGGCAGTCTCAAAGGTGATTGACGTTCACTGAACTGACTATCTTAGATATGCAAATCCGTAAAACTGTTGGTTTGATAGCTAAAAGATATACGTCACAGCTTATTAATTTGTTCATTCATGAAATATAGAAAACATGATTTTGCCGCACGGATCAATAATCAAATGTTCGGACTTTAAAAGATGCATCGAAATGAAGGAAAAATAAGAGGTGAGAAGTTTGTTTTATAAATCAGAACTCCGCATGGCAAAATCACAGTACTTGTATTTACATGAAAACGAAACTGACTCTTCCGCGCGGATAAATTCTCAAAGTTTTCGGACTATTAAACATTAGGCCTACAGCTCATACATGTAACAGTTTTCCCTTGTTTATTTATCTTATTTTTTCTTTTCAAAGTTGTTTCCCAGGAAGCCAAGGAAGAATCATTGATGTGTATCTTCTATCTGAGCCCGGCACTGAGTCTGATGGCGTCCTTTCAGAATCGGAGAAATGATTTCTGTGATTGAAAATTTTACCTAAATACCCTATGTGTAAAATGGTCGCCTTTACTATAACAAACTTTTAATGTGTGTGGGTACACCTGCATATGAGCCACGACACGAGAAAACCAGCAATGTAGTTGTGCGCCAAGCGCAGACTCAGATCAGATTGGTCAGTTTGTTTTGGTTAAGAGTTGATCTTATTATGTATTTGATCAAACTTTAGAAGTGAAAAGGATACATGGTATGTCCCGTATTGGTTGATATCGGGAAAGATCTGTCTTAAGGTGAATGGGCACACTTTTCGGGGAAGCAACACTGCCATTTTCATTTTTACATCCCTTTCTGAATGGAGCAAATCCTTTTCTTATTAAAAGTGTTGACCCTATGAAAATGACATCATTTGGATTCAAGCCGCGTCGTTGCCCAAACAAGCCTATATGTAAAAACAGCATGATAGGCACATGTTGCAGGATAGGTGAATCATACGGTGTATGCTCTGACCAGACTGTACAGTAAACTGCGCAGATACATATAACACGCGGATCTTTTTTATAATAGCGTCCCAAAAGCCGAGTCGTCTTCCCCTGTCGACTGAGTAGATCCTTTTATAGACTGTCTCGAACGACAGCCACTTTTGCACGTATATAATGATTATTCGATCAAACTCGGATCAGCCTGTGCATATGCAATGTTAGCAAAATCACCTCGTTCCTGATCAACAATAAATGAAGTCTACAGCAAAAAGCGAACACTCTGCTCAGATCAGACTTACAGGCTGTTCTTAATATTCGCTATTTGCCCATGTCTAAAGGTACTTCTTTCCCACGTCGCGACTCAATTAAAATGACAGCTCAGGTAGGGGTATTGACCAGTATTACCAGTATGTACACGGGCGGCGAATTATGTTATCTTTATTGCCTGAGTGTCGTATACTTGCAGATTGTCTCATCTTTACCCCTTAGTGCTAAACTATCACCGCCGTTTTAAACCACCAGGAACTCTGCACTTTTCTATCAAATAATAATAATAACAATGCCTTATCTCATTTTATAGCGCATTATTTACGCAGTCGGGCTTGACTGCTTATCCTTTTTTACTATTATTATTCGATTGATTTCACCGTATTTTGTAACTTCACAGTTGAAGAGCATTGCCACGTGCTTGGTGATTTACCGCTGACAGGTACCGTTAAGTTTGTGACAAGACGGTTTGCTTTGAAGCTAAACTACCGTTGTACACCTGCACTTTAGTAGCGGAGAAAACCGTTATCCTGTCTAATTCAGTTTTTCAGACAGTCAGATTTTGCGTAAATATGAAACGGGCTGTATTTTACTTTAAATGCAGACAAGACAGAGCTTTTAGTATACACAAAGATGATCAATATTGGCTAGTCCGGTCACGAGACATATCAAAAAGTCTAAAAAGTGCATCAACTATCCCCGGTCTCCCCTATTCGAGAGGAACATGGCATTTATTTATGCCATGCTCCTCTCGAATAATAAGTATGCTACCTGAAATTCTAACAATAGAAAAGTTTGCTTTTCTCAAACCGTTTATTCCTTCTCAATAATTTAATTGTCTGTTTTCATTGACCGATTGTGGCTAGATGTAATTCGAATTCAGTCAGCCGTGTAGCTTTGGAGAAGATGACTGAGGTTGTTGAAATATAAATGACCTTGGTAAGAGGTCACATAATGACCTTGCCCTCTCATATTCCAAAAATCCTCATGTACTCATTAATTTACTATATTTACCATCTTTTAGACCAAAGTCTTCATCACGTGCCAAGCTACCTTGTGTTTAAAGCACCAGGAAGGAAATTCTACCATCATAAAAAACGGTCAAGGCCACACAGGATCATCATTTATATAAATTTGATTTCATTCGTACCCAATGCGGTATACCAAGTATCAAGGCAATCCGTCTTTTGGTTCTGGAGAATAAGAGATTTTACAATATACGAGTGTGACCGCCATGGTGATCATGTGACCAATGAAGTTTGAACAAACCTTCGTTTCTCCGACCGAGTCGGACCAGCAGTTTTAAAGAGGGAAGAGTTCGTTTAAACAGCTTCCACACGACGACGGACACGATACTCCATGTATTAGCTCCCGCGAAGCCTTTGGAAGTAGTTAAGCTACATCAACATAAACTGAAATACTACATCTCAGATTTACATGATAATCCGTGCAGTCTGATCAATAATTCCTGTTCGTACTGAAAATCCTGGAGATTCGAATTGTTTGGAGTGAAGATTCTGGTCATTTTACGAAGATGAGCAGGCTGGGTTGAATACATGTATGTGCTGGTAGCAAATCACCTAAGGTTCCTTTTGGTACATTGTATGGTGTCCGACATCAAAGATATGACATTAACCTAATTGAAGCTAGAGCAACAGAAACCAACTCTAGAGTCGGTGTGCCTAAGTGTCTCGCCTTATTGACACTGTCAGAGCTAACGGCACATGAAGGGCATTCTCTTTGGCAACCTTCAAGTAAAGTAGGAACCAATGTATTCCAGAAATGGATCCGGGGACCAGTGTAATGATTCTCTATAGGAAATGACGTCACATTCGCAATGAATCGGATGAAACGTTGATCTGCTTCGTCGTATTCCGGCCATGTTGTCAGATGTAAGCCTGTATGAGCTGGGGTGTTAGGATTTCTGAAATGGAAACACAAAACTTATGTAAACAAGTATACATTCAGGGGAAGCAACTCAGCCATTTTCATTATTGCTCCCATACTCATTGGTATCGACTCTTGAAGGATAGAATTTGCTCCTTCAGGAGCAAATTCATTCCTTCAAGAGTCGATGCTTTTATTATAGGACTTTGTCCTGCGGAGAAGGAAACAGGAATTCGCTAAAGTTGTTTCCCCTCATAAAAATGGCGGGAAACATGGAAGTGCATGCGTCTGAGACCCATATTGATAAATAAAGGTAAATCAGTAAACACGTCAAAACTCAGTAAATGTACTCATCGACGAACGCCATTCTCCTTCTTAGCCAGAAGCCCCGATGGTTCAGTGGGCTAAACGCTGGCCGGCTGACACAACGGTTCTGGGTACGATTCCCACTAATGAGAAATTCTTTCGACCAATGAGCGGGGTTCCTTGTTCACAACTTTTCATTAATATCTATCCCTCCTCTCACTCCATCGTCCTGGCATGTCAGAAATACTTTTAAAAAGGACGTAAAATTGCATAATCCAAATATCTTTCTCTGCATCTTCAACAGTTACTTCGGTGGCAGATATTGTAAAAATCTCCCGCAGTCACTCGGAAGATGTAAAATAATGGTAAACTTAACGACATCACGGTGGTTATCCAATTGCCTACCTATGTTTTCGACCGAGTCAGTCAATTAATATACATGCAAAAGTGGCTTTCGACCGAGACAATCGACAGCAGCATCAGCTTGGTCGACAGCCATTAACAATAGTACCGTTTCCGTTATTGGTAGTGCTTACGATCGTATTCTCCGTTGAAAGCCACTTCGTAAACTTAGTTTCAGTAGACCCTTTCGACTCGGTCGAAAGCACAAGTAGCCAAATTGGTATTCTATGCACAAAATTGGGAAAGGGACCAAAATGTTTTTATTTCAAATCTTCAAAACTTATGCCAAATACCGTCGAATTAAAATATGCATCTAATCCATACACGCCTTTATGGTCAAAGGCATAATGCAGCAGGTGTCTCGCGAGTGCTACATGAACTAGTTACGGCAGGGTTTTATGTTGTTTTTTCCGTGTTTGGCAATTTTCGCCCACTTATTTGTATACTGAAAAATTAGAACGAAAAAATAAGTTTTAAGATAGTACTGGGATAAACTTAAAGTCTCCATAGTCCTATCAAAGGTAAAAACCGTCAAAATACAACTCATTATGAAACCTGTACAGCCTTCAGAATTGATGAAAATATGTCGATTGATGTTCTTTTTTGTAGCATATAACTGGCAAAAGAGAAGGAACAAGGTATTTTTAAAAAATGATAAGTCTCTCCATAAAAATACGGGTTTCGTCTCTGGTTCCCCGTTAAGCAATGCAATAATGCAACAGCGGCACAATCAATGGGATCCTTGCCTAATTTTTTGTAGATTGTATTTTTATCACCTGTACGTTGTATTTGTATCATGAAATAAAGCTTGTGAAATCGAAAGTAGGTCATTTTGGTTGGCAACTAAAATGACATAGTTATTTTTTTAAATCTATTTTATGGTAAACTCAAGGACGTTTTGATTTTTCAAAGCCGGCCAATCACGATAATAATCAATGGCGAAACTGTAGTGAGAAGTTACGATAAAATATTTCATGCTGATAGAGCAATGGGGCCTTTAACAAATCAGGTATCACTTGTTTTGCCTCTAAAAATGTTAAAACGGTGAAAGACTACACTTTCCAGGGAAGATACTAAACATTTGAGCCGCGACACGAGAAAACCAACAAAGTGGTTGTGCGTCCAGCGCATACTCAGATCAGCCTGGGCGTCCGCCCAGTCTGATCAGAGTCTTCGCTGTCCGCAAGGATGTAGCTTAGACCCTTAGCTACCCTTTAAGCGCTTAGCTAAGAGTCTGATCAGACTGGGCGGATGCCCAGGCTGATCTGAGTGCGCTGGGCGCACAACCACTTTGTTCGGTTTCTCGTGTTGAGGTTCATTTTCTTTCTTTTTTGTATCCCGTTTCAGTTGGTATCAACTGTTAAAGGAAAGATTTTTTTTCTCTTCGAATTGTTTCTTTGTCTAAATGGCAGCTACTTCTTTTTCTTATTCTCCTTTTTATAGTTGATAATGAAAAAAGTACAAATAATAAATATAATGATATTTATTATTATCATAACTTAATGATTATAATTATTATAATTATTATGATAATAATTTTTGAAATTTCTATTGTTATGGGCCACTATGCGGAAGTAAAATATCAGTTCAAATCTATACTGAAAGGATTTAAAAACTTCCACCCATTAATTTTGAATATCTCAAAAATGAATGCAGCTACGTCCACCAAACTTTTACAGCATATATATTCTATTATACCTGATTCTGTCAATATACGGAATTTGAAATCGTTCAACCGAATCGGTCAGGAACAAACACGTGCTTCTCGTGTTCTTAGTGCCGTTTACATAATGATGAAAAGCTCCATGTATACAGTTTTCTGATGAAACATTTCTCTTACAATATCAAATTGATTTTTAAAAATTTGAACTCGGTCAGTGGCTTTATTTAGCCTACCGCGCCTAAATATCACAAACAGGCGCAGAGTTTTGGGCCAGATAAATGCTGAAATTTCAAAAAATGATGTCGCGGTACAATTTTATGCGTTGATGACGACAATTTACAATCTCAGACGACGTACACTGATTACAGGAAGCTTAAAAGACCGTCAGAAAAGCACCTAACCAAGATTGAAAAACAGAGGACATGACGTTAACTAACGTCGACGCCGTCTCCGTAATAGGCTTTGCGCGACAGCATCATACGCAGTGATACTTGCAAATCAACGTTGATGACGTCACAATATTAAGACAGTAAGAAGTGGTCGAAAAAATGTTGCATAAGACAACGCCGGCATCGCCTTATGCATATCAGTGACGTAACGCTCTTTTACTGACGCCATTAAGGTAAATGATACAAATAAACTGCGTAATCTTTAAATTTAATAAGTTTCAAGCATTTTGTCATTAAATAGTCAACACTGTCATGAGTAAACAGATCAGCAGCCAGCAATAAAAAGTGGAAGTTTTTAAATCCTTTCAGTATATATAGTTCGCACCATTGAGCAGCTATACGACAAGGCTACAAGACTTTAGTGCAGTCCTGATAAATGACAGCATAGGAGAATGGTTCAGAGCAACAGTTGGGGTAAGACAAGAATGTCTTCTGTCACCCACCCTCTTCAACATTTTTCTCGAACGGATCATGTTTGATGCTCTGGAAGAACATGACGGAAAGGTTAGCATACGCGGCAGAAACATTACCAATCTGCGGTTTGCCGACGATATAGACGCTCTAGCTGAGGAAGAGCTGGAACTAGAAGCTCTAGTTGACAGTCTCGACCAAACCTGCACAAGGTATAAGATGGAGATCAGTGCTGAGAAGATCAAACTGATGACGAACAGCGCAGATGGCATCCAGAGGAAGATCAAGGTGAAAATGCAAAAGCTTGGTACCGTAAAAAAGCTTCAAATACCTTGGAGCAGTTGTCTCAGACGATGGCTCAAAACAGGAGGTTCTCTCAAGGATTGCACAAGCCACTTCAGCTCTTACCAAGCTGAAACCAATTTGGAGAGATAACATATCTCTTGGATCAAACGTGAAACTTATGCGCTCCCTTGTCATTTCCATATTTCTGTATGCCTGTGAATCGTGGACCTTGACAGCAGAGTTAGAGAAAAGAACGCAGGCCTTTGAGATTAGTTGCTACCAAAGTTACTGAACATTTCGTACAAGAACCATATAACCAATGAGGAGGTCTGCAGAAAGATCCAAGCAGCCATTGGAGAATATGATGAACTCCTGATGCTGGTCAAGAAACGGAAACTAGGGTGGTTTGGCCACGTCTCAAGGTCTTCTGGTTTAGCAAAGACGATTCTTCAGGGCCCAGTGAAAGGAAAAAGAAGAGGAGGTAGACAGAAGAAGAGGTTGGAAGACAATATTGGAGTGGACAGGGATGATCGTGCCAGCTCAACTTGGGCAGTTGAAGACTGGACAAGGTGGAAAGGGATTCTTTCGAAGTCATCTGAGGTTCCCAAACGACCTAGTAAGGTATTGAATAGAAAAGAAAATATATTATCATTGTTATTACTATTATTATTATTATTATTATTATCATTGTTAAAGTCTGAAAGAGTGTAAGCTTTGTTTATTTATGTTTTATTTATTTTATGTATTTTTGAAAATCCGTTAATGCGGGTTGTTGTTTAGAACGAGCAAATTCAACGAATTTATGTACCCCGCCTTGGAAACTAGGTCTCCACTGTACATACACTTAGTGTTTGAGCTGGAAAAGCAGCTAAGTTACAAATGTGAAAAAAGAAATGAAAAAAAAATAATATGAGGATTATATCCAAACCACATGCACATCTTCAGACCATGATCAAAATACCTGTGAAGTTTCAAAGGAATCTGCATAAAACTGTAGGAGGAGTTGCACACACAAGGTACCCACTATCTATTCACTTTGATAGTAAAAATGTATGCAAAATGGCTTAGTTCAATTTGCGAAAAAAGTGATAAAAAAAATGTGAGGATTATATCCAAACCACATGCATATTTTCAGACCATTATCAAAATACCTGTGAAGTTTCAAAGGAATCGGCATAAAACTATAGGAAGAGTTGCGCACACAAGGTACCCACTATCTAGTCAGTGATAGTAAAAACGCCTAAAAAATGACTAAGTTGGACTTGTGGAAAAAGTGACAAAAAATAATGTGAGGAATATATCCAAACCATATGCATATCTTCAAACCATGACCGGAACACCTGTGAAGTTTAAAAGGCATCGGCATAAAACTGTTGGAGGAGTTGCGCACACAAAGTACCCACTTTCTAGTCACTTTGATAGTAAAACGCCTAAAAAATGACTACGTTCAACTTGTGGAAAAAGTGACCAAGGAATAATATCAGGATTATAACCAAACCACATGTGTATATTCAGACCATGACAAAAACAGCTGTAAAGTTTCGAAAGAATCGGCATAAAACTGTAGGAGGAGTTGCGCACACAAGGTACCTACTACTTTAGGGGGACGGAAGGACGGAAATAAGGACCGATGGACGGAAGGACGGACGGACGGAAGGACGGAATGCCGAAAACTAAGTCCCTCCGCTTTTCTTCGAAAAAGCGGGGGACAATAAAGTAAACACAATGATTTGAGCCGCGACAGGAGAAAACCTACAAAGCGGCATATGCGCCCAGCGAAGACTCAGATCAGACTGTGCGGATATCAGAGTCTTTGCTTTGCGCTTAAAGGGTAGCTAAGGGTCTAAGCTAACTCCATGCAGACAATAAAGACACTGATCAGACTGGGCGGATGCCCAGGCTGATCTGAGTGCGCTGGGCGCACAACCACTTTGTTGGTTTTCTCATGTCGTGGCTTATTTACCCTGTTTTCGCAAAGTTTGTCCAATACGTCATCATTTGCCTAGAAAGTTGAACTTCTGATGTTGTCATTTCGCTTGCAGGATCGTCCGAGAAATTGCCTATGTAGTTATTCAAGAATTTTCTTGGAAACCCTAGGACGAAACTCATCTCTGCACCATGTGTCGCACCTTTCCACCATCCGTGCGGATATACGCTAGGCACATGATCAAATACGTACAAGTACGAGCGCCCGATTTCTCCTGTGTTAGCATGGGCAATGATAGATCTGATGACACCGGATGTAAAATAAATGTCCGAAAAAAGCTCCATGGCTCTTTGTTTTAATGCTATGGGGTCACCAGATGGATTATTCCAGTCTATATACTGCTGTAGAATAGCCTGGCGAACAGAAGCAATTTCTTGTTCATGTAGAACAGAAAACGTGTATGGAATGACATGATTTTCAAACATCTTCAGTGTGTAGCCTTTAGAGGGGTCGCCGCCATTTTTAGCAATAGCTTTGTCTATTGTTGGTATGATTCCTAAACCTTCAGCGGTGTTGAAACCAAATACAAAATCAAACTTTCCAAAATCTTTTAAAATTTTCCATGCCTCTTCAGTTTTGTTCAGCATGATATCCGTTGGCTTCATTCTAATAAAGTCATTGTCAATCACGGGGAGAAACCACTTATCAGAATCTCGTGAAACAGAGTTTTCAAATTCACTGACAGGCAAATTTCTAAGACAGTCAATGCTTTGTGATCGAGTCTTACGCAAACAGCCCACACTACTAGTGAAGTTTATAAACACAGTTTCAGGGGTAAGCTCATAAGCCCAAGGATTGTTCGCTGTCCCGCTTTCTGCCACTACTTTTGTAAACAGTCCTCTACTTCCTTCATACAGAGATTGATACACTACGCTTCCAGACCCAGCTGATTGTCCGAATATCAGTACATTTGTCGGATCGCCTCCAAAATGTTCAATGTTGTCATGGACCCATTGAATAGCGATATGCTGGTCCCAGAGTCCATAATTACCAGGCATATCTCGGTCCCCTGTGCTGAGAAAACCTAGCACAGAAATTCTGTAATTTATTGTTACAAATATTACGTCGTTCAACGGTGCAAAGGCAAGTGAACCATAAGGGTCTTGTTGACCGACTTGAAATCCTCCTCCATATATCCAGATCATAACTGCCTTCTTTCTGTTTATATCAATAGTGTCACCAGGCAGAAAGATATTTAGATATAAGCAATCCTCGCTGGATAATATTGTCGCATTGTATGATTTCAACATTTCCATGTTCTGAATACAAGCAGGTGGCATAGTGTCAGCTACTAATGTTCCATTAAATGGTAATTTTTGCACTGGTTTCTTAAGCCGCAGGGAACCAACTGGCGGTTCTGCATAGGGAATTCCAAGAAATTTTGTAACAACAAGCGGTGTGTGATTGAAATAGACACTCTCTGTTAGTCCAACTATCGTTCCTAGTCCAGTAGTTACCGTAACGTTCTGAGCGTTTGAATAGGAAAGCAAGAGCAAACCAAAAATGCCGAGCCTGGTTTTCATTGTTGTATTATATTTTATATTTCCATGAGGGTACAATTTTTAAATTAATTGTAATCAAGTCTGAATTAATCCAAATTTCGTTTTTGTTCTGTTCCTACCGTCACAACCTAACCTGTTCAAAAATGAGTTGAGACAAATATCAAGTAAAGTTTATTTATTTTTAGGCGAGGTCAAAGATAACACTAGGGATACAAATGCATTGCTACGGACTCTAAAATATTTCTGATGATTATCAAGGGTTACACAGTGTCAAACTATAGTATATATAACTGATATTAGCTAATATACTCAACCGAATTAAAAACGCAACACGTTATTTTTCCAATATTTCATACATGTAGCTCATGTCATGTGCAGATTATTTTCAGTTTAATTTCTGAAATCAACAGGGATTAATTTCTACTGTCCCAGAAATTCAGTTCTGTTGATGAAATGGTTCATGCTTGATAGAACACTACCGAGAGCCAGCCGATTTTCAAAAGTCTCAATTAGGGATATATTTGCCAAGGCACTTGGAATGTTGCATGCTTATGTAAGCTTGCGGTTTGAAAACAAACATTTCCATTACTACCCATCAATGCTTGTTTAGTCTTGTAGAAAGTGTTCGATGCACTTTGGAGACCAGACCCGGCGTTCGATGCGACGCATACATCCTTTCTCGCGATAGTTCTACCTCTTTTTGAAACTTTTGAAAATCGGGTAGCTATCGAGAGTGCTCTCTCAAGCGTGAACCATTTCATCAACAGAACTGAATTTCTGGAATAGTAAACTTTAATCCCTGTTGACTTAAGAAATTAAACTGAAAATAATCTGCATATGGCATGAGCTATGGAATATTGGTAAAATTAAGTGTTGCGTTTTCAATTCGGTTGAGTATATGATCGAGGAAGCGAGTTCTAAATACTCCCTCTTGTTATTATAGTTAAACAGCAAAGCAAACATGCCTGCTCACACTTATGCGTTCGTCGCTTACTATTTTCCGCACAGTGTCATCACTGATCTAACGGGGCACTTTTCATGACAGATTATTGTAATTGCACAAGTACTGATACACTTAGTGTGGCTCAGCAAACACAATGAGTCGCGACACGAGAAAACCAACAATGCGGTTGTGCGCCCACCGCAGACTCAGATCAACCTATGCATCCGCCCAGTTCAACCAGACTCTTTATTAAGTGATCAAAGGGTAGCTAACCGTCTAAGCTACCTCCATGCGGACAGCGAAGACTCTGATCAGACTGGGCAGATGCTCAGGCTGATCTGAGTCTGCGCTAGGCGCACAACCACATTCTTGGTTTTGTCTCGTCGCGGCTCAATTGTAGTCTTTATTCATAGTTATGCAAAATAACATAACCCACTGTCAAAAAGTAGGCATAGCTTTGTGGCTATTTACCTGTTTGCATGATGTGTCATACATGTCTTTCCATAACAGTTAGCCAACAGACAATCACTTATTATAGTTTAGGCTTAAATCTTATCAAATGAATTATATATCAAGCCGGCTATTTGGACGGGAGTGCTGAAAGAGAATTTACAGATTTTTACTTGTTGCTTCATTTATTCGCATACCACAAAAGCGCAGCCAGTTTCGATTCAGAGCAATAATGTGCAGTCAATATGCATGCTTTAGAATTTCACTATTAAAACATAAGTAAAATATTTTCAAAAGCACAAAACATGCAACAGGTTTAAAGTCTCCATAGTCCTATACATGGTAAAAATCACCAAAGCACAAATCATGATAAAACTGGTACAGCCTTCCGAGTTGATGATAAAATGTCGGTTAATGTGCGTTTTCGTGTCATATAACTGGCAGAAAGGAGAAACAGAGTTTTTGAAAAAATTACAAGTCTTTCCAAAAAATTATGGTCTTTATTTCTGGTTCCCCGTTGAACAATGAAATTACGCAACAACGAGGCAATGAATGGAATACTTGCCGTGCATTGTATTTAAACCATTTATTAAATACCTGTACCTTGTATTTTTATCTTCTGTACCTTGTGTTTTTATCATGTAAATGAGGTTTGTGAAAACGAAAGTACATGTAGGTCATTTTAGTTGGCAACATAAATGACCTAGATGTTCTTTAAATCATTTTTGTGAGAATCCCAAGGAGGTTTTAATATTTTACAGCCGTCTAATCACGATCATATACAGTGACGAAACTGTAGTGGGAAGCATGCAGCGATACTTCACGATAAAATATATCCTGCTGATAGAGCAATAGGGCCTTTAAGTAAGGCACAGATGCCCAATTAAGAACAACAACAAAAAAACCTAGCAGAATAAGACATGTAAGATCGGATGCTACTTTTCTACACGCGGGTCACCGCTGCTGAGATGATGGATGGATGACTTGCGATTGTACGTCCTTTTCAACAGTATTGCAGCTATATCAGGACTATGGGACGGTGAAAATGAAAGGCTTTGTGCAATGGAACCACGTTTACAGTAGGAAAGATTCTCACCTCAAGCGGAATTCGAACCCGGTCCGCTAGATCAGTAGGCAAGCGCTTAACCCACTGAGCTACCGGGGCTCCTGCGGCTGCAGAGGGTTGTATTACTGTCATTATAGGAGTCACTCTCAAAATACAGACTGAGGCCTTCAGACATACAATTGATTAATTGATTGATTGTTTTGGGTTTGAGACAGTATTTCAGTCCATATCGGGCCGTCTCCCAGAGAGAGGGGGAAAGAGAAGAAATGATAGACGAGAGAAAAAATGTCCAAACAACCCCCACCTGCACCTATTGCAAGTACAGTAGGCCCTTCCCCTACAATGTTCCAAATCAGTAGGAAGCCCCGGCACAGGAAGTTACACACAGCGCCATCGCACCACCCGACCATCCCCCAATCAGAAACCAGACATACATTACAATTGAGCCGCGACACGAGAAAACCAATAATGTGGTTTTGCGCCCAGCGCAGATTCAGATCAGCCTGGGCATCCGCCCAGTCTTACCAGAGTTTTCGCTCTGCGCTTAAATGGTAGCTGACGGTCTAAGCTACCTTCATGCGGACAGCAAAGACGCAGATCGGACTGGGCGGATGCGCTGAGTCTGCGCTGGGTGTAGTTTTGTCGGGTCGCGGCTCAGTCATATTGATTTATACATGCAGCTAAATTTGCATTAAAGCCTATGCAAATAATGATTTTAATGTTGACAATTATAATAAGGAGAATACCGGGCACGAGTTTGGCAAACAAAGAATAATTATTTAAGCCGCGACACTAGAAAACCAACAACGTGGTTGTGCGCCCATCGCAGACTCAGATCAGCCTGGGCATCCGCCCAGTCTGATCAGAGTCTTTGCTGTCTTAGACCCTTAGCTACCCTTTAAGCGCTTAGCGAAGAGTCTGATCAGACTTGCTGGATGCCCAGGCTGATCCGAGTCTGCGTTGGGCGCACAACCACATTGTGGGTGCTCTCGTGTTGCGTCTCAATTTTGATTTTAACAGAACGTGAGGATGTCATTGTAGTAATAAGCCATGAAAAATGAATTATATAGTTTTTTGTTTGTCCAGTTGTAGTTGGTTAGCGAGGCCACTGTCCCTGGTCTTAAACCATGACATGCACAGTGTCTAGGAGTGTTGAGGTTTGCGTCAACATGTACAGGTTTGCTGCTTTGATAAGACAGGCCCCACCGCCGACGTTTAGCGATACAGCAATCACCGACAGCCACCCTGAGATGAGCTGCAACACGAGAAAACCAACAAAATGGTTGTGCGCATTCGCAGACTCAGATCAGTCTGGGCATCTGCCCAGTCTAATTAGACTCCTTGCTAAACGTTTCGAGTGTAGCTAAGGGTCTAAGCCACCTCCATGCGGACAGCGAAGACTGGTCAGTCAAGGTGGAATCCCAGGCTGATCTGAATCTGCGCTGGGCGCACAACCACTTTGTTGGTTTTGTCGTGTCGCGGCATATATTACTTTTGCGGGCTCATAGGACACGATGTGCCTATTAACTAGTCTGCTAGACTGAAGGCACTGCAAAGATATGTCAGAAGTCTACTCAATGACCCCTTGTGTGAAAGGCTTACACTCAATCCACCAGCTAGCCAGACTCACCGCTTTATCTAGACTATCATTATACTCGTATACGCACCCGAATATATGTACAGTAATTCTAAACCTGTTAACAATAGCTTAACAAATAAGAAGTACCCGGCATTACAAAAACAATCAAGATAGAAACACGACATATGATAATTTTATTAGACTTAAGCATGTACATCTTATAGTCATTTAACATATGAGCCACGACACGAGAAAACCAACAAAGTGGTTGTGCGCCCAGCGCAGACTCAGATCAGCCTGGGCATCCGCCCAGTCTGATCAGACTTTTCGCTAAGCGCTTAGAGGGTAGCTAAGGTCTAAGCTACCTTCATGCGGACAGCGAAGACTCTGATCAGACTGGGTGGATGGCCAGGCTGATCAAAGTCTGCACTGGGCGCGCAACCACATTGTTGGTTTTCTCGTGTCGCGGCTCATATATACAATGCATGAAACAATGTTACATACAATATAGCATAAGATGATACTACATATGTTAACAAACAATAACTTATCAAAGCTAAACGATAAATTCATATGTTCTACTGATGCGGCGCAATTTTGGTTTATACGTTTCGGATGGTTAAATTTTACTAAGTTTAAACGATTTCATGAGATATAATGCGAGATTTTTTTAACACTTTCGGTTTTGGCGAATTTAATAAAGCTATAAATTTATATACGCTTGGTCTTACATAAAAATACTTCTGCAAATACTGCCTTCTAAGGTTATCATATACAGGGCATATACAAACAAAGTGGTGCTCATCTTCAATATCGTTGAAGTCACATAAAACACATTTTCTGTCAGTTCTTCCTATACCTCTATGCCTACCTGTTTCAATACAAAGTTTATGTGAGGACACTGAATCGTAATTTTGCTATTATGTTTCTAAATTTGATGTGTTTTTTACAAGTAATAGGTATGAAGACATATAAAAAAAAATGTTTTAATACTTTATATATTGTTAAAGCTGAAGATAATTCTATAATTTGAATTATATCTCTTAGTCTACATTGTTAAATGGGTATAAATAATTTAACATTTACAGATTCAGGAAACATCCAGACATCCGGAAATCCACTGTGCTCTAATAAATGCTTGCATGTGACTGTCGCTGTCCAACTAGTCGTATTGTTGGGATTGCTTTGTGCCTCATTTTTCATCAATGAATTCAAAGTTTTTGATACACAGTTCTTATATTCTTTTATTATGTAAGTTCAGCCAATATCTAATTTTTCTAATTTGGCGTCCTAAAACAAGAGGAAAACGCCCTTATTCTCCGTATAATGACAAACTGTTTGTGGTCATTTTCACATTAAGAGCCATTTGCAAAATTTTCGGTGCAACCGTTGAATACTTTCTGCCCTGGAAAATCCCCAAACCTCGCAACTATAGTTTAGAATTGATACATGTAAGACAAATGAATCGAACAGATTAAACATAATATTTGTAGGTAATTTCATAGATCTAGTTATTGCCAAAAGCGAGTTCATAGTTTTTAGTGCTTTCCCGGCTAAAATATTGGTTGCTTTAATAAATGCTACTCCACTGCTCAAAACTATTCCTAACTGATTAAAACGGCTAACAATTTCGATCTGTTCCCCCGCGTAAGTCCATTTTTCTTTTCTGCTTAAATTTCCTCCCTTTCCAAAGACAACAATTTTAGTTTTATCAACATTTACCTCAAGGTTCCATTTTTTTGCAGTATTCCTCCAAATGATTTAAAGATGATTGCAACCCTTCAATAGTTTCAGAAAAAATTACAGTATCATCTGCAAAGAGTAATAAAAATATGGACAACTGTTTTAATGACCAACCTGCATTCGGATTTTGTTGTACATACATATGGAGATCATTTATGAATAAAGAAAATAAGAAAGGGGAGAGAACTTCACCTTGTAACAAGCCCACATCAAAATTGAAAAAGTCGCAATACGTATTTATATTTTTAACACACAGCTTCACATCAGAATGTATCGATCTAATTAAGTCAAATAATTTTCCATCCAGCCCACTTTTAATCATCTTGTACCATAAACCATTTCTATAAACTGAATCGAATGCTCTAAGCGCTTTACAGCTTTTTCTTTCCACTAATGGCATTATCAATCGAAGATTGCAAAATAAAAATAGCATCAACAGTACTATAATCCGCTTTAAACCCAAACTGCGCGTCCGTGTAAATATCATTTTGAAGTGCCCACCTTTTATCCTTTCATTGATAGCTTGCCAAAACAGCTCACTAACGTAATCCCCCTATAATTGCTCGCTTCTTTTGGGTCGCCCATTTTATAAACGGGTAAGATAATCCCTTTAGTCCACTGTCTCGGGAAGCTTTTTTTATTAGTGTTATTGCTGAAATCAGTTGGTGCAGTTAGAACAAGAAAACTGCAGCAAACCTGTGTACACTTTGTTAATAACAGTAAATAATTATTGTTATTCAAACCTATATGCAGTACTTAACGACAGGAAAACCTTTCCACAGTCAACTAACATAGTTCAAGAGTTTGGTTTGCCATCCACAGTTTAATATGTTGTGCGACTATTACTTTAGTCTTAATAAGCGCGCCACTTCGAATAGCAAACGCTGAGGTCATGTCTAATATCCCAGCTTAAGGTATTTAGATACGGAATACATAACTGTGTTTTTTTCTTTCTTAAAACAAAAGAGAGTTATTGTTCGTGGTGAAATCAATCAACTGTGAAGTATATACACACACTAACAATGTCTGTCGTAAAGACCCTAAGTTTTCGGGCTGATAGGGTCTGTACAAACAATTGAAACCGAGATCAGACTGTTCCTTAGGAACCAGAATGTTCAAGGTCTTCACAGTTTCCATTCTATCTGCCCATTTTGTAGGCATTATTCTATGGTAAAACCGGAAAAACAGGAAAATAAATAATAGGGCAGGGACCGGCTGTGCTTGCAGCACGTGCAGAATTTGAGCAGTCTGTTTTGGGTGTATTTTTTAACTTAAACGTTGTTTTTGTAGGCAACGAAACGGTGATTTTTTTTGTTTAGTTTAATTCTGTATCATACAATGTAAGCTTTACTAGAATAATATGCATAAGCATATCACATCGATTGAATATATTTTTCAGGACGTTTTTCAGGAATTTATATATATATATCATATCAGACTACTGCATATATATATATTGCATTTATTAAAAACTGTAAAAATATATATTTATTATCATGATAACTGCATTTTTTACCAGTTTGTTTCAAATATTCTATATTAAAGATTATATGATTTGCAGAAATGAAAGTGCATTCATGTGCTAAAGACATTAATTTAAATGGAAAATGTGTAAAAATGTATGTGGAATTACATAATTTTGTTTTTTAGGAAAACACAACGGTAATTTTTTTCTCATCCAAATGTTTTTAGCCCTTTTGATTATTCAGCTGATATAACAAAATAAATGCCCCATCAATATTTTATTCAATATCTATCTACCTTAAGTCAACTTCATTTTCGAATATGGAACATCATTACATTTCCTACCACGAATTAGCTGTTTTCTTGGTTGCAGAAAATACCTTAAGTAAACACCTGTGAATTATATACCGTAAGTCTATTTAGAGGAGGATGACATATTACCCTTTTCAAAGATGTTATGAAATGAAAAAAAGCTGTTACGAAACGAAAAAAGTCATAGTCACCAAACGACCTGGTCATCAGGTTGTTTGGTAACTATGACTATTTTTCGTTTCCAAACAGCTCGTTTTCGTTTTGTAACAGCCCTTATATATACATAGGTAACCAGGGGTGTTTTTCATTGGCGTTTTCTAGATGTTAGACGGCTCCATGTTCATTTCTCGAAAGAAAAGCCTTGGCAAACAACACAAAACACAAGAAAGAAAGCAACACATCTTTATTTATGTTTTCCGTATTTATTGGTTAATAAATTTTGTAGTTTTTTATTTCCTTCGCGAAGAAGCTCCCCAAAATCCTATATCTCTTTTAAGATGGGGTGGTCGGGTCGGACGATGGTGTTGTGTAGCTTTCAGTGCCGGGGCGTCCTGCTAATGTGGATAATAGGAGGGCGAGGGCTAACTGTGCTTTCATTGTGTCCCGATGGAGGTTGTTTGGATATTGTTTTAATCGCCTATTATCTCTCTCGTATGGTGGCTGGTTTGTGCCATTCCGTCTTTTCGCCGCGAAAAGACGAAATAACGCCATGCGAAAAGTCGTAAAGACGAAAAAACGCCATGCAAAAAGACGAAATAACGCCATGCGAAAAGACGAAATCCGCCATGCGAAAAGACGAAATTTCAGCGAAAAAAGACGAAAAAAAAAAAAAAAAAAAAAAAAAAAAAACGCCATGCGAAAGACGCCATTTGAAACTCTTAATATGTCTTCTTTTCGCGAGGCGTCTTTTCCACTTTTCGCCTGGCGTCTTTTCGCCTTGCGTCTTTTGGTCTCTTCGCGTGGCGTTATTTCGTCTTTTCGCACGGCGTTATTACGTCGTAAAGACGACATGCGAAAAGACGAAATAACGCCATGCGAAAAGACGAGAAGACGCCATGCGAAAAGACGAAGAGACAAAATAACGACACATAATTACCCTGTTATTGATAGCTGTATTGATATCATATACTTAGACAGGTTTTCTGGGTAAACTGTGAAGACTCATATCAGACGACTGCAAACACAGATCCTGATGCAGTCTGATCATGTTCGCACTGAAATGTTATTTGGTGTTCCTTTTCGAAGGCTAAGAATTATAAGGATAAACTGTTAATGTTAATGTGGAGTCGGTAATATTTTCGGTCAGTATGGTACCGTTTTGCAATTAAGGTGTATAAATATTTTATTCTTATTTATATCAGTTCAGACACTTATACTTAGATAAGGGTTTTTGAATAAACTGTGTAGACCCTGATCAGAATGCAATCTGTAGATAAGTGGACTAATCACCTAATCACGGTTCGCAGTGTTTGCCACTGATTTTTTTTTTTTTTTTTTTTTTTTTTTGGGGGGTGGGGGGGTGGGGGAACATTACCAAAACTATGAGGAAGCTCTACTGAAAGTGAAAGGAGAGACAAGAAACTGAGCCGTCCTCATGTTTTGGAGAAATTCATCATAATAATATCTTCGTTTTGATCTTAAACTACTAAAGAGATTAAGACCTTGTTGACAATCTAATCTCCCACAAAGGGGGAGTTCCACCCTATAGGAAATTTACATAGGGTTCTGCCCACGCCCCGAATTCCATAATATTATGCATAGTGATTGTCTAGGACATAACTATTGCCTTTATGAAATATTTGCTGATCCATCTATTTTAATTGTTAAATTACAACATTATAATTGGATGGGATGCAAAATATAGGGGCACCCCAATTTCAAGCAGCCCAAAGCTGTAAGATTTTTGAATTTCTGAACCGTTTTATTCTCAAAATGATTCCTAGTGATTCTTGATTATGTATGTACCACTTTTGTATTCAAATGTCTACTATAAAACTTTCCATATTAACTTTTGTTTGCAGATGCCCTCAAATTTCAGCTCCATATTTTTTTTGAACAAATTAAATTTTCGATTTGACTTTGTTGCAGTTCTTGTCACACTTTCAAAATTGAAAACCTGTAACATGATTTTTTGGAATGCTGATGAAAAAAGACAAAATTTAGGAATGCATATACATGTAGTTTTGTGATTATTTTTATGTTTATTATTTTTAGTTATAGTGAATTTTATCATCTATTTGCTTCACCAAATCCTTTATTGTTGAGCCGCTTGCGGTGAGCGAGACATAGTTGTTACAACTTCAGCTCGGTATATGTGCGATATGCGTTAGATCGTGCGTACATGCATTTGTGCTTTCATCCGGATTTGTCCGGGCCATACCTTTTACATTTATAATATGTTGGCACAATTGTTCTCCTTGATGAGTAAAAGTGTCATTTGAAACGTTTGGTCAGGTAGGTCCAAGGTCAAGGTCACACTTGAAGGTAAAATGATAAAATGGTCATAAATTGAGCTTGTCCGGGCCAAAACTTCTACAATTTAACCATGCAATTTTAGACTGGCAAATTCGGTTTTCTGATTCATATTCTAAATTATTCAAGGTCAAATTAAATAAAGCATAGTCTTTTGATATACTTGAATGTCTTCCCTAAACACCTGTAAAAGTTCTAGGGTCTAAGTTAAATTTTGACCATACTGGAAGGGGGGATGAAAATGCAAGGGTGAGAATTTCTGGCAATCGGAAACGCCTTTTCCTAAACTCGGTTGCAATCGACTAACGCAGGGCATGGCAATCGATGACGAAAATGCTGTAAAACAAACTGCTTCTAGATTAAAATAGGCTGCATTATTTTGCATTTAATGGCATACACCCTCAGGATTGAGTGTTTTTGCTAACAGACACGAGATTGCATTGAAATCCATGTATGTCTTGAAGAAGATTTATGCCTGGAAACATTCAAATACATTTTATATGGGTAAAAGCCGTTTGGTTGTTTTTGTCGCTGAAAATGTTGTTCTTGATATTGACTTGTTGTGGGGGCCGTTGTAGTTATTGCTGTCTTTGTTTACGCTGTTTGTCCAAATCAGACTCTCGAAAAACACAACGAAGCACAGTACATGTATTATTGCTGTAAATACCCATCTTTCTCCTATATCAAACATAGTCTACTATGGTTGCTGTTTTGATTATTGTTACAGCTGTTGTCAGGCTCTCTTCCAAAACAAAACACAAAGTGATCAATATTCTAATTCCCTGCATCAGTCTGCTAGCATGGGATTTGCCATTAAACGACGAATCTCATGAATGGTATTGTCAAGCTTGGTACCAAATACCATAAGGTTTGCCATTCGACAAATCCAATGCATGGTTTATGAATATTATGCATTGTATTGGATAGCATTGGATTCTCCATTCGATGAATACCATGAATGGTATTCAAACCCCATGCATGAAATTGCACAACATGATGTCTACTAACATGAGGTTCATTATTCATGGTATTCGAAATTGATACATAGTATTGCCCAGCATGGTATTTGATAGCATGGGGTTCGCCATTCGACGAATCCCCTGCATGGTATTGCCCAGCTTGTTATTGGCTAATATGGAGTTTGCAAGTCGACAACTCTCATGCATACCAGTATTCAAATCCCGTGCGTAGTATTGCTTAGCAAGGTATTGGCTAGCTTGGGATTCGTCATTTGATGAAATCCTTGCATGGAATTTGAATGAGCAGCATGACATTGGGTCGTATGCTTGCTTTTTGACATTTGATGAATCCCATGCACGCACCGTGTACTCGAATTCCAAAATGGAATTGTTCAATACCTTATTGGGAAGCACGTGTTGGCTATTCGACGAATCATATGTGTGGTATTTAAATCTCATGCAAAGTATTGCCAAGCATGAAGCATGGTATTGGCTAGCATGGTATTAGCCGTTCGATTAAACCCATGCATGGTATTCGAACCCGACACCATACTGGACATAACACATACATGTATGCTATTCGGATACCATGCATGACATTCCTCGAATGGCGAACCCGGGGCTACCAACAATTTTGCTAGGCAGTACTTCCCATGCGACTGGGTTCTGTGCAAATCTGACAAATCATCCTATACTAGTCATACCATGCTGGGCTATTCCGTGCATAGACTAGCCTTGAGATAGCAGTTTGACGAGTTCCACGCATGATATTCGAATCATTTACATGATATTGTCCATCAAGGTATTGGCTAGATGGGATTTGCCTCTCCACGAATCCCAGGTATGTTATTCAAGTCCTATTGGTGAGTTTGCCAAGTATGGTATTGTCTTGCATTTTGTTTGCCTTTCGACGAATCCCATACCACGCTATGTAACCACGTGACCTAACTGTACTACGACAGATGCTGCTTTGGTAACCGTACTGCTTAATTGTAAAGCAAAATGGTGGTCACGCGCTTCGTTGTGACGGTAAGCTGGTTTATTTCTTGTCTAATTATTTCAAAATTGAAATGATTTACATCGAGCAAGTGGTAGCAGTGAATAATCTGCTTTGTACTTTGACAACTAATCTGTGAAAACGGTATTTAAGCGACAATCTGAAGAAATCTGCATCGGTCATGTGCTTCAGTTGGTTGTCATCTCAAATATTCGTGTTTTCTCTCGATTTATTATGTTATTTTTGAATGATCACATATGTATTACACATCATAAACTGATGTTTTGTAAAAATACTGGTATTTATTATGTGAAAAGAACGGGGGGCCGTTTTGCATGTTTTGTTTAATGTACTGCTTTTTGTTGTGATGAACTGCTTTTTAGGTATTACATTCCATCCACTGTACTGCTTTTCGTAAAACGATGTATCACAGTTTAGGACTTCAGACTACCGTATCGGCCTGAAATTTGAAAAAAAAAAGTCAAAGTACAGTCAAACCTGTCTTACGGGATCACCCAAATGAAAACTGGCTGCTTAAAACAAGTGACTCCTTAACACAGGTTCATTTGCACTGTAGTTTGTTTCAAGAGACCAAGATAAGGTGGCTGCTAAATACAGGTGGCCCCTTAATGGAAGCGACCACATAAGCAAGTTTGACTGTAACAGCGATTCGCCTCAACTTGAGCCTTAAAGTATGGTTAAAGATGCCTAAGCTGTACTGCCTCTACACTGCTCTCCGTAATGAGCCACCGTTGCTTTATTTACGTACTTCTTTTAATGGCAGAATTGTGTGAATATTGCAGCCTATCAGTATTTTATATGCTAGGTCTCATATCTTTCTCACTCCATATTTGCTAGAGGCAAGAAGTTCTACAGGAGTTAAATTCCTGTCTATATTGTGAGGAAGAAGAACGTTTATTCAAGTGCTGAGGCCCTACCAGGGGCGGGGGGGGGGGTCAGTGCTTCCTAGCTCCCTGAAAATAATGCCCAAATCTCCCCAGCTCCCTATAAACATTTTGCCTCGCTCCCTAAAATTATTTTGCCCCTGCTCCCCAAATCCCTTAAAGTAATAAGCTTCTCCCTAGCTCCCCAAAATTATTCAGGCATGCTCCCTCAAATGTTCGACGTTCAGTGTATAATTGCATAAAATTTCTATCAGATATTCGGCGAAGTAATTATACTCAGAGGCCAAAGAAAGTATACACTTTTTGAATGTCTATATTTTACTATCATTTAATGTCCATGCAAATTATGCAGGATTTAGTTTTTCTCAAAGTTAACTGCTAACTCAACTAGGGCAGCTGAAGACAGGACTACAGTGGAAACAAGGTTATGGGATAGACTATACATGGTTAACTAAATTACTGTACGAAATGCTTTCAAGACTAGCTGCACTATATGTACATGTCAGTTTTGCACATTTTCACATGCAGCAAACTAGACAATATGATTTTGCTGTTAATCTGTATTTCAAATTTCGGATGTTTTCCTTACTCAAACCACAACATTTGTGTTTTATTTACATACTGAAAGGGTCTCATATTCAGAGGTGAAAGCAAGTACACACCTTTTACATGCCTGTTTGGCCTTATTTAACAGGAACTTTACAAAATGGTCTCTTCGCAGCACACCTTGTCTGCAACTGTTTTTGCACAAATATTAAGCCAGTTGTTGGCTCTGCTGGGCTAAGCTCATAGTATAGTTCCGTGGTTTATTGTCTGTCAGCCGTCCGTTCATTTTAAACATTTTCAAATGATATATTGGCTCTGAGTAATCGAAATGTAACATCTGTGGGATGGGGGAGTAATACGTTCTAATTCATGCCAACTGCTACGTTACTTCGGTTGCTATGGCAGTTAAAAGTTGTCATTGGCTTTAATGGGAACGCTAAAAATATTTTTGTGTGCTCTTACAGCCTTTGCATTGCGGATATGATAATATATAAACATTTCTTCAGTAGTGCCCTATCAATAATTTGCTTTTTGTGCCATCTGCTTGAACTTCTGCTGTCATACAGCTGGAAAAGCAAACGCTTCATAGAAATGTCAACTATAGCATAAGCTTGTGCAAACATATAATTACTAGACTTGGTGCAGTTTGGTCCAGAACGTTGCTTGCTTTGCTTATGCAACTTGGTCCAGAACTTTGCTTGCTTTGCTTATGCAACTTAATATAGAAATTTGCTTGCTTTGCTTGTGCAACTTTGTCCAGAACTTTGCTTGCTTTGCTTATGCAACTTGGTCCAGAACTTTGCTTGCTTTGCTTATGCAACTTGGTCCAGAACTTTGCTTGCTTTGCTTATGCAACTGGGTCCAGAACTTTGCTTGCTTTGCTTGTGCAACTTGGTCCAGAACTTTGCTTGCTTTGCTTATGCAACTTGGTCCAGAACTTTGCTTGCTTTGCTGATGCAACTTGGTCCAGAACTTTGCTTGCTTTGCTTATGCAACTTGGTTCAGAACTTTGCTTGCTTTGCTTATGCAACTTGGTCCAGAACTTTGCTTGCTTTGCTTATGCAACTTGGTCCAGAACTTTGCTTGCTTTAATTTTGCTTATGCAACTTGTTCCAGACCTTTGCTTGCTTGGCTTATGCAACTTGGTCAGAACTTCGCTTGCTTTGCTTATGCAACTTGGTCCAGATCTTTGCTTGCTTTGCTCATGCAACTTGGTTCAGAATTTTGCTTGCTTTGCTTATGCAACTTGGTTCAGAACTTTGCTTGCTTTGGGAACCTGAAGCCCCTACTGACTTTCAGTGGGCTTTTGCGCTCATGACACAGCAGACCTGATTGCAACGATTGATTTACAAACAGAAATCTTTATTCTAAATCAGTCTAACTAAGTAGTACGTATCTGATTCTTATGGGAGGGAAGTACAAACTGTGCTAGAAAAGGGCAGCTTTCTGTTGCTGATGTATAGGATCTATATGCAATGATCTATTAATTGTTAAAAGCAAATTACTCTGCAAGAGTTCCTATCTTTCTTAGTGTTGCACATGCATAACAGAGAATGTGTTTAGAATGGATATTGAGGACCTGTTTTTCAGTTAAGTTTTTTGCAGGTGTCTGGTGCATGGCAGTTAGACATTTTGTGTCGCTAGAACATAGGAATGTACTATAACAGATGTAAATAATTCATATAAAGGGGTGTCTGGGGGGGGGGCACAGCCCTTAAGAAGCCAAAACAGTTTAGAAAATCACATTCTGACAGACAGTGCTCCCCAGCTCCCCAAACTTCAAAGCTTGCTCCCCAGCTCCCTGAAAATAATTGCAAGTGCTCCCCAGCTCCCTGAAAATAAATGGCTTTTCTCCCTAGCCCCTCTAAACCCCTAGGATGGCCTCAGTGCTATAGGCTATGTAGCCCGTGTGTATATACATGTATATACATGCAATATCTTTTCCCTGAATGGTTACGAACATGTTGCTTTACCTGTTTTATAATGCACTGAAACAAATCGATAGCCCCCACACTGTCAGGTCACTTCATGTAGGTGTAACCGTAGCAAACGTATATTTTCGCGTGTTACTTGTGTAGATGAAGAAAAGTGTTACTCCTTACATGAGCGGTGCCCATATAGGGCAGCGTGAACTATAATTGTTGCTACCATAGACTTCAATAGTGACCCCTTCTCCCTTTGACAGTGTCCCGCCCTTTATACAATGTTGCTTCACTATCCAGATTTGCCCTTATTTCAAGCTAAAATGTTAATCAGCAAGACAAAAAAGGGAAAACACCACTTTCCTAGCAAGTTTTGACAATTACAGGAACACAAGCACTATCACATGCATCATCGCATGTCGCCCTATACTAGTACATTTACAGCAATACGTAGTACTGTGATCTGTAAATTTTAGGTACTTTGCAGTTTATTCTGTTTTATTTGAATAACTTTTGATCATTCTGTAGTCGCAGTAACAGACTCATGGAAACCAAAAATGCAGTTCAGTTGGATTTGTTTCGTGCTAGGAAAGCAGTTTTTCCTACGCAAAATCCTATTTTTCTCATATAGTATTAATCTAGTCAAACTAAACTCTATTTAATTTGGAAAATGCACTTTCTGTCGCACCATAGGCAGACTTTTCTGTCTTTTTCGTTGTATTTCTAGGTAAAAAATTACTTTTTACGTACAACAATCGTGGTAAACGACTAACTCAAACCCGTTAAATTGCGATATTCTCATTTCTTTTCCTTCCATTCAAAATGACACCTCTGCTGCAAGAACCAACATATATGGTGTAATTATTTGTGTAAGAACTTTCAACTGTCTGGCTATATTAGAGAAGGAATTCTTCAAACCACTCGCATGGTGCAAATGCCGTTCTGCGGAAATCGTCCCAATTAAGCAGTACGGTTACCATAGCAGCATCTGTCGAAGTACAGTTTGTTCACGTGATTACATAGCGTGTATATGGTATTTGAATGCCATGCATAACATTGCCCAGTATGATACTGGCTAGCACGGAATTGGCTATCGACGAATCCCGTGCATATATAGTATTCGAATCCCATTCATGGTTTTCCCAGCATGGTATTGGAAGTACGGGATTTTCCATACGACGAATACCATGCATGGTGTTGCCCACCATCGTATTTACTAGCCTACGATCACCATTTGACGATTTACATGCATGGTATTGGCCAGCATCCTATGCATAATTATTCCACCATGGAACACTTGCTAAGCCAATAATGGTATTATTCAAACTGTGAGTGACCTCATGCTAGCTAATACCATGCATAGCTATACCAAAAATGGGATTGAAATAACACGCATGGAGTTCGTTGAACTTTAGACCCCATGCTAACCGATACCATGCTAGGCAGTGTCATGCATGGATCGAATAACATGCATAGTATTTGCCGAATGAAGAACCACATGCTACTGAATACCATGGATGGTAATTGCATGCATGGGATTTGACTACCATGCATGGAATTCGTCGAATGACAAAGCTTGTGCTAGCCAATACGATGCTTACCAATACTATACTCTGAAGTAGTCAAATGGTGATCAGAGGCTAGCAAATACGATGGTGGGCAATATCATACATGTGATTCGAATATCTTAGGAAAAAAAACATGCAAGCCAGTAACATGCTTGGCAATACCATGATTGAATTTAGAATATCTTGCCTTGGAATGACATATTTACTTGTAGGAATCGTATACCATGCACGGGGCTCATCAGTAGCAAACCACATACTAGCCAGTACCACACTGGGCGACACCATACACGTCAAATGGCGAATTCTATGCTATTCACTGGTACCTGATACGTGTCTCTTAAGTTTGAATTTCAAACGAGAATACAAATGAATTGGTTGTTCTACAAAACAAACAGTACATTACATTAATGACTAGCCCACGTTTTCCTGTAACGCACAGAGAAAGTTTGAATATTATTTTCTATAATTTTCACTCAAAGCATACATGGTTGGTCCTCATTAAACGTCTCAGTGGGGCAGTTATGATGAGTACCACAGCTTATTATTAGAGAGAACCTTACAAGGGCCATTTATCAGGAGTACAGGAGTATTAGCCAAATGGGTCAAAATAAGTTTGGTGTTTTATTGTGTTGATTCCAGAAGTTCATTAGTTTTGGAAACAACATTTACCACAATAGTAGGACATCTGACGTATTTATCCCAAGTGTACATGTGTTGCATGTTTAATGCCTGGAGCATTTTGTATAAATAAATAAATAAAGAAATATATATATAAACTCATGCTTCTGATTCTGGGTTGCGTTTGTACAAAAAAGATGCATCAAAACTGCTGAAGGTATAAATGTTCATCGATTGTCTGTCAAATGGTTGCTTGATGTTAGCCGATTGCCATGAACATCGTTTGCGATTGCCACCGTTTTCTACCCTGTCATTTTCAAATCGATGTAACTTCGTTTGTGTACAAGACAGAGTCAGTTGAATACGCACAGTCTATCCAGAACACATTCAATTTTATATAGCTATCGCGAAAACGATCACAACGTGTATCAAACTTGAGGATTTTGGTCTATTTTGTTTTTTGTGGGGTTTAAAAGTCACAAATTTTGCATTTACGCCTAAACTACATGCAACTTAATATGGATTCAACGACCAAAATTCGTGAGGCATATCTTTGAACATATCTAAAAGTCGTGAAATAGTTACCCTAAGTTTTAACACATTCTTCTAGCTCAAAAGAGAGGTTTTGTCAGCCCACACTAAACAGCCGCTTAAGTTTTTTTGAACCGCGTTCTGGATTGCCGTGATGTTCAGGATTGCCGCCTACCCGGTGTGATCCTTGGGATTCTCACAAAAATGATTTAAAGAATATCTAGGTCATTTTAGTTGCCAACGCAAATGACCTACTTTCGATTTCACAAACCTCATTTACATGATAAAAATACAAGGTACAGAAGATAAAAATACAAGGTACAGGTATTTAATAAATGGTTTAAATACAATGTACGGCAAGAATTCCATTCATTGCCTCGCTGTTGCGTAATTTCATTGCTCAATGGGGAACCAGAAATAAAGACCATAATGTTTTGGAGAGACTTGTAATTTTTTCAAAAACCTCTGTTTCTCCTTTTTGCCAGTTATATGACACGAAAACGCACATAAACCGACATTTTATCATCAATTCGGAAGGCTGTACAAGTTTTATCATTTGTTCTTTGGTGATTTTTACCATTTATAGGACATGGAGAATTTGTTGTTGTTGTTGTTTTGTTGCTCTACGTCCATGGTAAGTGGCTATAGTCATGTCAGGACGGCCAGTTACCCTAACTTAGACCTCCTAAGTGGTTATCCGGTACTAAGTGCATATAGTTTCGCCAGTAACTTACAACTGCCCTTCTTGAATCATCGAAGGGAGAAACAAAAGTATCTGGTCGGACCGGGTAAAAACCTGTGACCTGTGGCCCTTGAGTTAGACACGCTACCGACTGAGCTACGCGGCCCGGTAGATGGTATAGACCTGACATGCTTCTCTCGGCCATTGAGTGAGGCTTCTTCAGTGAATATCCGGACAGAGCTAAACGGAAAGCTTGAGTGGATAATTGGGCTGTAAAGCATGGTAAAGATTTGATAGGCGTCCTAATTTTAAGGCTGACAAGGACGTATCTGACTATAGGCAGTAGCGTATTGGGCTTTTGTCAACTGAAGGGGGTTCAGGTACTTTTTATACCCCGCCACACTTTAGTGGCGGGGTATTATGTTATACCTTTCGGTGTCCGTCCGTCCGTCTGTCCGTCCGTCCGTCCGTGCTCACCATTTCCGATCGATAACTTGAGTATTTATTCACGGAATTTTTTCAAATTTTGCATACATATTGTTATCGGCGATGAGTGGTATGGGATTGTTAATGGGCAAAATCCGTCAATTTTTAACGGAGTTACTGCCCTTTTTCGTATTGGAAAAATGGTTTCTGGCCTGTTATTCCTTTACTGTTCACGATATCTGAATGAAACTTCACAGATATGTTGCACATCAAAGGTTACATATTGTGACTAAGGACCGTCACTCTGACCTTCCCAGTTTGTGAGTTATCCGCCCTTGATAGGTCTGAAAAAAGGTTTTTGACCTATTGTTCCTTTACTATATGGAATATCTGAATATAACTTCACAGATATGTTTCACATCAAAGGTAACATATTGTGACTAAGAACCGTCACTCTTACCTTTCCCGTTTGTGAGTTACCCGCCCTTGATTGAATTAAAAAATGTTTTTTACCCGTAGGTCCTTTACTATGTGGAATATTTAAATGAAACTTTACAGATATGTTTCACATCAAAGGTTACATACTGTGACAAAGAACCATCATTCTTACCTTTCCAGTTCATGAGTTATCTGCCCTTGATAGGTCTGAAAAATGGTTTTTGACCTGTAGTTCCCTTTCTATATGGAATATCTGAATAAAACTTCACATATATGTTTCACATCAAAGGCTTCATATAGTGACTAGGAACTGTCACTCTGATCTTTCCGGTTTGTGAGTTATCCGCCCTTGATTGATCTGAAAAACGTTTTTTTATCTGTAGTTCCTTTACTATATGGAATATCTGAACGAAACTTCATAGGTATGTTTCACATCTAAGGTTACATATTGTGACAAAGAACCATCACTCTTACCTTTCCAGTTAATGAGTATTCCCCCTTGATAGATCTGAAAAATGTTTTTTGACTTGTAGTTCCTATACTATATGGAATATCTGAATGAAACTTCACTGATATGTTTAACACCATAGAATAAGAAACAGTCTCTCAGCTCAAAGAAATGCTTTACAGCCTGATCTAAATCTACACTGGTCAGAATGCTCCACGTTGTTGGGTGGTTTATATTAATATTTATTTACAGTAAGGACATCATATCTCTGTCTATCTCAGTTCTGTGGCTCTTTAGCTATTATATATCTCAAAAAATAAGTTAGGATGCACAGCAGTGGCGGGGTATCATGCAGTGCCTGCGGTGCTTTTATTAAGAATGCAGATATGCTTAGTTTTACCTATTTTATGAGAAAGCATATTGAATTTCCTCTAAAATGGTATGAACGTTATTAGGAAAGGTGGCTTGGTTCAAAAGTTATGACATGTTTTCGACACGCCATCGCGACCAATTTTGTAATCGTGCTCACATGTATTCAGTATACGGGTTGATGGCACCGTATTTCTTATTCATTCAACAAAGTCTTCTACTTACAGTCTTATTCATATACACTGTATGAGGCAGTAATATGGGCAGCACCTTCAGCAAATATTTTTAAGTGGTTCACTCGTTTCCGAGGTAACCAGGCGGCCATTTTCTGGTTCAAAATGGCAGCAAAATCAAGGTTTTATATGACGAAATTAATGACAAAACGACTGAATATGATTAAAAAACACTCAGCAATGATAAAAATTATGAAACAGTTATAAAAGCTGCACCATATGCTGGCATTTTTTTTATTTGTGAGTTTGTTTCCATGGTAATGTAGCGGCTATTTTCTTGTTAAAAATGGTCGCTAACACACAGTTTCCATGATAAAAAGATATCAAACGCAAAATAAAAAGATTAGAAATAGTCACAGATCCTAAATTTTGTTCACACAATTCAGTTATACAAGTTGCAGAATTTGCAAGCATTATTTAGTGGTTCAGCTGTTTCCATGGTTGGCAGGATGCCATTTACTTGCCCAAAATGGCCATGAAAACAGAGGTTGATGGCCAAACTGAAAGAGATGTTATTACGAGAAAAGAGGATAAAGCAAATTCACAAATGATCTCATGTGTGCCGCAATACTTAGTTAAAGCTGGAACATTTGCTCGCATTTTTAAGTGGTTCACTTGTTTCCAAGGAAACGTGGTGACTTTTTTATCGGTCAAATTTCTTTAAAATATGCGTTTCTATGAAAACAGACGGCAAAACCCGAAATGCGTGTCTTGCTTACCACTTTTCGCAACAGGTACAAATCACTATCTCATTCATGAAACGAACACGTCTGTAAGATCTGCTTATATTGCAAAATATGCACATCTGGCTAGTAAATACATGTATAACATATTCTTGTAAAATAAATAGCTCATCCAAGCTTGTGTGTTGTCATACATGAGAAAATAACATGTGTTCTTTGATCATTCTGGACCGTAAAAAAAAGCAAATAACATTTAGTATCAGTCTCCCCGTACTTGGTTGATTGGTTGGTAGTTTTGGGTTTAACAACTCTTTGAAACAGTGTTTCAGTTTGTATCGAGCCGTCTCCCAGAGAGGGAGAGAAAGAAGAAAGTTATGATAGGTCCAAATAACCCCACCCGCAACTACTGCAAGCACAGTAGACCCTTACCCTTCTATTATCCATGGAATTAAGTGGGACGACTCGGCACTAAAATTTACCAAACACCATTGCCTGACAGCAACCATGACAGCATCCTCCTCACCCCCCCTCCCCCTCCCCCAACCACCATACTTAGAAACGTTTCTCCGGGTTTACTATAATAATGCAGATTACATTTTTCTCATTCCTTTAGGGTGGTCATTTGGCAGTTAGAAAACAGTTAAATTGAAGTCGGTTCAGCGCAGTGCACTGTGGCAGCCATATAAAAAGTCTCCCTGTACTTCACCACAGTGAAGATTACATAATGGGATCATTGGGCTCATTCTGAGTCAATTCGAAAATAGTTCAACTTAAGCCGATGCTAGGGGACATTGGCAGTGTTGCAACAGTAAATTACTGCACTTGAACGGACTCAATTAAACCAAGTCTCTTGTATCCGTTTATTTATGTCTTCCTTGCTTATTGAGGATCTTTCAAAATTTATTCTTACTAAAGAGGACCTGATACAAATTCTTGAAATATTTTCACTGACCATAGAATATTTATTTCATGGTTTATTTTTGGCTGACCAGCTGGAGTTGACAATGTTTGTCAGCTGACTTGGGCGGGCGGACACTCGGCACCAAGTGCGTGCAACTATGGTTACATACCGCTGAGCCATTTGGGGAACGTCGTTAGGAGAATTAAAATGAAGTGAACTTAAATTGTCAGCTGATCAGTAAATTAAAGACCCTTTATTTGTATAGTCTCTTATTGTGAGTTATCGCTGCAAGCTTCTTACGAAAGATTCATTATTGTAAATGACCCTGATATAGTTCAAACAACGAAAACACCGTTAAGATTCACATAAAATCGTTCGGGTACTATAAATTGGCAACTAAAATGATCTTCTTTCATTAAACGGTAAAAATACAGTGTACAAGTCTGGGGCGCGCTTTTTCATAATATTGCATATTTCGACGGGAACTAGTACTTTATGGGGGTATTTTCACATCAATTTTTTATATTTTAGCCTTTTTTAGGACTACAGATGTAGAGACATTGAAAAGCTTGATATGGAAATCCGCATCTGTAGCAGTAAATTCGGTTATCCAAACACATCGTTCCCCTTACTAATTGCAACAGTTATGTGACTCAACGTATACACAAAAACCCACATTTCCATTTATCACCAAACGTGAAGGTTTATTTAAACGTTCTATCATTGTGTACAGTGTGGAGTACAGTGGAGACTCCAACACCAGCAGCGGCAGCAGCAGATGAGTGCAAAGACAGAACTTGATGGTAACAAAATATACATCATGTCTTAAAGGCCCCATTGCTCTATCAGCTTGAAATTTTTTATCATGATGTATAGCTGCAAGCTTCTTACTATAGTTTCGTCATTGTAAATGACCATGATTAGCCAGCTTTAAACAAATAAAACGTCTTTCAGTTTCACATAAAAAGGGTTTGAAGACCTACTTTCGATTTCATAAAATGGTGAAATTACAATGTACAGGTGTGGAGTCCGAATCACTATCCCGCCTATGTTTATATAGCATTGCTAGACGGGAAATCAGAACAAGAAATCGTATTTTGTGAAGCGATTTGTTATTTTTCAAAAACTTGTTTTCTCTACTTTTTGCTTGTTATATAACTCAATTTATGCACACCAACCCGCATTTTATTACCAAACGTGAAGGTTGAACAGCTTTTTACAATGATTTGAATTTAGCCGTTTTTACTGCTGATAGGACAATGGAGACTTTAAAATAAATATTCGAATAACAATTTCATTCAGGATTGACAAAAGAAAAAAAAAAAAAAAAAAAAAAAACGCTCCAAGTTGATGTTCATCATAGCTTTGCTCTGTTTGACCAACACAAAGGCACTCTTATGTGAGCATTCATATGGGCGGGGAGAGGCCAAATGGATGAAATGACGCAATTTACGCCCTTTTCAAAAGCATTCAGTCATAAGGGGGGACAAGAGGGATAATGAAAGGATGTGTACAATGGAACCATATTTACGGTTGAAAAGAGGTTGCCTACAGCGAAAATTAAACCCGGGTCCGCTAGCTCAGTGCTAAATCCACGAGTACTCCAAAAATGTATGCTGATCTTTAATTGTCGACTGCGATACTTTTGATATACACTACTCAAAATATTTAAAGGAGCAGTTGATATTTTCCCATAGACATTACTACAATATATACTCAGTTCAACGGCCCATAATTTCGACCGCCAGCGACCGAGAATTTTCCTTCCTTTTGCAGCATTTCGAAGAAGGATCGCAGTTTAAGACAACAAGAAATTCAATAGAACTGATACCCTAATAATTTCCATAGAACAACTTTTGGCAATTTACGAATTTTCTGAAATTGAGGCATTTTTCTATAAGTTTATAAAATCTTATAAACTTGAGTTAAAACTGATGCTTTCAAACGGGTCAACTTGTAAGACATTCAGTTTCGTAAACAAAATGGTTGTTTTCAATTGTTAAAATTTTCATGATTTTCATCTGTTCCATTTTTCACAAAAATCAGTCCACGGGCAGGTGCAGGATAGGTATTGGATCAAAATTAGTGCTCTCAGTAACTTCCAGATCCTCTTTAAAAAATGGCAAATTGATTGGAAACTCTGTTTCTTCGTCTATTGAAAGTAAATGACTCTCAAAGTGGGGATCCGTTGCTCTGTTGTCTATGGAAAAAATCATAAGGTGCTCCTTTAAATATTTTGAGTAGTGTACTTGGAATAAAATCTTTTGAATTGTGACAAAAGATGATACAGGAACGGCAGCGAGGACTCCAGAATAATTATGTGTGTGTGTGTGTGTGTTTGTGCGCGTGTTTTAACGCACACGTAAAATTTATCATTGGCATAGGAAATCAGCTGAACTCATTAACAGATTCAGCTTTGTGGACCAAAAGTGAGCCGCCTCTATCAGTCTTATGTTGTCTTTTCTTGATATTGATCAGTTGTGGCACTCTTATTTCATCATTTGAGAATATTAATTTATGACAATTGAATTTATGTTTACATGTATGTGTTTTCATGATTTTCATATGGGGAAAAATACCAAATAATTCCAGTTAATGCCGACCAAAGATGATTTACGGTAAATAATAAATTTTACAGATACTTTCACTTTCCTTTGCTTTGTATTTAAAGAAATGTATGTAAGACAGCAAAACACAATAATTTAGATAAAAACTGACTCCAGTAAATTTGCTGAACACATTAAATATCGACTGCACAATCATAACTTCGAGGAGCCCTCGATCAAGTGATGGAAAATCCCGATGTCAAATTTTCCGAAACGGCGGGTGAGGAAACGTCATTAAAGTCTCCATAGTCCTACATGTGGTAAAAACGGCTAAACGCAAATCGTTATGAAAAGCGCTTCAATCTTCACGTTCGGTGATAAAATACGGGATGATGTGGATAGACTGATCCATATACCTGGCAAAAAGAATGGAGAACGTGTTTTTGAAAGACAAAAATTCGTTCTACAAAGTAGAGATTTCCTTTTCTGGTTTTCCCGTTGAGCGATGCTATATAAACATAGGCGGTATAGTGAATGGGACGTCACTGCTGTACATTGTATCTTTACCATTTTTTCATTGTTTACGAAATCGGAAGTAGGTCATTTTGGTTGGCAACTAAAATGACCCAAATCAATTTTCGAATCCTTTTTATGTGAACTCAATGATGTTTTGCTGGTTCAAAGTTGGCTAATCGCATTAATTTACCATGACGAAACCATGGCGAGTAGCTTGCAGCAATATCTCACGATAAAATTGTTCTTGCTGATAGAGCAATGGGGCCTTTAATCTCTCTAAACAAAGATTTCCGCGGCATATAAAATGGCCCATGACATAGACATGCTAGAGGTGGAATGGTTTTTGTGAATTATAGGTCAGAGAATTTAAATCTGAGTGCCTAGGTTTTGCAAAATAGTTATTTACCTGTTAAAATTCGGCTTATTTCAGTCTAATTACTCTAATATTCTTGTTAACGATCGGATTTTACCAAGGCAATCCGCCTCGTAAAGGTCACTACATGTATCTCAGAATTTATTTGATTGGTCAGTCCGACTGATCACGCTTACATGTTGCCGCGGAAACCGTTTCAAGGCACCCCGCTATGCTGTAAACAATCGGAAAATGCGGCCACGTCATTATGATGTTAAAAGAAAATCGACGGTGGTCAGTGTCTTTCAAGCGTTATTTTACGTGTAAAATAGAAATTTTCGCACTGAAAATGTCCTATAATTAAAAAAGAAGGCTGTTTCCGTTATTTGTCATAAAGATAATGACAAAATTCATTTTAATTATAGCAACACAACCTGGTAAAAAGGGGGTATTTTTAGTTCGAAACTAGTAAATTACACGATCACGTAACGTCATCTGAACCCCCTATCAACTGACAAAATTTCAATACTCACCTGCGTATTTGCATCCTGAAACTTAGCATAATGAGACAATATTGCAAAAATATATATGTCCGTGGACATGTAAATGTATACTATCTTAACCTCTAGACCTCACCTCAAGGAATATTTTACACGATTGTGAGTAGCATGTAATTGTCTCTTACTACGGCCCTGGTTGACATTTCTACTTTGAAGAAAAGATAATTATCTCCATCATGCCCATCGCCTAATGAAAAAAAAGTCAACAGTTGCAGGTGGAACGTGTAAATATGGTGGCTGGTTTGTGCCATTTCGTCTTTTCGCCGCGAAAAGACGCAAAAAGACGCCATGCGTAAAGACGAAAAAACACCATGCAAAAAGACGAATTTAACGTCATGCGAAAAGACGAATCCCGCCATGCAAAAAGACGCAATTTGAAACTCTTATTTTGTCGTCTTTTCGCGTGGCGTCTTTTCGCTTGGCGTCTTTTCGCATGGCTTTATTTCGTCTTGTCTCGTGGCGTTTTTTGGTCTTTTCGCATGGCTTTATTTCGTCTATTCACCGCGAAAAGACGCCATGCGAAAAGACGAAAAGACGCGACGCAAAAAAACGAAATAACGCCACGCGAAAGGACGGAAAGACGAAATAACGACACTGCATTTTTAGCTCACCTGAGCCAGCGGCTCCGGGGGAGCTTATAGGATGGTAAGGCTCTGTCGTCGTCCGTCGTCCGTCCGTCCGTCGTCCGTCCACAATTTCAAACGACTTCTCCTCTGAAACCGCCGGGCCAATTATAACCAAATTTCATATGCAGCCTCTAGGGAACTTAGGAACGAAAAGTTGTTCAAACGGTCCTGGTCACATGACTAACATGGCCGCCACGCCCATATATGGTAAAAACCTAGAAAAATCTTCTTCTCCAGAAGCGATAGGCCGATGGCCTTGAAACTTGGTATGTAGCATTGGGCATGCGAGTATTACCAAGATTGTTCAAATTATGACCTTGGGTTGACCTTGACCTTTTTTATGGTAAGGTCAAATTTGCTTTCTGTAGCTTTTATATGGGGAAAATGCTAGAACATAAGATTTCTTGGAAACGGTTGAAGATTTTGACCTGAAAATTGGTATTTACAGTCATCTTAATGAGTACATGAAAATTTGTGCATACAAGAGGTCAAGGTCATTTTTTGACCTTTGACCCTGGTCTCTCATATTTTAACAATTTCACACATCTCCTCAAACGCCACTGGGCTATTTGTAACCAAATTTCATATAGAGCCTCTAGGGGCTGAGGGAATGAAAATTTGTTCAAACGGTCTTCGTCACATGACCAAAATGGCCGCCACGCCCATATATCGTAAAAAACCTGTAAAAATCTTCTTCTCCAGAACCAATAGGCCGTTGGCCTTGAAACGTAGTATGTAGCATCAGGTATGCAAGCACTTCCAAGATTATTCAAATTATGACCTTGGGTTGACCTTGACCTTTTTTACGGTAAGGTCAAATTTGCTTTCTATAGCTTTTATATGGGAAACCTTTGACCCTGGTCTCTCATATTTTGACAATTTCACACATCTTCTCATCAGCCACTGGGCCAATTGTAACCAAATTTCATATAGAGCCTCTAGGGGCTGAGGGAATGTTTTTTTTTTGAAATGGTCTGGGTCACATGTCCAGAATGGCCACCATGCCCATATATGGTTAAAAAACTGTAAAATCTTCTTCTCCAGAACCAATAGGCTGATGGCCTTGAAACTTTGTATGTAGCATTACGTATGCGAGTACTCTTCCAAGATTGTTCAAATTATGACCTTGGGTTTACCTTGACCTTTTTAGCTCACCTGTGCCAGAGGCTCCGAGGGAGCTTATAGTTTAGGCAGGCTCCGTCGTCGTCCGTCTGTCCGTCTTCCGTCCACAATTTCAGATGACTTCATCTCTGAAACTGCTGGGCCTATCGTAATCAAATTTCATATGTAGCCTCTTGGGATCTTAGGAACGCAAAGTTGTTCAAATGATCATGGTCACATGACCAACATGGCCGCCATGCCCATATATGGTCAAAATCTTAAAAAAATCTTCTTCTGCAGAACCAATAGTTCAATTGGTATGTAGCATTAGGTACATGAGTACTACTAAGTTTCTTCAAATTATGACCTTGGGTTGACCTTGACCTATTTTACCGTAAGATCAAATTTGGTCTTTGGTGCTTTTATAAGGAAAAATGCTAGAACATAAGATTTCTGTTTTTGGAATTAATGGCAAGTTCTAACTGGTGAGTTCATAGTATTATGGTTCTAGGTTATAGCACTTTCTCTTAGCGCCCTCTATTGATACAGTAAAACCTGTCATAGTGACCTCGTCTATTAAGCAAGCAACTTGTATTAAGCAAGCATGTATTCAGTTCCCAAAACAGGCAAGTACATTGAAATGTACCTGTATTAAGCTAGCACCTGTCTTCAGCAAACAGACTTTGACTATCCCTTAGATGCCTGCATAATGCAAGTTTGATTGTATGTGAAATTTTATTCAGTTTCCCTCTATACTTTCAGAGATCCGTTGATCTGAAGTCAGCAGTGTTTATCCCTGGACTACAAAACCCAGCAACATAGAACATAGTTGGCAGAAGATGAATTCAAGAATACTTCTTGTCCAAGCCTTTTTAACTCATTAATGTCTTGCACTGGCTTATTGAAAAGCGTACCCATGGAGTTATCCATATAACAGTATCATTTTATGGATGCCTTTGCTAGCAGTGATTAAAGTGCAATCAGTAGGGCGTCTGACTTATAACCAAACGTCCTGGGTTTGATACCTGATCAGGCCACTTACTTTCATTTCTCCTTCCGCTGATTCAAGAAGGGTAGTTGTCAGTTACTGGTGGAAGTAAGTGCACTTAGTACTGGTTGTGGTTAACCACTTAGGAGGTCTAAGCCTGCCCAGGAATAGTGTGGTTAGGTTAAGTGACTGTCCTGACATTACCATAGCTGTTTACCGTGGACGTTAAATAATAACACAACATTATTGTTTGTTTTTTTTCTTTCTTTTTTTTTGTTGAGATTGAAAATATTAAATATTTGAAATTTTATGGCATCTGCCACAATTTATATCTGTACAAGGATACTGTTATATTTTGTACCAGGTAATAAAGTGACACTGGTTAAGAAGATTATACATTTCAATTTCTCTTTATTACATCAGCAGCAACTGATATTAATGTTAAAAACAATCTGTATATCAGTGCTGCTGAATAATAGAGATACCTCCACCAGTGTAGTCTATGGGCCTCGTCCTGGAATGTAATCGCCTTGCTGATCATGCAGAATATTTTTGTTATTGACTTTGTTTTAACTTTAAGAGTTTACACTATATATGATAATACTACTAATCATAGAAACAATAATAGTCATAATACTCTTGAAAGTGCTGTGTTGCAGTTTATATTTTTTCTATGAACAATACATTATGACAAGTTTACTCATTTTTTCTTTAAAATGTGTGCACTAAATCTGTCATTTAATTACAACAAACAAATGGTCAAATACATATATGTTATAAATCTTGAAAATCTTGAACAGCATGAATAATTTCATACAGTTTGGTAAATTTTTGGAGTAAATTCAAGCTTAGTATATGCTGTTCTTTTCAAAAAATTAAAATAAAACAAGTGTGAAAGATTCTGACCTTCAAAACTGGCATGCATATGTTGTACTGTTTGATAATATTTATTTCTTTTATAGGTATCAAATCAAGCTTTATATGAACTATTGTTTTCAACAAACTACTAAAAAAGTGTGAGATATTATTGGATTGTGTTATATTTTGTGATTGGATGGTGTATTTGTTATCTTCTCTGGATATAGACTGACTTAACAGTAGTGAACTGTTGTTCCTTATTACTGAGGAAGAGGACAATGCCGCGAACAAAGAACTGGAGACGCTCTGCAGCCAGGAAGATGGTTTTGGATAGAAGTTGTGACAGCCAGACTGGGTTGACTCCTGAGTCGACTCCTAAATTTGGGTTGACTCCCGAGTCGACTCCTAAATTCGGGTTGACTCCTGAGTCGACTCCTAAATTTGGGTTGACTCCTGAGTCGACTCCTAAATTCATGCAGACTTCAGAGTCTGTCATGACCAAGGGCCTCGTAGAGGCAAGTCCTGTCAGCGTGCAGGCACATCAAAGGAATAAACAATGTCTTTTGACCAAAGATTATAAAATAGATTCACAAAGTACAGATCATAATCAAAGGAATGAACAAAGTCAGTTGACCAAAGATTATGAAACCAGTATTGAAGAGAAGTATTGTCAAATAGACTCACAAAATACAGATCATAATACTTTGTCATACAGTTCTGGTACCTGTACTTTCCCGGATATATTGACCAAAACTAGAGGTCCTTGTTTGACTGAATATGATAATGGAAGTCAACCTTTTAAGCCAATTTCATTTTCAACATCGTTTGAGTTAGATTCTGCTAAGAACACACAGGTTGCCACACCCGTAACTGATAGTTTTTAACCTGGCTCTTATAATCATTGTTTAGAGAGCTTAAAGCCATTTCATTCACAGTCAATGATCTGTGGCTCATTTCACCAAGGAAGTGATAGATTCAGTGTAGAATCTCGGGGAAGCCAGTGTGTGTCAAATGCTCTTTGTGCCATTATTCATGCTCAGTTTTCAAATACTTGTTCAAGTACTGAGATAGATCAAATACTTATCGAAGGAGATATTCTGTACCAAAAAAATCTTATTTTCCTTGAAAGCTGAACAGAAAGACACCAGTAGATTGTTAACTTTTGATGAAATTCCAGAAAATGTAAATGTCTTCAAAAGACATATGCATATCATAAAGTCAGATGTTGTTTCTGGCATTGCAGTCCAGCAGTTTGGCAACACATATTCTCCAACACTACATCAGTCAATGTACACAGCATTTCATTCTTCTTCATATGTTCTGGTCATGATTGGTGCAATATGTTCTGCAGTTTACAAAAAAGATGGCATGTACAATTTTTTTGATTCACATTCTCATGCTCAAAATGGTCTTTCATCATGTGATGGATATTCAGTTTTGATAAGATTCAGTTCTTTAGATGATTTGATCACTTACATGTATGCCTTATATGAAAGCATGCAAATAAACATGACAACACAGTATGACTTGCTGCCAGTTGCTCTGACATTTAGAGAAAATTTTCATGTTGGCATAGATCAAGTTGACACTGTGGTTTCTTCTCAAAAGCAACATCTAGCTCAGCCAAGCAAGTTAGGGCCGTCTTGTAATTATTTAGCAATGGATAGGAGTTTGCAGTTGGATTTTTTTCCTGAACCAATAAGTGAAAGTGAGCTTGAATATAGGGTAACTGATCATTCAGAAAGTCTTCTTGAAAATTATTTTGAGGATCAAAATATCAGACAGCAGAAAAAAACACAAGATATTGCTGTGGATATAAGCATGCAGAAGAAAACCTGTGGTGACAAATTGAAGAAAAAACGCACTGCATACTATGCTGCATTTAAAAAGAAACAAAGAAGTCAGTTAGCTTTTAAAGAAAAAGAAAGGGTCATTCAGCTTGCTTCAAAACAGTCTGCCAGAAAAAATATGGATGTTTTAGCAACAGAGTGTGTTAAAAAACAGTCTGCTAGAAAGAATCCAGCTTTAAAAGAAAAAGAAAGGGTAAATCAGCTTGCTTCAAAACAGTCTGCTAGAAGGAAGCCAGCTTTTAAAGACAAAGAAAGGGTAAATCAGCTTGCTTCAAAACAGTCTGCTAGAAAGAAGCCAGCTTTTAAAGACAAAGAAAGGGTAAATCAGCTTGCTTCAAAACAGTCTGCTAGAAAACATGTGGATGTGCTAGCAAAATAATGTGCTAAAAAACAGTCTGCTAGAAAGAATCCAGCTTTTAAAGAAAAACTAAGGGTAAATCAGCTTGCATCAAAACAGTCTGCTAGAAAACATGTGGATGTGCTAGCAAAAGAATGTGCTAAAAAACAGTCTGCTAGAAAGAATCCAGCTTTTAAAGAAAAAGAAAGGGTAAATCAGCTTGCATCAAAACAGTCTGCTAGAAAAAATATAGATGTGTTAGCTAAAGAACGTACTAAAAAGCAGTGTGCAAGAAAGATACCAGGTGCATTAGCGAAAGAATGTGCTCAGAAACTAGCAGACAGACAAGACCCTGATTTTAAAGAAAAAGAGAAGATATATCAACTTGCTAGTAAACGTAAGCAAGGCAAAAACCTTTTTTTCTAGAATGTGAAAGGATTGCTCAGCAGCAGCGTAGGCAAGAGAAAAGAAAATTGGAAGACACACTTGAGCTGAACAGGGAAAACAAAAGGCGTAAAATTGCTGGAGAAAAAGGGCATAAAACTGAACCATTTGAAGTATTTAAGAGAAAAAGACATGAAAGTGTAGAAGAATGTCTTAAACAGTTTCATGAAAATATTGCAGTAGGAGCTCTGTTTGTATGCACTTGTTGTCACCAAACATGGTTTCGAAAAAAGTGTATCAATGCTGAAAAACACTAACATTATGAGATGCAGTTTGAATTACTGCACAAAATTTAAGTCAGTCAATAGTGAAGAGTGGATATGTCACACTTGTTTGTCAGCATTAAAAGATGGTAAAGTTCCAAAACTGTCCGTCGCAAATGGAATGAAATGGCCAAACAAACCTTCAGAGCTAGATTTGCACAAGCTTGAAGAAAGATTAATAACACTGCGTATTCCATTCATGCAAATTAGAGAACTGCCACGTGGTGGTCAGTATTCACTTAAAGGAAATGTAATCAATGTACCTGTTGATATTCAACCCACTGTTGACTCTCTTCCAAGACCCATGGATGAAAATTTTACAATTGCCATCCAGTTGAAGAAAAAGCTTTCATATAAGAAAATAGATTTTAAAGAAAATGTAAGACCCATGAGAGTTCTGACAGCATTACATTGGCTTCTTACAAATAGTGATATGTATAAAAATTCTGGCATTACAGTTGAAAACAACTGGTTTCAAGCAGTAACTGAAAGTGCAGAGGATACTGTAAGAGAGTTTCTAGAAGTGTCAGTACAAACTAAAATTCCTGATATTGACATAAATAACTCAGTGCTGGACGGAGATAAAACAGTTCCTTTAGTACCTAAAGACAGAGAAAAAGGTGATGGATATGAATCAGATGGATTCAATGAGGAAGATAATAATGAGCGAGTTGGAAATGTTGATACCTTAGTGGATGATGCTAATATCGAAAATAAGTTTAATCAAATGTTGACCTTTGCTCCTGGAGAAGGACGGCATCCCCTTAGCATGTATCAAGATACAGATGCAGAGTATTTATGTTTTCCTACTATATTCTGTGGTCAGAGGCGTCCTGATAAGACTGAGAGAAGAACTTTAGTTCATTACAGTGACATTGTTAAATGGGAGCTTCGAAGTGTTGATAGAAGGGCTGCTCAGTCTGTTCCAAACATTTTCTTTAAGCATAAAAAGCTGCAGATGAAACAGGTAAGTGACAAAGTTAACTAAGCTGTAAGAAGATGTAAAAGTAAAGGCAAGAAAATTACTGCCGCTGAGGCAAGAGATCCAGCATATTTGGAGAGACTTATGAAACTTGATGAAGGTTATTGTATATTTCGCCAGCTTAGAAATTCTCCAGCCTATTTAGAAAAAAGAAAGAAAGACATATTTGCAATGATCAGGCAACTGTCTTTACCTACTTGGTTTGTATCTTTGTCAGCAGCTGATACCAGATGGAATGATCTTTTGAAAATGTTAGCAAAACTGAATGATGCAATTGAGTATTCAGACAAGGATGTAGAGGCTTTAAGGTGGTGATTATCACTGATTTGGGGCAAAGACAAAAATCTGCATAAAATGCTGAAAATATAACAGATCTTCCCAAAACTTAGCAGATGCCTTCTTTATGTTGTTTCTCACAATTCAGAATCCCCAAATGCAGGACTTATTGATGTTAAAGGGATTTATATAAGGAAAGATCAAAGGGTAATTTTGTGCGAATAAATCTAAAAAATGACCATCATTATTGAAAATGTAACTAGGTCTGAACTTAAATTAATGTATTATGAAGAGCGTCCTAGCAATTATTTTTTCCATTTTTGCTGCGCGTTATCAGGCTGCGCAGATAAAAAAAAGGTGTGGCCTGTGTCCAAATTATTTGTCTTAAAATACACAGTAGAATCTATTTTCATGATTTTCGAGGTTGAATAATTACAATAACACGCCTAGTTTGGTCATTGTAATGTAATATCTATACTGTGAGTATGATATAGGTATAACTGACCTACCTGTATTAATGAATGCAATCACTATACATGCACTTATATACATGGTCAGACATTTGAGAAAAAGCTACTGTTTTTATCTGGCCTACCTTACAATTTGAGAAAGAGTTGGAACAAATAATTGCTAGGACGCTCTTTTTAATGGATTAATTTAAGTTCATACCTAGTTACGTTTTCAATAATGATGGTCATTTTTCAGATTTATTCGCACAAAATTACCCTTTGATCTTTTCATATAAAAACACTTTTCTAAACAGCATGTCCCTCTATTTTGTATTCTAAACTGTAGAGAACAACAAAAATAAGAAGTCTGGTAATTTTCAGGGAGATACAATAATTTTTTATGGTTTTATTGAGATTTTTGTATATACCACAAATCACCACCTTAACTTGGCAAGAGAAAACAAGACTTGTTCAGAAAGACCCGGTAACTTGTTCAAGATATTTTGATCACAGAGTACAAGAATTCTTGAACACTGTCCTTAAAAGTGAGGTTGAACCTGTAGGAAAAGTGATGGATTTCTTCTATAGAGTGGAATTTCAACAACGTGGGTCTCCTCATATCCAAATGCTTATTTGGATTGAAAATGCTCCTAAGTTTGGAAAAAAACACGGAGGAAGAAATAATTCAGTTTGTTGATAATTACCTAACATGCAGTACTGATGATGAAGAAATCGGGGAGCTTGTTGAACTTCAGTCACATAAACATTCGAAGTCTTGCAGAAAGAAAGGACAGGCAGTCTGTAGATTTGGATTTCCTTTGCCTCCCCTCCCAAGAACAATGTTGTTACATCCTCTTGATGAAGACATAGAAAAATACAAAAAGAAACACTCAGAGCTTCAAAAGTCAATGAATGAGTACAAAGATGTCTCTGAAATTGCATTTGATGAGCTTTTGGAGCAAGTTGCCAAGATGGACTTCGAAAATTACATTAAGTGTATAAGAAGTTCACTTAGTGCTCCCAAGATTTTCCTTAAGCGGAATCCAAATGAGATGAGAATTAATTTGTTTAACAAAACAGTTCTTCTTGGCTGGAAGGCAAATCTTGATATTCAGATAGTTCTTGAACCGTATGGTTGTGCAGCATATGTTGTTTGTTATATAAGCAAATCTCAAAGAGGCATGAGCGCACAGCTTGATGCTGCAGCAAAAGAAGCTTGCAAAGGAAATTTTGATATAAAGAAACAAGTAAGACATATTGGGAATGTATTTTCAAACTGTGTTGAAGTGAGTGCACAGGAAGCAGTATATCTAGCTCTGCAGATTCCTTTAACAAAAGCTACAAGGGACATTGTTTTCATCAATACCTCTATCCCAGAAGAAAGAGTGTTTTTACTGAAATCTAAAACTGTGCTTGAAGAACTTCCTGCAGAATCTACTGACATAGAAGCAGACAATATAATTCAGAGGTATGCCAAACGGCCTAGACAACTTCAGATTTTCTGTTTGGCAGATTATGTCTCTACAGTTGACATTGTTTATCCTAAAGGGAATAGGTTACCTGAGAGGTCTGAAGATACAAATGAAGATGAAGGCAATTCATGTGATTCTAGTGATGAAAATGATGAAGATGGTAATGATGAGAGTATTGAATCGGAATATCATGGATCAGACTTGTTATATGTAGCAAAGAATGGGACAAAGTATAAACATAGGAGAGTTCCTAGAATTATACGTTATGTGCGGTATGATGTGAAGAAAGACTCAGAAAATTACTACAGAGAACGACTTATGCTTTTTATGCCCTGGAGAAATGAAGGGAAAGATTTGTTAGGTTCGTTTCAAACATATGAAGCTCATTACAATGTCTTGAAAGACAAGCTTGAATCTAAACGCAGCCAGTATGAACATCATATTGAAGAACTTGAGCTTGCAAGGCAAATGGCAGAAGAGGAAGATGCTTATGATGAGATAGCACCAAACACAGAGCATGAAAACAGAGAAGCAGAATTAGAAGGTGAAAGAGAAGCTGAAAACTTTGTATATTTTAATCCAGATCGAGTAGTAGAACATCGACAGTATGATATTGGTATAGAAATACAGTCTGCTTGTTCAGTGCCATCAGTAGAAATAAATGGTGTCATGTTACCCGATGAACAGTACTTAAATTTGCTCAGGAGTTTGAATTTGAGACAAAGAGAATTTTTCAATCATGTTCTGTATTGGATGAAATTCAAAGAAGAACCACTCTATGCATTTTTGTCAGGTGGAGCTGGTGTTGGCAAATCTATGCTAATTAAAGCACTGTATCAAAGTCTGTATAGATTTCTAAATTTGAGAGAAGGAGAAAATCCAGATGATATTAGAGTTCTTCTTTGTGCCTACACTGGCAAAGCTGCATATAATATCAATGGTGTCACTATTGCCTCAGCTTTCTTAAAGAAGTTCAAACAAGGTAATGACCTTTTGTCAGCTGATGAACTGAACACATTTAGAGTGCAATACAGACATTTAAAAGTGATTATTATAGATGAAATTTCTATGGCAGGAACAAACACACTGACCTTTCTGGATACACGTTTGCAACAGCTCACTGGAACAAAAACCAGTTTTGGTGGTTTAAGTATCATTGCTGTGGGGGATTTGTACCAGCTGATGCCGGTGTGTGACAAGTGGATATTCAGTGACCCCTCAAAGGGTGCTTCAGCTCTAGCAAATAATTTATGGAAGGATTATTTTAAATTGTATGAACTGGTTGATATCATGAGACAAAAAGATGATGTTGACTTTGCTCAGATGCTAAATCGGCTTAGGCAGAATGAGTTGACAGAGGATGACAAAATTGAATTACAGAAACATAGTATCAGCCCCCATATGACAAATTATCCAAAAGAGGCTCCTCATTTATTCACTGAAAACAAGTTTGTAGATAGACACAATGAAAATTATTTGAATAGATTATCAGAAGAAAAAGTTGTTATCCCATGTCATGATACAGTTGTTTCAGCGAATATTTCCATTAACAAATGCAAAAAACTCATTGAAGCACTTCCAGATGATTCAAACAAAACTGCTAATTTACAAAAGCTGTTAACAATAGCAGTTGGCATGATTTATGATATAACAGTCAATGTAAATGTTGAGGATGGCTTGACAAATGGGTCTTCATGTGTTGTCAAATTCATTGAGTACAAAATGGAAGGCATAGATCGTCCCAGTATTATATGGGTTTTGTTTCAAGATTCTCAAATTGGCCAGTTTACTCGTGAGAAATTTTCTAATAGGGGTTTGTACAGTGCAAACATTGATAAAGCATGGACTCCAATATTTGATATAGAACGAACATTTATATACAACTTCAAAACATACCAAAGAATTCAATTTCCTTTGAAACCATCAGCAGGTAAAACAATCCATAAAGCTCAGGGGTCAACAGTTGATGAAATTGTTGTAGACTTGTCTCAGACAAGAGTCAGAAAACAACCTCATATTCATTATGTTGCTCTTAGTAGAGTAAGAAAACTAGAAAATTTATATATTCTGAATTTGAATGAAACAGCCATGGCTGTGGATGAACAAGTGAAAATTGAGATGCAGCGGTTAAAAACAAACGCACTTCTTGAACTCTGTTATGTTCCTTTATATAAAGTAGATTCACACAAGATCAAAATTGCATTTAATAATGCAAGGTCCTTACATAAGCACTTTAAGGACATTGACTTTGAGCCAAATGTTTTGTCAGCAGATGTGATTGGGTTTGCAGAATCTAGACTTTGTGCTAGAGATGATAGTAGTGATTTTTCTCTGAAGAATTTCAGACTGTTGAGAAAGGATGAAACAGGACATGATTCTGGGAACAGGCCATACCATGGACTTGCTTTGTATGTTAAGGATTATTTTGAAATTCAGAGAATAGAAAAGTTCCAATCTGACATATGCGAATTTATGGTGGCTACCATAAACAGCAACAAAAAGGGGCATTTCCAAGTTGTATACTTCTACAAGTTCCCTAAAAGTGTGCAAACCAATTTAAGAAATGATATTCAGAATCATCTCATCCCATTACTTGATATGCATACCAAATTTGTGATAATTGGTGATTTTAACATCAGTGCAAATGACACCACTTCAAGTTTTGTAGATTTCATGAAGAAACGATTTAAATGTGAGCAACACATCAATCAGGCAACTTTTGATTCTGGATCAGTGATAGATCTCATTTTTACAAACTCTCCAGCATCCTGTGATTGTATTGAGGCTTACTGGAGTGACCATAAACTTGTTTATTGTGCACTAAATGCATAGATAAAATACTTACTATACATGTCAGATAACACATAGAATTCACCCACAAGGTAATTAGCAATACCAGCCTCAAGTCAGAGGTTGGTATTGCTGGTGGTTATAGCAAGGATTGGGTGGCCACCAAACCAAATTCTGTTATTTGCCATCATTATCACTGTACAAGACATATTCACTAGTTTTGTACTTATCATATTTATTTGTCCATTACATGTAGGTTTTCCCTTCCAAAACAATACCAAAACCCTAGATCCATCCTACAAGATGGAGCTAGAGTTTTGGGATTGTTCTAGGAGAGAAAACCTGTTTAGGTACCATGGATGATCAGTTAAGGTACAGAAGGTTATATGTTAGAATCCAGGTACAGAGATAGAGGTTCTCCCTTCCAAAACAACCCAAAAAACCCTTGATCTATCTTGGAAGATGGATCTAGGTTTCTGGGATTGTTTTAGGACAATAAACCAATGGGAGAGGTGCAGTGGTTAAGTGCATAGAGATGGTCAGTTAAGGTACAGAAAGTTACAGGTTACAATCCAGGTCTGGCCAGCCTGTGACTTGAAAACTGACTGAAGACTGAATGCAGAATAAAACAGGTGGACTTTTGCCTGTTACATGCTGTATCCAAGATACATGAGCCCCAGTAACATGGGTTTAGTGCTGGCCTGCTGATCTGGTGGTTTTGGATTTGATTATGGTGAAAGTTGGAATTTTTTCCAACCATAAATGGGGTTTCATTGCACACAGCCTTTCATTATCACCCTTCCAGTGTCCTAGTATGACTGAAATCTGTTAAAACTGACATCAAAATTGAAAGTCGTCCATTATCCATATATCCAAGATACAGTGGGCTCTTTCACTCTTATGGGCAGGACTTACTGGAAACATTTCCCTGTTATATGTATTTCTTCATTAGAAATAGAGTTGAAAAGGATGTAAATTAGCCAGGCAATCTTTTCATCATTCATTATACATTTTACATTTGTGGACTTTCTTCTGTTTTTTTAAGTTGTGAACAATATTTCTTCAGTTATAAGACAGAGTTTTCACCTTCCAAAAACAATCTCAAAAATCTAGAAATCTATATGTGAATGATCCAGATTTTGGGGATTCTTTTGGAAGGGAAAATCTCATCACAAAGTTTACTAAAACTGATTTAGATATTTAGAGTCATTCTAGACCAGGAAAACGCCCATCCATTATAGCAAATTATTTATGGTACTTTTAAAATATTGTAAGAAACAAGATTAAGTTACAGTGCTGAAGGGTATTTTAGCCATATAAGTTTGCATACTTCAAACTAGAATTGATGTGCATGTTACCTGTATTGACCCTACAATTTTGGACAGCCAAAAGTAGGACAATCATTGTTATAAAATTATTAGAAAGTGGATTTTACACATGTTGATGCATCCAAACGATGCTTAGTGAATGGCGAACATTGTAGACCCTGATCAAACTGCTCCTTCAGGAGCAGTGTCATCTGGCTCTACAATGTTTGCTCAGACCTGTTTGTCCGAATATTTAGGGTCACTTTGGTAATTTCTGTCTGTGTTATGCATTTGTTCTTGTCTTTAACCTTTTGTTGACTTGTGGACTTGTCAATCCTTATCATTTGGATGAGTCCATATTTAGTTTTAGGGGTTTCATTTGATTTTTTCTCTTATATTGTATCTTGCATAGAAATTGCTGAATTCTGGGTGTGCACTGTTTGTATAATACTCCAAAATGCCTTTCCAATGAATACAGTAATGAATTTCTTCCAGATTCTGGAGAAGTGATTAGTAAGTTTGACTAGGATTAATACAGCAGTATTAATTTTCAGGATATAGTTTCTGAATACAGGATAGGTCGCTTTCTCCACTGCTTTTGTGAAGACATAATTATTTTACTGTGTTGTTATGCCTGCAAATACTAGAAAATTAGACATAGGTATTAGTTTTCAAGTGGTGACAGTGGCACATAAACTTTAGTTGGGTTGTCTGGTTTATCTGTCTGGTGACAAAGAGCTGAAGGCGAGACATGGTATTTTGCAGAATTTTCATCAAGTAAGAGTAGATGCTTTGTTTTCAAACCAAAACCAAATTTTTGTATTTCTACTGTATTACTTTTACTATTATTTCTACTTTTTCAAACCAAGACCAAATTTTTATCATTTCGTGTAAAATACTTTATTTCTGATAGTTAGGATATTTTTTTAGAACCATTTGTTAAGGCATATAGCCAAAGCTGTCTTAAAGGCCATCTAACCTTAATGAGAGAAGACTATAGTATACTTGCTCAATGAAAGAAAGAAATGATACAGAGTTACACTGATATGACACTTTAAAAATACCAGGATTGACCAATGGATATACCAGTATCAAACACCTGTTTGTAATTAATTGACCAGTGGACCTAAAGTTTGATCTGTGGCGAGCCATCTGTCTGTAACCGAGAGGGCAAGTATTTGCTAATGAGCATGTGGAACAACCCGTGTAAAGTACAGAACTTGGATAATTCACCAACAAAACAAATATTATAAGATGGACTGTGAAGAGCCCTTGCTTATGTAATCAAAAACACTTGCTGTTAGGATGTTGCTGTCTATAATGCATCATTGTGTGGTACTTGATTTTCTACCAGGATGATTAATAATTCATGGAACATTTGATAACCATTGCCAGTAAGAAGGTCATGCTCAAAAGTGTAACATAAATATATTATGTTTAATAGATTATGACAGGGCTCAGTAGGCACAGCAGCACAGTCTAAGGACCCAATTTAGTGGAGAACTAGTGCTATTTAATGTGAATCAACATTCTGCTGTTAAAGGTTGTCTTGACATACTCAGCAGGGAATGCAGGAAACACAGTGAATGCTCCTCTGACCCCTATTTACACCACAGGATATGGTGTGTAATGAAGATGTCATATGCAAGCCACATTTTCACAACTGTTTAAGACATATGTCATCTGATTAAACCTAACGAATCAGTTGTCACAACATACAGCATACTGGTGACAACACAAGTGACTGCTGTTCTAACAGTGCATGTTATGATACACCGTTTGCCAGCATTACCTACTCCTATCAACATCATGTGGATATTCTTCCATGTGAAACATTTTGTATAATTTTGATAGTTACTTATAGCCAGTGACATTACCTCATAGCAGGTCCTGATTAGTTCCGAAGTGCCTTACCAGACAGAGACATTCATAACTTTTTGACGTTTCCACTATGGAAATGCAAATTAAGCACAGACCTAATATTTTTCTTTCATTTTGACTCTCTTATGTCTTGAGTCTTGTTAACCAAATTTTGGTATATGTATGATTTGAAACTGACTGATGAATATATCATGGGGACTGGATTAAGATGTCATAGAAATGGACTGAATCAAATTTTCATAAACCAGTTGATAGTTGGTATTAAGTATCATTTCTTTTCTGAGACAGTATACTATCCTCTAAAAATTATATCTTATTTGAGCTATGATTCCATGAATATGCTATCTAGAAGTCTCTTTAAATGTAATTGTTTCATTGTCTTAATAGCAGGCACACAACACTGAATCAACATTGATTCAGTTGCATGTTGAATTAATGTTGATTCAGTGTTTTATGCCCATGTTTCATGTTTTGAGTTTTAAATCATGAATTTGATATATCAGCTTAATAGCAGGCAAAATAAACAGGATATGTAAATTTGTTAATTTGAATTAATTACCTAAATTTTGACCAAACAAGTAGGAAAATGTATAATTATTTCTTTAATACTAAAAACATTTACATGCAGTAAAGTGCTGCTCGTCACTATTGCAGCAAGCTATCATCTAAGAGCGATTTCCATTCATGCTGTACTTTTCCAGACAAGCTGGAGGACAGTCAGAATCCTGTGCTTGAAAAACTGTTGAAAACTATAGCATGTAGTATAAAAAAAACTTAAATAGTTGTTTGCTGCAAATGAAGACAAGGTGTCTGCACTTTACCGCATGAAAATTCATTGAATTTTTAGGAAATAATGAACAATTTTCTTACCCATTTTGTGTCTGTTTTTTTTTTTCTGAAAAAAAAAAAATAATTAAATTAAAGAACATTTTAATTTTGTGTGTTTTCCTTCTGTTTACCTAGTGCAAAACTATCATTCTTATCCAACTACAAGATGAAAGGTTTACCTTCCAAAATAACCTTTACTATGTGAATAACTTAGAGGACTCATGAGTATGGATTCTTTTGAAATAAAGTTGTCTGGAAAGCAAACAGGAATCAGTTGTTTTGCTGGAAATTATTGCATTTTGAGTAAAATCACATTTGCATCCATCGTGTATTAGATACCCAGCCCTTACTGAATATCCATTCCTAGTCAGACATGAACTGGGTCAGGCCTTTTTGCCTGTATATGGTAAAATCTTCGGTCATTGGTCCAAGATGACAGCCTGCTCACTTAATCTGACATTAGCTTAGAAGTGATTTATTGTGATAATGTCATCTCAGGTGAGCGATTCAGGGCCTCATGGCCCTCTTGTTTGCCTTTCTTCTCTGTAGGAGCAAATTCTTTCGTTTAAGAGCAAACCCTTTTAAGAAACGATTTCTAACTAGGGAAAACTTGAAGAGGAAGTCACAGAAATTGTTTCCCTTTGAAAAGATGGCGGAAGGGGCTTTAGCCAAAAGAGCAGTCTGATCAGGCTCTGCACTCTCTGCGATCGGCACGTCTTTAGATAACTATAAACTTGTTCAAATTTTGGGTTAGCTGCAGGTTAATGTATGCATATTCATATCATGTTTCAGTGTTTTTACTTTCCCTCCATAATTTGTGGAAGATTAGAATGTCAACTAGGTACTAAATCTTTTTATCCCCCGCCGAAGGCGGAGGGATTAGGTTTCTCCATGTCCGTCCGTCCGTCTGTCCTTCTGTCTGTCCGTCCGTCATTCCGTTCGTCCGTCCGGAGCCATAACTAAGTAACCATTGGACGGAATATCATGAAACTTAAAATAAATATATATCACTGTAACGCACTGCGGCACATGAAGTTTCATAAGACTGGCTTCAGAAATGCATGAGTTATTGCCCCTTTATTGGCTTAAAATCAGTCAAATGATCCATAACTAAGTAACCACTGAGCGGAATTTCTTGAAACTTAAAATAAGTATATATTACTATAACACGCTGCTGCACATGAAGTTTCATTAGACTGGCTTTAGTACTGCATGAGTTATTGCCCTTTAATTAACTTGAAATCAATGAAATGAGCCTTAACTAAGTAACCACTCAGCAGAATTTCATGAAACTTAAAATAGATATATATCACTATAATGTGCTGATGCACCTGAAGTTTCTTCTGACTGGATTTAGTAATGCATGAGTTATTGCCCTTTAATTGACCCGCCCGTCCTTCTGTCCGTCCATCCGGAGCCATAACTAAGTAACCACTGAGCGGAATTTCATGAAACTAAAAATAAATGTATATCACTATAACACGCTGCGGCACATGAAGTTTCATCAGACTAGCTTCAGTAATGCATGAGTTATTGCCCATTCATTGGCTTAAAATCAATGAAATGAGCCATAACTAAGTAACTACTGAGCGGAATTTCCTGAAACTTAAAATAAGTATATATCACTATAACGTGCTTTGGGACATAAAGTTTCATCAGACTAGTTTCAGTAATGCATGAGTTATTGCCCTTTAATTAACATGAAATCAATGAAATGAGCTGTAACTAAGTAACCACTGGGCAGAATTTCATGAAACTTATATATATATCACTATAATGTGCTGATGCACATGAAGTTTCCTCAGACTGGATTCAGTAATGCATGAGTTATTGTCCTTTAATTGACTTAAAATCAGTGAAATGGGGCATAAACAAGTAGCCAATACTGCATGAAAATTACGCTGAATAATTATGTATCACCATAAAGTGGATATGCACATTAAGTTTCATCAGAATGGCATCAAAACTGCATGAATTGTTGCCCTTGGATCAATGTGATATTGCCATTTCCAGCCATAACTAACTTATCAATGAATAGAATTCTATGAAAATTATACAAAATATGTATCACAATAACACATTGGTGCATCTTACAGTTTGTCAGAATTGCTTCAGTAAGCAATGAGTTATTGCCCTTGAATTGGCTTAAAATCAACAAATTGAGTCATAACTAAGTAACCAATAAATGGAATTTATTAAACTTAACATTTTATGAAACTTAAAACAACCATAAACAAATCATGGCCACTTCGGCGGGGGTATAAATTCACCGAATTTGCATGTTGGTATTTTAAGATCAAAACGAAGGTATTACTTTGTGTATTTTTCTCCAAAACATAAGGACGGCCCATTTTTTGTCTCTCCGTTCAGTAGAACCTCCTCATATTTTTGGAAATGGTTCAAAAAAAAAAAATTAGTGGCAAAAACTGCAAACCGTGATTAGGGTGATTAGCCCACTTCCCTAAAGATTGCATTCTGATCAGGGTCTACACAGTTTAATAAAAAAAACTTGTCTAAGTATAAGTGTCTTAACTGTAATAAATAAGAATAGGATATTTATACACCTTAATTGCAAAACAGTACCATACTGACCGAAAATATTGCCGACTCCACATTAATTTTTACTGTTTATACTTATAATTCTTAGCCTTCGAAAAGGAACATCAAATAACATTTCAGTGCGAACATGATCATACTGCATCAGGATCTGTGTTTGCAGTAGTCTGATATGAGTCTTCACAGTTTACTCAGACAAACTGTCTAAGTATATGATATCAATACAGTTATCAATAACAGGGTATTTATGTGTCGTTGTTTCGTCTTTTCGTCTTTTCGCATGGCGTCTTTTCACCTGCTCGTCTTTTTGCGTGGCGTTATTTCGTCTTTTCGCATGTCGTCTTTTCGCGGCTTAGAAATGAAATAACGCCATTTCGCGACGAAAAGACGAAATGGCACAAACCAGCCACCATATTTAAAAGCTACTAGCTGATATTAAAATTTCCGATTTTCTCTGTACGGTAAACCTAGTCTTACTTTGACTGTGCACTGAAGCGCGAATGTCAGTGCGTTTAGTTTATGAATAGGCTTTATATTTATGTAATACTGTTGAACCAAACAACTTCAGTATTACTCATTTCTATGTTTGCCTAGTACATAGAAAGCTGGTAGAACTTAGGGCATAAATATGCCGTTATGCGTTGGATCTGCGCTGTTTCTTTTTCTTGCTTTTGCTATCGCCGAGGATGTTACGGTGGTTACCGACCTAGGAAACATTACTGGAGAGTCTGAGGAATTGGCATTTGATGGTTCACAAACTAAAGTTATTAAATTCCTTGGAATACCATTCGCTGAACCGCCGATAGGCTCACTTCGCTTTAATAAACCCATGAAGAAGAACAGTATGAATGCTAATTTTACCGCGAAGACTATGCCTCCAACTTGTATTCAAAATACTAACCTGTTGGAAGCTGTAGGATTTGATATAAGTACAATCAATCAAAGTGAAGACTGCTTGTATCTTAATGTATTCGTTCCTGGAACAGAGCCAGTGGCTAACACTCGAAAACATGCGGTTATGATTTGGATATATGGTGGTGGTTTTCAGATAGGGTCGCAAAATGATTACAACGCGAAAGCTTTTGTAGGATTGAATAACGTGATACTTGTAACGTTCAACTACAGGCTGTCATTTCTCGGCTTTCTGAGCACAAGTGAAGACAACCGTTCGGGAAACTACGGACTATGGGATCAACACATGGCAATACAATGGGTACATGATCACATAATAAATTTTGGTGGAGATCCAACGAGAGTGACACTGTTTGGCGAGTCAGCTGGGGCTGGAAGTGTAGTATACCAGGCTCTTTATGACGGAAACGACGGTCTATTCCAAAGAGTGATTGCACAGAGCGGCTCAGCGAATGCACCTTGGGCATATGAGAGACATCCAGGATCAGTTTATATGAATTTTGCAAACAAAACAGGCTGTATAAATGGGAGCCAAATAGAAATTATAAACTGTTTCAGAAAAATGAATGTTACTGAAATCATGAACAGTGTTGGCTTTTCGGACAGTTTTCTGCCTGTGTATGACGGTCATTTTGTCACAATTTATCCCGTTGATTTGTTTAGAAATACATCAACGATTGCCTGGAACAAGCTATCACAGTTCGGAAAATTAGATTTTATTTTTGGTGTTACCTCCAGTGAAGGCGGAACGGATTTGTTTGAAATAGATCAGATCATAGAATCAAGCGATGGTAATAAATCTAGCGGCTACAGCTGGGACACGTTTGAAAATGTCATTGTTCCTCTCGCAATTAAGAAAGCTAAACTGAAACACTCCAGAGCCATTAATACTGCTCTAATACATCAATATGGCGATTGGACGGATCCGAGCAACGAAGTCAAAATATTTGCAAATACGATAGATATGTTTTCAGACATCGGATTTAATGCTGGAATATTTCAGTCAGCTATGATGCATTCCGATACCGCTGAGGCTGGGCGACTGTACTTCTACGTATTTGATCATAAAACCCCACTTACTGATCCCAGACTTAGTGGGGCAAGCCATGCTGATGAGATACCTTATGTTTTAGGATTTCCTGACACATTTCTGTCATTTTATTCACTCTATGGTCTGACAGTTTCACCAGCTGATTTTGCTCTGTCACGAAAATTAATGGAGTATTGGACAAATTTTGCAAAAACTGGGTAAGTGCAAAAATATGTCAACGCGGTCGACAATTTTAACCTGTATTTAAACTTTGCCTTAAAATCGAAAATCAATACCAGTTTCAAATGAACATGCGGATCGATAGCTGATATCCAACTTACCTACTTGCACATTATGAATCATTTATTTACATATTCGCAGCTTAATTTCTAAGGGCGGGTTCATCTATTGCAAAGTTTTGTCAGGTGTGAGAGATCCATTTTCATGCGACCGATATATTCAAGCCCTAATGTACGAGGGGCGTTCGAAAAGATTTGCAAATGGCCTCATGACTTTGTTTAGGGACACGCTGGGTACAACTGCTATGCATTTACTGAAAGCACTGCATTTTGTCTTTCAGATGATACCAACACCATACAATGACACTTTTCCATATTGAGTTACAACTCATTTTAATAGGGCCCAGTCATACCACTGGACTGATGTTTTATATAAAATCTTTTCAGTGTTACGCATTCAAGTCAAATATCCTTGTAAATACAATATTAATTTTCATCATTTGCTTGTCCAGCGTTTTCTACAATATCCATAGAGAAGTTAGAAGCGTTGCTACTATGATCGATTTATTCTCTTCAAAGCAATGCGCAATTCTAATGACGTTACTGAGATTTACGTTAACGTCATTTTTGAAAGTTTGCAGACGCTACGTTTTTGGCATTAATTTGAATTTATTGACAGGTTTTCGTTGACCCATGTAAATGCTCTAGCTGACAAGATTTTGAATGCTACTACACTTGTTTTCATTACAAAAATCATTAAATTTTGGTAGAAATGGTGAAATTGCCACAACATAAAGTACAGATAATCCGTATTTCCGGGCCAGTAGGGAATCAATATCAAAAATAATTTCCGCGATATTTACAGGACAGCATTGTCTGGGCATTGTCTTTAATGAACAAGGATAAAGAAAAATCAAAGACTGCTGATATATAAATCACGGCCTACTAAAGTAAAATTCTGCAGTGTCTTTAGGGTATACCTCTTTCAAAGAAGTTAAAAATGCGTCCTTTTTTAAAAAATGCACCGTGTTTTCAGACTTCTCAACTCATACATGTATCATAATTTTATGTGTTTCTGCAATCAGAACTTCTGTCTGTATGGTGGTTACCGAGAAATTACTTCATTTGCAAAACTTTTCGAACGCCCCTCGTATTTCCTGATTATGTGTTAAGTACATATAATTGCATACACTACCAGCTCTATAATTCCCTTTTTCGATTTCGTTACTGGAAAGATTTCGCCCCTTTAAGAGCAAATTCTTTCCTGCAAGTGCAGACTACATTTTCCACATCGGCCTGGGAAGGAAACACGAAATCACAAAAGTTATGCCCATATGTGAAAATGATGGAAAACATGGAGACGTCCAAGTTCTCAAATTTATTTCCCCAGAAAGCTCGAGCCCATAAGGAACGAGTCCATAAGATCCACCCTGGCACTAGGTCTGTGTCGTTTCCAATTCAAGGAGGAGAGGTTTGAGACATCCCGTTGGGCCTAAATACTAGCGCCGCGACACGACAAAACCAACAAAGTGGTGCGCCCAGCGCAGACTCAGATCAGCCTGGGCATCCGCCCAGTCTGATCAGAGTCTTCGCTGTCCGCATGGAGGTAGCTTAGACCCTTAGCTACTCTTTACTCTTTAAGGGCTTAGCGAATAGTCTGATCAGACTGCGCGGATGCACATGCTATTCTGAGTCTGGGCTGGGCGCACAACCACTTTGTTCGTTTCTCGTGTCGAGGCTCACTAGATTCATTAAATCGCAAATTACATGAAAAAGAACTAGAAACGCTTCAACCTGTCAATAGAAAATGCATGGGATACTGTTTGAAGTATTAAATGGAAACAATGGGTCTTCTAGTTTACAGAAAGTGTAGTCCGGAAGAATAAGGGCGATATTGTGATAGACCTGGAATTTGCGTTCAAACTTTTTTCTTTACCGATTCTTGTAGCTGGGACATAGTCTTTTAAGATTCTAACTGATGCCACGTTGTCATCGTTGGGCATTTTTAAATATTCAAGATGGCGTCCAAGATGACTGCAGCTTTGTGACCAAAATCAGATATGACCTAGAAAAGCCTCAATAAGTCACGTTTTCATTCAAATTCTTGGAGTTCAGATGAAAGTTAAAGCATTTAGAACTGTTATTATAAAAAAATTCATAGTAGATTCTATATCTGTCAAGATGGACTACAAGATGGTGACTGATATAGGGAAATTTATGAACAATAACCCAGACACCTTAGTGTATCTGATCAAAATAGTTCACTAAGTGATCCAAGCACCAAATTGGGTATGCAAGCTTCCTAGGTGATATGTTTTACAAAATAATGTTGGCCACCTTTTTTTTTCAAGATTGCCGCCGTGAAGAAACATATGAGCGGCGACATGAGAAAATCAACAATGTGGTTGTGCGCCCAGCGCAGACTCAGATCAGCCTGGGCATCAACTCAGTCTGATCAGACTCTTCCCTAAGTGCTGAAAGGGTAGATACGGGTCTAAGCTACCTTCATGCGGACAGCGAAGATTCTGATCAGACTGGGCGGATGCCCAGGCTGATCTGAGTCTGCGCTGGCCGCACAGCCACATTGTTGGTTTTGTCGTGTCGCGGCTCATATACGTCATTTTCTCTCTTCACAATACTCAAAGTCAAGGACTACGCCACAATAAACTGTGCTAAGTACACTTGAAATTAATAATTATAATCCTTATGATTAAGTAATCATATGTTTTAGCATAACCGTTACAATAGTTTATGTAGTTTACGATACAGAAATTCCTTACCGTTGTTACCTAAACTGTAACTACAATAATTATTCAAAATGATATTTACACATGTATATGCAAGATTTCAATAGCACGAGTAATAAAACACGCACTTAGTGAAATGCAGATGTAGGAATCTGGTGTAGTTTACGTTACCAAAATAAAATATTATTAGAATAGATTTTAGAGCTTACACAAGTATTGTATTAACCCTTCTCCAATTATTTTTCTTATACATTTTCATTTTTAAATTCATACTCATCCTTCTGTTTTGTCGGTTCAAATTGGGTTCAGATAAAAGATATGTTTATCAGCGTGTAGTGAATCATTTTGCTTTTATCAAGTAATATAGTTATTTACTAAAACTAAGATATGCTTGTTTGGCAGACACCTCAAAGATTATTTATATATACTGAAAGGATTTAAAAACTTCCACCCATTAATTTTGAATATCTCAAAGATAAATGCAAAGTCTGTTATACCTAATCATGTCCGTATCCTGAATTTGAAATCATTCAACCAAATCGGTCAGGAATAAGCACGTGTTCCTCGTGTTCTTGGTACATTTTATATACAGACGAATCACTCCAAGTATACAATTTCCTGAAGAAACATGTCTCTTACAATATCAAATTGAATATTAAAAGTTTGAAGTCAGTCTGTGGCTTTATTTGACATACCGCGCCTAAATATTGCAAACAGGTGCAGATTTTGGGGCCAGTCAAATGACGAAATTTCAAAAAGAGACGTCGCAAGATAATTTTATTAGATAATTCCGGCAGTTTACATTCTCCGACGACGTACACGGAACACAGGAAGCTAAAAAAACTGTCACAACAGCAGCTAACCGAGACTAAAACCCAGAGGTCATGGCGTTAACGTACGTCGATGTCGTATCAGTAATACGTTTTGTGCGAAGGCATCGATTGCAATGATAAGTGCAAACCCACGTGGATGACACTACAATTTTAAGACGGTAAGAAATCATCTAAATGAGTGTTGCGTAAGAGAAAAACGTCATCTCTTATGCGTTTCAGAGAAGTAACGCTGCTTTACTAACGTCATTTAAGGAAATGAATCGAATAAACTATGCAATCTTTTAATTTGAAAAGTTTCCAGCATTTGGTCAAAAAGTGTTAAAAACTGTCACGTGTGAAAAGATCATCAGCAGGGATTAAAATGTGGAAGATTTTAAATCCTCTCAGTATATTTGATTCAAGTGATATGTCATTCAGAGTTCAGACATGGTCATAAACTATATTACCATATTATAAATGTTGAAGCACTCCTAATCGTTACCCATACCATACGATTTAAGCAGAAGTAAGTAAAATCAAGTGTTTTGTCGATAAGTGCTTGTGCGGAAGCCGTAAAATGTCGCCAGAGTATTGTTTTACTCAGTAGATTTTTCTCTCTCCCCCCCCCCACACCCCCTTTTTTGAAATCTGAAGTTCAAACACTTTTAGAAAAGGAGCTATGCTGAAGGTGCTCCAGGCTGCATGTGGCTGTCGATCTCTGTCTTTCTCGGGAACAGAATCAAACTAAGTCTGCTCACAAAAGTTTGATCCCTTTATTTCAAAAGGACCTCATTTTTTCCAGATAATTTTCATTAACCCATTTGAAGCTGGCAAAATTTGTCCCTATAACTGAGTAAATATTACTTAGTCTTTACACGGAATACAAATCAGCATTATTAGCTAGTGTTGTTTACGTTAAAGAAATTCTGGGTATAAAGATTAATGCTATTTTCATGCAGTCTTAGTAAAGATGTGAAGCGGTATCTAAGCCAGATTACAGAAATGTTAAAAAGTATATACAATAAAATATAATTAAATCGTATAACAAAAATGCCGCTTACTCAAGCTGGATACAGTGGTACCAGTTGAGACCGCTCCAGATTCTCTAGGGATGCTTATGTTAGTTCAAAATATGTAAGACATTTAGGGTAGGCGGATACTCACACAACAACAATTCCTTTAAGGGCGATGTCATTTACGCTCCAGATATCAAACAAATCAATCTATGATTGTGGCACTCCCTTGAGACCTTTTAAGTTTTGGTACTGGCAGCAGCGTAAGTTACTTTAATACCTCTATGGAAGCTTTATAACTGTCAACGTGCTTATTCAATTCCGCTAACAGCAAGGTCTCTTTAGATCCTGATCTATAGTTTGCAAGTTCAAATTATTAGAGACAGCTGTAAAGAACAACATACCATTTCAGGCTACAACAAGACCTCTATTAAAACATGTAAACTACTTGGAACTAAAAGAAGGCAATCAGGTAACACTGTGACATCTGTTCACGGTACTATTACACCTACGTAGAAACACTGGTGCTACCTCAGGTTACTGTTACTTCAAACCTTTCCCCAGCTTACACCAGTTATAGTTTTTTGAATATGGTACCATGTGAGGCTGCTAATGGACCTACTAATGCTACCATATAATGCACACACTTGAACTTAAATAACCGTGTTTATGATCATTATTAAGGTAATCCTAAAATGCAAAATCGGGCACGTATAAAACCTTATATCTGAGGCTATTACAAAACTTCCATAAACAATAGGGTATCTGCTAAATCGTCAAGAAAGTCGTCAAAAAGACCTTTGTAAAACACTGACGTGATGCCAGCTCAGGCTTTTAAAAGTTATTATCAGTGGGCACTACCGTACCATCTAAGGATATAACAAGATCCTCACAGAGAATATGATAACAGATTTTCTAAATACAAAACTTTTACACCGTTTGCTGAGCCTGCTTAGTTTTGCTGCAAGATACCTAGAAACACTTAATGTTAGCCTGGTGCTTGTCCAATAGACACTATGATAGCCGCTTGTTATACTAGACTTTCCAAAAAAAAAAAAAAAAAAAAATGCGGTAGCTGCTCAAGGTAGTGTAATAATATAAGGTCACAGCTGTACCAGTTCAAGCTGTTACAGGACCTCTTGGTATACTCTGATGTCACCACAAGATACCTAACACAAGAACATCGGAAAGACTACGGAGCTTTGGTGCAACTTTTTTGAACAAGATGTCTAGGGAGACTTAATGTCATTTCTCATTCCTGCAAGGCACATACTTAGATGTTGGTATAAACTTACTTAACTACAAGACCTTTTATAATATGCTACATGCTCAAGCCATTTCGGAAGCTTTCCACAAAAATACTTCCTCTTAAGTCACAACCCTCTTCCGTATACTGTACATACTATATAACCTCCCTTAACCAGATAGGTCACTGGGGCAGCTGTGATGATTTGGAAACATTTCTCTTCCGTACAGAGTCTGCGAACTCAAGGCCTCTCCAGTTCTTTAAATTGTATCGTTTTCTTCTGTCTGCTTTTTTCATCCCATTCCTCCCCAGCCCAGCCAGTGAAAACCTCTATGAAGATTAATTGAAGACTCGTGCCTAATTATGGCCTTTGTCAGTCAGTTTGCAGACTAAGGTAAAAAATCAAAACACTGGAAAGCTCTGTTTACAATTACTATAATGCTAAATTACTTTGCTAAAACACAGCAGTGAAGCGGGGTAGGGGAGCCGGGTATGTTTTCATATAATTTAGATTTTTTTTCGAACAGCGACTACCCCCCCCCCCCCCACCCCCACATCCCCCACTAACACACACACACGTCTCACCAGAATTTTTTTCAAACAAATAAAAATAAAGATACATTTTGTAATGCAAATATTCATGTTTTAGATTTTTTTCTGGTAATATATACTCAGTAACGCATATGAAACAGACTCTACATTTTAATGTAAAGTATTATTTTTATTTGTTTGTATAAAATCAGTGTAGTTTGTGTCACTGGTATAAGAAAAATACTTTTTTTTATCAAAAATAAATATTTTGCTCTTTTCTTCTTATTAAAGACCTAATAACGTAAATTACATCAACTCTATTCACTCTGGGGATACATTTTTTCTGTAGAAAATAATAAAGTATCGATTCTAAAATAATAATCTTTATATCTTCTTCAGTGTTGATGTAAATAAGAGTCTTTTAAAATAGACACAATTCCTATGCAAGATGCGGTAACGTAAGTCACAATCAAAATACGGTTGTCTGATGGCAAAAACAGTCAAACTATACCTGTTTCACATACGAACTGTTTCTGAAGTGGAGGGTGAATTCATTGGTAATTCAAAGACTACATGAATAGACGACATTTGCTGCTTCTAAAAAAATGCCCAGTTTTGTATCCCATATTTCAGAATTCTGCCATTTACTTATTCTGCAAGGATCTTCCACTGTACACTGAGTTCTTCCAATATTGCAGTTGTTAGATATGTTCTGTGGATATCATGAATCATTCTTTAAAGTGTCCTTGCATTAAAACTACTTGTAACTAGAAAACGTGTTTATGAAACACTATGCCCCCAACCATATGCTTGCCTCTAAGGAAGGTTTATCCCCAAATGTTTAAGTCAGAAAGGGGTGGGGTTTTAATCGGTTCATCTACATCTCAGCCTGTAAGTGTATGCCAAATATAAGAAACATAGCTTAGCGGTTCTTCAGGTATTTTGTTATTCATATAGCTTCTACCTATTCGAAATGCCTAAGTCCAAAAATGGTTAAAATTCTATAAAAAATCTATGAAATAGGCTCAAAAGTTAATCACGTCATCTACACCTTAGTCCAAACCTGCATGCCAAACATAAGGATCCTGACTTATTCGGTTCTTCAGATACTGTATTTTGTTCACAAGCTTATTCCTATAAAAATGTCTATGTCCGAAAAAGGAGAGTAACAAGTCAAAAATTCACCAATGCTTTTCAGAACTTAATCAGGTCATCTACACCTTGAGCAATGTCTTCCTGCAAAAAATCATGATCCTAGCATCAGGGGTTTTGGGGATATTTTGGTCTCAAGGTTCCATAGGCTCACAATGCACTTAGTGGAAAAAGGGGCATAACTTAGTAAAAATTTCACGACTTTTCTTTCAAAAGTTAATCAGCTCATCTACACATTGGGTAATGTCTTCCTGCAAACATTCATGATTCTAGCATTAGGGGTTCTTGAGATATTTTGGTCACAAGGTTCCATACCTTACAATGCACTTAGTCGAAAAAGGGGCATAACTCGTTCAAAAATTCAGGATTTTTTTTCAAACATTAATCAGATCATCTACACCTTGGGCAATGTCATCCTGCAAACAATCATGATACTAGCACCAGGGTTTCTTGAGATATTTAGGTCACAAGGTTCCATAGGCTTACCATGCACTAAGTCGAAAAATGGGCATAACTCGGTCAAAAATTCATGATTTTTTTTCAAAAGTTAATCAGGTCATATACACCTCGGGCAAAGTCATCCTGCAAAAAATCATGAGCATCAGCGTTTTTTTTAGATATTTTCGTCACAAGGTTCCATAGACTAAGTCGAAAAAGGGGCATAACTCTGGAAATATGTGACCGGCGGAAAAAAGAAAAAAATACGGGTCCGCTTATTTTTCATGTACATGCCACATACAAAATTTCAAGATCCTAGCATAAGCGATTCTTGAGTTTCCCAGCTGCCAAAAAGCGTTACGGACGGACAGACGGACGGACAGGCCCAAACAAATATGCCCCCTCAACTTCTCCGAAGTTGGGGGCATAAAAAGACAAAGAACACTAAAATTGCAATGTATATAGCAAAGCCCCTATATTGCTGTGTTACATCCTGCATATTGGACGCCATCTTGATTTTCTCGAACTGCTTAAGGATGCCAAGATGGCATCATTCAGATTGTTGAAAGACAATATCTAAGCTACAAGAATCAGTTAAGGAAAAAGTTTGAATGCAATTTCCAGGTCTGACTCGTTTTCTGGCGGACTAGTGCTTACAAATCCTACAAACTATTGTTTGTAATGAAAACCAATAAAAAGAAGTACATATAAGGATAGCGTCAGCTTATGTTCATGTCAATTATTTTTTAAGTTTCTGGCGTTTCTTAGTGCATTTATTAATTCTTGTTTTCGTTTCCAGACAAAACGCATATGTGCGGTGTAACTAATAGTATTTCGCTTTCCTCAAATGGAATGAAGTAAACCTGTTGTATTTTTTACTTTGAGAAAAAAAAAGATTCTTGTGTGTTTTCATCATAATCAGCCAACAAAAATGTTACAAGAAATATCGAAAATAATTTCCTTTTATAGAAAGTAAATTATCCGGCGCTTTCATTTTTCATGGGATTCCTTTCTCTTTAAAATGACGCAATCCGTGACGTCGCATACCAGGCAAAAAAAAAAGAAAAGAAAAAACACAATAGAATTCATATGATAAATGTCGATTTTATAAGAAAATCGGTGTTTTTGTTTTATTATCAGTACATGCTTTAAATTCTGAATTTTGGTTAAGCGATTTTAATTCGCTATAGTAAATGCAATTGTTGTTCGCACAGCGTTGAAGAAGTTAGAGCTGCTAATAATCTATATCTTTCTCTCTGCTCAGGAACCCCAATACTGGAGACAGCCCATCAACTTTGACAACATGGCCTGAATATGACACAGACACCCAGAAATATATTCGCTTTCGTGCTGACCAAGAGACTTTTCCGGTAGAGGATCATTTTGCTGCTTCACGAGTAAAATTTTGGCATAACCTTATGCCAGTGATGTCACAAGAATGTGACAAAGTTTGTCCAAAGTGTAAGAATGAAGTCAGCGGTGCAACATCGCCGAAGATGACGCTTATGTCGGCTATATTTCTGTGGACTGTTAAGTGGATGTAATCATTCACTCATAAATTCTACACGTGAGGCTTCCATCTTCGAATTTCTTTTTCATACAAACAGCTGTCAGAGGCTTTAAATATGTGGTTAGACAAAGTAGGTTCATGCACTAACCCATGGACATATACAGTTGCTAGTACGTAAACACACAGATGTGAAATTTAAATTCTAAAACATTTCAGTATTTGCTGCATATAGGCATGATACATGTAAGAGGGGTGGTCTTTAATAGTGGCAACACCTCTCTCGGCTCGTATTTTATACAGATATAAATAATAATAATATTACAATAAGCTGTCAGATTCATGTTTGAAATCAAACGTTTAACGTGTTTCTGTAGCAGCCTATGACGTCACGCACATGCTTGGTACATGTACGAGGTCTGATATTTTGGTAAAAGATATGTGTTTTATGTTTACTATATGGGGTATTTAAAGGGAATGGGGTTGGGGATTAAGAAAGTAGGAGCAGCTTCCGTATCATTTAGGTTTTTGCTTCACGCACAGGCGTTCGTTGATTATTAATGATAACTTTCAGAAATCCAGTATGAAATTACTAAAAGGAAGAAGGGTGGTTAAAAATGACAAATGTTTTGGATATCTGACAGTATTGTTTTACCATTTTCAATACTTTGTTGAATCTAATTCAGCAACTATTAGGTACGGGATAATCTTGGTTGTTTCTGTGATACAAATGTGCCAAGACTCTTCTGATTAATATCTCTAAAGAATTTTACTTAAATATAAACTTTATGATTATTTGGAAAATTGTATGACAGGTATAAAGTAAACAATAAAGAATTGCTTGAAACGGGGTATTACCCAGTCTGTAAGAAAGTAGGAAATGCAGTAACTAGAAATGCTCTTTGAGACAGACCCAGATATTGTCAGCCATAAAAGAATCATGCATCATAAACTTTAAATGACCTTTGGAGATTACCGTCAGTTGTTGTTGTTGCAATTAATAGTGATGATTAATTTTATTCAATTCCAATAGCCCAATTGGACTTTGAGGATAAAACATGTGTAATACAAATAGCGAACAGTGTAATGCAAGCTATATCAAATCACTGTCATTATAGTACTTCGATAACAAGCAACCTAACGAGGGCACGGTTCCGAATCGACATTGAGTCAAGTTTGGTTCAGCGTCATGACGTTGAATCAACGTTGAGGCAATGTCTCTTCACCACTCTATGACCGGTGGGAACTAATGCACAATCTGAATATAAATTGTAAACAATATATGGACTGAGAAATCGTACAAAAGAAATTAAAATAATAAAAGGCAGTTTATAACTCACAGCCATACACGGTCATAAACTTACATGCTATTAATGCACTTTACAGGTATAGCATTACCTTTTTGATTTTGTATTGATTTGTTTGTTTAGTGTTTATACTGCTTTGTATTAGATGTTTATAACTTGTTATATGTAATCTTATAATTTAAGGAAATAAGGAAAGATGATGATGATGATGCCAAGACTCAGCGGATTAAAATGCAATGACGTCATATTTTTGGACTCTTTGGGTTAGATCAGCAAAACAGCGTAATATTATGCTAAATCAAAAGTCTTTCAAGGCCTGTATTATTGCCAAGTCTGAGAGGAAACCATAACGAACTATATAGTTCTATTAATATCTGAGGCTCGGATCTAGCAAACACACCATCATAACCTTTTATTCTCAGTTGCTTTTATGCAGGATATATACATTAAAACTAGCAAAAATTACAGGCTAAACACTTATAATTTATTTCATCAGTCACTCTTTTTCGAATTTTCGGCCACTTGGCCTTTTTCAAGCAACAAATTCAATTTATACAGACAACTACATGACTAAACCACCATTTTGAAAAGTTGTTATGATATGAGAGACAATGATGACGTGACGTCACTTCGAGTACGCCAAATGAAGGCATACAGAATCCTAACCGCCAAACGACGTCACGTCACAATTGACCAAAAGGCACAAAATTCTCATTTCAACATGGACAACTACACTCTCATCATTAAGTATAAATAAATAAATAACTAACTAGATCAGGATAAATCTACACAAATAAATACACCAATGAACCAGTATAATAAATAAAAAAATACATTAAAAATAATTAAATACCAAACAAAACACAAACAGAAATAGATAGATAAATAAGTGAATCCATAAATGAAAATAAAAAATAAAAGTAATAATAATAATAAATAAAATATAATAATTTTTGTTAACATATATTTATAATAATTAAGTACATAAATAAGGCTATACCATTTAAAGAATTTCATACAAATAAATACAGTGGTTAATTCCTTATAAGCCACGTCATGAGCAAACCTTTGTTCATATACATGTAGATAAAAAACAAAGGGTAAAAACCAATCTTTTGCTTCATATAGGGTTACACATGGTGAGATACATTCTGTTATAGCTCTTAACTAATAGGCCTAGGCCCACCTGCACCAACCCAGTAGTGAAGCCCCCGAACAAACAACACGAAAGTGTTGAGTGATCTGAGTCTTCACTCCATACACATCATTTGATAGTGCAGCTGAGCCCAAGCCCACCAGTAGAAGAACCTAATTATGGCTAGTACCTTGTCATTTAAAAACCCATTTGCTCATTACATCCTGTTGGAACCTTTGTCCCCAGACTAACTATCCATTTTTCTTCTACCAACTGTCTGTAAGCCTTTCCCTTTTTTCCTACACACTGCAAGACGACAAATCTGACATCACTTCTATATATAACTCGTTTAATAAATTCAATAATACATGAGCACTCGTGTAAGATCCTCTATTTACTGCTAAGGGAGTTTAGAGGCGTAACTAGAGGCAATTTCATTATACAAGGGTTGATCCAGAAGTAATTTCACTGTGTCCATTGTGCGCTTATTCAGCGTAGCATTATCATGAAAATTAGATCAAGCTACACTCTAATTCAGTTCTTATTTACAGAATGAATATAAAGTTGGAATCTTTTTTCCATTCCAATTATATAGGCGTCGAAAGTATGCCACCGACGCCATCGAGCCGCACGTTAGAATAACTTTAATTACATGAACTTAGTTTTCAAAGACAATCACAAATCAAAATCAAACTAAAGCACCAATTTGAAATCAGAGGAAAATTTGGTACGATGACGAAATATATTTCTGTAGCACACAGTTGAAATGTTAATATCGTCACTGCATGCTGAAGTTCGCTAGTAGTAGCTAATGCTTGCTACTGCCTAGTGAAAAAGTATTGAATATCTGACAAACGCGTCAGCGAATATAATGCTTTTCGCCACAAATTTGGGATATCCACATTAGATATTCTACAGCTGTTTCGTTGGACATGTGGTGATATCAGCACGATAAGGTTGCAGATGAGTCGCTGGAGGACAGTCCAAAAACCAGGAAGACCTTTATATGAAATGTCAAACAATAACGTCATTCTTTTGTAGACCCCATATATGAAGATAGATGTTCTGCAATTAGAATATTGTAGAAATTCTTTAACATGAGCTGCGGGGCTCTTCAAGTAATACATGTATACTGAAAGATGAGGTAAACATGTGTGAACAGACATTAGTGCTTTGCTGAAACAACGAATATGCTATTTTGGACATGACACAATATCGAAACTTCGTCTGGTACATCAACATCATCCTTGACGTGCGGCGCGTTTCGTTACCATGCCTTCTGTCTATCTCGATATCTAAATTACTGTGCACTGTATTTTTATGTCATTTGCAGACCATAATGCAAATAGATTAAGTTACTTGGATATGAAATTTTGTTGCTCTCTCATTACTCTCATTATTCTACACGATTTTATAGCTGCAGTGACATTACTTCTGGATTAACCCTAGTATCATACTGGTCTGGCATTCGACACAGGCAACGAAGACAACGTCTAGGTGTCGTAATTCCTACGTCTAGGCAACGAAGAAAATGGCGGATTTTAAAGGGGGCGAATCCGTTATAATGCATTCAATTATTAATTTCTACGTATTATAAAGGGTATCAGTTATGCCAATACTCTTACGGACCCAGAAATCATGCTATTTTTTTTTTTTTTTGAGAAGATTCAAATACGGCTACATAGGTGCACGAGGGAGAAATGCTAGATCCCGTGAGAGAGCCACTGCTGATATCACTGGAGAAAGTATGATTCTTGAATTCTAGCTCTATTTAAATGCCTTTTCTACTATATTAAGCTGTTGATTTTTTTTCCGCAAACATGGGACAGTGTGAGTAGTTTCCTGTTGTATACATTTGTTTGTATGTCATGCAGATATTGTTATTTTTGCCATTGCAAAGCACATGCAATCGTTATTAATATAACGCAGAAATAACGAAGTTAACTTTTAGTTCACATTTAAAATGATTAAACGGCAAAAATGTTTACATCTGGCGAGCTCAAAAGTGACACGTGTCATGTACACGGCACTATAAACCATAAACATGAAATGTTTCTCAGTCATTCGATACGTGCGGGGGGGGGGGGGGGAGGGGTGAGGAGATGAATAGGCAAAGTGGAAATAGATTGTTGCAAAGTCAACTGGGATGCCCCAACCACCTTGTTAGGTTATATGGGGATAGATTAGGTTTTGCTGTGCCAGATAGCTCTTCCCAGCCCCTCCCTTCCTGATGCCCTTGTCTGTCGCATTTCTCAGGACAAGTTTAAGTGCGTGCAAAAGCAGAAATTACCAATACATACGAAACGCATGATAATTTAAGAGGTCCGTAAGGCATTTATCATATGATAAAACAGAAGCATTTCATTACAGTGAATAAACAAAGTTTACTTATCGATTCGCCCCCTATCGTTTTCCTCCGTTTTAGACGTAGGCATTACGAAACCTGGACGTTGTCTTCGGTGCCTGTGTTGAATGCAAGATCAGTGCACAATCATATTTAAACGCTACTCCTTGAAGGGGTAGGTAGTGTTTCAGCTAGTTTGGCAGTTGGTATCGATTGATTGATTGATTTCTTGCTTTACGTCCGCGGTAAACAGCTATGGTCATGTCGGGAAGGTTAGTTAACCTAGCATCACTATTCCTGGGCAGGCTTAGACCTCCTAAGCGGTTAACCAGTACTAAGTGCACATCCTTTCGCCAGTAACTGACAACTGCCCTTCTTGAATCAGCGGAAGGAGAAACGAACAACGTATGTGGCCAGACCGGGTATCGAATCCAGGACCTCCGGCTTATGAGTCAGGTGCTCTGCCGATTGCGCTACGCGGCCCGGCTGCAGTTTGTTTTGAACTCTTGTCTATTTTTTTCCAAGTTTAGCATGCAAATATGCAGGTGCGCTTTGAAATTTTGTCAATTTTGGCAAAATGTCATTCAGCACTTGCGTATTTGCCGTATAGGTAGCTACGCCCTTGGGTAATAATTGTTTCCTGTAAGGTTGACGCTGTTAGGAAGGACAGGAATAATGGCTATGCTGTCCCCTCGAACATGGATCAGTTCCTCTTAACCCATTTATGCCCAGTGGGCTCATTGGATCAGTCCATTTATTAATCAAGGGATGTCGAGATTAGTTTATCATATTTATTTGTATTTCAAGAAGAAATACCCATTTGTCTTGTTGAAACAGTGTAGACCCAGATCGGACGCCGCGTTTTGCGGCGTCTGATCTGGGTCTGCACTGTTCGCATATTTCCCATTATTGGGACCTCAGGCATTAATGGGTTAACATGTCCAAATATAACATGTAAGATTACATGTGATACGTTACTCGCCGATTTTCATTTTTTAATGAGAGGTCATAACTAGTATCTTTCATTATTTACGGACGATATCTTGAGTACCATCTTGAAAAATGAATTGTAATTTATTCCCATTCATACGCTAAGATTATTATACTTTGCTAGAGGGTCACATTTGGATCTCTGTATGAAAAATATAACGATATTACTTCTTCTTCTTTGCAAGTTTCATTTTTTTTTTTTTTTTGCAATTTGCAATTTGCAGAAAGGAAAGGGGGGGGGGGGGGGGGCAGGTTTTTCAGTTTGTTTGTTTTTTTGCAATTTTCAGGGGGGGGGGGCAGGTTTTTCAGTTTGTTTGTTTTTTGCAATTTTCAGAAAGGGGGACAGCTTTCTGTCCTGGACGACGAAACCCGTCCACAATGAGGTCTACTCTGTAAGAATTGTTACAATTACGCTCTTAGCCATTTATATGTATGTATAATGTACAATATGGCGGGAGATGACTTTAATATAAACATCATGCTAACCGTTTGATCCTATATTTAAACTAAGAAACGGCATCTGCATCAGAAATTCCTGTCTTGGACTGAACAGTAGATTAAGTTACCATAATTGATCCGTGACACAACAAAACCAGCAAAAACTCATGTGTGTCCGCGAAAACTCAGATCAATCTGGCATCCGCCCAGTCTAATGATAGTCTTCGCTGTCGGCATGGCGGTAGCCCAGACTCAAACCCACCCTCAAGCACACAGCGAAGAATCTGATCAGACTGAGCAGGCTGATCTGAGTTTTCAGTGGCGCACATGCCACTTGTTTTTGGTTTAGTCGCGTCGCCGCTTATAATTGTAAAATCTTTCATTCATGACTACCAATCTTTCATTTATGACTACCAATCCAGGAGTCGCAGGTTTGATCTGCTGCTTTTCCGATCTCCCGGATGAGACTTTAGACAGAGGTCCCGTCTCCATATGATCTGTGTATTGGTAAGACGTAAAACCGAAGTCACTCACTAACTCAACAATCCATTTATAACAACAGGAGCCCCGGAGAGCTCACTAGTTAAGCGCTGACCTGCTGACCTAGCGGCCACGTGTTCCGTCCCCGCTTGAGTCGAGAATCTTTTCAAATGTAAACGGAATTTCATTGCACACAACTTTCATTATCCACCTCTCATCGTCCTGCTATGACTGAAATACTGTTGAAAAGGACTTAAAATCGCAAGCCATCCATCCACACAACAACAAACAACCTTTTATGGGTTACGTGTACCTGACAGGAAAGGTTTATATAGTGAACTTGCCATTCAGTAAGAGTATACCTCTACTCAATAAGTCATATTATATCAGTTATTTTTTAACTCTTCTAAAATAATTTCTTAGTGCGCTTTCAAGCGTTAAAAAGATAAACACATAGCTGTGTAGTACGCCTTGCTGAAAACTTCTTCGGGTTACACGTTGCAGATTTACAGCCTAGCCAGCAGGCACACAAGGTTGAATCAATATTGATTCAACCTTGATTCAACGTTATCACGTTGAATCAAGGTTGATTCAATATTGATACAACCTTGTGTGCCCTGTTGGCAGCAGGCACACACCATTGTAGCAACATTAAATTAACGTTGATTCAATGTCATTATTGACATTGAATCAACGTTGATTCAGTGTTGTTTTAAAAATGGTTTTCCACAGGGAGAGGACTTCGTACACGAAATTTGCAGGATTTGATTTAAAGAAATAATGGCTAGCAAGTTATTTTTAGGATGTGTGATAATTCTAGCATGTACTGTTGCCAAGGATATTACAGTGGTAACCGACTTAGGAAATATAACGGGGGAGATAGAGGAACTAACTTTTGATGGTACACTGTTTAACGTAACAAAGTTTCTTGGAATACCATTTGCTGAGCCACCGGTGGGTACACTACGATTCCATAAACCGACAAAGAAGAGCAGTTTGAATGGAGAATATACTGCAAAAACTATGCCTCCAGTATGTATTCAGAATTCTGCATCGCTATTGCAGCTAAATATTGATCCGAAAACCCTTAATCAAAGCGAAGATTGTCTGTATCTAAATATATTCATCCCTGGCAGTGGGCCAGTGGACAAAACGCGAAAACTTGCGACTATGATTTGGATATTCGGTGGTGGGTTCCAGTTTGGGTATCAGGATTGGTACGATGCCAAAACACTAGTGGGACTGAATGACGTGATACTTGTAACTTTCAACTACAGGTTGTCATTTCTCGGCTTTCTGAGCACAAGTGAAGACAACCGTTCGGGAAACTACGGACTGTGGGATCAACAAATGGCAATACAATGGGTACATGACCATATAGCTAACTTTGGGGGAGACCCAACGAAAGTGACACTGTTTGGTGAGTCGGCGGGGGCATCAAGTGTCGTATACCAAGCTCTCTACTCGGGAAACGAAGATCTGTTCCAGAGAGTGATAGCTCAGAGCGGCTCCGCTAATGTTCCTTGGGCATATGAGAAAAATCCAGGATCGGTTTATATGAATTTTGCAAACAAAACTGGGTGTATGTCCAATAGCCAGCTTGAAATTATAAACTGTCTGAGGCAATTGAATGTTTCCGAAATTATGGAAAATGTCGGCCCTTCAGATAACTTTCTACCCGTTAAAGATGGTCATTTTGTTAAGATTCATCCTGTTGACCTGTTTGAAAATACTTCAGCGGTAGCGTGGGACATGCTAAGAAAACTTGGAAAGTTAGATTTTATTTTTGGTGTAACTTCCAGTGAAGGTGGAGAGAATCTGTTTGTCTTAGATAGTTTCACAAACGCGGGCAGTGGAATGACACCCACCGGTTACAGTAGAGAGACGTTTGAAAATAGCATACTTTCTTATGCACTCGACTCAGCGAAACTTAAACATTCGAGAGCATTACGTGCTGCATTACTTCATCAATATGGCGACTGGGTGGATCCGGACAACGAAGTGACGATATTCGCAAAAACGATAGATCTTATATCTGACTTGAATTATAATGCCGATGTTCTAAGGTCAGTCATGATGCATTCCAATACAGGTGAAGAAGGGAAGCTATACTTCTATGTGTTCGACTTTAAAGGCCTACTAAGTAACCCTAGGCTAAGTGGAGCAAGCCATGCCGAGGAATTAGCGTATGTTTTGGGTTTTCCTGAAACGTTTGCGTCATATTATTCTCTGTTTGGTCTACCTATTCCTCAAACTGAGTTGGCTCTGTCACGAAAATTAATGGAGTACTGGACTAATTTTGCAAAAACTGGGTAAGTACAAAAACTGTTAATGCATTTCAGTCCGTAGTTTGTATGCTTTCTATAGACCAGTTTCAGTTCCATCAAGAAAAAAAAAATACCGTTAGCTAATTTTCTCCTGTCGCAGTTCGTTTGATGTTCACATCTTTTAAACGCGCAATTCCATTCCCGCCTAGAAATTGAAAATCAAGCTTGTAAAAATAGTAGCAAAATTTTTTGATGCAATTGACTCGTTTCATACAAAGCATATTTGTGGACAGAATGTATTTGAAATAAATAACTGGTCATTGAAGTAACCACAAAATTCTGAAAGCAACATGAATATAACAATCCAGTTCAACGCGTTTCAGAATTTTTATTTTTATTTTTTTTTTTTGGCACAATATTTGTTCTGAAGTAAAATAAAATGACTCGTTGCACACAGGATTACTGACAGTATTATAAATATAACAATGCAGTTCAAGTCGTATTCAGATAACGAATACTTGTGCAAAATAGTTATTTTGAAGTAAAATAATTGGAAGAGTTACGTACCACAAAATATTGAAAGCATCATAAATATGGCAATGCAATGCGACTGGTACGATGGATAGTTTAGCACTTTTTGCACAATATTCATTTTGAAGTATAAAACCTGTGGAGTTAGCAAAATATTCCTGAAAGTGGCAAAGTCTCATGTTTGGTTTGGTCATTTAGGATTGTGAAACAGTACCAGTTTATCGGTATAAAGCCTTAAAACTGCATTAATATGAGCAGCGACAAGAGAAAACCAACAAAAGGGCATGTGCGCCCAGCAAAGACTCAGATCAGCCTGGACATCCGTCCAGTCTGATCAGAGTCTTTGCTCTGAGTCTTAAGGATAGCTAAAGGCCCAGTCTCACTGTCAAGTTTTGAGGGATAGGTTGTACTAAGTTTCCCACCCTACGTTTAGCAAAATAATGTACCCCGTTTCGTAGGTATTTAGGGTTTACTACGTTTCTAGAACGTTTGCAATACGTTTAACTACGATTTACTTCGTATTACCCGGTTATCAAACGGCTGCTAGGGCCACGCTTTCAGAAGGGATGAGAACAGTTTACTTAGAAACTACGATTCTGTTCGTGTTACTAGGGATCACTGGGTAGCGTCCGGGATAACTACCTAGTCAAAGTGACGTACGAGTAGGTATCGCAAAACATACCAAATCGTTATAAAACGCAGATTAAAGCGTAACAAATCGTACTAAGACGTGGGAAAGCGTTTATAATGCGTAGTAGTGCGTATGTGACTTTTCCGTATGGCCACTTATTAAAAACGTTTCATCTACGTTTTAGTACGATTAGAATACGCTTCAATAGGTTTTTACTAGGCATTCATTCAGTATTTTGGAAGGCTACGTTTGAGCTGAATTTTCAATTCAAACGTAGCTAGGCCACGTATGTAGCCGTATATATCCGTATGGTATACGCATTCCACGTGTTAGCACGCATATTTCGGTTTTTATACGTAGAAAACCTAGTCCTCAATACGTGAGAGTGAAACTGAGACTTGGAGGACCCCAAGGTTATTATTGCTATGTTTTTGTACGTATATTGAATGCGTTTCGGCTGAGATTTAGTACGTTTTGACCACGTTTTAAAACGTGTTGCTACGTTTTCCTATGTATACACTACGTATATCAAAATGCCATGTTTGAGTAAAACATTCTAAATCAAACGTGACTAGGCCACGTATTTAGCTATATCTATATCGGTAGTCACTACGTTACTTATACAACGTCTACTGCCGTTTTGTCACGTTTTAAAACGTAGTAAAAGCTAGCCATCAATACGTTACAGTGACACTGTGGCTTAAGGGACTTAGCTACATGTACCTACATGCGGACAGCGAAGACTTTGATTAGACTGGACAGATGCCCAGGTGGATCTGAGTCTTCGCTGGGCGCACATGCCACTGTTGGTTTTGTCGTGGCGCGGCTCATATGTCTTACTTACCTTTGCACCGAATAGCATTCTTGCCTAAATAAACTGGCTGCTTATTTGCAGAACCCTGAAGTATTCCAAGCGCGTTACTATACTTAGTACATTTACAAACGCAACATTTTTGGTTTTATAATTTTTCGTAATGGATAATATTTTGACCAAACATACATATATATTATAGTAATTTACTGAATACCGGAAGTACAGAAAATTTGGATACCGAGCAATATGATCAAATGTTACAAAATGATGCAATAAACAATGGACGATTAAATTTGGAATCGTTAAACACGGACATTACATATCAAGAAGTTCATGATGCTGTATATCGTGCAAAATTACGTAAAGCATCTGGTTTTGACGGCATTCCGTCGGAAATTTTACGATATGACATTTGTATTGAACTGCTTTATAAAATTATCTCGTATTGTTTTAAGAATGGCGAAATACCAACCGAATGGACTAAAGGGATTATATATCCAATTCCGAAATCGGACTCAAAAGATGAAAGGGATCCTCTTAATTGTCGTGGGATCTCGCTTCTGTCAGTACCCTATAAAATATATGCTGACATACTAAATCAGCGATTGATGAAATGGCTTGAAACAAATAAAATTCTTGTAGATGAACATAATGGGTTCAGGCAAAAACGAAGTTGTTTAGAGCATATTTATTCGTTATACATGTATACGATTATAAATAATCGCAAACTTTCACGACAATCTACGTATGCCTGTTTTATCGACTTCAAAAAGGCCTTCGACACTGTACAACGAGATTTATTATGATATAAATTAATGTCTGTTGGAATAACGGGACGAATATTGGACGCTATTCAGTCTTTATACACAGATGTTCAATGCACCGTTAAAGTTAACGACTTGTTTTCTTCATGGTTCCCGGTTGCAAGTGGATTAAAACAAGGATGCAAAATGTCGCCAACTTTGTTCTCGGTGTACATAAATGATTTGGCTCATGAAATTAACAGACTTGGCTGTGGTGTACAACTGGAAGAAATCATGGTTTCCGTATTACTTTATGCGGATGACATAGTATTTATAGCCCCCAGTGCTGAAAATTTACAATTAATGCTGAACACTTTCGACAGTTGGTGTTAAAAGTGGAAAATGATAGTAAACCCAGAGAAATCAAAAGTTATACATTTTAGAACCACGTCAGTACCTCAGAGCAGTTTTGAATTTCATTGTGGTGAAATGGACATACATTATATTTCGAGCTATAAATATCTTGGTCTATGGTTAAACGAACATTTAAACATGAACAAGACTGTCAAAGAATTAGCCAAATCTGCTAGTCGTGCATTATCCGCACTATATACAAAGTGCTTATGCTCTGGTGGAATGACTTCGAACGTTTTTGAGAAACTTTACGAATCCCTTGTAGAACCAGTTTTATTTTATGCTAGTGGTATTTGGGGCATAACTGATTTTACAGAAATACAAACAGTTCAAAATAAGGCGTGTAGGTATTTTCTTGGCGGTGGAAAATGCGCTTCAAACGTAGCCTTACGAGGTGATATGGGATGGAAATCTTGTTACGTCAAGTCAAAAACTGAAGTCTTCCGTTTGCGAATTAAGCTGAGAAACATTGACGATTCACGTTTATTAAAATGCATTCATAATTGGTCTAAAAGTAATACACGTGGTTGGGAAGGTAGAGTGCTTAAACTATCGAACAGTCTTAATGTCACAACAGTCATAAATGACGCTAATTTGTCATTACGAAATGCTCTTGAGAGCATAAAAAGAATCCTCAGTGCTAAAGATTCTGAAAATTGGTACAAAAAGTTAGTGGAATCTGACAAATTAAGAACCTATCGAAAATTTAAGTCCACTTTGGAAAAAGAATGGTACTGTATTTTTCCGCTATCTAGAGACCACCACCGCGTTCTATTTAAATTACGCTCATGTAGTCTACCGTTAGCTGTTGAAACCGGTCGATACTCTAAACCAAAGACTCCATTGAATGAAAGACTTTGTAAATTTTGCCAGTCGAATTCACTGGAAGATGAAGCTCATTTTATGATTGACTGTGAACTTTACTCAGATTTACTACACTTGTTATTTGAAAGAGCTGACTCACTGAACGAAGAGTTTGGAAATTTAAGTTTAATTGAGAAACTTTCCTTCTTAATGCAGCATAGGGAGCTGCAGTTTTTATTAGGCTCAACCATGTCAACGGTCAACAAAATGTTCGCACGGCGAAAAATGTTTTTATAATGTTTTTAATACATCAGTCAAACATAGCGTAAATGTCCACTTTTACGGCGCGGTGACCGCCGCTCGTGTCTCACTCACTGGCTTTGAATAGTATTATTCACGGCCGTTGAGTCCGACTGGAGCCGCGCTCAGCCGCGCTTTGTGGGTGACCGGAGAAAGTCGACTTTTTTTCTCTCTCTCTCGCGTAGTACATATTTTAGCAGGAAGTATTATTACAGATTTAGAATTTTTAGATTAGGACTGTAGTGTCGAATAAGCCGAACTCGGCTGGATATCAATATGTTTTAAGTTTTAAAATAAATTATGTATAATATGTATATATTGATATATGACACTTTAATAAATAAATTACTTACTTACTTACTTCCTTACTTACTTACTTACTTACTTACTTACTTACTTACTTACTTACTTACTTACTGTATCTTTATGTTTTGGCATAAAATATCCTCACATGTACTCGTAGTGCAGTGGATAATTATTCAAGAATGAAACTCCAGATTTGCTCATGTGCGTATCATGTAAACAATTAAAAACATTTGGTTAACGCTACTGGATAATTTGTGGATCAGCATTAAGGAAAAACAACAAATAACCAAAAAAAAAAATGCAACAAACAAAAGTTTTTGTCATGATTAACACTTTGAAAAATTGCCTCCAGATTGCCAGTTCATAAAGTCTCAACTTAGAGCTATTGGGATGGTTAAGATGCCATATGACCACATCTTGTAGACATTAGGTGCCCTTTCTACTGACCAGTACCCTTAAAAATCGATAAAAACCGGTTCAGTCAAGAGAATGTGTCCACAGGCAAGACAGATAAATCATTGTCATTTATTACAACTCAGATGCTTTGGACACGCTAATGCTGTCTAGCAGACATTTGGGACTCGTGCGAATGTTTCTCTTTGGTAAGCAGAAAGAAATTTGGAGAAATGGAAAGTTTTAGGAGTTATACACTTTTCTATACTCTTTGTTAAAACTTGTGATGCATTTCTTTATACGGACGGTATACAATTGCAATATCGGCGCTAAACGTTTTGAAAAGAAAGATTGTAAACAATCTCACACATAACTTATGCCACTTTCTCTTTCTCACACCAAAATGACATCTGACCAACTTTGCCATTTCATTTGTAATCAAAGCGACAAGTCTCAGATGAACAGAAACATGGCGTTTTAGGGTACACTCAAATGTTGCAAAGCTTTTCGTAAAGGTGTAATCCAGAAATGGAACAAAATTCCACAGCATTTGATGAATAAAAGATCAGTGAATGCGACGCAGCAAGGCCCATGCGTTACGATTTGATCTTGTGAATTTTAATTTTATGGGTAACGCTCCACGAAGAACGCAAACTTAATGGAATACACAATAAAATGCCACGAAATTTAGCAAAATGACGGAAAAGATGTCAATCTAAATATCTCTTGCGTTACAAATATTTGTCTCAAAAGTTCCAAAAGATATTTCCGAAAAACTAAGTGTTGAGTTTTTAAATGAACTGAGTATATATGGATAATGAAGTCATTATTCCAGATTGCGTTACAGCTATTGTCAACAGCATATACTGGGAACATGTCTGTTAGTGTGACCGATGGTTATACTTTGATCCGTCAAATATACTATAATCTACTTTTACCCGAATATGCTTTGGCTTTTTTATATATTATAGGGAAACCATCATATGCAAAAAAAAAAAAAAAAAAAAAAGATAGGTATATGTACTGCATTCTTCAACTTTACAGAATGTTAGATACTTAGAGGAAGGTATTTCTTAGGAATATTGTTCAATTCAGACGAAATGTAAACTAAAAGAAGATTTTTTCAACGTGGTCGAGGAGGAGGTGAAATAATAGTCATGCATTTCATCGTTTTTTAAGCAAGACTGTCATATCGAACTAGGATAACCCAAAGTAAATTTTCTAATCCCAGAAATTATACTCTTTGAGATAATCAGCGATTGATGAAATGGCTTGAAACAAATAAAATTCTTGTAGATGAACAGAATGGGTTCAGGCAAAAACGAAGTTGTTTAGAGCATATTTATTCGTTATATACGATTATAAATAATCGCAAACTTTCACGACAATCTACGTATGCCTGTTTTATCGACTTCAAAAAGGCCTTCGACACTGTACAACGAGATTTATTATGGTATAAATTAATGTCTGTTGGAATAACGGGACGAATATTGGACGCTATTCAGTCTTTATACACAGATGTTCAATGCACCGTTAAAGTTAACGACTTGTTTTCTTCATGGTTCCCGGTTGCAAGTGGATTAAAACAAGGATGCAAAATGTCGCCAACTTTGTTCTCGGTGTACATAAATGATTTGGCTCATGAAATTAACAGACTTGGCTGTGGTGTACAACTGGAAGAAATCATGGTTTCCGTATTACTTTATGCGGATGACATAGTATTTATAGCCCCCAGTGCTGAAAATTTACAATTAATGCTGAACACTTTCGACAGTTGGTGTTAAAAGTGGAAAATGATAGTAAACCCAGAGAAATCAAAAGTTATACATTTTAGAACTTCGTCAGTACCTCAGAGCAGTTTTGAATTTCATTGTGGTGAAATGGACATACATTATATTTCGAGCTATAAATATCTTGGTCTATGGTTAAACGAACATTTAAACATGAACAAGACTGTCAAAGAATTAGCCAAATCTGCTAGTCGTGCATTATCCGCACTATATACAAAGTGCTTACGCTCTGGTGGAATGACTTTGAACGTTTTTGAGAAACTTTACGAATCCCTTGTAGAACCAGTTTTATTTTATGCTAGTGGTATTTGGGGCATAACTGACTTTACAGAAATACAAACAGTTCAAAATAAGGCGTGTAGGTATTTTCTTGGCGGTGGAAAATGCGCTTCAAACGTAGCCTTACGAGGTGATATGGGATGGAATTCTTGTTACGTCAAGTCAAAAACTGAAGTCTTCCGTTTGCGAATTAAGCTGAGAAACATTGACGATTCACGTTTATTAAAATGCATTCATAATTGGTCTAAACGTAATACACGTGGTTGGGAAGGTAGAGTGCTTAAACTATCGAACAGTCTTAATGTCACAACAGTCATAAATGACGCTAATTTGTCTTTACGAAATGCTCTTGAGAGCATAAAAAGAATCCTCAGTGCTAAAGATTCTGAAAATTGGTACAAAAAGTTAGTGGAATCTGACAAATTAAGAACCTATCGAAAATTTAAGTCCACTTTGGAAAAAGAATGGTACTGTATTTTTCCGCTATCTAGAGACCACCGCCGCGTTCTATTTAAATTACGCTCATGTAGTCTACCGTTAGCTGTTGAAACCGGTCGATACTCTAAACCAAAGACTCCATTGAATGAAAGACTTTGTAAATTTTGCCAGTCGAATTCACTGGAAGATGAAGCTCATTTTATGATTGACTGTGAACTTTACTCAGATTTACTACACTTGTTATTTGAAAGAGCTGACTCACTGAACGAAGAGTTTGGAAATTTAAGTTTAATTGAGAAACTTTCCTTCTTAATGCAGCATAGGGAGCTGCAGTTTTTATTAGGCTCAACCATGTCAACGGTCAACAAAATGTTCGCACGGAGAAAAATGTTTTTATAATGTTTTTAATACACCAGTCAAACATAGCGTAAATGTCCACTTTTACGGCGCGGTGACCGCCGCTCGTGTCTCACTCACTGGCTTTGAATAGTATTATTCACGGCCGTTGAGTCCGACTGGAGCCGCGCTCAGCCGCGCTTTGTGGGTGACCGGAGAAAGTCGACTTTTTTTTCTCTCTCTCTCGCGTAGTACATATTTTAGCAGGAAGTATTATTACAGATTTAGATTTTAGATTAGGACTGTAGTGTCGAATAAGCCGAACTCGGCTGGATATCAATATGTTTTAAGTTTTAAAATAAATTATGTATAATATGTATATATTGATATATGACACTTTAATAAATAAATTACTTACTTACTTACTTACTTACTCACTTACTTACTTACTGTATTTTTATGTTTTGGCATAAAATATCCTCACATGTACTCGTAGTGCAGTGGATAATTACTCAAGAATGAAACTCCAGATTTGCTCATGTGCGTATCATGTAAACAATTAAAAACATCTGGTTAACACTACTGGATAATTTGTGGATCAGCATTAAGGAAAAACAACAAATAACAAAAAAAAAATGCAACAAACAAAAGTTTTTGTCATGATTAACACTTTGAAAAATTGCCTCCAGATTGCCAGTTCATAAAGTCTCAAACTTAGAGCTATTGGATGGTTAAGATGCCATATGACCACATCTTGTAGACATTAGGTGCCCTTTCTACTGACCAGTACCCTTAAAAATCGATAAAAACCGGTTCAGTCAAGAGAATGTGTCCACAGGCAAGACAGATAAATCATTGTCATTTATTACAACTCAGATGCTTTGGACACGCTAATGCTGTCTAGCAGACATTTGGGACTCGTGCGAATGTTTCTCTTTGGTAAGCAGGAAGAAATTTGGAGAAATGGAAAGTTTTAGGAGTTATACACTTTTCTATACTCTTTGTTAAAACTTGTGATGCATTTCTTTATACGGACGGTATACAATTGCAATATCGGCGCTAAACGTTTTGAAAAGAAAGATTGTAAACAATCTCACACATAACTTATGCCACTTTCTCTTTCTCACACCAAAATGACATCTGACCAACTTTGCCATTTCATTGGTAATCAAAGCGACAAGTCTCAGATGAACAGAAACATGGCGTTTTAGGGTACACTCAAATGTTGCAAAGCTTTTCGTAAAGGTGTAATCCAGAAATGGAACAAAATTCCACAGCATTTGATGAATAAAAGATCAGTGAATGCGACGCAGCAAGGCCCATGCGTTACGATTTGATCTTGTGAATTTTAATTTTATGGGTAACGCTCCACGAAGAACGCAAACTTAATAGAATACACAATAAAATGCCACGAAATTTAGCAAAATGACGGAAAAGATGTCAATCTAAATATCTCTTGCGTTACAAATATTTGTCTCAAAAATTCAAAAAGATATTTTCGAAAAACTAAGTGTTGAGTTTTTAAATGAATTGAGTTTATATGGATAATGAAATCATTATTCCAGATTGCGTTACAGCTATTGTCAACAGCCCATACTGGGAACATGTCTGTTAGTGTGACCGATGGTTATACTTTGATCCGTCAAATATACTATAATTAACTTTTACCCGAATATGCTTTGGCTTTTTTATATATTATAGGGAAACCATCATATGCAAAAAAAAAAAAAAAAAAAAAAAGATAGGCATATGTACTGCATTCTTCAACTTTACAGAATGTTAGATACTTAGAGGAAGGTATTTCTTAGGAATATTGTTCAATTCAGACGAAATGTAAACTAAAAGATTTTTTCAACGTGGTCGAGGAGGAGGTGAAATAATATTCATGCATTTCATCGTTTTTTAAGCAAGACTGTCATCTCGAACTAGGATATCTCAAAGTAAATTTTCTAATCCCAGAAATTATACTCTTTGAGATAATCAGCGATTGATGAAATGGCTTGAAACAAATAAAATTCTTGTAGATGAACAGAATGGGTTCAGGCAAAAACGAAGTTGTTTAGAGCATATTTATTCGTTATATACGATTATAAATAATCGCAAACTTTCACGACAATCTACGTATGCCTGTTTTATCGACTTCAAAAAGGCCTTCGACACTGTACAACGAGATTTATTATGGTATAAATTAATGTCTGTTGGAATAACGGGACGAATATTGGACGCTATTCAGTCTTTATACACAGATGTTCAATGCACCGTTAAAGTTAACGACTTGTTTTCTTCATGGTTCCCGGTTGCAAGTGGATTAAAACAAGGATGCAAAATGTCGCCAACTTTGTTCTCGGTGTACATAAATGATTTGGCTCATGAAATTAACAGACTTGGCTGTGGTGTACAACTGGAAGAAATCATGGTTTCCGTATTACTTTATGCGGATGACATAGTATTTATAGCCCCCAGTGCTGAAAATTTACAATTAATGCTGAACACTTTCGACAGTTGGTGTTAAAAGTGGAAAATGATAGTAAACCCAGAGAAATCAAAAGTTATACATTTTAGAACTTCGTCAGTACCTCAGAGCAGTTTTGAATTTCATTGTGGTGAAATGGACATACATTATATTTCGAGCTATAAATATCTTGGTCTATGGTTAAACGAACATTTAAACATGAACAAGACTGTCAAAGAATTAGCCAAATCTGCTAGTCGTGCATTATCCGCACTATATACAAAGTGCTTACGCTCTGGTGGAATGACTTTGAACGTTTTTGAGAAACTTTACGAATCCCTTGTAGAACCAGTTTTATTTTATGCTAGTGGTATTTGGGGCATAACTGACTTTACAGAAATACAAACAGTTCAAAATAAGGCGTGTAGGTATTTTCTTGGCGGTGGAAAATGCGCTTCAAACGTAGCCTTACGAGGTGATATGGGATGGAATTCTTGTTACGTCAAGTCAAAAACTGAAGTCTTCCGTTTGCGAATTAAGCTGAGAAACATTGACGATTCACGTTTATTAAAATGCATTCATAATTGGTCTAAACGTTATACACGTGGTTGGGAAGGTAGAGTGCTTAAACTATCGAACAGTCTAAATGTCACAACAGTCATAAATGACGCTAATTTGTCTTTACGAAATGCTCTTGAGAGCATAAAAAGAATCCTCAGTGCTAAAGATTCTGAAAATTGGTACAAAAAGTTAGTGGAATCTGACAAATTAAGAACCTATCGAACATTTAAGTCCACTTTGGAAAAAGAATGGTACTGTATTTTTCCGCTATCTAGAGACCACCGCCGCGTTCTATTTAAATTACGCTCATGTAGTCTACCGTTAGCTGTTGAAACCGGTCGATACTCTAAACCAAAGACTCCATTGAATGAAAGACTTTGTAAATTTTGCCAGTCGAATTCACTGGAAGATGAAACTCATTTTATGATTGACTGTGAACTTTACTCAGATTTACGACACTTGTTATTTGAAAGAGCTGACTCACTGAACGAAGAGTTTGGAAATTTAAGTTCAATTGAGAAACTTTCCTTCTTAATGCAGCATAGGGAGCTGCAGTTTTTATTAGGCTCAACCATGTCAACGGTCAACAAAATGTTCGCACGGCGAAAAATGTTTTTATCATTTTTAATACATCAGTCAAACATAGCGTAAATGTCCACTTTTACGGCGCGGTGACCGCCGCTCGTGTCTCACTCACTGGCTTTGAATAGTATTATTCACGGCCGTTGAGTCCGACTGGAGCCGCGCTCAGCCGCGCTTTGTGGGTGACCGGAGAAAGTCGACTTTTTTTTCTCTCTCTCTCGCGTAGTACATATTTTAGCAGGAAGTATTATTACAGATTTAGATTTTAGATTAGGACTGTAGTGTCTAATAAGCCGAACTCGGCTGGATATCAATATGTTTTAAGTTTTAAAATAAATTATGTATAATATGTATATATTGATATATGACACTTTAATAAATAAATTACTTACTTACTTACTTACTTACTTACTTACTTACTTACTTACTTACTGTATCTTTATGTTTTGGCATAAAATATCCTCACATGTACTCGTAGTGCAGTGGATAATTACTCAAGAATGAAACTCCAGATTTGCTCATGTGCGTATCATGTAAACAATTAATAACATTTGGTTAACGCTACTGGATAATTTGTGGATCAGCATTAAGGAAAAACAACAAGTAACAAAAAAAATGCAACAAACAAAAGTTTTTGTCATGATTAACACTTTGAAAAATTGCCTCCAGATTGCCAGTTCATAAAGTCTCAAACTTAGAGCTATTGGGATGGTTAAGATGCCATATGACCACATCTTGTAGACATTAGGTGCCCTTTCTACTGACCAGTACCCTTAAAAATCGATAAAAACCGGTTCAGTCAAGAGAATGTGTCCACAGGCAAGACAGATAAATCATTTGCTTTGGACACGCTAATGCTGCCTAGCAGACATTTGGGACTCGTGCGAATGTTTCTCTTTGGTAAGCAGAAAGAAATTTGGAGAAATGGAAAGTTTTAGGAGTTATAAACTTTTCTATACTCTTTGTTAAAACTTGTTATGCATTTCTTTATACGGACGGTATACAATTGCAATATCGGGGCTAAACGTTTTGAAAAGAAAGATTGTAAACAATCTCACACATAACTTATGCCACTTTCTCTTTCTCACACCAAAATGACATCTGACCAACTTTGCCATTTCATTGGTAATCAAAGCGACAAGTCTCAGATGAACAGAAACATGGCGTTTTAGGGTACACTCAAATGTTGCAAAGCTTTTCGTAAAGGTGTAATCCAGAAATGGAACAAAATTCCACAGCATTTGATGAATAAAAGATCAGTGAATGCGACGCAGCAAGGCCAATGCGTTACGATTTGATCTTGTGAATTTTAATTTTATGGGTAACGCTCCACGAAGAACGCAAACTTAATGGAATACATAATAAAATGCCACGAAATTTAGCAAAATGACGGAAAAGATGTCAATCTAAATATCTCTTGCGTTACAAATATTTGTCTCAAAAGTTCCAAAAGATATTTCCGAAAAACTAAGTGTTGAGTTTTTAAATGAACTGAGTATATATGGATAATGAAATCATTATTCCAGATTGCGTTACAGCTATTGTCAACAGCATATACTGGGAACATGTCTGTTAGTGTGACCGATGGTTATACTTTGATCCGTCAAATATATTATAATCTACTTTTACCCGAATATGCTTTGGCTTTTTTATATATTATAGGGAAACCATCATATGCAAAAAAAAAAAAAAAGAAAAAAAAAAAAAGAAAAAAAGATAGGTATATGTACTGCATTCTTCAACTTTACAGAATGTTAGATACTTAGAGGAAGGTATTTCTTAGGAATATTGTTCAATTCAGACGAAATGTAAACTAAAAGAAGATTTTTTCAACGTGGTCGAGGAGGAGGTGAAATAATATTCATGCATTTCATCGTTTTTTAAGCAAGACTGTCATATCGAACTAGGATAACCCAAAGTAAATTTTCTAATCCCAGAAATTATACTCTTTGAGATAATCAGCGATTGATGAAATGGCTTGAAACAAATAAAATTCTTGTAGATGAACAGAATGGGTTCAGGCAAAAACGAAGTTGTTTAGAGCATATTTATTCGTTATATACGATTATAAATAATCGCAAACTTTCACGACAATCTACGTATGCCTGTTTTATCGACTTCAAAAAGGCCTTCGACACTGTACAACGAGATTTATTATGGTATAAATTAATGTCTGTTGGAATAACGGGACGAATATTGGACGCTATTCAGTCTTTATACACAGATGTTCAATGCACCGTTAAAGTTAACGACTTGTTTTCTTCATGGTTCCCGGTTGCAAGTGGATTAAAACAAGGATGCAAAATGTCGCCAACTTTGTTCTCGGTGTACATAAATGATTTGGCTCATGAAATTAACAGACTTGGCTGTGGTGTACAACTGGAAGAAATCATGGTTTCCGTATTACTTTATGCGGATGACATAGTATTTATAGCCCCCAGTGCTGAAAATTTACAATTAATGCTGAACACTTTCGACAGTTGGTGTTAAAAGTGGAAAATGATAGTAAACCCAGAGAAATCAAAAGTTATACATTTTAGAACTTCGTCAGTACCTCAGAGCAGTTTTGAATTTCATTGTGGTGAAATGGACATACATTATATTTCGAGCTATGAATATCATGGTCTATGGTTAAACGAACATTTAAACATGAACAAGACTGTCAAAGAATTAGCCAAATCTGCTAGTCGTGCATTATCCGCACTATATACAAAGTGCTTACGCTCTGGTGGAATGACTTTGAACGTTTTTGAGAAACTTTACGAATCCCTTGTAGAACCAGTTTTATTTTATGCTAGTGGTATTTGGGGCATAACTGATTTTACAGAAATACAAACAGTTCAAAATAAGGCGTGTAGGTATTTTCTTGGCGGTGGAAAATGCGCTTCAAACGTAGCCTTACGAGGTGATATGGGATGGAATTCTTGTTACGTCAAGTCAAAAACTGAAGTCTTCCGTTTGCGAATTAAGCTGAGAAACATTGACGATTCACGTTTATTAAAATGCATTCATAATTGGTCTAAACGTAATACACGTGGTTGGGAAGGTAGAGTGCTTAAACTATCGAACAGTCTTAATGTCACAACAGTCATAAATGACGCTAATTTGTCTTTACGAAATGCTCTTGAGAGCATAAAAAGAATCCTCAGTGCTAAAGATTCTGAAAATTGGTACAAAAAGTTAGTGGAATCTGACAAATTAAGAACCTATCGAAAATTTAAGTCCACTTTGGAAAAAGAATGGTACTGTATTTTTCCGCTATCTAGAGACCACCGCCGCGTTCTATTTAAATTACGCTCATGTAGTCTACCGTTAGCTGTTGAAACCGGTCGATACTCTAAACCAAAGACTCCATTGAATGAAAGACTTTGTAAATTTTGCCAGTCGAATTCACTGGAAGATGAAGCTCATTTTATGATTGACTGTGAACTTTACTCAGATTTACGACACTTGTTATTTGAAAGAGCTGACTCACTGAACGAAGAGTTTGGAAATTTAAGTTCAATTGAGAAACTTTCCTTCTTAATGCAGCATAGGGAGCTGCAGTTTTTATTAGGCTCAACCATGTCAACGGTCAACAAAATGTTCGCACGGCGAAAAATGTTTTTATAATGTTTTTAATACATCAGTCAAACATAGCGTAAATGTCCACTTTTACGGCGCGGTGACCGCCGCTCGTGTCTCACTCACTGGCTTTGAATAGTATTATTCACGGCCGTTGAGTCCGACTGGAGCCGCGCTCAGCCGCGCTTTGTGGGTGACCGGAGAAAGTCGACTTTTTTTTCTCTCTCTCTCGCGTAGTACATATTTTAGCAGGAAGTATTATTACAGATTTAGATTTTAGATTAGGACTGTAGTGTCTAATAAGCCGAACTCGGCTGGATATCAATATGTTTTAAGTTTTAAAATAAATTATGTATAATATGTATATATTGATATATGACACTTTAATAAATAAATTACTTACTTACTTACTTACTGTATCTTTATGTTTTGGCATAAAATATCCTCACATGTACTCGTAGTGCAGTGGATAATTACTCAAGAATGAAACTCCAGATTTGCTCATGTGCGTATCATGTAAACAATTAAAAACATTTGGTTAACGCTACTGGATAATTTGTGGATCAGCATTAAGGAAAAACAACAAGTAACAAAAAAAAAATGCAACAAACAAAAGTTTTTGTCATGATTAACACTTTGAAAAATTGCCTCCAGATTGCCAGTTCATAAAGTCTCAAACTTAGAGCTATTGGGATGGTTAAGATGCCATATGACCACATCTTGTAGACATTAGGTGCCCTTTCTACTGACCAGTACCCTTAAAAATCGATAAAAACCGGTTCAGTCAAGAGAATGTGTCCACAGGCAAGACAGATAAATCATTTGCTTTGGACACGCTAATGCTGCCTAGCAGACATTTGGGACTCGTGCGAATGTTTCTCTTTGGTAAGCAGAAAGAAATTTGGAGAAATGGAAAGTTTTAGGAGTTATACACTTTTCTATACTCTTTGTTAAAACTTGTTATGCATTTCTTTATACGGACGGTATACAATTGCAATATCGGGGCTAAACGTTTTGAAAAGAAAAATTGTAAACAATCTCACACATAACTTATGCCACTTTCTCTTTCTCACACCAAAATGACATCTGACCAACTTTGCCATTTCATTGGTAATCAAAGCGACAAGTCTCAGATGAACAGAAACATGGCGTTTTAGGGTACACTCAAATGTTGCAAAGCTTTTCGTAAAGGTGTAATCCAGAAATGGAACAAAATTCCACAGCATTTGATGAATAAAAGATCAGTGAATGCGACGCAGCAAGGCCAATGCGTTACGATTTGATCTTGTGAATTTTAATTTTATGGGTAACGCTCCACGAAGAACGCAAACTTAATGGAATACACAATAAAATGCCACGAAATTTAGCAAAATGACGGAAAAGATGTCAATCTAAATATCTCTTGCGTTACAAATATTTGTCTCAAAAATTCAAAAAGATATTTCCGAAAAACTAAGTGTTGAGTTTTTAAATGAACTGAGTATATATGGATAATGAAATCATTATTCCAGATTGCGTTACAGCTATTGTCAACAGCCCATACTGGGAACATGTCTGTTAGTGTGACCGATGGTTATACTTTGATCCGTCAAATATACTATAATCAACTTTTACCCGAATATGCTTTGGCTTTTTTATATATTATAGGGAAACCATCATATGCAAAAAAAAAAAAAAAAAAAAAAAGATAGGCATATGTACTGCATTCTTCAACTTTACAGAATGTTAGATACTTAGAGGAAGGTATTTCTTAGGAATATTGTTCAATTCAGACGAAATGTAAACTAAAAGAAGATTTTTTCAACGTGGTCGAGGAGGAGGTGAAATAATATTCATGCATTTCATCGTTTTTTAAGCAAGACTGTCATCTCGAACTAGGATATCTCAAAGTAAATTTTCTGATCCCAGAAATTATACTCTTTGAGATACCAGTAGTTTGAAATTATAGTAGTTGAACTGTAAAGAATCATAGATAATGTGTCCAATCTAATTTCTTTGAAATTAGAGGGAATTTTGAGATATCAATGTTTGGGACAACGAAAGTCAACTTTATTTAGCTTGCCTTTTGGAAGTTCTGAAGTAGCTGACAATGTTTATCTTCTTCTCTTCAGAGACCCAAACACGGGAGACACCCCATCAACTTTGACAACATGGCCTGAATACGACACAGACACCCAGAAATATATTCGCTTTAGCGATGGAGCTGATTTTCCTGTGGAAGATCATTACGCCGCTTCACGAGTACAATTTTGGCATAACCTTATTCCAGTGATGTCAGAGGAATGTGACAAAGTTTGTCCAATGTGTGAGAATGAAGTCAGTGGTGCAACTTCGCCGAAGTTGACGCTTATGTTGACTGTATCTCTGTGTTTTTTTAAGTTGCTGTAACACTACCCTTCCCAGGTCTAAAAGCGAACATTCCGTCTTTGACTTTAGACAAGTAGGTTTAAGAAAAATAAAGTGTAATCCTGCAAGAAGTGTTCTAACCGTACTTAACCATGGGCAAATACGCAATAGCATATAGAATTTAATCAAACTGCCAAACTTTCAACAGGTGCCTGCGTATTTGTTTTGTTCATGGTTACTCGTATACTCTACCTGTACAGGACGATAAGGTTTTTGTAAGTTTTGAAATAACATAAATTATATAGGAAATTGATACTGTTCCTCTTTTTTGTGTGTTCCTTGACTAAAAGAAATGTTGTTTTAGTTCCACATAGTGCATTTCCTTAGCTGCCCTTATTTTCATACTTTTAGTTAACATTTATTGCGGTCGTTTTTCTCCGATTTACATCGCCATCATTCTCTAGTAGAAAAGAGGAGATTGAGAGAATGAGAAAAAATTGTATCAGGTTTCTTTATGTTTCATAGAACGTATGACTTAAATCAAAAATGTTGTGTAAGCCTAGTTTTCTATACTATCTTACAAATCTTTTCTTATATTTTAGGATGCTCAAAGAAAACAAACTTGTTAAACAAAATTTCAATAACATCTGTATATTGGCATGACATTACCACGAATCGATGATGTACATGTAAGCCAATCCCATGCCACACAGAACGTTGAATCAACATAGAACTAGCGTTGATTAACGTCATGACGTTGAAGTAATACAGGGATCAAACATGGTTTTCCATGCATTAACGTTTGCCAGGTCCTGAGGGAGATGTTGGAAACCAAGGCCGAAGGCCAAGGTTTTTAACCTCTCCTGAGGGACCTGGCAAATGTTAATGCATTGGAAACAAATGTTTGATCGATGTTATTGCATAAATTCAACGAATTATTTGTTAAAATTTGAAAAAAAAACAAAAACTTGGCACTATATTTTATCACCGTTTGACAGCCAACGCGCTGGTGCATCTTTTTACTAATATTCGTCTTCCGGACCCGAGAGCATACAGCTATTCAAAATGGCTGCCATCATCCTATTCAACCTCAATATTTCGGAAAATTGTCCAGGATGGTCGTTGTAGTTGATGCAAAATAGATTTCAAATAAATTAACAAAAACCAGATACCTTGAGCAATAATTTCCTTGCAGAACAAGCCTGATCCATTCAAATACCATCCTGCAGTTTCTGATTGCGGAAAGCTTGAGAGGCATGGTTTCTTTAACACTTATACTCTCCTTAAAATAAAATGTGTAGAGGTCGTGTAGAGTAGGTAGAGTAGAGTAGAGTAGGTCGTGTAGGTTGTGTAGAGGTCGATGAAGAGTTTATAATAGAATACAGGCCACGGATAGAAAATGAAATAGAATTTAAAACCGATACAGAAGGTAGGTCTACGGATTTACTACACAACAAGTCATTCAACAAATTGACAGTTTCAACCCAAACAGAAGCAACTTTCATTATCACCACAGATGCAAATCATGAATCAGTATCATGCCAAACAGAGGAACCAAGTCACACTGGTGAAACACTGAAGACGACAATTATTCGTGAATCAAAATTATGCCAGACCGAGGAACAAATGAAGACGGCAAATATTCTACATGTATCGAAATCATTACAAACTGAGGAACCATCGACGACGACGAATATATATCACGAATCCATGTCAAGCCAAACTGAGGAACCATTTTATGACTTTGAGTTATTTAAAACATCCTCAATCACAATTTTACAAGAATCATTTGTCAGAGCGTTTGATAAGATAAATGACTCAATCAGGACATTGAAAATAAACCAGTCAGAAGAAAATGATATGAAACAACGCATAACATTACTGACAAAAGAAAATGAAAGGTTGAAAGAAGCCAATAAAACCGAGACAAAAGATATGCCAAAACCCAAGGTAGCATGTCAGTCCTGTAGTGAAGGTACAGCAAGAATAGAAAAGTTGAACAAGATGCTTGCTACAGAAAAAGAAAAATCTCAGCAAAGTTTGCACAATATGACAGTTGTGAAAGAGACCCAAATCTCAAAATCACAAGCAGATATGGAACTTCTGAGGCACCAATTAGAATTGTCTGGAAAAAAGAACAAAACATTTGAGCAAGAAATTTCATCACTAGAAATGCAGCTAGAGACAAAGAATGATTGCCTTACCAAACTAGAGGCACAAAAATGTAATTTGTTAAATAAAATTGCCAAACTGGAAAATGAGGTGATGTCATGGAAACTTCATGAATGTAGAGCCGAGAGTGAAGCATTATTTGAACAAGCCAAAGGGAAACTTTCTAAACTGACAGAGGAAGCATTTAACAATACCAGAGAAGACATCCGGGAATGCTCCGAGGAACGCTGTAGCCACCAAATAGGTACAAGAGAACTCGAGGCAGAAGAGCTCAACGCTCCTCAAAGCTTACTCACCACAACAGATGATTCCTTGAAACACAGTAAAAATATAAATGAGAGTAGAAATAGTGACATAGATGCACAAGTAAATGCCTCAGCGGATTCAAAGAAATTGAAAGTCCAGATAGTGGGCACATCCAATATTAAATTTTTAAGCCCGGAGTACATAGGAGAAGAAGAATTCGAGGTTTCAAAAATCAACAAGTATACTTTAGATGAAACATATAACTTCATGGAAGGACTAACGCCCATAGATAGACATGACGCCTTTATATTGCATTCTCTCTGTAATGATATTGGAACTAAATCTCCTGAGGAATGTTCAAATCACATGAAGCGCATCATAAACAGTATCACCAAGAAGTACGCAGACACAAAAGTAATCGTTTCTTTGGGATTACCACGCTTGGACAAAGTCTTGAACAGGCGGATAGAAAAAACTAATATACTTATTAAAGAAATGGCTTCAGAGATAGGAAATGTCTATATATGTGATAACAGCAACCTTTTCGACAGAGGTGAGGCACAGAAAGGAATCCTTAATGAAGATGGCCTCCATTTAGCAAGAAGTAGAACCAGAAAATTGGGCAGAAATATGAAGGAAGCTTTATGGGGTACATTCGATATCCCGATCATCGTACGATATGAAACAAGTAAAGAGAACCAGAATAATAGTGAAACACCATTCAGCGTCAGGAGATCACCTGCTAAGAATCAACCACAAAATGCTGTTGGGGAAAGGAAAACACATGTTACATGGAATATGGAACACCGGCCGAACAATACCTCAAATGTTACATGGAATGGAGACAGACGGCTTTATAACAACATTACACATGATGGAGAATCGCAGGGGCTAAGTTACCACGGTGCACATGAGGGGGAAAGTCGGTCAAAATATAACTCTGGAATTGAAAGGCGGCCAACTCTAGCTCTTGTACTACTACAGAATTATCTAAATTATTAACTTCTTGCCTCACTGCTGTGAAATCTCGTGTCATTTGGTACTATGAGACAGTGTATGAGAGGTCAGGGAAAAATATGTTTTGGTCTATAAAAAATTCTGGTGAGGTACTTAGTAAACTGAAGTCAAGAGGGTTCCGTGCGACTAGTTTGTCCACTTATGATTTTTCTACTCTTTATATCACATTACCCCATAATTTAATAAAGGAAAAACTTGTTGATTTGATTGAGAGGGCCTTCAAAAAGTTCTCCAAAAATGAAGATACCCTTTATATTGCCTGTAACGATAAGAAAGCGTTTTTCACTTCTACTGACCGTAAAATATATAGAGGATATAGTCTTTGGTCATGTCAGAATGTATGTGACGCCTTATCATATCTCTTAGATAATATTTACATCAGATTTGGTAATACGTTATACAGACAAATTGTTGGTATTCCGATGGGTACAAATTGTGCTCCTCTTGTGGCCGATTTGTTTTTATTTTGTTATGAAAGAGATTTCATGACTTCTCGTTCTGTTGATAATCAAGCTGATATCATTGAGGCATTTAACTCAACCTCTAGATATTTAGACGATCTTCTGAATATTGATAATCCTTATTTTGAAAGCATGGTTAACCAAATTTACCCACCTGAACTTAAATTGAATAAAGCTAATACTTCAGATACCGAGGCCCCCTTTTTGGATTTACATCTATCTATTTCTAACGGTTTTGTATCTTCTAAAATTTATGATAAACGTGATGACTTTGACTTTGATATAGTTAATTTTCCATTTTTAGATGGTGACGTTCCACGTCGTCCCTCTTATGGAGTGTATATTTCTCAACTTATAAGATTTGCTAGAGTGTGTAGTCATGTAGATGACTTTAATGCTCGTAATAAATGTTTAACTGCTAAACTTCTTCAACAGGGCTATCGGTATCATAAGCTTAGAAAGGCTTTTTCTAAATTCTATAGCAGACACCATGAATTGGTTTCAAAATTTGATGTCGGATTAAAATTTCTTTTACACCAAGGCCTATCGGAACCAGAATTTTATGGTGACTTAGTATACAAATTCAAAAAGATTAAGGGTAGGACTGATTTTTCTGATCAATTCCGAAAAATAATAATACGTCACAAACGTATTGGCTATAATTTAAATGTTATGCGACAGTCTGCATGCTTAGTGATTAACCCAATCACGGTTGATAACTTCGCTGCACTCTGTAATTGCACACCGGTGGATCGGGCGTCAGACTCTATGATGGCCCCGACCTAAAGCTATATATTTTAGTTGGTTGGGACCGGAGCCTTTTTGTCTGTTGCTTGGTCCACCGGGGCTCAACTGGTGACCTTCTTTTGCTTCAGATTTCCAGTGGGGTTGTTTGGCAGGCCAGGGATCTCCACCTGTCAGACGGCCCGTTGTATCTGTTGAGTCCTCGTCTTTGCTTCTTCATGGTGTTGAAATTTGATTTATGTGTTTACCGTGATGATTCATTGACGAGTTGGAGGGTTATCATGCGAACCGAACAACCAACTAAATATTTTGTACCACTTCAGAAACTGAGGGTGAGGTTGGGCCCGTAAAATCGATTTAAGCCCCCCAGTAATTCATTACTGACCGTTCCAAGGCGGTAGTTCTGTTGTGGTTCTCTGTTGCCTGTTTTTGGTGTCAGAGTTTCTGTGATGTTTTACCTTATGTATGTTCTTATTATTTTTGGTTCGGTTTGGGTTGCTGAGTGGCCACCTTTTGGGAACAAGCTGCTCACTCGGTTGGCCATATGTTCTCTGTATCTTGATTATTTGTAATCTTAGTTGTTTCCAACTATGGTTTGAGGGCTGGATTTGGATTTTGATTGTTTCAGTTCCTGGTCTTTGCATACTTTTTACTTTCTACAGAATGGCGACAAGTGGAGCAGTACACGGAACTGGGAAAGGCGTACACACGACAATTATAGTGCACAGGACAGGGGAAGACAACCACACGATAATTACAGTTCAAGGGAGGAAGAAAAGTGGTCGCACAGGAACCACGGCGCACGGGACCGGGAAACACGGTCGCAGGATAACTGCAGTATACGCAACATTGGAAGGCGGTCGCTTAATAATTACGATACACAGGACAACAGTTGGGGGTCACATGATAACATCGGTGCACGAGAAGGAATTTGGCGGTCGCATGATAACATAAATTGGGAATCGGAAAAGGACTCTAACTTTAACAGCAGGAAAAGGGAAAGGCTATGGTACTCTAACCATGGCACAATGGAAGATGAAATGGGATCGTGCAGTAAAAATGGTACACGGGACAGAGAATGGGGGTCACACCACACTAACAGTTCACGGGTTAGAGAAAAGAGGTCGCATTATTACCGGGATGACCAGTTGCGATCTCGCAGCAGCTATGGCAAACGAGATGGGGACAGATGGTCACAAAACAGACTTTTGAGTAATGATCAAAATAGATGGTACTCCTGTGATCATTCTTACGGGACTTATAGATATTAACAGTTTACTATAAACTGAACATTTGGACGGGAAAACTGTGTGTTTTAGGTGTTATATATATACATATATATATGTATATTTGGGTTTATATATACATGTATGTGTATGTATGTGTAGTGTATATATATACATATGTATTGTTTATGTATGTGTGATGTATATGTATTTGTATGTGTATATATATATATATATGTTATATGTATATATGTATGTATATGTGTGTACGTTTGTATATATATATGTTTATTGTATGTTTGTATATGTATATATATTTGTATGTGTGGGTATATGTATGTATAATATGTTTATGTGCGTATATGTATGTTTGTTTACGTATATATTGCCTAAGGTTCAGAAGAAGAAGAAAAATGTGTTTAAGGTTATATATGTATATGTGTGTGTATGTGTATGTATATATTTATATATACAGATACATTCATATATATATGTATATGTGTATATATCTATAAGGTGTGTGTATGCACAGGTGTGTATGAACATTTATATATATATAAATTGCCTAGTGTTCAGTAACAAAAATTGTGTGTGGTAAAAATTAATATTAACATATACTAAGTCAATTTGTAAACATACACGCTATCGTTCAATTGGATACAAATATGTTACTATACTAAACATTACTTGAATTCCGTATAAGCTAATATTCAGCGTTTTTTTTTTTCAATAATTTTTTCTCTCTTTCAGAACTATTTCGGTAAATCTACTTTCATGGAACGACCTAATTATTACCTTTTTTCTCCGGCAACGAATCTTGATTTTTTGTTTATCTACATGTTATCCATGCTAAGGAGTAATTTATCAACCGTATCGTCTTTTGTATCAATATGCTCTTGGAATGTTGGTGGTTTGTTTTCGAAAACTATTAACAAGCTTAATGATTCTAACTTTCTTACAGAATTATTGCCTTATGACATTGTTTTTCTTTCCGAAACTCACACTGGCTATGACACCAGGATTTTACTTGACGGGTTTCAACACTATTCCATATGTAGACCGATCTCATCAAATAACAGATATTATGGTGGATTGGCTTTATTGGTAAGAAATACAATACGATCTGGTATAAAAATACTGAAGAATACAAGTTCTGAATACCAGTGGGTAAAACTATGTAAGAACTTTTTTCAGTTGGAAAAAGACATTTTCATCTGTTTTTCATACATTTCACCCTGTTACTTTCAAACCAAGTCAGATACAGATACAATTGAGGCTATTTTCAGAGATATCAATCTCTTCAAAAACACTGGTCATGTAGTAATATGTGGAGACCTAAATGCTAGAACAGGGTCAGAATTAGACTTTATCATAGACGATACAGATAAGCATATCCCTTTAGACCCTCAGTATATTATTGATGAAGATATTCAGCAACGTCAAAGTCAGGATTTAAAGATAGATGACAGAGGGAAGCAAATTATTGACATGTGTATTACGTCAAGATTGAGAATATTGAATGATAGAACCACAGGTGATCTTCTAGGAAAATGTACTTGTCATAAACCAAATGGTTCAAGTACTGTAAAACACTTATATTTGGCGGCAGCAAAAGTTGGCGGTTTTATAATATGGACCTTTTGGCGGATTTTTATTTTGGCGGTTTTGTGATTTCTCAAGAACAAAATATTCCTGCTGACGTCGTATTTGGCTCTTGAGTTGAGCTCTGTATTGTCATGTTGATTAAAATAATAACAATTATTATCATAATCATGTTACATTTTGCGTAGTTAATTGTTTAAATTAAAAAAATACAAATTAAGATACAAACAGATTTTGTGTTCTTTCTGATTTAATCAACTGAATTAAAACACTAATTAGTATGGTGAGAACATTTTCATACTCTGTTTCCTCCCACTTGTTGTTTGCGAGGCATTTTCTTTAGCGCTAATATATGCGATGTGTATTAGCTTTGATATTTTGGTAAAGGAAATAGGATTATATATTTACATTCTTTGTGTATTTACTGAAAAGCCCTACAGTAAACCATTGGAACGTAATGTTGTTTACATTCCAATAATTACATTGAGACACGCGACGTCAATGACGTAAAAATAAACAATGGCTTTCTTCAACCTGATTGGACGTCAGCAACGTCATGACGTCATACATGCCGTTCTGCTGTTAGCAATAAAAAGTGCGTGTACGTGTTTTACTGCTTCAATTTTGGCGCTTATACAAGATTTTTCATGAAAGATTTGATTAAAACGAATGTAAATATAAGCAATGAACTTAATTTTTCAGATGTTTATCGAATTGTAAACTACATTGGGTCACTAGCAAAGTTTACATGAACCCCTTCGGGGTTCATTCACTTTGCGCGTGACCCAATGTAGTTTACACTTCGATAAACCTCAGAAAAATGAAATTCATTCCTTAAATGCTCAATAATATTTTTTCTTCTTTCAGTATCATGAGTTTATATTGGCGGCATTTTAATTGGCGATTTTCTTCTTTTCCGCCAATATCGCCAAAATAAAGTGACCGCCAATTATAAGTGTTTTACAGTATTGTTGATTACGTTCTTTCGTCTGAGGAACTGTTGAAAGATGTCATTTATTTTCATGTACATGAATTCAAGCCTTTATATTCAGACTGCCATAGTAAAATTTCGTTTAGTGTAAAGGCGTCATTTCAACCACAAACTGCTTTAAAAAAGGATGAGAGAATGCCATCCCAATTCAAATGGTCTAAATATTCAGCAGAGAAATTTAAAAGAGCACTAAATAATCTAGAAATTGTGTCTAAGATAAATTCCTTCCTTTCCGATCAATTTGATATAAATGATAATGGAATAGATTCTGCTTGTGGCAAATTTGAAGACATTGTTATTAGTGTTGCTGAAAAGAGTTTAAGTAGGAAGACATCGAGTAGTTCTAGACAACATAAAAGTAAAAAATGGTATGATGAACAGTTATATATAAAACGCAGAGATTTAAACCGGAAGGCTAGCAATATGTCTAAGAATCCTTTCAGTAGATATCTCAGAGACTCGTACTTCAAATGTTATAGACAGTATCGTAAACTTGATAAATATAAAAAGAAAAGTTTCACAAAAACAGTAATCTCGCAGTTAGGCGCTTTAGAAACAAAAGATCCAAAAACATATTGGAAATTAGTAAACACTTTGAAAGAAGATTCACATTCAGACAGCCCTGAAAAGTCGATTGAGTCTGATACATGGTATGATTATTTTGAAAATCTGAACTCGGTTGACGAAAAATATATCAAAAGAACCAAGTTATTAGAGGAGAATCTTAAAAAATCAAATAACGTAACTTTTAATTTACTTGACAGTACAATCAAAGAAAAAGAAATCCAAGATTCTGTCAGCAAGCTTCACAACAATAAAGCTACTGGGTTTGATACAATCAAAAATGAAATGCTTAAACAGGGCTTGACAGGTTTCCTGCCTTGTCTAAGAAAGTTATTTAATCTCATTCTGTCTTCTGGAATATATCCCTCTTCTTGGGCAACCGGATACATCACCCCAATATTCAAGACTGGGGATTCATCTCACCCAGAAAACTACAGGGGTATAACAATTACATCTAATGTAGGGAAATTATTCAATTTAATTTTGAATTCAAGGCTAGATAAATTTCTTGAAGAAAATTAGCTAATTGACAAGTCACAAATTGGGTTTACAAAAAATGCAAGAACTCAAGATCACATGTTTGTACTAAAAACTCTTATTGATAAATACACAAATAAAGCGGGGGATAAATTATTTGCCTGTTTCGTTGACTTTAAAAAGGCGTTCGACTCTGTTATTCACCCAGGTATGAAAATAAAATTAAAGGAGCTGAACATAGGTGTCAAATTGTATGACGTTATAAGCAGCATGTATTCGAAAACTCAAATGTGTGTTAGATTAGGTGATACTCGTACAAAGTTTTTTAAATCAGATAAAGGTGTTCGTCAGGGTGATGTTTTAAGTCCGAATTTATTTAAAATCTTTATTAATGATCTCCCATCTTATATATCAGAATGTATTGATCCTGTTAACGTTAATGGCAACATTCTGCAATGTTTAATGTATGCTGACGATATTGTTTTACTTTCAAAGTCTTCAGAAGGTTTGCAGCAAAGACTCGATGGATTAAACCGTTTTTGCAAAGATTGGTGTCTAGATCTAAATGTCTCAAAAACAAAAGTTTTAATCTTCAATAAGGCAGGGAGAACACTTAAAGACAATTTATATTTTGGTAGTGACCGTCTAGATTGTGTCCAGCATTACCGATATCTTGGAGTTTATTTTTCAGCAAGTGGTTTATTTAACTATGGCCAACAAGATATTTTTAATAGAGCCAAGAAGGCATCATTCAAATTAACAAAGACTATTACTTCGGCAGAGCCAAGTATTAATACAAGTTTACACCTGTATGACCATTTGATTAAACCTATTTTGTTATATGGATCTGAAATTTGGGGTGTTTTTAAAACTAACTCAAAAGCTTGTAAAAGGGACGAATCTTTCTTGTTTCCATCTATATACAAAAATAGTATGACTGACAAATCGCAAGTGAGTTTCTTAAAATATATCTTAGGAGTGAATAAGTATTCTTCAAATTTAGCTGTATTGTCAGAAACTGGTCGACTGCCAATGTACTTCTCAGTTATTATTTCTATTGTTAAATATTTACACAGATTAGAAAATGCTCCTGATGGATTACTTAAGGACTCTTATATTTCGTCAAAGCATATGCATAAGGAAGGTTTGCAGTCGTGGTACACTTCCGCAACGTACATTCTTCAGTTGTTAGGGTTGAAAATTTCGTATTGCACAAATCTTACTATAAACCACTTGAAAAATATTGTAAAAAGCAAATTAATAAAACGATACACATCTTACTGGAATCAAGAGCGGGATAAACATATGCTTTCGGGTAAACTTGACACATATTTTAATATAAAACAATCTTTTTGCATGGAGCCTTATTTATCTTTATCAAATTTTCACCACAGGCGAGCAATTTGTAAGATTCGCATTAGTGCTCATAATCTTATGATTGAATTTGGAAGGTATCATAAACCAAAACCCTTACCAAGAGAAGAACGATTATGCCGAAATTGCAGTTTAAATGAAGTTGAAAATGAGATACATTTTTTAACACAGTGCTCCAAATATGAAACAGAAAGAACAGTATAAAACTATATGTTTAAATAACCCAAACTTTCATTTGCTAAATGATATGAATAAAGCTCAGTGGTTATTATCACAGGAAAACGAAGATGTTTTAAGTGAGTTAGCTTATTATATTGTAAATTGTCTAGATAAAAGGAATATCAACCATATATTGAAATAGAATAAGTAAATAATTCCGAAACATGAATATAAATTCAATTATTAATTTTTTTAACGAACCATCTACATTCCTTGAGCATTGATGCACGCAAAGTCGTATAGATATGATCAACTAATTGTTTTGTAATGTTTGTTATATGTAGTTAATATATGTGTGCTTGTGTGTGCGTATTTTTGTGTTGGTGTATAGTTTTGCAAATCATATGTGTACTTTTTTTTAACTACCCGAAAGGGTCCTTGATTTGGAAATAAAATATATTCTATTCTATTATTCTATTCTATTCTATTCTATTCTATACTCTCCAGTTGGCATAGTAAGAATGTAAACAACATCGCTTTAAACCTGAGTCACGAAGATGACGTCAGATTACAAAGGCATGATGACGTCATATAGGCTTCTTAGGTAGCGCACCACCAATTTTTGTAATTCGACCGCAAAATGGAGAGACAAAGTTACATGGCGGATCTTTTTAGTGGCCCGGCACAAGCATAATGAAAGTTCAGTCATCGTGCATCAACAGCGCGTGAAAATCCTTGTTGAAACACGGCTTTTCGCCGGTTGATGCACGGCTGTTAATACCTCTCGACACTGCTTTTATGCAATAACGCTGATTATTACCCCTACTATACTAGCATAACTTGCAGATGTCCTATCTTAAAGCTGCAGCAGTTCCTTCATAAACAACGCCAACTATCGTAGGTCGGTGCCTATAGGTCTCCAGGCAAAGATAAACATACATGTAGCACAAAACATCTCAGAATCATTCGAAGCATTTTCTGATGTTTTCAATACTGTGTATGAAAGGCTAGATGCAGCCAAACGCTAAATTAAAACACCCAAGTTATGTTCTAAGTGCCATATCTTTATAAATGAATACATTTTGAGCTTCTAAAAGAAATATTTTTTGAAGTATATCATTGACACTTATTCTTAATCCAAAGTTTAAAAAAGTACCCCAAAATGGCGTCACAGTGATTTCGTGAACGTCACGTGGACAATACATCCAGTGACATCTTTGATTTCCCTCATTTGTGGCGCATATAATCCATTTTTATCATTATTTTTGCTGTATAATGTTTTTGAAGGTTACAGGCAACATCTCCGAAAATTTGAATTACCTGTGATATGTAGTCATTGAAATATGCAGCATGATTTACTCACAAGCAGAAACACAAAAACAAGAAAATATGCCAGTGTCTATGACTAACACATTACATGAGCGCGTAACTCAGCCATCTTTTTGAATCCACCGTGCGCTTAATATCATTGTAAAGAAAAAGGACAGTTCTTTCTTTTGATGTCCTCTAAGATAGACTAGCAAGCCTGAAAACAAGTTATGAGTCCAGTGACAGAACATTTCCCGTTGTGAAAATGGCGGTAAAGAAGTGTATCGATTGACCTTTAATATTCTAATCACAATGTATCGGGATAGTCATGCCTGAGTATTGACAACAGACCCAACCAAAATTGTCGAACCTACAACGTAAGGAGGTCGTATCGAAGTTAGTATAACGTCATTTGACGCCATGCGCCCTCTGAGAGTTGTCTCCTGGTAGGGCAAGTGGGCCTGTCCAAAATCAAAGATGGGAAAGTCTATTCCAGTAATGAGTAGAACAATGTTTAAGGTATATAGTGACATCTTCAAAGGCTCTGCTGTTTTTATTTGCCTCACTTTTAAAGTTACGTTTCCAAAGCCACATTTACTGTAAACAGGCACGTATCTCTTTATTAACTCTAATAGAGTATAAATCACGATCTTATTGTGGAACATTCAACACCTGCGATTTCGTTTGTGTGACTTTGTCACGCGCTTGTTTGCAGCTGCATTGGTCATTTATACACTATCAGTTGACTTTTAGGTGACATTTTGGGTGTGCTTAGGAAAGGTCCATTGGGCCACTTCTTAAAAGAAAGAATTTTATATAGTATAAAAGTTCAGTTGACTCTCGATACCTCAAACACTGATATCTGAAAGTATCCTCATATCAAAGTGTTTTCTTTGGAAGCACTTCCATTTTTCTTTAAATTTCAACTCCGGTTGTCTAAAACTACTGGTTACTCAGAACCAAATACATGTAAGCAATTTGCTTTCTTTCCAATCGTAGTTCATTTTGTATGTTGTAATATCTATATGTTTTGAATAAACACTTTTGTCCACAGCCTACAAGTTCAGATTCTGGTGAACTTTTCAACATGAAATTGTTTGTTTACACAGATGGCTGATAAGCTGCTATAACTGTTGCCTAAGTGTCGTCCTGCTGTGAAATACTGGTCAAACTGTTTGATATTAAAGATTTTACAAGCAGTATAAGAGCTTTCTGTTTTCTTGTGCCATTAGAGGCTAGTTAACAAATAACCATAACAACTTTATCAGATCCTTGAATGAAGATACAGTCCTGAGTCAATGCCCCATAGTATAAAGAGAAATAAAATATTCTTAAACTTAAACAAATTTTCTGGGACTAGAACATTTAGTTTGTATTGAAATTCGACTTCGGGTTATCGAGAGTTGACAGTTGTTTGCTGTAGTACTCGTATAAGAAAAGTAGACCATTGTTTGGAAGGGTTCACTGGCTGATCGGCGCGATCCCCAGACAAAATTAGTCAAACATCACAGGAAACGTGTAAGTCAAATCAAACTTCTCTGAAAAAAAAGACAAGAATCGGCAGCAAACACTTCAGACACATTAAGCTATTAGGTTTTTCACTAATATCAGCTCACCCCCGCCCCCCCCCCCCCCCCAAAAAAAAAATGTGAGATAGCTTAAGTCAGACGTAGTGAGCCTTTCTTTTTTAGTCTTCAAAAGATTTTGATGTAAAATAAGATATTTAATCTTAACTAGATGCCAGTCCTTGAATATTGAAAATAATTCGTGTGTACTGCTATACTTGACCGCAAACTAGAACGTCTGACCAAGTATTCGTTGTCAGAGAACTATTATAATTGAGCCGCGACACGATAAAACCAACAAAGTAGTAGTGCGCCCAGCACAGACTCAGATCAGCCTGGGCATCAGCCTAGTCTGATAAGAGTCTTCGCTCTCATCATTGTCTGATAAGAGTCTTCGCTCTCATCATTGAGGTAGTTAAGGCTCTTAGCTACCTTTTGAGCGCCTAGCGAAGAGTCTGATCAAACTGGGCGGATGCCCAGGCTGATCTGAGTCTGCGCTGGGCGCACAACCACTTTGTGTCGTGGATCAAAGACACTCTTCTCATGCGGACCCCCTTTGTTGTGTGTCCAGCATACTAGTCACCTATGTCATGTGTATTGCTTAAAATAGTAAATAGGTAAAAACTGAGGTTAAATTATTAAAAAGTCAAACTTGTCTTAAGGACCATCTCTATCAAGCAAAACACTGTCTTAGAAGCAAACATCTCATATCTCAAAGTAGCATTTTCAGCGTGGGTTGACCTGTATTCGTCAAGCACCCACCTTTAGCAAGCAGCTTTTGCCCTTCCCAGGGGTGCTTGCTTCAAACAGGTTTGACTGTATTTCATATGACTTTTGATGTTTCTTGAATATGCATATCAAATTTTAAACTTTCGATTCCTGTTTCAAGAATCAGTGATTGGATGGTCTGTGAGACGATTATACTTCTGAAACAAATTTACCCTGACGAGACACGGTGGGTACATGTAGCCAAAATGGGACCTAGGTGACCAGATCGTACAAAACGGAACCTACGTGATCGGTTCAGAGGCCTACGCAGACTTTTCTCTTACACAGCGAAGAACTACACACTTTTGAAGACGAATTTGAGAACGCAGGAAAAGGTAAGTCTGAAAGCAAGAATTTCACGGAACTTTGCAGTAATATTTATATTAGTTAAAAAGAAGAAGCAAAACGTCTTTGAAAGCAAAGAGACGTTTTTGCTGTATTCCAGATGAGAACTCCGTCATGACAGATGAAATAAATTATTTGAGCCGCGACACGACAAAACCAACAATGTGGTTGTGCGCCCAGCGCAGACTCAGATCAGCCTGGGCATCCGCCCAGTCTGATCAGAGTCTTTGCTGTCCGCATGGAGGTAGCTTAGACCCTTAGCTATCCTTTAAGCGCTTAGCGAAGGGTCTGATCAGGCTGGGTAGATGTCCAGGCTGATCTGAGTCTGAACTGGGCGGACAACCACATTGTTGGTTTTCTCGTGTCGCGGCTCAAATAAATTATTTTGTTTTTGCAGTAAAGTAAGAAAGCCCTGTCCTACATGAAATGACAAGGAATTTTATTTTTTCATAAAGTGACATTTAAGTGTTTTCCGAATTTGAAAGACTAGAGGAATAATCATAAAATCCAGAAAACCTGGAATACGAAACCTAGGGGATTTTGGTTCCTGAATCTATGTGATCTTCAGCACGCTATCATTTGACATAAAGAACCTATTCTTACTGTCATCAAGCAGTTTTAAAACTCAAAGGAACATCATTTTATATCTTAATTCTATTTTACAACCTTTTATGAGATTTTACCGACGATACCGAACCCTATGATGAAATATGATCACGAAACATAAGCAGCAGAGGTTAGTCAGCGAAACTTTATAACTTTCAGTTAAAAATATTATAATCATCAAAGGTCCATTACTGGAGATGAGTGTGAGAAAATAGTTTCGCGGAGGTTGTCGACTTCAAACAGGTATACATGTACCTAGTCCGACAATTCAGTTTTATAAATATAAATACTGCAGGTTGGATTGGTTGGCAGTAATGACTTTATCTGCTAGGATGCAAACGATTGGGTAGGTGTTAAAGATTTATGATTAAAAAAAGTTTCCATGAAATATTTTCACAGTAACTTCGAAATGGCCCATCTAAACATTTGACAATAGGTCTTAAGAGCACTTTTTTGTGAAAAGGGAATTTAAACCAAGAAATAAAAATAAAGTTTATTAAAACGCGGTCCGCGGCCGAAATCGCCTTATTGGATAGAATTAATTTGCTCTGACGTCACTAGCGCGTGCACGAATTAGAAATAACCTAGGTATCGTCATATGATCGTAAGGCGTGGTATCGACTTTTCTATTGGCTGACGATAGTGTTCATTTACACTTTCAATTTTGATTATATATTCAAATTAAAAAGTACATTAAACTGAAACACTTTTTCTGAATTTTTATAATGGATTTAGAAATGATTATATATTAGATAACGAAATTAGTAAAATTGTTTATTTTGGAAATGGTGAAAACATGAGGGAGTACACTTTTAATGAAAAGACTTGCACTATGCTATATAATCAAACACTTAAATGTTAACACCAAGAATGTTACATGTATAAACATAAATACAAGCCAAATGATCACAATTATCCTAAGCCACAGAAACATCTGTTTACGCTCGATCCCATAGGACCCTTTCCAGAATGAAATCTATATACCAACGATAAATGAAGTCATATATCCTTTCGACAGCCGTAGCGTATTCTTAAACTAATCTCTTCATTTGTATCATCCCAGCCCGACGATTTGACACCTGTATCGATAACGCGTATGTCTCTTTACCTGTTGAAATCTACGACTCAATTTGTATAGAAATTAATGTCAAAACAATTTTTGACAACGTAAATCATTTCTTTAACAAATTGTGCCAAAATGTATTCTGATATGACCATATAGTTCATTTTACGCTCTTTAAGTTGATGTAATTTTCATCAAAATAAGTATGTGTTTTCATTCTTCCAGGTGAAGTGGAAAATAAGCTCATCGCCTCCTATTTAGCGTATATAAAAATTTGACAAAACGCGTGTTCCTAGACTTTGTCGGTAAAAACTTATTTTACTGTGTCTAGTTCATTTTTTTCCCTGATATTTTCTTAAAATTTGCATTGCATTCTTTCCACATATATAAAAATTCCGAAATAAATTATCGTTAAGATTCTTCCCTATTAACTTTAAAATACATTCCACGCGCCTTCCGACTGCCGAATTCTTAGGCGTAAAATTTCTAAGTCCAACCTGATGTCGCACTAAACGTCGGGGCCAGACAGGGTATGCGAAATGTTATTTGTTGCCTATGCGAAATTGCTTTTATTATCAATCCGGCGGTACAAGAAAGACAGAAAATGATAAAATGCAAAAAAAAAAAGATGAATGAAAAAACAATAAATAAACATCAAAAATAAGACAATAAATACATACAAAAAAAAAAAAAAAAAAAAAAAACTGCCATATATCAAATGTGTAATATGTCATCTGACGTTCTCTAGATAAACAAATATATGAATGACTAGATTATCTGCATTTCTTTTTCTTTCTTTCTTAACAGGTTGGTAAGCAGTTATTTCGATAATGATCGTTTAAAATCAATTAAACACTTTTGTAAGTTAATTGCCATTAAATGGCTTCATTCTCAACGTAACTGGCCAACTGTGAAAGATACACTATTAAGTTTGCTCATTTTAAGGTCAGTTCGTACTTTGTTCATTATATGGAATTTAGTGTTTTGTGTTTCCTCAGGATTTATTTTCCTGTCGCTATGACAAAGTCGAACCCGGGACCGCTAGATCAGCAGGCCAGCGCTTAACCTACTGGGCTACCGGGGGTCCTCCGTTTATTGAAACATGCTGCTCGGAAATAAGACTTTCTAGAAGACTTCAAATACAGGTTTTTGACCAGGCTAAGCGAAATCAATAATCCTGGAAAAAGAGAAGAGAGAATATGCTTATAAACAGATTATAGCTAGAAATGCCGGATTATAACTGAACCAAACTTAGTGTGTTGCTGTAGATCCGCACGGAACTGTGTTGAAAGTAACCATTAAATTCTTGAAGACACTGGTTTACACATAGAGTGATGATGACTATAGGGACATGTAAATAAGCACTCGTACATTACAACATTCGCTCACCGAAGACTCAGATCAGCCATTGCAGTCTAGTCAGAGTATTCTCGGTTCGCATGCACAGTATGCGATTCCTGGACATTAAAAAAGCGAAAAAAGAAAAAAAAACTCTGATCTTTCTTAACAGTATTACGGCTGATCTGAGTATTTACACAAAACGATAACCCTGATCAGTCTACACAGAGGTGACGATTACATTAACCCATTGCATTTTGGGTATTTTTTGTCATCTGCTGAAATTGTCGTCTGCATCAAAAATCAAGAATATTTTGACAATATTGGTCTAACCAACTCTTGTAGAAATGATGTCTAGGCAGCAAACAGTTTGGATCTCAGATCTCTTCATTTGTGGGGCCTGATCTGGATCCAAACAGTTTGACCGGATATCCCTAAAGGGGTATCCGAATGGAATGGGTTAAGTTCACCTTAAAAGTCTGCGATCGTTGAAATTTAAAAAGCAGGAATGAAGACCCTGATCAGTTTTCACAAATAAATAACTGATTTGAATATTAACTGTCCTCATAAATATATGCCAGCAGTGAGTATTCAGATCAGCCTGCACACCCAAACAGCAAAATCGAAGGCTTTGATCAGTCAGCAAAGAAGAGAACGCTGATTTGAATATTTACTGTTCACATAAAGTTGCCAACAGTGAGTATTCAAATCAACCTGCACCGCTAAAAAGCGGATGTGAATACCCTGAACAGTCTAAGCAGGTGATACGACTGATTTGATCTGATAGTGAAATATTGCCGGGGGTCTGAAATGTAAAGGTGACCGAGAGTGTCATAACTGATAAGGATAACAGATTATACAATATACAGTGTGAAAAGTGTCGAAATTTCATATTCCCTTGCATAATTTCTACTGATTTCTAACTGCATTCACTTCTGAAAGAAATCAATTATTTAAAATGTAAGCATTGTGAAAATAAATAAACAAATAAATAAATAAATAGAAATAGAACAAATTAATGAAATAAAAAATCTTGACTCTATTTGAACAAATTTCTATAAAATACTTTCTGTTGGAAAAAATAACAGGGTCTTGGATTATGAAGCGCATACTATAATGCTCAAATAAGCCTGCGTATCTGCGCAAACGTATCAGTCTTTTCAATGTAGTGTGTTTAGATTTCTAACGGTTCATTACTTTTTGAGAAGAAAAAAAAAATAAAGGATACCCCACCAGAAATGCGAATTTGCGTTTGCTGATCCGCGTCTTCAGTGTTTGCACATGTTGTAACTTAGATTTTTACTGACAATGACTTTTTGAACGACCCTCACAACCTCATATATGCAGGCATCTTATTAATTTTGATATCTCTGTATATGCCAAAATCATGGCCTTGCACGCTTTTAGTCTCAGTTCTAAAATGCATACTGGGAGGACACTAGACGCTTTCAAACGCCGAAAAACCTTGAAAAATTCACTTCTGAAATTCGGCTTTTACCTTGACTTTTTGTACCCGCCCTGGTAATCTTACCAAACAAGCAGGGCCAAAAGAAATATATGGGATAGACACGCAATAGAAAGGAAAATAAGAAGACAAAGAAAAAGAGAAGAAAAGAGGGAAAGATCCCATAGCAAAATCGAACAAAATAAAAAAAAAAAGTCCGTGCGCAACTTTCTTGGTAGGGTGACCCCTGCGCCGTGACCTCTGACGTCATGAGGAAAACAAGTGTCATTTATTGTGAAGCTAAATATGTCTCCTATCGAATGTACTTTCGATTTTACTCATCAAGTAAGCAAGTCAAAATGTAGGGTCAAATATTCTACCCCAGCTCCTTTTACAACGATTTTCTTGAAACCTCTGGTCGTCGAAAGGATATGATATGAAACCAGCAAAATAATTGTACAAACAACGTTGTTCAGAAGAGTTTTAAATTGTGATGCAGATACATACCAATTCCCTCTCTTCATATGGTGAAAGCAGTAAAATATCTACGAACTAAATGGTGCAAATTTTGTCCAAAATAGCCTTATGGTTTCTAGTTTAGCTCAGAAAAGGTTGTCATATCTAGAATCCCAAATTTTGGGGTGCCTTCAGCATCTTTAGTATCTCTTATGTTCCGTGCACTATACGGTATTGTAGACTCATTCTTTATTAGCAGAAATATCTCTTGGAAACAAGCAAACGATCGTGTAGGCCCCGTTATGGCTTCCCACCGTGTAAGAGGAGCAAGCAAGTTTTGCATGTGTTGCATTCCAGACAAGTGTGATGTACGAAACATCAATACTCATATCAGATATACATGCACATGCAAAGCCAAGTAAAATTCATTAAAGTGAATGGGTGCACTTTCACTGGAAACAAGACAATCTTTTACATATATGCCTTCTTGCAAATAAGGGATTAAATCTTAAAGGCCCCATTGCTCTATCGGCATGAAATATTTTATCGTTAGGTATCGCTGCAAGCTTCTCACAACAGTTTTGCCATTGATTATTATCGTGATTTGTCGGCTTTGAAAACAAAATATCGGCTTGAGTTTCTCATAAAATAGATTAAAAAAAATAACAAGGTCATTTTAGTTGCCAACTAAAATGACGCTACTTTCGATTTAACTGTCAAGCTTTCTTACATGGTAAAAACACAAGGTACAGGAGATAAAAATACAACGTACAGGCGTTTAACAGGTGATTAAAATGCACTGACAAATAAGTAAGGCAAGTGTCCCATTGATTGTGCCGCTGTTGTATTATTTCATCGCTTAACGGGGAACCAGAGACAACCCGTATTTTATGTAGAGACGTCATTTTTCAGAATATCTTTTGTTCCGTTTTTTTGCCAGTTATATTATACAAAAAAGCACATCAACTGACATATTATCATCAATTCTGAAGGCTGTACAGGTTTTATAACGATTAGTATTTCGACGATTTTTACTACTGGTAGGACTATGGAGACTTTAAAAGAAAGACTTGCTTAAAAATTTTTATCAGTCCATTCAATGACTTTTCAGATCTATAAGAATATGTTGTCCGTGGTATAATTCGATAATGTATACAGGTACATCGGTGTACTTTTTGTAGACATTCGATGGGATATAGGACAGTATAGTATAAAGATTATAATAATTAATAAACCAGATGCCACAGTCACTAATAACATTATGATACCAGTGATAAAAAAGAACAAAATATTTTAGTTTAACGGCATTTCCATATGAAGACAAATGAAAGTCGTACTTAGGCAGTGAGTATTATTACAGCCCTTGAACAAATAATAATGGATGCGGTTATAATTGCATTAGGAATATTTTCTGTGCTTGTTCCAAGCTTGGGACGAAATGTCACGGTCCCCACAGACATTGGAACAATAGTTGGGACAACTGCTAATGTTTCCTTTGCCGGAATTCCGCTCGATGTCACCAGATTTCTTGGAATACCGTTTGCAGAACCTCCAGTTGGTCAACGCCGTTTTCAAAAACCAGATAGAAAAGCAGCATTTACAGAAATATTTTACGCAGATACCATGTCGCCAATGTGTTTCCAGCACCTGGATTATTATAACAACTTAGCACATACAAACATAACACCAGACCAGGTCAATGAAAGTGAGGATTGCCTATATCTAAATATATATCTTCCAGGAAGAGGCGATATTGACGAAACAAACAAGCGTAACGTCATGATTTGGATTTATGGAGGCGGATTTCAGTTTGGAGCTCAAAACTTTTACAGCGCCTTATCTTTTGTTGGTTTAAATGATGTCATTCTTGTAACACTTAATTACAGAGTATCTGTGTTTGGCTTCTTAAGTTCAGGTGATAACAGTATGCCAGGGAATTATGGACTGTGGGATCAACATATGGCAATAAAATGGGTTCATGACCATATTGAACACTTTGGTGGAGACACGAAGAATATAACAATATTTGGAGAATCGGCAGGTGCAGCAAGTGTGATTTACCAAGCATTGCATGTCGGCAACAATGGATTATTTCAACGCGTAATAGCCGAAAGCGGCACAGCTGACTTTCAGATTGGCTCTGCAGACGGTTTAAATAGCACGTTTTCTACTTATGCTAATAAGTTTGGATGCCAAAAGTCAAACCCTTCATGGACAGCCACTTGTCTTAGAAACGTATCGTATCAAGACTTCATAAGACTCACGAAATACAATGACACTTTCTATCCTGTGTTTGACAGAGACTTTATTAATGAAAATCCAGCGGACATAATGTCGGGTAGAACCAATACAAGTCTGGCTATTTTAAAAGCATTGGGTAAGCTGGATTTGATTCTTGGTGTAAATTCTGCTGAGGGGGCTGCTAATATTGACCTCGTGGAAGGCGCGATACGTTCTAAAGGTAAAGATCCTTCACAGGGGTACACACTTGACATGTTTCAAAACATTATAGTCCCTACTATGCTATTGAGCGAGAAATTACCACCCACCGATTTAATCATTCAAGCAATCGTCAATCAGTATATAAACTGGTCTTCTCCGAAAGACGAACACGAAATAAGACTTAAAGCTGTTGATTTCATGTCTGACGTCATGTTTAATGCTGATGTGCTTAGGACAGCTAATGCTCACTCCAGTGTAAATGAGACTGGCCGAATGTACTTCTACGTTTATGATCATAAGTTCAGCATTTTACCAGACAGATGGTATCCTGGTGCAAACCATGCTGAAGAAGTTGCCTTTGTGTTGGGCTTTCCTGAGAACTATAATGGTACTGTCTATGATCCTGCAGCTCAGTTGGTACCGTCAGAAATCCTGCTTTCGAAACAGATGATGGAATATTGGACCAACTTTGCCAAGACAGGGTATGTTTTTTCCTGTTTCTTCTCATTGATGCAGTTCTTATCGCCTGCAAATTAAGTTACTCGCACTCCGCGCTCGTGATATGATCCACTTTACAACAGACCACCAAAGAGTGAATAATTTCTAAACAATTCACTGCTAGTGCTGATCTTTTTCTTAAATGAAATAAGATGTTGGGTATACTTTCAAGTTATGCAACTCTGTTCTTTATTTTTACGGGAGTCAAACTGAAAGGAAGATATAAACACCCTATTATTTTGTTTGTTTGCTTTTGTTTTACAATTTAGAGCAGAAACCTATTGAAGAGCGTTGTGTCCAAAGCAAACATTTAATTTGGTAAATTGGACCACAGGTACAAAGAAAACTGTTAATGGTTATTAATGGCGATGTATTAGATCAGTTTGAAATCTTAAAGATATCATTGTGCCTCAGGAGTTTGTGTTCTTCTTTACAGAAATCCGAACAAGAGCAACAAGGGAATATCTCCACTCATTACATGGCCGGAATACACCGGTGAAGCACAGCAATACATTAGATTTGAAGCTAATGTCACTCAACAGTCGATAACAAATCATTACGCAGCACCACGCATCCACTTCTGGAATAATCTAGTCCCATTGCTCAAAGACAACTGCAACCAAAGGTGTAAACCTTGCCAAGATAAACTTATGACACAGCCTGTGTTAGTTGGATAATGTGTTGCATGTAGCTGGCTGAACCAGATGAATTGTGTTAAGAGGATGAACTTATCGTCGTGTATCTCTCGTGCAACAGGAACGCCGTTTTTCGTTTGAAATGTCACTCGAAATGGTTGCAAAACAGAACCTGCCTATTAAAATTGGCAGAATCACGTTAACTTTTTGCTAAGGATGTTCTGATACTTTCTACCTGTTCGGAACAAAGATGACGTGAAAACACGTAAACAGAAAGAAAAAGGCACATGTCTGTAAGATCAGTTCCGTCAACTTTTTGTAAACTTACACGCTTTTGCATCAAATTTAGTAAGATATATTTTGCTTGAAATAATGACTATAGCATTATCATGCTTTAGCTCATTGGAAGTTTGGCCTCATGGAAAAGTTTCATGAAGCTCATTGTATTACGCTTTGAAACTACAGTCTTAATTATTGCTGTTTTAATAGTTTTCTTATGCAGGCAGTAGACGTGGTCGATAAGGTACAGGAACTCGGTTGTGGTGGATAAGGTGGTGGTATTGAATCCGGCTTGGACCAGCCGGCGACTTGAAAACTCTCTGTATCAGTTCAGTAGAAAATGGGTACCATTTTTGAATCAGGGAAGGATAAGGCAGCGAAACGATAGAGATTGGCTCTATCTTATATATGAGCCGCGACACGAGAAAACCAACAATGTGGTTGTGCGCCTAACACAGACTCAGACCAGCCTGGGATTCCGCCAAGTCTGCACAGACTCTTCGCTAAGCGCTTAAAGGGTAGCCATGAGTCTTAGCTACCTCCATGCGAACTGCGAAGACTCTGATCAGACTGGGCGGATGCCCAGGCTGATCTGAGTCTGCGCTGGACGCACAACCACATTGTTTGTTTTCTCGTGTCGCGGCTCATATGCTATGCCGAGAAACAATGGGCCTCTAACTCCACTGCCCCTACAGACACTTAGCTGTTGGACACGTTAACTTTGCAATTACTACTTAACTACTGTACAATGACCGTGTGTTTCTTATGTTTGTCAATATCGGTTATAACGTGACAAAAACTGTCTCTCGGTTAGGCAGCTCATACCGCTTTTCTTCTGTATTAAGACATAATTATGGAAAAGATTAGTGCAAATAATTTGCAAAACATTTCAGTTATTCTCAAAAGACGCTCTACTAAAGGTGTATATTCAATATTTTGTTTGCTTCCAAAAAATATCAGATATCTAATTAAAATGTGAATGTTTTCGTATATGGAAAGATGCCGTGTGCTATAAGTCACTCTATATTCGTCTCCCTATGATTCAGAAGACGTCTATCAGGTTACTATGTTTGAATTTGTTTGTTGGTTGTTTTTATGCAGTAACGTTTTTTTTTGAGACTATTTCAGACAATAACGAGCCGTCTTCCAAAGACGGGGAGAAAGAAAATAGATATGAAATGTCCAATCAACCACCACCTGTGCCTACTGCAAGCACAGCAAACCCTTGTCCTACTCCCATCAAAATTAGTAGGACGCCCCGGCTCCATCTCAGCACCATCGCCTGACTACAACCAGCCCATACTTAGGGTGAAAATTAAACAATTGTAAAATCGATGTTCACACCAATCCTCCAAAGTAAAAAGATAGGACAATGACTAGGAACTAATACTGTCAAATCCGCCGATATGCTGCTCTTGTATTCTAAAAGAAACGAAGTATTACTGTAATAATTATTCTGGTTATATCAAACACTGATATCTCATTTTACCCACTTATATAAAAGAATATATAAATCATGTTGAGCATATTTCCTATTTTTCCTTGCTCCTTTACAACTCATGTTACATGTATCTCGAATTACTAAAATCTAAAAATATATTTTCTTGAACCAGGAATTAACTGTCACTTTGAAATACCAGTATTTTGAATTTTGCTTCGACTCTAAGGTGCCGAGAGCTACCTGTATATACATAAAATGACAGCAGGTCACGCAAACATTAATGAACAGCTTTTTCACAGAGTTTCCCAGGCTTTTTCCCGACTCTGTCCCCGCTGTCGGGTTTTCCTGTTGACTCTTGCAAGATAGTTCGTTTTTCTTATACTTAAAAAGATAAAAGTTTCCCATCGACTAGTGGTCGTAGGAGCAACAGGAACTAGGGACCCACTGTATTTTGGTAAGGCATACGAATGGCGGTGCCCATTCTTCTCCTTTTAGTGCCTTAGCCTGCCTTGATTCGAAAAGGTGTCCTTTTACTGCTGGATAAACAGAGACAGATTTCCATTCGGCAGCTGGCCTTAAGTAGATTGGAACTTGTGTCATTCTGCACCAATTTCAAGTCGCTCTAACGCTCTAACCCTCGACTGCGACGCATTTTTTTTTCAATTTCCTTTGTAACTCACCACTGGGGGTTTCATACTACGTCATGTGCCAGTTTCTTTTGTAACTCACTATAGGGGTTTCATACTACGCCATGTGCCAGTTTCTTTAAATTTGTAACTCACTATAGGGGTTTCATACTACATCATGTGCCAGTTTCTTTTGTAACTCACTATAGGGGTTTCATACTACGTCATGTGCCAGTTTATTTTGTAACTCAATATAGGGGTTTCATACTACGTCATGTGCCAGTTTCTTTTGTAACTCATAATAGGGGTCATGTACCAGTTTCTTTTGTAACTCACTATAGGGACATACTACGTCATGTGCCACATGTGCCAGTTTCGTTTGTAAATCGGGAAAGGGGGAGGATGGTTCGTACTACGTCATGTACCAGTGTCTTTTGTAACTAACTAAAGGGGTATCATACTACGTCATATACCAGTTTTTTTTGTAACTCACAATATACAGTCAGGTACATAACCTTTAAAAGTTAAAAAATATATAACTTGAAGCAGTTATAATTTTTTGTGACGATAGCAAAAGTAACCTGTTTAAGTTAAAGTGTTTTTTTTTCACCTTTATATTCTGGAGTTACAGCAATTTTTATGGACAGTTGGGTAATTTTCCCTGAAAGATCTCTTACATAACTTTATGATTAAGCAATAAAATTCTGTACGCATCGTCTAGAAATTGGTACGCAAGGCCCTTGAAGATCAGGAAATTAGCTACTTTTTAACTTACAACAGTTATTTATTTGGAGATTGCAAATCTGACCTTGGCCTAAATAATTTCAGACATAACCTAAATAAGTTATTTTCTACAGCCGCACTTTGAAATTAGTGGTAAATAGGATAATTTTTAACTGCTTCAAGTTAAATTTTTATTAACTTTTAAAGGTTATGTACCTGACTGCTATAGGGGGGTTCATAATACGTCATGTACCAGTACTTCAAATAAGGATTGATTTTGAGGATAATTCTTAGATATTTTTTTCTTATTTAGCAACAAAAAAAAAACATATGTTGTGCCCGCGTCACTTCCAGGTCTCTTCTGTCAACGAAAATGCTCTTTCAAAATGGAGTAAATCTTTCAATTCACTTTAACACTATGTTCGTGTCGTCTTAGTATGGCTTACAGGATTTTATGAAATTATTGAGCATTTTCTTTTGGTGATATCTATATTTGAAGTTCTTGCAAACAAGAATGAAATGAGCTGCGACACCTCAAAACCAACAAATGTTGGTTTAGTGCGCCCAGAGAATACCCAGATCAGCCTAAACAGCCGCCCAGTCTGATCAAAATCTTTGCTAACTCCATGGAGCTAGCTTAGACCCTTAGCTACATTTTAAGCGCACAGCTGAGGGCCCAGTCTGGTTTGCGTCTTTGCTCTTTGCTGGCGCACATGCCACTTTTGTAGGTTTTGTCAATCCGCGGCTCATTTATACTCATGCATGTTCCTTACTAGTATGTTGAAATTGTATGAACACAGATAAGAGTAATTCTGTAATTGAAATGCAAGTACCTTTGGCAATAAAAATGTAACTGCCATCTCAGATGTTCATGTTGTGAAAATTATATGGAAGTTATCTACAATGTTTGAGACACACTGTTTTGTCTGAAGTTGACCAGCAGACTAAACAACAACGTCTTATCTTCACATAAATCATATAGAAAAGATAAGCAAAAACAAACAGAATTTCAAGAAATGCACCAAGACAACGACATGCTGTTAGCAACGTGCCTAATGCTTTTTAGACTGGAAATCAGTTATCGGGATAAATGCAAACAGTGTAGACACAGTTCACACGCCGCGTTCTCTGAAAAAGGTCTGCACATTTTGTTTACAGGAAAATCTATGCAAAATACGATATAAGTAAAAATATTTGTCAGAAATCCCTAAAACTAGAATTGCTCATCCAAATGGTAATGATGGACAAGTACACGTCACCAATATTTCATAAAAAAATAAAATAAAAAAAAAACAAGTATGAAAATTCTAAGGAACTGACACAATTCTATCCCAGATCCCACCCAAGACACCATTTGGGAAAAGGACAGCACACATTAGTCATCACCAAGCAATCACTTGCGGCAGCCATGTGAACACCATTTCCCATTTAGGTGGTCACCGGGATAGCCTTAACATCACAAACAATATATCAATTACTGACATAGCAACAAACTGCATATAAAAGAACAACACAGAAGAACCAAAAACAGAACTGCCGCTTTGGGATCAGAAATAAATCTAGAAATGTTTTTCAGAGAAAAACTGATGATCCCCCACCAGCCATTTCCCATCCCCTCTAATAAATAAAAAGCCTGAGCAAGTAAAATGTCTAGGCAAGTCTGGAGAAAATCCAGCCACTTGTTCTAAAGATATCCTACATAGATGACTATGACCATGAAAATGAGTTCAAGGTCACCAAAATTAAATCAGCTTTTAAACTTGTCCCAATGATGTATTCATGTCAGTTTGGTGAAATTCCATTCGTTGGTTCAGGAGATGTAGTGGGTACAACAAATTGTCATCAAAATCCTCCAGCGACCTTGAAAATAAGTTCAAGGTCACCAAAATATAACCAACTCTTACACTTGTCCCAATGATGTATCCATGAAAGTTTGGTGAAATTTCAACCATTGGTTCAATAGATATCATGGGAACAAGATATTGTCATCTAAGTCCTACGGTGACATTGAAAATGAGGTCAAGGTCACCAAAACATGTCTTACTAAGACCGGTCAGTTCAATGACGACGAAATATCTTTATATAAATTTTTGATACAAAACCCCGCAACACATCTCTGAAAGGCTTTATCCTAAATATATAAATAAAAGGATTTAGCGCACTATTTAACAAAGCCAAAGCCATTATTAGAAGCTTCACCTTTTGACTTATTAACTTAAATCCAGCAATAAAGATTTCAACAGCTGCTAGGAATGTAAATGGACTCATAAAAACTTTCAAACACAAAAGTATGAGACCTACGGTGATGAGTACATCCTTTTGAGCAATTGTTCCAAAGTGTTTCTGACGTCTCATTGCAGCACCGTTTTGAACAGCAATCTTGGTTAATTTACTGACATGGCCATGATTTTTACTACTGCCGGGGACAGTCAACGCCGAAATGGCATTGTTTCTGTCTCCATCGTTTCTGGGATCATTACAGTTCCGATTCCCATTAGGAGGATCAGCACCTAAACGGGCCATTTTCACATTCCGCGCTTTTTCAACTTTCTCTGTTGTATGTTCATGACTACCAGATGCTGTCGTGAGTTGCTCTGGTCCCACTCTTGTAATGTTTACACGCTTCCATTGTCTTAGAAGAAACACAAACATATAAATATAAACCACATTCAACGTACATGCCACTGTGTTGATTTTTTCGTGTCGCCGCTCATTTTGTTATGCGTTGTGTTTTTACTGTATAAGTCGTTGTTAAATTACGTTTTGTGTTGGTGCCGTTAATAGTCAGTAATTACTATAAAGTAAAACACCATATTAAAAGTAAAAAGTATGCAAAGACCAGGAACTGAAACAATCAAAATCCAAATCCAGCCCTCAAACCATAGTTGGAAACAACTAAGATTACAAATAATCAAGATACAGAGAACATATGGCCAACCGAGTGAGCCTAATAAACGTCTCTGCTCTAATAATCGCCCACTGCCTATTTTTCGAAAATAATGTCAGTTACTCGTGAGAATCGCCCTATTAGACCTTGAGCTGACCATAGCCCCCCAGGGGGAATTTTGGACACTATGATTTTCTGAAACTACATTATATACCAAACAAAATGACACATGTTAGCCCTCTGTACGTTGGGGCATTAACGTGTAACGTCAACGTTACTTACACTACCCCAATTTACATATTCACGTTATAATAGAAAAATACACATTGGTATACACATGTTAGTATTGGCCCTAAATAATGTTGGGTTTTGTCTGTTAGTACATAAATCGCTGTTTCAAGGTAAATGACATTGTCAACAATAAGTTGACTAACCCGTATAACGTAGTTTACGTTGTATTTGACGTTTTTCCCCTTCAGAAATACATGTAATATAAGAAGAAAATTGTAAGAATGAAGTGAAGAGAAAAGTAATTGTCATATATATGACTGTTTCAATAGTCTAGTATAAAAAAACATAAAAAGTAAAGTCTTACAAAACTCATCAGCAGTCACGATAAATATGTAACGTATATAACCATAACAAAAATTCAGGAAAAAAAAAAACAACCAGACTAAATCTCTGAATTGGTGGACTGAAGTTTATACGTGCTCCATCAATCTTCTTTGATTCATGTACAGCTTAGATAAGTTAGGCAGCACTTAGCAGTGGATATATTAAATGTGGACAAAAACTAATTTTTGAAGAATTTAACCTACAAAATGACGAGAAAAGCTAAGAAAGCAAACATCAGCTGCATTTCATTTTTAATATTATCTATAATATGTCTTAAGTAGACACTGTTGTATATGTAAATATGAAGAAACGCCAATTTTATATGTCCTCAAACTATAAAAAAATCATTGGATAGTGTATATTTAAAAATCAATCTAACAGTAATGTTACGTTACATAATTGTAATATGTCGGGGGATAAGATTTGTGAGTCATCTGTGATCAAAAATTTAGTTCCCGGGCAATATGAATTATTCATTGCTGTAGTATTAGCTTACCACAGGCAGTCAGAGGGCAATTTAGCTCTTTGAAATACACAAAAACTCAGCAAGACGCACATAGATTGTTATAGCTGAAGCATTTCGACCTTGCCTTCAATTCAGTTTCACTTAAAAGTGACTTCATAAAGACGATTTTTTTTAATTTTATGCATAGAATTAAATAAGTAAGAGTTGATATATGCTGCAACTGATTAATATTTAGGTTCTCGTCATGATGGGGATAAAACCAATTTCGCTACCTGTGCTTTGTTGGCTGAGCAATTCAATTACCCTACATACAAATATGCAACTGTGACTGCCAGCCGAGGCAATCAAAAGCAGTACCAACTCTCCCAACAGGGATAAACACCATTTTTCTATGCTGTCAGTCAAATCGTCAGCCACGAGCCTCTTTGCACAGGATTTGCTTTACATAGATTAGCAAATATGTGTGGCTCCCGTGATCATAACTTACATATTAATTTGTGATCTACGTGATCTGTTTATGCAGCTCCCGGCCATCAAATACATTACAAACTATTAACAATGTAAAATTTTAAGGCTGATAGAAAATGACATACTTAATACCGCATACCTCATTCTGTCATCAGCTTGTTCAGGAGTTCTTTTTTTCATTATCATTATGTTGTTACAAATACTTAACTGGTCAGGTAATTTTGCAAACCCAATGGTTTTATTCCCACTTGTGTTTACTATCACGGACTAAAGGTGTTACGAAATACAAATTTCATTCAGACAATTTTTCAATATGTAAACAACTAAAGTTGTTGTTTGAATATTGACAAAATGCTGTATTCCCTAACATATTTGACAAATTTGGACAAAGATGATAAGATAAGCAGTAAAATGTCATAAATAAGCAGTTTTCAACCATATTTATTGCTAAAAAGTAAACAATATGGTAATACAAGGTCACAGAGATCAAATGCAGTAAGTTATATAGGTTAACCCTTCCTTAGCATGTATAGGTATGCACTATTTCTATTATTGTTTGATTATTTGTTCTTTAGAAATACTGTTTTGCTAGTGTAGGATATCGGAAATGAAGAATCCATAAACTTGCAATGAATACGTTGTATACGTTACTTGTTCGGCCTTTCTTTTCTTTTTTTGTGTCTCAATATTATGCTGCAAAGCATAACTACAGTGTAGGCGAATACATTCTGAAGGAAAACAACTAAGATTTGCTCATAGGTATCTGAACAGCCAGGACTAACATTAATATATTCTGTCATTTTCATTTGCCATTTCATTATGTGTGCAGAGCTACTGGAACACTGTCCCTGAAACATTTTTGTCCAACTAAACGTATTTTTATGTTCTTTGGTGAATAGATGCTTTAATAGATGGTTAAATGTAGTTAGATTCTTTAAGAGATTATCGACAGTATTTAGACTTCAAAAAAAAAAGAAACAAAAAGCATAGAAATATAGATCATCTTAAACATAGCATTTATAGATTGCTACAGTATGCTAGTAAACTGCCAGTGTCTCTTTTCTGTATTAAATGTTTCTGATACTATTCTCCCAAACTCCTGGTTGACACATTATTGTTGAATACATAATTAAGCTAAATAAAGCAATGTATTGACACTACCATTAATTATTTTCAAAAGTTTGTTTCTTAACTGTAACTCAGCAATGGTGTTTCCCTTGGTAACGTAAAATATACGATAGTCGTACAAAAGTAAGAATACGCTGCCAGCAAATATCTACATTAGCTTTGATGCAGAACTGTATTTGGCTTAAGTGTTTAAACTTCAGGTTTACTGTTCTGCTTTATAGTTTTTTCAGTGTGCATGTAAAAACTATACCAAATCCTTTCAGTAAACAAGGTGGTACTACATGTGCATTGTTAATTACTGATTATTTTATAATTCGATACTAAACACGTCCAAAGCGCTTAGCTTTTAATGTTATCATATTGATTGTATATCATTTTATTCGAGCCCTAAATGCGAAATCTATGCTGGCTTTGCTGCGGCTTTATCTTTTTTATCTTTTCTGATGTGGTATTTATTTTTATTTTTTTTAAGTTGTATAAAACAAAATTTCACGTACGTTATTGTCTTTAGAACTCAAATGTACAAATTGTAAAAGAAACAAACTGGGCAACGCCATTATGAAATACTTTTATTTTGATATAATAACAAAGTTGCCAGCAAAAAACCCGTTTTACGAGTGCAGAATATATCAATGCCCTTAACATTACAATTTGTAGTATACTGTGTTTAATTACGTATAAAACACACCTCATGAATCCCTAAGAGTAATAACTGAGAGAGGTGTTGCTAGGTCCAAGTACACAGTATATCATAAGAACAACCAGACTAATATATGTTATTGTTTTTTTTTATGTGACAGTGGAAAAACCCTGATTTAAGGTACTATAATTTTAAATGTTAATGTTATTTACGTTACTTCTAGTAATGACTTAACATAGAAAATAAACCAGAATGCATTTTTTCTTTTATATTTAAAGATTCTTTCATGAAGAAACTGCTACCAACGAAAATAAAATGATTCTATCATCACATTATGTGAGTTTAACAAAAATAGCCCTCGGTAACGTATATAATCGATCATTATGGCCGACTAAAATGCGTTCAAAGTATTGTGGAACTGTTCCTTGCTGTTTAGATAGGCTGGCATATTCAATATTACCTTTTCCTGTTGGTTTTTAATTCATACAGTGTAGTTCAAACACTTGAATTATACAGAAAGTGATAATTGTAATATGGAACATTTATAAGTTGGTACTGTGTTAAACATCCTATTTCTCCCAAAGTATACAAGATAGGATAATACTTTTTGCAGATCTGAAAAGATCAATAAATTGTCTTAAATACAGTAACAAAAATATGGTCTAATAATAAAGGAGTAACTTACAAAAAGAAAGTATTTTGGATAGAAATAGCAATTTTAATGGAGTGTAAAGACAAATGTCACGTATATGACACCATGTGGGCTAAAGTGACCTGTCAAACATCATAACTTTTAGCTACTGGATTGTTCTATTAGATTCCACTATATCTTTAAACATAGGAAAATGATTTCTATTTTTTTATAATTTTTGATTATTTTTTTTTCTGTTTATTTTTTTAATGGGTAACGTTTGTAACAGGCTGTTACAGCTTAACGCCCCACTCGCCAGAGGGGTAACATGCTGCAAAATACTTCTAAGATGCTGGGCTTTAAGAAATGTATGGTCTACCAAATTCCCCCTGGGGGGGGGGGGGGAGGTAAACCATTTCTGGCTCACGGCCTATATCCCGGGCAGAATTAACTATGATCATAGTTTATTTGAGCCGCAACACGAGAAAATAAACAAAGTGGTTTTGTGCCCAGTGCAGACTCAGATAAGCCGGGGCTTCCGCCCAGTCTAATCAGAGTCTTCGCTGTCCGCATCGAGGTAGCTTAGAAGTTTAGCTACACTTTCAGATCACAGCAAAGACTCTGATCAGACTTGGCGGATGTCCAGGCTGATCTGAGTCTGTGCTGGGCGCACAACCACTTTGTTGGTTTTCTCGTGTCGCGGCTCAATTATATTTACAAAACAAGGGAAGTCATTCATGAATTCCTTATTGCTTCTCTGGTGGAAGTAGTCCTTCCAAATAGGATCTACTCTTCAAGATAGGTTTGATCCTAAAGGAGCAAATTATTTTTTATAGAGGATCTTACATGAGTGATCCTGTATTGTTGAATTTATTAAACGAGTTGTAGAAAAAGCTAAGATGCGAGGCTATACCAAGCATCTTATCAGTTTTTCCCAACGAGTTTAATAAATCTTAGCTCGTTGGGAAAAACCGATAAGATGCTCGGCATAGCCTCGCATCTTATCTTTTCCCCAACTCGTTTAATAAATTCAATAATACAGGAGCACGAATGCAAGATTCTATTTATCCTATGACACTAAAATCGCATTTTATTAACAAATTTTGCACCAAAACGTCACGATTTCGCCATTAGAAACGCGACGTTTTTATGGACGTCAACGCATAGATGTTACGACGTAATTTGCATATTTAATCCACTAGTTGATTATAGTTTTTAATGCATTGCTTTATTACACTTTCAGATGCGACGTCATATGATAACTAAAAGTTCACTCCTGTTGTTAAAGTAGGAAAAAAAGAAAATAATTGAATTACTCTGCCTAAAAGTATTTACTAATCTTAAGGCTTTGAATAAGCACACCCTCCGCCTTATTTATTGATTAAAAAAACAACGCCGCTGGCAGGTATAATGGAAATCATAAGGTAAAATGAGCAGAAACTATGCTTCTAACTGGTGAAGAGATTCCATATTTGCTTTTCTGGGGCATAAGACCCTTTCTAAATGGTTGCTATTCTGTGAATGGAACGATTTTTTGTACGGAGCGATTTCATTCCTGTAAGAGCTGACCTGCAAAACTGTAAAACAATTATATTTCGCAATTACGCAATTTTGGCGATGTTGGCGGATAAGGTGAAAATCGCCAAATTACAGTGTAGCCAATCAATTTAAACTGAGGATCGTGGAAAATAAAACAACCATTGGGCATAAAATTCTAAGTAACACAGTATCCGATCTCACTGTGCCCGTCAACGGATATTTCTGGCTACAAATATACGGTTTTGAGGTTTTTTTTCGCATATATTGCGTAATTTATAGTTATTCAGCATCGGCAATTCTGAAGAGGGAAGTTGCATGTAAAGCTTTCTTCAATTTATTATTTTATAGCCCTACATAACGATAAACTTATTGCCTGGTTAGGATATTGATTCTGCACAGCTAAAAAATGCAAGATGAACATTTGAGCCGCGACACAACAAAACCAACAGTGTGGTTGTGCGCCCAGTGAATACTTAAATCAACCTAAGCAGCCGCCCAGCTCGGTCAGACTCTTCGTTAAGTGTTCAAAGTGTAGTTAAGGGTCTAAGGTACCTCCATGTGGACAGCGAAGACTCTGATCAGACTGGGCGGATGCCCAGGCTGATCTGAGTCTGCGCTGGGCGCACAACCACATTGTTGGTTTTATCGTGTCGCGGCTTATTTGTTGAGTAAAATCAGGTTATGATCCTTTATAGAATCTAGAAACCGTAGACAGTTCTTTTAAAAAATTTAGCATTTTGTCTAAAAAAAAGATGCTTAAAATGGCTCTAAAATCATGTCTAAGGTAAATGTAAATACTGACAACTAGCCCAGATTGCATATTCTAGGATATATGAGCCGCGACACGAGAAAACAAACAAAGTGGTTGTGCGACCAGCGCAGACTCAGATCAGCCTGGGCATACGCCCAGTCTGATCAGGATCTTCGTTCTCAGCATGAAGGTATCTTAGACCCTTAGCTACCCTTTAAGCGCTTAAGGAAGACTCTGATCAGACTGAGCAAATGCCCAGGCTGATCTGAGTCTGCGCTGGGCGCACAACCACATTGTTGGTTTTCTCGTGTCGCGGCTCATATGCTGAAGGTGTACCTCTAACATCATATGAGATTTGTTTTCATTGTTGTGATTATAAAATGTATATATCAACGAAGACCCAAAGAAATGTGTTGTTCCTTCTTAGTTTGTTTCATTATAGTTAGTGTTTTCATTATTTATTATTTTATTTATTATAGTTAGTGTTTTCATTATTTATTATTTATTATTTTATTTATTATAGTTATTTTATTATTAAAGTTAGTGTTTTCATTATTTATTATTTTATATTTAGTGTTTTTATTATTATAGTTAGTGTTTTCATTATTCATTATTTATCATTTTATTTATTTTAAATGACATTTGTTAACGAGCCTTAGAACTATCTTTTAGAGGTATATTGAATCAACGTCTTTCTTCAGCTTATTTTTAAGTAATTTCTAAAAATCAAGAATATCAGGTAGGCATCAGTCCGTTGTCCGTCGTCAACATTTTCAAACATCACCTCTGATGCCACCGGGCCGATGGAAGCGAAACTGTGTATCGAGTCTCTATGAGTCGGGAGAACAAAATTTGATCACGGGATCTTGGTCATATGATCAACGTGGCCGTGATCCATATTTATTTGAAAAGGCTTCTAACGTTTTTTTATCAGAACGTAAAAAAACACTTGGACTCATCATAATTTATTCAAATGATAATATTTAGGCACGTTATGCGAAATAAAGCTACAGACCGACTTCAAACTTTTAAAAGTTGATTTGATATTGTTAGACAATTGTGTCTTCAGACAAGTGTACAACTGTATGTAAACTGTACTAAAAACATAAGATACACATGCTTATTCCTGGCCGATTCGGTTGAACGATTTCAAATTCGTGATACTAACATAATCAGTTATAAAAGAATATACATGTTGTGAAATTTTGGTGGCCATTGTTGCATTCGTTTTTGAGATATTCAAAAATATAGGGTGGAAGTTTTTAACTCCTTTCAGTATATTACAGATAAGAAGGGGTGACAGGGATAATTTGGGTATACTTTCCTGTAATTCTTCATAAAACATACCTTGTGACATGCAGACGGTTCTAATGCGAACCACAGCATATATGTTCATTGAGAAATACGAAAATGTCCTTAGAACCTCTCTGATAACTCTCTTTAAAATTGGGTGGACAAGAAGGGAGGTAAATTGTTGCATCTCAGAGTGTTTTGCCTTGGAGATGTGTATTCATACACGGAACTTTCATTAGTTATGACAGATGGGTACACTTTCAGGGAAAGCATTTCTAGCTTCTTAAGCTTGCCTGGGCTAAGTCCAGGAAGAGTTATTGCTCTACCTTCGACGTCGGAGTCGGCGTCCACGTTGCTTTTAAGTATTTTTAGAGCTCATATTTTCCAAACCATATGATGGATTTAGTTCTTTAAATTTGTTGGTATGATGATAGATATAGGTCCAGTATTTCTTTCAGTAATACCTCCGTCCACGCTCATGATCTTAGGGTCAAGGTCACGGACTTAAAAATTTTACATTAAAGTTTTACGTTCAAGTTTTTGCAAAGCCTATATTTTTCCAAACCATATGATAGATTTAGTTCATATTTGGTAAGATGATAGATATAGGACCAAAGTTTCTTCCAGCAATACCCCACCTAGCCCATTATCTTAAAATCAATGTCATAGACTTGGAACTTTTACAATATACTTTTACGTTAAAGTTTTTAAAAGCTCATATTTTCGAACCCATACGATGGATTTGGTTTATATTCGGTATAATAATAGATATGGGTTCAGATTTGTTTTCAGTAATACCTCCGCCCAAGCCCATGATCTTTAGGTTAAGGTCACGGCTTAGAATTTTTACATTAAAGTTTTACGTTACATTAGAAGTTATGTTAACTTGATGTATACATACCTCATGCATATACCTATTCTACGACTTAACTCATTATTGCCTAGCGTCCCCAAAAAGGGACGTTGGCAAACAGTGCAGACCCAAATCAGAGAACTGATCAGGGCCTACACTGTTTCCATGAAAAAGATATTTCTGACACAGCAGGAATGGATGTGTATGTGTGTGGGGGACTTCAGTTAACGCCCCGATCCGAAGACGGCACACGTTTTAATGGCATTCTTGCAAATGACAATAATAAAGCGTGTTCAAACGCCGAAATTCCGAAGACGTTACCCGAGTTTGAACTCGGTACCTTTAGAATCAAAGGTAAATGCGGTCACGCTTCTTATGAGCTACAACGCTTCTTACAATGAATCAGTCACTAGTTAAGGTCAAGAATACGTAAATGGCACATACATAGATTTGTATTTTAAATTTTGCACAGGAGTGCAGTTTTACGTGTTACATCAAATTGTGCATTAAAAATGATAAGTCACTGAGTTCGTAAAAATGATAGGTCACTGAGTTCGTTTAGTCGCTAGATCAGATTGAAACACGTGGATAGTTGAGACCGTTTCCATTGACGGCAATGGGGATGCGATGAAAATATTCAGATTTTAAAAGTTAAACGTACACAGTTTGTTTTTCAACTATATGGATTTTTTCTCAGAAACTTATATTTTTGTCACAGGATCTGTCGATTAAAATGGGGTTAATAACTCCTTGACTACCGGGTTCGTTTTCCAAGTAGCGCTTGATAAGCAAGCATAGGTATGTATAAATTTACGCCAGAAGAGGAACTAAATAAGCCATTGCTTCCGTTCTAATCCTATTATGTTTATGTATTCATAACAATGTTGTTATTGCCACGAATATTTGATTTTTGAAATAAAATATGTTTAAACCAAATTTACGCCATCCGTTGACGACATTTATAAGCGACAGTGCAGTCGCTTACGGGCGACGCTATAAGATATGATAAGACCGTTATGAAAATGCGGAAATATGCCAACTTATAGGGTCTCATGATGCATGCTTTAGTGAACAAAAATGAATAAAAATTGAAAACAGATTTCTAACAGTTAGAGCGAGCAGTCGCTTTGCAGGCGCTAGCGCCTGCAAATATCAAAGCTCCAAAGGAGCTTTAAAAGAGCGGAAGCTCTAAGGTAGAAAATTGCTAATGCATATTTTTACCTTAAAATGCATTGCTTTTAATGGAATTTCTTTCGTAACGCGCCAAAACGGGAGTTATTAGACTGGTTTTAATACGAGCGTAAAAATCAACTAAACAATAAGAAATAGAGGTTGTACAGTCTTTCTGTCGCTGCGTTACGCTATGACGTCCAACGTTCGGTTTGAGAAAAAAGATGGCGTCAACGTTGACCGCTTCTGAGAGTAGATCCATGGCCAACTTTCCAATACAATACCTGGGCGGCATGATACACAATAATGCATTGATTTATATAGGAGATGACTTTTAAACAACCACTTTTTAAATAATTATAAAAAATAGAAACTCTGTGCTATCGACATAGAAAACTACATTATTTCCCGATTACGCTGATATGTTTTTCATAATTTTATATTTTTCATAATTTTCCATAAACAATTCAAAATGGTGGGCTGCAGCAACAATAAGGCAATGTAGTATTGAAAGGATAAAAAACTTCTTGAAAAAGGCTTTCATTAGCCGAAACGTTGAAAGAAGCCACGTGACCAATATGGCGGAGCAGTTTAAATTTTGATATCTCGAGGATAGTTTTGTGAATTATGTGATACTTTGGGGCTTTTTTGGAGGTTCTGACCAAATACAGACGTTTGTGAAAAACTTTCAAGTGTGATGTATTTCTGTGTTTGAAATTGGAAATTGGAGTAAATGGATATATGAAATTCTCTTTTTGCGGGTAGGCGTTTTTCGTTAACTCATTGTGACCTGAATAGTGGTGTTCATGCATTGTACTTAACATTAACGGTATATTAAGAATGGTATTGTCGTACGCCTCCCCTCGCAAAATTTTCTAAAAAGTACAGTTGATATGCAAAAGTAAAGGCATGAGTGAGCAAGAGACACCAATTGCGATTTCAAAAAAAAAGAGAGCTATCTTCACCAGAATTTTCAATAGATAAGAAAAACAAGCCCTCAGCATCAGCATCATCAGTCTCTGATATATCTGATCTAAGTGTAACTGAAGAAGTTAGTGAAATGGCGTCAGGTACAACGGAAGGACAAGAACTGTCTTCTACACCCCATATTACCATTCCTCCCTCGGAGATGTTGAAACTTTCCGAAATGTTGAAGGAGACATTCAAGGGTGAGATCGTTTCTATGATTGACTCAGTAGTGCAAGGTGTGTTGAAGGGTTTAAATGACAAAATAGTGTCGTTAGAGGAGAGAAATAAACTCTTGGAGACTGAGAATAATAGTCTACGAGTACAAATATCGAGTCTGGAGATGAAAGCAGAGCAGGCAGAACAGTATAGTCGCAGAAACAACCTAAGGATCTCAGGATGTCCGGAGACTAATGCTGAGAACACAGATGAAATCGTTTTAAAGATGGCTGCCGATATTGGGACTGATCTTCGTATAGAAGAGATTGATCGTAGCCACAGAGTCGGAAAATTCGACCCAAGCAGATCTAGACCTAGAGAAGTAATCGTTAAATTTACTTCCTACAGAGCTCGACAAAAACTTCTTAAAATGCGATCAGCTCTGAAGGATAACGGGTATGTTGGAGTATTTCTTAACGAGGATCTAACGAAGCATAGGAGTGCGGTGCTGTATGAGGCTCGGAAAGCAGTGAAGTCGGATACCGTCAAAGGGGCATGGTCTTCAGATGGCAATATTCTCATAAGGGACCATAATGACCAAATTCACCGTGTATATAGTCTGAATGACATTACATCTATTAACTTTCCGCCGAAGCCGATGGCGGTAGTCGAGTCCGCTGCAGCTAGGCGCTAGACTCTAGTCTCTAGACTTTCACTGATTTTCAGCATAATGATTGACAGTTCAAGAACGTAAAAACTGTTTGTCACAACACTAAATTTTTAACTGAAACTCACTTCTTATCTGTATTATTCTTTTGGGAACTACCTGTACTTAATTGTGGTTTAAAGCTACGGTTAAAGCTAACACTGAACAGAATATACGGTTGCGAGTCGATGCAATCTGTCGAGAGCCCTTATTGTTGATCTACATAAATATTTATTAAATTTTGGAAATTGCATAATATACAGTTGTATGTCAACAATTTGGTGTCTCGACATGGCATTGACTTGCAGCTGATCTGTGTCGTTGCTGAGCTGTTTGCATTGTCCGAATACTTGTTGTATTTTTTGCAACTACAGTTACATACGCCTCAATATTGGCCGTATCAAGTGAAATAGGGAACGACTCTGGTATACAGGCCTATCTGGGTTCTCACTGTTTATATGCAGTCTGAACTACGCTTGCATGTGACTTGCCTTTGATAATTCCTCTGTAATATGGAACACGCATTAAAGTTCTTCATTGGCTGCTCATGGGAACTGAGAAGGCTCGGACCAGACCGGGCTAATGACAGGGCTGGTCTGTGCCTTAGCTGTTCATTAGATACTTGAGGTGCTGTGTTCTTTTGCTGTTTGATGGGATGACTATGGATCCTGAGTGATGGTGCAACCATTAATTTTGGATTAAATATTTTGAGATGAACGAAGGAACTGTGAGACCATGGAGTACTCCGACCGGACCACGTCGATGCGCGGACTGGTCTGAGGCCTCCCTGTTCGCACATGATCTTCGGTGCCTGTTCATGAGCTGCGTTGGCGCTTTCACTTTGTCCAATCCTGTACGCTGCGCCGGAGTATCATTTTTAGTATCACTTATTTTTTCAACCAGCGTATACAGACATTATAAGCGGATGTGCGAGTGCATGAGTTTGCATATAAAATTGATGACTATGGTGCGTTGATCAGGCTCATCTCTAGACAGCTCTGTTTGGTCGGTGCTAATATACGATATGGTCTTGCGTCCGTGCTGTATTTTTATGATACAAAGATACCTTTCCATGATATATGATGGAAGAGTCTTATAGCTAGATGTGTAACTTAAGGTGTATGGTTACACCTACATGTTTTACCAACGATTTTGCTAATTGAAACGGCTTTTGTGACTTCTGTTTGCTTCCCTAGGCGACAGTCGACAGGATCTAAATGGAATATGTTCTCGATGGAATGGGTCTGCCCATAGTTGAGCAAGCTCTTCAGTTCTTCTTAGGGCTGAAAACAACAGTAATGCTTACTATGTGGGTGTGCTCGACCGCTTGAAGGGGTTGAGCACACTGACATATTTCCTCACTGATTATGAGGTCTGGGAAGACTCTGGTCGGACAGCAAAGACGTGCTGCCTGACCGGAGTCTTGGCAGTTCTCACCTGACATTAGGCACCTATTCAGCATGACTATTTCTAATATATGAAGAAGAAATAATGCAGCCGGTATATATATCCAAAGGAATGTTAGGGACAAGCCAATAGCAAAAGACTCAGGTCAGACGGTGTGGGTGCGATCATGCGACGACTAGTCGAGTCTTCGCTACCTGTACGTAGTTTTGAGAAACAACCCTCAAATATACTTAAAAGGTATCTTTAGAGAATATGTGGTGTGCAGATAATATTGGGACACGCAGATCAGGCTCCTCACTGGTTGTATACAGGGGCAAAAGCTCAACCCACGCCACGCAGATGCGTGGACTGATTTGAGTTTCTGCCGATCATGAATAATCTGAGGTGCCCTTTCATGTGATGTCCTTTATACATAAAACGGAAAATTTAAAATAATAATGTCGAATGATGGGTAACAATAACCAGATTTTTCAATGATCTTCCTGGGAACAAGGAGGACTCTGGTCAGTCTATGCAGAAGTGTAGGCTGGTTTGATTCTTCGCTTATCGAATATACAACGTCGTGTGCCAGTGGGGTACCCATCATTAATTAGTTTTGATTCTGATGTTTACACGCCTTGGATCATGCTGCAGTATTAGTATTTAATTGTCTATTTATTTAGCTAGATTCCACTTAGGTAAAGTTGTATTATATTGTAAAAAATTGAAATACATGTAACGTATAAATAAACACGTATAGTTTCCTGATAATGATTACGGATTAAGAAGCTCCGTGCAGTGGTGTTCATGTTTAGAGTCGAAATGACATGGGTTCTTATTATGCTTCTGACTGACCGCAACACGCATGAGGGACCGTGGAGGGAGCATATATATGTTATGGGTGAGGGTGCGGACCGGGTTGCGCGTTTATAATGTGTAATTGCAGACGCTATTTATTATACATATATGCCACGGGAGTGTCAAAAAGGAAGGTCTTATCCATCTGAGTAGCGATACAGGAGACATACACTGTTGATTCATCATTGAATCTGCGTTGATCCAGCGTTAAGACGTTGAATCAACGTTGATTCGGTGTTGATTCAACTCTGTATGGGTGTTGATTCAACTCTGTATGGTTGTTGATTCAACTCTGTGTTCCCAGTGGGGAAGCTTCCTGGCCTGGTATTTGCAGGCGTGCTAGGTACCCATGCACGTCGCTGCTGAGATGTATGTATTACCCATAGAAATTCGGTCAAATAATTATCTAGTAGATCGAAAAAAGGAAAATAGAGATGTACTCCCTAATGTAATGAACGGTAGTTTAATATTTGTCAAAGTCAAACTTTATTATTATATTTTTTCCTCATGAGCCTTTTTGTACAACTTGCTAGTTTTGTAAATAAAAACATTTGGGGCCGATTGCACAATGCTGATTTAGGGTCAACCCCGAGGTTGGACATACATTTTGTATGGACTAAACTCGGTGTTGGCTTGAACTTGCCTTGAGCAATCGGCCCTTGGCGACTAGATGAATGATTTAGGTCCTGGTGAAATCAAGCTGTCATGCTTTATGCCGTACTGTGCATGAACTATTTAGCATTAGTTTCTGTACTTTTTCACACATCACTCAGCTTGAGCAAATTCGTCTTAGCCAGCCAGCTCAGTGTGCGGGTTTGCATGTGTCGGTATGTGCATTTGACATGTGCGTGGGCATGTGACTGTATTTGTTTATCTTTCTGTTCATATGACTAAGATGACTATGTGTAGACATGCCTACGCGCGTGCGTGCATATGTATACATGTGTCTACTACTGCAGGCGCACGCACATGTCTTGGTAAAGCAAAGGTAAAAAAAAAAAAAAAAAAAAAAGACACACATGCGATTTGTAATTTTTGGAGCTGTGCTGGATGGGGATATGATTTTCTTTATGCGATTCAAGTGAAATATTGCTGTTTGTTTTAAACCTCCACAATATGTATACGTTTATGACACTGTTTCTTCTTCAATTTTTGTTTTTTTCTGTGTTTTTTCGAAAGAAGTTTTCTATAATTTTCTGTAGTGTTAGAGCAGGTCGGGGTTTACGGTTTGCGGAAAAGGTGTCTTTTCATACTCGGAATGTGCGCCGGACGATGTCTGAGTTGTTTTTGTACTTACTGTTGAAAATTTCATAAATTTAAATAAAAACGTACCAGCCGTCGTCTTGCGCACATACCGATGCCCGTCGAAGTTTGTCCTACTTTTACATTTGTCAATGGTATTTTGGTTACATTCAAACACAGTTAGTTTTTTTGCGGTAACAACGTACTTTAAGCAACAGTTTCTGTTACTCTGGACGTCTACTAAACATGGTTGTTCCAGAAATATGATAACTGGTAAGCATAGTCAATCTAATATGAAATTTACTGTATTCTCAAACGTTATCCTATTTTGTAGTGTAGCTGCTTTACTTGCTCTGCATCTTCTCTTACTGCAGTCTGGTGACATACATCCGAATCCAGGGCCTTCCTCTGTGACATCTGACACATCTGACAGCTCAGCATCGTCTATCTTGAACTCTATAAACCTATCTCGACATTTATCATTTGTGCATTACAACATCCAGAGCATTGTCCCTAAATTGGATACTCTTATTGCAGAGTTGTCCGATTTTGACATACTAGCATTTTCTGAAACATGGCTGAACCCTACTATTACTCGCGAAGAGCTTTCTTTCCTATCCTACCACACCCCTGAGCGCAAAGATCGAATAGGTGATAGTCATGGTGGTGTTATATTATACGTTAAAGACACTTTGCACTACATAAGACGCCATGACCTAGAACCTGCAGGAGTCGAATGTCTGTGGATTGAACTTAACTTAAAACACAAAAAGCTTCTTTTTGGATTGTTCTATAGACCACCAAATTCTGACGCTGCATATTTTTCATCTATCGAAGATTCAATATATCTTGCAGTGGACACCGGCACTAAAGATATCGTAATAACAGGAGATTTTAATTATAACATGCAAAACATACAAACTTCCGCGAAAATAAAGAGTCTTTGTGAGCAATTTTCTTTAGTTCAAACCATCAACGTCCCAACTCATTTTACTGAACACTCCCATTCTTTAATTGACATAATACTCACTAACAACGTAAATCATCTTATTCTAAGTGGAGTAGGAGATCCCTTTTTAAACCAGGAAATAAGGTACCACTGTCCCATATTTGGTATTTTTAACTTCAGTAAATGTAAACGTAAGTCTTACCTTCGTCATACTTGGTCATATGATCGAGGCGATTACACCCTTCTGAGGCAGAAAACTACAGAAACCAGCTGGGAAAATTTGTATGATCCTGATGTTAACAAACACGCACAGAATATATCGCACCATATTATTACTATATGTAAAGCCTGTATACCGAATAGACAAACTAGAATTAGACCTGATGAGCCAGTATGGATGAATTCTAATATCAAACGCTACATTCGTAAACGTAAAAGAGCCTATAAGAAAGCCAAGGGAAGCAACAATAATCACCTCTGGCAAAACTTCAGACATTTAAGAAATACCGTTACTGATATGATTAGAAAATCTAAGAATAAATGTAAGGAGAACATTACAAATAAACTGAAATCACAAACGTTATCATCGAAGGACTGGTGGTCGACCCTTAAATCTGTAATTTCTCAAAGTTCTAAAACTCCTATTCCTCCACTTGAAAAAGATGGTATCATTATCTCAGATGATCTGGAAAAGGCAAATGCTCTGAATGACTTCTTTAGGGACCAAGCCTTAATAAATGCGGACAATGCTAGACTACCGCAAATTGATCGTTATAATATAAATTCTGAACTTAATACTTTAACTCTTACACCTACCGAAATAGAATCAGTTTTGAAATCGCTCCCACTTGGTAAAGCAACGGGGCCTGACGGTATACACAATCGCGTTCTCCGTGAATTAGCTACGGAACTATCAGTACCGCTTACTTCGTTATTTAATCAATCACTTTGTACTGGTGTCTTTCCTGAATGCTGGAAACTCTCAAATGTGTGTCCTATCCCAAAGTCTGGGGATCGTTCTGCGTTGTCGAATCATCGTCCTGTTTCTCTTTTGTGTACGATTGAAAAGTCTTTCGAAAGAGCTGTCTTTAAACACTTTTACAATCACCTACTTGATAATAACATACTTACCTTTTTACAGTCTGGATTCATTCCTGGAGACTCGACTGTCAACCAACTTGCATATCTTTATAATGCTTTCTGTCAAGCTCTAGACACAGGAAAAGAAGTTAGAGTTGTCTTCTGTGACATTAGCAAGGCCTTTGATCGTGTTTGGCATGAAGGTCTTCTTTTAAAATTGGAAGCTGCTGGTATATGTGGTAACCTTTTAACATGGTTTCGTTCTTACCTGACTAATAGAAAACAACGAGTTGTTCTACCAGGTGTTGAGTCAAACTGGAATTATATAAGGGCCGGAGTTCCTCAAGGGTCAATATTGGGGCCACTCCTTTTCTTGTTATTTATTAATGACATTGTTACAGACATCGGTTCTAATATTCGACTCTTTGCTGACGACACTAGCCTTTATATAATTGTCGACAATCCTACTACTACTGCTGAAATTCTTAATCTAGACCTTGAGAAAATTATTAACTGGGCAAAAACATGGCTTGTGACTTTTAATCCTCTGAAAACTGAAGCCCTTTTAATCTCTCGCAAACTAATAAAGCCCTATCACCCACCCCTTCTTATGGATAATCAAATTATTGCTGAAGTTGATACTCACAAGCACCTTGGGATTTTTCTTTCAAATGACTGTACCTGGCACAAACACATCGACTATGTGAAAGACAAAGCCTGGGCTAGAATTAATATTATGCGCAAATTCAAGTTCGAACTCGACAGGAAATCTCTGGAAACCATTTACCTTACTTTCATAAGACCTATTCTAGAATATGGGGATGTTGTCTGGGATAACTGCACTCTCTATGAGAAACAAGAACTAGATAAAATACAAATTGAAGCTGCTAGGATCGTGACTGGAACCACTAAACTTATCTCAATACAAACACTGTACGAAGAAATAAAATGGGAAACCCTAGAAACTAGGCGAAATAAGCACAAACTAGTTCTCTTCTACAAAATGTTTAACAATATCTCACCTGCCTATCTCTCTTCTCTTGTTCCTCCTTCTATCAGTAGTATCTCAACCTACACATTACGTAATGCAGAAAACATTCAGACTATAGACTCTCGAACCACCCAATATTTTAATTCTTTTCTTCCATCAGCAGTTAGAGAATGGAACAACTTACCATTAGAAATTAGAAGTAGCGATTCTGTTAATAGTTTCAAGCGGCTTTTGAACAGAGGCGCTAGTGTCGTGCCCAAATATTACTATTCAGGTAACAGGAAGTTTCAGATTCTTCACACTAGACTGCGCACAAAATGTAGCTCCCTGAACAATGACCTGTTTCTTAAAAATATTTTAGAATCTCCTCTCTGCCTCTGTGGTAGTGTAGAAAATACTGAGCACTACCTTATGCATTGTCAGATCTATCAAGCGCAACGTGCAGAACTTTCACAAACAGTATCTCAGTTCTCTCCCTTTTCGCTACAAATACTTTTATACGGAAATGATACTCTCCCATTACATTTAAATACTCTAATCTTTGACGCTGTTCAAAAATACATAAAAGATACAAAACGGTTCTAGAATATTTTGGGAATATGACAGTCTAGTTTTAACAGAGAACTAAATTATTTGAGGAGAAGTTGTAGGTTTGAGAATGTCACATTTTTCCTATGTATGAATTTCAGGTACCGTCTCACTTCTTATTCGATTACTTTTGGCACTGGTGCCTACAGGTGATGTCGTGGAACTGTAACCAATGTAGCTATATAATAACTAACTGTTGTGATTAGAACCTTTGGCCGAGTGGGGTTAGTTTGACATGAATATGAACTCATAGTTTCTATGGCGATGCAGCCTTCACATCCGTGTCTGAGGGGTCATGCATGGTTTGACATGCTGTACCATTTTTTTAATGCCATTGTAAACTGAAATTCTTTCGGCGAAGGCTCCAAATTAGCTTAAACAGCAATTATTCTGAAGTCATTTAATTCCACTCAAATCAGCTAATACACATTTCCTAAAAGTTGGATACTTGCGGGATATTTCTGATATTAATCTGACATTTATCCCCGACCTGCTCACTCTTATGCTTTTATGTTACGCGTCATATAAGAACTGTGTAATTACCGATGAAGTACCTTGCTATTTCTTAGATTTCATAATAATTTATACTATATAACATTCTTGGAACTGGGACACCATAACGAATGCAATAATAGTCTTAGAAATGAAATATTTTGATTTTCCTGTGTGATGTTGCGTACTTAGATGCAGTTGGAATGAAAATCAGTGTAGGCCCTGACCAGACTGTTCTTGATCTTGGACTATACTGTTTGCTCAATCGTGTCTGTCCCAATTCTTAGAACTTTTGCCGTCTTTCTAAATTTACCACCTATTACAGTATTCTGTTTCAACATAGTAATGCATAAATAATCCGCCATTTCATGAGTAATGTCAAGTTCGTAAGGAGAAGAACTAAATAAGCTACTAGCTTCCGTTCTCATCCTAAGTAGTATTGTATCTTGTAAAATATTGTATATCTATAGTTTGTTGAAATAAAATATGTTTAAACTAAACGTTGAAAGGCTTGTGAGGAGTAAACTGTGAAAATAAATATTAAACAAAGATTGTGCGATTATAAGATACATAATTTTATAGTTAGAACATTTTCGTATTTTTTCGGGTTATTTGTTATGGCCAGTAAATAATTAAATACATAGCAAAATCAGCATAAAGTTGAAGGACTGATACATTTTCAATTATGATAAGTACACGATTTGACATCTAATTGACTCTGTGCTTGCGGTTCCAGTTTCCTTCAATTAAGACCTTTATATATAGTATAGTTCTTTAGTTTCTCAGCTGTTCGTTCTGATATGACATGTATTCCGCTAAACACTGGACTTTTTAGTCTATTTTGCGATTTAAATTAGAAACCGTAGTTTAAAATTTAGTTAAAATCACATTCCGGAGGCGTACGGTTAGTGCAGAGGGTTAACGAACAGCTGAGAAACTAAAGAACTAGTAAGAGAACAGCTGAAGTACTAGATAATCGCATGCTATAGGTGCGTAGATTAACTATATTCGTTTATTTATGACCGTAAAATCCAGTTCATATCATACATTTTGCACATCAAATTATTTAAATCATGTAATTTAAGACAAATAAATTGATTCCTTTTCTTTCATTCTTTCGACATTTGATTATTATTTTTTATTTATTTGTTTTATTTTATTTATTTTTTTGTATATATTATATATACTCGTATTTTTTACTTAAAATGAGAAATTAGTATTGTGATTGCAAGTATCTTTGGTACTTTAATCTTAGTAACGCTTACTGCCAATTATGAATTTGATCCTTTTTGTTAATTATTAGTATTCTGCACTAGCTTACATGTACAAATCTTCTGATCAAAGAAATATTAGTGTGGTCATTTCAACAAACTTACTACTACCATACATCCAAAACTGAATTTTCAGTACCTGCGTAGCTATATCGAAGTGGGAAAAATAGTTGGGATCGAAAACAACAAAGAAGAGGTCTAATCAGCGGTTGGCTGGTTGACTGCAACGAGATTCAAGTCTCATTTCAATAATCATTGCGACATTTACTTGTAACCTGCATAAACTGAGAAAACATGATATTTCATGTTATAATATTTCTTGTTATCAACTGTTAGACTAAACTGGACAGTGAAAGACTGCGCAGTGTAAGAGGGTATTCAGAGAGTCAGTTGCAGAAAAAATCCAAAATAATAATAGAAAATAAAAAAATGCAGAAATATGCAGGCTGATCTGAGATGCACTATTTTCATTGATATTTATTGCTATTCTAAGGAACAAATGAGCCGCGACAAGAGAAAACCACAAGAGTGGTTCTGATCCCAGTGTACAATAAGATCAGCCTAGTCATCCGCCCAGTCTGATCAGAGTTTTTCGCCAGAGCTGATAGGGTAGAAAAGGGTGCTCAGGCTGATCTGAGTCTGCACTAGGCGCACAGCCATTTTGCTGTTTTTCTCCTGTCGCGGCTCAAATAGCTCTACAGTTTGTCTCCTGACAATTGCCCTAAAAATCGTGAAAACAGACATCTTAATATTTGCCATTGTCAATAAGGCCTCGAATAGTAAAAATAAAATAGTTATGCGCTTGATTATTCATAAAAGTAAAAAGTATGCAAAGACCAGGAACTGAAACAATCAAAATACAAATCCAGCCCTCAAACCATAGTTGGAAACAACTAAGATTACAAATAATCAAGATACAGAGAACATATGGCCAACCGAGTGAGCAGCTTGTTCCCGAAAGGTGGCCACTCAGCAACCCAAACCGAACCAAAAATAATAAGAACATACATAAGGTAAAACATCACTAAAACTCTGCGATAAAAACTATTTTGCGTAACAAACTCTTTATCTACTCAATATTTTGCTATATTTTCTGTCATAACTTTTGTTTTACAACAATGTTTTACATCTTCGCAGTGAATGATTAATAAACAGCCTTTCTATTCATTTTTCTTTGAAAACGTATTGTGTCATCAAATGATGACTATGATCATTTCATGCAAATAAGCTTAACGCGCTACTGCACTGTTTCTCAACATGAATTGAAATCATTGGACATAACAGGTATTGTTTTACCTAAAATGATTTCCAAAACTGCAAGGAAATATTCCAAAGGGTTGAAAAAAAGTTATAAGGAATTTAGATTTTAATTAGCTGTACTTATGACGTCATTTGAGTAATTCATATTATTAATAGGTAAACAATCTACGTTTTATATTTTTGTTATACTTTTTCTCTTAAAATGAATTAGGTGTGGCAAATTACATCATCTCATGAAAAAAAAAAATGCATCAGAATATGGTGATAATAATGGAATCCAAATTACATTATGCAAGTAAAGCTGTAAAAAAGAAAAAGTGGGCGTGGCTTAAAATCTAATTTGCATAAACAATTACAGTTTGGGTTAGAATATTTCGATAGGGTTTTCAGCAATCTGTTTCTCTCTTATATACCAATTAAGAAGGAATATTTTGTGAAAAGTGAAGAAAACAGTGCGGTACCCCTTTAAACTTATCAGAGTCTGCCTACACGGCAACATTACTTAAATTAATGTTCTGGACTCGGTTGTATCAAACTTTAATGACAAATTAAACCGTCATTAAACCGCCATTAATTAACGCGTTATTAAATTCGGTTGTATGAACTTTTTAATGACGCGACTTCGTCATTATCTCTTCATTAACTTAATGATGGTCTGGGGGTATCTTTAAACCGTCATTAAGCAATTCAAGATGGCCGCCATCGTTCGATTCGACCTCGATATTTCGGAAAAGCGACTATTTTAAAGACAACATGGTCGATGTAGAATGCGAAGGAGATGGAAATTTGTGAAAAGAAACCAGATACCTCGATCTGAAATCATTTCCATGCAGAGCAAGAACTTAAAGCCATTCAAATGCCATACAGCAGTTGTTAGTTATCCAAAGCGTGGTACATTTTCCTTTAAAACTTGCTTCTTTCCCGTTGGCTTCGTAAAAATATGTAAACATCATTGAAGCCCTATTTGTTTTGAAAAGTATCGACCAGCTGCTCACGACATGATGACGTCATAAGACAACAGGCAGCGCACAATCAATATCTAAGGACTTTTGATAGAACTTATGACCCGATTTGACTTGATGACCAATAAACTCTATTGAAATAAAATTTCTAAGGTTGTTGGAATTCTGGGAGCCTACACACCGGGCTATCGACGTTGAACAAACGTTGATTAAATACTGATTCAACGTTGTGTGCCTGCAGGGTAGGCTATGTACCATTTTGTATGCATGGCGTCCATATTCCATATTCTAGGCGCCTATACATCGGACCTACAACATTGAATCCACTATGTGTGCCTTGCGTTGAATCAACGTTGTATGCTTGCAGGAAACGTAAACTTGGTAAGTTATCCGCATCCTTGGAGTCAACGTTATGTACCTGCAGTGTATGCACCCTTTCATATGCATGGTACCCCCATTCTAGGAGCCTACACATCGGGCACACAACGTTGGATAAACGATGTGTGCCTACAGCGTATGTAACCCTTTGTATGCACGACAACCCATATGGGAGCCTACACATCGAGCCCAAAACGTTGAGCCTGAGTTGTGTGCCTACAGGGTAAGCACCTGTTTGTATGCTTGACATTTCTATACCTGGATTCTACACATAGGGCACACAACGATGAATCAACGTTGTGTGCCTGCAGGGTATTTCTTTGTATGCATGGCACTTTCAGTCTGTGAGGCTACACATCGGACACACAACGTTGTTCATCGTAATGTACCTGCAGAACATGTCTCTTTTGTAAGCTGACATTCCAATTCTAGGAGCCCGGACATGGGACACATAATGTTGAATCAATGTAGTGTGCCTACAGTGCACGGACCCCTGTATGCGTACAATCCCAAATTTGGGGTGCCTTCATATCGGGCACCCAACCTTCAATCAACATCGTGTGCCTGCAGGATATGTACCCTTTGTCATATGATATTCCCATTCTTTGACCCTACACATAATACATACAACGTTGATTCAACGCTGTGTGCCTGCAGGGTATGTGTCCCTTTATATTCATGACATCCCCATTCTGGGATCTTCCACATCGGACACTGAACGATCACTCAAGGTTGCGTGCCTACAGTGTATGTATCTCTTTGTATGCATGACGTACCCGTTCTGGGTGCTTAGTACACATCGGGCAGACAACGTTGAACAAGTGTCGTGTGCCTGCATGATGTGTACCCTTTGTCGGATGACATTCCCTTTCTCGGACCTAACCATCGGACACACAACGGTGAATCAACGTTGTCTTGCCAGCAGGAAATGTGACCATTCATATTCATGACATCCCATTCTAGAAGCCTACATATCGGACACACACAGTTGATTAAGCGGTGTGTCCCAAGAGGGCATGTACCCCTTTGTATGCCTTTGGGAGCTTACGTCTCGGATACACAACGTTGAACCAGCGTTGTGTTCCTATTTGTATGCATGATATTCCCATTTTGGGAGCCTACACATCCGTCTTACAGCGTTGAATCAACGGTGCGTGCCAGCAATGTATGTACCCATTTCTATGCATGACATTCCCATTCTTGGAGCCTACATATTGGGCACACAACGTTCGATCAAGACTGAATCAATATTGATTCAACGTTGTTTGCCTGCAGGGTATATACCGTTTTGTGTGCTTGCCCATAAACTATTGTTGCATACTGCTTCCAGTCTACTGTTTTCTCTAAACTTCCACATTGACTTTGCGCACATGCCAGAGTTTGAGCCAAAGCTTGATGTGTGCGCGTATGCTCTATGCTCGAAAAAACTATTTTCAATAGGCAGTAGATATTAAGCAAGACACAACAGAAAGTATGCAGTACACAGCCCATAATTTGCCACATAATTTGCCGTACAAACAAATTGTTCGGAAAGCCATCAAAATGGCACGATGGCCCAATTGGCACACTTTTCATTTCCATACTATTTCACAATTCCGAATTCCGAAATTCGTAGAACATACTAAACGCTTGAAAATAATGGCTCTTAACATTTTGTCAAACCTCTGCTTGATATGGATGATTGCTTAAATATGAGCGGCGACACGAGAACACCAACAAAGTAGTTGTTCACCCAGTGCAGACAGATCAGCCTGGGAATGCGCCCATTCTGATCAAACTCTTCGCTAGGCACTTACAGGGACGCTATGGGTCTAAGGTACCTCCATTCGGATCGCGAAGACTGATCTGAAACTCCACTGGGCGCACATGCCGCTTTGTTGGTTTTGTCGTGTCGCGGCTCATATGGTGCTAATCCTTAAATGTGACTTAGACTTAAGAGAGCGAGAGAGAGAGAGAGAGAGAGACAGACAGACAGACAGACGGAGAGAGACAGACAGATACAGAGACAGAGAGAGACTCTCTGTCCTAGCACAATCCACAGTTTTGGAAGCGGTCCTTTCTGTATGTGACCTTGCTTGAGTACAGGGATTACTCAGATCAGCCTGCGCATCTTCACAGTCTAATCAGAGTCTTCCCTTTTCGCATATATAATTCTGAATTCCGAATTCTGAATTCCGAATAATGAATTTCGAAATTTGTAGAACATACTAAACGCTTGGCAAAGGTTTGACGATATGAAATAAGTAAGAATAATCAAGCGTCCAGTTTGTTCTACGAATTTCGGAATTCAGAATTCGGAATTCAGATTCGGAATTCAGAATTCGGAATTCAGAATTCGGATTTGTGAAATAGTATGAAAATGAAAAATGAGCCAATTGGGCCATCGTAAAATGGTATAAATTCATGGAATATTTTACTGTAGGTTTTCACAAGAGTCTCATCCATTTAAACAGCCGTTTTTGGCCAGTTTTAATCAAATAAAATAAGACTCGGTTTCTGACAAAAAGTGTTGCATTTTTTTTGGTTGGCAATCAAAATAGCTTATATAATATCATAAACGTTATTAGGTCCCCGTGACGATAGTCGGGGGAGGGGGGGGGGGGTTGGGGGTATTGTGTTTTGCCCCTGTCCGTTCGGTCCGTCCGTCTGTCTTGCCCTCACGATTAAAATATTTGTATAATCGACTCCTCCCAGAGTTTTCAAGCAGTCCATTTGAAACTTTGCGGAGATGTTACAAGCATATTGAAGATATACACGTGACGTTATTGGAATTTAAGAAAATAAGGTTTACAAACTTACGACGTTTTCGACTTAGACAATTTTGAGGTTAGGACTTAATTATATCGGGTAGCAACTTTGTGTAGTCAACTGCTTCCCCAGCTTTCAGCCAATGAATTTGAAACGATGCACTAATCTTACAAGCAAATTGCGATGAAGATGTGCTTGTGACTTTTTGCAGACGAAAAAATAATTCTTGAGAAATAACATAGCATAGGGTAGCAAGCATATTGAAAATGTACTTGTGAGGTTTTCCAGATTCAAAAAAAAAAAAAAAAAAAAAAAAAAAAAAAAGGAAAAAAAGAAAGAGAGAAAGAAAATAGACTTTTATAGCCTACTGCATTTTCGGCTGACATTTCAGACATCTGTCTGGTATGGGATGATTTTTTTCCTCTGTAAAACGTATGTTGTGCCCTCTTGAGAATCATCTGCCGATGTTGAAGCGACTCAGCAGTCGGTTCTGATTGGTATTGAAAGATGTTATGCACGGGCTAAGAAAGAAAAAAGAACATCACATTCTATCCAATGACTCGCGGCGCGAAACTACTATTTGTACCGACCATTTCATGAAGAGACAAGGGAAATAATACATTTGAATACTTCTGATTACAAGAAGATATGAGCCGCGACACGAAAAAAAATCCAAAAACAATAAAGTGGTTGTGCGCCCAGCGCAGACTCAGATCAGCCTGGGTCTCCGCCAAGTCTGATATCACAGTCTTCGCTGTCCGTGGTTGTGCGTCCAGCACAGACTCAGATCAGCCTGGGCATCAGAGTATTCGCTGTCCGTAAGGAGGTAGCTTAGACCCTTAGCTACCCTTTTAGCGCTTAGCAAAGACTCTGATCAGTCTAGGTGGATGCCCAGGCTGATCTGAGTCTCCGCTGGGCGCACAACGATTCAGGAAGGGCAGTTGTCAGTTACTGGCGAAAGTATGTGCACTTAGTACTGGTTAACCGCTTAGAAGGTCTAAGCCTGCCCAGGAATAGTGTGTTAGGTTTAACTGACCGTCCCGACATGACCATAGCTGTTTACCGTGGACGTTAAGCAACAAATCAATCTATCAATCAACCACTTTGTTGGTATTTCTCGTGTCGAGGCTCATATTATTTATAAAAAAATAACAATAGTAAATAAATCATGGTGCACACCGAAGTGTTTGCTATGGCATCGTCTCATTCCCTAGATATATATTCGTTTTTTCTTCCGAAACAAGTTTCCGAACCAGGGGTCGGGCCTACCCATGAAGAAGACAATGGATTTGTGTACTGATCCCGTGATAAAATATTTGGGTAAATTTATTCTGTTGTCGATAAATTGCTTTTATTAAAGTATAGCTAGCAGGCCAAGCCCTAGCCTCCATTTGTCCGCATCCGATGATAGAAAAAATAATATGAAAAATTAATCCAAGCCAGGTTTGACGATGAAAAGAATGAAAACGATTTTTGCTGATGAATCATTAACCACTAAGCCGGGCCGCGTAGCGCAATCGGTAGGGCACCTGACTCATAAGTCGGAGGTCCTGGGTTCGAAACCCGGTCTGGCCACATACTTTCGTTTCTCCTTCCGCTGATTCAAGAACGGTAGTTGTCAGTTACTGGCGAAAGTATGTGCACTTAGTACTGGTTAACAGCTTAGGAGGTCTAAGCCTGCCCAGGAATAGTGCGGTTAGGTTAACTGACCGTCCCGACATGACCATAGTTGATTACCGTGGACGTTAAGCATCAAATCAATCAATCAATCAATTTACCACTAAACAGTGTGTATTCCTGGTATATTTTGCCCTCTCCATGAAAAGAAAAAAAGAGAGAAAAGAAAAACAAGACCTGTCCGCGGTACAGGATAGCTCGCCTGAAAGCGCCTTACCCAGCACATAAAAAACTTTAACGTAAAACTTAAACATTTGCTAACGCCGACGCCGTCGCCGCCGCTGCCGGGGAGTAGTGCCATAGCTCTTCCTGTACAGGCGAGCTAAAAAAAGATCTAAATCTTCTGCTTAAAACCGTAAATTAATTCGGAGTGGCTATTGCCAGTCGACTGGCAATAGCGATTTTACGTTGAAAACGCTATTACCAGTCGACTGCGTAAAATCGCTATTGCCAGTTGACTGGTAATAGCGATTTCAACGTAAAATCGCTATTGCCAGTCGACTGGCAGCAGCAGCAGCGATTTTAATGTAAAATTGCTATTGCCAGCTAGCTCCTGGTGAGGTATCGGTATTTTTGCATTTCAGTCATGCCATTAAATCTTCGGAGTGGCTATTGCCAGTCGACTGGCAATAGCGATTTTACGTTAAAATCGCTATTGCCAGTCGACTGGCAATAGCGATTTTACGTTGAAATTGCTATTACCAGTCGACTGGCAATAGCGATTTTAGTGTAAAATCGCTATTGCCAGTTGACTGGTAATAGCGATTTCAACGTAAAATCGCTATTGCCAGTCGACTGGCAGCAGCAGCAGCGATTTTAATGTAAAATTGCTATTGCCAGTTTAAGTTTTGATCCAAAAAAGGCAAACACTACTTATCAGCAAGCAATGCTTGTGATGTTACTACTTTGTATTTGTTGTTGCACCCTCATTAATGCAGCAGCATGTATGTGGCTCACCAAGAAACTGCACTGTTGAATATAGGTTTATTTTTTTTAAGTCCAACTACTTGATTTGCTCCTACTGCGTTGAAATCTGAAATCCACGAGTAGACCGGAAAGGAAGTTCTTTTTAATTATTTTATCTTATTTTTGCAGTCCTTTGGATTATGCTAATATGATGTCACGAAGGCTTGAAAGATGTGGGAACATGGGCATAGGTCTGAGCTGAAAATCATTTTGTTGCATGCTGCTACTGTTGCAACGACATTTTATTCTCTTTTGGTGTCTATTACTTTACATGTAACCAATCGAGCAATCGCCAACACTGCAGTTGGCACAAAAAGTAGTCTAAAACCTAGCTGTGTTATTAAAAAGGACATTCCAGAAGGCTAGGATTCGAACTCACGCAAGCTGCGTTTACTTGGTTTGGCCATACAGAGACGGCGGTCCGATACATTTTGCGCAACCACGTCATTAGTCGAGGTTAACTCAATGAAAAATAAGTAGATTAACTGCATGATACTCCAGATTTCTTTTTTTTTCTTCTCTCCCTGTCTCTCTGAAATACATGTGCATTTTTTCAATGAAAATCCCCAATTCCAAAATTACGCCCCCCCTCTCTCGCTCTCTCTCTCTCTCTCTCTCTCTCTCTCTCTCTCTCTTGGTGTTACCTTATCAGCGTGGTTATGAGGACATTATGAGAGAACTATAAATGTGACCATATTATTGTGAGGACAAACCATCCCGGCCCGGCCTAGAAATAAATTCCTGGACACTCCGGACCCTAGTCACTTCCGCCTAGTCATCTCGGCCCCAAAGCCCTAGTCACTTCGGACCTAGTTTGACAAATTTGAATAGTTTCTATATTTGTATAGATTTTCACTATTTTTGCCTATTTTGATATTTCACATCTTTTTTAAAGTAGTATTTCTTGAGAGTCCAATAGTACCCAACAAAATTATGAGCTCAGTACCCGCCCATCTTGCAAGTCAGTTTGGTTGATTGGTTGACAGTTTGGGTTTAACGGCTCTTTGAGACAGTATTTCAGTCTATATCGAGCCGTCTCCCAGAGAAAGGGAGAAAGAAGAGAGCTTATGATAGGCGAGAGAAAAAATATTCTAACAACTCCACCCGCACTTACTCCAAGCACAGTAGGTCCTTGCCCTAATATGATCCAAATTAGTGGGACGCTCCGGCACTGAAATTTTAGATGGATAAAAGGATATGATCAAATGCTACAGGCATAAACTGTAAATGGTTTATTAATCGCAATACCTTCATTTTGCTAACCTTTACAATACCTTCATTTTTGCTGATATTCGCAAGTCGGATTGAAGAATCTCGCCAATGTTGGACAAATTAACTTCCAAAGTGACAATTGGATGATCGTGATTTCAAGAACTCGCTGATATCTTGAAAGTCATTGTTACTGTAAAAAATGCGAAACTAGAAACCGAAATGTAAAAAAAAAAATGGGAAAAAATACTCAAAAAAAATCTCCTCAGAAGCCACTGGGCCAATAAGGCCCTGATTTCATCTGTGGCATTCTTGGGCTAGGGGATTGAAAGTATGTGTTTTTTTATGAAAATCGGCCCTTTAGTATGGTTGCTATGGCAACTTAGAGTTGCATTGACATATAATGGGGAAAATTGAAAAATGGCATTTACTGCCAAGCCATTGCAAATATGTTGACAAAACTTTTATAGAATGTTCCTTGCGAAGCCTCTTGTTAGCTATGTTTTTTTTTTGTTTTTTTTTTTTGTCCACTGCTCCTTTTATTGGTTGCCATAGAAACCAAAATGCAAACAAATGGAAAAAAGATACTTAAAAAAAATTATCTTCTTAGATGCTATTGGCCGATAAGGCCCTGATTAATGAAAAATAAAAATAAAAAAAGAAAGAAAAATGTTTAGAAAAAGAAATCTGGCCGTTTCTTTTTATTCTTTCTTTTATTTGATATTGTCAGAGAATAATTAAAAGTTATTTCTATTATTGTCATTAATATTTTATCATTTTTATTATTTCTATATTTATCATAAAATCATTGCTGACGCTTTCTTCTTCTTCTTCATCTACTATTCTTCAAGATAGTATCAGCATTAAATACAATAAGAATTAAGCAAAATATCCCAGGAACACTTCGAAAGAACGTCCAAAGTTAAGGTTTGAATTTAACTTGTCCTTTTCTTGACAACATATAGCAAACAGTAGCAGTGGATAAACAAAGCTTCTGTAATACACATACGAATAGGCTACTGAAAACATGTATACAGCAGCAATAAAAAAATGACTTCTCGAAGATAACCAGGTTGGACTGGCCGGAAACCATGGATACGCACAGTTTATATGTAAGCTAGGCATCGGTTTGGTATTAGATATTTCCCTCGTTTGGTAACAGTTTTAAATGATTATTAAAAAAATATATATATATAAAAATGATATTAATTTAAGTTAAACTTAAACATAATAGCAGACCCTTGTCTAGTGAGCATATGTTAAGCAAAACCAACAAATCATTTGCCATATACAGTTATCCATACAGGTATTAGTTGTGCGACTCCACAGCATGAATTGAAGCGATATTTCAAAGGTGCCGAAGAACCGATAGAAGGCATCTTCTGATTGGTCAGTTTATTTTTGGAGAAATACGGGTCGACCCGTATAATAGGGGTCGACCCGTAAAATACGGGTCGACCCGTATTTTTGAAATACGGGTCGACCCGTATATTTACGGGTCGACCTAGGGGTCGACCCGTATAATACGGGTCGACCCGTAAAATACGGGTCGACCCGTATTTTTGAAATACGGGTCGACCCGTATATTTACGGGCCGACCCGTATATATACGGGTGGACCCGTACACTGGCGCTCACGTATTTGTACACATTCAAAACGCGTCGGAGACGCAGTTGATGCGCGCGGGATACGCGGTAATTATGGACGCGAATATTTTAGTAGCCAATGAAAATTCGTTCTCAGTTTTGCGTATACCGCGAAGCGACGCGTGCGACGCGCATTTTATGCAAATTTCATGGACCCAATCAAAATTGCGCACATGATACGGGTAGTGACGTAGTCCTTTGCGTTTCAACGCGCACGTACGGGAACCAATCAAAATCGCGTATTGAATGCGCATTTTAGTGAGGTCAACTTTAAGTAAATCATGTGAAAGAAAGAGCTATTAGTCTACATCAAGCTTGATGTCGAATGCTCATTTGGTCTTACTTGAACCATAACGGGAAAGAAAGAAAAAAAAAAGAAGCCTAGAAACTCGACCGGCAACTCAAAACTAAATGCGACTGGGACAGTCCCATGACACTTCGCCGTTGAAGTGGAAATAAATCGCACTCTTCAGCCATAAATTCCTTTCGTATCAGAAATTAAAATCGTGGAATCTGAAATTAATATGGCCTTTATGGAAAATAAGTGCCAGGCGGCAGTCACTTTGAATCTTAAAGAATTCAAGTCAGGGTGGGGGGATAAAAACCTCTGATCAGTGACCTATAAATAGCAGTGACCTGGAGGGCTGATTGGAGTTTTACGAGAGCATGTTTGGGAGAGGAGTGGTAGGTCACTGCTCTGACCAACATGACTTGGAAACGGCTGTCTCCAGGGCAGTGTCCTCAGCCCTATTCTATTCATTGTAATAATAAATACCCTTGATGATGCCCCGGGGGGGGGGGGGAGGCAAACCTCTCTCTTTCTCAGTTTGCAGATGACAGTGCTATCTGGACCTACCACTCCTCTCCCAAATATGCTGTCGTAAAACTCCAGTCAGCCCTCCAGACAATCGAGATATGGTCCACGCTCTGGGGCTTCAAAATACCCACTATTAAGACAAAGGCTATAATTTTCCCTTAAAAAAAGACTTAATATTGAATCACTTTAAAAACTCTCCCTTTTTGGGACAGAAATAGAATTTAGTGACCATATCACCTTCCTGGGCATGATCCTAGATAGCAAACTAACATATGGGGTCAGCATATTAAAAATCTGATTGAAAAATGTAATAAAGACCTAAACCTCATGAGGATGGTTTCAGGCACCTCCTATGAAGCAGATAAAAAAATCCTATTGACATTATATAAGGCCCTAATCCTCAGTAAAAGTCGATTATGGTGCCCAAGCTTATAACTCGGCACCCAAACATCTACTCTCAAAGCTCAAGACCTCATCCAAAACAACTTAGCACTCCGTATTGCTACGAGGGCATACCACTCCGCCCCTATTAATGCTTTAGAAGTTGAATGTGGAATTAAACTCCTACAGCTGAAGGTGCCGGGCTGCGTAGCGCAATCGATAGGGCACCTGACTCATGCCAGAGGTCTTGGGTTCGAGAACCCGGTTGGGCCACATACTTTGTTTCTCCTTCCGCTGATTCAAGAAAGGCAGTTGTCAATTATTGACCACCGGCACTTACAACCATACCAAACCCTCAAAACTGGACGTTTATCCCCTAATAAATGAAGCAGTAACCTAAAAATGGCAATCCCAATGGACCAATAGCAACAAGGCATACCTTCCATTTCGTCAAACCAAAGGTTAAACTTTAATGTGACGTATATAGTCTCAATAGACGTTTCAACATAGCCTATTCCGGACTAAGGCTAGGACACTGCGGGCAGGGCTGCCTTCACTACAGTAACCAGTCCGCCCTATGCCCCCACTGCAATGATGCAGAAGATCTCAACCATATCTTCTTTGACCGTGTGGCCCCATAACAATCAAAGGCGAGATCATAGAATCCACCAAATTCAAGTTAGGCTATCACACAATAGACCTGAGACTGCTCCTGTCTCCCCCAAAGAAACATGCAAATACAATACAGACGGTAGTCTTTGAATACCTGGACAAAACCAATATCATTGCCAGGATATAGATAGATTCCAATACAATAGGGAAAAAAATCCCCCTAATTTTCTCTAATTCGAGCCCCTGTTGCTAACCACCTACCAAACCCGTTTCCCAAAATCCCTGGATCCACATTAATACCCTACTAAGTGTTATGCTCATGACAAAAACTCCCATTACCCAGTAAAAGCCCCAGAACCCATCTGTACGACTACAATCTGACTTTCCCTACGGTCGTATAAATAACTTTTGTCTATTGACAATAAAGGCTAAAATTAATGTGTATCCAACCTCCTTAACCTCACACCTAGGCTAAGTTACCTGGAAACTAAATGAACCATAATAAGGTTCAGCACATTTGCTCCCTAGAAACAGCCAAAAGAAACTGTCCTCTTTTCCCGTCAATCCGCAATAAGAAATAAGCTATAGTCCTCTTGTCCATTAATAATACTATCCATTTCTTCCCCACCCCGAAATTAATGTGTATCCAACCTCCTTAATCTCACACCCAGGCTTAGTTACCTGGAAACTAAATAAACCATTATAAGGTTCATCTCATTTGCTCCCTAGAAACAGCCAAAAGAAACCGCCGTCCTTTTTGAACAACTTGCAATAAGAAATAAGCTACTGTCCCCATGTCTATTAATCATATTCTCCATTTCCCCTCCAAAAAATAATGTGTATCCAACCTCCTTAATCTCATACCCAGGCTTAGTTACCTGGAAACTAAATAAACCATTATAAGGTTCAACTCATTTGCTACCTAGAAACAGCCAAAAGAAACTGCCGTCCTTTTTGAACAACCCGCAATAAGAAATAAGCTACTGTCCCCATGTCTATTAATAATATTCTCCATTTCCCCTCCAAAAAATAATGTGTATCCAACCTCCTTAATCTCATACCCAGGCTTAGTTACCTGGAAACTAAATAAACCATTATAAGGTTCATCTCATTTGCTCCCTAGAAACAGCCAAAAGAAACTGCCGTCCTTTTTGAACAACCCGCAATAAGAAATAAGCTACTGTCCCCGTGTCTATTAATAATATTCTCCATTTCCCCTCCAAAAAATAATGTGTATCCAACCTCCTTAATCTCATACCCAGGATTAGTTACCTGGAAACTAAATAAACCATTATAAGGTTCAACTCATTTGCTACCTAGAAACAGCCAAAAGAAACTGCCGTCCTTTTTGAACAACCCGCAATAAGAAATAAGCTACTGTCCCCGTGTCTATTAATAATATTCTCCATTTCCCCTCCAAAAAATAATGTGTATCCAACCTCCTTAATCTTATACCCAGGCTTAGTTACCTGGAAACTAAATAAACCATTATAAGGTTCAACTCATTTGCTCCCTAGAAACAGCCAAAAGAAACCGCCGTCCTTTTTGAACAACCCGCAATAAGAAATAAGCTACTGTCCCTGTGTCTATTAATAATATTCTCCATTTCCCCTCCAAAAAATAATGTGTATCCAACCTCCTTAATCTCATACCCAGGCTTAGTTACCTGGAAACTAAATAAACCATTATAAGGTTCATCACATTTGCTCCCTAGAAACAGCCAAAAGAAACCGCTCTCTCCTCCCAACAATCCACAATAAGAAATTAGCTACAGTCCTGTTGTTGACTAATAATATTCTCCATTTCCCAAAATATTAGAACACTAAAAAAACTCCCATGAAAATACAGGACCCTAAAACTTTAAATATGCAATATATTTTGGAACCAACTAAACCAAGATAAGGTTTAGAACAAATGCTACAGCCCTAGGTCCCAAAAGGAATTTTTACCCCACCTACCTCCCTCCCAACAGATTTAAGCTACGGTCTCAGACCAACGGTCGCAATTCATGATGTAACCCAGGCAGTCTCAATTACTCATGAGGGCCACAAAAACATGAGACTACTGCATTCCAGATCACCCTCAATCTCTTATCCCCCACTGCCCATTGCATTAGTTAATACGGGAATTTGCTCCCCACCTAAGAATTTGCTCCCCATTTCCCCCCTAGACCTGCCCTGGGGGCAGCCAGGACAGGGGGCTTGTTCCGGCAGAACTAGCAAAGTGAAGTCTGATGGAGGCCTGCATTTCGGGGAAGATGCATTATGGCCGGAAGTGTGCCTCTCTTGTGATGCGTTTCCAGAAGCCCTGAATTGTATTGCTAAAGCCAACCCACAGTGGGTCGCGAGGGCTGTGTGCATGGGAAGTGATTCATGCGGATCTGTGTACAAGTCCATTTGGGTTCTATCCTTCAGCCAAAACTACATGCTACAAATGAAATATTCTTTAATTTTATTTTGTTTACTTTTACTCTGTGCAGAGGATACCTGTTTCGATTCAGCACAGATTGCTCTGCAATAAGGTAATCTGAAGAGAACCCACTTGTCTGTTCAGGCTATACCATTTCCTATTCAATGCAAGTTACTTCGGTGTAAAATAAATGTGAGATGGGAGTGCGCTGACCACTGAGCTGTGGAGACCCCTTGAAATAGTCTTGAATTGGCTTTGAAACTCTTATAATTTCTTATAAAAATATGCCAGTATTCACAGGGTATAATCGATTCTGCTAATTTTCGCTTCCTGCAGAGATTGTACATCATGTTTGGCTTCTGCCGAGAGTCTCTGCAGGAAGCAAGAGATCACGGACAGTCTCGGCAGAAGCCAAATATGATGTACAGTCCGCAGAGACTGTCCGCGATATCTCTTGCTTCCTGCAGAGACTTCTGTCCTCGAAATTTGGCTTCCTGCCGAGACTGTCTGCATGACTCTGCTTCCTGCCAAGAGCCTCAGCAGGAAGCAGAATCATGCGGACAGTCTCAGCAGGAAGCCATTTATCATGTGCAGAAGTCTCAGCAGGAAGCAAGAACTCACGGACAGTCTCGGCGGAAGCCAAATATGATGTACAGTCTCTGCAGGAAGCGAAAATCAGCGGAATCGATTATACCCTGTGGTATTGTTCTGTTTGAACATTCAGTCTGGGTCCAAATGTCACGGGGAAATTTCACTGGTCAGTTTAATTCTTAGCGAGGGTTACCGTGTGCCCGGATTTGTCCGTTCTGGCCCAGATAAGTTGTGACTTTTTTGTTTGTTTTTCTTGTTTGTTTGTTTTCTAGGCTTGGAAGTTAAGAAAAATAGAAGTCATGTATAGTTTCTAAGCGTAGAAGTTCTATTATAGAGTTAGTCTAAATAGTAGTTAATGAATCCCATTGAATTCAGAAATCGAGACGTTACCATATGTTATGTAAAAATTGACCCAGATAATGTGGGACTACTTTATGGTTCCCGTCTTCTGCGCATCGATTCGGGCAGGATCGAGACATTCACAATATTAACTTAGTAATTTAGCAGTGAAGAGTTTTATTGTTTTAAGCTATCTTAAAACTATTTTAAATAGGCCAACGTACAATCCAAGGCCGTCGTCGCCGGTCCGGCAGGTCCGGCGAGCGCTGGACCACTTTTTTGGCCGAGTATGCTATCTGCCGTACCACTTTTTTTCTTTCAGCCGATTTTTCTTTCGTGCTTACCTGTGATTATATTGAATCGCATCATCAAAAGTGCCGCAATTTATCGATGAAATTATCAACGACGCTCGTTGCTCGTGTCATCAATAAATCTGGCCAAGGTGTGAAAACATGCAGTCACACACCGTGCAAAACAATGCAGTTATTATAATGACACCTGCTTGATTAATTTCATAATCGTTAAAGGATTATTTTAAGTGGACGATTTATCAAAGACATGATAAACTCTTTGATCCAGACTGTTTAAAGAACTTCTTTGTTTTGCTTTTGTATGCCTACAATTGTATGAAAACAAAATACAGCGGCATGTTTTTCTCGGCGCAACAGAAGAAAGTTTTAACCCCCTCAATGTATTTTTCTTACGTTTGTTCTTTTTTGTATTTTATTTAGCAAAACTTCGTGACCAAAACGACAGAAATTTGGCCCTAAACGCATCCAAAAATGCATTTAAAACGCGCATAGAGACGCCCATAAATCAAAAATTTTCTCGGGGGAGGCCCCCCGAACCCCCCTGAAGAGAGGGGAATCCCCCCTCTCGTGCTCTCCCCCTCTCGTGCTCTCCCCCTCTCGTGCCTTCGGCACTCGCTGCTATCCTCAGCCGGACCAGTTTTCACTACACGGCGACGGGCCTGCAATCTGCGGTTGTACGCGTATTGAACAAGTCATGAATATTCATTTTATTATTGTTCGCGTCTCCCGCGTCGAGACGCGTCAGGGCGCGTCTAGACGCGTCTGATGCGCGGTTCTAGGTGATACGCACGCAGCACGCGCATGCAACGCGGTACGAACGCGTTTTTGGTGTACAAATACGTGAGCGCCAGTGTATTTAAGATACGGGTCGACCCGTATTTTACGGGTCGACTTGTAATTTACGGGTCGACCCGTAAATGCAAGTAGACCCGTAAAATACGGGTCGACCCGTAAATATACGGGTCGACCCGTATTTTTACGGGTCGACCCCTATTATACGGGTCGACCCGTAAATATACGGGTCGACCCGCAAATTTAGGGGTCGACCCGAATCTGAAATACGGGTCGACCCCGTAAAAATACGGGTCGACCCGTATTTCTGAAATACGGGTCGACCCGTATCGGTGCTTTTGACCCTCTTGGTACACCATACGAGTTACTATAATTAAAGTTTTTATGAAAGCCGATCTTCGTATCTCCATGTTCATGTATCAAGATTTAGTTTTGACAACAGTTGTATCTATCTATCTATCTATCTATCTATCTATCTATCTATCTATCTATCTATCTATCTATCTATCTATCTATCTTTTGCCCGATCGTCCCTTTGTCTAAATATTCCTTCTGTTTATCTATTTATCTATTTGATAGACATTCAACCTGCAAAACGTCCAGGTAAGCAGCGGTATCGATTAATCGTGGCACGCGACATCGATTAGTGGATGATTACAACAACCTGAGGTGTGATATTTACGATGAGTAATAAACAAGCACACACGAACAAGACGAGGACTCTTTAATAATCATGGCTGGATATACGGAAAGAAGAGTATTTTCAGCTTTAAAAGTCTTACAATATGTAAATACATATTGAAATTAATACATGTACATGTATACGTAACCAACAGAATGGTCATTATTATATACAGCTTATAAATTAATACTACCGATGATGACATCGATGATGTCAAATGTGACATGACTTAAATCTATAAAAAGTACATGTTATATCAAGCAAACGTAAACTATGAAAGGAAGAAAAAGCGTATGGACCAACGTTCGATGCCAAAGTACAGAGTCATTGTTCGGAAAAGAGTACCTGAAATGCTTTATAAAAGTTCGATACTGGTACCAGTCTAGAAAATTACATTCGCTTCCTTGCTGTATCTTTACGAAATTTTTACATGGCAGCTCTGAATTATTAGCTATCGGTGTATGGCATAATATTGTCATAAAAATATTTAATATATCTGAAAGAATCGCGGACCTCAATCGAATTCGTGAGACTGGTAAAAATAAAATCGATACGTGCGCGAATAAGAAAATTATCCATATCTTTTTTCTTTATTTAGACGTAGGAGATTAACATATATATACATCATATTATGACATTATGCGAGACCTGATATTGATTTTCTTACTGGCTCATGATTTTGTTAATTTGCAGACTTTTTTCCCTTATGTTTTAATTCAAATGTATCTTAAACAGTAACTTTTATTTTTGTTAATTTTCATCCAGAATTTAGATATGATAATATAATAAGTAACGAAATTTAGTGACAAAAATATTTGGAAATGATAACATGACGAGGGAGTATATTTGTAACTGTTATCAGATATCGCTGTGGTCACATACCACGAAAAAAAAAATGAAAGACGCCGAGAATACTCATTAAATCACACCTACATTGAGTAGCACAATTGGTATGGCACCTGACTAATAAGACAGGGCTCCTGGGTTCGAAACCCGGTCTGGCCACATACTTTCGTTTCTCCTTCCGCTGATTCAAGAAGGGCAGTTGTCAGTTACCGGCGGAATAAGGTGCACTTAGTACTGGTTAACCGCTTAGGAGGTCTTAGCCTGCCCAGGAATAGTGCGGTTAGGTTAACTGACCGTCCCGACATGGCCATAGCTGTTTACCGTGCACGTAAAGCAACAACTCAAACAAACAAACACCTACATTGATCGTGTATCAAAAATCGACGATCGCTGATTAATCGATACCGCGTATACACCTGGTTTTTTTTAGACAGATATACAGGCATACGGTCGGATGTACAATGAATAGATAGATAGATAGATAGATAGATAGATAGATAGATAGATAGATAGATATTTCAGTCCTGTTAAATGACCCAAGAAAATCAGTGGTAGATAGATAGATAGATAGATAGATAGATATTTCAGTCCTGTTAAATGACCCAAGAAAATCAGTGGTCTCATAACTGCCGCTGAAGATACAAACACTGAGCCTGTAGCAAAGAAAGCGAAGGAGGAACGCCAAGAAATTGAAAACTCAGACAAAAATAATGACAATGATCTCAATAAAATTTGGTCGAAAATAAACAACAATATTTTAAGGCAGACAGACAAAAATATAATCACAAGCAAACATTTATTAAACGATCGCAATATAGATACTGCGCAGACAATAATGAAAATACAGTTATAATCGCCGCAAATTAATGGCTTTCAGTCCATCGTGTTAAAACATAATATTAAGCATTTTCAAAAAAAAATTGTAAAGGATATGGTCCAAATTTTACACCTTGGTTGTACCATATATTACTTTTAAATTCCATAAAGTTCGACATTCGTTTAAAACTTCCTATGAACATGAACCATGATACGACTGCCAGTCCATTTAAGATCATCGGACTGGTATTGTGCGTGTCAGTCATTGCTCTTTTATGGGACTGGCATGGATTTTCATGACCGTCATGGATTACTTCATGAGTTTTGTTAATGTATTGGTGGAATCCCGTTTACACCTCAAGCGGGGCTCAAACCCGGGTCGGCTAGATCAGTAGGCCAGCGCTTAATCCACTGAGCTACCGGGCCTCAGTCATATAAGGAAAATGGGAGGGTGATAATGAAATATTGTAGGCAATGGAACCTGTTTACGGTTGAAAAAAATATTCCTCCTCTATCGGAAATCAAACCAATGACCGCTAGTTCAGCATGATATCGCTTAACCCACTGAGTTATCGAGACTCAAGACTGATGTATCACTTGCAGTTTTACGCCCCTTCAACAATATTTGAGTGATATCGAGCAGAAAGCATGTGTTAATAAAAAGCTGTCTTCTAAGGAACCTCTTTGACGGTTGAAAGAATTCCCCTCTATCGTGATTCAACCCAGACCGCTACCGTAGCAGGCCAGTGCTTAACACACTGAGCTACCGGAGTTCCTTAATAAGCATATTGCCACAATTCCTTACTAAGCAAAAATGAAATAAAATGAATTAAATAAATTGGTTATTTCGCAGAAGTAAAATGTATGTGAAGTAAGGCACACTTACTAAGCAACTTTAAACTCAAAATGGGATGCAACATCTTCAGCTTCAAATTTATTATTAGGAAATGGGAAGGAAAAACCAAAAAAAACAACAAAAAAAACTGGCAATAAACTGTGTCCATTTACGTTTGAGCAAATCCATTTGCTCAAACTGGCTCTATGATTTTGGATAAGACGTTTGTTGGTTCAAAATTTGGATTAATGGCTCTGCAGGAAATATACTGTACTTTAGTTAACTGATGAGTAATAATTAGAATAAGATCTAATCCATTTTTATCCAAAATTTGGATAAACCAAATAGCCTGGGATAAGAAAACACCCTGCCTATGCCTTATACTGTATGAAAATACATGGCCGAAAATTTTATCCAAAATTTGGATAAGCGACTGTGCAGGCAATACAATGCAGCGAATACACAGACTGAATTACATTAAATTTTATTTTATCCAAAATTTGGATAAAACCAAACTAGCTGAGATAAACAAACATCCTGTTTTGCCCCACACTATATGAAAACACACGGCCAAAATTTTTATCCAAAATTTGGATAAGCAGGAAATGCAGTACAATGAACAGGCAGAAATGATTTTATCCAAAATTTGGATAAAACAAAACTAGCTGGGAAAAGCAAAACCTCTGCCTTAAAATACGCTGTTCCAAAACACAGTTGTAAGTTTTATCCAAAATTTGGATAAAACTTTTAGTGAAAATACGCAGTGAATGTCATGGAAGTTTTATCCATAATTCGGATAAACCATATTATGGTTATTGCCAAAAATACCATGAACTAAACTATGTCGAAATACAGACGAATAAAATGTATAAGAATCTTATTTGAAAAAAAAAAATAACGTTTTTGTACACTTAACTTATTCTAATTTTATCAATTAGTATAACTGTCAGAAAACAACTGTTTTTAAGTGTTTCAGCAAAATATTTTTATCAAAAAGGTGTTTGATTTATTTAAGTGTTATTATTTTGTTTTTATTTATTTGTTTTTATTATTTTTCTTTGCTTCGATTTGGATGCTATGCGAAAAGTGGCTCGCAAAAAATGACAACTTATGTTTCATCTTTATTATACTGAGTGCATTGTAACTGATTAATGGCGCAGTTAGATGATAAAGAATAAGTATGTATGCATAAGACATACATAAGACATGCATCGGTAGTCAGGTTTGTTTTCAGTGAACGGAAATGGGATTTAAACCGTAAACGTGTATATGAAATAAATTCAATTTTCATCATTCAAAGTATTTGTATCTAGATTTCTCTACAAAATTGTTTTGACTGAGTCCTTAGAATACGTTATAAATGTATGCCAAAGTCCATTACATATATTTTTTTTAAGTTGAATCACATTAAATTAGAATGCAGCGTTGTTGTTGTTTTTTTCCTTTTTTCTGTTTTTTATTATTATTATTATTATTATTATTATTTTTTCTTTCTTCTTTCGCTGTGATGTGTGATCTGAAATAAGAACATATGTGTTAATGACTGATAATATGTGTTTATGTTATTTATAAATTTTCTTTAGGCAGACTCTGAGTCTCGGAGTACCGGACTCCTAGGCGCTCATACGAGGATTGTCTCCGGGTCCAGCATGTCTCAATATGGGTAATATATGTCTCAAATGGAAAGAAATACACAGTAATCGTTAAATTCCTATTAGATTTTGATCTTTTCACCGTATATCGCCATTTGCACAAGCGGTATTACGGTATGACCAAAGGTCATACTAAAACTGACCAAAACTGAAATGAATTACAAAGCGGGATCACAGTAATTGTTGGTACTGTAAATTATAATATATTGTTCTTATTTTTATTTTAGTTATTTATTTATCATATTTTAATATATTTGTTTATTTGTCTATTTGTTTAACAGTGGCGAGGTATTGTGTTTTTCCCATTGGCTGTCCGTGTGTTCGCCCGTCCGTTGCACGTATGCTGCATGTGAGTGAAATTGTGAATAAAATATGTTTAACTATTTAAAGTAACAACCGCCAATGTACAGTGATTAACATACTACCCTACCCCGAGCCATTCTTACCAGGCGAGGCTCCGGGTCCGGTACCGGACGCCGAGACTGGCAGGCTAGGGATCCGGTACCGGACCCCGAGACACTGCTTTTCTTTAAAATTGATATCGAGACAGTAATTATATATTTAGTCCCCTGTATCTCAGGAATTCCAGCCTATAGAGACTCACCACCCGCATGTCACAAGAGGAGTAAATTGTTACCAAGACTGAATACGAGACATCCGGAGATGAACAAACGTTCAACAAACTCCCATAAACCTTGTGGAGTTTGATATGAGCGTATAACTTTCCGCCATTCACGAGCTTCCGTGCCCGTGTAAAGTTCGGAGTCTGTATTTCATGTGGAAGAAGAACATTGCAGGTTTATTCAGTATGTAGACAGAAACGCAAAATACTAAGTCGCATCTTCCTTAGGTGTCCTGAACCAGCGGTCTGCTGTCGCAGGTCGAACACCTTGACAAACAATCTGCCTCGGGGCAGTAGAGGGGTACACCGCTTCACTGGAAGGTCTTCCGCGACAGCCTGCATCATCGAGGGTTAAGTAGTCCGACCGCCTTCAAAATAAATTCTAAAGAAGTAAGTCTTGCTGTCCACTTTCAACGAATCCAATATTTCATGGCTGACAGACGTAATTTTTATATCTCCAACCTACATTTGCTAGAGTTAAAATATTACAAGTCGCTCAGGTTGCTGCACAACTACTAGAAATCAAGTAAAAAGGTTGCTGCAGGGTGCAGCAAAAGATAATGCACGGCAAAAGAAATAAGCTTTTTTTCAGTTTTTGACGATGGAAAATATTTGACCAGTGGTCCTGTTTCTAATTTTCAGACTTCAATTATGCATGTTTATTCACAAAAAGTAAAAGAAAATCATAATGTCAAATAGGGAAATAGACATGGTAATATGAAATTTAGGATCAACATCTATCATTGTTCCAAATGTGAACTATATCTATCTCAGGGTTTGGAAGAAAATTCTTAGTATATTATGTGACCTTGACGTTCAAGCCATCTAGGAAGTGGGGATGGGAATCATCCAAAAAATTATTGTCGCTTTTCGTGAACTGTTGTCAGTTTAATGAAAATATGCCTTTCCCTTTATTATGGGGTCTGAATGAATATATTTGTTCCCTATCATTGCATTTTACTTTGTAAAATCAACCGATGATCGACTAATAGTCGACATAAAATGTTCCTTATCTCATGTTTTTTTTCTGGGCTTATTGCAGGACTATTTCTTTTTATCAAATGTCTAAACAATTCTATTGCTAACCTAAATTTTACATTGACTTACTCAAATAAACATTATATCCTTTATTTTACATGACTTTAAAAAATGAAAATATGCACACGCTGTGCCCAACATGTAGTGGGCTTCTTTTCCTCACTACCCCCATGGCTACCATGCTATTGGCAACGTCAACGTCAAAGCTACTGATCTGAATATTGTGGTTACATGCATGATGCTCTACAAAGCTACAAAAATGTTAATGTATGGACAGATGAACAAACAGTCGAAAAGACAGGCGCATGGAGGGCACATGTTACGAACCATCTTAGAGCGGCGTATAAAAAGTAAGTTCGAGTTCACAATGGCGGACACATGTCTAATCAGAGCATGATGCTGGGCACGTGCTAAAACTTCGCACATTTTACAACCAATTAAAATCTTTAAAAGTTCCTTCAAACTCCTTCCAAAAGATAAAACGCGGTTCAATAAACACAGAGTCAAAAGCAACAACTCTTAAGCTCTTAAAATAAGTAGGCGAAATTAAATTATCCTAGTTATATATAGAAAAATAGATTTCTATGGCAAAAATGCGCCCATCACTCATGCAATATCCACGTGCATATCTGTGACCTACTGGGTTTAGGGAATGGGATGCAGCTTTATCCTTCTTAGATACTTTCAAGGCTATTGGCATGACAGTGATGAAGTGTTAGTAGCCTCCGGACAAACAGGCTATAATTACTGATAACATCTTCGGTCCTTGAAAGTAAATCGTCGATTAAAAAGTTATTCCAGTGAACTCAATACTAGAGGAATTTCGCACATACTAGGGAACTATTATGATTTTCATGCTAGCTCAGAATGCGATTCGACATGATTCAATGACCCTGATCTATTATTTTGGCACTGAGTTTGAACAAACTTAGATAATTATGCACTGCTCATGCAGACTGGTCAGGTTTCAGAGGCTACATGACAGGTATTTAGCAACCAAAAGGACTCACCCAATAGACTGTTTGGTGTCAGCTACTTTATGAAGCAGTCATTTTTGCCTAGTAGATGAGTAATGCAATAAGTGCTATGGCTGTAATGATATTTTATATACAGAAAAACAATTGCTGAGCAGTACATTCGCAACAAAAAGCGGTTCAGTCCCATAAAGTGGTCAAACGGCTACGGGTCCTGGACCCACGATTTAAAATGATCCTGTTGAGGAAAGGATGTCTGATAGCTTAGCAAAAAGACGGTTGTAAGAAAAATGCTTGCAAGATTTGTAAAATAATAATAATAATAATAAATAAATACATAAATATATGATACTGAATCATATATACTCGCTATATAGAACATGGCAGTTTTTGCATTAATTTGTTAGATTTTGTTACTTTGTGATACTTATATATTTACAGATGTTCTCATATTTAGAACAATGCTTGACCAATCATTTTGAAATTAGGGACAGTTATGCAATGTTTTATCTAGATTACATAATAAGCGCAGGTGAACAATAAAGTCTTTAACATGCTACCAGCCTTTTGATAAGTTTTGCGAAAAAGCTAGTAAGGATACAAGGGAAAATTTACAAAAAGCGATATCACAATATAAGCAGTAAGATACCATGACGTGTCAGCTTGACACACAATTGATCTGTAAGCATAGGCATTATTAGCCTGGCTACAGTCGAATCTGTATATTAATCTATGTTCCTTTGCAGGAGATATATTGAACATAGGGTCTGTAGCCAGACTAAGGCTTATGCCCCCGAGACAAAGTAATATGTTGGAAATCTATTTGTTTTATATTAAGGTGAGTGGGTGTTCCTTTGCAGGAGATATATTGAACATAGGGTCTGTAGCCAGACTAAGGCATTATCAGAACAACTGGAATCTGCCAGATTTAAAAGTGCATATCACAGAAAATGAGTCTTATGCCCCGAGACAAAGTTATATGTTGGAAATCTATTTGTTTTATATTAAGGTGAGTGGGTACTCTTTCAGGGATTAAGACTTCTCCATTTTCGTTCTTGTCTCCCTTCTCAATAGGGTTCAACTCTTAAAAGGAATAATTCGCTCCTACAAATTAAACTCTTACTTTTAGGAGTAGACTCCATTTTTAAAGAGTTACGTCATACAGGGAAGCAAACATGATGTAATGGAAGTTGTTTCTCTTTGTAAAAAGTGCAGAAAATCACGGAGCTATACGCATACACCTTAAGCTGATTTTAATAGTTGGAAAAGACAAACAATGAAGATCTTGACAAGACTGCTTATTTCAGGTGCAGTCTGATATGGGTTTACACTGACCGCTAAGGCATCCATCTCCCGGCATTTAGTATCATGCATTGGTAAGTTGGGGCTTTAGGCCTCCCAATTTATATTTTTATACAGTCGGAACTCAAGAGAATGGCAGGAGGTAATTTACATGATATCTCACAACATATAATTATTTATTTGTAAAGTTTTGATTTTAAGCAAACAACAAGTCAACTCCAACATTTTAATTCATCTTATAGCTCGGCAATGGGCTTTTGACTCCCTCCAAGTGATTGATAGGTAATGTGTTCTGTTTTGTTTTTTGTGTTTTCTGTACCCAGCAGCCTTTACTTGTGTTAACAATTTAATGTTCAGCAAGGTCTATGCATGGTAAAGGTAAAAAGGTAAAGGTTTCCCATAGCCTAATAGCCGTAGGGGCAGTGGGAGTTAGAGACTCACTGTATCTTGGACACAACAGATGAAAGGCGGAGCGCATCACTCTCCTTTCGCTGCCTTATCCTTCCCTGATTCGAAAGAGATACCCATTTATTGCTGGATTGACAGAGAGAGTTTTCCCAGTCGTCGAAACGCGGGCGCGATCTCGTGACCCTCCGGTGACTTTCTGCAGCATAACCGAGTTACTCTAACCACTCGACCACAGGAGGGTTTCTTTTGTACAGTATCGAGTAATAAAAAGAGAGTTTCGAGTTATAAAAGGCAAGTATCCAGTTATAAAAACCGAGGTTCGACTTGTAAAAAGGGAGTATCGAGTTCCCAGCATACTGGTGTTTTTTTGTTTGTTTTTTTATATTTATTTATTATTTTTTTCTTCAATTTCATGTATCATTAATGAGCTGAATGCACTGTTTTTGGCATATTTATGCATTTAAGTCTACACCGCAGAATTTTCCCTTTCATTTTCATCTGAATTATCAAAGACATCAAAGGAGTTATTTTGGCCAATTGAATTCTCCAGGATCATATACCGTTATATGTTTTCAGCAGGTTTTGATTTCCTGCATCTGGAGATGTGCAGCTGGAGATATTGGAGATATTGGCCAATATGCTGACAGTTTTTGTGTGATAGACTGAAAAGTTCCTTTTTGCTCTTAAATATTACATACCACTTGTTTAAATATCGTATATCATCTATGTGTAACCTGACATGTTTACCTACATAGATGAGCTTTTGTTCTTTTCTGTTCTGTTCCGCAAAATGAACACAAATTCGTATGCCGACATGTAGTAGGATTGCTCTGCTTTTAATTAATTAGGTTTTCTGAGTGTGTGAGCGTGTTTTTTAGCTCACCTGAGCCGAAGGCTCACAGGTGAGCTTATAGTATAGGCAGGCATCCGCCGTCCGTCGTCCGTCGTCCGTCTGTCAATGTTTTCAAACGACATCTCCTCTGAAACTACAGGACCCATTGTTACCAAATTTCATATACAGCATCTATAGGCAGGGGGAACCAATAATACTGTTTTTTATCCAAATCCCTTTGGAACTTTGGTTGCTATGGCAACGTAAAGTTTCCATTGACTTGTATGGGAAAAATTGAAAATTTGCATTTATTGCTATGTCACTGTAGATATTTTGACAAATCTTTTACAGAAATGTTCCTTGAGTAGTCCTCTATCAACCACATGAAATTTCTATAAATTACACTATTTGGCTGGTTGCCATGGCAACCAAATGGTTAAAAAATTAAAAAATCTTCTCCTCAGAAACTGTGCATCCAATAAAGCTTAGGCTTCACAGAAAGAATCTTAGTACTAGCCTCTATAAAAATACTGTTTTTCTTGGCAGTTGCTTTAGCAGTTTGGTTGCTATGGCAACTTACAGTTGCCATTGACTTATAATGGCAAAATAGAATATTTGCATTTATTGCTATGTCATTGAAGATATTTTGACAAAACTTTTATAGAAATGTTCCTTGAGTAGTCCTCAACCAGTCTTATTAGATTTATGCAAATTTCACAATTTGGCTGGTTGCCATTGCAACCGAATGGTTAAAAATAGAAAAATATTAAAAAATCATCTCCGCAGAAACTGTGTGGCCAATAAAGCTCAAACTTTACAGAAAGAACCTTAGTACTAGCCTCTATAGAATTACTGTTTTTCATGGCAACTGCTCCAGCAGTTTGGTTGCTATGGCAACTAAGAGTTTCCATTAACTTATAATGGGGAAAATGGAAATTGGCAATTTTTGCTGTCTAACTGCAGTTATTTAGATTTTTTTCTACAGAAATGTTTCTTGAGTAGTCCTCTACGATTTATATGAATTTTCTCCAAATCGCTGAATTTGATTGGTTGCCATGGCAAAATATAGGGTAAATTTTTGAAAAAAAATAAAATCTTCTGCTCAGAAGCCATATGGGGGATGAAGCTGATATTATGCTGATGTGTTGATGACAGTAGCCTCTACATAAATTTTATTCGTTTTCTTCCAATCCCATAAGAACTTTGGTTGCTATGGCATCTTATAGTTTCCATTGACTTATTATGGGAAAAATGAAGCCATGAGGGGGATGAAGCTGATACTTAGCATACATATTGATAACATTAGCCTCTACCTAAAGAATGTTTTATATTATCATTGCCCGTGTGAATTCGTTGCTATGGCAACTTAAAGTTTCCACAGACTTATAATGGGGAAAGTGGACATTTGCTATTTATTTCTGTGTTACTGCAGATATTTTGACAAAAGCTTTACAGAAATGTTCCTGGAGTAGTCCTCTACCAGCCATATGAATATTTTTCAAATACCTGATTTTGATTGGTTTCCATTGCAGCCAAAGATCTTCTTCTGAGAAGCCATTACGGGGGGATAAAGCTTTTTTTCATAAATATTTGTGATATTATCCTCCACATAAATGGTGCTTTTTATTGCTGTTGTACATGGTGTTTTGTTGCTGTAACCTCAGTGCTAAGGTGAGCGATATAGGGCCATTGGCCCTCTGGTTTTTCTTTCGTTTTGAGAGTATGAAAAGTACAAGAAAAAAAGCATACAAAAGTTTTATCCGAAATTTCGGCCTACATCTGAGTAAGTATATATAATCATGGCAAGAAATCAAAATGGCAGATCATATCAAAACTTAACACAAGTACAAGCACTGGATCATACGAAATGAAGTTCTTTTGAAAATACGCACGATGTTCGAACATTGGACACTTCCGGAGGGTCATTTGCATAAGAATCTTTTATTTTCAGCAGAAACTTTTCATGTTATACATCAAATGTAAGCTAAAACTCTGCAGAATATGACGTTGCAAGATTTCTCGGCCACCTCCAATCATAAATTGATAAATGAACCGCATAAAACGCACGAGAATATATCAAATTTTTAACAGACGTTTACCATAAAGTACGTTTAACACAAGTTCTGTTGTTTTTGCCACACGGGCGTCTTTTAAGGTGAGAAAATATGAAGTATAATTGTATATGGAAAATGTCACCGTCGTTATGAACAAATGCATACAAACACGGAAGGAAAAGGAAAATGAGTAAGATTAAAATATATCTTAAATGCACAATATTTACTTTTTACGGTGAGATATATTTAGTTCGGGCTGCTCGTCGAATAAAAACTTTAAGGTGCCAGTTTTAATTTCTCAGTAATTGTCCCCTGACGTAAAACACGGCATCAAAATTTATGAACTGTCTAAAGAAAACTTATTTTGGCAGATTTTGAATTAACATGTATGAACTAGAGAAGTTTATAGGAAATGCACATTGTTTGTAGATTACAGACATATGCAACCTTCTGTGTTGCGCTTTCAATTTTAGAAATAAATAATATCATTTTGATTTCTCATAAAATGTCCCAGGAGTGCGATTTTAGGTCTAATGACGTACAGTCATTCCTTGTTGTTCGATATCAGTATGGATGTCCAGCCGTTGGTATATAATTCAAAAAATCACCGAAAATACTGCATCAGATACAAGTGATATTTAATATTTTAGTAAAAGGAGGTATTTTTTTGTTAATTAACAGCGGTTATTGATAATAAGTAGCGTAGTTAAACGCTTGTATTATGGACAAGAGAGAGAGAAAAAGGAATAAGAGAGAAAAAAAAAGGAAAACGCTCACTAAGCCTATTAAACTACAAATTGCATATGTGTATACATTTGCTGTTCGGTATACATGTGTAGAAACGCCTGACAATATCAGAAGATATGCACAAAGACAGTCATCTTCTCTGTGAAGTAAAATGCGTGTTAAATTTGCCTTTATTTAATTATAACAATTAAACCAACAATTCAGGAGATCAATAAATACAGTCACCTCTCAATATCTCAAAGTCGAACTATCATCTCAAAATACTGATATCTCGAAGTTAATCTTCTGGTCCCAAGAAGTTTACTTTGAGTACCAGTAGTTTGAGATATCCGGTGTTAAAATGGAAAGACAAAGAGAAATATATATATCAGTATTTGAGACCACGAGTGTCAACTGTAAACCAATCTGTCAGTCATAGAATCAATAAATATGAATGAATGAGCGAATGAGTGAGTGAATGAACCACTGAAAGGAACGATAGAATAAACGAACGAATTAATATTCTTTGAGCGCTTAATTGCTAATAACCACGTCATTTGAATGTAACGCTTTACGACGAACATCGTGCGCGACGTCGTTACGTTCTGGTGACGTAGGTTGTAAGGGTTTCTGAATAACCCCCTGTCTGCTTTGATTTACCGTGCGTGTGTTTTGTGAACTTGGGCAGTTTTTGTATGTATTTTTCCGTTTCAACCCCACATTTTCGTCAAGATTTTCAAAAGGAACGCCTAGTGATGGAACGCACAAGAATAGCCTTAAAAGTATGTAGTTAACATTTTAGTTTAAGGGCCGAAACTGTACTAAACCCATTGGTGCATGACATTGAAAAGATAATAATAATAATATTAATAACTGATAATAAAGACATTATTTTCAGTGGATGACACAATTAGCTACAAGATACTCTTATTTGAGGCCCACTTAACAAAATATGTACAAATCAAAAGATATATCAAATATAAATATACAACAGACACTGGTCAGCGAAACCAAACATTTACTGTTACAGGCCTCATCACAATCACTCCTTCTCTCAAGAAAAGAAAAAGCACTGACAGCAATCAGTACTACCGTAAAATTCCAAATAATGAGACACCCAAAAATAATCACCGCAAATGTCCCAAACACGGAACAGCCTGGTTTTACAAAGCGGTAGCCTAAAGATTCAGGCGGAATAGCAAACAGTCTAGACCCTGGTCAGACTGCTCCTCTAGGACAGCCTGATACGTGTCTGCACTGTCCGCTCAGACCTATCTATCCCAATACATAGAATTTTTATGGTATAACGGAATGAAAAGAAAGAAGCCCAATCCCAGTGCCCAATCCTGTAGCCTACCCTACCGAAAACGAAACGCAAGAACGAGCCCCGGTTTCTGGGTATCTTAAAAAACCCCGGGTCTTTAGTAAATCGAACATATGCCATATGTACGCTCAAAAACAATCACACAAAATATGAATTTACATTGTTTCACAATATATGCGCTACGCAACATCTTACGGTACCCTTGCCAGGGGAAGTCTGATCACAATCAACGCTGTTTTTCCATTCCACTGGCATATGTTGGGCGCATTGTAGCACTTTCCATGTTTTTTCGAGTAATTTTTGTAATTCGTTTTGGTGTCCCAATGTTTATTATAATTTTTGGTACCAAATATACGGAATACCAGAGCTCGCTTTCAGCTGCACTGTTCAGCGTCAGTTACACTTCAGAGTCGTTTAAAATGCTATAATTTTACAATCTATGTTGTTATAGGCGGTTCATTGACAGACTAAAAACCAAAGCCATGAAAATTAGCGAATTATCCCCTTGGTCGGACCTAGAAAGACCTATTACACTTCATTTATGGCCTGCCATCCAAAATGTGACTATTTAGCAAATTCTTCGAGATTTTTATCATTGAGTAATCTGTCACTGGGTAATTAATTGCATGTTAGATGTTTGCACGGTACGAAAGATCTGTACCATGTTTTAACTTTGATAAGAGATAATTTTCTTATAATACATGTGAAAAATTTGCTAGAGAACCAAAGTTGTGTTTGTACGAATATATCATTTAACCCGTATCATCATAAACGCATTATGCAGGGCCTAATTTGACACCATTTTGCTTTAAAGACAAACTTTGGCAGGCTCTACCTTCGCTTTGCGCAAGTCCCTCAAAGCCAGTCCCTCTTTGGGGCAACAAAAAGGAAGATTGTTCTGTTTTCAAGTCTTTCAACAATTGTCATACCAAAACGTCCAGCAGTCTTCGTCGTCTTTATCTATTTACTTTTTATAGTATCGAACTATCTAAAGCGAGTTTCAAGTAATTAAAAGCGAGTAATATAATATACAGTATGGAGTAAAGAAGTGATTAAAATTTATATACAGAACTCTACAAAACTATCATATTACGAATGAAGATCATTTGATACTGATTCGATTTCTTTTTATTACTGGCTTCCCATTCAGCAATGCAACTACGCATTAGAGAAACAATGAATGGGATCCTTGTCTCACATTTTATTACCATCTATTTAACGCGTTCACCGTGTATTTGTCTTCATGTTCATTGTAGTTTTACCATGTCATAAAGTTTGTGAAATCGAAAATAGGTCATTGAAATCATTTTTTTTATGATTAACTCAAGAACGTTTTAATGTTTTAAAGCCGGCGTCTGCTTAGGATAGCTTGCGCACATGCGCAGTCTGGTATGTAGACTAGCTCCTTGTCTGATACTAATGACTTTTACAGCCCTGCTAAGGCAATAATTTCTCCTGTCCGCAACGGTAAAATTGTACTCAAAGAAAAACTTCAGACAGAATCCGCAATTTATCATGTGGCAGAGTTAGCATATACAAAGTTTAACGTATTTTCAATATATCAATCCGTCAAAAATGATTTCGCAGAACTAAAAGTAAATCAATTCCATTGGTCACAGTTTATTTATCAATAAGATCCGCCTCCTTTCAGCCAGTAGCAAATTGCAGAAGCCTGACAGACTGCGCATATGCTGACGATGGTCTGGGCATGCGCACATTTTATGTTCCCCGGACATAGCTCATATTGAAAATCAAGATAAAGTTGCGCATCTGCCCAGTCCGACATTACAACCCATATATCCTACTGCCATATGCTGCACCAATTTCGCTCAGGCTAATGGAATGATCCTTGTTTTCTTCTTTCCACGGAGAGAAAGAGAGAGAGAATTTCGCTCAGGCAAATGGAATGATTCGTCTTTCCAGAGAGAGAGAGATAGTGAGGGAAAGAGACTACATATAGAAAACATATGTCTTTGCTTTGTAAAGGTATTTTATCAGACTTCCCTTGAATGACGTAACTCTTCCAAAATGGAGTCTACTCTTAAAGGAAATCTTCTCTAAGACTATAAGAGTTGAACCATATTGAAAAGGGAGGCGAAAACAAAAGTGCCAGAGTTTCAATCCCTGAAATTGTACCCACTCACCTTAAGATAAAACAAATCGCCTTCCTATAGCTAACTACGTCTTGGGACATAAAACTCAATTTTAAATCTGGCAGATTCCAGATGTTCATGCTTTTCAACACTTTTACCGGTCGATTGTGTGTCAGTCTGTCTGGGTCAAGCTGATATTGTAATGTCACCTTCTGTCAATTCCCGACTCATGCATTATTATAAGCGTAATTCCATTTCCACCGATAAAGCTTTTGCAAAAAAAAAAAATAACCAAAATATGTCGATGCTATTTGACTCGTATGCATGTAAAACGCATTATGCACACTTTTTGTTTTGAAGTAAAAAAAGAAAAAAAAAATGGTGATGAAGTTATCACAAAACTCTTGAGAGTTGCTAAACCAAAATTTTGCTTGGGCAACTTTCCAATTCAGGTCTTGGAATTCTATTTTTCGAGAAGCGAGTTTCGAGTAAGGAAAGTGAGAATCGAGTTAAAAACGCGAGTTTCGAGTAACATAAGTGAGTGTCGAAAAAGGAAAGTGAGTTTCGGGTTAAAAAAGTGAGTTTCGAGTTAAGAATTTGAGTTTCGAGTAAGGAAAGTGAGTTTCGAGTTAAAAAGGTGAGTTTCGAGTTAGGAAAGTGAGTTTCGAGTTAGGGAACAGAGACTCGAGTTAAAAAGTGAGTTTCGAGTGAAAAAAGCGAGTTTCGAGTAAAAAAATCGAGTTTCGAGTTAAAATTGTGAGTTTCGAGTTGAAAAGCGAGTTTTGAGTAAAAAAGCGAATTTCGAGTAAGGAAAGCGAGTTTTGAGAAAGAAAGACGAATTTCGAGTTAAAAAGTGAGTTGAAAAACTTTCCGAGAAAATCTTCATATATGAGAATGCAAGTTGTATCATATCTCGAAAATTATTCACGTTACTTGAAAGTCTATCGTCGAAGAGTAAGTGGCATGGTGCCCATCTCTACTCCGCATTGGAACATTTAATAACTGTATATATAGAGGATCTTACATGAGTGCTCATGTATAGTTGAATTTATTAAAAGAGTTGGGGAAAAAGATAAGACGCAAAGCTATGTCGAGCATCTTATCGGGTTTTCCCAACGAGTTTAATAAAATCAATAATACAGGAGCACGAATGCAAGATTCTATTTATCATATGACACTAAAGAAGGTAGGACAGTCTAATCAGGGTATGTACTGTTCTCCATTATGTTTGCATTTTTGTAAATTACTCTGCTATAAGACCACCTTGTTCGAATTTCAGAGTTATTACAACAAGTGTTTGTCTGTCTGAATGTTAGAATTTTACGGTAATGTACAATGTATATTCGTTTAACGACTGACAAGAAAAACAAAAGATCATAGCCTTATAGCACTGAACTTAAAGTGTTGTTCGTTCTATTACATTACGTTAACACGCCTACGAAATTTATTGCGATTTTTTACTGCTGCAAAAATGACAATTTTCAGTTGAAAAATAGCGATATTTTTTATTTTTTATTACTATTTTGCTCAAAACATAGATTGCGGGAATCGTTAGAACCGCCTCATCTCAAAAACATAGATTGTATGATCCTCATTGCTAAAGCCTGTGTACGAGGGTTTCGACCAGGTAAAAAGACAACTAGTCTGCTCAGCTACAGAATCTAGCTAGAGTACTGATAGACTTTTGTCAGCCGCAGATGTTAGATTTTTTTCTTCAAGTTTTATTTATTTTTCCTTGTCCCTGTCTGATACTTTTGTACCTGACTCAACATCTTCGACTTTTCAACTCTTCAAGAAACATGTAGCTTTCTTGAGCTGCCAATAAATCTCAGAATAATAACACATGTGCTGCAATTACAGCTGACCACTATGCCATCAGTGGCTTATCAAGACCCCATACAGAGCTTAAGAGATTTATTGCTTAGTCTGAGAACCAGAAGTTTTATTACCCTGTTCACACACAGAATGATATGCTTTTTGATAGAATGAGATTATCTCTCAGATTTGCTTGTTTCCCTTCAATAAAGCGGAGTGTAAGTTTAAAAAGGATTATAAGTTTAAGAAGGTTGGAAAAGTATACCTAATAAAGTTTGCACTTTTCCATTTGCTTTAAAAGCACTTGGCAAATGGTGGAAACCCTGTTCATACTTCATTCAAAAGGAGCTGTCTGATCTGTGGCTGAACTTCATCGGGCGCTCATTTGACACGAGCTTTAAGTGCCAAACAAATGTGCAAAACTAATGTATGAGCAAATTAAAACTGCATATTTTTGTTGAAGGAAACCACTGTGGGCGCGTGTCCGTCCCCAATTTGTTAAACTACGATCAAACATTTTAAACCCTGGGGCCATAATTTGTATAAAGTGGATAAACGACTACAAGGCAATGCAACATACCAAATTTCAAGCATCTGAGCCAAGTGGTTCTGAAAGTGAAGATTTTTGAATATTTTTTCTATGTATTTCTATGGTTCAATCTCATGATCCCTGGGGTGGAGCCATTTAGACCATGGGGTCATCATTTGAACAAACTTGGTAAAGGACTACTAGGCAATGCTACGTACCAAATTTCAAGCATCTGAGCCAGGTGGTTCTGAAAAAGAAGGTTTTTTTTATTCAAACTTTTCTATGTATTTATATGGTTCAAACTTAGGACTCACTGCCGCGGGTCTATTTTGGACCCTGGGGCTACCTTTTGACAAACATGGTAAAGGACTATTAGGCAATGCTACATATCGAATTTCAAGCATCTGAGCCTTGCGGCTCTGAAGAAGAAGATTTTTGAATATTTGTCTATGGTTCAAACCTTAGACTCCCTGCCATTGGGCCATTTTGGACCCTGGGGCCATATTTGAACAAGCTTGGTATAAGATTATTAGGCAATGCTACATACAAAATTTCAAGCAACTAAGCTAAATGGTTCAGAACAAGAAGAGTTTTTAATATTTTTTCTATGTATTTCTATGGTTCAATCCCATGGTCCCCTGGGCCGGGACCATTTTAGACCCTGGGGCCATCATTTGAACAAACTTGGTAAAAGACCACTAGGCAATACTACATACAGAATTTCAAGCACCTGCACCAAAAAGTTCTTCAGAAGAAGATTTTAAGTGTATTTGAATTTCGAACCCAATACCCCCAGGGCCTTTTTGGACCACAGGGCCACTGTTTGAACAAAACTTGGTAGAGGTCCACTAGACAATGCTTCATACCAAATATCAAAGCCATAGGCCTAGTGGTTCCAGAGAAGATGTCATTAAGAGCAAATTGACGCACGACGCACGACGGACGACGGACACCGACTGATAACAATAGCTCACCCTGAGCCAATATGGCTCAGGTGAGCTAAAAAGCGCAAGAAATTTTCAAAATTTAAATTTTCAATTCTATTCTCTATCTTATGATTATGTAAGCAAACAAAATAGTTACCTATCACTAAATTTCCTCAAGTTATATTATTACCCACAGTAAAATACAAGTTTTGCCACTTGCTGAGAAATTTGAAATTCCTTTTCTGCTGCGCATGCGCCGTTTATAAACATGCGCAATCAATGGTTGGCGCATCAAGCGGCCAAATTAAAAAAATCGTGCCAGTGTTTTGAATTATTGAGAGAACTGATGTCTGAGAAAACATCTTTTTGGATAGTTAACTAGATTATTATGACAAAACAATTAAAACTGTTAATAACATCGTGTCGCTCATGTCATCGTCTCGTACGGTAAGTAACCGAATGTTTATTTTTATTCTTTCTTTCGTATTTAAACGTTGAATACATTATCATCATTGTGCTAGAATTCTTCGCGCTACTTGTTTCTGTGTGCAAAATGTAGAATATTATTTGTCTGATTAGAACAGCCTTACTGAGACTGTTAAAATGAGTTACCACTATAAATATATTTTAACTGTGAGTAGAAGACGTGTGCCCCTTATAACCCTTTGTCTGTTATTTTTATAGGTAAATGCATAGAAAATCCAAGCTGCAGAAGTAATATTGTCCTACGTGTGATACTGGATTGCGATGAAGATTTGTGACGCAGTGAATGATGATTCCGTGTCTCATACTGTACTGTATCGTCACAGATGGTAAGTAACACAATGTGTTTTTCTGTTCTTTGTTATTTCCCCCTTATTTCTGCATAAACGATGAAAAACTCATGATTGTGCTAGCAAGCTTTTGTTACGGCCCTTTTAGATGATAATTTTTGAAATTTTACTTATTTCTGCTCGCTACATGTAAAAGGAATTAGAACAGTCTCAACGAGTCCGTTCAAATAAGTAACCACGATTTTTTAGCAGTGTTTAGAAAACGAATGCGCATTATAACCCTAGTTCAGTTGATATTACACGTTAATGCATTGACCTATCAAAATATAGCTAATATAGTCATTTGGTTATGGTTTGGAATTCAGGCGAGAAAAGCGATATTCGTCGTTCTAGTATGCCTATTCACTAATTTAAAGAATGCTGGTAATTGATGCAGAGAGGACAAAAATAATAATGAATAGATGAAATGTGAACAAAATGAATCCGTGCAAAACTAGTTAATCGACTATTTTTAACTCCCTTTCTGTAAATTATTCATAAATGGGGCGGTCAAAAGATTGAACCTGTTTGGGAGCTCTAGATTGCAGTCTTATCCCATCGAATTCATGTTACTGTATGTGTTGTAATTGAAATAAAACATTGTTTACACCCAAGGCCACAGTATAAAAAGCAGGTTCCGCCCTCAAACTATCAATCGTGGTTAATTCAAAATCATTTCAGATTTGGATACATCTTTTTTCACTGAAACATTAAACCATTATTTTTTCAAAATAATTTCAGTGGAAGCTGAATTATTCTTCTTCTACATATACACTGATTTAACTGTTCTAACGGATGCTTTCAACACCCTGAAGTTTAAATGTATTGTGCAGATTTCTAGCTAGTCAAGAAGAAAAAAAGACAGTTTGAATGTTTACCTTTGACCAAGTCATTTGATTTAAACAGTAGGTATGCTACTGGCCTGGTGAACCCTATTTATCTCTTTGACAGAGAGAGCCCAGTAATTTCTATTAAGCCACATCCTCATATTCATTGTATGGCCCACATGAAACTGGGCTTTAAACTAAACCGAAAAAGAACCAATAAGTATACGGTATACGCAATATTTTTTCTTGGCGAGAGGCTTAATGAGCATTTTTTCACAGAAAATAATTCAGGTGAGTGAAACCCAAACACATTTGCTTAGGTATGCTTCCGATACTTTAGCTCCGCCCACTGGCTTCATCACACGACGAACGCTGAAAAGTCGAATTTTAATTTATACATTTACACTTTATTTTTAGATTCTTTTTAAACTTCATTTTACTGGGTCCCAAATGAACGTAATATGGAGGATTTATGGGAACATTACAGTGATTAAAAATTATAACAATCGCAGCGGTCTGGTTATGCTTCGTACTTAATGTACTGAATATGTGATTACATGGCACTAATGTCTAAATCATAGCGATTTACTCATGGCACGTTGTCTGTTTCATTTCCCAGACTCAACGAATTTAAGTTGCAATAAAGTCATGTTCAAGTGATTTGTTACAACATTTTCGAGAAAATCATTTTTTGGAAAAAAATACGCGAGGTTGTTAGTTTAAACAGTATTTTATTCAACATGTGAACATTCACAATCAATACATACAAGAATAATATGAAATGATTCGATAACAAGCTAACTAGCTTATAAACATCGTCTCCTACTTAACATGTATTTTCAACGATATATGAGTGCATAAGATTTCTAATGCCCCTATTCCACACAGACCACGAGTCCCACGAATCGTCACGAATTGATAAATTTTGAAATTCGTGGCGATTGTAAATTTTCTGGTACAATTCGTGATATTCTACGATTCAGATACGATACAAGTACGATAGGGTTACGAATATTCGTGGGATTCGACTGGATTCGGCTGGACTCGCACGAATATTGTCAAGAATTCAGTACGATTTACAAGAATCTCTTTGGACGTACTGCACGAACGTTTAGAATTAGTTACGAATCAGTTAAGAATACGCCGAATACAGTTACGAATCCGGTACGAATAAAACTGAATTCGTGACTATTCTTGAAGATCCGTGGGATTTTCTCTCCAGATATGTATAAAAAGGCCCAAATCCTGATTAGACCCTTCCCACTGGTCACACAACGTTGAATCAACATTGAATCAACGTTGATTCAACCACAGGCGCTTGAAGTTCTGTCAAAAACGTCCAAAAAAGAACATAATTACTGACCTATAATATAGCCATTACCACTATGTGGCTTTATCATAATGGGTGGGGTAATATGTTTATAACGGGTTTTTGACAGTTTTGAGTACAGAACTTCAAGCGCCTATGATTCAACGTCATGACGTTGATTCAATGTTGTGCGTCTGCTGGGTTTGCTGTACGCACATATTAAGTATGAGTCATCACCAAACTATGGCCACAAAATGAAGTATCTACCCACCAGGCACATGACCTCGTAACGACGTCGTACTAAGGTCACTGCAACGTAGTGACGTCTCGTCGACGTCAGTAGAACGTCAGTTGCCCGCTTGGTAGGTACATGTATGCGTCCAGAGTCTTCACTGTGCGCAAATGCGTCAAGGTACACATTCACGAATCCCCGAATGAGTTGAGAATACCTAAAAACCCCTACGAATCGATTTCGATTCAGTTACGATGCCTAAGAACGCACTAAGACTGTGTTACGAATTAACTACGAATTTTTGGAATCGGGAATTCGTGGCCAAAATTTTGAACAGCTCAAAACTTTTGTCACGAATTCCCGATTGCTCAAGAATTGCAAGAACTGACTACGAACATGTACGATTCAGTTAAGAACTTCAGGAAGTGATTACGATTCAGCTACGAACTCTAAAATTTCTCAATTCGTGGCGATTCGTGGGATTCGTGGTCTGTGTGGAATAGGGGCATAAGCAACAGACAATCAAGACACGTTTATATGAGCATATACATCATTGTATTAGGAAAAGTTTTGATGTGAGAACAGCATTCAATAAGAATGAATCGAACCATATATAAGATATAAGCTTTGTAAAAGAGAGAGAGAGAGAGAGAGAGAGAGAGAGAGAGAGAGAGGAAAAACAACAGATGTTCCAATTCATTTCCATTCAACCCCGTGTCTAAACCGCTTCCCGACAAAAACGTACCATCAGCATAGCATAAAACTTGGTTTCGTAGTTGCAGATAATTTGGACAATCATACAGAAAACGTTTTACTGTTTCTGTTCGACCACAACAAGAACACGTTGAACGCGAGGTTGTAAAGTTGGCTGTCCCATTTTAGGCTTGAAAAAGGCCTACATCTGTCACTGCTTTTTCCCGCATTCACTAACATTTAAAACACCATGCGCAGATAAGCAATGCCATCAACAATATTAAGCATTTAATATGCATTAGATGTAAGATACCGTTCCTATTTTAAACTATTTCGCCAAAAAAAAATATCAATTCATTTGTCTCTGGAATTAGATTCGACACGTGAACGTGTTAACATAACCTGTCAGCGAGCAGCATGTACTTGCAATATTGCTCTCTGGGGAGAAGCGGAGGGGCATGCAGATTATATGCTTAGTTTTAGTAATGTTGCGCACTGTAAATACCTTAAAATTGGGACACCATGAGCAACATGTCTTAAAATTTGAACGAATTGATTGCACTGTGTGGTAATGTTCCTATTATGTCCTGGCGGAGAGGCAAATGGTGTAGACCCTGAACAGGCTGCTCCTGATAGGGTTCTGTCTACACTATTTGTTCAGCCATGTCCGCCCAAAAATTCAAGATATGAACTAGTCTCCAAGATTCCGCCTCATGTTTTATACCATGCCCTCCTAGGAGGGTTGGGTGTCAATTTTATCAACAAACAAGTAAATTTGTTAACTCGATACTCGCTTTTTATCCCCCGACCGAAAGGTTCCGGGGATAAAGCGATGAGCCTGGCGTCCCTCCTTCCATCCGTAAACATTTTCTTGTCCGCTCAAAATCTTGAACACCCTTTGGAATATTTTCTTGATACTTCAAAATTATGTAGAACAGGTCATGACGATGTGTCGCGAAAAAGAATGATAACTCTTGCTGTTGTACTTTAGGTGATTTTTTGGCAGATTCGTGTCCGCTCTGAAACTTGACAACGCTTTGAAATATTTACATGATACTTCACAGTTATGTAGAACAGGTCATGATAATGTGTCGCGAACAAGAGTGACAACTCTTGTTTTCTAACTTTTTGAGTTATTTCCCCTTGATGGTTTAAATTGTGATTTTGTGTCCCCTCTATAACTTTAATACCTTCAAAAATATTTTCATGATACTTCACAGTTATGTAGAACAAGTCATGACGATGTGTAGCGAACAAGAATGACAACTCTTGCTTTCTAACTTTTTGAGTTATTTGCCCTTGATGGTTTTAGGTGAGATTTCCCGTCCGCTCTATAAATACATTAATGCATAATGAAATATTTTTATGATACTTCATAGATATGTAGAACAGGTCATGACGATGTGTCGCAAACAAGAATGACAGTTCTTGCTTTCTTACTTTTAAAGTTATTTTCCTTTGAAATAGTTTCATGATACTTCACAGATATGCAGAACAGGTCATAACAATCTTTCTCGTACATGAATGACAACTCTTGCATTCACACTTTCCAAGTTATTTCCCTGTGGAAGTTTGAGCTGCAGTTGGTGTCTCTGCTCCGTATCTGTATAACCCTGGCCCGCTCCATAATTTTTGACCCTTATACCAGTTTTGTGCGATACGAGAAGACCCATGTTAGCCTCTGCCGCTACGTAAGTCAGTTTGCGTTAAAAATATAGAGGATGTAAGATCACGGTAAACATATACATTTTTACATTGAGAAAGAAATTCAGAATGCCAAAACATATGAATGATCAATGCGACGAAAGAAAGTGCGTTTCAGTGTTGCACAACCTCTGTTTAGGCCAGCAGTCTATTGATCCTTATGAATATAGATCCTTATTAAAATAGTAAAGACCAGCGAACATCAATGTCTCTGATTATTCTAGTAAAAGGTGATTAAAAGATAATACTAAAAATGTGAAAAGAAAATGAAGGAATGCACTAGCAAACATAATTTTACTGGATAGGAACATGTGACCTAAAAGACATAGATCAGACTGCATGCGTTTAGTAATTGCCTGCAGGCTGCTTAAAAACTCTCTGCTTTTTCACACAGATAAAACATTTTTTTCGTGCTGTTAGATATTTTATATATGAAAAAATAGTTCTAATATTGTTAATTTATTGTATTAAAGGTGTTGTTGAAACTGTATGCTTTTATGCTTGGTATTTTTTTCTCCATTTCTATTGATCTGTCAGGGGTCTTTTTCTGCTAATTACCTTGTGACTTAATAGAAAAAGAAGTAGCAGACAATATATAATTCAATGGACATTAAGATTACAAGGTCCATTTTCTCAGACAGGTGGAAGGGAAAGTTTTATTACTTTCAGTCAATCAGAGGTTTATTGCTGATTTATGTCTTAAGAGCTTTTCTTAATGGCTAAGAGTTTTTGTCTAAGTCATTAAGAGGGCCTCTTCACAACATAGTCAGCTATCAAAATTGCTCCTGATTGGCTGAAAGGATGGACAATTTAAAAACTGCAGTCTAAAATATACTATAATTCCCTTAAATTCTGGCACAGACTAGTCAATTGAATAATTGTCTCAACATTTGAACACGATTAATATACAGTAACTGTCAAATTATTTGTCAAAAGTCACTGTCGGACTAGCAAGAAGTGCAAACTATAGTCAGACTTCTCTTTCTTGATACGTATCACTGGTCTACACTGTTTGCTCCCATTATTCTTTTGATGTGATCAATTCAATAAAACAGAGTATCAGCATGTAAGAAGAGACTCATTCCAGCAGGCACAACGTTGAATCAACACTGAGTAAACATTGACTCAATGTTATGGAGTTGAATTCAGTGGTGATTCAACGTTGTGTGCCCAGTGGGATAATTGCTGCATTTCAGTATTCTGTTATCTCACTGTTTTGTGTGTAAATATGTAACATCATCAAATAATTGTCAGCCGAATTGTTTACTATCAGTAATGATAATGATAAAAAGAAAAATTGATAAAAATAAATAATGCTTCTTTGAAATATTTACACAATACTTTCAAATTTATACAATTTTGCATCTGAAAATTGTTACGAAGGAAATACTCTTTAGGCCAAGACAGATGATGGTTGGTTGGTTGGTTGTTTTGGGTTTCACGGTCCTTTGAGACAGTATTTGAGTCTATATAGCGCCGTCTCCCAAAGAGAGGGAGAAAGAAGGGAGAAATGATAGACTAGAAAAAATGACCAAACAACCCCCACCCGCACCTACTGCAAGCACAGTAGGCCCTTGTCCTACTAGTATCCAAATCAGTAGAGCGCCCCGACACTGGAAGTTATACCCAGCATCATCCCACCACCCAACCACCCCTAAAAATATTTGAACTCGCGGCGGTTATAAATGTTACTCAAATTTAAAAGAATTAATTTGCACTAGCGTCAGGATACTGTTCACAAATCAGAAAAATGCTTATTTTCCTGCCCAATTTTCATAACGATGTTTCCCAGGAGGCTCAGAGGGTTCACCTCTTTGCTCCGAGTCTGTCCATGTCCTCTATATGACGACATCATATACAAAAGCCAAAACCAGTATTTTATTGGCCGTTACGATATAAACAATTTGCATTTCGGGTTGACGATATTTTGTTTTATTAAAACAGACGTTTTCTCAAAACTTTGACAGATGATTTCGAACTTATTGTTAAATGAATAATCAATAATTTGGGTTTGCACTGTTTGCCTTTGTCCCATTTATGGATGGGTAAAACTTGTGCTATCAATTTTCACATATTTACAAACTGACCTGTTCTCTACTTTCACTCAGTAGCTCAAAAAGGGTCAACAGATATGAAAGAGTGATCCGATAGACTGATCTGGGTATTTACTGTTTCACTGGCACAATATGTTTCGGCCAGGCTATGGCATTTCCTCCAAAGGACAAGGTGCGCTAGTGTATTGCCAGCGGCCTAAAATTTCGGAAAAAAATGAAACTCGACACAGCCAATTACCACCACCGTCGGCGAACGTAACAACATAAGGACTATCGCATGCGCACACAAAAATGACGTCAGTACGTAACATGACGTCATTTTGCAACGTCAAAGACGCTATGTTTGCGGTGTTTTGCAAGAAAATGAACAAATTCAGTTACGTTTTGCAAAATAAAAATATGACCGCATGGCTGTACCAACTCAATTTTTTTGTACAGATGGTCGAAAGAGAGTAGCCGACAGATTGTCAAAAGTTCTACTTGGTACACGCATGCGATCATTTTTTTAATTTTACGTTTTTTGTCTGCAGCTGCTGTAAAATTGTAGGTTTAACCGTTTGTTTCTAACATTTTAATCAATAATTGGTCCAAACAATGCCAAAAAACCTATGAAAACATGTATATTGAACATCAATTTCGTTGTTTGAGCATCATCATGTCGGAAGAATTTAATGAAAACAACAACAGCAGTAACAGAAATGAGCAAAGAGCACGGTGTCTTCATCAAGTCTACATGTCGTGCCCAGTCAAGTCATCAAGTATCATTTCACATTCTTTATTTGCCTCCTAGAAATGTTACCGAGTGTATAAGAGTATATACGGAGCAAAAGCGGTATTCGTAAACGCTTTGCAGATATCGTGACCGGACTGCATAATGATACTGCGTGCTTGCATGTACCATTAATTTGATTAGTATGTTTTGAGAGGAAGGATGGATGACTTGCGATCTACGTCCCTTTCAACGGTATTTCAGTCATATTAGGACGATGGTAGGGTGATAGCGAAAGGGTGTGTGCAATGGAACCCCGATTACAATTGGAAATATTTTCTGCCTCCAGCGGGGCTCGAACCCTGGACCGCTAGATCAGTAGGCCAGCGCTTAACCTAGCTACCGGGTCTCCTTTGAGAGGATGAGCGAGTTGGGTTGGGGTTCGGCAAGAGAGAAAGAGAGGAGCGAGAGAAACAGAAAGTATTCACCAAACTATATATGGAGATCGGTTTTAAAGGTTTGATTGTTCAATTTTTAGCTCTATGCACAACGCGAATCTTTGAGGTTGAAAATATCCGCGCAGATTTGATTGACATCGCGTGAAAATGGACCTTAAAAGATGGACACACAGAAATCAGTCTGCGCTTTTGCGCAAACTGGTCAGAAATTTTTACTTGTCGCAAGACTCCTAGACCGTATATTCAAAAGGGAACGTGCTTGTCAAAATGCGAGGATGCGCAGACTAATCAGGGTCCTTCCACTTTGTACATGCAGTGTGGTTTATATTTATAAGTAATCGCAAGCTTGCCCATTACCGTCTGCGGCATTTGTATGATTCTGAGATAATAATCCAGAGGTCGTGCATGGGTTTTAAATCAGACCAACGTCGGACAAATAAAATAATGGTTTAGTTTGAAGTATAATCATCCGAATTCAGACCCATGCCGTGTAACCTCTGCGCTGTGTCATCCCCGTCATCATTCGCGCATTCAACCATCGGTCTGATAGGAATGAAAACTGTTGAAACGTTTATGAAACACAATTCATTTATCCATTCATCCATCTACGATGGCCCAATTGGCTCATTTTTCATTTCCATACTATTTCACAATTCCGAATTCTGAATTCTGAATTCCAAATTCCGAAATTCGTAGAACATACTAAACGCTTGATGATAATGACTCTTAACATTTTGTCAAACCTCTGCATGATATGGATGATTGCTTAAATATGAGCGGCGACACGAGAACACCAACAAAGTAGTTGTTCGCCCAGCGCAGACAGATCAGCCTGGGAATGCGCCCATTCTGATCAAACTCTTCGCTAGGCACTTACGGGGAAGCTATGGGTCTAAGGTACCTCCCTGCGGATCGCGAAGACTGATCTGAAACTCCACTGGGCGCACATGCCGCTTTGTTGGTTTTGTCGTGTCGCGGCTCATATGATGCTAATCCTTAAATGTGACTTAGACTAGAGAGAGAGAGGGAGAGAGAGAGGCAGAGAGAGACAGACAGACACAGAGACAGACAGAGAGAGAGAGAGACTCTCTGTCCTAGCACAACCCACAGTTTTGGAAGCGGTCATTTCTGTATGTGACCTTGCTTGAGTACAGGGATTACTCAGATCAGCCTGCGCATCTTCACAATCTAATCAGAGTCTTCCCTTTTCGCATATATATCTGAATTCCGAATTCTGAATTCCGAATTCCGAAATTCGTAGAACATACTAAACGCTTGAAAAAGGTTTGACGATATGAAATATGTAAGAATAATCAAGCGTCCAGTTTGTTCTACGAATTTCGGAATTCGGAATTCAGAATTCAGAATTCGGAATTCGGAATTGTGAAATAGTATTGAAATGAAAAATGAGCCAATTGGACCATCGTATCCATCTGATGAATAATGACTGGATTTATAGTATTAGTTCGGCGACGTTGTTATATTTTTATGTTCCTGTTGTTGTTGTTGCTTGTCTGAAGCCCTATGTGAAACTGATAGAACGCACAAACAGAATGGATTCAGATCACCAGATTAACCTGTCGCGAATCTGCATATCTCTAAGAATACTCCGTAATCTAAAATTTGATAAGTGCAAACAGATACGCAAGGGCGTAGCTACGTATACGGCAAATACGCAAGTGCGTATTGAAATTTTGTCAAAATTGACAAAATTTCAAAACGCACCTGCAAATTTGCATGCTGAAAATTTATAAATTAGACCAGATTTCAATACCAATTACCAAAGTGGCTGAAATACTAGCTTTCCCTTCAAGAAGTAGAGAATAAAACATGGTTGTGCGTACATGTATTATGAAATTGCCCCTAGTTACGCCCCTGGATACGTATAAACAGATGCGCATGCTAATTTACTGGTCACAAATCGCCTATCCGTTTTCACTCGGCGCCGGTCACTGATTATCCTAAGGGGGATAACCGTATGAGATTAGCACAGGGGCACGCGATGTTCATATACATGTTCTTAAAGACAAAAGTTCTGCACGGATGTTTAACATCTGTGCAGAGCTTTTGTCCTTAGGTATACATTTGCCCGCCGTTTCATTGGGCAAACGGCTCGGTCCTGCCATTTCCCAGTGTCTTGCTTTTCCTTCAGATTCCGGTGTTGACTTTACCCAGCGGGCACATGACGTCGAAATGACGTCGTATTGACGTAGATGCGACGTTATGACGTCGCATCGGCGTCAGTACGACATCATTTCGACGTCATGTGCCGGCTGGGTACGGCCCATCGAGTCATAGCTGTTGTCCACACATCGCTGAAGCATGCGTGTTGATGTTTTTCCCTCCAAAGGCGAAGGGATATAGTTTTCTCCATGTCTGTCCGTCCTTCCGTCCGTCCGAGCTATAACTAAGTAACCATTGAACGGATTTTCATGAAACTTTAAATTTATACTCGGAGGCAATAAAAAGTATACAGTTTTTTATTTTGAATACTGGGCCTCGTGTTAATGGCTGTGGAGACATATTAATAATGCCATTTTGGCAAACATCTAGCTCTGTAAAAACACAAACACAAATGAGCCGCGACACGAGAAAACCAACAATGTGGTTGTGCGCCCAGCGCAGACTCAGATCAGCCTGGGCATCTGCCCAGTCTGATCAGACTCTTCGCTAAGCGCTTAAATGGTAGCTAAGGGTCTAATCTACCTCCATGCGGACAGTGGAGACTCTGATCAGACTGGGCGGATGCCCAGGCTGATCTGAGTCTGCGCTGGGCGCACGACCACATTGTTGTTTTTCTCGTGTCGCGGCTCAAATTGTTTTGCAGTCATAAATAATGAAGTTATGGCCCTTAATTCAAAGTCAGTACCGTTTCGGTCGACAGCATGTGTAGCAAAATTATTAACACCGTGATGATGAGACTGAATAAACTCCTACTACTACTACTACTACTACTACTAATAATAATAATAATAATAATAATGGAAGATTGTTTTCACCATTTGCACTCGTATTGCTTTGTATGACATATTTTTCTCAATACTTGGTCGTAATAAGAATAGCGAATTCAAATTAGTTTGCGTAATCACGCTCAGTGTCTTCGTTCATCTCTCTGCCAAGCCTGCTGAAGGATCATGGGAACCGCAAAGGGTTGGTCGGACTACTTGGATGTGCAAGCTGACTTGCGTTTGCTCTAGTCGCATTGCCTCATACTGGAATTTCCATTAGCCAGTTCATACATATTTAGCGATGGTGGTCATATAGTTTCTTTGGCAAACATTGTGCGTTAACACGGAGCAAAATATCTGTCCAACATTAACGTTTTTAACGTTTCTACTGTCGCTTTCATGACACGTGATTATTATTTGTTAACTGGTTTGAAACAGGTTAAAACAATCTCCACAACATCCAACAATGTGTTTGCATATGAATTATCAATACCCACCTCTCTCTCTCTCTCTCTCTCTCTCTCTCTCTCTATTTAATTTTTCATTTAGTGCACATTTTTGTACCGATGTCAGGGGCGTAGCTAGGGGCAATAACACAGTACGCACAACCATGTTTTATACTCATTGGGGGCAATACTAGGGGGTTAAGCCGCTAAGATATTTCGAATTTGCGTGTCTGTTGGCAGTTAGTATTAAAATTATGCCCAATTAACAACATTTCAGCATGAAAATACGCAGGTGTGCGTTGAAATTTTGTCAAGTTGACAAAATTTCAATACGCACCTGCGTATTTGCGTAAAGGGAAATACGCCCTTGAATGTGATCAGTGTCTGCACTGTTTGCCCAATGCTTGCAACGAGGTTTGTAATTAATGCAAGTTGCATATCTTCTTATTCACAGGGTATAATCGATTCCGCCAATTTTCGCTTCCTGCAGAGACTGTACATCATATCTGGCTTCCGCCGAGACTGTCCGCGAACTCTTGCTTCCTGCAGAGACTTATGTCCTCGAAAAATGACTTCCTGCCGAGACTGTCCGCGTGATTCTGCTTCCTGCCGAGAGCCTCGGCAGGAAGCAGAATCACGCGGACAGTCGCTCTCGGCAGGAAGCAGAATCACGCGGACAGTCTCTGCAGGAAGCCATTTATCATGTACAGAAGTCTCGGCAGGAAGCAAGAGTTCGCGGACAGTCTCAGCGGAAGCCAAATATGATGTACAGTCTCTGCAGGAAGCGAAAATTGGCGGAATCGATTATACCCTGTGTTGTATATCTTCTTATTGTTTACCCGATAATTTTATGCCCTTGATATTCGGACACAATATGTATAACCAGACAATATGGAATTTGATCGAGCCTCTCTGATCCGGGTCTGCTATGCTTTCTAGCTAACTGTCCAGGCAGTGGCTGTGTCATGCTGTCCATACTTGTGTATGCAATAACTCATTGTACTTTATTTGCAATACATACCCTAAAGAAGCTTCTCTTGTCAAACAATCTGATCCGATTCTGTAAAGTTTGCATACATGTATTATCTGGTTAAACACTGGAGGTCCTGATCAAGCTGCTGTTGTGCTTATTCGAATTCCACATGTTTCCTTTGCGCAGGGCAAGTGTGTTATTCTATGCAGTTGTATTCAAGCAGTGTCGCACATACGAGAAGTTATAGCTGCGTTCGCATGCCCAGACATACATGCGCAAGCTGTTCACTGTTCAAAATTCAAAATTGCAAACTATGCTTACATGTAATAATAAAGTACATGCCCTGACTGGACATGCATGTAAGCAGGCTGGTCTAGGCGTGTGTAGTTTGCATGTCTCGTAAGATTATCTTTTAGCGACGCGGCTCATTTGTATCTGCATTATTTATTCAAGAAGTTTATCCGTATTAAAATGAAAATATGTATATACATTGCTTTTGCAAACGTTTTCTATTTTGTCTTCTGCTGTGTAATGATAGCGGCGACATAGACCTTGGAATGAGCTGTCTGGTCATCACCTACCTTGTTCTTTCAATTGGAAGCAACAATAACTGGTGTCTTGATACCTGAATCACACATTGTAACACATTGTGTCTGATGAAAATGAGTTAAAAACTGGAACAATTAATTCGGTGCCGGATTTCAAAAGAATAATACCGACCGCCATTGAATGAGGTACATATGGCAGTTTGCGTGCATCGGAATTAGGAGTCCTATGGTGGCATGACAAAAATTATATCCTGACCAGCTGTAAGGACTTCTATGATTAAGGCGTGAATTTTCCCCATGATTAAAAAGTTATACGGATCACTGACTTTTGCTTTGCATTTTTGACTATGACATGTAACTTGCATGACAAATTAATTTTCAGGTGTTTGTGTCTATGTAAAGTACGTTAAACATACGTTGACGTTGACGTCATTGTTGAGATAAATTTTAAATTATCCTCTAACTGATCGTTGAAATAATGATTTATTGTATACATTTCACCTTTGTGTGACGCACATTACTTAGATAACAGACAACACTGGATAGTTTTAACTATATGTATGTGACCTTGACCTCATTTCAAGGTCATGGTACACAATATAATCCTTGAAGATCACAGTGCTACTGTTGGCCATTCTTCTTCTTTGGCTCACTGAGTATCGTTCCCCCCCCCCCCCGTGACCCAGCTTCCCACTCATATATATTGCGTATTTGCATCGCATAAGCCTGCTGCATGAAGGAAATGCTGGGTCACGGGGGGGGGGGGGGAAAGTACTTGTATTTTAGTTATAGTGAAGCGTTCTCTTTTGGCCGATTTGACCGGAAGTTTAACTGTGGATTGGCATGTTTAAATGCCAATCAAGCGTATCAAGAAGGAAATCATTGCTTTGTATTGTTATATGCGTGTATTTAGCATGCATTTATGACAAAAAAGTATGGAATGAATGACTGATTTCAATATTTTTATTACCTCAAAAATATGAGGTATGCAAAAACCTTGAATTTAGGGTAGGTAGGGTCAGACTGGATTATCTCCCCATGTCTATGGGACTGAATCACAAATGATCTGATTTCATACGGTTTACATATTTGTGGAAGCTCTGCTAAGAAAAAATTGCCAACTTTATACTTTTGAAAATTCGGACCTGTCTCGCCGGTCTAATGGGGAAAATCCTCGCCTTAATCATAGAAGTCCTTTACTCTGAAAACAAGTGATAAAATGCGTTTTTTTCTTTTTAATATCGGACCTCAGAATAGTATAGAACTGAGGCGAAAAACAAAATAATTTTCTTTTTATTTTCATTATGTTTTTTTTCCCCTTACATTTTAAAGCATTTTAACTTTTCCTTCCCTCGCCTTGTTTGTCCCTTACCTTGCTTTTTTACGTTTACCGTGTTTCTTTCTATGACATTGATTTAAACGTCCCTTTCAACAGTTTCAGTCATATCGAGACACGGGTCTCAGTTGCCTAATGAATAAGAGCGCGTATACTCTTAAACATCAGGTGTTTCACCGCTGTTAGTTCGAGCCTTGGCCGGGGCACAAGTGAGAAAACCAAGTTCTCGGGAATATTTCCCCGGGATCTCCATTTTTGCGCCCATCTTCGATTAACGATAGGCTCAAGTTTAAAAAACATCATATCGAGACCGTGGTACGATACTTGTGCAATGTAACTCGTTTACGATGTGAAAGCGGTAGCGTTAGCACAAGAAGCTTGCACTGCTTACCAAATGTATTATAGCCAGTCCCGGATCCAGGGGGTGGGCTCTGGGGCTTCAGCCCCGCCACCTGGGCCCGGTAAGATTAAAATATATGTTGTGATATATCATTAGAATCGCCTCGGTGAGGCGATTCTAATGAGATCTCACAAGATATATTTCAAGGCAAAAAGACACCAAAAATTCTCATCAAATGGATCCCTTATTATGTCATATATTTTCAAGCCTCACCCCCTCCCCTCCACCCAACCACCCCTTCCCCTCCCACTTCCCAAATATATCTCGGCTCTCGGCACCTCTCAGCCCCGCCAGTAATCAGTTATCCAGAGCCCCACCAGTATGTTATGGTCTGGATCCGGGCCTGTATAGCTATTTGCAATACGAATTATTAAAATATGCCTGTTTCACGTTTTCTATGATGGCAAACATTTCTATAGAGAAATATTGCGCGACAATGGTGTCTGTTAGGAATAAAGACAACATCAATTTCTAACAGTTTAACAATATAAACAATACATGTCATTTACTTAGAACAGCAAGACACGGAATAACGTTATGATTCGCGCGACGTCACGTTAAGCGACAGAAACGTCACCGAAAATCTTTGAACCCCTGACGCATTAAAATCGTTCTCTCTGAAAGATGGAATAAGATATTCATTCAATTTTTTCGTTTTTCATCTAGTTAGACTCTATATAACAGCTCATAAATTTTTTACCAAAAACTAAGGATATGCCGAAAACCGCCCTTAGCGCACCTTGTCCTTTCAGTTCTTTGATGTGATCCTTGCTTCCAAAGGATAAGCCTTTTATAGAACATATTTTACTGCTATGTTTTCATAATTGATGAGCCTTCAAATTCTGTCGCTATTAACAGTGGCTAAAACCAATTTTAATTATTACTGACATGTTTATGGCTTTATTCTTGAAGCGATCTAGGACTAAGATTAACGACCGAGGCCATTTCAGACCTTTCATATTTATTTTCATCTGATTGGCCACAGAGATCAAAGTATACTGACGGCCAATTGAATTCTCGAGGGCCATAAAGCATTATTTGTCTGTAACAAATTTCGACTTCCCTGAGTGGTTTTAGCATCTAAAGGTGTAGACCAATCGGCCCACAGTATTTGTAAGAAGCTAAGAACTGTGAATTTATTTTATCTTCTCTATTTTTTATACATACATATATACTGAAGAACAAAAAAAAAAGAAAGAAAGAGAAACGTTATATACATTAACGCTAAAACTTCATGGGATGCAAAGAATCTAAAATAAACTTAAAATTGTTTGTCTGTTTTGTTATCTGAATCTGTTTGCATTTGTAAAGAACTCCTGGCAAGGCTTTAGCCGTGGTTACTTCTTTTTCTTTTTTCGATCGAAATGTTAGAAGATTTACATATATTTGTAACCATTATTCTTTTTTGTAAACTTAAAAATGCTAGTTACATTTATTGAAATTAGTATGGATATAATATCAAAACATTCCTTTGTAAAGTTTGCAGTATTACTTGTAGTGATAAACTCTAAAACAATATGTAAATAAATTCATGCGTATCCATTTCTTCGTTCATTGCGTCGTACATAATATGCATTGTGATTACATTGATACTTTCAATCGAATGCTTCTTTGCACAAAAAGCTGTGTATCTTAATTAATACGTGAAACATTTCTTACAACTGAAAAACATAAACATTTCTACAATCGTATATGTACATTATTTCTTTGCGGATGTATACTTCATAGGCGGTAAAGCCACATTTCGGCATGCGATACCTTCGCCCGATGTCTCCGTATTTGGCAGTTACATTTTTTCTTGTATAATTTTCGGCCAAATTATTGTATTCTCGCCTCGCTATTATCTGTTTTGTTTTGTATTGGTAGTTTACCCTTTGCATCCTGATAGAAAGGGATTAACGTTGACGTCATTTGAATCAGTAGCGCTTCACAGAAACTCCCTTATTCTAATCAGAAGGAAGCAAAGAAAAAACATTTCATTTAAACCAGCGAAAATAATCAACTGTCAGTAGGTAAGCAAATATGCTATGCTACTCATGTCTAACAAAGCGTATGCGACATCGTCCTTCATCTTATCTAAGTAACGTCATAAAATACGTCATTTCTAATTTTTCTAATTGTTACGAGATGGCTTTAAAATGATTGTTATTCCAAATTTTATAAAACTATTATCTATAAATATTTCAAGCTTTTGAAGCAGACATATTAAGGTTTATGTTAGTGCGTTTTTCTCGAACTCTGGCATGGTTACAAATATAGCCTTTTTTAGCGGCCTGGAGTCGGGCGTGTCAGGGCTGGTCTTGAAAGGGTCTGTTTGTATTCGAGTGTTATGGGTATGATAGGTATTACATAATAAAAACTACTTTGTAAACTAAATTCCTAAGGTATATTGCTTATGTTCGGCTTTTCTCTCGCCTGCAGCTAGCAGAAACGAACCATAGTTATCACTTTTCTGTTGTCGTCGACGGCGGCATAAACTTTGCGTCGCGTTTTCTGGTTTGGCTCCAATTTGTGACAAATTGAATGCGCTCCGGGCGAGACACAGTATTCCCCAGACATCGTCTTCCTTTTAATGTCCCCAGCTTCGTTTTGGCTCAGCTGCCTATATATGCGTAAATAATATTACTATCTTGTAAAAATCGTAACTGCTGGGGCATTGATATTTCATTAAAAAAACTAGTGGACGCGTAAATTTTCAAGGTCTGTCGGCCTTGCACTTACAGTGTTAACCTCATTTTCTTGAAAATAATATTTGATAGTTTGTTCCCAAATATCCTAGGAAAACCACTGATGGTAGGATGAATATATTGGAGACAGACCTTGAAAAAAGTTGGACCCATGTTTAATTTTTCTTTTCTGTCGGCCTTATACGTCTCCCCGTACATCATCATAGTGCAGATTATTTCTTTCTGGTCCTTTGGGAATATTGAGTTCATATTAAGTCATTTTGAAACTAGAGTTCTGCTTCAGCCAGGGCCATTCCAGTGTTGCATATAGCATTACTGGTCTTGAAAGATTCAATTAAACCGAGTGTGCTATTTTCATTTCTAGGGTGTATTCCTTGCTCCCAAAGGATCTAACAATTCAGAACTTAAATATTTACTTTTAAATATGTATCTTATATGAAAAATCTTTGATTGCTGCTTCCCGCAGCCCGAATAATATAGTTAGTTTGTAAAGGCCATAGAAGTAAAAAGTATGAAAAAAACTGTGAAAATTTCATTTATTGTAAGTTTGACCAGATAACTATGGTACACGTTAAAAAAAACGTCGATTTTATGGTAGAATACCTGGCAACCAGCTGCCAGTCCTTTACCCGTTATTTTTACGGGCGCCCGTAAACAGGCGCAGGAATCGTCACGCAGAGTAGAGTATAATAAGACAGGTATTGTTTTGGTCACAGCTCTTCGACACTATCAAAGTATTCTCGAGTACGGTCAGTTTACGTAACTCTACTATATCGTGATTTCAAAAACATGTTCTGTAGGCAGATGCCTGTTAACATTAACGGGAATGGACAGGCAGCTGGTTGTCAGGTATTCAATCGTAAAATCTACGGAAATTATTTAACATGTACAGTTTTCCAACAAGACGATCCGACTTGATTCTGTGTCCAAAATAAGTCAATGAAATTCTGTACTTTCTTGGAACCTGAAATAAACGCCCAAATTTTGTTTTCAACATGTCAGGTTTTCGATCACTGGGTGTTTATCTGAAGAAAACACGTAAGTTAAAAATTTCAAAATAAATGATCATTTCAGATATTGGGCCTTTATGGCCGTTCTTTTTATTGCATATCTTTTACAGTTGATTCACTATGTGCGAAAAATTCAATCCTTTGTTGCAGTTAATTGTAGTATGCAAAGCTCTGTCACAAACACGCAAGGCATGCAGATTCTTTAAGTTTTATTGCTTGACTGTTTTTAAAGTCTACATAGTCCTATCAGCGGTAAAAACGGCTAAATTCAACCTTCACGTTTGGTAATAAAATGCGGGTTGGTGTGCATATATTGAGTTATATAACAAGTTATATAACAAGCAAAAAGTAAAGATTAATTGTTTTCGGTTTCGGTTTAACGGCCCTTTGAGACAGTATTTCAATCTCTATTGGGCCGTCTCCCAGAGAGAGGGAGAAAGAAGAGAGAAAGGATAGAGGAGAGAAAATGTCCAAACAACCCCCACCCGCACCTTACTGCAAGCACAGTAGGCCCTTGCCCTACTATTACCCTAATCCGTAGGACGCCCTGGCACTGGAAGTTACACGCAGCACCATCCCATCACCCGAGCCCCCTCATAAAAAGTAGAGACAACAAGTTTTTAAAAAATAACAAATCGCTTCACAAAATACAATTTCCTGTTCTGGTTTCCCGTCTAGCTGTACATTGTATTTTTACCTTTTTATGAAATCGAAAGTAGGTCATTTTAGTGGCCAACTAAAATGACCCAAATAAGTTTTCAAACCCTTTTTATGTGAAACTGACGGGTGTTTTATTTGTTTAAAGCTGGCTAATCACGGTCATTTACAATGACGAAACTATAGTAAGAAGCTTGCAGCGATATCTCATGACAAAATTGTTCATGCTGATAGAGCAATGGGGCCTGCATTAATGAGGAAATACAGTGAAACACGCAGCCATTCCCCATAACATGCCAGCATAATGAGTGCTTGGTTGATTGGTTGTCTTGGATTTAATGATAGTTAAACTATATAGATAATGCTATGATGCAATAAGCAATTATATAAAGTATATATTAAGGTAATACCATATGTCTGTACTTTTAAATGTGGAGGCTTTTTATACTTCCTACACAAAACATATATTAAAGAAAGAGTAAGATACTGCAAGAGCTATCCTTCCTATGCATGTGGAATTCCAGACCATCTTACAATCTTTCATAATGTTTTGTGTTAGTTTAAACGCTTTTCTGAATATAAACGCTTAACTTTTGGAATCTTCTTTCTATTGTCATTAGAAATAGGTTCATTTGATTTATTATGCTATGTCTATTTCACTGACTGGTAATAATATTTATTTTCAATAAGTCTACATATAAACTGCGTCGAAAGGAAAATTTATTTGTCCTTTAGTATGTCACGATTGTTACATTTTCTGTCATCTCGTATCATAGTGACAACAAATTATGTTTTATACGCCCATTGTCCGTCTAAAGTCTTCGAGAAGCTAAAGTAATTCAGCATAAACATTTGCGAAATTAACCGAACAGCAGTTTGTCTAGATAATTTTGATAATGAACACAATGATTACTGAATTTCAGCTCATGAAGGTTATGCTAACTGGCATGCCATCCTTGTAAAACTTAAATACCCTTAACTCTTAAAGGCCCCGTCGCTCTATCAGCATGAAAAATTTTATCATGAGGTATCGCTGCAAGCTTCTCACTGTAGTTTCGTAATTGTAAATGACCGTGATTAGCCAACTTTAAACAAATAAAACATCCTTGAGTATCACATAAAAAGGGTTTGAAAACCTATTTGGGTCATTTTAGTTGGCAACTAAAATGACCTACTTTCGATTTCACAAAATGGTAAAAATACAATGTACAGGTGTGGAGTCCCAACCACTATTCCGCCTAAGTTAAATAGCATTGCTAGACGGGAAACCAGAACAGGAAATTATATTTTGTGGAGCTATTTGTTATTTTTCAAAAATTGTTTTCTCTACTTTTTGCCAGCTGTATGACTAAATATTTGCACACCAATCCTCATTTTATTACCAGACCTGAAGGTTGAACCGCTTTTTACAATGATTTGCGTTTAGGCATTTTTACCGCTGATAGGACTATGGAGACTTTAACTTAAATATGTTTGTTAAGGTGGTGATTATCTCTGATTTGGGGCAAAGATATAAATCTGCATAAAATGCTGAAAATACAACAGATCTTCCCAAAACTTAGCAGATGCCCTCTTTATGTTGATTTTTACAATTCAGAATCCCAAAATGCAGGACTTGTTGAAATTAAAAAGAATTTATATAAAAAAAAGGCCAAAGGGTAATTTTGTGCGCAAAAATCTAAAAAGTGACCATCATTATTCAAAATGAACTTAGGTCTGAACACAAATTAATGCATTAAGAAGAGCATCATAGCAATTTTTTTCCATTTTTTGGCACATTATCAGGCTGTGCAGACAAATAAAGATGTAGCCTGTGTCCAAATATTTGTCTAAAATACACAGTAGAGTAATGTATATTGATACTGTGAGTATGAAACAGGTATTGGTTTGGTTGTTTTGGGTTTAACGGCCCTTTGAGACGGTATTTCAGTCTATATCAGGCCGTCTCCCGAAGAGAGGGAGAAAGACAGAAATGATAGATGAGAGAAAAAATGTCCAAACAACCCCCACCCGCACCTACTGTAAGCACAGTTGGCCCTTGCCCTATTGTCATCCAAATCAGTAGGAATGATACAGGTATAACTGCCCTACCTGTATTTACTGATTGCAACCATTATACATGTACTATATACATGGTCAGACATTTGAGAAAAAAGTTACTGTTTTTACCTGGTCTAGCTTACAATTTGAGACAGAGCTGGAACAAATAATTGCTAGGACGTTCTTTTTAATGCATTAAAATACCTTCAGAGCTAAGTACAATTTCATCAATGAATTTCAGTTTTTAGATTTCTGTGCAGAAAATAACCCTTTGATCTTTCTATGTAAAAACACTTTTTAAACAGCTTGTCCCTCTATTTTTTTTGTATTCTACACTGTAGAGAACAACAAAAATAAGAAACCTGCTAATTTTCAGGGAGATATGTTAAATGTTTTACGGTTTTATTCAGATTTTTTGTATATACCAAAAATCACCACCTTAAAAACAAAACAGTCCCGCCCTCGGCATTGCAACTTGAGACAAGTAAGTAGAATAAAAAGAAATGTAGTTAATACTGTAAGACACTGAAAATTACAAAGCGCTGTCGGCTATTACTTTAGGATTAAATATTATGCACAGCTGAAAGGTCTAAAAAATATAAAACACCAAGTATCATTTTTTTTACAAAATTGTATATTTTGTTTTTTCAGATTGCACGACAGAACGACGAAAGGAAACAAGAGTGCCAGGATTCTGAATTAATGCACCCGAACTCCAAAAATATGCTATGAAATCTTGGATGCAGCTATGAATTTTAAGGACACATTCTAACAATTTCTGTAGTGAAATCTAGGCACAAATACTAAGAATGGGATTTTAAAATAAGGAGAGTTTTCTTCTAGCACTGTCAAAAGAGAATTATTTTAATCGAGCTACTGATATGACTACCAAAGTATGTCTTATGCAGAAGAAATCATTTTGTTATTACTGCATTTACTGATAATCCTAAGTTATTTACAATGCACGCATTGTATATTCCCATTATAAGTCACTATATTCATGCCAAACAACTCTTGACAAAGAATTCATACAGAAAAGAAACTGTTGTGTGATAATAATTGTTATTACAGTAGCCATTCAGTTTGTAATTGACTATCAAAACTATTATAAGAATAAGCCTCTAGTAGTTATTTTTCGTACAACAGTCTTGTCCGTGTTATGCGTCTGTGCTTTGATACAGTCATGTTGATGACAGTTGTTGGCAAAAAAGCATTGAGGTAGCTAAATTTTGATAAAACTGCTATGATAACCGATGCGAATTTTCAACAAATGATTTGTAAGGTGATTTATCCAAATTTTGGATAAGACTTACGGCTGTGCTTTGGTACAGAGTATTTCAAGGCAGGAATATCATTTCTCCTAGCTAGTTTGATTTTATCCAAATTTTGGATAAAATGAATACATTACTGAATAATTGATGTATTGCTTTCCTTGCAGAATAATTAATCCAAATTTTGGATAAAACTTTAGGTTCTGTGTTTGGATGCAGTGTAGGTCAAGACAGGGTGTTTCTTTGTCCCCGCTGGTTTGATTTTTATCCAAAATTTGGATAACGGCAAGCTATAGCAATAGTCTAGTGAGAAATCGATATAATCAATGAAAGTATAGGTAGTGTCTCTTCTGCAAGGTTTTATCCAAATTTTGGATAAAACTTTCACGGCTTTCACAGTTGATTTTCGAACAAGAATTTCATTCAATGTGTCAGTGACTGGACACAATTAACTTTATGCCATAAAGCATGTAGTTTTATCCAAATTTTGGATAAAAGTTCTATGTTAATGATCGCCCAATTTATTAGAAGTTTTGTTTATCCGAATTTTGGATAACACTTCAATGATAAAATCTGTGTCCGAACATTTTTATTCTTATCCAAAAGCATAGAGCCAGTTTGAGCAAATGGATTTGCTCAAACGTAAATGGACACAGTTCAATAGCGTTTTCACGACAAAATCGCTATTGCCAGTCGACTGGTAATAGCGATTTTTATGTAAAATGGCTATTGCCACTTGACTGGTAATAGCGATTTTAACGTAAATTGGCTATTGCCAGTCGACTGGTAATAGCCATTTTGACGTGAATTCGCTATTGCCAGTCGACTGGCAATAGCGATTTTAACGTAAAATGGCTATTGCCAGTCGACTGACACTAGACCTTTCCAAATTAATTACTGGCATGCTGTCGTTTAGATCGCCTAAATCTGTTACGTCATAAATAGAACCGAGTGATCACTAGCAGGGGAGGCAACTTTTATGACTTCTTTTTTTTTATTCCTCGGCTGACATGCCCCTTTTGGAGAGTGCCTCTACAGTAAAGCAGCTTTTGTTTTTCGTTCTTTCCTTTGGGAGTTGGTTCCGGTTTGGAGTGGCAACAGACTGATTGGGGATGTTTATGTTGCTTCCCCTGAAGGTGTACCCATTCACCTTAATGTAACATACCTGAAATTTTACTTATTTATTCATTTATTTTAGGGGTGGTCGGGTTAGGCGATGGTGCTGGGTAACTTTCAGTGCCGGGGCGTCCTACACATCTGGATAAGAGTAGGGCAAGGGCCAACTGTACTTGCTCGATATAGACTGAAATACGGACTCAAAGAGCCGTTAAACCCCAAACAACCCACCAACAAACTTATTTAATCCTGCAACTGTTTCTGATTTGATTTGATCGTTTCGAGGAAGGGAGAACGTTGCGATGAAATTGGGAGATAGTTTTTTATTTATTTTATTTTCTATTACATTTTCACCTATACTAAATGTTGTTAAATCTGCGGTGCGAACAAATGCAGAAAAAGATCAAGCGCTCAAGAATAACTAGAAAATAATGGTGGGAAAAGATTTTAATTGACTAACCAGTGCGCGAAAATCCAATTAAATAGCACGCAGTCTTAATAACGTCACGTTATTATGTTCCGGTGACGTCAGATTTAATGACAAACTCGTCATTAGCGCATCATTAACTTACGACGGTTTAATGAACGTTTGATACAACCGGACTTAATGCCGTCATTAACTAATTTGCCATTAGGACTTTAATGATAGATTAGCGGTTAATTTGTCATTAGTTTAATGACGGTTTGATACAACCGGGTCCTGATAATAATTATCAGTTAACATTGATAAGCCTTACCATCTTCACATCATAACTGTAAACATTTCTCTTGCGCCAACAGCGCAGACCGAGACTAGTTTTTTGAGAAAAATATTTTGTTTGTTAGTTTGTGACAGCGAAGTATTACACCAGTCTCCTTTTCCTCTCTACTATACTATGTAGAATAATACAGTTTGGTATACGGATTAGACTCCAATCAATTTGCGCATATTGGCTTATCTTAGTATTCATTCCCGCAAACAGAAAACAAATTTCCCAGTTAGTTTGCGCACAAGCACAGGCTGATTTGGGCATACGCATAAAAAGTTTTGAAAAAAAGATTCTGGTATTACGAACCGAACTACCAACTTATTGTGTGCACCGCGGCGGAGGGTGAGGGTGAAGGTCCCACAGTAGTTATGACTGACCGTCCCAAGGCGGTACTTTCGTTGCGGTTGCATGTGTTTTATATTCGGTGCTGTTTGGTTTATTGTGTTATCATTTTAATTTAAAGAGTAACTACACTTCAGGAACTGACTGAATCAGATCCCAAACCCTATCCCCAACATCAAAGGGAAAGATTGACAAAGACATCCCAACAAACGATAAATTACAAGTGATAAGCTGAGTCAGCAGCTCATTCCCAAATATGTGGCAACTCAGCTATCTTTATTGAACTAAATAATTTAGACCAACAGAGGGGTTACAACAGACTAAGCAAATTATACGAAAAACATTTAACAATTATTTCTACCTATTTTATATTTTTATTATACATGTAGAAGGGCTAAAATAACCCTTCTGTGATGAAAATTGAAAATAGGTAAAACAAGCTAGTTCTGACGAAATGCCGTCAGAGAAGTCAAGCCACATTGTGACAGTCCATCTCTGGGACGACATTTATGTATCAGCAATGTAAAACATTGCACTGCTTGGGCTGTTCTCAGAGATGAAGTCGTTAGTTTTCAGAGAGCTAATACTTGTTACAGTCGAGACAAATACTTAAGTCCTTTATTATTATTATTTATTTTTCTCTATTGATGGGGATTTTATGGCCAAAATTTTCAGATTTTGGCCTCATTCTAAAAACTATAATGCAGTGAACTGAATAGTTACAAATATATTAACTGTATAAAAGTAGCAAAAAATGCGAAATCAGTGGACATTGAAGTATGGGTCAAAATAACTTGGTAATATCGGTAATTGCACATTGCTGATGTACTAAACCATCAAGTTGCTACCGTAACAGGCAATCTATTCATCTATCTCTTACAAAAATCTATACCCGAGTCTAACAAGATTGGGGACGTACATACGCACACGATCAAGTACACATACGCAGACTATCTGAATACAGTATACAGTGACTGACTAGAATTTTAGGGTAATCGGGCACTAGAGGCACGTAGCGATTAGCTTATTAGATAATGAAAGTTAATCATTCTTTTGTAGTACCACTCTGTCTTTAGACAAAAATTGCAGAATTTGCGGGAATTTCCATGTGCACCTGGGTGGCACGGAATATGCCTAATATGTTTTAAGCATTTGTTCAGAACACAGGAATTTGACTTTTTAGTTTGAGTTTCATATGAAAATTTCATCAAAATGACGTACAACAGAAAATGATCGTCTTAACACTTCTTAAAAGTTGCGTACAGAGGTAAGGGTATTTATATTATAAAACTTCACCGCAAAGGGTGGGGTATGATACCCTGATCAAATCAGATTTCCTGTACAGCACAGGCATTTGTTTCTCAAGAGAGTAAGGGCATTTTGTGTTGCAAGAGAGGATGAGTTTATATGAAACAAGTGTTGTGCAGGTAAAACTATGGGGAAAAAATAAGCACTTCATGTTAAAACCCCAAAAATGAAGTATCTATGTTGGAAAACCATATTTATTTATATACATATATAGTTCGTTTCGGTACAACACGTGCATTCTGGTGCGTTCCCGTATTTTCGTGATTTTACATATTTTGTTGATGTGATTTGACATTGCGTATTATATATCATTTGTCTTCATCTTTAGACGTACTTTCTACCGCTAAGAGGGCATTTATGGGATTTTAACTACCAACGCGGGTATTCTATTGCTGGTACGGATTACACATTTTACCTACTTTGAATTCGACTTTTTGTGTTTATAGTCTCAACAAGATCAGACTTACGTATTTTCTTAGTGGGTTTGAAATGATTAGTCCTATATGTAACTAGTGGGTTTGAAATGATTAGTCCTATATGTAACTATTTCAATGCCTTAACATTATTTATTTTGCTGCTACACACATGTTCAGCCATTCATAAAATTCCAATGCGGTTTACGCGGATGCGGGTGCGGGTTACACTTCTTATCTATTCTCCATTCTCGTTCCGGTATTTCTACGGACCGAATCCAAAGTACTCATTTCCTTTAATACTTGCGCATCTAGATCTAGTCCCACGTTTCAATTAATAATTGTTATCTACATGAGACTGTTAACACACAGGTTTTAAGTTTTCTTTCTCGTATAATTGATTCTTTATTCATCAGTAAGCAACTAAAACACCAAACGCATCACATAAAAAACTTGGACTCATATTAATATAAAGTCAAGCCGTCTTGCGGCTTGACTAACAAGCCGTCTTGCGGCTTGACTAAATATGGTATACAGTATATAGATGAATAAGTTGGCTGATTATGTGCAAGGTAATTTCACGCCATGCAGAATATGAAAGTGAACTGGTAAACTTTCATTGGAAGGAACTCTGCCATTTTTAATTTTACTCATCTCTCAAGAGGCGTCAATTCATAAAGAAAAAATGTTCCTGTAGGAGCAAATTGTTCCCTAGAATAGCCGACCTCCTTTTGAAAGAGACAAGAAAACAGGAAATGAGGAAACATATTTCTTTTTGCAAAAATACACGCAGCTGTACCCACACATCTTAAAAGTTTGTTATATAGTCAATGTGGTCAGTGTATACATGTAGTATTTGGTATCAATCCCAGGCTGCACAGGAATCATTTCTCCGATTTTGTAGACACGATCAAACTCAGTGCCAGAAGATACATGTTAATGATTCGTTCCTTGAACTTCCTGGGAAACAACTCTGAACATAAAAAGCAGATATTCGAACACGCAGCAACCCGAAGGGAAACTTTAAGTTACGAGGTGTTGTGTTTACCGTCCGAACACTTTGGGAATTTATCCACGTGGCAGGATTATCATTATTGTTCCGTTTTTCATATAAATGATGGGTTTTTGCCGCGCAGATTTCGGATTTATTGAACAAACATCTAACCTCTTTTTTCCCTTTATTTCGATGCATTTTTAAAGTCCGAACACTTTGATTACTGATCCACTTGGTAAAATCATGTTGTTATTTTTATTTCTGAATAAATTAGAGGATGCAGCTGTGACGTAATTTGTTTCACTGTCAAATCTATAATTTTACAAATTTGCATATTTCAAACAGTCAACTCCGTGAACGTCAATCACGATTGAGACTGCCCCATTTGCTCAGTGATATAATCAAAGGCTTACATCATTGAGCCGAGGGCTAAGTTTGTCCTTCAAAAGATATAACATATCAACTATCTTTTCTTTATTAGACCGCTGATATAATTCTGACATACACTTTGCATAATAAATTCCCCAAAAGATTTCCATAATCAAATCAATTTGCATCATCTCATTATCAAAAATCGCTCCGCCCAGTGTTTATATGCCGTATAAACGCCTAAACACTTTCTTTGAAACTAAGTATAAACCTACAATTGTTAAGCTAGCATGGTCGAGTCTATAAAATACTGCGATACCCTAACATGGTCATACCAAACCACAAAAAGTGCCGTGCCGTGGTAAAATTGGTCTTTGGGACATATTTATTTGGGAATTATTAAATTGCAGAAAAGGGCAGCGAGAATAATTCTGAAAGTTGACATGATGACGCCATCATAGCAATTGTTCTCAGATTTAAAATGGTTACCCTTTCCCGAAAGGGTTAAATACCACACATACGGCATGATGTATAAAATTTTAAATAATATGGCATTAACGGTGCAAATAGTTGCACTGATTTCACTGATGGATTTCGGCAGCAACGACCTAGGTGGGGATCCCTCCCAATCAGACAGTATGCTGACGCATGCCCTCGGTGAGATTGTTGGAACTGGTAATTGCTGACGCATTGGATAAAGTTTTTATTCAACTGTTTCAGCTAGTTCAATTCATGTATTTTCCTTTATTTTATAATGTTTTAATGAAGTCAATCTAATGACATGCCTATGGCTTAAACAGTCAGTATGTCATTTTTATGTAAGGAACATGTTCTTAACCATTTTAGTGACTCTTTTTACATAGTGATTTAATTCTTAATGAATCTTTCTGCAAGTAGAATTTTTCTTACCGAATCAATCTTTGCTTATACAGTCTCTTAGGTCTCCCAGACATTTTAATGGTGTATATATGTACATGTAAATATTACTGTTTAATTTGTATTTATGTTTTTCTGAGGACCATATGTGAGATTAGTATGTTTTACTAAGTATGTCATCCTCTTGAAATTATTATTATTATTATTATTATTATGTGCGGTCAGCTGAAGCTCAGATCAGTCTACGCTCCCGCCCAAACTGAGTCCTCTGTTACAATGATTCCGTAAGGAATAGCGAAGATATTTATCGGACTGCGCGTAAGCGCAGGCTGATATGTGTGCATGTATATTGAATGACAATTCGTGTTCTTTCGGTATGGCTTATGGTAGTCATATAAAATTGACTTTTACGCCCTTTTTTGACAGAATTACAACCATTTCGAGATGATGTTGGATGATACTGAAAAGTTACATGGCCAAATTCCATCCTCGCCGGGGTAGGTACATGTAAAGGGTTAGGCTTCCTGTAGCCTTGTGGTCATAGGGGCGGGGTGAGTAAGAGACACGCTGTATCTTTGGCAAAGCCATACAACGAGTGGAAAAAATATTGTATCTCATTTGTATTTGTAATTAAACTGAACTTTTCGATGTCCAGAAAGTGTATGTATATTAAAATCGCAAAACACGGCATTATAATAAATATTACAATCCGATCCTATAAAGCACTTAAAATCAGCTAGCACTCATAATTGTTCCGTATGCGAAATCCCACCGGCGCTGCCGACGAGTGATTAGAGACGTTCGGTTATGACGCAGTCGGTTGCGGGTTCGAATCCGGGTTTGGCCAGCCAGCGACTGGAAAAGTCTCTTTGTGAAGCCAGCAAAGGGAGAGGAATGGGCTCCGCCTTTCATATGTGTGTCTGAAAAGTCTTGTGAGCCCTGAAGTGGCGGGAACACGTTTTGCGGCCAGCTTTTGTTGTTTACATTGTTACATGAAACTCTGTCTGTCTGTATGTCTGTCTGTCTCTGTCTTTCACGTTCATTAATTTTGTATGACTACATTTATGTTTACGAAATGCCTTCATAATTACAGAATAAAGAATATTGCAATATCAGCAGAGGGCTTGAATAAAAACAACACCGTTTTTCCTAAGTTTTATGTTCTTATCAAATGTCCGGTGGGGCCTGCCATATTAAAAATTACATTGACTTGGAGGGTAACGTCCTTCGCGACACACGTAACTAAAAGCGCAAGTCATTACGTATTCTTGACCTTAATGTGTTTTATAGTTTGCTTAATAGAATAAAATACTCGAAAATTATCAAATGTAAAGATTTCGCAGTGTATTTGTATTGATTTATTGAATGACGTCAGCGAAATAGCGTTGCATCTCTGAAACGCTCAAGCGATGACGTTGTTCCAAACTTGGATGTTTGTATGGTCTCAGTTTTTTTTCTACACGTTCACGTCATCCATGTTGGTTTGCAAATATCATTGCAGTCGATGCTGTCGTGCACAACCTATTACGGTGATTGCGGTGACGTAACTTAACGTCATGGCATGTAGTTGTTAAGCTCTGTTAGCTCCTTTTCTGTCGGACTTATGAGCTTCCTGTAAACCGCGCACGTCGTCTGAAATTGTAAATTGTCGTAATGAACTCGTCCGCTTATCTCGCGAAGTCACTTTTTGAAATGGCAGCTTTCGGAAGACCCGAAAACCTGACATAATCGGGTATGTGTGAATATACATGTTTGAAATTTTAATTAACATAGCTGTTTTTTTTTTTTTTTTTTTTTTTTTTGAGATATTCAAAATTTAAGGGTGGAAGTTTTTAAACCCTTTCAGCATAGAATACATGTAGCAGTCCATCTTTGCATTCAAACTGCTCTTAATGTTGCGACAACAAAAATTGTAGTTACGAGTATTTTAATCACATTACCTATGACACGGCAAAAATCAGCAAACTGGAATGTGCGCCAAGCGAAGACTCAGATCAGCATGGGCATTCGCTCAGTCTGAGCAGAGTCTCCGCTGTTGGCATGAAGGTAGCTTAGACCTTAAGCTACCCCGTAAGCGCACGGTGACGACTCTGATTAGGCTAGGCAGATGTTCTGAGTCATCGTTGGACACACACGCCTTTTTGTTTGTTTTGTCGTGTCGCGGCTCAGTTGTTGTCTATGACTTGTTCAGTTATGTCATTGGTTTCTTATACTTTCAAACATATAGCAGGTTCATGGTATGTTTGTGATATAGAGAGTTTTTTTTTTTTTTGGAATAATTATTGAATGAAATTTTCTTCGCAATATTCCTTTCGTTAAAGAAAATTATTAAAGGATGATTTCGTTGGGAGCAAATAATGTTTGATTATTAAAATCTTGTATTATCGAAGAAGAACAGAACAAGAAAGTGACTGGATTAAAAGACTAATCCGTGTTTTACATTATACATGTATGAAAGGAAGCGGGTTGACTGGACATTTGTAACATGGGGGATGTTGAATAAGTATTCTGGTGCAAAGGGATTTATCTGTATCTCTTGGGGTGCCCTGTAAAATCGTGGTACTAGCCGCGACAAGACAAAACAAAAAAGGTGGTATGTGCGCCCAGCGAAGACCAAGATCATCCTGGGCATCCGCGCAGTTTGATCAGAGTCTTCACTGTCTGCATAAAACTAGCTTAGACATATCAATGATCTATTATTTCTAGCTTTATTTCTTTTCCTCAAAGTTTCTTACATGTTTTGATATATGTTCATACTTCTGTTTTCATATAATCAACTGCTTTCTTACACATTTAATTTCAGAAGAAATTTTCTTACTAATATTGTTTGTAAAAAAAGTCTTTTATTTTTTATTATGCAGCCAGGCATTTCGTAATGAATACAACAGTTATGAATTCATTGAAAATCTTAAATAGATATTTGCATATCTTTATATTTATTCATTTATTTACTTATTTAACTATTTATCCATACTGAAATCAAATTAGTTTAAAGGAAATAAGTTCCGGATTCCGATTTTCTGAATTATAGCAAATAGCCAATTTTTCTTTCCGGTTTCTCGAAATGTGAAAATTAAATCCTTTTCGATGCTTTTAGATATGCCCTTTGCATTTATAATAATAATGATAATTGTTATTATTATAGTAAAACATATTGTTCTTTTTTCTTATTTTTTTTCCTGCAACAATGACATCTACTGTCAACAAACATGAAAATTTGAAGCTTTCAAATGTGTATATAATACTAATAATAATGAAAATAAAAGTTACCATTATTTTTATTTCTATTATTTGTATTCAAATAACCCCCACCCGCACCTACTCCAAGCACAGTAGGCTCTTTCCCTACTTTTATCCAAATAAGTAGGATGCCCCGGCATTGGAAGTTATAACCAGCACCATCGACCGACCACCACCCCTGCAATGAAATTAAAATCGTCAACGACAATGTATATTGTCAGCATCACCGATGAGGCTTGAGTAGTCGGCACTGTGAAGTATGGCCCATAGTCCGTCTTTTCAATATGTTCTTCGCTCTTGAAGGAACTCTTCAATGTTTAAACTACACTGAGCACTGTAAAAATATGTTATCATTTTCTGGAGACTGAATCTGGACTTCACTGTTTTGCGGATTTTTCAAGACTTGGTTTACAAAAAGTGGCTGGCAGCAAAAAAAAAATAATAAAAAAAAAAAAAAACACCAGTTAGGGGAGATCGATACACTGTGCCCCTGTGCATTACTTATTAGTGAAATGTCGACCGGTAATTTCAATGACAACGACACGTCTTCACATAAATTTTTGAAACACAGCCATGTAACGCGTCTCTGAATGGCTTTATCCTAAATATATAAATAAAAGGATTTAGCGCACTATTTAACAACGCTAAAGCCATCATTAGAAGCTTCACTTGTTGACTTATAAGGCTACCAATCACGCCTTCCATTGCTGCTAAGAATGTAAATGGGCTCATGAAAACATTAAAACACAGAAGTATGAGACCTATGGTAATGAGTACATCCTTTTGACCAATAGTTTCATATTGTTTCTGAGTTCTCATTGCAGCACTGTTTCGAACGGCTTTCTTGGCCAGTTTACTGATGTCATTATATTTGCGATTGCCTTGGTCTGACAGTGCCAAAACGGCAAAGTTTCTGTTTGCCTTACGTGTTAAATACAAATGCTTGTTTTGGGGCTTGCAATCCCGGTTCTCTGCTGGAGGGTCAGTACCTAAACAACTCAATTTTAGATTTTCCCTTTTTGTGGCCCCTTCATAGTTTGTATGCATATAACTGCCAGAAGTCGATGCAAGTTGTTCAGGTGTCACCTGCAATATGTCTACACGCCTCCACTGTCTAAGGAGAAACACAAGCACATAGATATAAATCGTATTCATGCCAATTTGCGGTGCAAGAATATTAACACTTAAAAGTGTCATCGCACGTAAATGGTTATCTTCGAAAATAGTTTTCAAAGAACACTTTTGAATAGTTCTGCCATATCTTCCAAACACCAAGAACGGAATCAAACAAATGATAAGACTTACAAACCAAGGTATTGATATCTGCACGAGGAGTGTCTTATACATGTGTCTTGGATTTGTCTCCGTGCTACTCTTCCTTGTTTTAAGAATAAGCAAGCGATGGATGCAAATAACTAAGGCGTGGTATACCGTGGCAGTTTGCGCAAAATCGTATCCATAAAGAATAACAGCACAAGGTTCTGAATAAGGGAAAGACTCGATTATTTTATCTGCCATCGTCAACAATATGGCTGTTAAGCCTACAAGAGTATCGGTGACACTTAGACTTAAAATCTGTAGGCTGACAAAGTTTTTCAAAGAATGTCTGTATATCACAAGAAATGCCAATACCAAGGCATTTACTAAAACAATCCAAACACTCACTAACATTGGAGCGATCATGAACGCCCTGTGAGGTGCTGGAGTAGCTGACGTGTTTGATTCATATCCTTGCACTGTCATATTCATGGCTGTGGATCTGTTCAGCAATGTTAAATAGCCTGTTAGGAAAGAATAAATCCAAAGTTATTTTTATATTATTTTTGTAAAGTCTGTTTCCACTTCTTTATGCTTCAACACAAGAGCTAAATGAAAATCGCTACCTTAGCCTCCTACTATCACCATTCTAAGGTAGTGATTATCACTTCAACAGGAGACCAGGCAATTTCAAATAATCCAAACTGATATGTCTGCAATGTACATTAGCTGGTGTTCAATTTTATTGAATAATCTCGTACCAAGGTAAATGCGTTCACTTTCAAAGGAAGTAGCGAAGAACTAAATTAGCAACATGCTTTCATTCTAATCCTATAAACTTTTGTTATATACCTATCAATGATATTTCCTTTGAACTGTCTGTTTTCTGGCCATCTGCATCTGATACAGAAAGCCGTATCAAACTGACATTTTCGGAATCCGTATCACAATCCCTTAAAACAAGGCCATATCTAGGTTCCGCTTCAGGCGCGTCATTTTTAACGTTCATTTTAGAAATGAGAACCAGACAGACGGAACTAATGCCGTTGCGTCATCAAACGCGTCAAAAGGCGTACCTCGACCTCGATAGCTCAGTCGGTAGCGTTTGTCTCACGACAAGCTACACATCTCTGTCGCGCAGGTTCGAATCCGGATCGATGCATTAGCGCTGGAAAGTAGGAATGGATGGCTCATTACTAAGATATATAATAAACAAATTTTTATAATGGTTACTTAATCGGTCATACTGTATCACGCCTCGTGGATGAGCTCATGCAAGCGTCTCGGGTGATCCGATGGTATGAGAGCTCATCCACCCAACGTGATACAGTACGCCAGATCAAGTTACTATTATCATAATTTGTATGTATGTCATACTGTTTATGTATGTTGTGAAAAGTGAAATAGATATGCTTAAGCCAAAGGAAGCAGTTCTGGGGCCGTATTTATAAAACGTCTTAAGTGGTTGCTATGCAGTTGCTAAGGCTAATTTCTATAAAGGAGATTCCCTACAACTATGAAATTTGCTCTGAAGGAACAGTCTGAAAAGACTGTTCCTCCAGAGCAAATTTCATAGTTGCAGGAAATCTCCTTGATAGAAATTAAGCCTTAGCAACAACATAGCAACGACTTAAGTCGTTTTATAAATACGGCCCCTGCTGTTTTCATTTTGCCTCTCTTCTCAATAGCAGCAACTATATAGGGAGAAAATTGTATGAGCCAATTCTTTCCTTTGACAATTGGCACTAAAAGCAAAAGCGGTCAAAGTTCTAAAATCGTAAGTCCCAACTTATAAACTTATAAACGCCAGACCGGGTAGCGCTATCGGTAGGGCACCTGACTCGTAAGTCAGATGTCCTGGGTTCGAATCCCGGTCTGGCCACATACTTTCGTTTCTCCTTCCGCTGATTCAAGAAGGGCAGTTGTCAGTTACTGGCGAAAGTATGTGCACTTAGTACTGGTTAACCGCTTAGGAGGTCTAAGCCTGCCCAGGAATAGTGTGGTTAGGTTAACTGACCGTCCCGATATGACCTTAGTTGTTTACCGTGGACGTTAAGCATCATATCAACCAACCAACCCAACTTATAAACAATAAAACCATTGATAAATCCGAAGTATTTCGATACAAAAATATGGGCCCCAAAAATGGAAGTGTGATCAGGTGTACGCGAGTAGCAAGCACCACCTGCTAATTATAATACACCCGCCATGTCTGACTAGTCAGTGGAAATAAAATTCCGGCAACTGAAAGTCCTACTAAGTTCCGGCCGTGGCAGTAAGTCTAAAACAATTTCAAGGCCCCATTTCTCTATAAATTCACGTAAAATATATCGTGAGATATTTCTGCAAATTTGCTACTGTAAATGATCGTGTCCGGCCGGCTTAAAACAATCAAAACGCCCTTAGGTTTCTCATGAAAAAATATTAAAAAAATATTGGAGTCATTTAGTTGGAAACTTCAATGACATACTTTCGATATTATAAACTTTAAAACAAGGTCAAAATGCAAGGTAAAGGTGGTGAAAAAACAATATACAGACTCTTAAGTCTACAGGGTAAAATACAGAGTAACGGAAAGGATACCATTTGTTGTCTCGCTTTTGCCTAATTTCATTGCTCAGTAAGGTACCAGAAGCAAAGTCGTATTTTTTATGAACATACTAGTCATTTTTTTAAAAAAAATAGCCTGTTCCCTTTTCTTTTTGCCAGTTAAAAGATCACAAAAAGCACATCAGCCGACGTATTGTATGTCCTCAGTTATGCCGAATGTACTTCTTTTGTAATGGTCTGTGCTTCAATAATTTTCATTTGTGGTAGGATTAGGGAGATTTTAAGGAACGGCCATATTGTTAGGATCAACGAGGACATGGGGTCTCCAATAGAACTGAATCTGAAAGATTCGGTTGGTTTATGAGCGACCTGGGTCAGAGGTCAAAAAATGACCTTGACCTTTTGTACTTATTAAGATAACTGTATATAGCAATTTTTAGCCAAAAATATTCAACAGTTTCCAATATGTCGTATGATCTAGCATTTTCCCATATAAAAGCACCAGAAGGCAAATTTGACCTGACCGTAAAAAAGGCCAAGGTGTACATAAGGTCATAATTTGAACACTATTGGTAGTACTTGCGTACTTGATGCTACATACCAAGTTTCAAGGTAATCTGTCCATTGGTTCTAGAAAAGAAGATTTTTTAAGGTTTTATGAGCGTGGCAGCCATCTTGGTCATGTGACACAGACGACTTGAACAATATTTCGTTCCTAAAAACCTGCAGGCGGTTTATGAAATTTAGTTACAATCGGCCCAGTGGACTCAGAAGAGAAGTCATTTGAAACTGTGGACGGACGACAGACGGACGACGTGGACGATGGAGCCTGCCTTTACCATTAGCTTCCACTGAGCCGCTGGCTAAGGTGAGCTTAAACAAAAGCTCTATGAATTGATACAGTATTTTTTCACACATTTGGCTTCGGTTTAAATGAGGTTAAGAATTTATTCTTGTTCTTTGGTAACCATTGGTGCCTTCAGAATTGGTGCGTTTAGTCTGGCTCAAAAAAGGGAATAAGGATGGGATTTACCGTACTTCCTATGAAGTAATGGCGAAGTTTCCAACCTTCTAGTAACAGAAATACTTGGAGAAAAATTATCATTAAATGTAACTAGGTGTCTGTGCATACATCCCTCTATGTTTTGTCGTTTTGTACACAAAATCTTAATATACACATGCATATAGCAAGCTAGTTACGTAATAATGTTTAATATCATTGTATAATCTGACATGTCAGTCCTGATAGAAATATCATTTCTGATGGTCTGTTTTTGAATGATTTCGGTGTGGACACACAACAGGAGCTCACGTTTACCAAAGCAAGTATCAATCGCCTAGTGAAAAAAAAAATCAACAACCCATCAATGCTAAATATATAACGAACAGACAGACAGATGAACAATTTGATATAAAAACAGTAACCAGCCAAGTCCATTCACATGTCAAAATGCTCATTCAAAAGATTTGCAACATACAAGGATCATGGGCACACCTCCATTTTCCCCGAGGTGGGCGGGTGGTGCGATGGTGCTGCTTGTAACTTCCAGTGCCGGGGCGTCCTACTGTTTTGAATAGTAGTAGGGCAAGGGCCTATTGTGCTTGCAGTAGGTAGGGGTTATTTGGACATTTTTCTCTCGTTTATCACGTCTCTCTTCTTTCTCCCTCTCTCTTGGAGACGGCCCGATATAGACTGAAATACTGTTTCAAAGGGCCGTTAAACCCCAAACAACCAACCAACCATCCATTTTTCCCCGCCAGTTACACAAAAAAATACAACTGTTCTAATATCCTGGGGCCGTATTCATAAAGCCACTTAAGTCGTTGCTATGCGGTTGCTAAGGCTAAATATCTATAAAGGAGATTCCCTACAACTATGAAATTTGGTCTGGAGGAACAGTCTTTGTAAGACTGTTCCTCCAGAGCAAATTTCATAGTTGTAGGGAATCTTCTTCACAGAAATTTAGCCTTAGCAACAGCATAGCAACCACTTAAGTCCTTTTATGAATACGGCCCCAGTAGTCCTACCACTGGTAAGAATAATCGAAGCACAAATAATTATAAACGCGTTACGGTCTTCGCTATTGATGACAGTATGCCGATTGATGTGTTTTTGTGTCATAATATATAACTGGCAAAAAATGAGATGTTTTTGTTGTTTTTTAAAAAAAGAAAAAAAAAGACTTTTCTGGTCACATTTGATCTTGTTTCTGGTTCCACGTTGAGCAAAGACATAATGCTAAAGCGAGACAACGAACGGGGTCCTTTTCTTTACAATGTACTTTAACCATATAAAAATCGTCAGTACATCGTATTTTTACCACATTTACCTTGTACGTTTTACCATGCAATAAAGTGTACGATATTGAAAGTAGGTCATTCATTTTAGATGCCATTTTTCCTTTAGACAAAGTCAAGGATGTTGTAATTGTTTAAAGCCGATCATATACAGTGACGAAACATAATTGTGAAGCTTGCAGCAATATTTGAGCCGCGACACGACAAAACCAACAATGTGGTTGTGCGGTCAGCGCAGACTCAGATCAGCCTGGGCATCCACCCGGTCTGGTCAGACTCGTTGCTAAGCGCTTAAAGAGTAGCAAAGGGACTAAGCTACCTCCATGCGATCAGCGAAGACTCTGATCAGACTGGGCGGATGCCCAGGCTGATCTGAGTCTGCGCTGGGCGCACAACCACATTGTTAGTTTTGTCGTGTCGCGGCTCATTTCAGGATAAGGTTTTAAGTGAATCTATGGCTTGAAGAATGAAGTTTGCTCGAGAGGAGCTTGTCATTTCCTATAAGACTTTCACAACCATTGTCCTAGATTCTGCAGAAGATCGTTACACACACACAAAAAAATACAAGTTAAGCTAAAACGTCACACAAAACATATAAATCATCTTTATTGACCTATTTTACCCATTTTCTCTGTTTCTTAACTTTCAAACAAGATATAAAGCAAAGCAGGCAGCTAATCAGATAATGTTTCCCATATAACGCCTAGTTGCCGTAGGGACAATGGGGAAAAGATGCCCATCTGTATCTTGGGCACAGTATATGGAAGACGGAGCCCATTCCTCTCTTTTCGCTGCCTTATCCTTCCCTGATTCGAAAAAGGTACCCAGTTCTCTGCCTGGCTGACAGAGATTGTTGACTCAAAAGGTGTACGTTTCTGTAGTTTTCCGCTTTTTTTAAACGTACAACAACCGAAATTTCCTGTTTCTTGGACAGTGAAGGCCTCTCCAAATGGGGTCTATGCATAAACACGGGGGTAATATCAATTTAGCTACCTGTGCTTTCGCCGAGTCAGTCAGTTTCCATACATGCGATAGTGCCTGTCGACCGAAACAATCGACAGCAATATCAGCTCGCTCGACAGCCATTTACAATAGTACCGTTTACCGTAATTGGTAATGCTTACGATCGTATTCTCGGTCGAAAGCCACATTGTATAGTACAGACTCGGTCGAAAGCACAGGTAGCCAAATTGGTGTTACTCCCGTCATAAAGGAAATAGGTTTTGGTTTAAGCAGGAAATATTTATGTAGGTGTCGGCCCTCGATAAGAGTCAAAGATGGAAAAGACAGTGTTGCCCCGACCGCCCAAAGTGAACCAATTAGTCTTAAATAATTAATCATACTCTCACCGTAAGGTGGATTAACACGGCGATATATGTTGCTTGAAACATGTGTCATGCAGACTAGGTTCGAGGTTATAAAACTTGAGAATAATCTCAAACTCAAAGTAAAGCACACTGATTGGCTGCTTCCGAGCATGTGTTCGGAAGAAGCCAATCAGTGTGCTTTATTTTGTGCTCGGAAGCAGCCAATCAGTGTGCTTTATTTTGAGTTTGAGAATGTACTCAAGTTTTATAACCTCTGGGCCTGCATCATTGTGTGAACACCCCAAACATCATCACACAAATCCGCTGAATGCAACATGTCTAATCGTCTAAACATCTAAATGGATGCATGACACATGTGTTATACAACATGCGTCGACGTTTAAATCAACCTGTATACACAACCGAAACAACACAGCGGAGTACAAGACACTGCCTACCTGTTTTTATTTCCCGGTCTATGTGATTTATGACAAAACTCTTCAAGAAACACTAAAATTATGATGACAAAAAAGGAAGTAATCGCAAAAGACAAGCAGAATACTGAGTACCTCACTGACCCAACGTATTGAGACAGCAGTATCTGTGCTAACAGTGTAGTCCGGATCAGACGTTCCCTTAGAAGTTGTTTAACCAGGTCCTGTATTGTTTATAATTTTCATATGGACCGACAGTACATGTAACAACAAAATGTTCAAGTTTTATGATAACTACAGTAATTAATTAAGACGCCCCAACATTGTGGACGCTGCCATAGTTGTATATTACTTTTTAAATGAATGAGCAGGTGTTTCTTGGAAGACTAAAAAACAAAAGAAAAAATATAGTAGAAACTGGAGAACTATTAAGAAAATTATGTATACTCCTCGCCAAAAGTTTACCATATTTCATGTCGAACTAAGCAGCAGATTAACTGATACACAGGACTTATGATATGTCAAAACGTTTGTCATATTGGTCTTATCTGATGTCATAAAGCTAACAGAAAATGCTGAGGCACTGGAATTTTGGAACTCAGCAGTTGTTTGGATAGCCAGTGCCAAAAGTTAAGCCCCTGTATTTCAAAGACAATTTTCGACCCTTTTCAAAATTGTGTCCAAAACAGTCAATCAAATTTAACTTCATCGTCAACAAACTTGCATAGTCTATAGTCAAAATGATAAAGGTAGGTTCCTGAACTTTGGAATGCATCATAATTTTGATGATCTTTCATCCAAGTTGTTGGAAAGCGCTTATAAAAGGGAATGAATAAGTTTCACTAAAAAGTTTAAATCAAAAAAATATTAGAAAAGATGTTTTGCAAGGGATTTCCTAACTCTGCTTCGCACACCAGTAAGCGCTATTTTTAGCTCGCGCCAAAAATAGATAACGCAGCTGAGGTCATGCTGCATTGCATTTTGGGATAGTTTTAACCCATCCACCATGCAAGGACCTCTAGGAGAGCTCACGACAGGGGAAACTTGACCTTTGGAGAATGGCATCAGAAATCGCGCACTTATAGACATAATAAACATTATAGTTATCTTTAGAACTGGAAATCCAACGAAAGAAAATAAACCAAAAGGGAAAACGACTATTTTCTTCAACATCTGACGAGTTTCTTAGTAGCAACAAATTCAGAAAAATAAGAGAATTCAATACTGCCCAGAAAAAAAGAAAATTATTTTGTGGACATAATTGTTATCGCTAGTACAGGAACCTACCTTTAAATTGTAATGTGCTACATGATTCGTGGTCGTTTCAGTATCAGCGTCAGCCTGATCAGACTGCATAATATATTTTTGTTATTTTTTTTCTGACGCTCTTCTACTACTAAATTCAGACATTAGAGGCAAACTTGTTTCCAAATGACCGATAATGCTATTTTCCTATAGATTTTATCATTTTTGTCTTACGGACAATTGGTAGTCTTTGATACTGGAACTGAACACTTTTCATGAAACACATCAGTTACATTGTCTCTTATCTGACGTAGCACGAATTTTTCAATGCGCAGCTTTTTTGTGAGCAGAAAAGTAAACCTTTAAAAAGTGTTTTACTAGAAAATGCATTATTTATGTGTACTAGTACACGGGTGGTAATCAGTGGAACTAGCTCCAAAATGAGTCAATGGAATTTCGTTCCCTCGTCACATCCGGGAACCCGCGAGCTAGTGCTGTCGACAGAAAATCAGTAAACAAAGGTAGGTCTTGAAGAATTTTATCAATTTCTATTTCTTTATTAGCGATCCCAGGAAACAACTGCCGATGCTATTGTGTGTAGATATGATTCAACTTTATTCCCCGTCGTTCGCCGCAGAAATGTGCAGGGCTTGAACTAACTTGTGGCAAATGTTTGAAACACCGAACTAAAAATCCACCAATTTCTGTCAATGAATATGGAGATTTGGGTACACGATTTTTTCATTTTCCGTCCAAACTATAGCGTTCAGACCCTCTAAAGCACCATCCCTGGTAATTCAAGCATGAAATGTCACAAATAAGCAAAAAAGTGTGGGTGGAGATTACGTACCTGGACAATATTGACAGAATTTCTGCCTGAGCTAGAGCGCTCGACATGGAGCTAGTGCGTTCAACAAGGAGCTAGTGCGCTCATCCACACCTTAGATAAGGCAGAATTGTTGATTTATTGTTGATAGATGATTTTAACCGTTTTTTAGGTTTTGCTCTGTACCCCTTTGAAACCACTAAGAGATGACTTAATGTACATAGATAATTCCATCGTCATTCATCGGATGAGTGTAGTATTCATGACTGATTATGGCGATTTTGGTAATACTCTTCTGTAACATGGATATTGTCCTGTTATTTCATGCTGTTTGGTAAATAGTCAATATTATGCCTCGAGGTACCGTGAACAGCTCCATTCAATGTTGCCCGAAGCCACAAGGCCTCAGGTAGTAGTGCATTGTGTTATGAATATGGTGTTTAATTTGGTGCAAATATTTTCTTTTACCATGATTTTGCAGTTTTTAGATGTTTACTAGGTTTGAAATAAACAAGTTGTTTACATTGTACTTTAGAACATTCTGGAAAATTGGGGAATCTTTAGAATGTTCCTGAAACAGAAAGAATTGTCTAGAAAGTTCTGGAATTTGCTCCCCATTGTCAAAAGAATGTTGTGGAAGCTTCAGGAAACTTTAAGAACTTTCAAGATGTTTCGAGAATTTTCTAGAATATCTAATTTTAGTAATGTAGAAAATAATAGAAATTTCTGTTGTAAACATTAAGAATCTTCTGGTATAAAATTATGTCAGAATTGAGAACTGTCTGGAAAAATCTATCACTGGTTAATTCCTGAATGTTCCTAGCTAATATATAAAGACCACACATTTTCCTTTAGTCATCTTTAAAAACACTTTCACCAGTCTATAGTTAAATAAGTTATACTGGAATTTAAATATATGGGATTACTTTTGTGACTTTCATTCTGGGATTATTGGAAATATTCTGCTGACTTTAATATTTGGGATCAGAAACTGTGAAAGGACTTGTGTTTTAAACAGGACATTTTGAGGGACATTCAGAATAATTTAAGGTATCGTAAATTACATATTTTCTTGATTGATTAATGACTGTTTTAATTTTGATGTACATGTAAATAAATTTTGTTAAGTTTTAAAATAGGCTTGTTGCTGGTTTACTTCCATCTTTTTTGTTACCTCCGCCAGGTCGTAACAAATTGGGGGCTCGCGTCCGAGATTGAAATTTCTAGTGCATCAAACAATTTTGAATTAAAAAAAAAAAAAAGTTTTCACTGTTTGCTATTCAAATAAGTAAAGCTAGCAAAAGCTATCATGTCTTTTGATCTTGATAAATTCATTGCTGCGCCTTCTCAGGAGCTGCTGAACTTGGCCAAAAAGACTGATTTATTGGATATTGCAGCACATTATGAATTATCTTCAGTCAAAAGGTCCATGTTGAAACATGAAATTAAGAATATTTTGATTCAGTTCTTTGTTGATGAGGAAATTTTTGATTCCTCTGCAACCTCTCACATTCTCGTCACTCAAACTGATTTGCAGATGAGAGAATTAGAAATTCAAAGACAAATTGAAATAGAAAAATTAAGATTGGAGCATGAAGAAAGAGTAAGGATTGAAAAAGCTGAGCGTGAGGAAAGAATTAGGCTTGAAACATTAGAACGAGAAGAAAGGTTGCAGAAACAAACATTAGAACATGAAAAATTAAGGTTAGAAATGGAAGAACGAGAAAAAGAAAAAGAAAGAGAAATGCAAAAAGAAAAATTAGAAAAAGAAGAAAGAATTGAAATAGAAAAGGAAAAATTAAAATTTGAAAAAGAAAGAATTGAAATTGAAAAGGAGAAATTGAAATATGAAAAAGAAGAAAAAGAGAGAGAAAGACAATTTCAAATTAGAATGAAAGAAATTGAAATACAAGACAAGACTAAATCAAAATCTTTGCCTTTGGACTCAACCAAAGTTTTTGATGTTACTAAACATATCAGACTCGTTCCTCCATTTCAAGAAAAAGAAGTTGATAAATATTTTCTTCACTTTGAAAAAGTAGCTGAAAATTTGAAATGGCCAAAAGAGCATTGGACTTTGCTTCTTCAGAGCGTTGTGATCGGCAAGGCTCGCGAAATTTAAACTCAACTTTCTCTCGAGCAGAGCTCAGATTATGACAAAGTAAAAGAAGTTATTCTTAAGGCTTATGAGTTGGTCCCTGAGGCTTACAGGCAGAAATTTAGGAACTGTAGAAAAGAAAATGACAAAACTTATGTTGAATTTGCTAGGACAAAAGACCAGTTATTTGATAGATGGAGCTCATCAAAGAAAGTAGGCTCTGACCATGGTAAACTAAGACAGCTCATGCTTGTTGAAGAATTTAAAAGGTGCATTAATTCTGTCATTAAATCATTTTTAGATGAAAAGGAAGTCGAAACGTTAGAGGCAGCAGCTCGTTTGGCTGATGATTATGCTTTAACTCATAAGACTTCTTTTGTGCACAAGCCTTTTCCTAAAAAGACCTTTTCCCCTCAGTCAGGTCCAAAATTCCATCCCAGTAATCCATTTGGCAATTCCAGTCCCTCATATACTCCGAAACCAAAACCCCCTGGTGAAAACAAAGGTCAAAATCCCTTATCTCTGCCTATTTGTAATTATTGTAAGCAATCAGGACATATAATTTCTGAATGTTTACTTTTAAAGAGGAAGAGAGAAAAACAAGAGGGCCCAAAACCCACAGGTCTTACCTCTTTACGGTCAACACCACAGTCTTGTGTTGAGGATCAAATTCCTATTAAGACCAAACTTTCTGAGACTGATTCTGTTATGGAGATTTATGAACCATTCTTATCAGAAGGTTTTGTGTCACTAAATAGTGACTTTGCCCAGTTTACCCCTATTACTATCTTATGAGATACTGGAGCTTCTCAATCCCTTATTTTGGCAGATACCCTGCCATTTTCTGAGAAGACTTCTTCTGGGACAAGTGTCCTTATTCAGGGTGTAGAATGTGGATTTGTTAATGTACCGCTTCATAACATTTATTTGTCCTCAGACTTAATTTCCGGCCCAGTGGCTGTTGGTATTAGACCTTCATTACCTTTTAAAGGTGTTCACTTATTGTTGGGCAATGACCTAGCAGGAGATAAGGTTGTGGTTAATCCACTTTTGACCAACACTCCTTGTGTTGATCAACGGCCTGACCCCATTGAGCAGGAAATTGCTGACCTTTACCCTTCGTGTGCTGTCACTAGGGCTATGGCAAAGAAAGCCATATTGAATCAGGACATTGATTTAACTGATACTTTTATAGGTCAGTCTTTTAATGATGAGATTTCAAAATCTCTTTCACCCAGCCTGTCTGACATGCAGACAGACTTTACACACAACTCATCTGTGTCCAACATGGACCACTCTCCTTCATTTTCAAATGACCAAGGTCATGACCCTCTGTCAAGGTCACAGCTTTGCAAAGAACAACACAGTGATCCTGAGATCTCACCTTTATTTGAAAGGGTTTTAGATGAAAACGAAATGTCCCAGGTTCCTGTTTGCTATTATGTCAAAAATGACATTATGATGAGAAAATGGCGTCCTCCTGATGTCTCAGCAGAAGACGAGTGGACTGTTAACCACCAAATTGTGATTCCAATGGTTTATCGCCCTGAAATTTTAAACTTGGCGCGTGAAACTCCCTTGTCAGGTCATTTAGGTGTAAACAAGGCGTATCACAAGATTCTTCATCATTTCTACTGGCCAGGGTTAAAATCTGATGTTTCTAAACATTGCAAATCTTGCCATACATGTCAAATGGTAGGAAAACCTAATCAAACTATCCCTAAAGCCCATTTGCAGCCCATTCCTGCATTTGAGGAACCTTTGAGCAGAATAATTATTGATTGCGTAGGTCCTTTACCCAAAACAAAGTCAGGTTCTGAATATCTTTTGACCATAATGTGTGCCTCCACACGTTTCCCAGAAGCAATTCCACTTAGGAATATTAAGACAAAGACCATAGTTAAGGCTCTTGTGAAGTTTTTCACATTTGTAGGCCTCCCTAAATCTGTTCAGTCAGATCAAGGCTCTAATTTTATGTCAGGAATATTTCAGCAAGTAATGCATGAATTAGGCATTAAGCAATATCGGTCATCAGCATATCATCCTGAAAGTCAAGGTGCCTTAGAACGATTTCATCAAACACTGAAAAAACATGATCAGATCTTACTGCTTTGACACCGAAAAGGATTGGGATGAAGGCATTCATTTCCTGTTATTTGCAGCTAGGGAATCCGTACAAGAATCACTTGGTTTCAGCCCATTTGAGCTTGTATTTGGTCACACAGTGCGTGGACCACTGAAACTTTTGAAAGAGAAATTTCTTTCTGATGATAACAATTCTTTAAATTTGCTTCAGTATGTCTTTGACTTCAATAACAGAATATCAAAGGCCTGTGAAGCTGCTCGGTCCAATCTCAAATCAGCTCAAAGCAAAATGAAATTTCATTAAGATGAAAATGCCAGGGAAAGAAATTTTAAGCCTGGAGAGAAGGTACTTGCTCTTTTGCCAATTCCTGGCAGACCTCTGCAGGCCAGATATTATGGCCCTTACACTGTTGACAAAAAGCTCAGTGATGTAAATTACATTATCAACACACCTGGGAGGCGCAAGCAAAAACAATTGTGTCATATTAATATGTTGAAAAAGTACATTGATAGGGATAATTCAGTTGTTTCACCAATAAGTGTAGTAAATTCTATCCCTCAAGAGCAATCTGAAATGGACTCTGAAGAAGTGAACTTTATAAAATCTGATCCCTCATCATCAAAACTCCAGCATTCTGACATCTTAAAGGATCTCGACCAGAAACTGTCGCACCTGGATCCAGTCAAGAGACTTGAACTAAAACAGTTAATTCTTGAATATGAGCACTTATTTCCGGACATTCTAACCAGGACTGACAAAATCTTTCATGATGTTGACATTGATGGTACAAAGCCTGTGAAGCAACATCCATATCGAATGAACCCTGTGAAACAACAGTATCTCAGGGAAGAGATTCAATATTTGCTGGACAATGACTTTATTGAACCAAGTCAAAGTGACTGGAGTTCTCCTTGTATTCTTGTGCCAAAGCCTGATGGAACTTTTCGCATGTGTACAGACTATCGAAAAGTAAATTCTGTGACTAAAACGGATACATTTCCAATTCCACGTATTGATGACTGTATTGATCAAATTGGACAAGCAAAATATGTTACTAAATTTGATCTCCTGAAAGGATTTTGGCAAATTCCATTGACTGACAGAGCTAAGGAGATTTCAGCATTTGTTACACCAGATGGACTTTACCAGTATAAGGTTATGCCATTTGGTATGAAAAACTCTCCAGCAACGTTTCAGAGACTTATAAATAGCTTGACATCTGATCTGGATGGCTGTAAAGCATACATCGACGATGCAATCATCTTCAACGATGAATGGAAACTACATCTACAGACTATCAGAGAATCCCTTCAAAGACTTAGTGATGCAAAATTGACAATCAATTTAGCAAAAAGTGAATTCTGTCATGCAAATTTGACATTTCTAGGGCATGTTGTGGGTCAAGGTCAGGTAAAACCTGTAGAAGCTAAAGTAGAGGCTATCTCGGATTTTCCTGTACCTACATGCAAAAGATAACTGATGCGCTTTCTTGGTATGGCAGGATATTATAGGAAGTTCTGTAATAACTTCTCTGTGATTGCAGAACGCTTGACAAATTTGCTGTGTAAAGGAAAGAAATATATTTGGAATGAAGACTGTCAAAAGTCCTTTGATAAGCTAAAGGCCATACTAAAGAGTGCTCCAGTTCTCTTAGCACCGAACTTTAATAAAGCATTTAAGATGGCGGTAGATGCCAGTGATGTTGGCGCAGGCAGTGTTTTGATTCAAGAAGACGATAATGGTGTGGATCACCCTCTTTGTTACTTTTCTAATAAGTTTAACAAACATCAGAGAAATTACTCCACTATTGAGAAAGAGTGTTTATCTCTCATCCTTGCACTTCAGCAATTTGAAGTGTACTTATCTTCTTCAGCCACACCGATTGTTGTCTATAGTGATCACAATCCACTGACCTTCATTCATAAAATGAAGAACAAGAATCAGCGGTTACTCAGGTGGAGTCTCATGTTGCAGGAGTACAATCTTGACATTAGACACATCAGAGGAAAAGATAATATTATCCCAGATGCACTTTCAAGAGCCTAAATTTGGCTATTACTACATGATGTCTGGATTGGTACTGATATAAGTACAGTGTACAAGCATTAAACTTAATTTTGTTTCATAATAATTGGTTATATGGCAAAAGAAAGCTTTATTTCATAAAACTTTCTTTTCCTTGAAGAGGGGAAGTGTTATGAATATGGTGTTTAATTTGGTGCAAACATTTTCTTTTACCATGATTTTGCAGTTTTTAGATGTTTACTAGGTTTGAAATAAACAAGTTGTTTACATTGTACTTTAGAACTTTCTGGAAAATTGGGGAATCTTTAGAATGTTCCTGAAACAGAAAGAATTGTCTAGAAAGTTCTGGAATTTGCTCCCCATTGTCAAAAGAATGTTGTGGAAGCTTCAGGAAACTTTAAGAACTTTCAAGATGTTTCGAGAATTTTCTAGAATATCTAATTTTAGTAATGTAGAAAATAATAGAAATTTCTGTTGTAAACATTAAGAATCTTCTGGTATAAAATTATGTCAGAATTGAGAACTGTCTGGAAAAATCTATCACTGGTTAATTCCTGAATGTTCCTAGCTAATATATAAAGACCACACATTTTCCTTTAGTCATCTTTGTAAACACTTTCACCAGTCTATAGTTAAATAAGTTATACTGGAATTTAAATATATGGGATTACTTTTGTGACTTTCATTCTGGGGTTATTGGAAATATTCTGCTGACTTTAATATTTGGGATCAGAAACTGTGAAAGGACTTGTGTTTTAAACAGGACATTTTGAGGGACATTCAGAATAATTTAAGGTATCGTAAATTACATATTTTCTTGATTGATTAATGACTGTTTTAATTTTGATGTACATGTAAATAAATTTTGTTACGTTTTAAAATAGGCTTGTTGCTGGTTTACTTCCATCTTTTTTGTTACCTCCGCCAGGTCGTAACAATTGACCTGTCCATGGTAATGAGTAACAGTAGTATTGACTATTCTGCCTTACAGCAATGAAATAGCTTTCGTATTACTCAACCGAACCTGTAACCAACGGACATGTTTGCATGATGCAAAAACTATTAGATACAAGTTTCATATATCAAAGTTTTTCAAATGTGCAATTTGACTAGCTGTTCGGGCATCAACAGGCGCATCAAGGGAAGGAGAAAACCTTACTTATAAAGAAGGGTTGATTCAAACTCAAGCATACAGTATGATTCATCACGAGATAAAAATATGGATGAGCGCACTAGCTCCTTGTTGAACGCACTAGCTCCATGTCGAGCGCTCTAGCTCAGGCAGAAATTTTGTCAATATTGTCCAGGTATGTAATCTCCACCCACACTTTTTTGCTTATTTGTGACATTTCATGCTTGAATTTACCAGGGATGGTGCTTTAGAGGGTCTGAACGCTATAGTTTGGACGGAAAATGAAAACATCGTGTACCCAAATCTCCATATTGACAGAAATTGGTGGATTTTTAGTTCGATGTTTCAAACATTTGCCACAAGTTAGTTCAAGCCCTGCACATTTCTGCGGCGAACTCCGACGGGGAATAAAGGTGAATCATACCTACACACAATAGCATCGGCAGTTGTTTCCTGGGATCGCTAATAAAGAAATAAAAATTGATAAAATTCTTCAAGACCTACCTTTGTTTACTGATTTTCTGTCGACAGCACTAGCTCGCGGGTTCCCGGATGTGACGAGGGAACGAAATTCCATTGACTCATTTTGGAGCTAGTTCCACTGATTACCACCCGTGTAGTACAATTACAAATGCCAAAATTCTTAAAAAGCGATGTGTGTTAACCAAAATGGCAACAGGCACATGCCTATGTACACTGTCTTTCCTTCCAAATCAACAAGATATATCGGTATTTAATATTTTGCAATTGTTCTTCAGAATGTGTAACAGGACCACCAGGAAACTGAAATATATTAAACTTTTTGTCGAGGTGTACGAGGGGAGTTCAATAAGTTTGTAGAACTCGGGGTTTAACTCACAGATTGGAAAATGGTTTCAACATTATTTTTCAAAATAAACCCCCTTTACTTCAATGCCTTTGGCCCACTTTTTCTGTTAAGCTGTCTATGCCTTTGAAATAAAAGTCGTCCGTTTGGTCCTCAAACCAAGCCTCTGTGACAGCCTTGAGCTCATCGTCGTCCCGAAATCTCGTTCCACGCAAGTGGGACTTCAAATTTCAAAACAGATAATAATCACTTGGGACCAGGTCTGGATTGTATGGCGGGTGATTTAACAGTTCGAACTTGCACTCACGAAAAGCCGCTTGTGCAACTCTGGACTCCACCCTTTGCTGACGATCTTGCATGTTCAGGTTTCTGGGTACCCACATGGCAGATACTTTTGACATGCCTAAATGTTCATGGATTATAGTGTAAATACTTCCATTTGAAATACTACATTCTTAAGCAAGTTCGGCAACTTTGATTCGGCGATCGTTTAGCAAAAGTCTCTCAACACGGTCGATCATCTCCTGGCTGATGACATCAGCAGGGCGACCTGGCCTTGGGTCATCTTCTAAGGAGTCTCGCCCACGTTTAAATTCTGCTGACCATTTTACCACTGTGGAATTCTTTGGGCTACTATCAACATACACATCAGCCATGCGCCGATGGATTTCTTTGGCGTTTGCACCCTCCTTAGTGAGGAACTTTATGACTGCTCTGAACTCAATATTCTGACTTTCCATTTTTGCCTATGGTTATAGGTTTTCAAACAAAAAGTAAGAACAAAAAATGTACGTGTGACTAAACGGCTATTACCATTCAACTGACAAAGGTTTACACTGCACAAAATTGAAATATGAAATCTTGAATTGTATAGAAGAATACCGAGTTCTACGAACTTATTGAACTCCCCTCGTATCTCAGCCAACGCCAACTTATACTTGATGAGGCGCGTCGTGACAAACCATGTCACTAGGTATAGTCAGCTGCGCATGTGCAGACCAGCTTTTACATAAGCACAATAACCAAAGATTCTTCTGGTCTTTTTGATTCTATTTTGTTCCATCCCATAACCTTACAAGGTCGCCGGGGCACCACAGTTGACTTCGAAACCATTCCTTTCCACCTTATACGGTTTTCAGCTGCCCTAGCTGAGCTGGCAAAATCCATCCATCCCTGTTCACTCTTTAATAGTGTCTTCCCAACTCTTCTTCTGTCTTCCTCTTCTTCTTTTTTTTCACTGTGCCCTGTAGAATTGTCTCTGCTAAACCAGAAGACCTTGAGACGTGGCTAACCCACCTTACGTTTCTTGACCAGGCTGAGGAGTCCATCATTTTTTCCAGTGGCTGCTTGGATCTTTTTTGTGAACCTCCTTATTGGTTATATGGTCCTTGTACGAAATGCTCAGTAACCTTTGGTAGCATCTCATCTCAAAGTCCTGCGTTCTTTTCTGTAACCTTGCTGTCAAGGTCCACGATTCATACAGAAATATTATAATGACAAGGGAGTACATAAATTTCACCTTTGATCCAAGAGACATGTTGTTATCTCTCCAAATTGGCCTCAGCTTTGTAAAAGCTGAATTGGCTAGTGAAATTCTTGAGAGAACCTCCTGTTCAGAGCCATCATCTGAGACAACTGCCCCCAGGTATTTGAGGCTTGTTACGGTACCCAGCTTCTGCCCTTTTTACCTTTTGAGTTAAAAAAAGAAAGAAAAAAAAACTGAAATGCAAAATTCAGCGCATCCTATTTACCTCTCATCCAAAAGATACTGTTTTACCTTTGCAATCTCACGCCACTTAAAATGGAACATTTTCTTACAGGAAAGACTTTCCGCCCCCCCCCCAACACACACACACACACACAAACACACACACGACAACACCCCCCCCCCCCCCCCACACACACACACGACAGCAGTTTATTTTCTTTAAGAATTGACTCTCATTGAATATGGATGCAAAAAGAAAATGTAAAAGCTGCTGTCCCTGAGAGCTAACATATTTATTTTTATGCCAATCATGAATGACAACTTGACTGGGCTTCCCTATTCAGCTTAACGACGGCAAATTGAGGCTCAGGGGAAAAATGATGGCACATTTCTAAATCTTTTACAGCAGGTCGGGCTTATCGTGGTCATGTCAACGCTTGCATAATCTGAACCAGAGTGAGTAAAATCCAACAGTTCTATTTGTTGGTTTCTCTCCACTCTGGCTACGATTACGTGTAAGATTGCATGCACTGTAGTATTAAAGTTCACGTACGGTACTTTTATTTTTTTGACTAAATTTGACTGTTATCTGTTATTAGAGATTGGCTATTTTATTAGGGCAAAGAACACAGAGTGAAAAAGAATGGAGTAGTTGAGACAGTCTACATTCTATTAGCTGCAATATGCTCCCAGAGCCTGCGATGACACTTTTACAGCTAAAACAGGGAGCAAAGTCTTTCCTGTAAGAGCGCAATCCGAAATCGACGGAGATTATCCTTGTCAGTTCATTCCATTCCAGACCCTTTAGAATGTGCTTTCTGTTTTGCCGTTCATTCTTCTCTCTATTTTTTCTCTAGGTGTCTTAAGTGGGTTTATGCTTTGCATGGGCGTTTTTCATAAAATATATTAAAGCCTCTATATTTTCTGGTTATTACTGCTTCTTTATAACACTTTATTTCCAGTAGTAATCAGACAGATAGCTAGAGGCTCTGTTTCTTTATAACGCGTTATTTCAAGTAATTGTCATTGAGACAGGCAAGGTCATTCAGCTTTCAAAGATCAAAGGTGGTCTGCTCAAATGTTGTCTTTGTTTATATGTTACATACTAAAATATAGCAAATGTATTGATCAGTCTTCATGCAGGCTGACATGAGATAACTGGTAACATACGACAGAATGTACGTTTTGCTTTTGTCGCCTTTTCAAATGAAAACGAGCAGTCCTGGTAGCCCAGTGCGTTAAGCGCTGGCCTGCTGATCTAGCAGTCCTAAGTACGAATCTGGCAGGAGGCGAAAATCGTTCAAACTGTAAATGGAGCTCCATTGCAAACAACTTTTCATTATCACCATACCATCGTCCTGATATGACTGGAAGATTGTTAAGAAGACGTAAAATTGCAAGTTAACCGTCATCCATCAAACTGAAACATAAAATCACCTTTTCCATCCTCTGATCATAATATCCGCTTATACTGAGTAACCCTTTCGAACTAGGAATCAAGGATACTGAAGAGTCCAGTTCATCTGCCTCATACCTAATCTCTATATTGACAATGGAAAGCTTGTTACTAGACTTTCTGAAAAGAGGGACACTTTCAATTTTCTCATATTTGACTCAGTTTCTTAGAAGCAGTATTCCTTCGGTACCTGCATACGCAGTTTATGTCTCTCAGCTCGTCCGCTATGCTTGAACCTGTTTCAGCTATCAAGACTTTATTGATAGAGGGAAGCTACTCACCAGCAAATTGTTGTCACAGGGTTATCGCAGAGCGAAACTTGCGTCAACTCTTAAAAAGTTCTACGGAAGACACCATGACCTCTTTGATCCCTACAATGTGGCCGTTTCAAAACTTATTTCCGACCTGAGTGATGCCCACGGCTGAAACATACATGAAACATGGCTTTCAGTTATCGGACTATAATTTACACAGCTTTTCCATTAGATATGAGCCGCGACACGAGAAAACAAACAATGTGGTTGTGCGCCCTGCACAGACTCAGATCAGCCGGGGCATCCGCCCAGTCTGGTCAGACTCATTGCTAAGTGCTTAATAGGTAGCCAAGGGACTGAGCTACCTCCATGCGGACAGTGAAGACTCTGATCAGACTGTGCGGATGCCCAGGCTGATCTGAGTCTGCGCTGGGCGCACAACCTCTTTGTTGGTTTTCTCGTGTCGTGGCTCATATATTGACATGGCGGGCGTATTATAATAGGTGATGCTTACTACTCGCGAGCACCTGATCGGACCTTCTTTTTAGGGGTCCCGTTGTCTGTGTGTCTAAATATTTCAGACCTGTCGATGGATTTTATGAGTTCGGACTTAGTTTGGAACTTTGACCGCTCCAGTCTTCGGGTCATGCGAACAGCGCATTCACATTCTGATACTAGCACTAGCAATCCGGTCGGGACAAGCAAATTTTTTTTTTTCTTAAATGAAGTGAAATGATTCGAAGTAAAGGCATAGGGTGTGTAATCAAGTCTGCGTGTGCATAAACGCGTGAAGGATTTTTACGAGGGTTGATCCAGAAGTAATGTCAATGCAGCTGTAAAATGGTATAGAATAAAGAGAGAGCAACACAATTTCGTATCCAAGTACCTTAATCTATTTGCAATATGGTCATAAAATGTCTTAAAATATACTGCACGGTAAATGAGACATCGAGACAGACAGAAGGCATGGTAACGACAAGTTCCGCACGTCAATGGCGTTGTTGACGATCTAGACAAATTTCGATATTGTGTCCTGTCTACAGTAGCATATTCATTGTTCCAGCACAGCACTAATATGTCTATTCACCCACGGTTATATCATCTTATAATATTATTTGAACAGCCCCGCAGCTCATGTTCAAGAATTTACACAATATTCCAAATGTAGAACATCGATCTTCATATATGGGGTCCAAACAAGAGTGACTTTTTTGTCTGAAGTTGCACATAAAGGTCTTCCGGATTTCAAATGATCCTCTAGCGACTCGTCTGCACCCTTACAGCACTAATTGCACCTTTACACAAGCCTCAATGTAACTGTAATATCACCACATGTCTAAGTAAACAGCTCCCGAGTCTATAATGTTGATATTCCTAATTTGTGACTAAACCGCATTTATATCCGCTGACACGTTTTGTCAGAAATCAACATTTCCTTACTCGGTAGTAACAAGCAGTAGCGCTAGCTATCAAACTTTAAACTGCAGTGACGATATTAAAGTTCAACAGTGGGCGGCAGAAGTATATGAGCCGCGACACGAGAAAACCAACAATGTGGTTTGCGCCTAGTGCAGACTCAGATCAGCCTGGGCATCCTCCTAGTCCGCTCAGACTGCTTGCTATGCCCTTAAATGGTAGCTAAGAGTCTAAGCTACCCCCATGCGGGCAGCGAAGACTCTGATCAGACTGGGCGGATGCCCAGGCTGATCTGAGTCTGCGCTAGGCGCACAACCACATTGTTGGTTTTGTCGTGGCTCATATTTCGTCATTGTATCAAATTTTCATCTGATTTGGCGCGTTAGTTTGATTTTGATTTGTGATTGCCTTTGAAATTTGTATTCATGTAGTTACTGTTATTCTAACGCGCGGCGCGATGGCGTTTGTAGCATACATTGAACGTCTGTATACTTGGAACGGAAGTAGATTCCAACTTTATGTTTGTACTGTATCAGCTTGATATATTTTTTTGTAATAATGCTTCGATGAATAAGCGCGCAGTGAACACAGTGACATTACTTCTGGATCTACCCTTGTACAACGACGCGACTTATGCTAAAATCGACCGTTTTAGATATTGCATTTTTTATTTTGTTCTTTTATATCGGGTCTTAGTTTTATTTGACAATAAATCATTTCGAAGACACGGTATTGAAATTTGAGCCGTGACACGACAAAACCAACAAAGTGGCATGTGCGCCCAGCGAAGACTCAGATCAGCCTGGGCATCTGCCAGTCTGAGCAGACTGTTAGTTGTCGGCATGGAGGTAACTTAGACCCTCAACTGCCTTTTGAGCTCGCAGCGAAAGCTCTGCTCAAGCTGGGTGGATGCCCAGGCTGATCCATGTGTTCGCTGGACGCACATGCCATGTTTTTGGCTTTCTCGCGTCAAGGCTTAATTTTATTCTACATACATGTATGAGTACACTCTCATGTTTATCCGCCACTTTTGAACATTGGACAGGGGCGTAACTATGGGTAATTTTATGATACGCACAATTATGTTTGATACCCTTTCACGGGATTTTGAGGGAAAGGGTCCCCATTTTTTCTCCTCAGATTGCTATGAAGTCATATGGCGTTTGGTATTAAGATTTTGTCTTATTTATAACAAAAAAGGTGCGTGCGTATTTGCGTACAGGCAGCTACGCCCATGTTGAAGGGAGATTTTCCCATTCCCTGTTGCTTCCCTGAGTAACGAAACCTTTTCTAAATGTAATCTATATTTACTTCTATACAGTCGGCTCCCACTGAAGAGGCAAACAACATGAACAAGAACTATCAGAAGACAACAAAGCGTGAATTATGAGACAGTGACTTTATCAATTGGATACGGACAAAGGGAAATGAGATCAGATCAACTGCAGTGTTAAAATCAATATTTAACCTTATTTAAGCCATGAAACTATTGTCAGATGCATGTATATGACAAAATCACTGAACTGTGGAACATAAGTTGTTGTATCTGAATGTAGCAATACACAAATACATACAAACTACTGAAAAAGAGTTAGAGATACTGCCTAAAATCGCTTGACCATGACATATAGGTCACAATGACCTACAGGTAGTATTAGGTCACTCACAGTGTCAGCTCAAACCATAAAGCCAAGTCTAATGCAAATCCATGAAATGGTATATGAAATAAAAGAATTAATTATTGGACCGTGAAATACGGCCACAATAACCTACAACGAGTAAGAGGTCACTTGCGGCGTCAGTTCAAACCATTAACCCAAGTATAATGGAAATCCATGAAATAGAACAAGAATTATAAGACAAAACCGCTGGACAATGAAATATAGGTCAAATTGGCCTAAGAGTTGTAAAGGTATACCCACAGGATCAGTCCGGGTTATGAACCGATGTTTAATACAAATTCATTTTTCGAAAAGGTCCAAAATTATGAATATATGCAATATAGATTACACTGACCTACAATTACCTTTAAAGTGATATGGTCTGTAACTTTTAGGAATTTATTTTTTGTAGTAATACCTATCATTTTCAAGAAGACAATAATTAATCCCAGATGAACATGATACACCCATAATAATAACAAACTTAAGCAGATTACTGCTACATAAATAGCAGTAGTTAAGGTTAACTATTAACTGTCTAGAATTACATTCGTCCCGAACAAAATTATTTGAAAGTGAAAGGCTCCTGTTTTCACAGAGGTTATGACCTTTTCAAGCATTTGTCAGTTGTAACGAATAGGTTTATGATGAGAACTTAATCTTCCTCAATTTATACAATTGGAAAAAATAAATATATAAAAGTTGTCAAAATGATCAAAAGTTACAGACCATATAACTTTAAGTTATCCAAAGTGTCAGCCCAAATCATTAACCAAATATTATGCAAATCCATGAAATAGTGTTAGAAATATAATGCAAATGTACTGAACTATGACACATAGATCACACCGAACTGCAATTGAATGAGGTCACTAACAGTCTCAGCCAGAACCATTAACTCAAATACAATGCAAATTCATGAAAAGTGGATCATGAAAGGCAGATCTATGTGAACTACAATTATTAAGACCTCAAACGTTGGTTATACTGACTTATTTTGCCAATTTATAATCCAATGGTCTTTAAGATATAAGGCAAAATCGGTGAACAATGAAATATAGGTCACCGTAACCTTTTTTAATGTCAAACATAGGCCTATACTGACTTATTATCTCAAGTTATTATGTTCAGAGATAAAAAAATGTCTTCAAGATATCAGGCAAAATCACTGAAATATAGGTCACTGTGACTTACTTTTTTTATTGAGGTCAAACATTGAACCATACTGGCTTATTATCGAAAGATATTGTCAGATATCAAAAGGTCTTGAAGATATAAGGTAAAATCTATGAACCATGAAATAAAGGTCAATGTAACCTACTTTAAATAAAGTCAAACATCGGGTCATACTAACACTTGATTCCCAGCTAATATGATCATCAAACAGATCAAGAGGTCAAAATATCCTCAAAATCAAGACAAGAATCATTGAATAATGAAATATAGGTCAGTGTGGTCTAATTTTATATTGAGGCCAAACATTGGGCCATACTGACTTACTGTCCCAAGATTCAAGTTCCTATATCAAACAGCCTTCAAGATATTAAGCATAATCACTGGACCATGCTGTGGCCTACTTTTATTATCGCTCAAACTCCGGGCCCTACGGACTTATTTTCCCACGCTATCACGTTCATACATCAAATAGTCCCTAGAGTATATGGCAACATTCATAGGACCATGAAATATATGCAATGGCCTGATATGCATCACTTGATTTAATAGATCGTCCGATGTTTCAAGTTGCAACGGAATAGATTTCGCAAACGCGCACGCACACGTACACACGTACGAGGAAGCACGCACATTAAGTGCATATCACGTGCTGACTAAATCGTAATAGTTATTAATATTTGAATACCTTTGCAGATCATTTTAATAACAAGTATATGCTTATACCTGTACACAAAAAAGTCTAGCCTCACCGTAGGGAAACATTTTTTCTGGATCGTCTTGGGGTTTGGACTCGTATGAGCGCTTGGATATGACGTCATCAAGCAACTTAAAGAGGTTTAGTCACAAGGTATAAGATTAAGATTAGTGTTGAAAAGACCAAACTGGTGACAAACAGCGCCAATGACGTCCAGAGGGAGATCAAAGTAAAAGGGCGGAGCTGCGTACGTTAACAAGCTTCAAATACCTCGGAGCAGTTTCTCAGATGAAGCTCTAAACAGGCGGTTCTCTCAAGGATTGCACAAGCCACTTCAGCTCTTACAAAGCCGAAGCCACTTGGAGAGATAACAACATATATCTTGGATCAGAGGAGAAACCTCTGCGCTCCCTTGTCATTTCCATATTTATGTATGCCTGTGAATCGTGGACCTTGACACACAAGCCTTTGAAACGAGATTCTACCAAAGATTACTGAGCATTTCATACAAGGACCATATGAGGAGGTTTGCAGAAAGATCCAAGTCACCATTGAGAGATTGATGTACTCCTGACCCTGGTCAAGAAAAGGAAACTAACTTAAAGGTGGTTTGGCCACGTCTCAAGGTCTTCTGGTTTGGCAAAGACAATTACAGGGCACAGTGAAAGGAAAATGAAGAAGAGATAGACAGAAGAAGAGGTGGGAAGACAATATTAAAGATTGAACAGGAATGGGCTTTGCCAGCTCAACTAGGGCAGCTGAAAACAGGACAAGGTGGAAAGGGATCGTTTCGAAGTCGTCTGTGGTGCCCCGACGACCATGGAAGGTTATTGGATAGAATAGTATAGTGTTTAGAAGTGTTTCGACACTTAGTGATAGTACATGTATAAGAAAACACCCCTGCTCAGAAACTTCAGTTTTTTATTTGCGTTCAAGTTTATATGCTATGTTAAGCCTTTGATGACGAGAAGAAAATAAAAGGTATTGCATGCTGTCTGTCTCCTTTTAACAGCCTACCTTCTTTTTTCCGGTCCGTTACATCTAAAAATGGTTGTTCATTTGAGCTGCGTTGAAATGTAAATTGATGCCATTATGTAAGTTATTTAAGACGCAATGTTTTATTCTTCTTCAGTTTGAAGTCCAGGGAAAGGAGTGATCGTTTAGAACTCTGTTCCAGTAACTTTTTAAAAGATTCTGAAAATCTATGTTATAATCGGCTTTAAAGGCCTTGAATGATTTTTCTTCTAAGCTTTAAGTGGTTTGAGTTTCAGATACTGGTGAGAGCCTGCTCATGTGCTTACCTCTCTATTAAGGGATCATCTGTCTAAAGCAGCCATATTTTCGGGATCCCTTGAACCAAAATAAAGTGAAAATTGACCTATATTAAGGGGTAACCTGTCTTAAGCAGCCAACTTGTCTCCTTCCCTTGAGTGACCCCTTCAGACAAGTTTGACTGTATATTGGATTCAATTTTTAATGCAATCTTGTTTTAGTGTATTAGGATACTTTACATGTATATGTACCAAGAGGAAAGGTAAACAGACACATGAAGGTATTACACATTCCGAAAACATATTCAGCCAGCTCTCTGTTCATCAGTAAAGGAAGCCCAAAGCTAAAAGGACTTTAGAAAAAAAACGAGTGAGCCGCGACATGAGAAAACCAACAAAGTGGCATGTGCGCCAACCGAAGACTCAAATCAGTCTGGACATCCGCCCAGTCTGATCAGAGTCTTAGTTGTGCAATTGAAGGGTAACATAGACTCTAAGCTAGCTCCATACGGCTGCCCAGGCTAAAGTTAATCTTCGCTGGGCGAATATGCAACTATGTTGGTTTTGTTGTGTCGCGGCTTAAGTAACAAGAAGAGACTCATATAAAAGGTCAATTATGAAGGCAATCGTGTAATGAAGATTTTGTTTATTTTAAAGTCAGCTACTATTGCGATCCTGAATAAAATACGCGATGGAAATGATAGGACCAGCCTACATAGTTTACATCTGCATCAGAATCAGAAGAATGATGTCCGACCAAGAACAAACTTATAAAGATCGAGTCTGCTATGTTTTATAATCCGATTATACTCAGAAAGGCAAGAGGGTCAATCTGTACCTTGCTTCCGAAGATCCACTTTTATACCCCCGCTTTGAAAAAGTGGGGATATACCGGTTTACATCTGTTCCTCCGTCCTTCCGTTCCTCCGTCTTTCCGTAATTCCGTAACCATTTTGGTCAAATCATTCGATAAACGTGTAAGGTGAATTAGTAATATTTGTTATACAAGATGATGACCAGTTAATGTATCATGAAATTTGGAACCAGCCATCTCCTTCCAGTTCTTCCAGATATTTTTCAGTTTTTTCTTTCTCTCCTTCCTTTGAATAATAATGAAATGATATCTCCACTGGCATACAAGCTATATTGGCCACATTCTGTATACAGGTTTATGATGAGTTACTGTACCGTGGATTTAGAATCAGGATTCTCCTGCTTATTCTTTAAGGCATTTGTTTATTTTTCTTTTTTGTCTTTGCTTTGAAAAATGATTTTTGTAACAGATTCCACAGCAAGTGCTCAAGGTAGAAGCTTCATATTTGGTAAAAGGGTTGAAAACAACTTATTGGATTGTGGAATTGAGAATCGGCCCTCTCCTGTAATTTTTCCTGGTATTTATTCAGTGTTTTTTTCTTTCTCTCCATGTCGTTACAATAAAATTTATCAAACCAGATTTCACAACAACTGTTCAAGATATTAGATACAAAGCTTGACAACCACTCACAGCATCGTGGAATTGAGAATCGGCGCTCTCTGACGTATTGTCCTTTATTTGTTCGTTTTTCATTCTTTCCATGTTTATAACTATGTCATTTTATGAAACAGATTACAAAAGAACTGTCAAAGATAGAATGTTCATTTTTGGCATACAGGTTGCCAACGACTTACAGTATCGCGGAACTGAGAACCTGACTTCGCCTTTTTATTCGTCCCTGTGCTACATGTAGCTAGTTTTTCTCTCTCTCCTTGCAAACTGTTTCATTGATAGAAACCAAGGGCGTAGCTAGGGGAAATTACACAGTACGCACAATTATGTTTCATTCTCATTAAGGGCAATAATAGGGGGTTAAGCCCCTAAGATATTTCAAATTTTCGTGTCTGTTGGCAGTTGGTATTATAATTATGTCCAGTTAACAACATTTCAGCATGAAAATACGCAGGTGTGTGTTGAAATTTTGTCAATTTGACAAAATTTCAATACGCACCTGCGTATTTGCGTATAGGTAGCTACGCCCTTGGAAACTGTTAAAAGCAAAATGTTAATTTTATGCAAAAATGCAGACTACTTTCTTTTTATGCTTCATGTAATGACATTTACACCAGTTTACTTAAAGTTGCTCAGCAAAGGTATAGTCGGATCCTCCGACGGTTCTAGTTTTTACACAATTTGGTCGGAAATATCGCAGTTTATTTAAAGGTTTCCTTTTAGTCGGGCTTTGGCTCTGATTGTACACAGAGAACACCCGTAGCACACCATTTATCAAGCCAATAAAACGTAATAGAGCTGAAGTGTGAGATGATCAAATCAAAAAATAAACAAAGTTGTAGATTGAGGCAGTAAATGAAAGATAACTACCGAGTTGTGACTCCAGTGTATTTTGTCGAAAGTGTTTCCCTTGGAATTATATATTGGTTTGTGACCACTAACTATGGGGAAATAAACATTAAATATTACGTGCGTATAGATTCAATTCTTTACTAGCGTCTGAATACTAATAAGGTGAGGTTGGAGTAATTCAGCGCCGCCGTGCTGCAGTTTCTGTCGCTACGTTACATAATGAGTCAAACGTTCCGTTTGATAAAAAACAAGATGGCATCAACGTTAGACGGTTCTGTTATCACTATAAGGTATGCTTACAACATGCAAGAGGCTGAGCGCTGGGTGAAATGTAAAGGAAATAGAAAGTGCCGTAGAGAAGAAACTAAAAATAAAGTATAGTTAGTTTTCCGTGCGGAAGTCTACTTACGGGACAGCTGACCGTTTCTTATCAGTCTGTTAGACAGAGTTCGCAGCTGTTGAGCTGCACTAATTTTATTATAATTTTACAAGAAAAAGAAATAGAAAGTGTCGTGCAGAAGAATCTGAATAAAAAGTATAGTTAGTTTTCCGTGGGGAGAAAGCTGTTCTCTGACAGTTTCTCATCAGTTTGTTAGATGGAGCTCGCAGCTGTTGAGTTTCAATAATTTTATGATAAATTTTCATACGACAACAAAGCCTAATGACATTGAATCCAGAATCGTACAATGAGAAGTCAGATCATGTCTACACTCCGACCACGCATTTTACAGTTATCATGGTAGCAGCCACAGACAGTAATTTCATACCACCCTCATGTAAATCCTAGTCTGCTTCAGTATCATCTGTTTGTAAAATAAACACACCTGTTGATGGGCCCACTATTCCTACTTTCTGCGTAAGGGATTCTTTGCAACATTTTGCGTCCGTATGAGGATGTGCAAAGAGCTAACAGGTACATCTGTGTGCAGGTATGCATTATTTAAGACCAACTGTCTGGACGTTTAGAAGGGCAGTTGTCAGTTACTGGCGAAAGTATATGCACTTAGTAATGGTTAACCGCTTAGAAGGTCTAAGCCTGCCCCGGAATAATGATGTTGGGTTAACTGACCGTCCCGACATGACCATAGCTGTTTACCACGGACGTAAAGCAACAAGTCAATCAAATCTGGAAGTTTGGAAAAATCACCAACAGCCATAAACGCTTTGATATTCTAACATTCAATTTAATCATATACAATAATTGAGCCGCGAACTAACAAGGTGACATATGCACCAAGGGCAGACTCAGATTAGCCTGGGCGGATTAGCCTGGGCGGATTAGCCTGGGCATCCGCCCAGGTTGATCAGAGTCCTCAATTTGTACTTAAAGGATACCTATAGGTCTAAGCTAGCTCAATGCAGACAGCGAAGACTCTGATTAGACTGGATGGATGCCCTTGCTGATCTGCGTCTTCGCTGGGCGCACATGCCTCTTTGTTGACTTTTTCGTGTGTCGCGGCTCAGTTATTAGATGCATGGGACGCAGCAGCTCATTAAACATATTGCACGCATAACAACTACATTTCATAAGCTGATTAAAAGCATTATATGCATGTGCCATGTTTAATCGTTAATATTTATACTGTCGCTGGCTTTCCTTAAAAAACGAACGTATTAGAAACAAATGTCTTCGTCTGCCGTTGACGGATAGTTAACAGAGTGTCGTGAAATCAGACGACTGAGCGATTTAACAGGGAGTCATAACGTTTAAACGATGTCCAGATGTTCACCTAGTGTTACACTGGCGCTCACGTATTTGTACACATTCAAAACGCGTCGGGGACGCAGTTGATGTGCGCGGGATACGCGGTAATTATAGACACAAATATTTTAGTAGCCAATGGAAATTCGTTCTCAGTTTTGCGTATACCGCGAAGCGACGCGTGCAACGCGCATTTTATGCAAATTTCATGGACCCAATCAAAATTGCGCACATGATACGTGTAGTGACGTAGTCCTTTGCGTCTCAACGCGCGCGTACGGGAACCAATCAAAATCGCGTTTTGAATGCGCATTTTAGTGAGGTCAATGTTAAGTAAATCATGTGAAAGAAACATCAAGCTTGATGTCGAATGCTCATTTGGTCTTACTTGAACCATAACGGGAAACTAAGAAAAAAAAAGAAGCCTAGAAACTCTTTCTTTCTTTCTCTCGATACTGCTCTCGGTCAGTAACTGACCATGATGGCAGGCGCGGGGTGTGGCGCATAAGTTTCCAAAAAAAAAAAAAAAAAAAAAATAGTATTTACCTATGACAAGGCCACACAGAGTTAAAACTATTTACAAGAAATCCTCAGGGATAGGCATTACATGCTCTATCCCTGCCCAACCCGAGGTTTACACTATTTTGGACTTAAACTCCTCAACTGTCTCCGCAGAGACAGCTTCAGTTGTAAGCCCATTCCAAGCTGCAATTGACCTGGGGAAGAAGGAATGTTTCAAACCGTCAGAATAAGCAACTGGACGGTGATACTGAAAGGGGTGGGATCTTATTCTCATCTTCCCTCTACCGGACCCAGACAGATACTTATCCTTATTAACTATTGCCTGGTTATTATGAATTTTGTAGAACAGAGATAGAGAAGCCTGTTGCCGCCGTTCCTGCAGATCTGGCCATTCAAGTTCCTCTAGCATGTCGCTTACATGGCTCTGGTTGCGCCAGCGTCTGCAGGTCCAGCGTGCAGCAGTCCTCTGTACTTTCTCTATTCTACCAATCTCAGTCTGATGATGGGGGGTCCAAACAGGTGCCGCGTACTCTAATTGGGGCCGGACCACAGCTTTGTATGCAGCAGCCTTAATATCCTTAGGAGCAAAAGCCAGGTTTCGGCGAAGGAAACCAAGAGTCTTCGTGGCTTTGCTAGTGATGTTGTTAATATGTTGACCCCATTCGAGGTCATCAGTGATCGTGACTCCCAAGTATTTGGCAGAAGGAACGTTCTCCAAAACTTGGTTGTGCAGAACATAGTTATGAATGATCTGCTTGGAAGGGGGATGCTTAGTCACCCTCATGGTGTGACATTTAGCAACATTAAACTTCATGAGCCATGCCTCTTCCCAACGGGCCAGTTTATCCAAATCTTCCTGAAGTAATTGTTGGTCTTCAGACCTTCTAATGTTTCTATAAAGGACACAGTCGTCAGCAAAAAGACGGACTGTTGAACTGATGTTGTCTGGCAGGTCATTAATGAATATCAAGAAGAGTATGGGTCCAAGAACGGAACCCTGGGGGACGCCAGACAAAACAGGGGCAGGGTCTGAACAGGCTCCATCAAGTACTACTTTTTGAGTCCGTCCAGATAGCCAAGCAGTTATCCACTGGAGGATATGTTTTCTGATACCATAGTACTCCAGCTTGTAAATCAGTCGTCGATGGGGAACCTTATCGAAAGCCTTGGCAAAGTCCATAATAATGAGGTCAGTCTGTTTGTGACCCCTATTATGGGCACCATCTAGGTTTTCATACAAGTCATGCATGAACTGGACAAGTTGGGTCTCGCAGGACCTGCCGCTTCGGAAACCATGTTGAGACTCAACAAGGATATTATGTTCTGACAAATGTTGCATGATCTGACTCACAAGAATGTGCTCTAATGATTTACAGCATATACAGGTTAGGGAAACTGGCCTGTAATTTGCAGGGTCATACCTTTCTCCCTTCTTATAAATGGGAGCCACATTGGCTTGTAGCCAATCATCAGGTACTCTTCCTTGGGCAAGGGACTGGTTGAAGATGCAGGCAAGGACCTGAGCAATTTCAGCACTGCATTCTTTCAACACACGAGCACTTAGGTCATCAGGACCTGAAGCTTTATGGGGGTTAAGACGGTCAAGAAGCTTTTTGACCCCATTGGGGTCGATTGAAAAGTCACCTATATCTGGATAATGGCTTGGTCCTTTTGAAGGGGGATCATCACTTTGTTCCTGGGTGTATACAGACCCAAATTGTTCACTAAAAATGTCGGCCTTATCTTTATTACCTGTTTTCAAAATTCCATTATTCCTAAGGCAGGTCACACCCGTTGAATCTTTTCTCAAGTTTTTCATGAAGGACCAAAACCGTTTTAGCCGATCGTTCCGGTTACAGTCTTCTATAACAGTGTCTGTTACCGATGGGGTGAAGATATTGGAGACATATTTCCAATATGCATCACGTATCTCCTTCTGGACAAGAGCTCTGAGGCGCTTATAGCGACTCTTCAGGCCTTCGTTATCTGACCTGCGAGCCTTGTGGTACATTTTTTCCTTTTTCCTAATCAGGGCCCTAATTCGTGCATCAATCCAAGGGTAACCAAGCTTTCCCTTCGTCATTTTTGAGGGAATAAACTTTTTTACCGCATTAAGGAAGACCGTCTTAAATTCAATCCACATATCATTAACACTGATGTGTAAACGTATGTTCTATTAACCATTGTCTGTACATAAGTGTATGATGTTTATACAAATAAATAAAGTTTAAACTAAACTAACACTGATGTGAGTAAGATCCTGCGACATAAAACGGTCTGCAAAATTACGCATATGGTCTTTTAGACCTTGCATGTCAGCCCGTTTATAAAGAAAAATCTTACGCGGTGACTGAATGACCCTTTTAGCTTTGATATCATACTCTACCAATACAATGTCATGGTCAGCACGACCAATTGGGGGCATACTCTTAACACGTGTCACGGGGGTAGGATTGTTGGTCAAAAGGATATCTAGGGTCTTTTCTTGTCTGGTTGGGATATCTACAACCTGGGAGAGGCAGTGCTCCTGGACAATTTCAACTAAGTGGGACTGTACCTGTCTCTTGGGCATTCCAAGTGGTACATACAGTTTCTTCCAATCAATATCCCCACAGTTAAAATCCCCACCTATGAGGATATGTGAGTTCTTGTACGCCATAATGCGTTTTAAAGAACCATTGAGTTGATCCAGGTAAGCTGGATCAGTAATGTCTGGAGGTCGGTAGAAGGAAGAGAGGTACAAAGTTTTACAGCCTACAATCTGAAGTTTTACCCAAACTAGTTCACAATCTGCCTCAAGCTCTGGCACCTCTGTACATATCAAATCCTTTTTGTAACATACAAAAACTCCTCCGTGGGCATCACTCGACCGGAAACTCAAAACTAAATGCGACTGGGACAGTCCCATGACACTTCGCCACTGAAGTGGAAATAAATCGCACTCTTCAGCCATAAATTCCTTTCGTATCAGAAATTAAAATCATGGAATCTGAATTTAATATGGCCTTTATGGAAAATAAGTGCCAGGCGGCAGTCACTTTGAATCTTAAAGAATTCAAGTCAGGGTGGGGGGGGGGATAAAAACCTCTGATCAGTGACCTAGCTATAAATAGCAGTGACCTGGAGGGCTGATTGGAGTTTTACGAGAGCATGTTTGGGAGAGAGGTGGTAGGTCACTGCTCTGATCAACATGACTTGGAAACGGCTGTCTCCAGGGCAGTGTCCTCAGCCCTATCCTATTCATTGTAATAATAAATACCCTTGATGATGCCCTGGGGGGGGGCAAACCTCTCTCTCAGTTTGCAGATGACAGTGCTATCTGGACCTACCACTCCTCTCCCAAACATGCTCTCGTAAAACTCCAGTCAGCCCTCCAGACAATCGAGATATGGTCCACGCTCTGGGGCTTCAAAATACCCACTATTAAGACAAAGGCTATAATTTTCCCTAAAAAAAAAGACTTAATATTGAATCACTTTAAAAACTCTCCCTTTTTGGGACAGAAATAGAATTTAGTGACCATATCACCTTCCTGGGCATGATCCTAGATAGCAAACTAACTTATGGGGTCAGCATATTAAAAATCTGATTGAAAAATGTAATAAAGACCTAAACCTCATGAGGATGGTTTCAGGCACCTCCTATGAAGCAGATAAAAAATCCTATTGATATTATATAAGGCCCTAATCCTCAGTAAAAGTCGATTATGGTGCGCAAGCTTATAACTCGGCACCCAAACATCTACTCTCAAAGCAAAAGACCTCATCCAAAACAACTTAGCACTCTGTATTGCTATGAGGGCATACCACTCCGCCCCTATTAATGCTTTAGAAGTTGAATGTGGAATTAAACTCCTACAGCTGAAGGTGCCGGGCTGCGTAGCGCAATCGATAGGGCACCTGACTCATGCCAGAGGTCTTGGGTTCGAGAACCTGGTTGGGCCACATACTTCGTTTCTCCTTCCGCTGATTCAAGAAAAGCAGTTGTCAATTATTGACCACCGGCACTTACAACCATACCAAACCCTCAAAACTGGACGTTTATCCCCTAATAAATGAAGCAGTAACCGAAAAATGGCAATCCCAATGCACCAATAGCAACAAGGGCCACACCTTCCATTTCGTCAAACCAAAGGTTAAACTTCAATGTGACGTATATAGTCTCAATAGACGTTTCAACATAGCCTATTCCGGACTAAGGCTAGGACACTGCGGGCAGGGCTGCCTTCACTACAGTAACCAGTCCGCCCTATGCCCCCACTGCAATGATGCAGAAGACCTCAACCATATCTTCTTTGACTGTGTGGCCCCATAACAATCAAAGGCGAGACCATAGAATCCACCATGTTCAAGTTAGGCTATCACACAATAGATCTGAGACTGCTCCTGTCTCTCCCAAAGAAACATGCAAATACAATACAGAAGGTAGTCGTTGAATACCTAGACAAAACCAATATCATTGCCAGGATATAGATAGATTCCAATACAATAATCCCCCTAATTTTCTCTAATTCGAGCCCCTGTTGCTAACCACCTACCGAACCCATTTCCCAAAATCCCTGGATCCACATTTATACCCTACTAAGTGCAATGCTCATGACAAAAACTCCCATTACCCAGTAAAAGCCCCAGAACCCATCTGTACGTCGACTACAATCTGACTTTCCCTACGGTCGTATAAATAACTTTTGTCTATTGACAATAAAGGCTAAAATTAATGTGTATCCAACCTCCTTAACCTCACACCCAGGCTAAGTTACCCGGAAACTAAATGAACCATAATAAGGTTCAGCACATTTCTCCCTAGAAACAGCCAAAAGAAACTGCTTTTCCCGCCAATCCGCAATAAGAAATAAGCTACTGTCCCCGTGTCTATTAATAGTATTCTCCATTTCCCCTCCAAAAAATAATGTGTATCCAACCTCCTTAATCTCATACCCAGACTTAGTTACCTGGAAACTAAATAAACCATTATAAGGTTCAACTCATTTGCTCCCTAGAAACAGCCAAAAGAAACCGCCGTCCTTTTTGAACAACCCGCAATAAGAAGTAAGCTACTGTCCCCGTGTCTATTAATAATATTCTCCATTTCCCCTCGAAAAATAATGTGTATCCAGCCTCCTTAATCTCATACACAGGCTTAGTTACCTGGAAACTAAATAAACCATTATAAGGTTCAACTCATTTGCTCCCTAGAAACAGCCAAAAGAAACCGCCGTCCTTTTTGAACAACCCGCAATAAGAAATAAGCTACTGTCCCCGTCTCTATTAATAATATTCTCCATTTCCCCTCCAAAAAATAATGTGTATCAAACCTCCTTAATCTCATACCCAGGCTTAGTTACCTGGAAACTAAATAAACCATTATAAGGTTCAACTCATTTGCTCCCTAGAAACAGCCAAAAGAAACTGCCGTCCTTTTTGAACAACCCGCAATAAGAAATAAGCTACTGTCCCTGTGTCTATTAATAATATTCTCCATTTTCCCTCCAAAAAATAATGTGTATCCAACCTCCTTAATCTCATACCCAGGCTTAGTTACCTGGAAACCAACTAAACCATTATAAGGTTCATTACATTTGCTCCCTAGAAACAGCCAAAAGAAACCGCCGTCCTTTTTGAACAATCCGCAATAAGAAATAAGCTACTGTCCCCGTGTCTATTAATAATATTCTCCATTTCCCCTCCAAAAAATAATGTGTATCCAACCTCCTTAATCTCATACCCAGGCTTAGTTACCTGGAAACTAAATAAACCATTATAAGGTTCAACTCATTTGCTCCCTAGAAACAGCCAAAAGAAACCGCCGTCCTTTTTGAACAACCCGCAATAAGAAATAAGCTACTGTCCCCGTGTCTATTAATAATATTCTCCATTTCCCCTCCAAAAAATAATGTGTATCCAACCTCCTTAATCTCATACCCAGGCTTAGATACCTGGAAACTAAATAAACCATTATAAGGATCAACTCATTTGCTCCCTAGAAACAGCCAAAAAAAAAAAACGCCGTCCTTTTTGAACAACCCGCAATAAGAAATAAGCTACTGTCCCCGTGTCTATTAATAATATTCTCCATTTCCCCTCCAAAAAATAATGTGTATCCAACCTCCTTAATCTCATACCCAGGCTTGGTTACCTGGAAACTAAATAAACCATTATAAGGTTCAACTCATTTGCTCCCTAGAAACAGCCAAAAGAAACTGCCGTCCTTTTTGAACAACCCGCACTAAGAAATAAGCTACTGTCCCCGTGTCTATTAATAATATTCTCCATTTTCCCTCCAAAAAATAATGTGTATCCAACCTCCTTAATCTCATACCCAGGCATAGTTACCTGGAAACTAACTGAACCATTATAAGGTTCATCACATTTGCTCCCTAGAAACAGCAAAAAGAAACTGCTCTCTCCTCCCAACAATCCACAATAAGAAATTAGCTACAGTCCTGTTGTTGACTAATAATATTCTCGATTTCCAAAAATATTAGAACACTTAAAAAACTCCCATGAAAATACAGGACCCTCAAACTTTAAATATGCAATATATTTTGGAACCAACTAAACTAAGATAAGGTTTAGAACAAATGCTACAGCTCTAGGTCCCAAAAGGAATTTTTACCCCGCCTACCTCCCTCCCAACAGATTTAAGCGTCGGTCTTCTCTGAGACCAACGGTCGCAATTCATGATGTAACCCAGGCAGTCTCAATTACTCATGAGGGCCAAAAAACATGAGACAACTGCATTCCAGATCACCCTCAATCTCTTATCCCCCACTGCCCATTGCTTTAGTTAATAAGGGAATTTGCTCCCCACCTAAGAATTTGCTCCCCATTTCCCCTTAGACCTGCCCTTGGCCCAGCCAGGACAGGGGGCTTGTTCCGGCAGAACTAGCAAAGTGAAGTCTGATGGAGGCCTGCAGTTCGGGGAAGATGCATTATGGCTTGAAGTGTGCCTCTCATGCCATGCGTTTCCTGGAGAAGCCCTGAATTGTATTGCTAAAGCCAACCCACAGTGGGTCGCGAGGGCTGTGTGCATGGGAAGTGATTTATATGGATCTGTGCACAAGTCCATTTGGGTTCTATCCCATTGCTACTTAATGTTTCTGGAAGTTTTGCTCCAAACCAAAGATTTTGCTTCTCCCTTTTTCTGAGACGTCACCTGCCCAGGACCCAGCACAGGTCCACTTCGGTGCAACCCCACTCCACTAACACATGAATCTGGGCAATCTTTTGCACCCGCCCCCACTCCCCACCAAAGAATTTGCATCCCATCCAAGAATTTGCTCCTTGTTCCATCCTCCTCCTCCCCTTTTTTTTTCTCCATAGAACTGCCTTGGACCTAGCCAGGACGGGGGGGGGGGGGGGGGGGGCTTGTTATAGCTTGGGTCTAACTTCGGTTAGAAAACCAAGTTCTTCTTGTAGAGAGTCAGGTGTTTTTTCTTGCCGGGCTTCTCGGTTTCCAGTCACCTTGATGATCATTCATCTCTGGCCCCATATGCTGAAAATTTTTGCAGCATCAAATTTCTTTCTGGAAATCAAGGTTTATCTTGGAATGTACGTTACTATTCTGCCTTCAGCCAAAACTACATGCTACAAATGAAATATTCTTAAACTTTATTTTGTTTACTTTTACTCTGTGTAGAGGATATGTTTCGATTCGGAACAGATTGCTCTGCAATAAGGTAATCCGAAGAGAACCCACTTGTCTGTTCAGACTATTCCATTTCCAATTTAATGCAAGTGACTTCGTAGTAAAATAATGTTTTTGATTGGGTGCAAGTTACTTTGCAGTAAAGTAAATGCAGCCTGCTCAAATGTTAACATGACCTAAACATGCCCGAGGTCATGCAGTTCAAAAATAAATTTTAATGCGGCTTTGCTTCGGTTTGCTGTTTAGACTAGGACTTTTAATCCGAAGTAAAAGTTAATTCGGATTCGATCCAAGGTACTCTGTAGGATTAGTTTAATTACTCCGAATTAGATTTTAATTCGAATAAGATTTGCTAGTCTTAACAGTTAATTCAAAGCAAATTTTGATTCGAATCGGATTAAAACTCTAGTCTAAACAGGATTATTGAAGGTATAGAAAATTCAGGCATGCGAATGTTTTTACATTGTCTCAAAGGCAAGGATAATTGCTTATTTGTGGCCTTGGTTGTGGATAAAACTGGAGTACCTGAAGAATACCACCAACTTTCCTGCAGAGACTGTCCGAGTGATTCTGCTTCCTGCCAAGGATCTCCGCAGGAAGCAGAGTCACGTTGACAGTCTCGGTAGGAAGCCAATTTTCGAGGACAGAAGTCTCTGCAGGAAGCAAGAGATCGTGGACAGTCTCAGCGGAAGCCAAATATGATGTTAAGTCTGCCGAGACTGTCCGTGAGTTCTTGCTTCCTGCAGAGACTTCTGTACATGATAATTGGCTTCCTGCTGAGACTGTCTGCGTGACTTTGCTTCCTGCCGAGAGGCTCGACAGGAAGCAGAATCACACTGACAGTCTCTGCAGGAAGCCATGTATCATGTACAGAAGTCTCGGCAGGAAGCAAGAACTCGCGGACAGTCTGGGCGGAAGCCAAATATGATGTACAGTCTCTGCAGGAAGCGAAAATTAGAGGAATCGATTATACCCTGTGGTATTGTTTAACTCAATATAATAGTCTGGGTCCAAATTTCACTGGTCAGTTTAATTCTTAGCGAGGGTTACCGTGTGTGTTCTGGCCCAGATAAGTTGTGACTTTTTTTTTTTTGTTTATTTTTGGGCTTAGAAGTTAAGAAAAGTAGAAGTTATATATAGTTTCTAAGCCTAGAAGTTCTATTATAGAGTTAGTCTAAATGGTAGTTAATGAGTCCCATTGAATTCAGAAATGGAGACGTTACAAGTTGTTATGTAAAAATTGACCCAGATAATGTGGGACTACTTTATGGTTCCCGTCTTCTGCGCATCGATTCGGTCAGATTCCCGGTAGTGAAATCGAGACAATATTTAATTAACTTAGTAACTTATATTGTTTTAAGCTAACGTACAATCTGCGGTTGTACGCGTATTAAACAAGTCATGAATATTCATGTTATCTACGTTTGCGCCTCCCGCGTCGAGACGCACCAGGGCACGTCTAGACGCGTCTGATGCGCAGTTCTAGGTGATACGCACGCAGCACGCGCATGCAACGCGGTACGAACGCGTTTTTGGTGTACAAATACGTGAGCGCCAGTGTACTGATGGTCGACAAGACAAGAGATGGCCGTTTTCTTTTTTATGTCCCCGTGACGATAGTCAAGGGGTATTAAGATTTGCCCCTGTCCGTCCGTCTGTCCGTGTTGTAGACATATTGAAGATGTGCATGTGGGTTTTTGTTGGAGCTGAAATAATTTTGACAGAATTACGGCCTTTTGAACTTAGACATTTTAGGCATTTTTTGCATTGTAGGGTATGGAGTTTTTGTAAACAAGTCGTCCCACAGTTTTCCATGGATCTTTTTCAAACATTTCATACATGTTTGGGACATACTGAATATGTGCATGTGGATTTTTGTTTGAGCTAAAAATAATATTGACAGAATTATGACCTTTTGAACTTAGTCATTTTGACAAATATTTGCATTGTTGGGTGTGGAGTTTGTGTATTCAATTTCTCTCACAATTGTCAATGGATCTTTTTCAAACTTTGCAAACATGTTGTGGACATACTGAAAATGTGCATGTGAGTTTATATTGGAGCTTAAATTAATTTTGACAGAATTACAGCCTTTTGAACTTAGTCATTTTGGCATATGTCTGCATTTAAGGTTAAGTACATTGTATGATCAGCATCTTCCACAGATTTAGGTGGCTGTTTTTCAGACATGGTTTACTTGTTGCGGACATAATGAAGGCATGCATTTGGGTTTTCCATGGAGAAATATTCAGTTTTGATGGAATTGGGGACTTTTAAATTTATTTTTTTTTTGGGCGGCATTTTTGCACTGTAGGGTATGAACTTTGTGTAATGTTCTTTTATGCTTCTTGGCAGATAGAGTTTGTGCTCAAAAGGTGCATTATGGGTGCACACATGTCCGATGACAGGCGCTGCACGGGGGCATCATTTGTGTCTTACAGACACAATTTTCTAGTTGTATTATAACTCATAAAGTGTTTTTTTGTTCTTTTGTTGTTGTTGTTTGTTTTTTTTTTTTTTTTTTTTTTTTTTTTTTTGAGGGGGGGGGGGGGGGCGGGGGTGATAATAAGTAAACTTGGGGTAAACAGAATTGTATATTTCACTTTTAGACGTTCGTCGGATGATGAAGCTTGCAGGTGGAGCTAAATCATTCATAAAGCGCACTGTATAGGTTTTAGCTCCGCCCATTAACTTTACCACCCGATGAACGTCAATAGGTAAACAAAATCAATTCTTAATCATTTTGACTTCTTCTCTGTGTCAGTAATGTTCAATAGTTAGAATGGACAGCACCAACAAAAACCTGTTGACAGGAAGCCTGGTAGTCTGAGACCGTAGACGCACTTTCCTTACTGGTGTTGCTTCCCTGCTGTCTGTGTGCAGATAACTGGCAGACGTTGTGGCGAGTGGTGTTAGTCTCTCCCTCCTGTAATTTTGTATACGCCTCCATTGTCTTAGAAGAAACACAAACACATATATGTAGGCAGTATTTATACCTTTATGTGGTATTGTACAATTTATTTTAAAAAATGACCATGACACCTGTATATCTATTTTCATAAACAGTATTTAAAGACAAATGGTGCCATTCCTTCTGAACACTACAAGTGGAGTCGAACTGACAAATAACTACACAAGGAATGTCTTACACATGCACTGCTCAAGATATTTAAAGGAGCACTTTCCATCAGTCTCTATGTAATTTCCATCAGTCTATATGTAAAATCATCAAACCTATTAAATGGGTTAGGATTCAATGTGTCGAAAATGTTCGATGTATCGTGTTTATTTATAAATTTAATGATGGCGATATTTATACAGAGATTTATGGTAATTACATATAGAGCTCCTTAACATATTGTGGGCAATGTATATCTTGCATAGGTATCTGCACGGCCTGAACATCGTTTGAATATAATCGAGCGACGAATAAAATAACAAACGCAGAAATACTTGAAATGATTTTGATATAGAAATGTAAAGAGTAACTACACTTCAGGAACTGACTGAATCAGATCCCAAACCCTATCCCCAACATCAAAGGGAAAGATTGACAAAGACATCCCAACAAACAATAAATTACAAGTGATTACAAGAGTGGACATTATCTTATAGAAAATCTACTATTTCCAACGGTCGACAGGCCACAAGTTCAAAAAGATGTAATCCAGATATATGGTTAGTGGGTTCTGCATGTTGTCATATAATGCTTTACATTACTGTAAAATCTTATGTAAATATATGAAATAGTTTTTGAGTTACAGAGTGAACATGACTGTATGGCAAAATCTACTATTTTTAATTGTTAAAGGGCCATAATTTCAAAACGACATAATCCAGAGTTACGGTTCTTGCACTCTGCACGTCATCTCATGATGCTTTCTACAGTAACATTTTTTGTAAAGTTTCATGAAAACATCTAATACCGTTTTTTGTATTACAGAGCGGACACGATTTTGTGACACAGACGGACGGACAGACGACCATGGAAAAACAATATGTCTCCCACCCCTTCGGGGGTGGGGGGGGGGGGGGGGGAGAGAAAAGAAGATTTTACGCCCGAAACCTTGAAACAAATATTTCCCAGTTTTGGGTAAGTGCATCTTTAAATGGCTTTATTCTTAGTGCATTTATGATAGGATTTATACCGCTGTTCAACAAAGCGATTGACACCAATATAAATTTAACTTTCCGACTAAGTAAGCCGTCATTAATTAGTTCAAAGAAAGTAGTTAAACATAATGGTATCATAAATATATTGGATAGCAATAAAATAATTCCGATTGTAATAAGAACCCGCCTTTGCTTTATATTGTCTATCACAGTCTTTCTTTTAATCTGTCCTTGTAATTGTGTAGCTGTTGAACTGTATATTCGTTTGCATATACCATCGAATTCTTTACATTTATGGTTTGACTTGTGTGTTGCTGCTATAATAACATTGGTGCTGCTCTTTTGTCCCTCTCGATAAGTAAATCGTGTTGAGCCACAGGTGTGGCTTCCATTGGCTGTGTAGTCTGCCTTAGGCTTGTCAGTTGCTACATTTGAGTATGTTTGGGTGTTCGGAGTATCATTAGTCCAAGCTATGCGTTTCTGAGGGACGGGGTAAGATTCCTTTGTAAAAAGTAATCCATTATTCAATGCGGGAGATAACGTTTCGTGCTTTTTGTCGACTGTTTTGAGTGGACTTGAAATTTCTTGAAGTTGAATGGACGAGCCGTTGTTAACGTGCGAACGAGTTTTACTTTTCTTTTCATCACTCACAGTAGTACGATTCGATTTTATGTTGATACTGTTAATTCTACCCCATTTACTCAGAAAGAATCTTAGCATATAAACATAAACAACGTTCATGCCAATCAGTGGAGTAATGAGAATCACATTAAAGACTGCAATAAAATTCAGATAATTGGAACCAAAGAACGTATTTAATGAGCACACAATGATAGGTTTGCCAAAGTTTCCATACCTGCCGAACGGAGCTGCGATCAAAGAAATGGAGGCCACCCACATCAATAGTAACTGAAATAGCATCCGTTTGATCTTGCCCATTTTGCTACTTTTTGTTCTACCTGAATAATATTTCACTGTTATAAAACGATGCAAACATATTCCAAAGGCATGAAATAAGGTTGCTACCTGTGCACATAGATATGCAAACATTATTCCGGCACATATGTCAGAGTATGCAAAAACTGCTGGTGTGTAGTATGTTAATGTTGGCGCTATAGCCGATAAACCCACCACCATATCCGTTATACTCAAACTTAGAAGCTGCACGTTTACGAACTGCCTTAGGGCATGTCTGTTCAGAAGAAGGCATAGAAACACCGTTGCATTCACAATAACGATCCATACACAGCATATTAACATAAAAATAATTATAATTCCAGGAGCTTTTTCTATAATTCCTGGAGTATTAAGTATACTGTTGGCTTCTGTCGAGTTGAACATTTTTATATTATAGAACAACTATATTCAAGTACTTATAGATTTGTCACTTAATTTCTCCAATTATCAGCAGAACACTGGCATCTAAAATCAAAATAGTAAATATATTTGAAAGTAGTCCATTTTTCCCTCCGAACCGAGAGTAAGACAGGTCGTAGTAACGTTGATTTTGAGTAATTTGATTGATCGTTATATTTTGTAACAATTTGATTTAAAGCAATCCTCTTTCGTAACTGTAAGTAACAATTTGTCTGATATAACATTCTATGTCGATATGCTCTTATCGGTTAGTAAATTCTTTACAACATTTTTAGACACAGCATTTATTATAGACACTTTAATTTCGGAAAAAATTATACACGTTTCCTATAAAGTGCGTAATGTGTTAGTGTATACTATATGGCAGTCACCAATTCACTGCCTTTTGCATTCAAATAAGTCTCAAGAGAAATTACGTTAACGCATTTGTCAAATAAAAGTCGTTTCCAAGAAAATAAACTAACACTCAAAAATAAGTCGGTGGGCGATACCGTGATACATAATATCTAAATATATGTTTCCATGGTCACTACAGTTTTTAGCCTAACATAAAGAATATAAATCATAATCATCATACAAAACGCTGGTCTGAGATTCATTGTCTAAAGATCAATTACATTCCCTTATCATGCAGTCTCAGCTATAAAATAATTACGCCCGGAGCATTAGAAAAGTTATCACAAAGATCTGCCAATGACACAATTATATATAACAGTTTTAGTTTTTTTTCAAACATAAATGTGAAGGTACGAGGGGCATTTCAGAAATAATGTAAATTATCTTGGGGTAGCCTTTTGGCTGATATTAAGCAGTAGTGTTATATATCACTGGAAAGGTAAATTCAAGTGCTTCAGAATGGTATGCATTAAAAGAATTTCTAAGTCACTCATGTGTGACAGCACGCGCTTATACGTCATAAGGGTGTGGATACTGGAAACTGTACTTTTTCACTGAAAGTCTCTTGTGTTCTATTGCTGTTTGCTCAATGAGAAAATGATATATTCTAATGAACAAACACGGTATATTGTCGTTTAAATGTAAAATAAGAAATCTATACAGAAATCGTTTCCAGATTCTACACAAGTAACATAATAAACGAGATTTTTTCTCCGCTATGTGGTTATAAATGCAAATTTATTATAAATGCATTATAACAATAAATTGTGATTATTTACTTATTCACATCCAATTTCAACAAATGACAGACATTTTATTACTGAAATGATAAGGTCACTATATTTTGTCACGACTGTTATCAAATCACTGATGAAACTGGATGATACGTTTGCAAAACCCACGCCGGAAGTTGCAAGGTCGCAACAATTCATGTAAAATACAAAACAATAAAATGAAATTATTTTCTAATAAAAAGACACAGGCTAAATATATTTAACTTTGTTTAATTTAAAAAATTAGAGGGACATATTGAAAGTAAAATTCATACATAAAGACTTGAAAGACTTGTTATTTTATATGACATACTGACATTGAAATATGTGGGTGGGTGGGGAAATTTATTGTAAAAAATCAGGTAGGCCACTGACAAAAGAGCATTAGGTGCCGTAAATGATTGTTTATAACAGAAAACATGCATGACGAATTTAAAAAGTTTATTTATTTTTTGTTTCATATCTGTCATCAAACACTCACTTTCACTTAAAATGACCTCAAAACCGAAGTTTAAACAGCTTACTATAAATTTTAGTTTACCACAGGAAGTGACGTCATCAGAAATGCGCATTGTTCCATGATTAGCCTATCTTGCAAAATAAATCTTATGTTTTAGCAAAGCTGATACAATACTTTTCATACTAGAATATTTTCAACATAACAGATAATATAGGTATCAATCCAGAGCTGCTTGTATCCAGAGCCAAGAAAAAGTGAATTTGTCTTCACATAAATATTTCGTCCGTTTCTACCCAGTGTTCTTACCCTAATAACAATCGTCAAGGCATATTTTGAAGAAAAAACCAGTGATCCAAATTATTTTAGTGAAGACCATTGGGTGATAGGTTAACCTAAATTTAAAGACATAAACTTTAAAAATCGGTCAACATTCCTAGGAATGGCAGACTCATTTACACTATTTCTGAAATGCCCCTCGTATCTGCGATACCAATTATATCAGGGCCCGTATTCATAAAACGACTTACGTCGTTGCTATGCTGTTGCTAGGGCTAAAACTGTATGAAGGAGATTCCATACAACTATGAAATTTGCTCTGGAGGAACAGTCTTTTTTAGACTGTTCCTCCAGAGCAAATTTCATAGTTGTATGAAATCTCCTTCAAAAAAAGTTTGCCTTAGCAACAGCATAGCAACGACTTAAGTCAGTTTATGAATACGGCCCCATGTTCGTAATGTTTGCTACAGAAATGCATAGCACCAACCTATATGTAAAATGAATAATGTAATTGATAATACAAATATGAGCCGCGACACGAGAAAACCAACAATGTGGTCGTGCCCCCAGCCCAGACTCAGATCAGCCTGGGCATCCGTCCAGTCTGATCAGAGTGTTGGCTTTGCTCTTAAAGGGTAGCTAAGGGTCTAAGCTACCTCCGTGCGGATAGCGGAGACTCTGATCAGACTGGGCGAATGCCCAGGCTGATCTGAGTCTGCGCTGGGCGCACAACCACTCTGTTGGTTTTCTCGCGTCGCGGCTCAAATATATGTATACTCGATTAGGAATAATACAAAAAAACGCAAACTAGTTTTTATCCGACAGAAGCCCTTTCCTATAAACCACGAAATTAAATGACTTAATAATAACCACTTGTTTGAGAAAATCTGAAGTTTCTGTCGAACATAAGATGTGTACTATTATAAACACATGCCCATGACATATGAACCACGACACGATTAAACCAACAAAGTGGCATATGCGCCCAGTGAAGACTCACATCAACTTGGGCATCCGCCAAGTCTGATCAGAGTCTTCGCCGTCTGCATGGAGCTAGCTTAGACCACAACCACTTTGTTGGTTCTCTCATGTTGCGGCTCGTTTTACCATATTTCTCATGATCCAAATCAGTTTTTTTTTCTTTTGCAGAACACAGAGAATACTCAAATTTCTATACCCCGCCACACTGTAGTGGTGGGGTTTTATGTTATACTTTCCGGTGTCCGTCCGTCTGTCCGTCCGTCCATCCGTGCTCACCATTTCCGATCGATAACTTGAGTATTTATTCATGGATGTTTTTTCAAAGGACCTCTGACAGTTGTAATGTAAAATGGCCTATAAAGTAGTCAAAAATGAACTTTTGGTATACTTCAGAATTTTCACTGAAATGTATTCCTGGGAAATCCCTATAATTGGCACAAAAACAATGTTTTGGTTATTCAACACATAGACTGAGATTTTTTTTGTAAAACGCATGTTTCTTATAATTAAATGTATGGAAAATAGGAAAAGTTTTATAAAGATGCATCCACCCCCGTGCCTCAGCTAGCCACTTTGCATGTATGTGTGTACTGTCAACATACACATTATATATGAGTGGCAAGCTGAGGCACGGGATAGGGGGGGGGGGAATGATAGTCTTCAGCTGAAAAACTGAAAAGTGGGTGGGGTAATTAGACACATTGCATCTTAAAATCAGGCTAGCATATATTTTGTTATTTGGATATTATTGCATCCTATATGCAGATGTAGTGTTTACTTTATTTTAAGCATGTTTAACAAAATAAAACTCAGTAAATAAGAAAAATCGAAAATTTGATGTATTTTGGTTAACCGAAAATTCCACTTACCCCCCTTGAGAAAGGCAGTATGAATTATTCTGCAGACAAGATATGTTTTTCAAAATCAGTATGAAAATCCTTTATAATGCATACGTCTACATGTTAATGCTAAAATCACCAACATTGGCTTTCCATGGAAGGTGCAGTAATTTGTCAGAAAATAGGCAAATTTGCATTGTAACTGTCAAGGTCCTTTTGAATACGCATTGTTATCTGGGATGAGTGTATGGGATTGTAAATGGGCAAAATCCGTCCATTTTAACAGAGTTACTGCTCTTGTTCGTATTAGGAAAAATGGTTTCTGGCCAGTTATTTCTTAACTATTTACAATATTTTAATGAAACTTCACAGTTATGTTTAACAGCAAAGGTTACATATTGTGCCTAAGAACCGTCACTCTTACCTTTCCAGTTCATGAGTTATCCACCCTTAATTGATCTGAAAAATGTTGTTTTTTGGCCTATAGTACCATAACTATATGGCATATCTGAATGAAACTTGACAGATATGTTTCACATTGAAGGTTATTTATTGTGACAAAGGACTGTCACTCTTACCGTTCCATTTCATGAGTTATTCGCCCTTGATAGGTCTGAAAAATGGTTTTGGACCTTAGTTCCTTTACTATATGTAATATCGGAATGAAACTTCACAGATATGTTTCACATCCAAGGTTACATATTGCGACTAAGAATCGTCACTCTTACCTACCATATCGTGAGTTATCCCCCTTGATCAGAAATATGTTTTTTGACCTGAGGTTCCTTTACAATATAGAATATCTGAATGAAACTTCACAGATATGTTTCACATCAATGGTAACATATTGCGACAAAGGACCGTCACTCTTACCATTCAAGTTCATGAGTTATCTGTCCTTGATAGATTTGAAAAATGGTTTTTGACTTGTAGTCCCTATACTATATGGAATAGCTGAATGAATCTTCACAGATATGTTTAGCACCGTTGAATAAGAAACAGAATCTCTCAGCTCAAAGAAATGCTTTATGGCCTGATCTAAATCTACACTGATCATGATGCCCCACATTGTTTGAAATCTCACAAGACTGCTCATGTATGAGTGGTTTAAATTAAGGTCTTCAGATTCAAAATTACTGCGGTTTTGCTAAAACAAAAGAGAGTTATTGTTAATGGTGAAATACATCAACTGTGGAGTATACACACAATAACAATGTCTACCGTAAAGATCCTAAGTTTTCGGGCAGATAGGTCTGTACAAACAGCAAAAACCGAGATCAGACTGTTCCACAGGAGCCCGAAGGAACAAGATCTTCACAGTTTCCATTCCATCTGCGCATTTTTGTACGAGGGGCATTTCAGAAATAGTGTAAATAAGTCTGCCATTCCTAGGAATATCGACTGTTTTTTAAAGAGTATGTCTTAAAATTTAGACTAACATATCGCGCAAGGGTCTTCACTTAAATAACTGAGGTCACTGATATTTTCTTCAAAATATGCCTTGACAATTGCTGTTAGGTTAAGAACACTGGGTAGAAACGGACAAAATATTTATGTGAAGACAAATTCATATTTTCTTGGCTCTGGATACGAGCAGCTCTGGGTTGGTACCTATATTATCTGTAATGTTGAAAATATTCCAGCTTGAAAAGTATTGTATCAGCTTTGCTTAAACATAAGATTTATTTTGCCAGATAGGCTAATCATGGAACAATGCGCATTTCTGATGACGTCACTTCCTGTGCTAAACTAAGATGTATAGTATGTTGTTTAAACTTCGGTTTTGAGGTCATTTTAAGTGAAACTAAATGTTTGAAGACAGATATGAAGCAAAAAATAAATAACTTTAATCCGTCATGCTTTCTTCTGTTATAAACAATCTTTTACGGCACCTAATGCTCTTTTGTCAGTGGCCTACCTGATTTTTTACGATAAGTTTCACCACCCACCCACATATTTCAATGTCAGTATGTCATATAAAATAACAAGTCTTTCACGTCTCTATGTATGAATTTTGCTTTCGATACGTCCCTATAATTTTTGAAATTAAACAAAGTAAAATATATTTAGCCTGTGTCTGTTTATCAGAAAATAATTTCATTTTATTGTTTTGTATTTCACATGAATTGTTGCGACTTTGCAACTTCCGGCGTAGGCTTTGCACACGTATCATCCAGTTTCATCAGTGATTTGATGACAGCCATAACAAAATATAGTGACCCTATCATTTCAGTAATAAAATGTCTGTCATTTGTTGAAATTGGATGTGAATAAGTAAAAATCATAATTTATTGATATAATGCATTTATAAAAATTTTGCATTTTATCACCACATAGCAGAGAAAAAAATCTCGTTTATCATGTTACTTGTGTAGAATCTGGAAACGATTTCTGTATAGCTGTCTTATTTTATATTTAAAAGACAATATAACGTGTTTCTTCATTAGAATGTATCATTTTCTCATCGAGCAAACAGCAATAGAACACACGAGACTTTCAGTGAAAAAGTACAATTTCCAGTATCCACACCCTTATGACGTATCAGCACGTGCTGTCACGTATGAGTGACATAGAAATTCTTTTTACGCATACCATTCTAAAGCACTTGCATTTGCCTTTCCAGTGATATATAAAACCACTTCTTATTAATCTTGTACTCTATGGCAGAACCGGAATAACAGGAAAATAAATAACAGTGCAAGGACCGGCTGTGTTAGCAACAGGGGCAGAATTTGGGCAGTCTGTTTAGGCATAATTTTTAACTTAATATTGTTTTTCTAGGAAACGAAACGGTGAAATGTTTGTTTTGTTGTTTCATTCTCTATCATACAATGTAGGTTTTACTAAAATAATAGACATAAGCATGCCCCATCGATTGAATACATATTTTTCATCACGTTTTTCATGGAAGTCAATTTTATTGGATTTTTTTAAAATGTAAAATATACTTATAATCACGATAACTGCATTTTTGTACCTGTTTGCTTAATATATCCCATATTATAGATTATATGATTTGCAGAAATGAAAGTGCATTCATGTACTAGAGACATGAATTTAAATGGAAAATGTGTAAGCATGTGTGTAGAAATACAAAAGTTTGTGATTTTAGGAAAACAAAGCGGTAAAAGTTTGTTTTTCTTATCCAGATGTTTTATAGCCCTTTGGGTTATTCAGCTGGAAAAAAGGAAATGAATGTCTCACTAATATTTTTATTCAGTATCTATCTATCTTAATATCTGTTTACAGTAAGGACATCATATCTCTGTGTATCCCAGTTCTGTGGCTATTTAGCTATTATATATCTAAAAAAATAAGTTACGATGCCCAGCAGAGACGGGGTATCATGCAGTGCCTGCGATGCTTTTATTATCATCAGGAGGATGACATTTTATATCATATGTTCTGAAAATTCGAATCAGATGCATTGGTACGCCTTTTGTAACCAACCATTTTTCAAAGAAGAACAGCTTTTGTGATTTCCTGCATGCTTTATGGGGACAGAGCCCTTAGGAAGGTTTATACTCTTAAGGACAAGGATTTACATGCAGAAGAGCAAATCGTTTACTTAATGAGAAAAGAATTTCCTGCAAGAGGAGCAAATTCTTTCCTCGAAGAACTGACCCTCATTAAGAAGGGACGTCTGCTTCAAATGTAAGCCTCTGGGGCCATATTTATAAAACGACTAAAGTGGTTGCTATGCTGTTGCTAAGGTTGAATTTCTATGAAGGAAATTCCCTACAACTATGAAATTTGCTCTGGAGGAACAGTCTTTTTCAGACTGTTCCTCCAGAGCAAATTTCATAGTTGTAGGGAATCTCTGACATGGAAATTTAGCCTTAGCAACAGCATAGCAACGACTAAAGTGGTTTTATAAATATGGCCCCAGATCTTTTTTTCAGTCTTGCCAAAGATATCAAATGCTCACATTTTTTATTTATGTTTTCATTATAAGGATCATGGCATATGCTACATGTTCATGTTTTGATGATGTTTTGAAAATTAGAATCAGGTGTATGGGTACACCATCGTGTTTTTCCACCAATTTTTCAAAGAAGAACAGCTTTTTGTGATGTTCTGCTTGCTTTCTGGCTTTAAAAGGTTTGTACTCATAAAGGAAAGAATTTGCATGCAGAAGAGCAAATTGTTTACTTTTAGAAAACCTACATTGAGAAGGGAGAGATAACCCACATGTAGAAGGGAGATCTTCAAATGTAAGCTCACCTCTTTTCACCACCCAGCCTCTTACGTGCAGCATCTTCAAGCAAGACACCAGAAGTTACAAAACCTCACAGTGTTAATGTTCTTCTGACTCACTGGATGATATTTTTGACGACCAGTAGAGCAAGAAACACAGACGATCTGATTTCGATGAATACATACTAACACTAGATGATATTTTTTTAAAGACTGCCGTATACGAAATAAATCAAATCATCTTTCGTTTCTTGCGAAAGAAGGCAAATGTACACATTCTTCTACATTGTATTTATATTATCATCTTTAAATTGATTATCAGACTTTTTTTTTGTATATACTTGGAGTATTAAAAACGTGTTCATTTTGTATACTTACGGTGTATTGGTACAATCTGTGTTGTCCTGCCTTTTTTTCAAAAGGGAATAGCTTTTGTGACTCCCTGCCTCTTTTTACAGGACAAAACCCTTTACAAGGTTCCTTTTTTCAAAGGGGTACAGCTTGTGTGACTTCTTTCTCCGTTTTACAGGAAAAACATTTACGAGGTTCCTTTACTTAAAGGGAAAAATTGCTGATAGAGGTCCATATCCTTAGCTTTTAGAGAAAAGAATTCGATTCAGTAGGGGCAGATTCTTTCCCTCGAGAGTTGACACCCACTGAGGCCGGAAGTCTGCACCATATAATTGAGCCGCGACACGAGAAAATCAACAAAGTGGTTGTGCGCCCCACGCAGACTCAGATCAGCCTGGGCATCCGCCCAGTCTGATCAGAATATTCGCTGTTCACATGGTGGTAGCTTAGACCCTCAGTTACCCTTTTAGCCCATAGCAAAAAGTCTGGTCAGACTAGGCAGATGCCCAGGCTGATCTATGTCTGCGCTGCACGCACAGCCACTTTGTTGCTTTTCTCATGTCGCGGCTCATATCAGCTTGCTTGTTTCACTACAAAGCCTCTTACATGTTTTCCGCCTGTTTCCAAAAGAAACAACTTTCGCGACTTCCTGTTGGATTTCTGGAGGTCAAAGCCTTTTCAAAGAGGGTCAGTTCTTAAAGAAAAGAATTTGCTTCTAGAGGAACAGATTTTGTCCTGTTAGAGTAGACCCCTTATTAAGCAGGAAGTCAAAATTGAAAACGATAGAGCCCACTTCCCCCTCCCCCCGTACCTTGAATGTGTCCTAATGCGCTTTGACAGTAATGGGATTTATGGAGACTATATGTTTTAATCATTGTTACAAGAGACAGTCGATCATTGATTTGTTCATCATATGAATACTCATGATATTTGGTGTTTTATGTGTGTTCACTATTAAACCCATGATGATTCTGTTTTCAACAAAAAGTCCATATTGTATTATGAATTTAGAAATAATACCAACAGTGTATGCCATGCTCCTCTCGAGTTATAAATAAAATGGTATCTGAAATTCATACAATGAAAAAGGGTAAATTTTTAGACTTATAATTCATTCTCAAATAATTTAGTTTTCTTAAACCTTGGATAAAATGAGAATGAGTGATTGTATGGTAGGATTGAGTCTCAGACGTTTCATTTTACGAGTTCCAATGATTATAAAGATAATTAGATATAATTAAAATGACTTGAGGTTTAAAGAAGAAAACCATGCTCTTCTGCCATATTTCGAAAGGTGGCAGTTGTTGCGAACCTGTTTGCTTCTCTTGATGAGTAAACCCATTCCAAAATGGGTTCTACTCTTCAAGGAAAGTTTTTTTCCGTAGGGAGCAAATTCTACAGAAAATGATTTCCAATAAGAAGGGGCGGGTACAAAAAAAAAAGAAATTGGAGGAATTACTTCATCTGGAAGCCCAACCAATCACCCTAAAGACACAGTTTTCCCTCCTATTCAGAGTGGTGACACAAAATGATAGCTTGGAATAAACAGTACTTAGGGTCATGGCTCACATCAAAGGCTTATCTTATCTAGGTGATTATGAGGGAATTAATAGGCCAGTGATAAAACTCCATAAGAGGGATCTGTCATGGGGAAACTGCCATTATCTTGTTTATGCATCTGCTTTAAATCGAAGATTTTTTTGCAGAGGCAGTCTGGTTCCCAGCGCATATAATATATTACCTGTACAGGTAAGGTGTGAAATTAAATCAGCCAATCAGTGGAGCTGAATTACCGATTTTGATAAATTCAGTGGCTGACTGGAAGTCTGATCTCTGAGCGGCATGTTTGAATAAATGGTCATTTGTGTATTATTCAATGAAAATTGTGTCTTTAAATTCATTACATATAAATGAGCCGCGACGCGAGAAAACCAAAAAATGTGGTTGTGCTCCCAGTGCAGACTCAGATCAGCCTGGGCATCCGCCCTGTCTGATCAGAGTCTTCACTGTCTGCATGGAGGTAGCTTAGTCCCTTCGCTACCCTTTAAGCGCTTCGCAAAGATTCTGATCAGACTGGGCGCATGCCCAGGCTGATCTGAATCTGGGCTGGGCGCACAACCACATTGTTGGTTTTCACGTGTCGCGGCTCAAATGGTTAAAGACATGACTGGAAATATGAAAATACTTAAAATTTCCACTCGAAATATCTCAGTATTCGTCAGTGGGACTTCCGAAAAGCAGAAACATAAAACTCAGGAGATTATATTTTTTTAAGTTGAAGTGCAAGATATGTATCCATTTGAATCAATCTGTTTGTCTCTTTATCTGTCTGTTTTATCACTTTTTTGCAGATGTCAATCTAAAAACCGCTTCTAGGATATTTTTGTTTTTTTTTACACGAAACTACGTAGTGTGGCCCATGTTCCTTCTTCTGAATGAGTTATCTGCTCTTGGAGGAACTCTTTAAGAGTTTAGTTGAACATGGGATATACATGAGCAGACCTGTTTTTATTTCCTCAGCAGTTTTTCCTTAGGTAGTTATAATCCTTAAAAGTTAGTCATTTTATTATAATATATCAAGATCTGCTATAACTAGGATTATTATATTTGTATAACAAATAAAGATTAAAATGGTTAAAGATTAAAAAGATTAACACATTAAACCTATACATCTGTTAATGGTTTTGACCATCACTGTTAGTTACTCCATACTGACTGTAGGTCATTATGACCCCTATTTCATGGTCGATTGATTTTGCCTCATATTTCTGTCACTATTTTCTGGATTTGCACCATACTTGGTTAAATGGTTTAGCTTGACGCTATGAATTCTATCATCTTAGTTGAAGGTCGGCGTGACCTATATTTCATGGTCCAGTGATTAACCTCATATTTCTAACATTTTTTCATGGCTTTGCATTACTCTTGGGTTCATTATTTGGGCTTACACTGTCACTCAGTGATCTCATACTTATTGTAGGTCAAAATGACTTTTATTGCATGGTCCAGTAAATTTGCATCATATTTTTAATCCTTAACATGGAGTTGCATTGTACTTAGATTATGGGTGTGGGCAAACACTGTGAGTGACCTAATACTAATTGTAGGTCAGTATGACCTATAATTTATGGGCCAGTGATTTAGCCTATATTTCTTAAACTAATTCATTAACTTCTATTTTATTTGATGTCTTTGTACAGTCACATAAAATGATTGACTTCATGTTACTTCAAGGTCATCGTGATCTATATTTCACTGTTCATTGATATTGTCATATCTCTGGCAATATTTTAGAGGTCTGAAATTTTCTTAGAAGAACTGTATATTATGTCACTGCATTTGATCTCATTTCACTTGACCGGTATTGTCCACATAAAACTTTCGCTTGACAAAGTCAAGCTCCCGCAAAATCGTGCTTTATTTTCTTCTGAAAACTTGTATTTTTTGCGGTGACAAACCAATCATCTAACATGATTAACCTTTACTGAAGCAGAATATTTGCTATAATATACCCCTTGTCTTACTTAAACGGGATAGGGGGATGAGCCTTCGAGATGACTTAAGTAATGCTTCATTTTAGGCTTTTCCATTTTCCCAACTTTTGAACTGCTTCACCTGGAAACTGAGTTTCGATAATTGAGCCGCGACACGAGAAAACAAAAAAGTGGTTGTGCACCCAGCGCAGACTCAGATCAGCCTGGGCACCCAGTCAGTCTGATAAGTCTATTCGCCAGGCGCATAAAGGGTAGCTAAGGGTTTAAGCTACCTCCATGCGGACAGCAAAGACTCTGACCAGACTGGGCGGATGCCCAGGCTGATCTAAGTCTGCGCTTGGCGCACAACCACTTTCCTGCTTTTCTCGTGTCGCAGCTGAATTATTATGCTTATTCGTCTGTAGAATATTTTGGTAAGGTAGAGGCATATAATGGCAGCTAAATATAGTCGGCTATGGGCCTCAGATGAGTGTATCATGCACTACCTGTGGCTCTCTTGTTGATTATTTGTGGAATGAACTTGTCTAGATGTTAAGCTTGGGGTGTCTCGTATGATTTTTTGGATGAAAGGGCTAAAAATGAGTGAATGTGAGTGGGGATTGGGATTGGGCAGTTGAAATTGTATGAGAAGTGTTCAGATGCACAGCTTTGTAAAGAGGTTTTGTTGTGGTGTCTTTATGATATGTAGTTTTTTGGTATACGGTGAAGGCCCTGGCCAGGCTGCAGTCATACACCCTTGCCTTGTCACTTTTACGTTCACCTATGCATCAGATCAGATTTCGAACATAATACATTGAAGGCATCTTTGAACTAGGCCTTGAATGAAATCTAGAAGAGAGGGTTTTATAATTTGAGCCGCGACACGACAAAACCAACAATGTGGTTGTGCTCCCAGCGCAGACTCAGATCAGCCTGGGCATCCGCCACGTCTGATCAGAGTCTTCGCTGTGCGCAAAGAGATAGCTTAGACACTTAGCTACCCTTTGAGCACTTAACAAAAAGTCTGGTTCAACTTGGCGGATGTCCAGGCTGATCTGAGTCTGCACTGGGCGTTCAACCATATTGTTGGTTTTGTCGTGTCGCGGCTCATTTTACCAAGCACTGTATCGGTGAGTTAACCCGGCGATGACACGTGTCATGCAACATCTGTCACTGTCTAAACCCACCTTGATAGAACACAATTGAGCCGCGACACGAGAAAACCAACAAAGTGGATTTTGCGCCCTGCATAGACTCAGATCACCCAGGGCATTCGCCCAGTCTGGTCAGACTCTTTGCTGAGTGCTTAAATGGTAGCTAAGTGACTGAGCTACCTCCATGCGGACGGCGAAGACTGATCAGACTGGGCAGATCTGAATCTTCGCAGGGCGCACAACGTTGTTGGTTTTCTCGTGTCGCGGCTCACATTCACTAACGACGAACCAGGTGTGTTTAATTATCTGTCAAGGTGCCTACTGTTCCTCTCTTCTGTTTTGTAATTTAATATTTGATAATGATAAAATAAATGCTTCTGTTGTTTTGCCTTTCGGGTAGCTGAATGACCACCTGTCTGGGAAAGATCTGTTCATTTTGTTTACTGTGTATGTCTTTCGTGAGCCGTTGTAAATATTTGTATATGCTTCTTTCCCTATGGTTTCTAAGGCGTGAAATGAGACGGTATATAATAATTGAGCCGCGACACGACAAATACAACATAGTGGCATGTGCGCTCAGCGAAATTTCAGATCATGCTTTGCATCGGTCTAGTCTGATCAGTGTCTTTGATGTCAGCATGAAGTTAGCTTATACCTGTATATAAGCTACTCTTTGAGCGTACAACAAAAACTCTAATCAGACACGGTGGACGACCAGGCTGATCTGAGTCTTCACGTGGCGTACATGCCATTTTGCTTTCTCGTATCCGCCTCAATTGTATTAATCCGCATGATCGTTTCATCATCAATATTTTTTCTCTTATAAATAGTTTGTAGAAAATACACAAGATTTATAGAAATTTAGTGAATTTTATTTCCCGGTTAATCGTAATTTCCAGATCATATCAAAATAACCATATTTGTCCTTTAGGCTTTCTCTTTTTCTTTCCAAACCACATCTCAGGCGAAATTACTTTGTGCAGACTACGCACGCCAGCTCCCTCCCTTTAACATATGGAGGGCACTTCAGCCCCTCACATCTTGTTTCGACAAAATACAGTACAAATCCATTCTGATCTGCACTATGTCCTGGTATAGTTTCTGGCTCTGAATCAATGCAGTAGTAATCAGCCCCTGCATCATGACCATAGTGGCCAGTCATCAGATAGCCCCAGTACTCTCTCGTCCAGCCATCATAGCAGGTTTTTCTACCAGGAATCATCAGCTGCCTTGTTCTTTGATTCACATCGCAAACCGCACATGGGACATCTTGATTGTCCAAACTTTTATTAAAAATAGCGCTTTGCCTTGCAGGTTATTTTTGTTCATACTCAACGTTGTAGATGTAACCGCCATGGGTGTTTAGGGTATCGTCATATTTGCCCCATTCTGGATCCTGAGGAAGACACAGCATCTCTGGCGAACTTCCCGTGGATGAATACTTGCCTCCAGCCGCATACCCAGAGTACACCACGGTGGAAACATTTGCCGGACAGATGGTTCTCCCCCACCTTGTGTATACCGTACCACCATTGGTATTTGCGCTTGCATTTGGAAGAGCTTGTAGTGCCGCATTCACATTAGCTAAGGAAGTTTCCAGCTGCTGCAACCTTAGGCTAGTGTTAGTTTTCGCCTCTACTTCTTGTACTATGGTATTTAATATAGTACAATTGTTGGCTTGAGCCTGAGTCACCTACAATAAATATAGGATCTTACAGGATTGGTCATCTAATGTAAAATTTATGAAACGAGGCTTCGGCGAGTTACATAAATTTCATATACAATGTCCACGAGTGCAAGATTCTGATTATCATATGACCCTTTAAAATGGGAGCTTATCGCCTTCGCAATGAACATTCCTAAAATAAGAAAACGCATTGCAGTTGTGTTGCAACTCTATAAAGTAGAAATTTTGACAAATGGGGCATTTATTTAGAAAAGCTCCTACTTTCACGGGTTTGTATGACAGAACAGGATTAACTATCTTAGCATTTTATAACTGCATATCATTTGCTTCCTTATTACAAATAACATTCTTTGTATACTACTCGTATATGTGAAAAAAATTCACACACACGACAGCTTTAAGTCCATACAAAGAAACTTTCCACCTAGCCATATTATTTGGGGTAAGTGGGACACTGACTGCAATTTTTACGCATTTCAACTTTCAAAAAAGCATGAGTTTAGTTTTCATATGAAGCCATTTGTACTGAGCAAAATATGGAAATCAAAACGCCGCGTTCCCTCTTATAACATCGGGCTATAGGTAGGTATAAACTTTGCTCCCTCACTTTAGATATTTACAGTCTGCTGAAATAGATTGACAGTTTCAGTTAAATAGATGATAAAATCCTCAAATACCGTATACAGTGTAATGTAACTTACAAAGAGAGGGAGTAGTTTATTCAAAATCAACCTCGGTTTACCCCACCCGCTACATTTCCCTCGTAAGTGTTTTGCCACTTTGATATAGTGGACTCATGTAAATTCAAAGCCTTTAACCAAGGCAAAGTGAGGCAAATTCGGTATCAAAGTAAGGCTGCACTTCTAATCTACAGAATGAGACCATTTATGGCAGTGTAGAGAACACCTTGAGTTTTCGCTGAGCGTTTGAATCACATTGATGTCGACAGACGTTTAAGCTTTCGTTGCAACATTTGGAAGGTAGCATTTACACTAGTCTACTTATTCAAAGTTTACCAGACATTAACTGGGGAAAATCGTCAATGCAAATAACGGACAAACGTTATAGTTTGTAATAAACCTGATTTTGATAAAATTCATTGGAATCTTATTACGCAAGTAGTGCTAAAACACCTCGATGTCTCTACATTTTGCCGACGATCGGCCATTCCTCATTTTTCGCAAAACCGAATGAAATCGTTTAGAAGACTATGAAAACCAGTCTGCACCAATGTGACCTCTTACGCAAGGGTCGCAACTGTTGCAAGACGATCTTTTTTTTTGTTCTTCGCTCTATCCGACAAGCTCGTTTATTCAGTCATACAGAGCATGGATTGCCTGTCACATTATTTATTTAGGAAATAATAAATTCAGAATCATAAAACATGCATATTATATATTTTTCGCCGATGAATATGCATGACATTCATGATTTTGAAACAACTGAACGAAGAACGATAGCGGGCGACTTTTAAAATGATTACAGCGCTAGCGTGTAAATTTTGCATACCGACAGCGTATTTTTCTTGCGCTTTATTGCCTTTGATTACGGAATAAATCGCACTGCTTGTTGTTGTTGATTTGAAAATTCCGGCATTGACTTTTCGGTGCACCTAGTTTATTCCCGTGGTAGCCATGCTACATGACCGATTCCTAATGAACGCCACTATGTAGAATCAAAACCACAGTGATGTAGATGATTCCGTATGATGCAGGGTTATGTAAACAATCTGAAAAGATTGCACATTTTGGTTTGGGTCAGGGCATATTTTGTGTTTTCCTTCATTGCGTGGATTCATCCACAGTTTTCGAGTCAGGGCATTTTATTAAATTCACCTCAATACAAGGATGTATCTATATTTTCGTTCCTATATAGGAATGTATCCACATTTTTTTGAGCCAGGGCGTTTATTGCTTTCCTTCAAAATATGGATTCATCTCTATATAAGGATGTATCCACATTTTGAAGGAAAACAATAAAATGCCCTGGCTAAAAATGTGGATACATTCCTATATAAGGACGAAACTGAGGATACCTGTCTAAAAAACAACAACAATAAAATGACCTGGCTACAAATGTGGATACATTCCTATATACGGACGAAAATGTGGGTACATTCTAGTATATAGAGATGAATCCACATTTTGGAAGAAAACAATAAAATGCCCTGTCTACTTATCTAGTATACGGAATAAACCTGAATCTATCAGTTTGGCAATGCTCCTCTCAAAAAGGAGACCGTTTGCCACGAGGTTGTCAATTCAAATTTCAGAATGTTTACAGCGCACTCTAACCACAGACTGGTTGTTTTAATACCTTGATCTTGGTTAAAGGGCGCTTGCAGCTTTCCTGCATACTCGAGACTAAATTTTAATTTACAACTGACAAATCCACATTTTAAAGGATCGTACGTTAGTGAAAAGGCGTTTTACCATTACTGACAAGTGTTAAGCGTAAGACTACGAACATGTCATGGAGAAATATACCTGCCAAGGTCTGCAAAAAGTGGAACGTATATTGGTACCCTCAGTCAAAGAAATTGAAAAAAGGCGATCGTTAAGCAAAAATAGTCGGACATTACCTTGGTTTCATAAGCCCTGATAAGTTCTGTTTCAGCCTGGGCTTTAGATCGTAGGTATGGGAATAAAGAAAAGATACTGAAGTTCCGTTTGGTACCAGCTTTGTTGTGGTTCTCTCTCTTACAAGGGAGGAATCAAAAGGAGCCCAATATATTAAAGTCTAACCAGTGTTTTTCCCCCGAAATATGATATAACATTATAGTATCATTATTGTCTATGTCAATGGGTGTAGACTATCTAGTGATTGCTTTTAACACGGACGTACAGCCATAAGTCACCCACTTTGCAGCTTGACCTTTATAAAACTGTTTGCCAATATGTCACTATTTGAATAGATGTCTTTAGCGGCCATAAGGTGTTCGCATACATGTCGTGAGCGCTATTTGCATAGATGTCGTGATCGGTCATATGAAATGCCGCACATATGGAATCACAGGTTGAAGATAGCAGAATGTATAACAAGGTACAGATGAATGAATGACTTGTAATTTTACGGCCTTTTAAACTGTCTGTCATGTTTCGACGATGGGTTGGTGTGATACATATCACTCGCAGCCATGCTTGAAATCTACCATTGAAGATTTTAGGCTGGCTATTGAGATACGAGGGTCATCCAATAAGTCCTGCAAACGGCACATTTTTAGGCAAATGATAATGATAAATGGACCAAGCAATCCGCATTCCTACATTGCATTAAGAAGCCAGAGGTAAACGTAAAATACTAGTATTTTGCTAAAATTCTGTAATATTCACGTGTTGCCTGGCAGCCACATTTGTTTGGTAATATGAAATGATAACTGTCTCTTATCTGAGATCTTAAATATAAGGCGACTACAGGAGATGGCTTTTATATAAGCATTTTGCTTACTGTCAAATCCTGTACCATTATCTACTTTTGTATTATATATATTATGTAATTTCTATGACTAAAATATTGTTTAAACCAAGGCGATTACTTTAAAAAATGAACTCTTGCAATTTGAATGGATTATAAAAATATATGCAGACATTTTCTTCCCCTCTCCTCCGGTAAAAAACGTCGTGTTTGTGCAATTTCACCGCCGGCATCACTTACTCCTTTACATTCAAAATCATCCCATATCTGACAAAGGAATGTCAAATGTATGACTTTTAGCACAAACGTGTACTATATAAATTAGCTGTTAATGGTGTAATTTGATTACCCTTCTTCAATTAACAAAGTAATAATGGCGGCGTTTGCAAGACTTATTGGATGAACCTCGCATAAACAAAAGTTTTTGTTTTAGATTTTTGTGGTTTATTTGATAAGCATCAACTATTAATTGTTGCTAACCGTGGACCAAGCTTTTTGTGAAAGTTTTACTTATCATTAAAATAAGTTCGTGTAGAAACGAAAAAAACTGATAACAAAATAAGCGTTACGCAATGTTAATAAATAATCAAACGAGTTAAAATGGGTGGGATAAAGCTAGGCTGCAATGTTTCAAGTCGCTTTTGTTAAGTGAACATTTGCTACCTGATCTATTCTTACAACAGGGGATTGTGGGGGGCAATATTTTAAATACTAACAGAATTCAATTTACATGTCGTGAGCTTCTACATCACAATACGAGGGATGATCAAAAAGTTCCCGGAAAAGTGCTGTAGTCTCTTTACTATTTTACTTTCGTCGATGCAATTTTGCACTATCCGACTTTAATGTATGCGTGATTCATATGATTCAAAACAAGTGACTTATGTCTAACCAGTTTCATGCACGGACCACAAACGTAACGACCGGTAGCGTGACCCGGCCCAGCTAACGTCACGTCACATTTTTATATTTGCTGATAACAATTACTGGGTGTTGTTTAGCTATGAATAGTGTAAAGAAACGTTAATTAATTCAACTGAACTTAGAACTATATATCTTATCTTGATACTCATTACAAATTTTTAAGCTGTTTGTTTTGATCTTTTCTATGAAATGATGTCTAAGTCCAACGTGCCCCTTAATGATTAAAGGTGTGGGGTGGGGTAATTCAAGGGCAGTTAATTTGCTTTTCATTATTAAAAGGACTTGCTGTGTTCAAGTTTCATAACCTTTAGATAATGGCGATTCGTTAGATATGTGATCTACGCTTTCAATCGGACTATTCCTGCAATACGACAACACAACCTCATATCTGCATCAGCAATAGCTGTCTATGAAAAGACTTAACTCAGCTAGCAGCAAGGTCACATCGGCAAGCTTTGTCCAAACCCAGCCGTACTGTTTTAATGAGTCCTTTTGTATAAGAAGTTTTATTACCGCACTCTTCTAAATACTACACACAGTAATGAATTAATATGACTTTAATTATGACAAAGATGGCTGATGCATCACTGCTGCTGTGTGAGTTGGACATTTGCTTAAAGCTTGTCATCCTGCCGATTTCAGGTTGTGTTTCCTATTGCTGGAATGGTTAAACTGAAATGCATAAATCATGTACCTAACAAACTGCAATTAAGGCTAGTTTAAGAAAACCTTATCATGACACTTCCGTTAGATAAGGTAAAGTAAGCTATCTGCCCTTGAATTACCCCACCCCCCTCATATTTACTCATTGAAGGCGACGTTAGACTTAGCAACCATTTCGTAGAAAAAAATAAAAAAAATCTTACAAATTTCGCAATGAACATCAAGATAAGATATATATTTTTAAGTTTATATAAAGTAATTTATGTTAATTTAAACAATTTATGACTAAGCAAAGTTCAAATTTTGCTATTAGAAACGATAAAAATGCAACGTAATGATAGCTGGGCCGGGTCACGTTATCGGTCTTTACGTTGGTGGCGCGTGCGATAAACTGGATAGACATAAGCTAATAATTTTGAATGATGTGAATCACAATTTCATTAAGGTTGCCTAGGATGAACTTTTATTGAAGAAAGTAAAATAGTAAAGAGTCTACAACATTTTCCGGGAACTTTTTGATAATCCCTCGTATATAGCAGAACTTGTTAAGACAAAAGACTTGCGTCCAAATTACCATATTTTACTGACGTAAATAGTACATCAGTAAAAGTTTTCAATAGTACTGTAATTATTAAACTCTGAATAGTTTTGAACATTGTTTTATTTTCAGTCTGTCTGAAAAGAACTAAGGAGGCTACAATAGAAAAACGGATTTAAAATTATGACTGCGACATCACAAAGAAGTGAGTAAACTGACGTCACCAGATTAAAATAGCGTTGCTTATTTCATTTTTTATGTAAAAATACTGTTTAAGAGTAATGGACATTTTTGTACTGAAAAAGCTATATGTTTAAGGCAAGAGTATTAAATCACCACATAATAACATTTTTGTATTATGTCGCTGTTGTTCAATGGATATCGTCGTGTCTTAGAAATCGTGTGACCACGCGTGCAAGGCCGTCGCTGCCAAGTCCAGCCGGACCGGCCACGGCCGGACCACTTTTTTTGACAAGCATTATGGATCTTAATTTTTCACCTCTTTTTCCCATTTTTATTCTCTCTCTCTCTTTCTCATTTTTTAATCTGAACTAAGAGTGTTCGAAAAACTCCTACCCGTTATTATAATAATCGATGAAACGTGGGTGTGAAACATTACAAGCGAAGTGTCGGCACACTTTTTGTGTACAAATTTTCGATCGAATAGCAGAAACCTGTTTGTTCGAATTACTTTCCTAATTAAAAGAAATGGCTTGATGAGAATCTTTGGAGACAATCCAATTATTTGCAGTGCTCCAGATAAGAAGAAGTAACAGGGTAATTAGGAGATAAGCTTTCATATTTCTAATTAGACACATAAATTGTTAACTGAAAAGAAACCCTCATTAGATTCGTCTCACCGAGATGGTTCTTATGAGGGGTCATGGCATATGTTTTGAGATATAAGAAAAATATCACAAAATAATCCTAAATACCCATCCACATCTGGAGCTTTATATTTGTAATGCTATTTTGGATATCTGAAACAAACATGATCTAACTAATGTAACTATCGTCATGAATTTATTTTGAAAAAAAAAATAAAACAATAAATAAATAAATATAAACCACTAAGATCTAGAAACTAAATGCTTATTCCTGAGACAATGACTTAATCTTATAGCATGAAATACACTCAGAATGCAGTCAAAACGCATCTACAGCAATTCTAAGTCTAAAGATTTTCTCGAGATCCCCAGAAAATTACGAAGGGGAAATCCCCTTTTTGTGTTCTTTCCGTTCTCATGCTTTCAGCACTCGCATCATATATGGCCGGACCACCTCTCTGGGGACTGCGCCGGTTGGTTGGTTGGTTGATTTGATGCTTAATGTCCACGGTAAACAACTAAGGTCATGTCGGGACGGTCAGTTAACCTAACCACACTATTCCTGGGCAGGCTTAGACCTCCTAAGCGGTTAACCAGTACTAAGTGCACATGACGTCGCGCACGATTTTCGGACAATACACACTTCCAGAGGGTCATTTGCAAAATAATCTTTTATTCTTAGCAGAAACTATTCATGTTATACATCAAATGAAGGCTAAAACTTTGCAGAATACGACTGTGTATATTTTAATTATTTCAAATATACCGTTTTAAGGAGGAACGGCAAAGCTATACGATTTTTAGTCCAAAATCGCATGTCCAGCGTTACATTTTTCGCCACCTCCAATCACAAATTGATAAAAGAACCGAATAAAACGCACGAGAATATCTCAAATTTTTAAAAGTCGATTACCACAATGTATGTTTAACACAATTTCCTATCTGTTTTTCATACAGTCGTCTTTTGAGGTGAGAATATATGAAGTATAATTGTAAATAGAAAATACATATAAAAACGGAAGGTAAAGGAGGATGGGTATGATTAAAATTTATCTGAAATGCACAATGTTTACTGTTTATAGAAAGATATATTTATTTAAGACAGTTCGTGAAATAAAAACTTTAAGATGCCAGTTTCGATTTCTCAGTAATTGTCCCATGACGTAAAAACGGCATTCCAAATTTTGAACTGCTTTAGGAAAACTTGATTTGACAGATTTTGAATTAACATGTATGAATTAGCTAACTTTATAGGAAATGCACATTGTTTGTAGATTACAGAAATATGCAGCTTTCTGAATTGCGCTTTAAATTTTAGAAATAAAGAATATCATTTTGATTTCTCATAAAATGTCCCAGGAACGCGATTTTTAGTTCTAATGACGTACAGTCATTCCGGTTTGTTTGATAATTTCAGTATGAATGTCCAGCTGTTCATATATAATTTAAAAAAAAAAGTCACCGTAAAATAATTCATCATATACAAGTGACATTAAAGATTTTAGAAAAAAGAGATATCTTATTAATTAGCTGCAGTTATTGATAATAATGAAGTAACGAAGCGAAGTAAAGGGCTTGCATTATGAACAAGAGAGAGAGAGAAAAAAAAAGAACTAAAACAATGACGCTTTCTAAACCTGCTAAACGCATAATTGCATATGTGTATACACTAACCGTTCGGTATATATACGTAGAAACGCTTGACGATATCAGGAGATATGCACCAAGATAGTCATCTTCTTGGTGAAATAAAATGCGGGGTAAATCTTCTAGTCCCAGGAAATCAGTACTTTAAATACCAGTAGTTTGAAATATCCGGAGTTGAAATAAAAAGACAAAGAAAAAAGTTCCAATCTATATTCTTCGTTATGAGAGGGACCTTTGAGATATCAGTGTTTGAGATCACGATGTCAACTGTATATCAAGCTATCAGTAATACAGTCAATAAAAGTCAATAAATATGAATCGATGGGCGAATGAGTGAATTATTGAAGTGAACGATAGAATAAACCAACGAATGAATATTCTTTGCGCGCTTAATTGCTAATAGTAATAACCGCAACGTCATTTGAGTGTAACGCTTTAAGACGAACATCGTGCGCGACGTCACATACTTTCGCCAGTAACTGACAACTGCCCTTCGTGAATCAGCGGAAGGAGAAACGAGAGTATGTGGCCAGGACTGCGCCGGTCCTGCCGTGTCAACAATGTGTTTGCTTCTTTAAATAAAGTTCATTTTGAAGGCGATACAATCCGATTTTAAGGGTCATATGATAACAAAATCATATGATACACTCGTGGTCACCTAATAAAATTATGAAATTTATGGAACTCGACCAAACTCGTTTAATAAATTTTATAGGAAATTATCATTCGTGTAAGAGCCTCTATATAAGTTAACATTATTTTTATAACGTTATGTGTGCCTCGTTCATAACGTCACTTCAAATATAGATTACGCCATTCTTATTTATCTATTATCTTTTATTAACGACAAGAATCAATAACCCTTTAACGTGACTTTTGACAAAGACCCTTGTTTTCCGTTCTAATTTTAGGGTCTCGATAATAGGGTTAACTTGGAGCCCCGGTAGCTCAGTTAAGCGCTGGCCTACTGGCCTCTAGCGGACCTGGTTTCGATCCCTGCTTGAGAAATCTTTCCTACCGTAAACGAGGTTCTATTGCATACAGCCTTTCATTATCACCCTCTCATCGTCCTAATATGAATGATATACTCAGTCGGTTGAAATGGACCGTAAAATCACAAGTCGGCCATCTATCTTTTGTTTTATCCTTATTGTTGAAATGAATGATTACTATTATTGTCGAATAAAAAATCAAAATGCCGACAGTAAATGCTTTTGAATATCTAAAAATAACAGAAATATTATTTACAGACTAAAAATAGAAAAGGTTTTGGCAATATTCAGTTTCTTGTGTAGTATGCACCAGGCAATCGCATTGCTATATTTTATTCTAACATACTATCTTAACAAATGATTGGTAACCAGGATATGTAGAAAGAGGATATTTGACTTGTTTCAGTGTAAGATCGATTTTTATTTCACAGAACGAACACCAAAAGCAGTATTTTCACGAATAGCGAAGCCACGAGTAAAATTACCACTTTTAATGTTCAGGAGTGAAATAGAAATCGATCTTAAACTGAAATAGTTAGATTTTCTGTTTCTGCTTCGCTTTAAAATTGCAATAATTCAGTATATTCCAATGCGGCAGCCATCACGACAGTGACACAACTTATTCCAACAGTTTTGTGTCAAATTTGATGCTTCCAGCATATTTACTGTATGATATTGGTTGTAAACATAATTCGCGATCTTAAAATAATATTGTCTTTCATTTTGATAATCTGATCTCAAGAAATTTGCTATGAAAGATTGCCTACAGAAGACTATGGCGGTCTGACGTCGCGTGCATTAACAATGTTACTTTGGCGCTTCAAATGACGTCAGTAACGTCTTGATGACGTGCAAACATGCGTGGCGTAATTAATGTCAAGCTAGATAAGGTATAATCAATTCATCAACAAATAATGAGACTATTTCACAAAAATCCTATTTTTAAAATGGTGAAATTCACAAGGGAGATTTCACAAGTGAGATTATCGGTTTCGATTTCACGAGAAATCTCTATAATTCATTGCAAAGTATAAAAGAAAGAGGTGTTTATACATCAATAATTCCTATTGACGTTGTATTCATACGCGACTTTCTCTTTGGACTAGATCCTTGACAAATCTGCAGTTTTGAAATTGTTACTTGAAGTTCAGTTTAAAAAACAAAGTCTGTATTGAGACGATTACATCAAGCAAGTGTTTGAGTGTGACGAAACGTCAATTTCATTTTAAACGTCAGTTAGTTATGCCTTCAAAATGGCGGCGCCCTCGAAAGTGTTACGTGTAAACAATAACTATTTTGAAGTCTTTTACATAGAAACAATATTATTGAAACTATATCGAATGAATTTTCTTTCCTGAGATTTTATCGACGTTTAAACCCCGGAACATCTCGCACAAACTGAACATGAAATCACTAAAAATGGAAATATATTCCTATACTAAACGGGAGAAGCATCGAAAGGTAGGAGCGTTATCTACAGTCAGTTGCCATAAATCTCAAATTCCGAATCCCCATTGACTTACCTGTATTTTCGAAGTTTAACTTTTATTGTTTTGTGGATTAAAAATGACGCTACGATGATGAAACTCAGCTGAAAATTAGGCAAATTAAATCCTGCGTTAAAATATAATTACATGTAATTCTATTCGATACAATAGACCAAAAAAATTAAAAATATTCAAACGTGATCAAAATTCTTGGAAAACTTCTTTTGCATTGAAGTAAATGGCGACGTCGCTAAAATTACACTGAAAAGTAGACTAGGTTTCAGAGAGCTACATCTTTGATGTCAGCCAAGCATAAATATTGAATTCTTTATGTGAATAGCTCCGGTAATATTGCTTTCTGTTTTTGTTTTACATTGCATGAACAGAAGCAGAGAAATTAATTTTCTTGCACAATGAAAATTACATGAAAATCGATGGAATATTTGAATTTGCCCACTGACAGTATATGGCAGTCGATGGCACGAAACAGAAAATGACATCAACCGCGGCATTTGCTATAGATGCGTTTATATGAAAAGCGTAAGAAATAAAGTGTTTTTTCTTTAGATAACTCGAATATTTATTCGGTGATTTGCGTGGGGCAGCTCTGTCCTTTTACATATCAAAGTATATGAAAAAAAGAAATGTGGAACATCTCTATATCGAAGGAATATCACGTTTTTCCCAGGGCGGGAAACTATAACCTTAAAATAACGCATATAATAGGGCATACGAAGATGGCAATCTTGATGTTCAGTCAAAGGGACAAGTAAGTGGGGTTAACTTAATCTTTATTTCGAAACAATTGGTCATTGATTTTCTCGAATTAAGTCTTTGTAATAGACATAGCCATGTTTCACATGTGCACATAGATGGCGCTGCGTTATTTAAAAAATTAGTACGATTACCCCATTTTTCATTTCACTTTGTTTTCACTCAGCATATAAAATTGTGCCACCGTGTGAATTTTAAACAAAAAAATCAATTGCAGTTTTTTGTAGAGTGATTTCTCTTCAAATTTATCTTAACGAAATATCCTGACCATTATTTTTATCGACTTCTCTATTCTAAAACGCAAGGAAAAATCTGTTACCATTATTATTATTGTGATGAATACTATTCATTATTATCATTTTACTCTTACCTGTACAAGCAGGACGAAAGCTAGGCAAACAAACGTTTTCACAAAGAGTTTCATCTTGGTCAAATCTGAACCTCGATATAATCCTGCACAAGCTCGCAGCGTCCTTATATTTACTTGACTCTCTGTCTCATGACGTATAGTGCTATATTAAGAAAATGGAAAACATTACGTTGGTACTAACTATAGAATGTTTATACCATATAAAGAAAGAACTGGGCGGTGTTGAAAAATGCATTACCTCATTTTCATATTTGAAAGATGTATGAGCAGTTGTATTTTTTGCACAGCAACTACCTTGCAACTAAAGTATCCCGTTTTACCCAAGACATGCGTGAGATTTTTTTGATCGAAGAAAAAATCAAGACTCGGTTTACTGCAAAATTTTACTTGTTACAACAAAAAAGATTGTAATTACATGTAATTTTCACTGTCAGCTTCAAGGAAAAAGCAGAATTATTATAAATCCATCAAAGTGGCATGCGCAGACTCAGATCAGTCTGGGCATTTGTCCAGTCTGATCAGATTCTTCGTTTTGCGCTTAAAGGGTGGTCAAGGGCAGCCGCTAGCTCCATGCAGACACCAAAGACTCTGATAAGACTGGGCGGTTCTGATCAGACTGGGCGAATGCCCAGGCTGAGCTGAAACTTCGCTGGGCGCACATACACTTTTTTGGTTTTCTCGTGTCGCGGCTCATTTGATGTTTCAAGCGTTCATCCTGCGATGAAGCCAGTGGGCGTAGCTATCATTCCTTGAGAGCGCGGAAATTTTAACGACGACCACTGGCTTTTTCACGCTGAAAAATCAAATTTTAAATTTTATATTTACTCTTTAATTTTAGACCCTTTCTGTGCCGTTTCCGTGGTATTTAGGAACGAAGAAAAGTAATTAACGACGTGTCCGGCCATTAATTTTAACAGCAGCCGCCATGCTGTGGCGTCAGTCGACGACGTTATGTGGACCGACCAAGACGTTTGTTTATCTTAGAATTTACTTGTGCGGCAACGTCACATGTCCAATTGTCGTTATCGCTGTCTGAAGCTAGTGGCTCAAAAAGGTTTACCTATGGGAAGTCAGTTTTTTTTTATTTGTACTTGCCTGCGGCGACTGGCAAGCATATGTATTTGACTGAATGCCACGTGCTGTCATGCGCACTCAATGGGAAGCCGCTGATTTATTTCCAACTGGTAGTTTGATGCACTATTTCAAGCGGAAAACCAATATGCAGGTGATGTAAAACTTTTGCAAGGGACACAACTACGTTTAACTGTTTCATTTTTTCCCTGGTAGCACTAATTGGTTCCTTTGCCCACTGACTTACATGCAAACTTATAAAGATTCGAATACTTACAGAATGATGCCCAGTCCGATTCTGTTGACGCCTCTTGTCTCAGTCTTTAGGACAATCACACTAAAACAATTCATGCATACTTTTACCATACCTTCACCATATCTTTTCCCGTGACTCATCCTAATTGTTGACTGGGGTATCCCAATGCACTTTCAATGTGGCAAATTTTGGGAAACCCCCTAGGTTGTTGCCTCTTTCTGAAACATTCAATAGGTACATTTTCATAGTGTTCAAACATCACTTATCATTAGTTTGAGTTCCAGTTCCACCTGAAACAAACAAAACAATCATGTCTTTTATAATTCTCACATGAGATACCTTCAAATCAGGATCTTGTTGTTTTCTTAGGACTTACTTTACACCGTACCAAAACAATGTGACGTCAATGGTTGTTCGCCACCTTATTATCGTAAAAATGTGCTAGATGCTTGCGGCATACGCAATCAGAGTTACTTGGGTGAGCATTTCCAAGGTGAATGCGATATGTCACCGCACGTAAAACAAATATATTTTCAGCTCACATAGTGAGTTGACTGGTAGGAATTCCGCATTTAAACTTTCCCGTCTGGACTGACCCAGCACTACTGGCGTCAGTTTGTGTAAGCCTTTCGCGTAGATCGAGGACTATAGCGCCTGCTTACCATGACAAATACGCCGAATGTGCCTCTGCTAACTCGAAGCACATAAGAAAAGTTTGTCATCTTTTAAAGTTATCAATGTGCTTGCCTGGAATGTATCTCGATATCAGAATGAGTAATGACTGTATTTATGGCTCCACATTTGTAGATACTACACAGGCCGTGTTTATGCTTCATTCATAGTATTCTAAAAGCTAACAAAAAGTTTGCTTGAAGATTTCAAAAATGATCATAATTATATCCACTTTAATTTATTGTGTCCACTTATCCCTCCCATCCCAAAAAAACTGTAATGATAAAGAGAGAATACCATGTTAGTGTCCTTTGATATCAAGTTTATCAGGCGAGACCAGAAACAGCGTAGGAATGGCGAGGCTTGCCGAGCCAGTCCTACGTTTTTCTTTTTTAGCCTGATAAACTTGATATCAAAAGACACTGGCATGGTTTTCTATTTATCATGCATCAATAGCAGTTTTTGAAGCGCCAAGAGCATCATACAAATGAAAAACAAACGCGGTGTTGTCCGAACTTGCTGACGTCGCGAATGCATTGTGACGATAGTCGGTGTCGTCATTTAACCAATCGGACAGTGTAATCACTACCAACGTTAGTATGTAGCCAATCGTCTTCTGAGATCGCTTCTGAAGGCATCGTCTGATAACATTTGCGCAAGCGCAGCTCTATATTGACATGATATCACATTTTGTTATCATACCCCTGTTATCAGGTGGACTTTGCAGCAGATGCATGATAAATAAGTAATTATTGCACAGCATAATTCATGCATAGAGTGTTAGAACTTACCATGGTTTTAATATAGGAATGAAGCTGAACCAAAGTAAAAAGAGAGGCAATGGTCAGGAATTAAGACAGTCAAATCCCACATTCCACTCTCAAAACCAATAGAGAAAGAAGCACATACACACAGAAATTGACACAATTTTACGAAAGACACGCACAGTTAACCGAATTAGCAACTCTTTCCCAAACAGGTGGTCATTGAGCTACCCCAATAACGGCGTCAACATCTATTTTGACATCGTTTTTAGTTTAATTACAAACCAAAACAAAACAGAAGGCAGATTGGGCAGCAATACAGGTGACCGAACCGCCAGAGACCATAGACAAGCGGACACAGCAGAATATAACATCAAGGAACCGCAACAGATGTACCGCCTTGGAACGGTCAGTAAAAGCCGCTACGGTTGGTTGTGTCTCTAGGACTTAACTGTATAATCATTGACGCTAAACGTGTGGTGGTATGTATGATGTGACTTGGAAGGAGAATTGATACATGTAAATTCTGTTTCAGATAAACTAAAAGTAGGCTACCATCAGTGATTAGATTTCATGCACCTAGTTCCTTGTAGTAACCAAGATATGATTCAGATTATGCAAATTGTTAGTAGGTCGGCATTACCTCGGGTTATGTGGAGGACCGGAAAGTCAGGATAAAAGCATCACTCTTGGTGAAAGGATGCTGGACTGTACACTATGTAATGTTTCTCCAACAACTAAAATACTTGCTTTACATATTATCAGGCATCAAGGTACTCGCGTACCGTAATTACTCAGATCAGCCTGCACCATCGAATCTTTCCTTTTCGCTCCACGTATTTTTATGATCCAGACATCATTCATGATAGTTAAGTGGAGATTGATAAACCTGCATTAATGCGAAAGCTGAACTGAGTATTATCCGTCTGTGCACGCTATAAGGAAATATTGAGTGACACCAGTGCTATTGTAAACTTACTGTATCGAAGCCGTATTTTGGGCTTACGGTACCATGAAATTACAGGAGCCATGTCTACGATATTGGGGAAAAGCGATAAGCGCGAAGGGGTCACTAGCCAAAAGTTGCATCCATTTTAAAGCAAAACAAAAAAGGCTAGCATGTGATTTTTGTACGTTCTTTCTCGTCATTTTCATGATCAGTTTTCTTGTCAAAGCTATTGACTGTGTAAAAGAATACAATTAAGCTTAACAATTGGCGAATCTGAGCATGCGTCAGTGATGTTAAACCTTTATAAATCGGTCCAATATGCAATGATTCACGGATGCTTCAGTTAAATGGTGAATCAAAACCCCCAAAAAATCAATAGGCTAAAATTAAAGGTCACACAATGATTAATTTGACTGTGAAGTTTCGTTACTGAAGTGTAACGTAACTGTGAGCAAATGATGACGTTAGTCTAAGACTTTTGACTTATGCCTGGTAACATGAAAGAGCTCGTTCTAAATTGTTTACGTTATCATATTGATAGGTACTAAACAATTATACAATCGAAAGGGATTCAAGAAATACCGATTAGAAGCCATGATTTCAAACAACGTAAAAACAAGGGAAAACGTCAAAATTATTTCAAACTATGCAAACCTCCCACTCGTAGCAAATTCTAATGTTTTAAAGCGTTTTCCTTAACTTTAACAGAAAACCAGCCGCCTCATTATGGTATTAGCTTTTGTACATGATCAAAAATGTCATGTACGTACCATGGTCTTAAAAACTGACGTCACGGCAGTTCAAACGCTGCAATTGAGCATTCTTGATTTCTTGTGACCTGGCAGTCCTCTCGAACGATCTGCCTTTGCGTTTGTATGCAATAAAGTGACAACAAAAGCCTAATATGGTGGATCAGGCACGTACAAAAAATTGCTATATTCATTTTGCATAGTTTATTATCAACTGGATGACACTTCATCTTTTACAGTTACCCCATGAATGCACTGTATAACTCTTTGACCGACCATAACTTTAGCAAAGACAAACATATTGCTATTGTTCTTTGCAAACATATGAGCCGCGACACGAGAAAACCAACAATGTGGTTGTGCGCCCAGCAAAGACTCATATCAGCCTGGGCATCCGCCCAGTCTGATCAGAGTCTTCGCTGTCCGCATGGAGGTAGCTTAGACCCTTAGCTACCCTTTAAGCGCTTAGTGAAGAGTCTGATTAGACTAGGCGGATGCCTAGGCTGATCTGAGTCTGCGCTGGGCGCACAACCACATTGTTGGTTTTCTCGTGTCGTGGCTCATATGTCCTACAACACTCCGGTAATTGATGATATACGCAAACATAAAAACTTATTCCATTCAAAGTAATGCACGGCATATGATTATAAATGTTATTTAAAAAATATGCAGTCCTTCTTATGTTTAAGGCGCTGTAAAAAGACACCTTCTGCAAAATATTTTTGAAATTTCCCCCGAAAGCTAGTGAATGACAACTAATTGCATTCGTGTTAAACACGCATGCGCAAATTCACTAGAAGTACCCTAGGCTCAGAACTTTTTCAATCGTCCCTCGTAAACATATTTACTCGTATTTTTTTTCTACATATACATCTACATCAAATGTCTGAAAGCTTTAATCACTAATACACTAAAAATATGCTTAATTATATGCTCCACGGGGAATGGTGTTTCAGCAGCCAGCGTCTCTAGGAGGCAGACACGTACTACTATTTCGAAATTTTGTTACTCTCATTATTGATTCTCGCTTGATGGTTCATGTAGATGTTCGAAAGTTATAATATCCTAGTAGATTTGTCTAAGATAAAAGCTTTTATAAAATTCGTACACAAAATCTATGTTAAGATTCCTGAAATCACTTTTTAACGAGTCACTGATCTACTTGGAAGAAGCTTTGAACAACATTATATATGTCTCAGTTTGAGTGTATAGTAAGATCTGTATTTCCAAAAAGAATAACATGAAGTCTAGGGAGGCAAAGTTCGGTAATTTATGTAAAGATATTTTGTCTTAAGTTGAAATACAGTGGACATTCAAGAATAAAATGCCTTGTTTCATCAACTAAACCACTATGCATAAAGGACTTTCAACTATGTTTTTTGATAAAGATGTTAAGTGAGGATCCTGCGTTTGCTCCTTAATCGTGCATGGTATATTTGACCAAGTAGTTTGCCGGCAGTATGATTAGGAGGAGGACAATGACGATTAGCGCTTAGACCTCTCTTTTATTTGAGCAAGATAAGAAATAGAAGGGGTAGGGATCAATTAGACGTAATGTAAGTAAAAAAGAACGGGATACTATCATCATACCCTATCATGAAGCCCAAATTTTGTGCTTTTCAAGGATCCTTTCGAATCACCAGGGTATAAGAGTTGATTATTTTCGGATTCAGCGTCCTGCCTAATTAAGAAGAGATATGAAAGAATTAAAATCTTAAAAAGTCCTTCAAGAGCAGAGAATATATTCAGAAGAAGAAACATGGGCCAGACTACGTAATGTCGGCCAATTAAGCCTCGTCGGTGACCCAGACAATATCTGGTGACGAAACCAGAGAAAAGAATACGGCAATTTCTTAATATTAATTGGGTAGTCGATCCAAATTGTTAGTATCAAAAAGGATCCAAATAATATAAAAGACGGTAAAAAACTCTTTTCGAGTGATAAGCCGGTTATTGCCAAAACCTCTTATTTATCAGGTGGTGAGGGAGCACATTTCACGCGACATGATAATTACTGAATGAATTATAGTATTGGTGTAGTAATCGTAGTCGTAAATTTGCTGTTGTACCTCTGTGGTTACCTACTATGTATGCATGGCTTAGAATAGAGAAGGAAACAGGTAATGATTAATAAAGTACCCTGCCATTTAAACTGTTTGTTAACTTTTCAATTTTTGCAGATCTTGAAGTGCATTTGATGCACACCTGTCGCAGTTTTTTTTTCTATAAAATTACATTTATGTTAATACATTGTAATAGTCCTATTAAATGTCGCACTACATTAAAAAAAAAGTCGCTGTGGAAAGGCCAAAAATCCCTGTCGAATAGTGCAAAAAGAGCAAAAAAGAAAATCCCAAAAACAGGGACTAAACTCATGGTGCGTAATTAAAAGCCCTATCCAAAATGTATGTTTTCGTACTAATACGTATTAGAATACTTAATTTCAAGAAACTCTTTTAATGATCCAGGATAATAGCAATTAAAACTTTTATCAAGTACTTTAAAGGGGGCGGGGGTGGGGAGGGGCTTTCAGACTGAGTCCTAAAGTCCTTCCAGGATAAACTGAAAATAAAATTCAATGTTTTCTATTTCTGCATCTGTGGATAAAATTTGAAGAGAATAAGACTGGCCAGTATTGGACAAAACATATGTAACAGGGGCATCCAATTCTTTTAGACATAGTCGAAAGTTTTTACTCTAAACTTAATGCACATCTTCAAACCATTTATTGTTCACAACGTTAACTAGGTTTCAAGGACAACTGTCAAATGGTGTAGGAAGATTAGCGATAACATTTACTCGTTGCTTCTAAGGGGCATACTCCTGAAATAGGGGGCCAGCTCAAACGTACTGCATACCATTACTTCTTCACAAACTTAGTTTCAAGGACAGCTGTCAAATGGTCCAGGAAGATTAACGGTAACATTGTTTTACTCATTGTTTCTAAGGGGCATACTCCTGCAATAAGGGGCCAGGTCAAACGAACAGTTGTACCCTTCTTTCCTGGGGTCTACATTTTCACGAATTTTATAGCTTTACACTCGGATATTTAAACAGTTTCGGATATTGAAAAAAATTTGATGAAAAAAAAGTGAAATGGAATTTTTCCCTATAGATATAATCTTCTATGTATCTGTATGGATAAATGGGTGGATGAATGGACCGGTGAATGGATCTGTGGATGGATCGATCGATAAAAGGTAGTTTGAATGGATGGCTTGAAGTTTACACCCTGTCACGGTATTTCAGTTAGATTTGTTTTCGGTGCTAAAGATTCCTGTGAACCCGAGCCGCCCGCGAAACAAGCGAGCGCTTAATCCACTGAGCCACCGTTACAGTAACTAGCTGTCTCTGTAAAGACGGAGGCCTCTTGCCTAAGAACTTCACATAGGTTTGAGCACTATGAAGGTTTTAATAATTATTAATAAGTATTAAACAACTAACTGTGTACGAAAACGATATTAAAGCGACTATTCAGACAAGATTATTGGTCCAGTTTAAAATAAATGTTAAAGAAAACTGCCAAATATAAATACCATTTAGAGAGGCATGATAGACATACTATTGTTTGAACCTCTGATATCCATAACTACGGTATTTCAGATTAATGGTATCAGATTAGCTAAAATCTACATAAGCTGTTACAAACTGGATAAGCACAAACAACTTCGAAAATTCTTAAGCCGAAGCCCGGAAATAGAAACCCTCCCCCCGCTGCCCCAAACCGCAGCCCCCCCCCCCCCCCCCCCCAAAAAAAAAAAAAAAAAAAAAAAAAACGCACCAACATAGACAATGCAGCTATGAATTAGACTTACTGTTGCATTAGAGTAACATTCACCACCACTCTAGTAGCAAGTGTGTTAGTATCCGAGGTAATGAGACTGAACAAAGTAAGACAAAAATAAGATACCAGAATATAAGCTTGAGCAGTCTGTTCTGAATACAGCTGTTTGCCATCGGCGGCTGCCAAACAATTCTGTAATACTATCGGTGTCTTGACTGACATCACAGTCTGGAGTAAAACCAAGCCATCATATATTAAATGTCGGGAAACAACGTTCGTGATAGAATCATTTGTGTATACGTCACAGGCGATGCGCCAGTTTTCGAAGGTATCATTACTGCGGCAAACGGGTATTTTCGTTTCTTTCTTTTATATCTCTTAGAATTGTAATTCGACGCCAGGCCCATCATATGCAGCATAAAATTGGCTTTCCACCAGTGCCTCCATTTTCTCAAAAAGCTTTGTTATTATTTAGAATATTTTTCACAAAGTGCTGAAAAAGTCCGAGGTAGGTATCACGGACGTCACCGAATTGCGATCGGAAATCAGTTTTGTTCCAATTTATCGATAAGTCAACATTGTCCTCAGTTATACCTAATAAGCCTATCAAATATTGTATACAATAAGCCCGTCTTCGTCTTCGAAAAACTGTTTTCCAGTTCAGAATTATCAAATGATGGGTATCACGGACGGACGATCGTGAGAAAAACCGAGGTAGCCTTCACGGACCGTACATACAAATTGATAATGAGGGGCGAGTGCTGAACGATTCACACGTAAATTTGCAGTCCAACGTTAAAATTCTGAAATGAGAAACGTCGTTCAAGTTTGAAAACAAAAATATTCTTTGTGGCTTAGAAGTACATGTATTTCACGCACTGAATAACTTGTAAGTTTATGAATCACAACGGAATCTTCAGCAAGGGCTCTGCGGATATAAAACCTCGTTAAACCCCCTCCCCCTCCCCCAGCTGTAATTTATTACTAATCGTTCCAAGCCGTGTTTTTCTGTTTTGGTTTATTATTGTTTGTTGTATTTCTTGCGTTGTGGTAACATGGTTGGCTGTCCGCTTTGCTTTCTGTTTTGTTTTGTAGTTCTAAAATTATATAGAAAATAGGTAAAATAGATGTTTTATATCTCTTATGTGGCTCTTTGGTTTAACTTGTTAGTTTATTAACCACAACAGAACCTAGTGCGATGGTGATGCTCGAAAAAAAAAGGTCTAAGCCCTCTTCCCCCCCTTCCCCCCCCCCCCCCCCCCCCCCAACCACCACCCACCACCACCTTCTCCCCCAACACACCGCCTAATACTTAGTGCCCACCGTTCAAAGGCGGCGCTTCTGTTGTGGTTAACTGTTATTTTTATAGTCGCCTTAGCCTTGAGGCAACCGGCTGGGAAAGAGCTGGTCTCTTGGCCGTTTGCTTTGTGTTTCACCTTTATTGGTTTCCTTTCGTATTTAGTGATTAGGACAGGATGTGATAATGATTGTGCTGGTTACTGATCATTGTCTTCTCATTTACCTTGCGAATGAAAACATGTTACTGTCAATGATAGCTCCCCTCCCCCAGCAAACTGTCCCCACGAAAAAGTGAGTCATATCATAGTAAAATTCCTCACCACTGTAGCAGAAGTTCCCTGTTTCTGTATAATGGAATTCGCTCCCTGTCCTCTCTCTAGAGTGAGGTCAAATGTTAAAACAGAACAGAAGTAATTATTCAAAAACACCGTCTGATAAGGACAGAAGGACAGATACTTGCTTCAAGAGTGGACTCACTAACAAGGGAAACAAAACGAAACGAGTAAAGATGCCCCCCCCCCCCACCTCCATCCCCACGAAATATATATAAACCAGAAAGGAGCAGGATGATCAGCATCTGTACTGCTTTTCAACTTGATATCAGTTCACTAACAGTTGGGGTGGCTGAGTGGTGCGTTTGTGCTGTGTATAACTACCAGTGCCGGGGCGTCCTACTGAATTGGAACATTGTAGGGCAAGGGTCTACTGTGCTTGCAGTAGGTGCGGGTGGGGGTTGTTTGGACAATTTTTCTTCGTCTTGATCATTTCTCTTCTTCCCTCTCTCTGGGAGACGGCCCGATATAGACTGAAATACTGTCTCAAAGGGTCGCTCAATCAATCAATCGATCAATCAATATGAATTTAACCTGTTCGGAATATATATGGTAACTATATATATATGGCAGGTTCAGGTTGATTGACTATTAGACTGTTTTGGGTTTTATAGTCATTCGGTCTTTTGAGCTGTTTCGAGCCGTCTCCTAGAGAAAAGAGAGAGAAGGGTACTGATAAGATAGACGACAGACCGCTATCATCCCGCACCTACTGCAAGCACAGGAGGCTGTTGCCCTAACTGAAATTGGATCTACCCAGTTGAATTTCTATCTGTTCATCAAAATGCCGATGAATATTAATGACACACGCACGCACGCATACACACATACACACTACTGGAAGCTTAGGCAAACTCAGCCTATGGCGGTGTATATGTGCAATCGGGTCAGTACTAGCGTATATCACCCACATACTGCTCAACTTTAATGTACATAATTGTCGTTGACTCGACGTTGACAACACCTTAAGCAAGATGAGTTAATTTGCTTAATAAATTTTCTCGATTTCGAACATGTCGGCCTACATAAAATACTAAAGCCTTCTTCAGTTAAACAAAATACACCTGAAAACTTCATCTTGCGCGACTACTTAACAGAACTTTCATATAAAACAAGATGCAACGACAGTTCTTCAAACTATGGAAGCGCACACTAACGTGCATTACTTACGTACCGCTCGCAAAATTGTACGTAACAGAATATACAAAGTACTACAAATCCTGTCCTCTATATATTGCCAGGCCAGGACGAGTCATACCCTCCGGAAACTGGAGACCCCCCCCCCCCCACACACACACACAAAACACGCCCCAACACACATGGTCAAGAAACCGCATATTGCAAAGTTCCCGTCTCTCCTGACCATAGAAATGTTCATCCATACCGGTGAGAGACCCTAGAGAAATGGGACCTAGCAATGCTACCACTGAGACATTGTTTATCGCATAAACAGTGACGATACCCATATCCACACCCTCTGCAAGACCTCCTAAAAGGTTTGTGAGGTTCCAATCTTTTACCGCCACTTTTGTGACTTTCTGTTCGCTTCAATGTACGAAAAACTCTTCCAAAAAATGAGGTCTACTATATTAAATGACAGAATCTGATTCTAGAGGAGCAAAGTCTTTCCTTCATGAGTTGAACGCTCAAAGGAGAGAATTTGCTTCTGGAGGAGAAAATGCTTCACTCTAAGAGTTGAGCCGCCCGCTTAAAAGAAAAGCAAAACTGAAAATAGCAAAGTTGCCTTCCCTGACAGTGAACCAATTCTTCCTAACTGCAAATCTCCTCCTCGTCTTTTTGCGAAGGGAAACAACTTATATGACTTTCTGTTATCTTCACTGGACGACAGAGCCCTTAAAAATGGAGTCCACTATAAGAAGGAGTAAATTCTTTCCTCCTAGTGTTGAAGGCAAGAAGAGAGGCAAAAATGAAAATGCCACAGATGTTTCCCCAGACAGTAATACTCCTAGCCAGAATGGTCCCCCTTCCCCTACTCCCTGGAAATACAGAAAAGACAATCTGACAAATCGCTGAGAAGCACAATGGAGCATACGAAAAGCATCGCCACCTAGAGGCAACTATTCATACCTAAGAAATCGTAATTCCGGTACCTAATCTGTTTGTCTACACGAGCTATGAGAATGTATGTTTTATCCATGCATTTTATTTATCAAGGGGTTATAGTAAATATGAGCCGCGACACGAGAAAACCAACAAAGTGGTTGTGCGCCCAGCGAAGACTCGGATCAGCCTGGGCATCTGCTAAGTCTGATCAGACTCTTTGCTAAGCGCTTAAAGGGTAGCTAAGGATCTAGGCTACCTCCATGCGGACAGCGAAGACTCTGATCAGACTGGGCGGATGCCCAGCCTGTTCTGAGTCTTTTTTGGCCCACACCCACTTTGGTGGTTTTGTCGTGTCGCGGCTTAATTATGTATTCAAAGTCCAACACTGTGACTTGAAATAAGTTTACTCTCTTTCGGCCCAAGGTCTTCTTTACATTTTAAAACTACATCTGGCTCGACGCCATTACAGAACCATAATGTTCGAATACAGAACCATACTGGTCTTTAATAGCGTTGAGCAAGATATAGTTTTCAAGTGTGTTTTGTTTAACTGGTGAAGGTCTTCGGCATAAAAGCACCTTATATCAAGTGTTGATTACTGCTTTCCTTTGGAGGGCTTTGAATCCATTTGAATTATCTTGATTTGCAAAAATAAATAAATAAAACGCCCGTTCATGATGTCTTTCAGCATGACTTTGCTCGAATGACTGATAAGGCTGATGGTCCTGTTGTTCTAGTAGAGCTGTTGGTTGCCTTGTCCGTGATTGAAAAAATAGGCTATTGACTCCGTGAAGTTGGCCAGATTTTGTGACAGATCTTTGTTAAAATATCGATTATGGTCTCCCTACCTACTTGAACAAGATACAAGAATTTTATTACGAATTTTCGGCCCACATAAGAGCACCTACAGAAGGTGATAAATAATAGAGGAACTAAATATAATCAAGGCAAGACAATTTTCGGCCCACATAGGAGCACCTACAGAAGGTAATAGATAATAGAGGAACTAAATATAATCAAGGCAAGAAATCCAAATGACAGACCATATCAGGAACAAAAAGACGCACATGCACACTTATGCAATACCACTACAATATGAGATGGAAGGGCACACTTTCAGGGGGACAAACTTTGTCATTTAGACAGCTGCTACCCCTCCCATAGCCAATCCTCTCATATCGGAAGAATTTGTTCTCGTAGGAAAAAACTCCTCAACCGAGAGCAGAGCCCCCTGAGAAGGGCTGCGACAGTTACGGAAACAGACAGGAAGTCACAATAAGTCACCCTCTGTAAAAAGGGCAGATAAAAAGAGATATGGAAGCGCACCCTTCCACCTTACATGCCATGAGCAACGACAGACCTCCCGGTTTTCGTGTAAAGAGACAAGCGATATGTCCATTGATCATCAATTCCTATCCATACGTATGACAGATATAAGTGTAAGTAAAACCTGCTAAACACTTTCAAGGTAAAAGGGTACAATCTTCATGGGAAACAACCCTGCTTTTTTTCCTCTACACACCTGTAGGAAGCAAATCTCCAGAAGGGAAGAATTTGCTCCCCGATGAGCAAACCTCCCCTTAAGAGTACATCCAAGCTGGAGGGGTTCCACTAAAGGGAAAACATACATGAAACCACCTTAGTATTCCCCCTTTGTAAAAATGGCAGAAGAATATATCGGTGCACCCACACACCCTAAATGCCATAAGTAGTGATAACCACTTTAACCGAGAAAAATAGTGGCACAAGTGATATGTTTTACTTTTTTCCTTCAAGGCATGAATTATTGTCAATAACACAAACTAAGTATTTGAGATTACAAATCTAATCTATAGTCACGTGACAAGGGCACTTTTATTATAACAATCATGAAGGTGCTTGATGTTTGGTTGATTTGATGCTTAACGTCCACGGTAAACAACTAAGGTCATGTCGGGACGGTCAGTTAACCTAACCACACTATTCCTGGGCAGGCTTAGACCTCCTACGCGGTTAACCAGTACTAAGTGCACATACTTTCGCCAGTAACTGACAACTGCCCTTCTTGGAAGGTGCTTGAGTACTCCCTAAGTAAACCACCCTGCCATTCTCATTTTTTGCCTCCCCTCACCCAACAGATCAGCCCCTGAAGGGAAGAATTTGCTCTCCAAGAAGCAAACTCTGCCCCTCAACAGCAGATCCTAGTGGGAGTGGTTTTGCCACACACAGGTAAACCGGATATCACCAGGATAGTCCCCCTTTATGAAAATGGTGGGAAAATGTCTAGATCAACCAAATACCCCCAAAGACATAAAGCGACGATGCAAGAGCTACTCATGCAACGAACTTCGTTGCATAAATCTCCCTGCATCACCTCTTCAGCAAAAGGAAGCCCAATTATTAAGCTCTCCCTTTCTTCTTTCTTTTTCCTTTTTTAAACCATGTCAACAAAATGATATTACTACATCTGTACCGACATATTAGAGAGTTCATGGGACAACATATGATAAAACATGAAATAATATGCAAGGGATACCCCTTCAAGGGAAGCAACACTGCCATTCATTTCAGCCTCCCTTTTCTCATAGGGCCAACTTCTAGACAAAAGTGTTATAAAAGCTGTAGGAAAATATTTACAAGAATGTTCTGTCGTATAACTATAATTATTCTAATTAGTTTCAATCTTATACTCCAAACCAATGCTATTACTGTATTGAACAGCAAATAATGTTTATATTGATGTAATTGTTTATGTGTGCGCATGCGTGTGTATGTGTGTGTGTGTGTGTTTTTGTTGTTAAACGTTACCACCATTGTTGTATAGCCATTTGCCTATAACCCATGATTAGGGTATATCTGTGCAATAAAATTTTATTCCTTATTATTATTATTATTCTAGAGGAAAGAACATGATCCTCCAAGAGCAAATTCCTTCCCCTAAGAGCAGAACCTATCTCTGAAGGGTTGCAGCAACCAAAAAAGCAAACAGGAAGCCAGAAAAGTTACCTCCCTGAAAACACGGCGGAAGAATATAGAGGTGAACAAATTCCGCTGGTATATTTTCAATTTTGCAGGCTGACTTCTCCTTTAGCACTACTGCTAAGTACTTCAATCTCAACTGCCTAAAGAACCGTCGGTTGTAGATCTTCTTCTAGGTGCTGATTGCATTCCAGAATTGCATTGTCGCCATTACTTTCATAATTTTGTTTAGTTCTGAACAATATTCTGTCCACCTGCTGAGAACCTCTTCTATTCTTCTGCTAAACATTTCCCAGACGTCCTGGATGGTGGATCTACCATATTCTCTGAAGTAAGATCCTTCACCAGCTGATACCTCTCCTGCTGCTGTTTTCGGGCAATTTTCGATCTGGCCTCGATACCTATCTAGGCTTTGTTGGTTTCTTTAGATACGTCTAAATCCTTTTGTTAGCTTCCCTCTATGCTTTTGCTCCTTTTGATTTATACCTCATCTTCTTTAAACCTATCCTTTCATCACAGAGGTCAAGAAAATCTCTGGTGACCCAGGGCTGTTTATATCGACGTTCCTTCCAAAGTATCTCACTGGCTATATCAGTCACTTCTGTATCGTAGATGGTAATCATTCCTTCGACCGATAAGTGGTGCAAGTTTCCCACCTATTGTTGATTGAAATGTGCATGTCACGTCTTGGTCTCTAAACTTCTCAATGTCAATCAGACTGGCTGAGTTGGCTTTCTTGCCTTCTTTAGCGGGCCCGGATCCAGACCACCACGTACTGGCGGGGCTTTGGATGACTGGTGGGGCTGGGAAATGCCGAGATATATGTGTGGGGGGGGGGGTGAAAATACATGTATATGACATAATTAGGGATCAATTTCATGAGAATTTTTGACAATGTCGTTTTGCCTTGAAATATATATTGCGACATCTCATTAGAATCGCCGATTTTAATGGAACGTCACAACGTATATTTTAATATTGCCCCATGGGTAAATTATCTCAAACTGTCATCCCAACATATTATACATAACACAGAGAATGGCGGGGCTAAAGCCCAAAAGCCCACCCCCTGGATCCGGGGCTGAAATTAGACGAACTCGGAAAGTCATCATCACCAGGTCATAGTCAATTCCTATGTCTGCTTCAGGAGAGCTCCTTGTCCCGTGGATGTTACTCCTGGTCGGAAACTCTTCTTCGCCAAGATATAGTCAGTCTGGTAGCTTCTTGTCTTGGATGTACCATGTTCATCTTCTGAATGGTTTGTAGGGGCAGTACTACGTAGAATGTTTAAGAGTACAAACTCTAGGAATCTGAGGACCTATCTTATTTGTCTCGGCATTGCAGCAGGGTCTACAAACATTTTCTCCGTCAGCCTATGAATCCCTTCCAGCTCTAGCTTTCTAGTCCCCTGATACAATCAGAAAGTCCTTCTTTGGTGTTTGGTCTATGAGTCCCTGGAATTGCTAATAGAAATCGTCGACCTCGTTTGGTGCATAAAGCTGCATGATGGTGATATTGAAAGGAGCTGCTGTCCAGCGAATTGACATTAGAATGCTAGAAACTGGTTGGCAACACAATGGCTGTTCCGTTCCGTTTCGTTCTGAAATATACCAATAGCAGTTTTTCAGCCACCCTTACTCTTGAAAAACTACAGGCTGATATTTTGACAGATGGCTCGGTACCATAAATATTATGCATGGCTATTTCTAAGCCTATTAAGTCCCATAATTGTAGAACTGTGATAAAAAAAAAAGAGAAGAAAATCGTCACTTGTCTACCGTCCGTGAAGGCTACCTCGGTTTTTCTCACGAGTGTCCGTCCGTGATACCCATCATTTGATAATTCTGAACTGCAAAACAGCTTTTCGAAGACGAAAAAGGGCTTATTGTATACAATATTTGATAGGCTTATTAGGTATACCTGAAGTTAATGCTGACTTATCAAGAAATTGAAATAAAACTGATTTTCGGTCGCAGTTTGGTGACGTCCGTGATACCTACCTCGGACATTTTCGGCACTTTGTGAAAAATGTTCTCAGTAACAATGAAACTCTTTGAGAAAATGGAGGTACTGGTAGAAAGTAGATTTTATGCTGCATATGATGGGCACGGCGTCGAGTTACAATTCTAAGAGATATAAAAGAAAGAAACGAAAATACCTGTTTTACGCAGTAATGGTACCTTCGAAAACTGGCGCATCGCCTGTGACGTATACACAAATGATTCTTTCACGGACTTTGTTTCCCGACGGTGATATTGGAACAGATAACGGCCAAGCATGTAATAATAATAATGAGAAAACCAACAAAGTGATTGTGCGCTCAGTGCAGATTCAGCTCAACCTGGGCATTCGCCCAGTTTGATCAGTCTTTGCTTTGTGCTTCAAGGGTAGCTGCTCTGAGTCTGCGCTTTGCGCACTACCATTTTGTTGTTTTTTCTCGTGTCGCGGCTCAATTATATTATCGAGGAACCAGGTCAGCCTGCATCCACCCAGTCTGATCAGAGTCTTCGCTGTCCGCATGGAGGTAGCTCAGTCCATTAGCTACCCTTTAAGCGCTTAGCGAATAGGCTGAACAGACTGGCTGATCTGAGTCTGCGCAGGGCAGACAACCACAGTGTTGGTTTTCTCGTGTCGCGGCTCGTATATATCAGCATCATTATTCTGTATTGTTACCCGATGAAAAAACGTGCAGCGCAGTTCTGACGTAACACATTTAGACGAGGCAAACTGGACATGCAGAGGAAAATCTAAAGCAGGTCAATCTATAATGGGGTACCCACCTAGCTGCGACATTTTTCATTCCTAGCCGGTCTCGAATTGTGCTCTGTACTGACTCACACATATGCCAGCTTCCGACGTTAACCCTTATCATGCTAATCGCGTATATATACGTTTTTTGTGTGTGTCTGGTGGGGGGGATGTGGGGGGGGGAGGGGGGTGGGGGTATGTCACTTTGAGAGCCTCTCAGGCACGCTAGACCCAAGTATACCCCAACAGTGGTGGTTGTCCTACGAAGGAGGGACTCTGTTTTCTGTCAGAGCAAAACAGACCCAGACCACTGGTATTGAGGATGACTAAACACCGAAAATACGTCAAAAACTTACGAATTTCTCGATATCGTTTTTTCCAGGCACTTTCACACTTACTTGATCCCGAGTTTCTTCAAACAAGACTTGACCCATCTAAACTTAGTTTAAACATATTTTATTCATAATTTCATTCACATGCAACAAAAGATATACACAAAAAATAGTTAATGGGATTGGAATGAAAGCAAAATGCTTATAGGATTCCTCTCCCTCTAAACTTTTACTATCGATAAATGTTCAGCTATAATCTCGGCACCCAGGGCACCCAGAATCACTTTGGTCCTACGAAGCATACATTTGGCTAATATCTTGAACCTTTTTCTTTCTTTTTTTTAAGTGTCTTAAATGAACACCGGTTAGTTACGTGACCACCATATTTGGACGTCACGTGATAGACTGACTCATGCAACATGGCGGCTTACATGTCGTTGTAAGTAAGTAAATATTTCAACAATATCGGTGAAAGTTTGTGGAATGTTTGGCTTCTTAGGTAAGGGTACCCCCATTTTAGCGTCAGATGAGCTGAAAATGTAGCATGAGAAGGGTTTACTCATCACAAGTTAATCTTCGATCTGATTTCAATACATCACAGTGACTTATCTTTTTACATTGATTTCATCAGTAACAGTCACAGGTCTGCAACAACGATGCTCATTGTCCCCCGACGTAGTCGAAGGAACTATAGCAATGGGTTCGTCCGTCTTCCGTCCGTCCGTAGACACAATATTGTCTCCTCAACTCCTTTTACAATTTTCAAAGGATTTTGATGAAACTTCCCAGTTATTGTTCCCATTGTCTGAAAATGTACATATTTTACCGAGGTCATGCTCCACTGATTTTTACAAGAGTTATGGCTCTTTAATATTTTTTTTTTCAAAAGAACGTCCTGTCTCTTCAACTTCTCTTACAGTTTTTAAGGCTTTTTGATGAAACTTTCCAGTAATTGTTCCCATGATCTGAAGATGTGCACTTTTATCGAGGTCATGGACCGTTGACTTTCTTGTCTCCGCAACTTCTCTTTCATTTTTCAAGGGATTTCGATGAAACCTTACTGGGAATTTTACTCGTGATCTGAAAATGTGCATATTTGACCGAGGTCATGTTCCACTGAATCGTACCAGAATTATGGCCCTTTGTCCATTTTAGCCAATTTTTTTATCAACAGAAATGCTTGTCTCCGCATCTCCTCTTTCATTTTTAGGGGATTTTGGTGAAACTCTGCAGTTATTGTTCGCATGACGTGAAGATATGCAAATTTTACCGAGGTAACGCTCCACTGATTTTTACTAGAGTTTACGACCATTTGTTATTTTTTTCAACATACAATTCTTGTCTCTTTAACTCCCCTTGCAATTTTCATTGGAATTTACTGAAACCTTTCAGTTATTGTTCCCATGACCTGAAGAGGATCGTATTGTACCGACGTCAGGCTCGACTGATTTTTACTAGAGTTATGGCCCTTTGTCCATTTAAGCCATTTTATCAACAGAAATTCTTGTCTCCGCAACTCCTCTTTCATTTTGCAAGTGATTTTGAAGAAACTTTCCCGTTAATGTTCCCATGATATGAAGATGATAATATTATACTGAGGACATGGTTGACTTATTTTACTAGAGTTATGACCCTTTGTCAGTTTTAGCTATTTTCTCAACAGAAAGTTTTGTCTCCACAAATTCTCCTTCATTTTCAAGGGATTTTGCTGAAACTTTCCAGTTACTATTATCATGACCCGAAGATGATTATATTTTACCAATGTCATGCTTGGCCGATTTTTGATTGCGTTGTGGCCCTTAATTTTTTTCCAGTAGTAAGTCTAAAGTCATCTACGTGATACCGTGTAGATTTTTTGGCCCCAGTGTAGAACAATTAAAGATGGCGGACCCAGATGACGGGAAATCTAAGTACCTTTTCATATTCAAATTACTCAAAGAATCAGAATATTGGCACTGACATGCCCGCAAATTTTTGGATTTTGTGATATTGCTTTTGTTTTAAGGTAGGCTGCTTGCTATGGCGAGAATTTAACAATGAAAGAATGACCGGTGATGGACTCAGAAAATAAGGTGGAGGGCCGTTACATTTTTCTGTTATATTTTCAATTACACTACAAATTAAGTCCGAAATTTACTAAATACCATAAGCCGTTCCCCAGAAAACATCTCCCTATTCCTGAAAACTCAAAGAAATCTCTCTGACTGATGATATTCGACTTTAAAAAAATGGGCAGTATACTGTGTAGACACAGGTTGTTTTCAGCGGTGTACCGTTTAGACAGTTGTAATTTTTTGACATTTCGTTACCGTGCAGACACAGGCTTTGTTTACCGTGTAGACACTTTTCTCTAGACATGTATGTAACGACGCTTCTTGAGTATAATCCCAGTAAGTATCGCATTGACATCGATGCGATGTGATGACATCGCATCGACGTAAATATGACATCATTTCGACGTCACGTGCCCGCCATCATTTCGACGACACGTGCCCGCTGGGAATGTTGTTTCGCCCCCAGACCCCCTATATATACATATAAATAATTCCATTTTAGTCATTCTTTTTAAGCAAAAAAGACTTCTGGCGGGCATTCATACTTCCAAATGCTAGCATTTCGGGTTCAATTTTGGCTAGAGGCGGAAGTGACTTCCAAAAAGTTTTAGGGAGCAGGCTTGAATATTTTAGGGAGCTTGGGAGCAGATGAATTACTTTTAGAGATTTGGGAAGCAGTAGCAAAATAATTTTAGGGAGCAGAGGCGGTGCTGCGGGGAATCCGATTTGCGAATAGACCGTCGGCCAAGGGTACACAAGGAACAAAGTGGACTTAGAACCCTTTGCTTGCGAACATGTACGTTCACGATTTCTGTTTACAACTTGGCGCCACATCACCGAGCGCTCTCCTAGCGTTCGTGTTTCAATATGAATCGACAGCAGCTTCATCGGAAGATGAGGCTGCCATGCATACCACTTCAATACTGGCACCCATCAGAACCATCATAGCTATGTAACCCAACATATGTCACATCACGTTATTATAAGCAGGGCCGTAGATAGAAGGAGGCCTGAAGGCACAGGCTTAAAACATAATTCCATCTTTGCTTAAGGTAAATAAGTGCACTTTTAAGTGAAGCACCTCTGAATTTCTGCCTCCTTTCTCTATGAGGGACAACTCCTAAAGCAAAACAAAAAAGACTCCTATCCAAGGAAACTCGTAGGAATAACTCCCAAAGTAAACAATTTGCTGCTATAGGAGCAAATTCCTTCGTTTGAGAGCAGACCCTTCTAAGAAAGAATTTCTATCCAGGGAAGACTTGAAAAGGAAGTCACATACGATGTTCTCCATTGTAAAAATGGCTGAAGGGAAGATGTTCTTCATCTTGATACAGCATGATCGATTGTAAACATCACGGGTGCGATATTTTCCCATTTGGTGGACTAACACACACTGTTTTAGCTGTAGGTAGACACTCAGTCTACAAGACTTCTCCGTTTTCCATTTTACGAATACATATGTCTACACGGTAAACAAAACCTGTGTCTACACGGTTACGAATGACCAAAACTTGCATCTGTCTACACGGTACACCGCCGAAAATTACCAGTGTCTACACAGTATACCATGCAATTATTTGAAAGTTGAATATCATCCTCCAGAGAGATTTCTTTGGGTTTTTGTCGCACCTGCTTTAGCAAGGTGCGATATAGGAGTTCACTATTCCGTCCGTCCGTCAGTCATTCCTTTCGTCCGTACGTCTGTCCGTCAATGATACCTACAATCATCAAACCTGGCATAAAACTTCTTCTAAGAACATTCTCGAGGGCTGTTGCTCTTTTTTTCCCTCGACGTATATTTTATGATCTGCTGACTCTGCAAAACTGTCCATCAACAATTACGTCGACCTTAGCGTCAACCCTAGCATTTAAGTCCATTTCTCGCAAACTATGATACGTACAATCAACATACCTGGCATAAAGCTTCTTCTAAGAATGTTCTCGAGGACTGTTGCTCTTATGTTTAGCATTGACCTATATTTCATGCTCTGCTGACTTCGTAAAACTGTCCACCAACAATTATGTCGACCCTACCGTTTAAGTCCATTTCTTGCAAACTATGATACCTACAATCATCAAACCTGGCATAAAGCTTTTCTCTTATGTTTAACATTGACCTATATTTCATGCTCTGCTGACTTCATAAAACTGTCCACCAACAATTATGTCGACCCTAGCGTTTAAGTCCATTTCTTGCAAACTATGATACCTACAATCATCAAACCTGGCATAAAGCTTTTTTTGAAAATGTTCTCAAGGACTTTTGCTCTTATATTTACCTTGACCCATATTTCATGCTCCGCTGACTTCGTAAATTTTTTATTCAAAATTATGATGATGCTAGTGTTTAAGTCCATTTCTCACAAACTATGATACCTAGAATCATCAAACCTGGCATCAAGTTTTTCCTTAGAATGTTCTTGAGTGCTGTTGCAATTAATTCACTTTTGACATATATTTCTTGCTTTGCTGACTTTGCAAAATTTTACACCCAAAATTGTGTCGGCCCTAGCGTTTTAGTCCTTATGTCTCGAAGTATGATACTTGTAGTCATCACACCTGGTGTAAAGTTTCTCTTTGGAGTGTTTATGAGAGATGTTGCAGTTATTCCTACACTTGACCTATATTTTATGCTCTTCTGACTTAGTAAAATTTTACATCCAAAGTTGTGTTGACCCTAGCATTTTTGTCCACTTCTCATACAAGTTCTTTTTATAGTCTTTACTACTGTGGAAGCGCAATGCAGGTGAGACATAGCATTCCGCGGAATTCTTGTTAGGAATAGGGAGGCATTTTCAGGGGATGGACTTATGGTATTTCGTAAATTTCAGGCTCAATTTGCAGTGAAACAGATAAATTTATAGAAAAACATAGCGGCTCTCCACCTCATTTCCTGAGTCTATCACCGGGTCACTCTTTCATTGTCAATTTCTCGCCATTGTAAGCAGCCTGACTCAAAACAAGAACAATAACATAAACTCCAAACCTTTGCGTGCATGTCGGTGTCAATGTTATGATTCTAAAAGTAAAATCTCAGTATATTTTATGAATATGAGAAGCTACTAACTATTGCCTGTCACTTCTAGCCGTCATCTTCGATTGTCTACACTGGGGCCAAAAAAGTCTACACGGTATCACGTAGACGACTGTGAGTCTTGTCTCTGCAAGTCCTTTTTCAGTTTTCACTGGATTTTGATGAAACCTCCCAATTACTTTCCTGTGAACTGAAGAGGCTCATATTATACGAGATCACACTCAGTTGCTTCTGTCACCCGACATTAGTTGAAGGGACTATAGTAAGGGGTTTGTCTGTCCGTCTGCCCGCCTGTAAACATTCTTGTGGGCGCCATTACTCAATAACCATTTGGAATATCTTCATGAAATTGTTTACGAAAATGTATTGGGCCATGGTGATGTGTCGCATGCAAGAATGGTTGCTCCCCCTTTCTTAATTTCCAAGTTCTGCCCCTTTGTTAGTTTTTTAACACTTGTGTGCGCCCTAACTAGATAACAGTCAGGAATATCTTCATAAAACGACAAAGCAATGTGTACGAAGTCCCGACAATGTGTCATATATAACAATGATTACCATCCCTCCCCCTCTCCCCCCCCCCCCAAAAAAAAAAAAAAGAAAAAAAGAAAAAAAATAATTAATAAAAAAAAAATATAAAACACCCCATACTTTTTTCTTTGAATTATATTCTTTGTCGAAATTCTAATTCTAGCTCCCCCTCCCACATCAAAACAAGAGGCCCACGGGCCACAAAGCTCACCAGATCTCTAGCTCAAAATTGTTGTCAATTCGTACCGGCTAATACAAAATATACAACTACTAAGTCTCAGTCTGACAGTCTGTTGAGTTGATAACAAAATATATAACTATTTTCCATATATTGATTGCAGTGAATGCCATTTTTTAATTTTCCCCATTGCAAGTCAATGCAACCCTAAGCTGCTATAGCAACCAAACTAAAGAGTGGATTTAAAAAAAAAATAACTAAATGAATAAATTTTCAATCATCCTGCCTAAGGATACTACATATGATATCTGGGCCTTATTGGCCCAGTGGATTCTGAGGAGACAATTTTTTTAAGTATTTTTTCCCCTTTTTTTTGCATTTTGGTTTCCATGGCAACCAATAAAAGGAGCAGTGGGCAAAAAAAACACATAGCTAATAAGAGACTTCTCAAGGAACAATCTATAAAAGTTTTGTCAACATGTCTGCAATGGCTTGGCAGTAAATGCCATTTTTCAACTTTCCCCATTATAAGTCAATGGGAACTCTAAGTTGTTATAGCAACCAAACTAAAGGGCCGATTTTCATAAAAAACATAAGCTTTCAATCCCCCAGCCCAAGGATGCCACAGATGAAATCCGGGAATTATAGACCCAGTTGCTTCAGAGGAGATAATTTTTTAAAATATTTTTTTTCCTTTTTTTACATTTCGGTTTCCATGGCAACCAATAAAAGGAGCAGTTGGCCAAAAAACATATAGCTGATAGAAGACATCTCAAGGAACATTTCTATAAAAGTTTTATCAACATATCTGCAATGGCTTGGCAGAAAATGATATTTTTCAATTTTCCCCATTATAAGTCAATAGGACCTCTAAGTTGCCATAGCCACCAAACTAAATGGCCCATGATCATAAAAAACACAAACTTTCAATCCCCAAGCCCGAGGATGCCACAGATAAAATCTGGGCCTTATCGGCCCAGTGGCTCCAGACGAGATAATTTTTAAAATATTTTTTCCATTTTTTTGCATTTCGGTTTCCATGGCAACCAATAAAAGGAGCAGTGGGCCAAAAAAACATATAGCTGATAGAAGACATCTCAAGGAACATTTCTATAAAAGTTTTATCAATATAATTGCAAAGGCTTGGCAGAAAATGCCATTTTTCAATTTTCCCCATTATAAGTCAATGGGAACTCTAAGTTGCCATAGCAACCAAACTAAGACGCCAATTTTCATAAAAAACACAAACTTTCAATCCCCCATCCCAAGGATGCCACAGATGAAATTTGGGCCCAATCGGCCTAGTAATTTCAGAGAAGATGTCATTTAAAAGTGTTGACGGACGACGACATACGACGACGACATACGACGACGGACGACGACGACGGACCACTGCCTATCCTATAAGCTCCCCCGGAGCCTTCGGCTCTGGTGAGCTAAAAATCTTGGATGTGGATTCTTTGGCTAAATTCACTTACTAGAGAGCTTAAAATTAGACATGTATGACTTTTACTTTAGAAGTTATTCACTTATGATCATTTTGTTTGAAAATGTGGTTATGTTAGATACTATACAGTGTTGATGACTTCTAAGATGGTTCTTGTTTTTTGTGTGTGTTTTTCCAGTTTTAATCGATTTTCATTAAACTTTCAGGATAATATAATCACCATTTGACATTGATCTCATTTTATTTGGATGCTAATAAGGTCCTTACCACTAAAGTTATGGCCCTTTGTGAGTCTGGTCAAAGCTTTGGGGTGCAAAGATGATTTCTGTCAGAATTGTTGCCAATGATGATCAATAAGCTTGTAGACATGACTTCCCTCAAAATCAAATATTCCAATAACTGATATGTCCATACGTCGGGGGACATTTGACTTTCGGCCTTTTATTTCCTCTACCAACCGGGCTACCTGAGAATATGATAGTATTTGGTCACGCAAAGCAGTCTGAATCTCTCTTGCGTTCCTGTACCTGATACAAAGCTCGTTGTTCTTCCGAGGAGAACGCGGCCATGAGGATTTCAGAGACGTCATTTGTCGTCATGTTCTGGTGACGTCAACAAAGATTACGCATTGAGACGTCTGCTACAAATCGCATTGCACCTGAATGGAATGTGGCAAAGTACCATTATTTTAAATTATATATTAATAAAATTGTAGTGTTGTTCACATCACTTGTATAATCACCCTCGTATTTTCCTAATAGTCAGTGACTGTGTCAGCTTTAAAAAAAATGGTGCCTGGTTTTTACCCATAAGAGAGACAAGGAAGTTTTCACAACGATGCCATGCCATATCTGTAAAAAGTAGTTTTAACTTTGAAAATTTCGTATGATATTAATGATATGTAAACTTTTATGTGACTTATTTTAACGTACGTTTAGTAAACGGATACATTGCTTCACCACGAGCATATATTCCAATGACAATTTTAAAGAGTTCCTTCAAGAGCTTAGAATACATTTGGGAGAAGGAACATGGGCCAGACTACGTTGTTTCGGCTAATAAAGTCTCATCAGTGACCCTGACAATATCTTGTGACGAAACCAGAGTAAAGCATACTGTAATTTCTTGATTTTGATTCGATTCAAAGACTGACTAGTATCAAAAAGGGTCAAAATAAAAAAAAAATAATACAAAAGACGATGGTCTAAGAGTCTTAAACCGATCTGAAATTTCAGATTTCTCAGACTATATTCTCTGATCTCAAAGGACAAAAACAAATAAATAAAATGAAATCTGCACTATGGATGATGTACGGGGAGACGTTTTACGGCCGCCATTCGGCAGAAACAGCTGCAGTGAAGTAAATTGAAAATCTTAAAGAGTTCTTTCAAGAGCAGAGAATTCAGAAGACGGAGCATGGGTCAGACCACGTAGTTACGGCTAATGAAACCTCATCAGTGACTCTGACAATATCTTGTGACGAAACCAGGGAAAAGGAAACTGACATTTCTTAATATTAATTGGGCAGTCGATTCAAAGACTAACTAGTATCAAAAAGGCTCCAAATAATACAAAACACGATGATCTAGAATAATAGTCTGAACCAATAAAAAAATTTCAGATTACTCAGAATATATCCTCTGATCTCAAAGGACGAAAATAAAATAAAATATGCACTATGGATGGTGTACGGGGAGACGTTAAACGGCCTCCACACGGCACAAACACCAGCTGCAGTGAGGTAAAATAAATTAATCCCGTACTTTGCTCTTGTTTAGCCTGCTTGTATGAACTTCATTTACTGTTTACAGGTGGCCCTTGGCTGGATGGTGTGGCGGAATATTTGTGTAGTATTGCAAGGCACCTCAGGGTAGGGGTGACCAAGCTTGAAGTTATTCTCGGATATAAGATCAAAATAAAGCAAGAAAGTTCATTTACACACAGTCATTTATTCATCTAAGCTTATTAATACGTGAAGTTTGTATTTAGTAAATACAGCGAAGAATGAGATCATCTATACTAAGCATTCATATCTTTTACACTAGGGGTGTGGGTGTGAAGCTGGGTCTGCACTAGCGTCTTGTTGAAGTTCCCCACTAAGGTCTGGCATCTAAGTCCTAAGAGTCCAAACTTTGAAGAACACTCTGAAAACTCTAAAATTCATAGAATAACTCATAAGGTACACCCAGCTACACCACCGCACTTCGTATAACACAATAACATGGCTGATCTAATGACATGGTACTCCAGCTCTGTGTACAATTTCCTCCGCGAATAACTTCGGTAAGTAGTCGCACTTATCGCATAATACGGTAAATGACACACTAGACTAATTCATCTTCGGTATCGGGTATGTGGTGGGATCCATTCGTGCAAGTGAGCAAGTAAAACAACTTCAAAGGTGTAAAACGGCTGTATATGGGCCAGAAAGTAGCAAACTGTAGGATGGTACAAGTTAAAATCTTCAGCAACTAGTTGTAAAGTCAGTGAAGAGGTTTAACTTCGTTTATGCTTGTAGGACTGTGTAGGCAAAATGTAAACAAAGTGACTTTCTCATCTCATACAAGAAAATGTGCCAACAACAGTCTAACCAGCAGTTATGCAGACTCTTAGTTTGATACAAGGAACGTAACTCGATTGCCATGCTCTGTACCTTAAGGGTGTGATCCTCTTGAAAAGGTTTTTAAGATTTGAATTTAGCGGGTCTGAAACTTGAGAATGGATAGCGAATCAGCGCTGCTCACTTTCTTATATAGTATCTGGGATTGTACCATGTGACTAGATCAGCCAATCGGATCACAAGAATTACGTACTATTTTTGGGCAGCTAGGGAAACAATCGTTTCCTATATAAAAACAGTGCAGTCCGATAACAAATGATGGAAGTCCTTTTGTTCCTTAGTAATTATGGAGTTCATGACTGCTTCGGACCTCGTAATTAGTAAAAGGACCACCATCAAACGCTAATGTCATCAGCGTAGGAATTTGAGTCAGCAGATCGCAAATCTAGTTGCGCTTCGCATATAGCCACGAAAATAACATTAAAAAGTTGATTTTAAGAAGTCCCTCTTGAAATTAAGGCAGTCCTATGCTTTAAACTTACATCTAGAATAAAATACTACAAGGGTTCTCCCTTCAATGAGCGTAAATATTGAACAAAAACAGCTTTTAAGGTCAGGGACGCTGGTTACAGGGTCAAGGTAAATCGGTTAAAGTTTACTTCCGCAATGATTCAAACTGCTTTAAATGTGGCTAAAACTTGATAAATATCACAATAAATGGACTTTGCAGCAATATCTACAGAACAGTCTCAAATTCTACGCTAACTTATGTGTAAGAGACTTCATTCTGCTATGTAATAGAACAATTGTAAAGCTTAAAAACTTGATGTAAAGTGAGTCAATAACGTGACATTCCCACATGTTTCAACAGTCAGCTGTAGCGATCGGAACTTCAGGAGAATGTTAGTAAGTAATTATTGAATCATCTAAGTTCACAAGTGTTTAGAATTATTAAGGTTAGCTCTGTTCATCAGTAACTGAAGTAAGTATTAACATCTCGAAGGGTAACATCGTCTTTTCAGTCGTAGCTCTCCAATGTTCACCGGTGGGTGGGGTACGTCAGTAGGAATAATGTAAATAGAACTGTGTTGAGGATTGTCACTGGGCGACTCTTACATTCTCCCCACCTTCAAGAACGAATATTCTGCTGAATATTTCTTGTACCTTATCTTCACAGAATAGTTAAAGTGCTGACTTTATTATTTCATTTAGGATATATTATGATTACTTTTTAGGGGGCTGTAGTGCAAACAATCCAAGAACTGGCTTTAATGCGTCATGAAACCACCCTTAAGTTAGCATTGCTTATGCCTTCATGTAGCCTTAATGCCATGTCAAAGATTGCTACACAACAGTCATGATACATTTAACCTTTAGGGTCTTTGGGTTTAACTTCTTCCTTTTAGAATTACTGTATATGCACTTGGCAAGAGCAAACAATTATTTACTTATTTATGAACTGTAATGGAAGCAATCCAAGAGTTTGCTTTAATGCCTCACGAAGTACCCTTAAATTGGCGTTTATAGTACTTTGTGTGGCCTTAATGCCATTTCAAGGATTGCCACAATACAGTGTGATTAATTGAACACATAGAGCCTTTAATTCGTTGAGCAACTTATCACATTTGAGGCTCTTTAAACTTAAACACTGACACTCTTGATTAGTCTTCCTCGCTTGAGAAGTATACATTTAGATATGAACCATTTGTTTTTACTTTAATGCGGAACTGTCCCACATACAGACTGAGGTACAGTAATAATGTACCACTAATGCATCCCTTCAAGTAGCGTTTATATTGCATTGATGCGACCTTATTACCCGCCACAGCTTGATGCAAGACAGTTCACCACCATTACTCTGCTTTTATATTGACACTTTTTAAAACTTTTCTTCTTCCATCTGGTTGTGAAATACGAATGACAAGTTGAGTATTGCACCAATCAGTAGGTTTCATCAATATAACCTGAACAACATGTCCAACCATAACATAAATCTGTTGGCATCTCGGCTGTATTGTGTTTCTGGATCTGAGTCAGACTAAATTTGGTTTGATGTAGAGGTGTATCTGGATATCTGTGAACGTTAGACAGACAACAAACTTATTAGCAAGAGTGAGCTACCAGCCCACATTATCGACTTGAGATTCTTAGATTCATTCCTTTTCTTTCTGGACTTATTTGATTCTCTTTATATTGAATTTGATACGTCCAACGATGACATGAGAAAAGTTAAACATCATCATCTGGTCCCAAATTGGTCTGCTATGTTGCAAATGTCGCATAGTGCTCTGTTGATGTAGCAAAAACTGGCGATAATACAAGGATGCCTTGACACGCAGACTGACAATTCGGTCTTAAGTGATGTTTATCTTACACTCAAATGTTAACGCATTTCTTTTCGATCTGTTCCAGGATGACTGATGAAGCGACTGTGGGAAGAGACGTAGATTTTGCAGCTTCCAGCATGATGACGACCCGTCTGCTCAACTCGATATGGCCAGATTTGCCAACGTAAATGGATCTTAGCGTCTGGAAGTTGCAGTATCTTGCTGTCTGTATTGCAGATTTCAGTTGTGGAGTTCCGGATCCAGGTAGAGCCAAGACGTTATATGCATCTAAGATTTCACCACGATCGATGTCGATACCATCATGTAATGCCAATGCAGTTGAAACTGTTTCCCACAGTAGGAGTTTCACATCGCTCGTATAGGTTGTCCATCCCTTTGGTGGCCAGCGAGGTACAGGAGAATATGCAGGCAGTATTATGGTCTCATCTTCAACCCAGTTACGTCTAGCAGGTGGCAGGAGTGGCATACAACCAAAACGCAACAGCTTCTCAGCTCTCATTCTTAGATCTAAGGGCAATTCCAATACTAGCCTCGGCAGGAAGCAGAATCACGCGGACAGTCTCTGCAGGAAGCCATTTATCATGTACAGAAGTCTCGGCAGGAAGCAGGAGTTCGCAGACAGTCTCGGCGGAGTTATTATTATTTTTTTATTGATTTATCCGGTGTGTTTGAATATTTCTTGATTGTCCACTGTCAAATAAGGTCAAATAACGACATGCGCAATTCGCGGGCATTATGTAAAATATGGACTGGACTTGGACTCTGGACTTTGGAGTCTGGACTTCGGGCTGTGTAAAACCTGGATTTCAGGCTTTGTAAAACCTGGACTTTGGACTCTGGAGTTTGTAAACTTGGACTGAAATATTTCAACAATAGTTGTTATGCCTGTACAAACAGTGTAGAGTGTATATCAAAATTAGACTACTGGTTGGAACAGTCTGATCAGGGTATGTGCCAACAGCCTTATTTAAAAGCATTTACTGGTTTTACAGACAAGGTGTTTGATCGTATTTACTAGATACTATTTTTTATTTTTTCATAAGCGTACATTGAAATTCAGTTTCTTATTTTTTTCATAAACGTACAATGTTATTCAGTTTAATGTAAGTGTCTTATTGAAAAAAAAATCAATTCAGGAAACACAACATGTGTGGGAAAATATCAGTATCTTACAGTTGCCATCAAATCATTATTTTCTAGGCCTATGCAATTTTAGCAGTTACCTTCCTTTTTGAATAAAAGTTAATAAAATTTAGAGGGTCAAGGCAGCGTAGCGCAATCGGTAGCGCATTTTGACTCAAGAGCCAGAGGTCCCGGGTTCGATACTCGGTCCGGCCACATACTTTCGTTTTTCCTTTCGCTGATTCTAGAAGGGCAGCTGTCAGTTACTGGTGAAAGTATGTGCACTTAGTACTGGTTAACCGCTTAGGAGGTCTGAGCCTGCCCAGGAATAGTGTGGTTAGGGTAACAGACCATCCCGACATGATCATAGCTGTTTATCGTGGACAATAAAACAACTACTAAAATATAGAAGACTTCTTTTTTCTTTTGCATTAAATCCCTATATAATGACAAAATATGTGATGACCAAGGACAACACGCTAGATTCTGAAAACAAACATCCTGTGGAAGCAACAAAAATACATTGACTTGTAATCATTACCAATTGCCAGTTATTCTCTATACCGCAGACTTGCTGGGCCGCATAGTGCAGTCGATGGTGCGTTTAACTAAAAAACAGAGGTCCCGGGTTCGATATTCACTCCGGCCACTTACTCTCGTTTCCGCTTCCGCTGAGTCAAGAAGGGCAACTGTCAGTTACTGGCGAAAGCTAGTGCACTTAGTAATAGTTGAGCACATAGGATGGCTAAGCCTTCCCAGGAATATTGTAGTTAAATTAACTGACCGTCCTTGTAGCTGTTTACCGTGCACGTAAAACAATAACACAACAACAACATACCACAGGCTTAACCACTACTTATAACTGAACTCAGTGATGACAATATACTAAAAAGAATAAGCTGAATATTTGCAGACGATCTATGGCAACTGTTTGGGAAGGAACTATCATTTTCATTATAACCTCCGCTCAGTGGTAGTCAGCTTTTCTTCAACAGAAACAATGAGACAAACAGTCATTTAAGTTGTTTCCCCTTTTAATAATAGCCATTGTTGCGGACGGTAAGATTTTTTTCCTACCAATCTGTCACAAATGAGGCTAGCAGGACGAACTACTTCCACTATTTCCTTCTCATATCAGCAGTCATGAACCATATATCATCTTATGTGTAAGGGACTTGTAAAAGAACTTTTCCAATGTAAGATGTATTTTTCAACATCAAGACTTGACGATCTAATAATGAACATAACTTTGTCCTAACCGAACGGCTCAGGGAATATAGCAATCAAATTCCCGTCCATCTGTCTCTGTCCGTATGTTAGTACGCCCATTAACATTTTGTTGTCCACTCTGTTACTTGAATACCCTTTGGACTATTTTCATTACACTTCACCAGTTATGTGTAGTCCATTGGCTCCAAAGTACAAACACAGTTCTGCTTAGTTCACAAAAAAACAGGACGAAACTCCCAGTAAATCTTCTAATGTCCTAGAATTTTTTATATAACAATACATAACAGAATACGAAAATCCTTATTTCTAAATGCTTTTATGAAATATTTTTCAATAGCAGTAGTACAAAAATTGACCTTTTTACTGAAGGTTATCATATGATTGTCAGAACAACCAGAATGTAGCGTAACCTCATTGTTACTACAGTTGTGTACGTTTTTAAATGAAAAAAGTGTCTCCAAGTAAGATACCATCTCCCAAGACCACAAACCATAAACCACAAAATACCACAAACAATGAACTACATGAGCGCTAACTTGACAAGCCTTTCCTTTTAAAAGGAAACTTTATGTTACGCATGTACTGTTAAGTAAATGTTGTATATTTTTTATTCTAGTGCCAAAAGTAGGATATCTACGTAACAGGATGGCAAGTCGTCAAAAGAAGATGGAAGGTAGGCAAGTTAAGGCAAAACGAGGTCGGCAATGTACTAGTGAAGGTCGACTTGAAGGAGAAGGCAAAGAAAAAGCCGCTGACCTTACTGCAGTATTCAGATTACTGTCTTTGCGTACCAAGGATACTGATACACAGGGCTACGATTGCCAAGCACCGCTGCCCTCAGTAACAGAAGCAGGTATATCATTGATTGGCATCGCATAAAATGGACCTTACGTAATATGCAAATTAAGACTCAGATCAGCTTGCGCATCTCCGCAGCTGGATCAGACTTTTCCATTTACACATATGAACCGCGACACGACAAAACCAACGAAGTGGCATGCGCACCCACCGAAGACTCATATCAGCCTAAGACTCTGGGCGGATGCCCAGGCTGATCTGAGTCTTCGATGGGCGCACATGCTACTTTGTTGGTTTGGTCGTTTTGTGGCTCATATATAAGCTGGATATCTGACAATTTCGTGCACACGCGCAGGCTAATCTGAGGATTAATTGTGCCATAGGGCTCAGATTCCTTTTCATGCAAACGCAATGTATGGGAAAAGATTGATGGATGGATCAATTGCGATTTTGAATCCTTTTCAACAGTATTTCAGTCATATCAGGACGATGGGAGGGTGATAATGAAAGGCTGTATACAATTGAACCCCGTTTACGGTAGGAAAGATTCTCGCCTCAAGCAGGGCTCGAACCCGGGTCCGCTAGATCATTAGGCCAGCGCTTAACCCACTGAGCTACCGGGGCTCCTATGGGAAAAGAGTCGAGTTCAAAATCACAAAACTGAATTTTGTGCACAAAATGTTAAATGCTTTAATTGTATGCATTACCTTACTTTTTCATATTTCACGCCTCGATTACGCACCGGTCTCAGCAGGTGGCAGAGAAATAAGCATATCACAAATGCTTTTTATGAAAATTATTTTCAACTTGCGAATTTTGTGGAGCTTCCTCAACATGTAATGGACGGTGAAAGCCTCAATGCATATTCTTCTCGTGAAACTTTATTTCCTACGTGCCATGCTGAGGATATTGAAGCAGCGACAAGGAAACCTGAAACTTCCAGCATTTGCATCAGAAGTATTTTGAAAATCTATTTTTTATATCTCTTGGAAACAAAGAACTCATAAAAGACAGAAAATGGTAGTCCTGGGGCCGTATTCATAAAGCCACTAAAGTCGTTGCTATGCGGTTGCTAAGGCTAGATATCTATAAAGGAGATTGCCTACTACTATGGACTTTGGTCTGGAGGAACAGTCTTTGTAAGACTGTTCCTCCAGAACAAATTTCGTAGTTGTAGGGAATCTCCTTCAAAGAAATGTAGCCTTAGCAACAGCATAGCAACCACTTAAGTCTTTTTATGAATATGGCCCCTGGTACATGTACTATTAACTAGACTCTTTGAATAAAAACAACGATATCTGCAAGTCTGCAACGCCCATCCCCTCAGCGCCGTCCAACCCAGCAGGCACAAAACCTTGAATCAACCTTCAAGGTCATGACGTTGATTCAAGGTTGTGAACGGCCAGCATTTGCATCAGAAGTATAAAGAAAATCTATTTTTAATGTCTTTAATGCATTGAATCAACATTGAAATAACCTTGATTTGACGTTAAATCAAGATTGATTCATGGTTGATTCAAGGTTGTGTCGGCAGTAGATAAAACGTACTCGATTTTCAAAGTTAGCAGCATGGATTCAATGAACCCAAAGCAAATAAAAATAAGCCGTGACACGAGAAAACCAGCAAAGTGGCATGTGCGCCCAGCACATACTCAGATCAGCCTGGTCATTTTCCCAGTCTGGCCAGGGTCTCCATTTTGCGCTTAAAGGATAGCTAAGGGTCTAATCTAGGCTGGGTGCACATGCCACTTTGTTTGTTTTGTCGTGTCGCGGCTGAATTAAACTCTACGCTATGATACGGGTAGACTTGGAACACACGGCACTTTTCACCAGCTGCAGTGAAATCAAATAAAAATCTATAACGGTTGCCATGATAAACTTGTCTGAGTCTTTGAAACTTTATCAAACTTGCTGACAATTAGGACAGGCATAAAATCTCGAAGGTGTTTCAGTTTCAGCTATATTGTACGGTTTGTCTTAGAGTTTCTTGCACCTGAGTCCTAAAACAGCCCATATTTGACATTGTCCTAGGCATAACCAAACTATTTCTAATTGCATCTTTATGGGACTTGCATACACAAAATCTCGAAGGAGTTCGAATTCGGGTCATATCAGAATAGTTCTTCAGAGCTACTTGCCTTTGAAGAATGAAGAAGAAGAATGTTTTCATTGCTGTTAAAGGAACTCATTTACGATTTTATTTACAATCATAGAGAAACTTTAATAATTTTTATTGCACTTTATCAAACTTACAGATAACCAGGACAGGCGTAATGTCTTCGATAGGGCATTCCGCCTTACAGCTAATTGAGGACTTAATAACCAATAAAATAGCCCATGTCCTGAGTATAGCGACTTTATTTCATATCAAAAGTACATCAAAGTTGCCAATAACCAAGAAAGGAATTAAAATTTCAAATGTGTTTGAAATGTGGCTAAATTGTACAATTGGCCTCTTATTTGACTTACTCGCCCTTGGGCGCTTGAATAGGCCATATTTAAGCTTGTCATGGGCATAGCCCGTTTATCGTTAATTGAATCGTCATGAAATTTGCAGATAATCAGGATAGCACAGTACCCAAAACGAGTTCGAATTTGGGCCAGATCGAAATATTCTTCAGAGTTACTTGCTCTTGATAGCCGAAAACATTTCTCATCGACTTACAATAGGGGAAATATTGTCCTGGGCCTGGCAACTTTATTTTTAATTGGAACTAGATCAATCTTGCTACTAACCAAGATAGGCGTAAATACTTAGCGAATTCGGCTATTTCGCCATACAGTTTTGTTGCCCATTAGTGCTCAGTTATCCCATATTTAACCTTGACCCAGGCATAGCGCATTTATGTTTTAATTAAATCATTGGGAAATTTGCAGATAGGCAGGATAAGCATAAAATCTAGGACAAGTTTGATATTTGCTTCCACAAAGATACATGCTAGAACGCAGGTGAGCGATCGTTGTCCATTGGGCAATTAGTTGGAAAATCACTGCAACCAATAATATCTATAAAGCACATCGAACCGACCTTCAAGAAAAAGGGAAGAAACTGTTCGGGGGGGGGGGATTTTTTACCTCCAAGAAATGTGACGGTAGAACTAAAATATTATTAAAGAAACAATACCACGTCTTGTGCTTTCAATAAATGTATTTATATTTTTGCAGAGAAAGAACAGTTACAGCAATACCTTGAAGCCGGTTATTGTGACGTCAACTTAGATATCCGTGTTGTGCCTAGCTGTAAAGGGTTACCAGTTTCTGAGATATTTGTTCCTATCATACTTATCAAGGATATGAAAACATTAGGCCTTGAAAAAGTCATGGCTATAAACAAACCTGATGAGTTACGCTCTTACAAAGAATTATTTTTTAAAGAAAGAGTGTTACAAAAGAAAATATTCTTACTGGGAAGGGCCGGAGCAGGTAAATCAACATTCTGCAGACATCTTACTGATATATGGTGTAATGATAAAGTGTCGCCACTGTTTGACGATCCTGAGGTTTTGAAGCAATTTTGTTATCTGTTTCATGTATCATGCAGGTTTCCTGAAGCATCAGAATCGATATTAGATATGATTTATAATCAGTTATTCAGTGAAAACGACGAGATAATAAAAGTTGCACGTCACGTGCTAAAGAACACGCCTGATGAATGTCTAGTGTTGGTGGATGGCATTGATGAATGGATAGGATCAGCTAGCAAGGCAACAGGTGGAAGAGGTGATATGCCATGTCTGCCCAGCGAAACGGGACTTGAAGACTGCATTGTATTTGCCACATTCCGACCAGAGAAAATCCATATAGTGCCAACAAGTCCGAACGAAACTTGTTGTGTATTTGAACTGCATGGAATAAAAGAGGTTGAAAAAGTGATAGAGTTCTTATTTGAAACAGTAGGATATGTCAATTCTCATCAATCTAGCTCAGAGTTTTTGTCACAGGTTGAACAGTTACTGTTTAAATGAACTGATATAATCCCCACTTATGCTGATTAATGCCCTGACTATCTGAGAAATGAATAAATCACTGAGTAACTCAATGTGTATAAATTACAGCAATATGGTGGAGGCATTGTTTTCGAAAGCAAAAGATGAAAATCGCATAGAAGAAAATGTAAAAGAAGGTGAAAGGGAAAAATATACCGAAAAACTACCTACCTGCTTTCATGGCACTGAGTTGTGCAAAAGAAATTCAGGTCTTATTATGAAGCTGGGTGAATTGGTGAATTAGCGTTTGGTCTTTTGTACAATGAGGATCAAAATCCGTCTCTGATATTTACTGGAAAAGAAAGCAGAAAGATTTTAGCCGACACTGAACTCCAAAGAAGTTTAGCTGTTGGAATTCTGTCAAAAGCGCAAACAACTAGCACGAGATATTTTAGAAAACATGACAGTTTTTCATTTTGTCACCAAACATTCCAGGAGTTTTTGGGAGCATTGTGGATATCTATGGAAGAATCTAAGCTCAGGGTTAGGTTTGAAAGTACTGACACACTGTTAGCCAACGAAATTTTTATACTGTTTTGGTGTGGCCTGTCTCCAGGTGCTGGAGACAGATTCTGGCAGTACGTTGCAGATGAGGTTATAGAGAAAGATGTGGACATTTACAATTACCGATTGAAAGATGCAACTGTCGATGCTGACAAAGTAGATGAATTAGATTTAATTGTGTTGCAGTGTATCAGAGAAGCACGGTGTTCAAGCGGTGAACAAAACAATCAACTTTTCTCTGTATCTTGATTATTTGTAATCTTAGTTGTTTCCAACTATGGTTTGAGGGCTGGATTTGGATTTTGATTGTTTCAGTTCCTGGTCTTTGCATACTTTTTACTTTTACTATTTCTTGCCTGACATTTACATAACTAAATACACCACTCAGCAGGATCGTGATCTGAGGTACGGCTTAATACAGAAATATGTGGCTGACATCAAGTCTATAAGACTGCAAGACAGCATTTCTTCAGAGATAATTAAACTTATGAAGGAAATGCAAAATGCCGTTTGTATAGCACGAGTGGGAGATTATTCCGGGTCCACGTTGTTTGCTGACAATGAGGAAGTGCCTGTGTTGGAATTTCCTAATCAGCTCAAGTCACTCAAAATAGAGAACCTGACAATAACAAATCCTTCAGTACATTTTCCCTTAAACCTCACAACATTAAGGGTTACTGACATTAGTCTCTCACACGTTGTTATAGAACAGATGATGTGTTCATGTCTTCGTGAGTCTTTTAACTTACAGTACGTACGTTTTGGTCGCTTGTCGTGTACTGATTATGGTAACGGGTGTTGTCTCCCAGCACTGGATCTACAGAGACATCAATCCTTAGAAGATGTGACGCTGCAGAAGCTGTTTGTTAAGAGTATATTGCTGCCTGGTAATGGAACGATTTCCCTACCTCTGACAAAATTACACGTTTCTAAAATGACAGTGGAAGACACTGGCATAGAAGAGTTGTGTACATGCCTTCGAGTTTCCTCTGATTTACAGGAACTATATCTTGATACCCTGGATTGTATTGATATTGCAGTCAGGTATCTCCCAGCTCTGGATCTTAAGAGACATCACGCATTAAAATCTATGGAACTGGTGTCTTTATCTACTCAAAGTGTGCTTCTACCTGGCAACGAAACAATGTCCTTTAGCCTTATTGCATTAAGGTTAGAAAGAATCAACCTGTCACACGATGGCATCGAACAGTTTTGTTCGGGTATCCGCGTTCCTTCTAAGTTAAAGTATTTGCGTCTTCGTTGGCTGTCTTGTGGTGATCATGATGACGACAGTTGTTGTTTCCCAGTTCTAGACCTACAGAGACATCACTCGTTAGAAGACGTGAGCATTTGGGAATTCTCTGTCGAGAGTGTGCTTCTGCCTAAACAGCTAGAGACAGAGGAGGCTAATAGTCCCCATGGAACACATAAAGTCTACATAGACATGAAAACAGTGAACATGCCTTCCAGGGGATGGAGAAGGTGGTTAGATAGTCTCCCTCCATTATCATATGGAATGATGGTAATGCTTGAGTGGTCAAATTTGGACAAAGACATCAGGTCATATGTACGCTCCTGTTCTCAGTTTGCTGTAACACGTGATGATGATCGGTTCTTTAACTTTCAGACAGTATATGGTCAATGAATAAATAAGTTAGTTTGTGTCGAGAGGTACCTTACAGCATGTACAAATAGTAAAGGTTATTTGATAAATCAATGCATAAATGGGGGAGATATTTAGACAAATCGCGGACTGGCCAGTTTGCACTGGTCTACAAGGATATTTGAATACTGTCGGATTGCTATAATAAGACGGAGAGGTGGTTAACACCGTATGAGGTTAAACGAGATAAACTGCATAGGTGTTTAACATCTTTTGGCAACATCTGTATCGAATACACTCCAAAAAAATACCAACTCTACAGCACCGTGTCAAAAGTGAGTCAACTTTTTGAAAATTCCATAGACTTACATGTATTTGTCAGTGTCCAAGAAAATGAATTGTGTAGCCTCTGCTGAGCAGATCGCAAAACAATATATTGTTAGAAAGGTAGATGAATAAGGAAATAAACAAAATAATCGCTGGCATAGAGTCTTTATTTTGTGAAAGAGAACATTTTAAACGATGCTTATAATTTAGAAACACAACTTTTCTATATACGTCGATGGTGACGTCGCCTATAAACTGGCAAAAGTCAGGACCAAAAGCATTTAAAAAGTTGCAGTTCCGAGTTCGTCAACGAAACATCACAGCATTTTGTTTTTCATTGCTATTATGACTAAGCTTTCGAGCAGTGTATTCTTTTTTTATTTTAGTGGCATAAACAGATGCTACGCAGTTGATTTTCTTGCATGGTCAAAAATACATATAAGTCTATGGACGTTTAGAAAAAATACTCACTTTTAGCACGGTACTGTAAATGAATACCTTATGAACTTTATTGTATAGTAGTTGTAAAAGATGACAGTGGATTTTGTAGTATACGTGTAAACATGATGATACCATATTGAAGGCGAATAGAAACAAAAACCCCTCTAGCTCTTTCAGCACATAAAAGCGTCTAAGCACAAATTATTTAAAACGGTTCAACTTTCACTTTTAGTTGGCACTTTTGGTGATTTGTGTTGGGGAAAAAAATGGCAAATCGGTCCACAAAAGGCAATTAACTTTTCTGGTTCCCCGCCATGAACAATTAATACGCGGACATAAATGGGACCCCCCCCCCCGCACATTGTATTTTTAAAGTTTTATTTACGTTTATGATACCGAACGTAGGTCAGTTAAGTTGCCAACTTAAATGACACAAATCGATTTTTAACACTTTGTACTTGAAACTTAATTATGTTTTACTTTTTACAATGACGAACTGTAAGGAGCCGCTTGCAGCGATGCCTCGCGATAAAAGCGATAAACGAATCTCTAACTTTTATCACTGACAGAGCTGTGAGGTCATTAAATCAGATAAGAACATTTTGTATACATGTATAAATGGAATTTACACATGACTGACTATATCAGCAGTTTTTTTAAGTAAAATCAGAACATTATTATACGTTGTCCTAGTGCAAAGTATGCTTGGCGACTGCAACAGCCTGTCCATCCACACCGTCTTATCAAAGACATTTCTTTTCGCATATAGAATTTTTGAACACTTTGGTATCTTCACACGGCAAAGTAATGACTCTTATTAGTTTGTGTACGCAAAAGGAATGAGCAGGCCAATGTTAGTATTCATAGTACGCAAAAGGCTTAGGAAAACAGAAGAGCCATGCGTAATAACATTTTGTACCTAGTTGGTTATTTGGTTGGTTGGGGCTTTACTGCGCTCTGAGAGAGCATTTCGGCCTATATCAAGCCGTCTCTCAGAAACAGGGAGAAGGAACAGACACATGATAGATCGAAACAACCCCACCTACACCTACTGCAAGCACAGCAGGACATTGCCTTACTTTGAGTCAATGTCAGTAGGACGTCCTAAAGCCTAAAGTTTCATGGCATCTTCGCCCGACACAGCCGCCCTCATTTATAGGTAGTGCCATCCCCTTTTTGTTTGAGATAACATGTAAAATTCGAAAACAAATGACACGCATCTAACAATTAGCGGTATTATCACTAAAATGGAACGATTAGATTTTACAATAAATGCCTGTGTTTTTTCTACACTCCATGCCACTTTGCCACGTGGTTTGTTCGGGGGTGGGGAGGGGCTGGGGGACATGTGATGAAATTTAGTGGGCTTTCCGGTGTTGGGAGTCGCCTTTTCTTGTCTGTGGCGAGGGAGATGCTCTCTTTGCTTCTGAGCGCCGGGCTCAGATAAAGGTTTTGGTGGTGTCGTGGTGTGTGTGAAGCCTTAACATATCTTTAAGATAATATATACATTAGATGTAATGCTGGGGTGTGGGGGCAGGTTGTTGGTTTTCCGGTTGGTGCTGATTGCGCTCCTGTTGTGGCGGAGTTGGTTTCTGTCTTGCAACGAAAGAGATTTCGTGGCTTAAGTTTCTAATGATATATAGGCTGTGATTGTTGAATCATTTAACTCTGCATCTGGATATCTAGACTATTTTTTTAAATATTGACACCCTTGTTTGAATGCATGGTGGGTCAAGTCTGTCCACACAGGCTGCGATTAAGCAGGGCTAATGCGGCCGATGCCGAGGCCCCACGTTTGGACTTTACATATTATAATCATGTCTTTTTCGAACGAATTTGTTTGGCCGAAATTTGTGGTAGGCGCGATGACTTTGATTTTGACATAGCAAGTTTTCTATTTTTGGATGGTGACATTCTCATTTCTACCTTTTACGGTGTCAACGTTTATCTGCTTGTTCGGTCTGCTAGAGTGTCTGGTCGTCTGGCTGGCTTCGGGGCCCGTAATAGCGTTTCTGCTTAGCTTCTCCGGCGGGGCTGTCGATATCATAGGCTTCGGGAAGCATTTGTCAAAATTCTATCGCCGACACTGTGGATTGGTTTCTGAGTTCGAGGTCGGATAGGGGAGTCTTTTGCAGCGTGGCCTATCGGAGCCAGAGTTTTGTGGTGACTACGTGTATAGATTAAAAATAAACTGTAGATGGTCCGAGTTTTTTCTGACCAGTTCAGAAGAGTTATCATACATTAGAGGCGTATGGGATATAACATAAATGTAATGCTGTAGTCTGCATGTTAAGTGGTTAACCCAATCATGGGAAATAAATTTGCTTACCGCTTTTAAAAGCTGCACGCCGGTTGGTCGGCTGTCAGTCTCAATGATAGGCCCGTCATAAAGCTATTCAGTTTAGTTGGTTGGAGCCAGAGCTTGCCTTGTCGATTGCTTGGTTATTCGTGGCTCAACTGATGGTTTTCGTTTGCTCCGGCAATTCAGTGGTATTTTTTGACACACCACACCAGGGATTTTTAGGTGTCACAATACGTTTTTTCTGTCGAGTCCTTATCCCTGATTCATCCGAGGCATTATCCGTGATTTGTTTGTTTCCTGTGATGGTTTATTGGTTGGTTAGAAAACCAAACAGTTAACTAAATGTTTCGAACGACCACAGAAGAAGAGGCGAGGTCTGGATCCAGTAAAACTAGTTTTAGCCCCTAGTATTCCTTTGCTGACCGTTCCATGACGGTACTTATGCTGTGGCTCCTCTGTGTAATTTGTTGTTATTTCTGCTTGTCTAAGGTCTCTAGCTGTCTGTTCGCCTGAAATGCTGAACATTCTGTTCTCTGTTTTGTTTTGTTTCGTAATTTAAAATAGAAAATACATGTACGTAAAAATAGATGTTGCTGCTGTTTTAAAGGACTAGGTATGATTTGGGCCATATTTGGCCCCCTCATTTATGAATTTTCAAAATTGCACTTCTTCAACTTCTTTTCATGTCATGTATGAGTTTAAACCTTTAACCATCTGTTCTGATTAAAATAATCCAAATTCTAATGATACTTAACTTCTTCTGAGCCTCTAAATGTACCTATCATCAGCCGATTTTGGCAGTTTCGACCATTTTCTGTTTGCATTTGGGCCAAAAACTACCTGAGCGCAGGCAAGTGCACAGCTGATTTTTTGCGTAATGATGCATTTTAACAGCGCCAACAATGTGTGAAAAATTCAGCTGTGCACTTGCCTGCGCTGACACCTAATTTTAAACTTTTCTGTCTGAAATAACGTCATTGACAACTGTTGTCTTGCAAGGACGCGCGTGCAGCCGGAACTCTTTTGACAGTGAGGGTAGACAATCTACGGATCGCCAAGATATATTACTAAATATAACAACCAAAACAGACCGCTTTACCTTCTTTTTGGTAAGCAATACCAGGACATATGATGCAAAACATAGTTTTTCGCTTCTTCGTTCATGACGACGCTTGACCTACTGTCAGAAACAACTCCAGATTCGGAAGGATACATGCAACTGCAATGTTGCGTTGCAGTCGGGACAGCGCATAAAAGACGGGACCGAAAGACGGTACTTGTACTACCGCTGAGCCACTTGGGGAACGTCGTAATAGTAGTAGTACGATATTTGAATTCATATATCCATTAATTGTTAATTGGTGTGCGTGCGTGCGTGCGTGCGTGCGTGCGTGCGTGCGTGCGTGCGTGCGTGTGTGTGTGTGTGTGTGTGTGTGTGTGTGAAGGGTAGCTGGGATTGGGGGATGGGGGTCATAAAATTTTTTGTCACCTATCTGGGGGTGGGGGGTGGGCGGTGGGGTGGGGGTTGGAAACAATAGGTAAATTCTATTGAGACTTGGAGACTTGCCGGGGGAAGGGGGGGGGTGGAAAAATTTTGGTGAACCATATGAAAATGTAGCCGGATCCCCCCCCCCCACCTCCCCCACAACCACACCTGATAAAAATGAGCATGTTAGAGTTGCTCCCATTTCATAAATTAAACCAAGGAACATCAAAATGGGTATTGCCTGACTGAGAAAAGAAGGGATTACGCCTGTTTTTCAGGGTAGATCCTAACTATCCAGAACAAGTCTGGGACATGTCTAACAAAAGAATGATAGACTCTCAGTCGATGGATAGAACATTGCTCTGAGCTATAGACCTACAATCATGAGTGTTATGGCGACAATGCATTTCTGGACTGCACTCAGCGTCAAAAAGAAGATTTAAGGAGGAGAACTATATGAGCATTTTGCTTCCGTTCGTATACTTATATTAATTTATCACAATATATGTTGAACATATTTTTTTTCGAAAAAAATATGTTTAAACCAAAAAGATCTAAAACTAATCCATTGTGAGGAAAGTCCGCCGTAGTTGATAATAGTACCATAATAACAGCTAAGCTATGGAAAAGTATGAGCAATGCATAATATAATCAAAAGAGTCATTGCCCTTTGTTTCCAATATCTACGGCTGTTTATATAATATGACAAAGATTGTGAATTAACCAGTTACCGGTATTACGGTATGAATAACTCGGTGTCCTAGTTACCCCACCCACTCTCATACATCAAATACACGACTAAATCATTCTGCTGATTAGCTTCAATTAAGAGTTTATATTACATATATGGTTGGAATACTACTAACTTAAAAATCGTGCGAAAATAATGAACCACGCGATTAAAACAAGTATAAAACATGTATGAAAGATATTTTTTTCTTGTTTCGCTTCATCTATTTCTTTGAAAATCGTTGCCATGGAAACGGGTAGGGTAAAATAATTATTTTTTATTGTGTTTATATAACAACGTATATAAAAGGAAGCTCATAAAAATATGGCCGATGTTTGCAAAACTAAGTCAGCAGTTATAAAAAGATATGTGTTCATTACCATTAACTGCTATGCAGTTTCAATGTAAAGCATAAGTTATCCCCCTTTTTCTAATTTAGAAAAATTTATTTTCCTTCGAATGCAAAATATGTTTATTTTCTTTATATCCTTGTTGTTGTATAACCATTTCCTATTATTTTCAACTGATCAACTCTCCAGAATAATGGAAATTTTATCCATACCCCCCATATGTTTTTGAATATTTTGTTCTTCCGTTTTCTTTTAGACTAATATGTACTATTCAGTAAAAAGTGACTGCTGCACATGAATTGATCTTGAAATGAAAGGTTTATCTAAATTCCATTGAAAGACAAAATACTGCAATTGTGGCACGCCCCTAAAACGTTAATTTTCGATCGAAAAAACTGTTTGATATAGCGTTCCTGTAATCCGACAATTTCAGTGATCTATCAAGAGTTATCGCCCTTCATGCACGTGATAAAATGCAGACCAGTAACTGTGAAAGAGATTTAGTATTAAAATTACATACAGTATGTGATCTGATACTTATCATTTACATTTAAATTCCTTTACTTGTTATATAAGGCAAAATGTATCCCTACCCCCTAAACTTTGCTAAAAAGCAGGGCAGAAATGCATGAACAAACGAATGGCTGTAACTTTCCTTGTACATGCCGTAACATCTCCATTTTCTAGATTTATATTGTTGACAAGGTGACTAATGAAAAAAACAATATTTGAATAAATTTTGAGAGGGGGCCAAATATGGCCCAAATCATACCTAGTCCTTTGGGTAGCAAAATTACCACCTGTTTGGCTGCCCATTCGGTACTCTTGTGATTTTTTATTTTTTCAATTTTGTGTGTGTGGGGGTGTGTGTGTGGGGGGGGGGTGTGTGTGTGTGTGTGTGCTTTCGCTTTTGGTTTTAAGAGCGGGATGTAAAATGTGATTGTATTTGTTCCTGACCACTGCCTTTCTTTTTACTTCATACGCCCAAAAGATGCAGATAGAATATCAATAATATAGACCCTGATCAGGAGCGGTCTGATCTGGGTCTGCAATGTATGCTCAGCCCTATCGGTCCCAATTCTTAGCAGTATTGTAACTGTTGTTAGTTGAAGAAAGCTTATATTTTATGTAGACGTTTTGCTAAAATAAGCAGTGACTGGCGAAAATCTGTGTGGATTTGACAAAATGTAGATGAAAATACCCAGGAAAGACAACAATAACAAATCACAAAACACCCCAAAAAAGAAAAAGTGAGAAACAAATGACTAACCAGAATCTCTCATTTTAGGCGCACACTGAACATAAAAAAGAAACTTGTCGAGAGTTGTCAAGCAACCTCACAAACCTTGTGGAGTAGTTTAGAAAGCAATTCGAACAGACCTTTAGTAACTCGAGAATAATCATTTGTCTGAGAACATCAGAAGTTTCTGAAATGAATTAAAAGTTAGCGGAGCATGGCAAACATTGTATGCTGTGCGCCAGTACCAATTATTTCATAGATCTGTTTCCACAGCAACAAAGAGTTATAGTGATGTCAAAGTGACGTCATCGAGACACCATTCCTGCAAGGTACTATGCACAACAGTTGGTAATTCCTTAGTTGCTATGGCAACATATCTGGCGTCATCTCATTTATGATTCGAGAGGAGCATGGCATAAACCTGCATGCTTTTCAATCAACTTTACAAGGGGAACATTTTTTGTTGTTGTTTTTGTTTTTATGTTTGCTACCATTATCGACAAATTTCTTTCAGCTAGGGTCTTTTCTGATGGGAAAAAAGCTCATAGGGTACCAAATTGGTTCCCTTAATTAGTGATATCCTTTGTGAAGGAAAACTGTCAGTAAAAGCAACTCTGCCATTTTCCTTTTCGCCTTCCTTTGCAATGGCTATCACGAAGGAACAAACTTGGCACCCTGTGAGCTTTTTTTTCTTTTCAGAAAAGACCCTTTTTTCTGTTGTTTTTGTTTTATATTTTTTTTTCTGAGTTCTTAAATTTACAAACACTGCACGGCATTACAGTTTTTTATCGATGCTGGCTTATACATGTAACAGATATTGACCTCAAAAATTGTAGCGAGGTGTCTGATAATTTAATAATTTAATATTCATGTCATGTCCTATACGCCTGGATCATATGTGCTAGTAGACACGGCATCGGCTCTTTTTTTTTTTTTTTTTTTTTTTTTTTTTTGAAATCTTAATTCATTTTTTTTACAAACGGACAAACTGTCACAGTTTCTTCAAAAAAATAAGAATAGAATAAAACATGTGCTCTGTAAAGTAGGTTGTTATTCCTGATACCTTTACATTTTCTCTTTGTTATTCATCGACAATTTCGAATTTGTCTTTGTTTTTGTCTTTTTTCTTTCTTTCGCTGTCTCGGTAGGCTGTACTTCGCTATTTGGCGTTCTATGGATATATTAATTGTACAGTCGTAATAATCGTGATACAAATAGATACAAATGTCGTGTTCATTCAAATGTAATCTGCACATGGTATTCGGAAGAGACCTTTATCGGTTGATTTGCTTTCACTGGCAATAGTAACACAGTTTTAATGGAATCGGCTTAATTGAAACAGTTTGAGAATTATAATTTTTAAAATGCATGGCCTAGATATATGACTTTCAAAGAAATGTCGTTTGACGAAGGTGCTGGACGACGGCTTGACGACATATGGTTAATGATTACACTGCCTCACCAAGAGCTCAGCACTGTCTGTTGAGATAAGATGAAACTGTTGTTAAACATCTTAGGATGGGACTCTTTTTGAAGATTTTACAATTTTAGCGCACTTTCCATCATAAATCAGCAAGCTCACTCACTAATGATTCTGTAGCTGTTTATCATTGCCGAAAAAGATAAAAGTTTACCCGTGAAACAGAGCAAGAATTCTCAATGTACCTGGAACCAACACAGGAAAAAATCAACTTACATGTATTTGTGACTGGAGCCGCGTCACAGGGTACATCAGTACATATGAATTCAGTTAACACTCAAACAAGCCGGCGCAGTTGCATGAACTGGTCAGAGACTTCTGATAAGACTCCGCGAATGCACAAGCTGCGTCATTCCTGCTCGGTTTATGCCGAAAGGTACCTAAAATGTGCGACGTCAGTCACATATTTTATATTGGCTGACCAAGCCGAAACAAAAATACTGCTTTGGATTGTTTTGGGTTCCACGACTCTTTAAGACGGTATTTCTATCTACATGTATATCGATCAATCTCCGGGAAAAGGGAGTGGGGCCGCTGGGTGGGGGGGATATAGGCGAAAAAAAAAATCCAAACTCCCCATCCGCACCTACTGCAAGCACAATAGGCCCTGACCCTACCATCATCCAAATTAGTTGGACCTCGGGCACTGAAAGTTACGAAGTACCATCGCCTTACCACAGCCACCCAAACTGCCTTTGAACAGCCGGTAGCAATACACCATGTTTCCAAATTAATTTCATGTGATAAAACAAGAAGATTAAGCTACAAAAGACAGTAAGTTTGAGTATATCAATAAGCTATATATTTTTATGCTAAACATAAATATAATGATACTACTGCAATACAAATAATCGGAACCAGTTCTATATGAGGATAATGGAGCCCAAAGATGACATGACAAATGGAATAGACGACCATGACAATTTAAGAAATGTGCAATTTCAACAACGATTAAAATCATTTGTTTAAACATTTGCTTCGAACAAACGAGACTTAATAATGGCTACGCAAAACGACAGTGGCTTTATTGATTGAAAGTTTTGAATGCTAACTTAATTTTACTAAAACAATTTCAAGACTTTATCTTGACAATATGCCAGTCCCTTGTAGCTTAAATATTATTCAAACCCGCTGACAAATCCGGTTGCAGCTCTTTAAACAATCTTAGTTCAGGCAGTGAGCACTTCCGCTAGATATTTAAAATTATATCATGTGGTAACAGTATCTCGTAGGCATTGTACATTCCCTCACTGTCAGTATTGATACCAAATATTGTCTCATGACAAAATCGTTTTTGTCGCATCTGCTTTAGCAAAGTGTGTTATAGGTTATTTGTTTTCCGTCAGTCCGTCAATCATTCTATCCATCCATCCACATTTTAAGTCGACCCTAGAGTTGAATCCATCTATTTCCTGCACCGATGACTGGATTTGCAGCAAACTTCTATGGATATATATCAGTTGGATAGTCACAAGAGCTTATCTGGTTTTATGACCCTGACCCTATTTGCACGGTCACAGGATTACTTACTTGCCATAAGTCAACCCCAGAGTTAATCCCAAACTTTTACTAAGCTTGCAGGAATACATCAGTAGGACAGAAGGCCTAATTTGTTTTTTTTTTAACCTGACCCCATTTTCAAGATCACATGATGACTTAATGTCCATACATTTTACGTCAACCAAGGCTTTAAATCCATCTTTGTCCTGAACCAATGACTTGCATTCCACCAAACATGCATGAATATATGAGCCGCGACACGAGAAAACCAACAATGTGGTCGTGCGCCCAGCGCAGACTCAGAACAGCCTGGGAATCCGCCCAGTCTTACCAGATTCTTCGTTAAGTGCTCAAGGGGTAGCTAAGGTTCTAAGTTACCTTCATGCGGACAGCGAAGACTCTGATCAGACTGGGCGGATGCCCAGGCTGATCTGAGTCTGCGCTGGGCGCACAACCACATTGTTGGTTTTCTCGCGTCGCGGCTCATATAAGTGGGATAGTGCCGGAGCTTATTAGTTTTTGTGTCCTTGACCCCATTTTAAAAGGACGCAGAATCGAATCGATCTGTCAGCACTCTACGCAGTCCCTAGTATTTATTCCATATTTGCCCTTAAACAGGAAATTTCCATCAAACTGGCGTAGATATATAACTGGGATAAGTTCAAGTGTTTGAGAGAGGGAGAGGGACTGGATAAGCATTTAACTTCAGTTCCAATCCCTAAGCTTTCACTGTTTGTGTATGTTTTATGTACATTATAACACGGAAATAATAAAATATGTCTAATCCAAGAGTAAGACAAGTTTTGGTGACCTTACCCTATTTTCAAGGCCACAGGACTAAACATGGAAATATCTTATAAACTCAGTGGGTTAAGCGCTGGTCTGCTAACCTAGCGATCCGGGTTCAGCTCTCGCTAGAGATGTAATCTTTATAACCATAAATGGGCTTTCATTTGCATGCAACCTTTCATGTTTATCCTTCCATCAACTCAATATAATTGACATTATGTTTAAGGGTCTTAAACCACAGGTTATAGACCTTGAGCTGACCATAGACCCCCCTCCTCCCCCCAGGGGGAGTTTTGTACCCTATAATTTTCTGAAACTACATTATATAAGAAACAAAATGACACATGTAAGCCCTCTGTGCGTTGGGGCGTTAACGTATGACGTCAACGTCAATTACACTACCCAAATTTACACATTTACGTTATAATAGAAGATACGCATTGTTATACACATGTTAGTATTCGCCCTTAATTATGTTGGGTTTTGTCTGCTAGTGCATAAATCGCTGTTTCAAAGTAATTGACATTGTCAAGGATAAGTTGACTAACCCGTATAACGTAATTTACATTGCATTTGACGTTTTCCCCCTTCAATGTCTAAATACATGTAACATAAGGAGCAAATTTTAAGAATTTAAGTGTAGAGAAAAGTTACTATCATATATATGACTGTTTCAATATTCTTGTATAAAAAAGAAACAAACTAACGTCTTACAAAACTCGCCAGCAGTCACGATAAATATGTAACGTATATAACCGCAACAATATTACAAACAAAAAAAACCCAGAATAAGACTAAATCGCTGAATTGGTGGACTGAAGTTTATACGTGCTCAATCTTCTTTGATTTATGCCCAGCTTAGATAAGTTAGGCAGCAGTTAAATTAGCAGTGGATACATTAAATGGGGACAGAAACTATCTTATTTTTGAAGAACTTAACCTACAAAATGACGAGAAAAGCTAAGAAAGCCAACATCAGCTGCATTTTATATTCCAATGTTATCTTTAATTTGTCTTAAGTAGATGCTGTTTTATATGTAAATATGAAGAAATGTCAATGTTATGTGTCTTCAAACTATGAAAAAAAAAACCCACAAAAAACATCTAATAGGGTCTATTTGAAAAGCAATCTAACAGTAACATTACGTTACATAGTTGTAATATGTCGAGGAATAAGATTTGTGAGTCATCTATCTAATTTTAGTTCCCTGGCGGCATGAAGTATTCATTGCTATAGCATAAGCTTACCACTGGAAGTCAGATGGCAAATTTAGCTCTTTGAAATACACAAGAGTTCAGCAAGTCGCACATAGATTGTTACAGCTGAAGCAGTTCGACTTTGCCTTCCATTCAGTCTTACTTAAAAGTGAGTTCATAAAAATGATTTTTTTCCCAAATTTTATGCATTAAATGAAGTAAGTATAAGTTGGTATATGCTGCAACTGATTAATATTTAGGTTCTCGTTATGATGGGGATAAAACCAATTTCGCTACCTGTGCTGTTGGTTGAGCCATTCAATTACCCTACATACAAATATGCAACTTTGACTACCAGCCGAGGCAATCAAAAGCAGTACCAACTCTGCCGGCATGCATTAACACCATTTTCCTATGCTGTCAGTCGAATCGTCAGCCATGAGCCTCTATGCACAGTAACTGCTTTACATGAGTTAGCAAATATGTGTGGCTCCCGTGATCATAACTTATATGTTAATTTGTGATCTACGTGATCTGTTTATGCAGCTCCCTGCCATCAAATACATTACAAAATGCTAACAGTGTGAAAATTAAAGGATTATAGAAAGTGACATACTTTATTAAACATACAGCATTCTGTCTTCAGCCTGTTCAGGAGTTCTATTTTTTATTATGTTGTTACAAATATTTAACTGGTCAAATAATTTTGCAAACCCCATGGTTTTATTCCCACTTGTTGTTACTATCAAGGACTAAAGGTGTTACGAAATACAAATTTCAGTCAGACAATTTTCAGTAATGTAACAACTTAAATTGGGGCTTTATTCTCTAACATTATTTAACATATTTGGACAAGGATGATTTGATAAGCAGTAAGATATCATAAATAAGCAGTTTACAACTATATTTATTGCTAAAAAGTAAACAATATGGTAATACAAGGTCACAGAGATCAACTGCAGTTTGTTATTTAGGTTAGCCCTTCCTTGGCATGTATTGGTATGCACTATTTTTATTGTTTGATTATTTGCTCTTCAGAAATACTGTATTACTAGTTAAGGATATCGGAAATGAAGAATTCATACTCTCAATAAATATGTTGTATGCGTTACTTGTTTGGTCTTTCTTTCTTTCTTTTTTTTTTCTTTTTCTTTTTTTTTTTTTTTTTTTTTTTTTTGGGGGGGGGGGGGGGTCTTTTTTTTTCTCAATAATATGCTGCAAAACATATAAATACAGTGTAGGCAAATACATTCTGAAGGAGAAAAGCTAAGATTGTGCATAGATATCTGAACAGCGATGACAAACATTAATATATTCTGTCATTTTCATTTGCCATTTTATTATGTGTGCAGAGCTACTGGAACAATGTCCCTGGGAATAAAACATTTTTGCCCAACTAAACGTGTCTTTATGTTCTTTAGTGAATAGATTCTTTAAGAGATGATTGAATGTAGTTAGATTTTTTAGGATATGGTTGAATGTAGTTAGACTTTAAAGAGCAAAAAACAAAAGCATAGAAATATAGATCATCATAAACATAGCATTTATAGATTGCTACAGTATACTAGTAAACTGCCAGTGTCTCTTTTCTGTATTAAATATAGCTGATACTATTCTCCCAAACTCCTGGTTGACACATAATTGTTAGTTACATAAATGAACTAAGTAAAGCAATATATTGACACAATCATTAATTATTTTCAAAAGTTTGTTTGTTTCTTAACTGTAACTCAGCAATGTTGTTTCCTCTGGTAACGTAAAATATACGATAGTCTTACAAAAGTAAGTATACGCTGCCAGCAAATATCTACATTAGCTTTGATGCAGAACTGTATTTTGACTTAAGCCTTCAAACTACAGGTTAACTGTTCTGCTTTATAGTTTTTCAGTGTGCATGTAAAGGCTATAACAAATCCTGTCAATAAACAAGGTGGAACTCCATTTTGCATTGTCGATTACTGATTGTTTTATACTTTAAAACTAAACACGTCAAAATCGCTTAGCTTTTAATGATATCAAACTGATTGCATATCTTTTTATTCGAGTCCTATATGCAAAATCAATGCTGGCTTTTAATAGCTTCGGCTTTATCTTTTCTGAAGTAATTTTGTTTCATTTATTTATTTATTTTTTTTTTTAGCTGTATATAACAAAATTTCAGGTGTGTTTCTGTCTTTAGAACTCAAATGTACAATTTGTAAAAGAAACAAACTGGGCAATGCCATTATGAAATACTTTTATTTTTAATATAATAACAAAGTAAACAGCAAAACCCGTTTTACATATGCAGAATATGTCAATGCGCTTAACATTACAATTTGAAGTAAACTGTGTTTAATCACGTATAAAACACACCTCATGAATCCCTAAAAGTAATGACTGAGAGAAGTGTTGATAGGTCTAAGTACACAACACATCATAAGAACACCCAGACTTATGTGTTTTTTGTATGTGACAGTGGAAGAAAACTTGATTAAAGGTATTGTAATAAAATATTTTAAATGTTAATGTTATTTACGTTACTACTAGTAATAACTTATCATAGAAATTAAACCAGAATGCATTTTTTCTCTTATATTAGAAGATTCTTTCTTGAAGAAACTGCTACCAAAGAAAATATAATGATTGTATCTTCAAATTATATGATTTTAACAAAAGTAGCCTTAGGTAACGTACACAATCGATCATTATGGCCGACTAAAATGCATTCAAAATATTGTTGAACTGCACCTTGCTGTTTAAATAGGCTGGCATATTCAATATTACCTTTTACTGTTGTTTTCAATTCCAATAGTGTAGTTCAAGCACTTGAATTATACGGAAAGTGATAATTGTAATATGGAACATTCATATGGGGGTACTGTGTTCAACATCATATTTCTCCCATAATATACAAGAAATGGGCAATAATTTTTGCAGATCTGAAAAGATCAATAAATTTTCTTTAACACAGTAACAAACATTAGGGCTAATATTATAGGAATAACTTACAAAAAGAAAGTATTTTGGATGGAAATTGCAATTTTAATTGAGAGTAAAGAAAAACGTCACGTATATTACACCATGTAAGATAAAGTGACGTTTCAAACATCATAACTTTTAGCTGTTGGATTGTTCTATTAGACTACATTATAATTTTAAACATAGGATTGCGACTTCTATTTTTTATAATTTTTTATATTTTTTATTTTATGTTAATTATCTTAATGGGTAACGTAATGTAACAGGCTGTTACAGCTTAACGCCCCACTCGCCAGATCGCTAACATGCTGCAAAATACTTCTAAGATGTTGGACTTTAAGAAAAGTATGGTCTACAAAACTCCCCCTGGGGGGGGGGGGGGAGGTAAACCATATCTGGCTCATGGCCTATTATAAATGTCTGTGTAACCCATTCATGTAATACCTAACGTCTCGTGATTAAAACCTTTCACTGACAAAGATATGTACAATGTCATGTAATATTCAACTAAAGATCTAAATGGAAGACAGTTGCTTTCAACTTTCATTTATACGAATCGCAAGTTTTAACTGTCACCCGACGTTGGCGGACGGGGACTATAGCAATGACCTTCGTCTGTTTGTGCGTGCGTCCGTGAGTCCGTGCATCCGTCCGCCCCAAATCAATTTCGACGGAGTTGGATTTTCAATTCAATCATTTTTGACAGAGTTACAGCCCTTTTGAACTTAGAATTTAAATTTAAAAAGCTTGTGTCCGCAATTCCTCGTGGACGCAACATCCGATTTTCTTGAAACTTTTCAGTTTTTTATTGTTTGCTATTATATGGAGATGTACATGTGAGTTTGAATTTTTGATTTGGTCGTTTTTGACGGAGTTACAGCTATTTTGGACTTAGAATGTCCATGTAAAAAGATTGTGTCCGATAACTTCTTGACGCCTCATCCAACTTTCGCCAAACTTTGCAGGTACTCTTGCTATTATACGAAGATGTGCATGTGAGTTTTTGATTTTTGGTTCAATTACTTTTGATGGTATTACAGCTGTTTTGGACTTAGACTTTCCATATAACTAACTTAGACTTTGTTTCTGCAACACCTACCACACCTTCGATCAAACTGTTTTGCTGTTTTGTCATGATTTGAAGTTTTGCATGTGATTTTGGAACTCTGATTGTCGTATCTTGGAAGGAGTTAAGGCCCACTTTTACTTTGGCATTTTTCCAACTTATGAATCATTTGACTTAGAGAGCTAGCACAACTAAACAACTAGTATTTGATGTGTTGATCATTCTGAGTCTTAGTTGTAATAAAACGTGACAATAGTGTGTATATTATGATTTGAATCGTTTTTTTTTTTGTGTGTGTAAATTTGAAAATAGAGTTGCGCTGAAGAATGTGCTAGAGGGCACCATTATATTACTGCAAATGAATATGCTTCCGTTTCTTTGATATGTACTCCGCTTCCAGGGGACCTGCCTACAGCATTTATTTTATGAAGCCCTTTTCTTAATACTGTCATATATAACTTTGGTCGGCGGATGATCATTTCTTGCCTTTGGCACCTCGGGTTCAACTGCTTTTTTTCAGAGTTTTTGTATGTAGGTTTGTGATGAATCCTTAGCTTTATAACTCTAGTGTTTTCCTTGTTTATATCCTCACTGTGTTGCGACACTGATGACCTAGAAGACCTCCACGTAGACCGAACTAAATGCCACAAGCTAGGATGGGGGTAGGAGCTCCGCAAAGTCTACTTTAGCCCCCAGTAACCTATTACTGACCGTACCAAGGTCTATATTCCGTTGTGGTTAAAAGATAAAATTGCTTGTGGTATCCGCTTATCTGTAGGCTTGTAGGCTGTTTAAGAAATTTCATTGCTGGTCGTTCTGTATCGGTTATTCTTGGTTGTTTTATGTGTTGTTTGTTGGTATATCTGTTATTGATATATTTTTGTGATGTTAAGGTTTGCACGGTGACCACCTACATGGGGAATGACTATTCACCTGGCTGCCGCTGATGTTATATCCAGTTGTGTCTAACTCTGTGGTGTCTTTTCCCACATGGTGTCTTGGGTGGGATCTGGGGTTGAATTGTGTCAGTCGCTGAGGATTTTACCACTTACCATTGGAAAGGACTTCTATGATTAAGGCGAGGATTTTCCCCATTAGACCGGTGCGACAGATCCGAATTTTCAAAAGTATAAAGTTCTCAAATTTTTCTTGGCATAGCTTCCACAAATATGTAAACCGTATGAAATCAGATCATTTGTGATTCAGACTCAAAGACATGGGGAGATAATCCAGTCTGACCCTACCTACCCTGAATTCAAGGTTTTCGCATACCTCATTTTTTGAGGTAATAAAAATATTGAAATCAGTCATTCATTTCATAAATTTTTGTCATACATGCATGCTAAATACACGCATCTCACAATACAAAGCAATGATTTTCTTCTTGTTACGCCTGACTGGCATTTAAACATGCAAAACCACAGTTATGCTTCCGGTCAAAACGGTCAAAAGAGAACGCTTCACTACAATTAAAATACAAGTACTTCCCCCCCCCCCCACGTGACCCAGCATTTCCTTCATGCAGGAGACTTATGCGATGCAAGTACGCAATATATATGAGTGGGAAGCTGGGTCACGGGGGGAACGATACTCAGTAAGCCAAAGAATAAGAATGGCCAACAGTAGCACTGTGATCTTCAAGGATTATATTGTGTACCATGACCTTGAAAAGAGGTCAAGGTCACATACATAAAGTCAAACCTATCCAGTGTTGTCCGTTATGTAAGTAATGTAAATCAAAAAGGGTGAAATATATACAATAAATCATTATTTCAACGATCAATTTGAGGATAATTTACAATTTATCTCAACAATGACGTCAACGTCAACGTATGTTTAACGTACTTTACATAGACACAAACACTTGAAAATTCATTTGTTATGCAAGTTACATGTCATAGTCATAAATGCAAAGCAGAAGTCAGTGTTCCGTATAACTCTTTAATCATGGGGAAAATTCACGCCTTAATCAAAGAAGTCCTTTATATCGTTGTGTATGCTTTTAGTTTTAAATATACTACTCAGATATTTCTAGCACCATTATTAAGGTTACATGACGTATATTTGTAGTATTGTATTGGATGTGGCTCCGTGATGTACTGAGATGGTCCACAGTGTACATTTTTTAGCCTACAACATTAAAGAAATCGCTAACTGAAATGTATTAAAATAATTCGAATATTGCACCTATAACACAAAATATGTACTTAGATATTCTTAGTGTTTAGCAATCTTTGGGTAGTATATATATATATATATATATATATATATATATATATATATATATATATATATATATATATATATATATATATATATATATAAAATCAAACTAACGAGATGGAACGTCTGTAAATAATTTAATTTTCCCTATGCATTTCACTGTATAAGATCATCAGGGGAATAATGGCGTTGTATACATAGTAACGGCGTTATACCGTTACGTTATTGTGCACATATATTTATGACGTCATTTGAAACTGTTCAGTAATGGATTAAAAGTGTTTATGAAATGTTTTTCCATGTTTAACCTAGCTGAAACGTTTTCCGTAAACAATTTGTAAAACGGGAATATTTTAAATTTTGGTTCAGTTTTGCAACAGTCGTCTAAATGTTTGCTTACTGGTATTTGTCTTACCGAGGGGTCTCTAATCTGTTGCTTGTGTACTGTTACCCTATTTCTTAGTTTGTCACCAGTTTGGCCTATATAGTATTCGCCGCATCCATTGCACGAAAGAGCATATATTACATTTGAAACTGTACATGACATTGACGTCTTCACTGTAAATATTTTACCTTTAAAATTGAATTGGTTGCCTTCTATCAAATATGGGCATAAACCACATTTAGCTGATTTGCACTTTTTGACTTCTGCCTTCCTGGTGTTAAAGTTAGATCTAATTAAAAGACCTTTAAGGTTTTTTGGTTGTCTTTTACTTTTTATAATTCTAGTATTTTTTAAAATTTCACTCATGGTATTGTCTTCCTGTAAAATCGTTAGATTGTTTTTTAATATACCAAACATTTCTTTGTTTTGAGGATTGCAAGTGGATACATAAGGTAGAATATTACTTCTTTCTTTCGTTTTGGGGGTTAAGCATTCTTTTCTGGACATTGACATAGCTTTTTCTATTCCTTTGTTAATTACAGTTTTAGGGTAGTTTCTGTGGCGCAATGCTGTTCTTAGGTCTGACATTCGTTTTTGTGTCAAAGTATCATCGGACACTATCGTTCTGATGCGTTTTGCTAAATTAAATGGAACATTTACTTTGGTATGCTTTGGATGACATGAAAAGAAATTTAAGTATTGTTTTGAGTCTGTCTTTTTATAAAATATATCTGTTTTAATATTGTATTTATCTTTTATTACCAGTACATCTAAAAATGGTAACTGCTTTTCATTTATTTCCATTGTGAACCTTATGTCTGGGTGTAGTTGATTCAGATGTACATGAAAAGATTTTAATAAGTGTAGATCTTTCTGCCAAAAGATGAAACAATCATCTAAAAATCTTTTCCAGTTTTCTTTCACAAAACTGGAAATTTCTATACCATAACTCTCCTGCAGTTTAGTATATAGTTTTTGCTCCAGAAATCCGAGGACTAGAGTCGCATATGTTGGTGCAAACTTTGTACCCATTGCTGTGCCTTTAATTTGTTTATAGTAAACATCATTGAATATAAAATTGTTATTCTCAAGAATAGTCCTGGAACCTTCTAATATGAATTCTTTTGTGAAGCGATCGTTTATTAGATCTGGGTATTTTGATAGCCAGTAATTTAAAGCATCAAAGCCAAGATTATGTGGAATGTTTGAATATAAACTAATGACATCAAAAGACACAAGCAATGTTTCGTCAACCACAGTTGTGGGAACATGTCTTAAAAAGTCCATATCGTCCTGAATATAACTGTCCACATGTTTTACAAAAGGTTTCAGTAGTATGTCTAGTAAGTTGCTTAATCTATGTGTTTCCGATATGGGACCGGCTACGATTGGTCTGAATTCCAAATCCTCTGGATCGTTAATTTCAATATAATCTGAGTTTGTTTTAGAACAGTCGTGTTGTATAAGTTTACTTTTATGGATTTTTGGAAGTCCGTAAAATGTGCTTGTTTTAAAATCGAAATTTATTAAATAGTCTTTTTCTTTTGTGGAAATATCTTTAGATAATTTGAATAATTCTTTTATTTTTGAAAATGATTCTTTGGAGCATTGTTCATTTATTTGTGTATTGTAGGTCTCATCTTTTAGCATATTCTGTACTTTCGTTTTATAAAACTCAATGTTCATAATTATTATTCCGCCACCTTTATCAGCTTCTTTTATTATTATATTCGGATCATTTGCTAATGATTCTATTGCCTTTCTTTCTTCCGAGCTTATGTTATGTTTTAATGAATTATTTTCTTGCAATCCTGAAAGTGTCGAAGTAATTGTTTTGGATGTATCAATATATTTTTCGAGTGTCTCATTTCTTCCTCTAGGAGGCATAAAATAACTTTTATTCTTTACAAGAGAATCATCATCGTTTGTGTTGTCATTATAGAAATATTCTTTTAGTCTAAGTTTTCTATAAAATTCGTCAATGTCAGTCTTTAAATCAGTTGTATTACTTTTAATTGGAGTTGGTGTAAATTTTAGACCCCTCAGTAAGATACTTATTTCTGGTTTTGTTAATTTTCGTTTTGACAAATTAAATATTTTTATACAATTTTGAAAGTTTGAATTTTCAGCTAGGTTACCTGAATCTACGTCGGAAATGTTCTGTCGAAGGTGTCCTCTAAAAAATAATCATTTTCTGATGACGTATCTGTTTCCTGCATACAGTCATTGATGTTGTTTGTATTATAGTTTCTTCTTTGACCTTGATTTCTTTGATTTGGTCTTCTGTTCATATTCCTTCTGTAGTTTTGACCTTGATTTTGTACCAGTGCCGAAAGTAATTGCTGTAACATTTGGTTGTTATGTTGTCCCTGAATGTAACCTTGTTTTCTGTTGTTTGTATTTCGCTGTCCTGGGTGTTGCTTAACAATGTCGGCAAATGTCGTCTGGCGTCGTTGGTTCGTAGGGTTTTTGGTATTGAAGTCCACCGTTTTGAAAAATGGATTGCAGTTTTCATGCTCTTTAGAAAACTTTTCTGCATATGATTTTAGCCAAGCATCATTTTTCAGCCATCTTTTTTGTGAAATTTCTTCGTTTCGTTTTGTTTCGTAACACCATAGTTCGAACAGGTATTTGGCAACCTCCCCGTGGCATCTTGAAAGTATTGCTTCTTGTATTTCTTCATCTATTCTTTTCGTGGTCTCTATATTTGCGGATGTTCTTAATCGATGAAGTTCTATTTGCATTTGAAAGTCATTAATTACACCACGCTCTCGTATTGCTTTTTGTTCGTTATTTTCATTTGTAATCTCTTTCTTTTGTAGATAACGTGGAATGATCGGCGGTTTTTGTTCAATCCACTCAGAATATGCTTGAAAATGTCCTTGGTTTTTTATCATATTCCAGTACGCATTTCTGCGTTGTCCCATTCTTACACCCCACATTTTGTTAATCTGTGTCTTTATTCTTAAAGCTTCTGTCTCGATAATATTTTTTGCTACATTTGTGCTGTTTAATTGTGTTTGATTTGATGCTGCACAGGATTGCGGCATTTGTTTTGTAATTTCTTCCACAGTTTTTGCAAGTTCAACCACCATTTCTTCTTTGTTACAAGCTTTACTTTCCGCTTGATTGTTCTGTACGGTAGCTTTTAAATCATTTATAGCTGTAATAATGGTAGATAATTTATTACTTATCTCTTGAAGTAGTTGTTGCTCATTCGGCTCCTTCGGCTCCTCTGGCAATGACATATTTGACTCCGACGATAAAGTGTTGTCTGTACTAGAATCCATTTTTACTCGCTTTGCGTTACAGTTTTTGCCCATATCGTCTCCGGGTCCGGAAGATATATAGGTAAAAATACAAAAATACAAAAATAATGTCCGGAACCAGAACTCTGTATATAAAAAATCAAACTAACGAGATGGAACGTCTGTAAATAATTTAATTTTCCCTATGCATTTCACTGTATAAGATCATCAGGGGAATAATGGCGTTGTATACATAGTAACGGCGTTATACCGTTACGTTATTGTGCACATATATTTATGACGTCATTTGAAACTGTTCAGTAATGGATTAAAAGTGTTTATGAAATGTTTTTCCATGTTTAACCTAGCTGAAACGTTTTCCGTAAACAATTTGTAAAACGGGAATATTTTAAATTTTGGTTCAGTTTTGCAACAGTCGTCTAAATGTTTGCTTACTGGTATTTGTCTTACCGAGGGGTCTCTAATCTGTTGCTTGTGTACTGTTACCCTATTTCTTAGTTTGTCACCAGTTTGGCCTATATAGTATTCGCCGCATCCATTGCACGAAAGAGCATATATTACATTTGAAACTGTACATGACATTGACGTCTTCACTGTAAACATCTGAATCAACTACACCCAGACATAAGGTTCACAATGGAAATAAATGAAAAGCAGTTACCATTTTAGATGTACTGGTAATAAAAGATAAATACAATATTAAAACAGATATATTTTATAAAAAGACAGACTCAAAACAATACTTAAATTTCTTTTCATGTCATCCAAAGCATACCAAAGTAAATGTTCCATTTAATTTAGCAAAACGCATCAGAACGATAGTGTCCGATGATACTTTGACACAAAAACGAATGTCAGACCTAAGAACAACATTGCGCCACAGAAACTACCCTAAAACTGTAATTAACAAAGGAATAGAAAAAGCTATGTCAATGTCCAGAAAAGAATGCTTAACCCCCAAAACGAAAGAAAGAAGTAATATTCTACCTTATGTATCCACTTGCAATCCTCAAAACAAAGAAATGTTTGGTATATTAAAAAACAATCTAACGATTTTACAGGAAGACAATACCATGAGTGAAATTTTAAAAAATACTAGAATTATAAAAAGTAAAAGACAACCAAAAAACCTTAAAGGTCTTTTAATTAGATCTAACTTTAACACCAGGAAGGCAGAAGTCAAAAAGTGCAAATCAGCTAAATGTGGTTTATGCCCATATTTGATAGAAGGCAACCAATTCAATTTTAAAGGTAAAATATTTACAGTGAAGACGTCAATGTCATGTACAGTTTCAAATGTAATATATGCTCTTTCGTGCAATGGATGCGGCGAATACTATATAGGCCAAACTGGTGACAAACTAAGAAATAGGGTAACAGTACACAAGCAACAGATTAGAGACCCCTCGGTAAGACAAATACCAGTAAGCAAACATTTAGACGACTGTTGCAAAACTGAACCTAAATTTAAAATATTCCCGTTTTACAAATTGTTTACGGAAAACGTTTCAGCTAGGTTAAACATGGAAAAACATTTCATAAACACTTTTAATCCATTACTGAACAGTTTCAAATGACGTCATAAATATATGTGCACAATAACGTAACGGTATAACGCCGTTACTATGTATACAACGCCATTATTCCCCTGATGATCTTATACAGTGAAATGCATAGGGAAAATTAAATTATTTACAGACGTTCCATCTCGTTAGTTTGATTTTTTATATACAGAGTTCTGGTTCCGGACATTATTTTTGTATTTTTACCTATATATATATATATATATATATATATATATATATATATATATATATATATATTAGAAACTACATAAAGTAAAAGGATGGGCAATGATCAGGAATTAATACAATCAAATCCCACGTTCCGCTCCCAAAACCAATAGTGAAAGAAACACAAACAAACAGAAAGTGACACAAGTTTACGAAAGACACACACAGTAAACCAAATGAGCAGCTCTTTCCCAAACAGAAGGCCATTCAGCAACCCCAATAACAGCATCAACATCTATTTTTACTTATAATATTTTGGTATTTTAGTTACAAAACAAAACAAAACAGAAGGCAGATTGGGCAGCAATACGGGTGACCAAACCGCCAGAGACCACAGACAAGCATACACAACACAATATAACATCAAGGAACAGCAACAGAAGTACCGCCTTGGAACGGTCAGCAAAAGATTACTGGGGGGGGGGGGGCTTAAACATGTTTTACTGGGCCCAAACCGCGCACTCTGCTTCTGCAGTAGTTTGAAACAGTAAGTTAGCTGTTTGGTCCGCAATGTAGAGGAATGCAGATGTGCTGCTTGCCTACAACATGTTGTAGGTTCAGGCTAGCTTTATGGCCACCTACCATAGAAAGAACTTTTAATTTTGCCCTCCGCTCTGATGCTCTTACTTGTTGTTGCTTTATGGAACGATTTCCCGTTTGCTGTCGTGCTTGGCATGTAAAATTTGTTTGTATTATTTCTTGATCTTTACCCTTTTACTCTAGAGTTGACTCTAGTTATCTCGAATACTGATATTTTCAAACAATATAGTTTGGACCCCTTTCCGATTTTTCATTACAGTTCGAGTTCTCTATCTTAAACAACTGGTATTTCAAATTAACTTTTTCGGACCATGACACTTATTTTGAGATTCTAGTAGTTTTAGATGAACAGCGACTTTAAGATATGGACACTTAGTCGTACGTTCGATATTTAATATTTTATTGCATCTGATATTTGTAAAAATTGCTAGAATTCATTGATGTGTCTTTTTACCTTTATACTTTCTTTTTAACTAATTTATCTTACATTTAATACAGGTGTTTTAGCCATTTTCTCCGATAGGTGTCTGGTTTGAGATGATGATTGTATCAGTTCCTGAACATTTTCATATTTCAGCCGCGACATGACAAAGCCAACAAAGTGGTATGTGCGCCCAGCGAAGACTCTGATCAGCCTGGGCAACCGCTTAGTTTGATCAGACTATTCGCTGTGCACTTACAGGATACCAAAGGGTAATAGCTAGCTTCATGCGGATGGCAAAGACTCTGATCAGACTGGGCGGATACTTAGGCTGGTCTGAATCTTCGCTTGGCGCGCATGCCACTTTGTTGGTTTTGTCGTGTCGCGGCTCATTTTCTTTGTTCAAGTCTATTGGTATACCTCAATCATGTTGTTTCTATCTCATTTACAAATGGGAACAACTTTCGTAAATGTCGGTTTGTTTCGTTCGACGACAAAGCACTTAAAAAATTGGCGTTTTCCAAAGGAAAGATTTTGCTCCTGGAGGAAAAAGTTCTTTCCTTTAAGACTTGACCTCCATGGAGAAGGGAGACAAAAAAAGTGACAGAGTTACTTCCCCTGAAATTGTAACATTTTACCTTAATTTCAATTAGAATGTGTCTGAATATATATCGTGACAAGCTCAATTCATAAATATAGCCAGTCACAAATTGTGTAACCTCTCCTTTTTTGTCATAAATCTAGCGCGACTAAATAGAAAACCAGACAGATTCAACGACAGATAACAGGATCAATACGCCTTAGGCAAATGCTGAGAGTGCAAGCAGCAGATGAAATTATTTCAGTGACATTAATTTTCATGGTAATTGTATGTCACGGACTCTTAAAAAATCTCACGCCCGGGCCGAGGATCGAACCCGGGATCTTTCGATCTAAAGTCTCGCACTCTACCACGTCGCTATAAAAGCCGGCTTTTATAGCGACGTGGTAGAGTGCGAGACTTTAGATCGAAGGGTCCCCGGTTCGATCCTCGGCCAGGGCATGAGATTTTTTAAGAGTCCGTGACAAATCAACCATACTGTATCGCGGGGTATGGGCTGAATTCGTATGTTCCCAGCCAACCCACGGGGTTCTTTAATTACCAAAACCAAGCCTGCAAATATATTGCAAAATATATCTAATAGAGAGACATATACGAGGTGTGTTTTGTATGATGACGAGTAGATGACTGCGCCTGAAAAATACAAATACATAGAATACAAACAAGTCACACAAAGCATACATGGACGTAAAAGACTTTATGAACAATGCATAAATATGGATGGATGGTAGAACCTTAGTTTCAGACAATGACATGCGTTTTCCACCTTGCTGACGTCACCACCAAACAGAAGGAAAAGAGAGCTTTTCCATAGAAATATAGAAAAAACTTACTTAAATACCATGAAACTGAACGCACATCATGAATCCTAAGAAAATGCTAATTAATGCCAAATGAATGAAGTAAATGAGCTACATACCTGCAAATATATTGCAAAATATATTTAATAGAGAGACATATACGAGGTGTGTTTTGTATGATGACGAGTAGATGACTGAACGCATCAGCGCTTAACACAGGTGAATACATAATTCACACTGGACATCCCTACACCCACTACAGACACACCCAACATCTAGTATATGAGGAGGCGGAGAACCGGGTCGGGAACAAGGCTATAGGGAAGACCATATAGAGAAAGGTAGCTTAAATAAGGGCTTCAATGAAAGCCTTATTTTACCCTGTGACATTCTTCCCCACTTTACCGAATGTCGTCCCGACATTCACCGAATAATGCGGTATGTAAGGTTATGTATATGCATATGAAATGTAGCGTTATGTGAACGTGTAATGAAGTAAAATATAAAGACATTAAATAATAATAATAAAATAATGATAAATTTGGAAATAAAATAAGATTCTGATAAACCTGATACGTATAGAAACAGCCGGTTACATTTAAGGAAAAAAATGCGTTGAGTTAAATGTTGTACGTAGGATTGAGTGTTTGTATTTAACTATTCTGCTCTTGCAAAAAAAAGTAATTATGGCGTTCATTATTTCTAGTAATAGCTTTAGGCGCCCGAAGAAGGCCCAGGTTATGCCTTTCTGTTGGCATGCGTAGTTGTTAACTCAGTATTGCAGCAAGTTATATCTGTTTCTACGTTATAATGACGTCTGCAATAATGTACCGGGAAAGAAAATACCGTCAGCAACATATTATATGTTGCTATGAGATTTATGTGAAAATGAGTTTAATGAAAGAATGAGTTGAAATTCACTGACATTAAAAAAAATAATGAATATTCTGTCAGTGAAAAAAAAATGTTTAAACACATTATGATACGGGTCATCGATGAAAAAGTTAACTGGGATCAAACTTACGAGGGACTGATGTTTAAGTGTTACCCCTCGGGGTAACATATCTGTTTCTGAACGTGACGAGTCACTGAAACAGACGAAAGGCATTGTCAGGTACATTTGCGAATTGTTTGGTAGCAATTCTGTATAACTGATAAGCAAACCAGCTCACTGAGCTTACAGTCCTTATGGAGTTCGAGTTCCTTTTTGTTAACTTTTACTGGGGAAAAGAAACCAATTTTAAATCAGTTGCCCCCGTATAGTAACACACTAGAACATTACGGAAATACGAACTAAATTATGAGATAAAACTATGAGATAAATTATGCTACATGAGGGAAATGGCCTACGGTAATGAAAATTGCCTCGTCGCTAAAAAAAGCAAACCCCCTGTGAGACTGACCTTACAGGAACTATATACACGCGTCAGTCTGGGGCAATGACAAGACTCTATATACAACAATATTGACTGTAAGGGCACTGCTGTACTACTTTCCATCTATCAAACTACAAAGACTGATCCCGCACCGTTTGTAACATTACAACACCCAGTCCCGCGAATCCATCCAGGCTGGTTTCCGCCTCGTGCGCACTGGTTTTGGACTCTCCTGCGTTACCTCAAGAGTACGAGGTAGAAGTCCTGGTGACCCAGGCCTTCTCCTTTCTGGGATGGTATATCGAGCTGGCGCTGCCTCCTGAATATGGTTCTCTGACTCAGCACCAGCATTGTCTGATATCGAAATATCCAACGCAGAAGAGTTCTGATGGATGGGTTCATCGGACAGGGTTTCATGTTGACTGTTCTCCCGGCTAGTTTGTTTACAAGGGAGAGCCATGAATGGTAGCAGCAAATTCCTGTGCAACCTTCTGATTTTCCTGCTCTTTGATTGGGTTGACTTAACCTCAAACACAGGAATATCAGGATTTGGCTGGCGCACCACAGTATATGGCTGCTGCTCCCATTTGTCCGCCAGTTTCTGCTTGCCGCGCAGACCAACGTTTCTTACGAGGACAAGGTCACCCGGATGCAAACTACCAGAGCTCCTGACTCTGAGGTCATAGTGCCTCTTATGTTGGGCTGCACTTTGCTTTGCGGTTTCTTGCGCTTTCCTGTATGCAAAGTGCAGGCGTTCCCTTAATTTCTTAATATACTCAGTCTTACTGGACGCAGACTGAGTATCAGGAGACAGGCCGAGAAATGCATCAATCGCAAGTCTCGGATGCCTCCCAAACATCAAGAAATAAGGGGAGTAACCAGTTGAGTCATGGAAGGTCGCATTGTATGCATGCACCAATGTTGGCACATGCGCCTTCCAATCACTCTTCTGGCTCTCTTCCAACGTTCCCAGCATTTTCAGAAGCGTCTGGTTAAATCTCTCGCATTGCCCAGTCCCCATAGGATGATAGGGCGTTGTCCGAGACTTCTCGACTCCAGCGATACTACACAGCTCCTTTATGAGGTTAGACTCGAAGTTCTGACCTTGGTCACTGTGTATTCTGGCTGGAAATCCGTAGTGGACAATGAAGTTCTCAAACCACACCCGGGCCGTTGTTCTAGCCGTCTGATTCCTTGTAGGGAATGCTTGGGCGTAACGAGAGAAATGATCCGTGATGACCAAAATGTTCTCGTAACCTCCCTTAGAACGTTCCAAAGAGAGGTAATCCAGGCATAGTATTTCTAGTGGTGCGGATGAGACAATGTTCACCAGCTTAGCACTCCTCTCTTGCTGAGTTTTACGGAGTGTGCATCTAAGACACTGTCCCACCTTTTCTCTGATATAAGAGTCTATGCCTGGCCAAAAGAAACGTTGTTTGACCAGTGAAATGGTACGGTCTCTCCCTTGATGACCAAGGTCATCGTGTAGAGCACGGAAAATGGTGTCTCTATAGTCAAGGGGCATGACCAGTTGTTGAAACTCCTGTTCATTGATGACAGCTCTTCTGTACAGGACGCCATCTTCAGACAGAAAGAGACGATCCCAATCCTTGAGATAACGACGATCTATTGTAGGACTGGATCGGGTTAGCGAAGCTGGAACCCGAGATCCTGTCTGTAGATGGTCGATTATACATCTAAGTGTAGGGTCGTCTCGCTGAGCTTTCCGCCAATCTTTAGAAGATAAAGCGTTAGCTTCCAGCATCTGTTCAGGGATGCCGTCTGTAGGATCTGTGGGATCTGTGAGAGCCATGCATTCAATGAACGGACACTCATCTGCACCGACAGTGACAGACTGGCAAATCGCTTTCAGAACTTCCGGGAAAATGATATGTTCCGACTCTGGAGTCTCTAATCGCGATAAGCCATCCGCATCAGAATTATTCCTGCCACTCCTGTACTTGATGCTGAAGTTATAGTTGGAGAGGGAAGCTACCCAACGTTGTCCAGTAGCATCAAGCTTTGCTGTGGTGAAAATGTAAGTAAGAGGGTTATTGTCAGTAACCGCCTCAAACTTGCTACCATAGAGGTAGTCGTGGAATTTTTCCACCACAGCCCATTTCAACGCCAGAAATTCTAGCTTGTGCGCTGGGTAGTTCCTCTCTGCAGGCCTTAAACTTCTGCTGGCATTTGCGATCACCCTCTTTCTACCATTCTGTGCCTGATATAATACAGCGCCGAGGCCATTCGAACTCGCATCAGTATGGAGAGTGAAGGGCTTGCTATAATCAGCATATGCCAGTACAGGAGGGTTAGTCAGATGGTGTATTATGGTTTCAAAACTGGTCTGCTGGTCTTGACCCCATGTGAAAGGTGTTGCATTCACATTTTTCTTCTTTCCTTTGGTCTTTGTAGGATGGCCAATAAGCAAATCTGTCAAAGGTCTAGCTATGGCAGCATATCCTTTAACGAAGCGACGATAGTAGCCCGTAAATCCTAGGAACTTACGGACGTCCTTCGTATTTTGAGGAACAGGCCACTTCTTGACGGCCTCTATCTTTGACGGATCGGTGTGGATACCCTCCTTGGAGACAACATGTCCAAGATAGAGCACTTGGTCACGAAACAGCTCGCATTTTGACGGTTTGAGCTTAAGGTTGTGCTCCTGCAACCGCTCGAACACGGCTTGAAGCCTATCAATGTGCTCTTCAAAGGTTGAGGAAAAGATGATGATGTCGTCTAAGTAGATTAAACAATCTCTCAGATTTAGGTCACCCATGCACCTTTCCATCAACCTCTGAAAGGTTGCCGGGGCGTTGCACAACCCAAACGGCATGCGATTTGCCTCGAAGAATCCAAGTGTTCCAACTTGGAACGCTGTCTTAGGTTTGTCTTCCTCCTTTAGTTCCACCTGCCAGTAGCCTGCTTTCAAGTCCAAAGTCGAAAAGTACTTTGCGCCAGCAAGCAGGTGTAGGCTGTCATCAATACGAGGGATGGCATATGCGTCCTTTTTAGTGCGCTGGTTCAGTTTCCTGTAGTCTATACAGAACCTGATTGTGCCATCCTTCTTTCTGACAAGCACTACGTTGGAACTAAAGGGGCTGGAGGATTCCCGTATTGCACCGACTTGGAGCATTTCCCTCAGATGTTCTCTAACCTCTTGAAAAAGAGCTGGGGGAATGTGCCGGTATGGCTCCTTAAAGGGTGCCTCATCCTCAAGATTTATCTCGTGTTTCACAGTATGAGTGTGGCCAAGATCTAACGGCCCACGAGAAAAGATATGCTGCCACCTTGACAGGAATTCTTGAGCTTTCTCCTTTTCTGTTTCTGTCAAACAGGAACCGCTCAGATCAAGTTTGATGGTATCAGTGTTTTCTGATACTGTTGCCTGCTGTTGTTGGACATTAACAGTTGATGTTTTCCCTGACTTTGATGTTATGTCAGCTGATCTCAGAACATCAACTTCATTGAGCTCACAAATCAGTGACTTAGCTGGTATAGTCACTGCCTTAGCAGAAATATTGCAGATCCTAACAGGTATTCTGGCGGATGTTCCCGGCTTGTTAAGACCCACTACTCTCGGGCAAACAAGAAGTCTAGATGTTGTGCCATCTTCCGCTGGTTCTGTCACCACTGCCTCAACATCTCTAGTTTTACGAGCAAAACCTGTTATAAGTTTGCTCTCCAGAGGCTGCAACACTATTTTGTTAGTCGTTTTAACGACACCAGCTTGCTTGTTGCAGATTGAGGTCATAGCCAGCTTCCAACCCTCTGGAACATCACTGTCGACTGATGAAGCAGACTTGAACTGCCGAATAATGTTGGTACCGACAATGACAGGTACAGTTTCAGTGTATTCTGTCAGTGAAACCACCAACATTGGCACGCTGATCTGTTCATGCCGTAGAAACGGAACAGTTATATTGACAGTAACATATCCTTTGTATGGTAGGGAATATCCGCCAGCCACCTTTATGTCCAGATCAAAATTTTCAAGTGGCAATATTTCTGGTTTTGGCTCTAGATGTTCTAAGAACTCTTCTGTAACGGTACTTATCATGGAACCCGAATCTATGAGTGCTCTAGTTTCAACCTTATTAATGAAAACTATATCCTCATTTCCTTTTCCTATTATTTGTTCCAGTATGTTACTATTAGGGCCCTGAGATGTTTCACTGTCTCCCATCTGCCCTGCGAGGGAGACAGTTATCGGTTTAACGGGTCTTGACTTTCTTTTTCTTTCTTTTCGGGTTCTTTCGCTGTATTAGCTTGGGGTGTTCGTGATGATGACCAACTGCCACCTCGGCCACGTCCCCTGTAATATGACTTGTTCGGCGTACCTTTGCTTAAATTGTCCAACCTTTTCTCAAAACCTTCCATCTTTTTAACTATATCTATGAGCAGTTTTGTATTTGAGTCTTGTTGGACAGTCTGATGTTGGATTTCTATTTTACTGCTAGTATCTTTATCTTTAATCTTAACGGGTTCCTCTTTAACAGATTTAACTTCAACTTTCAAGTCTTTCTGTAGTGTTCTTTTCTCCTGTGACATGACAATTCTATCTTGTGACAGTTCATATTCTGCCGCTCTGACCTTCGTCCTAAGCATTTCAAATCCAACTTTGTCCTTCTCGAAATGAACTCTTGTCGCATTTTTGAGTTCAGTGCTGCGTAATCCACGCCAAAACTTATTCTTTAACATTTTATCCTTCTGACTGTCGCTCACATGTCCTTTCTCTTTCGCCTTCTGGTAAATCTCTTCTAAACGTATACTCCACAGAGTTACACTCTCATTTTCCTTCTGTGTTGCATTGTAAAATTCTTGCAGCACGCTTTCTCCAGTGGCGACATTTCCAAAAATACATTCTAACTTTTCCTTTATTTGCTTTGATGTAGCTTGCGCTCCTAATGTGACTAAAACCTTTCTCGCCTGGCCCCTTAAAGAATTTCTAATGGCCTGATTCACTATGTACTCTGGGTACACAGTAGAATCCATCAGGTACTGGGTCTCAAGTCGCCACTCTTCAAAACTGCTTTCATTCTTTGGGGTTGGATCAATCCCAGAGAAACTATTTACAAATGGTTTTACAAGATGAGTAACTTCATTCTTTGATGTTGGTTTATCTATCTCATCTGACCCTACTTTCGGTTTAGTCACATCTTCGTTCTTGCCATCTCTCTGTCTTTCTTTAGTACTTTCTGTCCTGTGTTCTTCACTAGAAACTTTCTCGGGAACTTTTTCTAAATTAAGTTTTGTCCTGATTTCATTCTCTTTCTCTTGAAGCTCCCTTTCCAGTTGTTTAAGGTAATTCTCTTTTCGACCAATCTCTTTTTCTCTTTGGGCTTAACCCCCTTCACTTTCTTGCTGTTCCTCTGATTCTTTCTTGTCTTCCACAACTTGCTTTCCTGCAGAGTCGGCAAGGGTTACAAATCGTTCTTCCAACTTTCTTATATACGTGTCTTTTCTTTCAAGTTCCTTTAACTGTGCTGCTTGCATTTCCTGTATTCTTTTCTCTTCTGCTTCTCTCTGTGCTGAAAGCTGATTTCCTAACTCCGTTATATAGGTCATCAGTTTTTCCATCTCTTCACTGCTTGATAGTTGGGGATCTTCTGGTTCTGGTTTAATGTTGCCTTCTCTTTGCTCCATCTGCTCGGTCGCCCTTCTTCTTTCATACTCTTCCAACTCTCCGAAATGTGTCAGTTCATATGAGTCCTTTGCATTTGTTCTGCCTGTAGAAGGTAATTTCTCCTTCGGTCTCACAACTGGTTTATCTCCTCTGTCCTTTTCCCATGCATTAATAGCTTTAAGAAGCTCCGTCTTTCCTATTTCATGTCCACCTTGTCTCCTTTCCCCTTGAAACTGTCTTGCATTTACTATCCCCTCGAAGTCTAGTTTGCCTTCTTTCTCAATTTCTTCTAACTCCCTTTTCAATTCGGTTTCTCGTTTATGTAGTAAGTCTATTTCATGCCTTTTTCTTAATTCTTCCTGTTTCCTTTGTTTCAGTAATTTTGCGAGTCTCTCTTCATCTTGTTTGATCAATATTAATTGCTTTCTCCTTACCATTTCATCATTCACTTTCTTCTTTCTTCTTTCCATTGCTATAACTCTTTCCTTCAGCTGACTTTCTTCATATAGCCTTTGCTTGCTCTTGTGTGCCATCATCTCTGCCTGCAGCTGTAAGGCTTTAACTCTTTCTAGAACATTCTTCCCAAGGCTGCCATCATAATCCTCTGCTTCTGATCTCTCCATTTCAGTTTTCTCGAAACTAGAGACAGGCGTGCTACTATCCTTCTTAATAATACTCTTCGGAGCATTTGTAATTGAGTCCTCGACCCTCTTAAGAAAGGTTGGCGTTGAAGGTTTCTCTGTCGGATGCCTAGAGATTTCTGTCAAGCCTAGACCTCCTTTTACCCCTTCTGCCTTGACCCTTTTCACCTGCTGATCCGTCTCCTCATCTCTATTCTTTATAGAGAACTGTTCTAAATAACTTTCAGGTTCTTCATAATCATACACATCTTCATCTTCGTCATACTGGCCTAGCCTATCATCAAACTCATTTCTACCATCATTCTGCAATATTTCTGCTAACTCAAGTCTTCCCTTTCCTTTATCTTTTTTCATTTCTTCTACTACTTCTCCTTCATCACGAACATCATCGTCCAGAGCGTTCATAGACTCTATATATTGCTCAAGTATATCTTCCTCTCTCTCTTCTAATTCACCTGGTCTTTCATCTATATCGAGGCCTATCTGTTCTGTTATTTGGTCTTCTCTTTGATTTCTCTGTCCAAACTTTCCTTTAAGCTCTGAAGCTGTCTCTGTCGCCTTTCTAGTTCCAACTGAACTTGTCTTTCATCACGCTTCTGCTTTCTTATTTCTCTCTCCATCTTCTGTCTTTCGTGAGCAGATCTATCCATGTTCTTCTTCTCCCTTATAGCTTTATATTAATCTTTTAGGTAATATCTTATCTGAAGATATCAATTTCTTCAGCTTTTGCTTTGTTTCCAATTAATGGTCAATGACCTAGTTTTTTATGCAGCCAGAACTACTAACTGGGATGCGATCAGTTTTTTTTCTGTTTCCAGAACTTAAAACTGACTTTTACTTCTCTGTGTATGTGTTGTCACTCAGCTTTTTTTAGTAGAGCTGCTAACTACTGTCCGTGTTAAGTCCAAAGGAGTTGATGATCATTAGTTGTCCTTCAGTCTATCAATGATATTTTTTTAATGCCAGAAAATTAACTGGTGTCTATGAATGTCTGTCTTAATATTCACTAATGACAGAAATTGTAACCTCTTTCCAGTCAAAAGTGGCACAGAATGTAATTTTCAAGTGGAATTTCGCACAACATATCAACCTCTGCTAAAGTCAACCACAGTTATCAACCTTTGATAATATCCACCCAGCTTATCAACATCTGCAAATGACCAATTCTAAACGTATCAACCTCTGCCAATGTTAGAGTTTCAAACTTAACATCCTCTTCTAATGATTCTTTCGACCACAATTAACCATGAATCAACTATTTACCTAAGCTGGAATCTAGCTGATTATCACCCTTTAGAATATATTCAAGTATCAACCACGTGCCTCAACAAATCGGCTTTCAATTATCAACACTGCACTGCAAAACTTGTATATCAATAACAGCTAACTACTTATTCAGTTAACACTTATCAGCTGTCAGATCATTAATCAACTATCAACTAACTACTATTTACAAGTAAGCTAACTATCACTCACTAGATTAATGTCAACCTCAACTATCAACTACAAATAAACTCACTTTAACTAAGTAGCACCGGTTCACTATATCTAACTCCTGTTGATTCAAGCACTATCAACTTCAAGTTGAAATTCAATCAACAATCAACCATCAACCATCAACTACAAAAAGACACGGGTCTAGCTTATCAACCTTCAATATACAGGCCAACTGTAATCAACTTATGAAATTCTGATGATCAGTTTCTACTAACAAGAGCTTTAGGTAAATAATCAACCACTAGCAATCACTCAACCATCGACCAACAACTTTTGATAACCATCTGAATTTCACATATACAAACTGAATGTCAACCACCTAGGAGTTTTGATATAACTTATTTGTCCTTATTTTTTTTTTATTACGATTCTCTTATAGACTAAATGTCAGGCAAGTCTCTCAACCACCAACCATAAAGCAAAAACCATCAACAGTTGATCACTTCACAGAAATTGTCAATGTATTTGTAGTTCTATTCCTGTGATATTCTAATTAACCGAACGTATTTTCATTCAGTTGTCAACCCCGACTTCAGAAATCAAATTCCGCGACAAAAATTATCAACTGACTCACCTTTCCATATGCTTCAAAACTTCGCGTAGCCCTGAGTATGATTCACTGTTTTTTTTTTTTTTTTTTTTTTTTTTTTTTTTACAGCTTGGCAATGTAGGACTAACTGCAAATATCCCTGTTTTCAAGTTTTTTTTTCTAATTTCCACTAACCATGTTTATTTATTTCTGTGCGTTTTTATTTATTTATTTTATTTTATTGTGTGTGTGAGCAGTGGTTTTATCCTTATTAATTTTTAGAAGTATACCTCCGGTGTTTATAAAATATTGGTGTACCTTAGTAATTTTAAGGTGTATACTTCAGGTCTTTATTCAGTATTTTATACCTTACTTATTTTTAACAGTGTACTTCAGGTATGTTTAGTATGTTGTACCTTATTAATTTTTAACAGTATACATCAGATTTGATTGTACCGTTTTCCACCTTTATAATTTCTAGCAGTATACTTCGGATAGAAATATAGTATTTTTATACCTCGGTTATTTTAAACAGTTTACTTCGGGTATGTATCTCGTATCTGATCCCTTTGTAATTTTTAGCAGTATATCCCGGATAAATTTTTTATTTTTTTTTTATTTTGTGGAATTTTCTTTTTTCACGCAAAATATGTTTAGTTTTTGGTTAACTGAACAATACACAGAAATAAATTTCCATGGTTCACATGTGTCAGTTCTTTTATTTTCTCAGTATCCTTCTTTTTGTTTTCGCGAAGTATATTTAGGTTTCATTAACTGACCAATACACAGAAATTAATTTCCATGGTTCACATGTGTCAGCTTATTTTAGGGAGTCGTGACGACTAATTCATACACAGAATTTTAAATATTCGCTTATCGCAAAAATATTTTTCTGTGACTAATTGAATTATTTGTCAGTCACTGTTTTAATGGGTCACCTGTGGCAAATTCAGAAACAGAATAGAAGATTCTGCTGTAAACTGAATTTATTTCGTGCCACTATAATGAGCACTTACCATGTGGTACCAAGGGAATGATCATTTTGGGGGAAGAGCTTTTTGCAGATCAGCTGAGCTTTCTAACAAAAGCGATGAAAATGTCGCGATGCCTTCCACTTAAAAATATAATTTCCTGAAAACTTTACAGTATTCCAGGATAATCAATTTTCAAACGCATTCTGTATTGTTGAAAAGAGAGAGAGAGAAAAAAAAATATGTATGAGCTACTGTGATAAATCTTGAAAACAGAGTTGTTTTCAAGCTGAAGCTGAAGTAATAAATGAATACAATGTATTCTATTACATTTGTAGTAGTAATTCACAATAAATTTGAATTCAGTTTAATTAAAGTGATTGTGTCTTACTATAGATGATGTAGTAGCTCAGAGATTTGAGGAAAAGAGAAAAAAAAATTCAATGCACTGGCCGGTATTCGAACCACCGCGAGACACAAACTTAAAGTTTACAAGACTTGCCTCTGTTCCATTACGCTATGGCCCCGTTAGCTGACAGAGAGGAATTTATCAGGTATATAAGCTTTACACTGTCGCTACTCTAATGTAATTGTGTGTATGCACGCGGAACGATCAAAGCGCGGGAAATTTACCTTACAGCGTGAGGTGACATATGGAGCACATGGTACTTTTTCAAGAACAGTTTCAGAATTTGGCGTTTGGGAAGCAAATTCTTTTGTATTTGAGGATTAGCAGTTTTACAGGGAAATCAATTTAAGATGTTGAATTGAGACTTTGCTGTCAGGGCGGGGTTGGCTTATTGGATGATAGGATATTGGTCACGGAAAAAGGCTATCGGATTTGGCGGAGACCTGGACAGGAGAGCAGGGTTGACAGAAGTGGACTAACCCAGTGATCGACCAAGAGAAATTAACTGTCACTATGCCATCATACTTTCATTCTTACAGCCTGCTGAGGGGTGATGTATGATTAAAATCTGATAGATGATATGATGAGAAAAAGATGATTGGCGATGAACAGTATTTACAGATGCGTACTATATTCAACACGGCGGAACGCTCAAAAGTAAACAGTCGAGTGGATGTGTCATGGTGCACCTGTGTCTATCTCTGCATGCGGACCCGGATCAGACGGCTTTTGTTCGCTTAATTTTATGGATCTAGGCAGAGAAACCACACACGTTATACCTCATCGAGACGCATGTTTACTTCAGGTACCGTCTTGCAATGTGAAAATCTTATGTCAAGTAATACCTTTGAAAAGTAATGCCTATGTTTAAGCAAGGTGGAAATGTAAAAGGTTCCTACCGTAACAAGAATGTTCCATCCATCCTTAAACGAATCACAATGTGTCACATGATCAGAAAAGTTAAAGTTATTTACACAGTTCAAGACCGAGGTACACGATCTTGTCAAGTCACTAAGATGCTGATGAACACAGTTTCGAAGTCCGTTGCTGAATCGGTAGGGTCACTCCATTGTGATCACAGTCGATGTCAACGAATTAAGCGTGGGCCCACTTTGAATGAAGAAACACGTGTTCAGATGTAAACAAACAGAGTTCCGGAACTGAGTATGACGTCACCAAACGTGAATATCCGGATCATGCGCAGTAGATGAAGGGAATGTCCCAGTAATGGCTATGGCATCTCGTTGTCACGTGCGTGCAACGTTGGCAATTTCACGCTGGCCACCAATTTATCGCCCAACGTAAATGACTCACATGTGCATTAGAACTCCTTAAGTCTCATTTCCAGTGATTCTTGTAACTCCTGAGAATTCGAGGACGAATTCAATATGGAGGGGGAGAATGTCACAGGGTATAGGTTAGGTATAAAATACACTTGTACTGTATCGCGGGGTATGGGCTGAATTCGTATGTTCCCAGCCAACCCACGGGGTTCTTTAATTACCAAAACCAAGCCTGCAAATATATTGCAAAATATATTTAATAGAGAGACATATACGAGGTGTGTTTTGTATGATGACGAGTAGATGACTGCGCCTGAAAAATACAAATACATAGAATACAAACAAGTCACACAAAGCATACATGGACGTAAAAGACTTTATGAACAATGCATAAATATGGATGGATGGTAGAACCTTAGTTTCAGACAATGACATGCGTTTTCCACCTTGCTGACGTCACCACCAAACAGAAGGAAAATAGAGCTTTTCCATAGAAATATAGAAAAAACTTACTTAAATACCATGAAACTGAACGCACTTCATGAATCCTAAGAAAATGCTAATTAATGCCAAATGAATGAAGTAAATGAGCTACATACCTGCAAATATATTGCAAAATATATTTAATAGAGAGACATATACGAGGTGTGTTTTGTATGATGACGAGTCGATGACTGAACGCATCAGCGCTTAACACAGGTGAATACATAATTCACACTGGACATCCCTACACCCACTACAGACACACCCAACATCTAGTATATGAGGAGGCGGAGAACCGGGTCGGGAACAAGGCTATAGGGAAGACCATATAGAGAAAGGTAGCTTAAATAAGGGCTTCAATGAAAGCCTTATTTTACCCTGTGACCCTGCATATAGAAATAGGCTCGAGGAATTACTGCACAGGGGTCAGGCTGTATTTTACGTTGGGCGCCATTTGTCACGGACTCTTAAAAAATCTCACGCCCAGGCCGAGGATCGAACCCGGGACCTTTCGATCTAAAGTCTCGCACTCTACCACGTCGCTATAAAAGCCGGCTTGTACCGCAAGGCAGTACAAGTGTTTATATACCTAATTACCTTCACCCTGTGACATGTAGCTAAACTTCAGACTCCTGATTTACATTTGAATGAGTGCGGCATGAAAAAGAAGTATCAGCTCGGTTTCGACAACATAGTTCAAACGATATTTGACATTTTATTGGTTATCCCGATTAAGTTAGGAATTCGTACTCGATTTGTCCGCCGTTTTCTTTTGCTAAAATAAGGGTCCCACTACTCCCCGGTACTTCTGCATTTGGCGCATCCAACTGCAGGGTTTCGCCAGCATCGCCTCAGCAGGCAAGCGGCGTTGAAATGACGTCGAACTAACGTCTGTGCAAAGTATGATGTCGCATAGACGTCAGTTCGACGTCATTTCGACGTCATGTGCCTGCTGCGGCTATTAATGCACGATCGGTATAGCTTATCTTAATCACTTTACAAGTTTAGCTTTTGAAAAAGCTTGAGAGGTTATCCATTAGCAAAGGAAAATATAGATTGCAAGTGGTAAAGCAGAAAATTGGCAGCAATACAAGTTAATTTTATTGTATTCTTAGATTTGTTTAGCTGTAGGTAGTGTGTTTGACAGCGTTTTCTTTTTGTCTAGTGATTGCTTGTATCAGGTGAGCTACAGTGCTATTAACTTTTGTTAGATGACCTGTACTGTTTAGAAATGGCTCTTCGTAAGTGGACTGTACTCTCTGGTAAGTGCTTGTATTAGGTGAGATTCTTGTATTAGGCGAGATGACGTGTTCAGGATAAATTTTACAGCTCATGTCTTAGCAATGCTGGAAGGGACCCTGCAGCTGGGTGCGCCAAACTATGGGAGCCAATACCGGTAAATAGTGGAACCTGTATTTAGCGTTAATCAAGCAGAACTTGTTATTGATCTGTACTGATAATTGAACTTTCAGGTAACTGTTTGTATAGGGTGAGATAAAGTGTTTTAAGATAAAAGCTATATAGATCATGCATAAGCGACGCTGGCGAGAACCCTATAGCAGGGTGTGCCAAATGTAGAAGTACCGGGAAATAGTGGGATCTGTATTTTAGCAAAAGGAAACGGCGTACAAATGGTATCGGGACGTTTCGGGCCAGGGACTTTTCGTCCCAGGACGTTTCGTCCCAAACAGGCCTAAAATCCGGGACGATTCGTCCCAGGACGTTTCGTCCCAATATTATTTTTTTAAAGATGTGAAAAATAATCAACGATCAAAATATTTTGGAAATATACAAAATTTTAATATATTTAAACCATCAATTATACGGAACATACAATTATTAATTTCTGGCAGTGGAGACTAGAGGTATAGTACCGTATCGATCCCTAGCCATCCTCAATAGGATTGGGTCTTTTTGCCGTCTCTCTGTGTCTTTTTGCTGTCACAAAGAATAAAAAATACTGATACTGGTAAATATTTGATTGAGTTATAACACTTTTTCTTCAATTTAACATAATTTGGTTAGTATTTTTTCTATGTTAATCGGTCCCTTTGCTGTGTCTATGCAACTTTTTTGTCTTATCGGTCTATTTGCCTCTTCTCTGTATCTTCCTGTCGCCACATAATTGCTGCATATTCTATCAAAGGCCTTTGTCATAGAGAAATTAAACTGATCTTTTTGCAGACTTTTATTATATATAAATACGTGGATGAAAAAAGCACAACATATGCTTAAATTTATGCGCTTTCTTTCATGTATTACACGGTAACACATTTGTAACCTTTCCTTGATACAAAATATACATTAAAATAATAGTAAGCACTGATGATAGCTAATATTTATTTCAGAAATAAAAAAAAATGTAACTTCCTGTTGATGCAACATATACATCAAATAATATATATTTTAGGTGTTTTTAGGCACCTTGTATCCTGGGGCTTCAAGAAAATATGGGACGAATAGTCCCGGAATTATGGGACGAAACGTCCCAAGAAGGAAAATGGGACGAAACGTCTAGGACGACTCGTCATGGGACGAAACGTCTCTGGCGCGAAACGTCCCGCAGCCGTACAAATCGAGTACGAATTCCTATCTTAATATGGTTATCCCCCGAGGGGATAACCAATCACACCCTGTACAAGCAATTACCCGAGAGTTCAGTTCAGCAACCAGGAGTTGTTGTCAGTAAGAGTACAGAGCAATAACAAGTTGTACTAGGTTAAGCTCCGTTTCATTTCGCTAAATGCGGATCCTAATATTTGCCGGTAATTGCTCCCATATTTTGTCGCACCCAGCTGAAGGATCCCTCCAAGCATCGCTAAGGCATGGACTGTAAAACTACAAGCAATTAACAGGGAGTAAAGTCCACATAGGAAGTGCTGTCACTAAACTGTACATGTCAACTAGCAAAAGTTAATAACACTGAAGCTCAGCTGTTACAAGCAATGGCTAGACAAAACGAAAAAGCTGTCGAACTCGCCACTTACCTACAGCTTCAACAAAGTTCAAGAATACAATGAAAGTTACTTGTTTTGCTGCCAATTTTCTCTTTTACCACTTGCAGCCTATAGATTCATTGCTAAGGGATAACCTCTCAAGCTTTTTCAAAAGCTAAACTTGTTTGCAGTTAAGGAGGCCTCGCTCTCAAGTACTATGTTCGTGAAAATACTTCTGCATGAATACAACGGCAGCAATTATCAGCCAATCGTTGGCCTCCCTATGGACTGAAGTCAGACCAAATAACTATAATCTTGACTCCATTGAGTACAAGGGCTTCTTTTCAAGGGCAAATTTTATAATAAATTGTCTGTCACTACATTAAAAACTTCACTAAATGCAACCATGTTCTTTAAACTCGTGTTCCATTAAAACGAAAACAAATTGAATCGTTCGGTTCATATATTATCTTAAGGCACACGTCAGTGACCGCTAAAACACCCCAAATATTTTGAAGTATTTTGTTCCTTTTCATCCTATTTAATATCAAGTTTTGACGTAGGACCTATCGACCATTCGTAACCTATGTCTTTTGAATAATTAAGGTCTGTCTGACATATTCATTTATACATACATGATGCGTTTAAATTGGTTCTTCAATTCAGATTTCTGCACGTTTCTAATCAAAATTTAAAAGCCCTATTGTGGTTACACCTCAAGAAAAACAACAAAACAAAAAAAACATTAATAGTGTCTACTACATTTTCCCCTCAAGTATAAAACAAAATCACGCCTACTTACATTTTTAGCCAAGCAGATCAGAAATAATTTGTGTGCTAGGGATCAGATTTTTTGTAGTTATTCATCAACATCATCCACTTAATATAACGAAAATACAACAGTTTGCCAAACAATTACTTTGCATGTAAGACATAATTTAATATCTTTAGGTCAGATTCCATTTTGCAATTCAATTCTTTATTCCTATTACATGCATCTGCATTTTTACAGAAAATCATCTCATATGTGTAGTCCTAGAAATAAAGCATAACTTCACTGCTACTTAAAGCCATGAACCATTTAATATAAAATGAGTAAAGACAGGTATCGCATGTGAAACATAAGCTGGTAGCCATTAGAGCTGATTTATGCGAAAACGAGGTTACATTCCTGAATGATAACCCACGGCATCCAGGTAGTCTGCAATCCGCAAACCAGCTGGAAACATAGAGTCTCCACAAATCATACACAATCCAAAGTAAAAAGAAAGGTAATGATCAGGAATTAATACAATCAAATCCCACATCCCACTTTCAAAACTAGCAGGGAAAGAAGCAGAAATTGATAAGTTTACGAAAGCCACGCACAGAAAACCGAATGAGCAGCTCTTTCCCAAACAGATGGTCATTCAGCTACCCCAATAACAGCATCAACGTCTGTATTTACTTACTTTATATTTCAAAACAAAACAAAACAGAAGGCAGATTGGGCACAAATACAGGTTACCAAACCGCCAGAGACCACAGACAAGCGGACATAGCACAATATAATATCAAGGAACCGCAACAGAAGTACCGCCTTGGAACGTTCAGCAAAAGATTACTAGGGGGCTTGAACAAGTGTTACTGGGCCCAAACCTCACCCTCTGCTTCTGCAATGGTTTGAAACATTTAGTTAGCTGTTAGTTCCGCATGAAGATTTCCTAACTCATCAATGAATCATGACCGGAAAAAAACAAATCACGGATAATGCCTAAGATGGATCAGAGATGAGGAATCAACGGAAAGAACGTATTTCGACACCAGGAGAAACCTGGGAAGTCAGACATCACCACTGAAATACCGGAGCAAAAGATAAATATCAGTTGAACCCCGAATAACCAAGCAACAGACAAGGCAAACTCCGGCCCCAGCCAACTAAATTAAGTAGCTTTATGTCGGGCCCATCATTGAGTCTGATGCCTGACCAACCGGCATGCAATTAAAGAGGGAAGCATATTTGGGTTAACCACTAAACATGCAGACTGTAGCATTACATTTATATTATATCCAATATAATTGTAACGAACGATAATTTTCCTGGACTGATTAGAAAAATCAGACTTATCTACATTTGTTTTTTGAATTTATAGACTTAGTCACCATAAAATTCTGGTTCCGATAGGCTCTGTTGTAAGGGACTTTTTAATCCGACATTGAATTTGAAACCAATTCATAGTGTCGGCGAAAGAAGTTTGAAATTGCTTTTTGAAGTTTATGATAGCTATAGCCCTGATGGAGAAGCTTAGCAGTTAAAATTTTAATACGGGCATTGAAGTCAGTCTCATAACTAGACACTCCAGCATCACCATCCAAAAATGGAAAATTTACTATGTCTTAATCGACGTTATCGCATTTATCATAAATTTTGGATGAAACAAATCCATTTAAAACAGATAAATGTGAATCAAAACATTGGGGCTTCAGCATCGGCTGCATTAGCTTTGTTTAACTGAAGCTCTGGTGGATACATTTGATTAACCATGCCTTCAAAGTAAGGTTTGTCAATATTTGAAAGATCATCTAGATATCTAGATGTAGAGAAGTTCATAAACAAATAAAGCTGTTTTATACTGAGATATCTTGCCCATATCCACTTTTGCAGGCCAAGGGTACTAAGTCGACTTTGTTCCTTACGTGCGCTTGGCCGACGGCCTTTTCGTAAATAGAATTTCCCACTGCGCCATTTCATTGGATCCCAGCAACTTCCGGTCGCATCCAGTCAAATTATCCGTAACATAACACTTTACGCAAAGCAGGCTGTCGATAGAAAAAAATATCGTGTTTACCGTGAACAGTTACCAAAAGCAGGAGTAGACGGTCAATATTTTAACTATTCGTCAGTTTTTTTTTTGTTTTTTTTTTGTTTTGTTTTTTAACAATTATGCGAAGTTGTGGGAAAACTGCGGTTTGCAACGAATCTTTTGATTGGTCAAAAACTAGCACACGCCAAGGGAAACAACTCGCTGCAGCCAAAACACGGCGCTGCGGGAAATCCGATATGCGAAAAGGCCTTCAGCCAAGGGTACGTAAGAAACAATATGGACTTCTCATGTACCATTGGCTTGCAAAGATGGCCTCTTTCATAACAGATGCTAGTTTTGTTTCAAACCGTCGTTAGAAATTATAGCATGTCAGTTTATTTACTATGGCTATATCGTACATGTATATTTGCTAAATACAATCTCTAATGAGACTGATAATACATTAAGCACATGCAGTCCTGAAATCCATAGATTTCTAGAAAAAAAAGTTGAGAAATGAGCAACTTTCCGTCACCCCAAAAGGACCTTTATCCATTCGCGAACAGCACAGATTCACATCAGTCTGGGCATCACTATACACCGACTAGAGTCCGCAGTTTCACTTGCTCAGATTTCCCTTTGTATAATACTAAGTAAAATATATTTAGGAATGTTTAAGTATTTATATAAATTTTCTTTGTCCGTGAAAAATATCGAGCAAAAATATATTTTTTGGAAAGACCAACATATTTTACACTGAATGCCTCAACAAAACGGGAACTATCGCTTTAGGTCAGCAAATGGGACATGCGAAAAATGCTGAAGGTTTCTAACACAACAATTGCACCCTTTTGAAACAATGTAATTTTCAGAAACATGTGGGTTCTTTGTTTGATTTGATTATCACTGATATGCATGTTTCTCTGGTTTAATATAATGCATGCCTGAAACTTGAAAGCGCATACATCACATCTGGTTGCTGTCACTGACGTCAGTTTGTCAGTATTGAGTCAAACACACACTCGTTTTGGACAGTCCAGTTAAGTCAGAACTGCAGTCCTAGAGAAAACTAAATAATGACACGGTATACCAGTTTATGAAAAATTGATTCAATGAGTTGCAACTGCTCCAAGCTTCTGTCCTTTAACCTTGATCTCCCTCTGGATACCGTTGGCGCTGTTTGTCATTAGCTTGGTCTTCTCAGCACTATTCTCCATTCTATACCTTGTGCAGGCTGTGTCCAGACTTTCAACTAGGGTTTAAGTTCCTGCTCCCGCCTTAGTGTGTTACATAATTATGTATTTACCTTTGAAATTCATTCTCTTTTTCCCGATTCAATAAAAAAATCAGATGTTACATTTTTATATTGAATGGGTTTTATGCTACGATCCTTTAAAGGGTAATGCGTTACAGATGTTTATCTGCGTATTGATAATAATTAAAAATGACATCTATGTTTGCATCTTGGTGAATGTTTTATTCTTGTAGGTGTCACTTTCCATTTTCAAAAGCTTTTAATTTTAATTATACCCATTGACACCAATGCAAGAAAATAAGAAAATCAATAATCATCTGCTGTCCTGGAAATCAGCTTTAATTAGAACTAGGCATGCAAAAAAGGGTAAAAGTTGCATTAGAACATTTAAAATGTTTTATTTTTTTATTAAATTGTACCACATTGAGGTATAATTAAAATCATTAGTACGAAGTTGTACATCTTAGAAACGTACATCTTAGAAACACTGATACAGTTTGAAACTTAGATAAAAAGACACCCCCACCCCTAATGAAACAGACTGCCCTCATAGTCATCTATAAAAAATGTGTATGTGACTTTTTAAAGCGGGATTTATTTGAGCTGCAACACGACAAAACCAACAAAATGGCATGTGCACCAAGCGATGACTCAGATCAGCCTGGGCATCCGCCCAGTCTTATCAGAGTCTTCGCTGTCCGCAAGGAGCTTGCTTAGACCCTTAGCTACCCTTTCAGCGCTTAACGAAGAGTCTGGACGGATGCCCAGGCTGATCCGCGTCTGCGTTGGGCGAACAACAACCTTCTTGGTTTTGTCGTGTTGCGGCTCAAATATAATGTCCGTATGGTCTTTTATAGCTGGGTTTGTGTAGTACTTAATGGCAATAGTGTACGTTCATCACTAGACACGCTCAAACGCATTTTTGAATCAAACTGTAAAAAAGTGTACTCTTCATTGGTTGCTAGTTTCAAATTTAAACACAAATTGCTGGCACTGTTTCAATAATCTGTTTTGACCATATACTGAAATGTTTTTAAAAATCCGTTTGTGAAACGATTACAGCTGCTCTTCTTCAATCAGTTGTTTAAAATCGAACTCGAAGACAGCTGTATAGGCAGATAGTTTAGTCATACTACCTCCACACTGTTAAAAATATAACAGCGTTAGACAGTATAATCTCTTAATTACGATGCACTCCAGTCAGTGCACTTCGATACACGTAAGCCAATACCAACGTCATTTTGAATAAGAGTACTATTCAGTTGTCCCACTCAACTTATTTCCCTAAATGACAAATATTTCCATGCTTTTTAGCTATCATTTGGCAATCACAATTAATCATTGTACTCTCTCTCTCTCTCTCTCTCTCTCTCTCCCTCTCTCACTCTCTCTCTCTCTCTAACGCACGCTAGTTGTCTTGACAACGTCTCGTGCGTTTCAAGTTTATATGATTGAGAAATGTATAATAGAATCTTTACTGCCACCAGTTACTTCAATTTCCAAGATTCACGGCTTCATTATTTTAAAAAAAAGTTCCCATCGCCACTGTTTTACGTTATTGGCTGATTTTCGTTTTGATGTTGTCTTTTTCCTCGAGAGAATTTTAGTACAAACATATTCTGTGATTCATCATCTCGTAATGAGGGTCCGAACATGTGGTTTAATTGGAGAAATCGGAACACTAACCCAGCGGGCACATGACGTCGAAATGACGTCGTACGGACGTTGATGCGACGTCATTACGTCGCATCGACGTCAGTACGACGTCATTTCAACGTCATGTGCGAAATGACGTCGTACGGACGTTGGTGCGACGTCATTACGTCGCATCGACGTCAGTACGATGTCATTTCAACGTCATGTGCCTGCTGGGAAGACACAGCTACATGCCTTGCGCAGCGTCGGTCAGTCGATGTTTACGACTTTAGCCGTATAACCTTACTATTGACCTTCATTCTAAGTATTTCATTGGCCAATATAAATACTCACGGGATTTTGATGTAATCAGCTTACTTTCGTTTCTGTTCCTACTTTCACTTTTATTTGACTGTTGGCCGATAAACCGTTTCGTGATGAATCTAAATATTTCGGTCCAAATCGCCTTTTGCCAAAGAACATTTCGCCTGTTATGTCGCTCATGTAAAATATAAAACCAACAAAATAACTTGACACAGATCGAAATCGAAGACTAAATTAAGTAATTGTTGTTGGATTAGTGGTTGATGTTGTTTTGGAACTGCGACACTTTTAAGGTTACATGTTGGGCGGTCAGCCAACCAATCCTCATTGTTATGTGCAACACAGACAGACCCCAATCAAAATTCAACAGCATTTCCGAAATCGAAATCCCTCAACGACAATATAAAATATGCATATCAACATGCGCATCCGCACAATCTGATCAGCGCATTCGATTTCTTACATGTACCTGACTCTTACAATACACACTACTATTTAATCTAAGCCGATTAACTTTTTAAAAGATATTTCTTGTTTTACCAAGTTTGGGTGTGCTCCTATATATAATTGCTAAATCAGACTGTGTGGGCTGAGTAAATGGTAGATATGATGAACACGTAGAACATACTTAACTAACCACAGGAATACGATAACAAATATTTATAAAAGGTATGTCTTTTGTCATACTAAATGTTTTCCTGGTTTGCAAGCAGTAACGATTATAGTCCGGTGGTTTATGAGTGAAATTTTGGATTTGTGGGCACTTTCGCGGCATGACGGGCAACCGGGCTCATTGAAGTCAGTAAACATACCTAAAACCATTTTGCCCGGTTGCCAGCTCAACAGACATCATATAAGGTCAAAATGAGGTCAAAGGTCATTTAGTGCATTTTTATATACCAGTTTGTGAGTGAATTATTCAATTTATAGGCACTTTCGCGGAATAAGAGGCAACTATGTCAAATGAAGTAAGTAAACATACCTTAAAAAGCTTTTGCCATTTTGCCGACGTCGTATTTAATCATAACTAGGTCAAAGGTCAGTAAGTACACTTTTGTATAGTGGTTTATTATACCATTAATTCTTAAACAGTCTTTTAAGTTACCAATAGCCCATAAGCCTGCCACCACCCATCTGAAGAAGATACTTTCTGCACTGCTTGTTTTTCCAAAAGTATATTAAAACATTACAAGATACAATTCTCTGCTGTCTGACTGTTGGTGCGTTTGACAGTCATCGCTAATTTAAATACGTTACCATATAAATCTGCTGAATTCGTCTGTTCCTATACTTCTCAATCAAATAGACATTAAAAAGGATTTAAATCTTGCTGTTTAAAAATTTGCGTTAATTTTCTGTACAATTATAACAGTTATCTCTTGTAGAGCATAACTGTAACCTACGTTACCGAGTGTTTCCCAGCATAATGGACAGACTGTTATATTTTGGATAAAGTTACCATTTTACTGAACCCAGCAAATATTTACCGTCCTTTTACATTAACGCAAGTAAAAACAAAAATTATGGGTGTATCAAATCATGCAGAAACTTGCAGCGTTACATACGTTACCGGGCGTATGTTATCAGACATCATAAACCAGAAACATGAAGAAAAAGCAATTGTTTTGTCCCAGGCATCTATATGATATTGCATAGCAGACCATTGTCAAGCTCTATTTACCGAAAATCTTCATTCAGAATATTGCATCACCTCATCTGTTAAGGATAACGGTAGGCCATTGTAGTACCGGCTCATAAGATGCTGTCTATAATATCAATGTGAAGTATTTTAGTCAAGCAGCTGGCACTACAAAATTGAAAGTAACAATTTATTGACAGAATTTGAACTTGTACTGCAGTGTTGATAGAGCCAATTCAGCGTAAGCACCGATATAATTAAATTAGTGATTTTTATGTAGTCGAATAAGATAAAGATGCAGACAGAATAAAATAACGAACGGCGAGCAATGACTCTCAATAGGCTCTGTAGTGACCCGAATTTTTAAAACCATGCCTATGCATCCTCTTTTCATGCCCTGTGGTGGTACAACAGTCTTTTTTAGATGTCTGGAAATAGACTGATCTGGATTCTGCCCGTGTCGATATAAAAGAATGAACTGCCTTAAGTTTACAATATCTTCAGAGGCATTTCGTACATTGAGCAGGTGCCATAATCGATGTTCAGGTTTTGCAGTGGCATAGATAGGTACCATGATGTCTGTTGACGTCTTTCAATAGCTTGACCCGACACTACAGTGTTTACAGGCGTCTTCTAGTAGATTAAGTTTCTACCCTTTTATCTATAGACCTCTTTGTTAAGCCTTATCTGCAGTGTTAAGTACGTTACGCAGTATGCACGAGCAAACATGGATATTAGCATTATTGAGCATGAGTTTGTGTCTGCCACTACAGTGGTATTTTAGCATACTGACATTGAGGACATTTGGTGGCCAGAACTGGAATAATACTCACACAACATGGCTTTTAGAAGAATGAAATGGTAAAACATAGATGTCTTGTAATTTGTTTAGCCGGCACAGCAGTGGCAAACGTGACCATGTAGCAGGTTAACCTCGGATAACAATCGCCTTTGCTGTTTCCTCAAAATGCTTTCACTATCTCAATCTATTCAGATGCGCTGAGATACCAGAACAGGTTTAACAGTAGGTGATTTGATGCCGGAAGCTTGCATTAGAGCAAATGCCTTGTATTTGTAAGAACTTGAACAACGGTTTCAGGAATGTTTCATAGTAGATTGTATGGATGATTAAGTCCCCTTGGTGATTTGTAGTGTAGCGATATTTTCACCCCTTCCCTTCCATACATATATAAAGTCTATATATATTAACACCTTGAATTATAACTGGCTTTATTCACTTATGATGTCATAACTGTTAAACGATAAATGTAGTATTAAGATTCCTGGGGAAATAGGGTATAAACCTTGGAATTGGGGATAGCTTGGACAATTGTTACAATTTTCACCCCGCTCCCTCCCCCTACTCCTTAATTCATCTTGTTTCCTTTGTATTTATATAGTAAGCAGCATGGTTTGTTTTCTTCAATATTTTACTTGAACCGTATGCCTATTCATACGTAGACAAAGTTTCAAGTTACTTTTAAGACCTTTCTTAAAAATCAACAGTTTTCAGGTACGAAATTAAAACACTTCCTATAACGTAAAGTACAAAGACTAATGCCTTTTAGTCAATTAAATTCATTATGAATCTCTAGGAGAGGCGATTCACATGAGGACCAACATAATGTCGTATGGCCAATAGCAATATTTAGATTCGATTTATCATATATGCTTCCCATAAACTTCCTATGAACCTATAAACTTGTCTGTGTTAACGTAAATTACACGCGATGCTGTCAGACTGATACAAATCGTATATGTTACAGTTTTGAACAACTTTGCATGTATAACATTAACTCCCATCAAAAGCACGAGTCGATGAGTTTCAAAATTTCTGTCGACAAGTTTGATATTCTTGATTGAACATATAAAATACTCCTGTATATCTGAAAACTTATTCTAGACATGTTGATGTGCATTTTATGTCTAAAAATAGTTTGAAAATGGATCATTGTCTACTTTGTAAATTTTATTAACTAGAAAACATCTATAAACACAAAACATGAATAATACCACATAATTTCATATCATTGAAGCTCTTAATATAGATTTATATGACTAATTTACCATTTTGGTAACGTAAAATACATGAAATTGATTTATCTGCATTGTATTTTATATGCTTCACAGCTCAGTCTTAAAATTCTTGCATGTTTATGTGAAAACAACAAAACCAATATGGCTATTAAGTTGCATTAGAATTCAGATTGCAATGGTAAACAATTTATGTATCGTAAACAACACATGCTAATGAAACAAGCATTTTTTATGTAAATGTTGAGCTAGAAATATGATAGCTTGCTTATAAAGATGAAATTTACCAAGTCTAAAAGCGCTGTTCATATATTTATGCAGTGTAGTCTTTGATTTATAAAATATTAAAGTTATTTCTATGAATGCATGTATTTTACGAAAATAAGTGTACAGACGGACACAAACACAAATTTTAATTGAACAGAAATTGTTCAAGTATGCTTTACAATTGTCACACGAGGCTTTTGATGTGTTCAGCATTTAACTGCGGTGATATTTATATCCCAAATGTACAATAACCATTTTCTAAACAGTTTTTCGTGATTTTGCACTGAATGACCTTTGACCTCATTTATACGGTACACAATGGGCAATCAGGTTTGGCAACTGGCAAAAATTAAGAGCCATTCTCTGTAACCACTTAAAAAGTCGCGCCACGCATAGTCATCGATTATGCTCAAACTTTCCTTATATACTTATTGTGACACCAAAACAAGAAAACCATGTCGATTTCATTCTTACATGTGCCCGTTGCCATGGCAACGGCTGTTGAATATTTTGTCAGAAATTGAGGTAAAAATTGTTCCAAAATAGAGATATTTCTAATAAATTTATGTATTAGAAAAAGAATGACATACTCTGAATGCTTCTCATATGTAAATGTCTTGTTCACATTGAGTCGACACCAAAACTTTGAATTGTATTTGGAAAGCTTGTAATGTCATCAGGCCTGGGCAAAGTGGGTGGGGGTAGTGCTATATTGGGAAAGGCTATTTTAAGGCAATTTTAAGGTTATTTGTAGAATTCTTGCAGCCATACCGGCATATGTGTGCAGCTTCATCTAACAAAGCAACATTCCAAGAATAAGTTTCTGGAAAAAACATGCCTGGGAAAGTATACTTCCTGAGGCGTTACCATGGCAACAATAAGTGGACCGTCGCAAAATTCCAAAATGTAGGGTAATAATACTTATAATGTCAAATCATCATATCTTATAAATATATGTGTTCCTAAATTTTTTAATACACTTAATAGTAAATTGGTCTTTTATAAAATATCAATATATTGCTAGTTTCTCTGTTCAAGGTCAAGGTCAATGTCACAGAAGCACGAAAAGATGGCTAAAATGCATTTTTTTTCCTTATACTTTTGTGTTCTCTAGCAACAAAATATTGCAGCATTGTCTTTGTACTTGGAGTTTATTTAGTGAATGACAACAACTTTCAAATACACATATAGCTGGCTTTCTCCAGTAAGAGCCAAGGTCAAGGTCAAGGTCACAAATACAAGAAAAATGCTAAAAAATGCACATTTGTGTAAATATTTTTTTTCCTGTATCATCAGTAAATTTATATAATGTCTTTCTACTTAGCCTTTAGTTAGTATATATAAATAGCTTTCAAATGCACATATAGCTTGTTTTCTCCAGTAACCTCCAAGGTCAAGGTCAAGGTCACAAACACAAGAAAAAAGCTCAAAATGCACATTTTGTTCATATTTTATGTTCTGTATTAACAGTAGATATAGAAAATGTATTTGTACTTGGTCTTTATCTAATATATCAAAAATAATTTTGTAAAGCACATATAAGTAAAAAGTATGCAAAGACCAGGAACTGAAACAATCAAAATCCAAATCCAGCCCTCAAACCATAGTTGGAAACAACTAAGATTACAAATAATCAAGATACAGAGAACATATAGCTTGTTTCCTACAGTAGCTTCCAAGGTCAAGGTCAATGTAATAAACACAAGATATAAGCTAAAATGCACATTTTTCTCACATTTTATGTTCTTTATCAACACTTAATAGAGCAAATGTCTTTGGACTTTGCCTTTATTTAATATATTACTAAAGCTTTCAAATGCACATAGAGCTTGTTTCTTCCATTAACCTACAATGTCAAGGTCAAGGTCACAAAAACGAGTAAAATGCTAAAATGCACCTTTCATTCATATTTTGTGTTCCGTATCAACAGAAAATACAGAATGTGTAATTATACTTTGTCTTTATTTAGCATATAAAAATAGCTTTCAAATACATGTAGAGTTTCCTTCCTCCAGAAACTTCCAAGGTCAAGGTCAAGGCCATAAGACAAGAAAAATGGTAAAAATGCCCCTTTTGTTTTGTGTTCAGTATCAAAATTAAATGTAGAAAATGTATTTGTGCTTAGTCTTTATTTAGTATACATTTTCTCTTAAACGACAAGGCTCATTCTTACCAAATTTCATATCTAGCATCTATAGGCAGGGGGATCCGATAATACTGTTTTTCATCCAAATCGCTTCAGAACTTTGGTCGCTATGGCAACTTACAGTTTGCATTGACTTGTATGGGAAAAATTGAAAATTTGCATTTCTTTGCATTGCTATTTCTCTGCAGATGATTTAACAAATCTTTTACGGAAATGTTCCTTGAGTAGCTCTCTATCAATAACATGAAATTTATGTTAATTGCACAATTTGGCTGGTTGCCATGGCAACCCAATGGTTAAAAATATAAAAAAATATTCAAACATCATCTCTTCATAAACTATGCAACCAATAAGGCTTAAACATCACAGAAAGGTTTAGTACTTCCCTCTATAAAAGTACTGTTTTTCCTGGCAATTGCTTCAGCAGTTTGGTTGCTATGGCAGCTTAAAATTGCCATTGACTTATAATGTGAAAATAGTAAATTTGCATTTATTGCTATGTGACTGCGGGTATTGCGACAAATTCTATAGAAATGTTCCCAGAGAAGTCCTCAAAAACCCTCATTCGATTTATGCAAATTGCACTATTTGGCAGATCGCCATTGCAACCAAATGGTTAAAAATAGAAAAGATATTAAAATATCATTTTTGCAGAAATAATGTGGCCAATACAGCTCAAACTTTACAGAAACTATTACAGCACTATTTGGCTGATTGCCATTGCAACCAAATGGTTAAAAATAGAAGAGATATTAAAATATCATTTTTGCAGAAACAATGTGGCCAATAAAGCTCAAACTTTACAGAAAGGATCTTAGTACTAGCCTCTATAGATTTAGTATTTTTTATGGGAATTGCTTCAGCAGTTAGGTTGCTATGGCAACTTATCTTTACCATTGACTTATAATGGGAAAAATGGAAATTGGCAATTTTTGCTACCTTACTGCAGTTATTTGGATATTTTATCTACAGAAATGTTTCTTGAGTAGTCCTCTATGATTCATTTTAATTTTGTCCAAATCACTAAATTCGATTCGTTGCCATGGCAACATAAAGGAAACAATTTTGAAACAATATTTAAAAATCTTTCCCACAAAAACGATATAAGGGGATGAAGCTGATTCTCTGCATACATGTTTATGACATTAGCCACTACATAAATATTGTTCTTTTTTATTGTTGCTCACGTGGTTTCATTGCTATGGCATTTTAAAGTTTAATAGACTTGTATTGGGAAAAGTGCTAATTGGCATTATTTCTGTGTTACTGCAATATTTAGGCATAAAGTTTACAAACATGTTTTTTTATTGTAACTTCATCAATTTTGCTAATATTAACTAGGACAAGCATAACAACTCAGTCAAAGTTGAAATTAGGCCATATTGTACAATTTACCTTTCAGTTACTTACCCCTGAGTGCTGAGGGTGAATGGACTCAGGTGAGCTACAGAACCAGTGGTCTTCTGGTTAGCTCACCTGAGCCAGAGGCTCCAGGGGAGGTTATAGTATAGGTAGGGTTCTATGGTTTGAGGGCTGGATTTGGATTTTGATTGTTTCAGTTCCTGGTCTTTGCATACTTTTTAGTTTCGTTGTCCATCATACGTCTGTCGTCCGTCCACAATTTCAAATGACCTGGGCCGATTGTAACCAAATTTCATATGCAGGCTCCAATAGTTTTAGGAACGATAATTTGTTCAAACATCCTGGTCACATGACCAACATGGCCACCACGCCCATATATGATAAAACCCCTTAAAATCTTCACCAGAACCAATAGGCAGATGGCCTTGAAACTTGGTATGGAGCGTCGGGTAAGCGAGTACTACCAAGATTGTGTAAAGTATGACCTTAGGCTGATTTTGACTGTTTTTTACGGTAAGGTCAAATTTGCTTCCTTGTGCTTTTATATGGAAAATGCTAGAACATTATGATATCTGGGAAACCGTTGAAGATTTTGGGCTAAAAATTGGTGTGTTCAGCCATCTTACTGAGTACATGAAGATTTAGGAGTACAAGAGATCAAGGTCATTCTTTCTCTCATGTTTCAACAATTTTAAACATCTCCTCAAAAGCCACTGGGCCAATTGTATCCAAATTTCACACAGAGTCTCCAGGGGGTTGATGGATAAAAATATTTGTTCAAATGGTCCAGGTCACATGACCAACATGGCCGCCACACCCATATATGGTAAAAAGCTTCAAAAATCTTCTGCAGAACCAACTTAAAATTCGGTATAAAGCATAAAGTACTCAAGTAGTACCAAGATTGTTCAAATGATGATCTTAGGTTGACCAGGACCTTTCTTATGGCAAGGTCAAATATGTGGAAAGGCTAGAACATAAGGTTTCATGGTAAGTTTTGAAGATTTTGGCCTAAAAAATTGGTTAATAGTCATTTTAATGTGTACATGAAAATTTATGAGTACAAAAAGTCAAGGTCATTCTTTGACCTTTGACCCAGGTCTCTTATATTTTGACATTTTCAAACATCATCTCAAAAGCCACTGGGCCAATTGTAACCAAAATTCATTTGTGAGCCTCCAGGGCTTGGAAGAACAAAAAGTTGTTCAAACGATCCAGGTCACATAAACAAAATGGCCACCATGCCCATATATGGCAAAGACCTTTAAAAATTCTTCGTAAGAACCAATTGACCAATGACCTTCAAACTTGATAAGTAGCATCGGGTACTCAAGTTCTTCCAATGTTGTTCAAATTATGACCTTTAATTGACCTTGTCCTTTTCTACAGCAAGTTCAAATATGGGAACATGCTAGAACATAGAGTTTATGAGAAATTTTGAAAATTTTGGCCTAAAAGTTGGTATATACACTCATCTTAATGAGGTCATGAAGAATTATGAGTACAAGAGGTCAAGGTCAGTTTTTGACTTGTGACCCAGATATTTTGACATTTTCAAACATTACCTCAAAAGCCAAATTTCAACCAATTTTCATATAGAGTCTCCAGGGATTGAGGGAATGAAAATTTGTTCAAACGGTCCAGGTCACATGATGAACAGGGCCGCCATACCCATTTATCATATAAAACTTTGATACTTTTTTCTCAAGAACCAATAGACCGATGGCCTTGAAACTTGGTAAGTCGCACAGAGTACTGGAGTATTACCAATACTGTTCAAATAATGACCTTTGGTTTACCTTGACCTTTTCTGCGGCATGGTCAAATATGGAAAATGGTAGAACATAAGATTTCATAGAAAGTTTTGAAGATTTTGGCCTAAAATGGTATATATGGTGTCTTTATGAGTCATGGTCATTCTTTGACTTTTGACCAAAGACTCATATTTTGACAATTTCAGACATAAGTAAGAGCCACTTGGCCAATTGCTTAGGTGAGCGATTCAGGGCCTCATGGCCTCTTGTTGTCTGTGTCCTTGACCTCACCCTTTGGGTCTACTGAAAGAAAGTTGTTTGTTTGAAAGCTTTTGTAATATACTAAATAAAGACCACCTACAAAGACATGGCTGCAATGTTTTGTTGATATAGGACACAAATACCAAAATTCTGTGCATTTTGGCAATTTTGCTTGTTTTTGTGACCTTGGCCTTCACCTTGGAGTTTATTGAAGGAAACTAGCTGTATGTGTATTTGAAAGCTATTGTAATATAGTAGATAAAGACTCGGTACAAAGACATTTCTGCAATATATTTTGATACAGAACATAAAAAATGAGAGAAAAAAATGCACTTAAAGCATTTTTTCTTCTTTCTCTGACCTTGACCTTGAGATTGACCTTAGAGGCTACTGAAGAAACGTTGTTTGTTTGAAAGCTTTTGTAACATATTGAATGTATGCCAACTGCAAAGGCACTGTTGCAGTATATTGTTGATATACAGTAAAGCCAGAGAAAAACTTGACATAAAGTGCAACTGATGTGCACTAGCCCAGAGAGAGGTGTGCACATGACTTTGAGTAAGCTCAGAGACACGGGTGCACTCGACTTTGCGACCCAAGTGCACTAGACAAATTCCCAACTCAGCAATCACCTGTGAATTCAATGTGCACATTCATGTTCAGTATATTTGCTATAAACCTACTCTACAGTTCTTAGTTCAACATTATAAGACACCATTTATTCTTGATTTTTCTTTTTTACTTTCTTTTTATTTATCTATTTCATTCCCTCTTTTTATTTAACCAAACATATCAAATTTGATCTTTTTGTGTCATTTGAAGTCTGTAATCACCATCTATTTAATGAATACCAATCAATTAAAAATAGTGGTAAAAGGTTGGGATAATTATATTAAATAGAACATTCTATCAAAGTAATTTAAAGGTGCGCAAACAATGATTTTTTCTAATACCCCTTTCTTTAATTGGTCAGTAGTTTTTCCTAGTGACAAAATTATGAGTAGGTGGAGTAAGAAGTGCCATAATATTTAAATGTATATAATGCGTTATTCCCAACACACTTCTTTAATGCTTTTGTTGTTATAAGACAATAGAAGATGACAGCCAGACAGAAGTAACTTTCAGGTAAGTATTCATGTAATTGTTACCTTATTTATTGCAGAGCACCTCGTTTAGTAATGCTCATTTAAATATGTTTATTTTAGTATATCGATGTTTTGGAAGAGCTTGCTTAACGCTGCGTATTTAATTATTTATATTTCAATATATTTATTTACATAACGTTACACGATAATAAATTTGGCTAATTATTTTCTCTATCACTATTTCTGAAGGAATTACAAAAATTTGTGGACTTATATATATAATTTTATATCATTACAACTCTATAATCACTGATTATCTATCTGACAAAACCATGACATTCCCTGTCCGCCAAGCGAAGACGCATTTCAGCCTGGGAATCCGTCCAGTCTGATCAGTCTCTATTTTGCTCATGCAGTCAGAGAAGATTCTGATCAGCCTCGGTGGATGCTAAGGCCGATCTGAGTCTTTGCTGAGTCATTTTGTTGGATCTGTCGCGCAGCGGCTCGAATGAGATGGATTTGAATAAGGCATCTGTCAATACATGTATCCTTGGGCAAGAAGATTTCTTGTTTGTGTAAATGTTTGATTACTGTGTACTTAAAGGTCTGGATTTTGCTCTTCAAACCCATAATGGAATCTTCTTCAATAAACGGGTAATAAGAATATCAAATGCATCTCTGAATCTCCTCATTATTAGAGTCATAAAATATTAAAGTGCTGATACCGCTGCCAGCTTCAGGGTTCCCGGTGCACGGGTGTATATTCATGAATCAGACCAGTAAAACCTTAAACAAATGGAGATCAGAACCATATATTTTGAAGAAGAAAAAATATAAAAAGGAGAAAATGCAAATAAAATAAAATAGATAGAAAAATAGAATTGAACTGAAAAAGGAAATTTAGAAGAAAGAAATTTTGATATCTATATATATATTAATATTTTCTTGTATATCACTTACAAATCGTACTTACTTTACTTTTTACCATTTTACATATTTCGCCATTATAATTTTCAATTTTAATATTATTAACTTTTTAATTCATTATTTTATTTTTTATTTTATTTTATTTTATTATTTATTTATTTATCTAGTAGTTGAAATATTCTGCAATTTAATAAATTTTGAATTTTCAAATAAAGAAAGACAACGCAATTTGTAAAGATAAAATTTTTGTTTCAAGGCTCGCTGCACAGATCCCTTAGACTACAATTAGATTGTGAAACATATGTTTTGAAAATCATTGATAATCAGTTTGAGGAAACAAGTTGAGTGATTAAAGCAAGGTATCTGTTATTGATTTCCCTCAACTAGTCCACATTAAGACATAAGGTATGAAAAAAACAATACAAATGAAAAAATCTACAAAGACACCTTAATTCTTTGTATCACATGTAGTCACCGTGGAAAGGAAATATTCCTGTTGCATTATATGTCGTAATGGGTTGCAAATTGTGTAGACTCTGACCAGGCTGTGGACACATTTGAGCCGCGACACGAGAAAACCAACAATGTGGTTGTGCGTCCAGCGCAGACTCAGATCAGCCTGGGCATCCACCCAGTCTGATCAGTCTTCGTTTAGCGTTTAATGGGTAGCTAAGGGTCTAAGCTACCTTCATGCGGACAGCGAAGACTCTGCTCAGACTGGGCGGATCTGAGTCTGCGCTGGCCGCACAACCACATTGTTGGTTTTCTCGTGTCGCGGCTTATTTCTAGTTTCTTGATGCATTGACCCCACTTGAGAAATGAGTAAAAATTGAAAATTGCAGAGTTGCTATTCCTGAAAGTGTACCCATGAACTTTAATACTGTATACCGTATTGCGTGAAAGTTTAACGTTTACACATATCTCTTATGCAAAATCCATATGATCACCAATTCAAACTGTATTCAAGGCCGTTGCGGCTGATCCGGACCGGCCATGGACCACTGTTTTGACAAGCATAATATGAATCTTACTCCCCCCCCCCCCCCCCCCAAACGCCTTTTTTCCATGTGTGTACTCTTTCCCTCATTTTTTTTAAAATCTTAACTAAGAGTGTTCGGAAAACACCAACCCTTTTTCATAATAGTCGATGAAATCTTGTTATCAGCCGGAGTCAACTATTGATAAGCCTGAGGGTGTGAAGCGAAGTGTCGGCACACTTCATATACACTTTTGTCCACAGACTACAAGTTCAAATTCTGGTGAACTTTTCAGCATGAAATTGTTTGTTTATGTAGATGACTGATAAGCAGCTGTAGCTGTTGCTTAAGTGGCATCCTGCTGCCAAACAGTGGTCAAACTGTTTGATGTTAGAAATTTTACAAGCTGTATATGCGCTTTTTGTTTTCTTATGCTATTATAAGCTAGTTATGAACAAATAACTATAACAATTTTATCTGATCCTTGACTCAAGGGACATTCCATAGGCTGCGATCGTGAAACAGATACCTGTTTGATCGAATTAACTTACTAAAGAATTTGCTTGATGAGAGAATTTAGAGACACTTCAACTATTTGCAGGGGTAGACATAGTTGTTTTGCAGTGCTTCAGATTAAGAGTTTGGTAATTTACAGATAATTTATCACATTTCTCCATAGAAAAGTAAGTTGTAAGCCCTCATTAGAATCGATTCACCGAGACGGTTCTAATAAGGGGTTGCAGTCTGGAACTCTGTATTTGTGATGCTTTTTCGAAATTTTGCAAAAGTAAATTGTCGTCTGCCTTTTAGGTGCTTTGAGGGTTTATAAACTAAAGGAGGGTTTTGTCTACTTTTGGTGACCAGATACACTTTCAGAGGAAGCAACTCTTATCATTTTCATTTTGTTTCAATATGCATGTAGGGTTCAACCCAAGAAAGAATTGAAGTGAGCCCCTATGATCAAATTCTTTCCTATATGAGTTTATTTTGTCTAGGAAAGCAGACAAGAAAGTCACAAAAGTCGTTCCCCATTTAAAAAAAAAAGGAAAAAACGTGATAAAAAATAGCAGGGAAAACATGATAAACTAGTAAACTGTCTAATAGCCTTGCAGACAAGGCATCTCATATTTTGAAGAACGAAAACAGCGTAATTTGCAAATACCGTAGATCCTGATGAGGCGACTCATAATAAACCTACACTTTGCCCTCTAGTCTTTGAATTCTTATCTATTTCTTTAATATAGCGCGAACAAACGAAAATAGCTGAATTTGCAAATAGTGTAGATCCTGATGAGGCGGCTCATAGTGGGCAGCCTCATTTAGATCTGCACTGTTTGCCCTCTAGTGTTTGAATTCTTATCCATTTCTTTAACATCTACAGCGCGAAACAAAAAATGAAAATTGCTGAATTTGCAGATAATGTAGATCCTCATGTGGCGGCTCATATTCAATTGAATGAGCAGCCTCATCTAGATCTACACTGTTTTCTCTCTAGTCTGTGAATTCTTATCCATTTTTTAAACACCTAGAGCGCTAAAGAACGAAAAGCGCGGAATTTGCAAATAGCGTAGATCCAGCTAATGCGGCTCATAATAACCAGCATCATCCAAATCTACACTGTTTGCCCTCTAGTCTTTGAATTCTTATCCATGCATTTCAATTCTGCGCTGGGCGAACAACCACATTGTTGGTTTTGTCGTGGCGCGGCTAATTTATTTCTGACTTTGTTTACTTAAGAAGCTGCAGAAGTGTGAATACATGTATCTACTCAGTTTTAGAGTTTATTGTTAAAACAACAGTACAATAAACTAAGATTGAATTGAATTGAATAAAGAATTGAATAAAAAGATTCAAAAGCGTAAAGTGGAAGTGGATTTAGAACAAACAAACAGATTAACCTTTGAATATGCTTGATCCACAACTCATTGTGTTAGTTTTGTCATGATTCAAGATCAAATAAAAGAATAAAATAAAGTTGATAGTTTAATACCTTACAATATGTCTTTTCTGATACTTAAAATAGATTATTATAATATTTTAATTGTCTTCTGTGGTATTTAGAATAATTTATGTGACATGAATCATTTTAATTGCTTTCTCAAAAACTGAAAGAAAGAATTAAAGACAGAAAAAATACCCAAATTAAGATAATTTTCACTTTTGCAATTAAAAGTAAAAATAAAAAAAAAAGAAAAGAAAAAAAAAGAAAAGAAAGAGATTAGAAATTAAAGCAAAAACAAATTTAAAATTCATATATTTTCTTTAAAAATAAAGTTGATAGTTCAATAGCTTACAACACATGGCTTCTCTTTACTTGAAATAGATTATTACAATATTTTATTATTTTTTTCTGTTATATTAAGAATAAATTAACATATGTGTATTATTTTAATTGTCTTCTAAAAATACTCAAAGAAAGAATTAAAGACAGAAAAAAAGGACAAAAAATACACAAACTAAGATAATTTTCTCTTTTGCAAATAAAAGAAAACAAAAAGAAAAAAGAAAGACATCAGAAAATTAAAACCAATACAAATTTAAAATTGTTATATTTTCTTTACTCTTGCAATACAAATTAAAAAAAAGAAGATGATCTGGGTAGTGCACAAACTGTATGTCCATTCCATGACTGGCTAATCATAAAAGTATGTGTAAAGGTTCAATCTGAACTCTGAACTTCAGGTGCACTACGGTTTGAGAATGGGGTGCAACTCAATGCCCAAAGCTAGCTCAGGTGTAGTGCAACTCATGTGCAACTGGGTTGCACAAGGGTGTCAAGTCTTTCTCTGGCTTTACTGTATGACACAAAATTTTGCAAATATGTGCATTTTTAGCATTTTTCTTGTTTTATGACCTTCACCTTGACCTTGGAAGTTCCTGAATGAAACAAGCTATATGTGTATTGAAAGCTATTGTAATGTGTTAGATAAAGACCAGGTACAAAGACATTGCTGCAATAAATTGTTGTTACAGAACACAAAATATGAGAAAAATATGCACTTTTAGTATTTTTCTTGTTTCTGTGACCTTGACCTTGAACTTGGATGCTTCTGGAGGAAAGTTGGTTGTTTGAAAGCTTTTGTTATATATTAAATAAATTCCAACTAGAAAGACATTGCTGCAATTTATTGTTCATATAGGACACAAAATGTTTCAAAAAATATGTATTCGTAGCATTTGTTCTTGTTTGTGTGACCTTGACCTTGACCTTGTAGCTTCATGGGTAAACCCAACTATATGTGTATTTGAAAGCTTCTGTAATATGTCAGATAATGACCAGGTTCAAAGCCATTGCTGCAACATATTGTTGATACAGAATACATAATATGAAAAAAATATGCATTTTTAGCAGTTTTTTATTGTTTCTGTGACCTTGACCTTGACCTTGATAAGAGAAACCAACAAAATGTCCATAGTTTATAGAAGATAAATATATTGTAAAATGATTTTCAAAATTAAGAAACAAATATGATCATAAACTATGATGATTTGACATTACAAGGACTGCACAACTAAGAACTTGCATTTTGCAACGGTACACTTATTGTTGCTATGGTAACGCTTCAGGAAGTATACTTTCCCAGGCATGTTTTTCCAGAAACATATTCACAGAACACTGTTTTTTAGGAGGACGGTGCACACATATATTAACGAGGCCGCAAGAACTCTGAAAAAGTCTTTAAAGATGTATGAAAGTGGTTTTTTGCCGTATATGGAAACCCCCACCCACTTTGCTTGAGCCTGATGACAAAAGAAGTGTTCCAAATATTTTTTTAATTTCTTTTTTAAAGTTAGTGTGAACAAGTTATTTGTAGGTGGAAAGAAATTAGAGCTTGTCATGCATTTGAAAATAAATATATTTGTTGAAAAATTACCCATTTTAGGACATTTTTAGCACATTTTTTCCCAAAATGTTTAGATGTTGTTGCCATAGCAACGGGCATGCTTTAAAATGAAACTGATGTTGTTTTCTCATTTTTGTGTCACAATAAGTAATATAGCCAAGTTTGAGCAAAATCGGTGACTATGCGTGCCACGGCCCTATGTAAAAATTTAAGTCATTACAGAGAATGGCTCTTAAACGAGGACATATCGGCAAGTATTGATAGCATGGTTGCCAATCATGCCGCGAAAGTGCCCACAAACTCATTTTCTAGAGCTCTTTTCTCGAATCCGCCACCTGACTATTACGAAGCAGGCGAGTTAATCATACAATGGAACTTCGTTCAGCATGAATCAAGCTTTCAGATAAGTAATTTTTTACTTAACTAGAAAAGAGCCCGCGCAAGCGCGGAAATATTTCATGATGGTCAAGTTTATATAAAAAAAGCGAGTTTTAATATTTCAATGTAAATGGCCTTAGGCCCAGGTGAAGATATGACCTTTACCATGAATACTCACTAAAGCTTCATTTACCTAATTAGTTGTCTGCATCTACAAACTTTCAGGTAGCAGATTGCATTGTTTCTAAAAAAAATCAACTTTTTTCACTTTTACCTATAGAAAAACCTAAGTGACTCAAAAGTTGACCTTGCCGTAAAACAGATCAAGGTCATCCCAGGGTCATCATTTATATAAATTTTGTTGAGATTTTGAGTCCTTGATGCGACATGCTAAGTTTCAAGATCATAGGATTTGTGGTTCTGGGGGAGAATTGGTTGATTTTATGCTTAACGTCCACGGTAAACAGCTAAGGTCATGTCGGGATAGTCAGTTAACCTAACCACACTATTCCTGGGCAGGCTTAGACCTGCTAAGCGGTTAACCAGTACTAAGTGTACATACTTTCGCCAGTAACTGACAACTGCCCTTCTTGAATCAGCGGAAGGAGAAACGAAAGTATGTGGCCAGACCGGGTTTCGAACCCAGGACCTCTGACTTATGGGTCAGGTGCCCTACCGATTGCGCTACGCGGCCCGGCGTGGTTCTGTGGGAGATTTTTGAAATTTTTTACCATAATAAATGTTTGCCATCTTGGTTATGTGACCTGTCCTGGGGTTTTTTTCTGGAAAAATTGGGTCCTGGAACGTTTTGGGGGAAAATATTCAAGCCCTCTGAAGACTAAAGGCTTATTTAGCTTCGTTGAATCATTGAAACTGATTTGTCTGCTTCGCTGGAAAAAATGCCCTTTCTTACCTGGCGCATGTGTGTTAACCTTAGACATTTTTAATTTTTGTCTTTTCGAAAGTTCAGTTCAGTTTGAATTCTCCTAACGACGTTCCCCAAGTGGCTCAGCGGTACGTAACCATAGCCGCACACACTTGGCGCCGTGTGTCCGTCCAACTTTTCGAAAGACCATGTGCGTTGAGCTTTATTCTTCACTGGGCGAGTTCGATTGGCTATACTCGTATTCAATCGGACTATCGTTCTGGAAGAAAATGGGTCGTTTCCAGCCAGGGCCGTCGGGACTATGACCATTTAGTTCTTCATCCGTTTAGACATATGAGCAAAAATACAAAAATAAATCGTTATTTATGGGGAATGACGTACGTTCATGGGTCGGATTTTTGCATTAGAACCTGCTAAATTTGGACTTGCTAAGAGCAGCGCGCCGATATAACGACGCAGAACCGAAACGACCGGATTAATTTAAAACGTGTATTCGAGTACACGATAATTTCACTCGAACGCACCCATTGTTGACAAAATAATTCGACCAATGGTCGAAGTTTCTAGAAAAATACTTGGGAGAATTTAAAATGAAAGACGAATTTAATTCCCAAATTCTTTAAATCTACGTGAAACTAAAACACACGCTAACCGAAATTATCAATGATAGCAATATGCGAAAGAACCAGTATAGAAATTACGCTTGAAAATGCCACCAATTTTGCAGTTTATGCGTTACTTCGTTTATTTAGTATTATAGATATAGCGAACTATGAGTCTGGAAACTCTGTTGAAATTTTCATAAGATTTTAAACCATAATTGAGCCCCGACACGAGAAAACCAACAAAGTGGCGTATGCGCACATCAAAGATTCAGATCAGCCTTGGCATCCGCCCAGTCTGATCAGAGTCTTTGCCGTCTGCATGTGCCTAGCTTAGACTCTTAGGTATCCTTTGAGCGCACAGCCAAGACTCTGTCTACGCTGGGCGCACATGCCACTTTGTTGGTTTTGTCGTGTCGCGGCTCTTCTATTATTAAGGTGTATGGGTACACCTTTATGTCTTCCATGCTTTTACAAACGGGAATATTTTTCCGGACTTTCGGATAGATTCCTTGGGGATAGAAGCCCTTCGAAAATTCTACCCTTAAAAAAATTAAAGAAACTATGTTACTTCCGTATGAAAAAATTGCTTCTAATTGAGAAATTCGTGTTTTTAGCGTTGACATCATTGCAAAAGGAAGCAAACATAGATAATAGCCTGAAATACCCTTCAAGTGTACCCAACCGCCTTAAAATCCTAATTACCAGACACATTTTAAAAAGCTCTTTAACCAGAATGTGATATTTTTGTTCTGGCAATCAAATATAGATTGCCGAGATAGAAAATGGACTCCTCCACATCCAGAAGTTACTGAATATGTTCCGCAATGCACTGTTGTTTGCACGAAATGATAGCAACATAATTATTGGAAAATAAAAACGTTAATGTTACATGTACGAGGGATACCTTTATGTTACATGTAGGGATGGTCGAAAAATACCCGGGCATTTTGCTTTTTCTCAAAAAGCCGTTCAACTTTTTTTTTTTTTTTTTTTTTTAAATATTTTCATTTCGTTTTTTGAGGTACTCCCCACATACGTCTATACACGTTTGCCATCTTTGTGGAAGATTTGTCTTCTCTCTGCAAACCAAGAAGTAGACATACTTCTGATTTACAGCTGAAATCAAAAGAGCAGTGTCTATAAGGCTGTTTTCATGGCCACAACCGATTTTCTTTAAACTTTGTAAACTTAAAGTACATTGTAATATGTGTTGGCTATAATATCATGCAAGATTAGATCAAGTGGTGAAGGTTTCTTTGTTGTGTACACGATGAAAGTGGGTGGGGTAATTACGACCCGAATAGGGTTTTGTTAAGAAAATGCAAATATCTTTATTGCTACTTAGAACTAGAAGTCTACCATTTCACGACTTCTTATGCAATGCCAGATATAACAAACAATTATAATACTTTTGTGAAATTTCTACATGCGGTGCGTTTATACGCACTTAAATGACATATCTAAATTTTTAGCCTTTTTATTCTCCAACTTTACGCAGAACCACAACAGCTTTTTACACTCAAAGCTTTTCCAATGATATTTTGCAGTTATACATTATATTAGATGGTTGTTCCAAAATAATGCCGATAATTTGCTACAATGAATATTTTCTGAGTTATCTTCCCTTAAAACCGTTTCTTTTAGTTTTTGCAAAATTATTACTCAGATTTTTAATCCCACCACATTCATGCATCAGACATTGATCTGATGGTTTCAATAAAGTGCCATTTGGTTTGTTTTTGAAAATACTACTGAACTCCAATCCTTGTCCTATCTTACATCATGATTCATGTGACATCTGGTTCAGTCAGCATGGGCGTCTTTAAACTCATCAGCGATCACTCATTAATAAAAGACTCTTATCATTTCAGTGCTTCTGTGTAGACTGTTGATTGTGATATACATTTTAACTTTGTTTACTATAATTTGCATGTTTCTTCTTTGTTCACAAGACATAAATCCGCTCCATATAATTGCTTTAAATATAACAATGCTCCATTAAGCTAATTCTTTTTAATATCAAAGTACACCATTACAGCTCACATCATTATAGCAGGCTTGACATGCTTTTCATTTTTATTAAAAAGATTGCTCACGCAATGCTGATTCATAACAAATGCTAGAGCAATAGTTAGACCCCCGCTTTGAAAAAGTGCTGGGGTGGGGTAATACTGGTTTACATCTGTCCGTCCGTTCGTATGTCTATCCGTCCGTCCTCCCGTAATTCCGTAACACTTTTTGGTCAAAAATATCTCCACAATCATATACGATAGAAAATTCCTATTTGGTATACAGGTTGACGAAGACACGTTATATAGTGAAAATAAGAACCATTTTATTCCTGTTTGTTCCTTCCTGCATTTGTTTCTGAATCTTTCTCTCCACACTTATTCCTCAAAGATCTCTCCACAACCGTATAAGATAGAACGTTCATATTTGGTATACTGGTTGATAATGCCATGTTGTATTGTGAGATAGAGAACTGGCTTCTCTTGTTTGTTTTTCTCAGTATTTATGCACTTTTCGTTCGCTCCATGCATTCAGTACTTTAACTTTTCGTAAAAGATTCCTCAGCAACCGTTAGAGCTAGAAGGTGTATACTTGGCATAATATGACATTTTTTATTGTGAGATGGGCACATGGCTTTCGCCTGTTTGTTGTTTCCTTATTTGTTTGTTTTTCTTTCTCTCCCCATATTTCGTGAAAGATATCTGCACAACCATATACTATAGAAAGTTCATATTTGGTACACGTATATAGATTGACAACGACAAGAATCCCGGGAGTGAAAAGTGGCATTCTCCTATATGTTCTTCTCTGTATTCACTTTCCTTTCTCTCCATGCATTAAGTACTGTAATTATTCGTAAAAGATTTCTAAGCAACTGTTAAAGGTAGAAGGTTCTTATGTGGCATATGAATTGATAACAACTTGTTGTATCGTGGGATAGAGAACGGTTCCTCTTATATAAACGTATCCATACCACTTTTAGTGCGACATCTTATTCTACATGTTTCTTTATCTCTTTTCTTTCCCTTCAAACTATTTTGTCAAAGAAATGTCTACAAAAGTGAAATATAAAAAGTATATACTTGTTATACGGGTTGAAAGTGATACATAATATCATGATTCAGAGAATAGGTCTTCTGCTATTTGTTCTCATCCGTATTTGTTCACTTGTCTTTCTCTCTGTGCATTCAGTACTGTAATTTTCATAACGGATTTCTTGCTAACTGTTAAAGTAAGAGGGTTTATATTTGGTATATGAGTTGATAATTACTTGTTGTATCGTGGAATAGAGAATGGGCCTTCTCATCTTGGTCTTCCCTTTTCTTTCTCTCCATACATTTATAATGAAATGTTTTGTTGGCAGACTTCTTAGCATTTGTACAAGGTAGAAAAGTTATGTTTGGTATAATTATGATTTGATAGTGAACCGTTTCATGATGGGATACAGACCAGGCTTTTTTCTCAGCTTACTCTTCACAGTATGTTTTCTGTTTTCTTTCTTTCCATGCATTGAACAATGAAATTGCTCCTTACAGATTTCTCGGCAACAATTCAAGGTAGACTATATTTGGTATAAAAGTTGACAATACTTGGTATCAAGGGATAGAGAACATGTCATTCTCTGCATATTATTCCACTTATTGTTTCATTTTCCTTTCTATGAATGGTATGTATAAAGATACTTTTCATCACTGATTTCTCAGAAACATTTCATCATAGACTGCTCAAGCATGGTTGATTTCTTCAGTTCATGTATTGTTTTCTTCACACAGGCCATATACATTGGAAGCGTTATAGCGGAGGAAGCGCTATAGTGGAGGTAAAGTCAGATTTTCTGACAGTTCTAGTGGTACACGGTTGAAACAGTCTGAAAAAAGTTTGTTTTGTTTATCACCAAATATGACGTAAATATATACACCTTATTGTCGTGTTCGTCTTATTAATGGAACCTCCGCAAAGAATAGCTCGGTGCATGGCGAGACTGGTTAAAACGGGTGACTACAGTATCTCTGCGATCTTCAGAACAAAATGGTGATCTCCTTTCGGTTTGAAGAGATGGCAACCAATGTATATGTGAGACATAAGCCACTGCTTCCATTCTTTATTTATTTATTTATTTTTTTACTTTAATCCAATGCTTTTTATCAAACATATGTCATCGGGGCAATGTTTCATATCCTATTACTTTACCGCATACAGAGCAAATGGATGGTGAAGAAAAAACGCTATTGATATAGTAACTTACTACTTTCGACATGTGTCAGAATATCCATATTTTATGCGCATTTAGCATACTCTTTACAGTTAAGATTATCTATGAATTGATACAATTGATACTACCCTGTTTGCAACGATCTAAATGATTCTTTAAATTCACAAGATGGATAGTGCTGACTGTAAGAGAAAAATATATATATAGAAAAAAATCTATACAATATTATCGTTTTTGGCCAGATCTATGTGGATGCCAAATGGCAATGTCTATCCTTCCAAACCTTATGTGACCAATAATAAGCATCATTTGAACGTTGTGTACTGTTCCCGTGATTAAATATTCGACAATGAGCCTGAAAAAGGAAGTATGTATAAAGCTAAGGATTTACAAAAGACATTTTTTCGTAAACTTTTATTACTGTCATGGTGAATAATTTGAAAGAATGGTCTTTGGAAAATATGTAATACGAGGGTCATACGAAAAGGTCTGTCACTGGCTTTTATCTCAAAAACAAAAGGTGGTCTTCACCTAAAATAAAAACCATTCAGAAACCCTGTTTTTTATCACATGGCTGTGAGAATACTGATCCTTGTATCAATGACATAACATTCACAATCTGCTTTAAAAGAAGGGTACCCTCACCCTACTGGCAAATTAGTAGATGCAACTCCGGCAATGTCCAATTAAGAATGCCTATTATCGCTGCTTGGTGCCTACGATATCTCAGGTGCTAATAAACACAGCGAAAAAATTCCAACACATTGTGTCCATTTTAAAGAGTTTACAGCATTTTGTAATCTCAACGTTATGCAAACAACGCCATAGGGAAATCGACAAGGTCATGTTCTAAGTACAAAAACTTCATAAATGTATAATATTTCAAATTCTGAAGCATATATTTACTACAGTAGATCATGAAAATGTGATCTCAATCAAATATTCAAAAAAAGTTCCCTAAAGTGAAGGCACAGTGGGTCCTTAAAAAATCACGTGACTGTGTATTACAACATATTTCTGTGACACCTTAGATACCAATCTTTTGCATCGCATATAATCGACAGAAATCGCTGATTTTTATGCAGTGTTCCACAGAATGCAACAGACAGCAATCCTGAAAATTTCAGAATCTGCAATTTATAATTGACGAAATATGCATCATGAATCACAAACCAGCAGAAAAACAAAAAAAAATCATGAAAATAGGCCAGTGTCAAATACAAGGTCTGAATTTGAGTTTATAACTCAACCAGGTCTCGTTTTTACCATGTACCTGATATCAGTATAAAGATAAGAAAATGTTCTTTTGAGTGTTGCAAATCGTTGTAAGCTGTCACGTCTGTGAGCAAAGTTATGATTCCAGTGACAGACATTTTTTGGCGATCCTCGTATAGGTCGCTGAGAGCAATGACCACTTTTACAACTTACCAAGTTTTTGATATAAAAATAATAAATTTTTTAAATGTAGTGTAATAATAAGTTTACCTATAAATTAGTTTCATTTGAATATGAATACAAGTAAAATGCCTTTTGTCATTTCACAATGCATTCACAATACGTTATATTGTTGCTAGACGGTTACTGTAAAACACTTAATATCTGCGGTGTCAAAATTTCGCGTTTTAATGAGAATGACCTATTGGCGGATTTTAATTTTGGCGTTCGTGAATACCATGACTCAAGATAGTAAAGAAAAGTTGATATTAATTTGTAGCAGTTTTATTACTTTTCTATTAAACTACACATTGTAGCATCTATTAGAATCGCCTTGGTGAGGCGATTCTAATGGGATGCCACAATGTATAGTTTTATGGAATGGTATAGAAAATATCTAAAATATTCATTAGGTTCTCCTTTTATCTCAGCCTCTTTTAAGGTGTGCGTACATGTAAGTAAGTTTATCAAAACAAAAATCAAATATTGGCGGACTTATATTTTAGCGCTCTTTGCCTTAACCGCGAATATCGCCAAAATTCAGTAGCCGCCAAATTTAAGTGTTTTACAGTACGTTGTGCTAACACTTCTCAAGAGGAAGTCGGTGCTACTGCAGCGAATGTACAGACTTTGGCTGATGTGAAATCTGTTGTTAAAGACCATTGTTATCAGGCAGCCACCAATGTTGCAATAAATGTTAAGGGCGGGGGGGGGGGGGGTCAGAAAAATTTTCCGTAACCTACGCTTCACCAAAAATCATAAATAATAAGATTTATTGGTAACTCTAGCCGAAATATCAAAAAAGCTGAACTCTTGCATCACTGCTTAAATACAACATGTTATATAGCGTTGCGATAAAGTTTGCAATAGGTCTGGAAAATATGATAAAAATGTTTTGGCCCATTTGAATTATATAGGCAAGGTATTGAAATAACTGACAGCAAGAAAATTGTGATTGTCAGGTTTGTCTGCATTTGAGCCGCAACACGAGAAAACCAACATGTTGTGCGCCCAGCGCAGACTCAAAGCAGCCTGGGTATCCGCCCAGTCTGACAAGAGTCTTCGCTTGGCACTGAAAGGGTAGCTAAGGGTCTAAGCTAGCGCCATGCGGATAGCGAAGACTCTGATCAGACTTGGCGGATGCCAAGGCTGATCTGAGTCTGTGCTGGGCGCACAACCACTTTGTTGGTTTTCTTGTGTCGCGGCTCACATTATAGTTCCATATAATGTAATGAATGAAAAGCTTAAAATATAATTGAAAGTGATTTCTAAAGAAAATGTTCTCCTTATATTGTATGTAATGGTAATGCTTTCTTCACGACTTTAAAAAACTAAATATCTGGTCTGTATGATGCAAAATTGTTGGTTTTAAGAAAGCAATAAGTGCTGCCTAAAGTCAACAATATCAGATATAGTTTGATAAAAATCTGATCGTGAATGACAGGTCTAGAGCACACACAAGAGTCTACTACGAGAAGCCAATGAAATGGCAGTCTCACCACATTTTGAATTTCATTTGCGTTATCACTTTCAGCCGCTTTCTAACACTATGTGTATACTGTAAGACATTTGAGCCGCGACACGACAAAACCAACAATGTGGTTGTGCGCCCAGCGCAGACTCAGATCAGCCTGGGCATCCGCCCAGTCTGATCAGAGTCTTCGCTGTCCTAAGCTACATCTATGCGGACAGCGAAGACTCTGATCAGACTGGGCGGATGCCCAGGCTGCTTTGAGTCTGCGCTGGGCGCACAACCACATTGTTGGTTTTCTCGTGTCGCGGCTCATTTATCTAACATTTGTCTTGTAACATGCAGCTGAAATGATAATACACTAAGCGGAAAATTATAAACGTTTGGGTTGGCTTTCATACACTGGCGCTCACGTATTTGTACACATTCAAAACGCGTCGGGGACGCAGTTGATGCGCGCGGGATACGCGGTAATTATGAACGCGAATATTTTAGTAGCCAATGAAAATTCGTTCTCAGTTTTGCGTATACCGCGAAGCGACGCGTGCAACGCGCATTTTATGCAAATTTCATGGACCCAATCAAAATTGCGCACATGATACGGGTAGTGACGTAGTCCTTTGCGTTTCAACGCGCGCGTACGGGAACCAATCAAAATCGCGTGTTGAATGCGCATTTTAGTGAGGTCAACTTTAAGTAAATCATGTAAAGAAAGAGCCATTAGTCTACATCAAGCTTGATGTCGAATGCTCATTTGGTCTTACTTGAACCATAACGGGAAAGAAAGAAAAAAAGAAGCCTAGAAACTCGACCGGCAACTCAAAACTAAATGCGACAGGGACAGTCCCATGACACTTCGCCATTGAAGTGGAAATAGCCTAAATCGCACTCTTCAGCCATAAATTCCTTTCGTATCAGAAATTAAAATCGAGGAATCTGAAATTAATATGGCCTTTATGGAAAATAAGTGCATGACTTGGAAACGGCTGTCTCCAGGGCAGTGTCCTCAGCCCTATCCTATTCATTGTAATAATAAATACTCTTGATGATGCTGGGGGGGGGGGGGGGGGGGCAAACCTCTCTCTTTCTCAGTTTGCAGATGACAGTGCTATCTGGACCTACTGCTCCTCTCCCAAACATGCTGTCGTAAAACTCCAGGCAGCCCTCCAGACAATCGAGATATGGTCCACGCTCTGGGGCTTCAAAATACCCACTATTAAGACAAAGGCTATAATTTTCCCTTAAAAAAGACTTAATATTGAATCACTTTAGAAACTCTCCCTTTTTGGGACAGAAATAGAATTTTGTGACCATATCACCTTCCTGGGTATGACCCTAGATAGCAAACTAACATATGGGGCCAGCATATTAAAAATCTGATTGAAAAATGTAATAAAGACCTAAACCTCATGAGGATGGTTTCAGGCACCTCCTATGAAGCAGATAAAAAAATCCTATTGACATTATATAAGGCCCTAATCCTCAGTAAAAGTTGATTATGGTGCGCAAGCTTATACCTCGGCATCCAAACATCTACTCTCAAAGCTCAAGATCTCATCCAAAACAACTTAGCACTCCGTATTGCTACGAGGGCATACCACTCCGCCCCTATTAATGCTTTAGAAGTTGAATGTGGAATTAAACTCCTACAGCTGAAGGTGCCGGGCAGCGTAGCGCAATCAATAGGGCACCTGACTCATGCCAGAGGTCTTGGGTTCGAGAACCCGGTTGGGCCACATACTTCGTTTCTCCTTCCGCTGATTCAAGAAAGGCACGCAGTTGTCAATTATTGACCACCGGCACTTACAACCATACCAAACCCTCAAAACTGGACGTTTATCCCCTAATAAATGAAGCAGTAACCAAAACATGGCAATCCCAATGGACCAATAGCAACAAGGGCCACACCTTCCATTTCGTCAAACCAAAGTTTAATCTTCAATGTGACGTATATAGTCTCAATAGACGTTTCGACATAGCCTATTCCGGACTAAGGCTAGGACACTGCGGGCAGGGCTGCCTTCACTACAGTAACCAGTCTGCCCTATGCCCCCACTGCAATGATGCAGAAGATCTCGACCATATCTTCTTTGACTGTGTGGCCCCATAACAGTCAAAGGCGAGACCATAGAATCCACCATATTCAAGTTAGGCTATCACACAATAGACCTGAGACTGCTCCTGTCTCCCCCAAAGAAACATGGAAATACAATACAGAAGGCAGTCTTTGAATACCTAGACAAAACCAATACCATTGCCAGGATATAGATAGATTCCAATACAATAGGGAAAAAAATCCCCCTAATTTTCTCTAATTCGAGCCCCTGTTGCTAACCACCTACCAAACCCATTTCCCAAAATCCCTGGATCCACATTAATACCCTACTAAGTGCAATGCTCATGACAAAAACTCCCATTACCCAGTAAAAGCCCCAGAACCCATCTGTACGACTACAATCTGACTTTCCCTTCGGTCGTATAAATAACTTTTGTCTATTGACAATAAAGGCTATAATTAATGTGTATCCAACCTCCTTAACCTCACACCCAGGCTAAGTTACCTGGAAACTAAATGAACCATAATAAGGTTCAGCACATTTGCTCCCTAGAAACAGCCAAAAGAAACTGCCCTCTTTTCCCGTCAATCCGCAATAAGAAATAAGCTATAGTCCTCTGGTCCATTAATAATACTCTCCATTTCTTCCCCACCCCCAAATTAATGTGTATCCAACCTCCTTAATCTCACACCCAGGCTTAGTTACCTGAAAACTAAATAAACCATTATAAGGTTCAACTAATTTGCTCCCTAGAAACAGCCAAAAGAAACCGCCGTCCTTTTTGAACAACCCGCAATAAGGAATAAGCTACTGTCCCCGTGTCTATTAATAATATGCTCCATTTCCCCTCCAAAAATTAATGTGTGTCCAACCTCCTTAATCTCATACCCAGGCTTAGTTACCTGGAAACCAACTGAACCATTATAAGGTTCATCACATTTGCTCCCTAGAAACAGCAAAAAGAAACTGCTCTATCCTCCCAACAATCCACAATAAGAAATTAGCTACAGTCCTGTTGTTGACTAATAATATTCTCCATTTCCCAAAATATTAGAACACTAAAAAAACTCCCATGAAAATACAGGACCCTAAAAGTTTAAATATGCAATATATTTTGGAACCAACTAAACCAAGATAAGGTTTAGAACAAATGCTACAGAGAACCCACTTGTCTGTTCAGACTATTAATGCAAGTTACTTCGTAGTAAAATAATGTTTTTGATTGGGTGCAAGTTACTTTGCCGAGAGGCTCGACAGGAAGCAGAATCACGCGGACAGTCTCTGCAGGAAGCCATTCATCATGTACAGAAGTCTCGGCGGAAGCAAAATATGATGTACAGTCTCTGAAGGAAGCGAAAATTAGAGGAATCGATTATACCCTGTGGTATTGTTTAACTCAATATAATAGTCTGGGTCCAAATTTCACTGGTCAGTTTAATTCTTAGCGAGGGTTACCGTGTGTGTTCTGGCCCAGATAAGTTGTGTTTTTTTTTTCTGGGCTTAGAAGTTAAGAAAAATAGAAGTTATGTATAGTTTCTAAGCCTAGAAGTTCTATTATAGAGTTAGTCTAAACAGTAGTTAATGAGTCCCATTGAATTCAGAAATCGAGACGTTACGAGTTGTTATGTAAAAATTGACCCAGATAATGTGGGACTACTTTATGGTTCCCGTCTTCTGCGCATCGATTCGGTCAGATTCCCGGTAGAGAGATCGAGACAATATTTAATTAACTTAGTAACTTATATTGTTTTAAGCTATCTTAAAACTATTTTAATTAGGTCAACGTACAATCTGCGGTTGTACGCGTATTGAACAAGTCATGAATATTCATGTTATCATCGTTTGCGTCTCCCGCGTCGAGACGCGTCAGGGCGCGTCTAGACGCGTCTGATGCGCGGTTCTAGGTGATACGCACGCAGCACGCGCATGCAACGCGGTACGAACGCGTTTTTGGTGTACAAATGCGTGAGCGCCAGTGTATAAGAATTTCCTGAGTTTGACAAACCGTTAATTTACAAATATCAAGTAAAACACTTATATCGCCGATTCCGTAGAGTTTCTATTGCGTTGTTCATCATTGTGTTGGTTATAGCTGTCATGAACCTTTTTCATAGAATTAACGTTTTGGCAAGAATCTAGGGTTCATACAAAGTTAACATTATGATGTTTCTACGTGCATAGACACCCAATGCTGTGCGACTTCTGGATATAACGCTAATCGCAAACAAGTTACTACATCCAAAAGAAATACCCTTCGCACAGTGCTATCGAAAAGATATCCAACTATCTAAAATATTTCAATTATAATACATGTAATAACCTTTGAGTTTCGACGTTGCTGTCGTATGACGATTACCCTCTCACAACACATTTTTGTACAAGTATAATTTAAAATGACAAACGTCTCTAGGAAATAGAAATGATAAACTTCTGCATTTTTTTTCTAGATACAATAATTAGAGGGCAAGTATTTTTGAAAGACGACAAAATTCTATTACTGGCTTTTTACGAACATGTACATATTTACTAAATAAATCGAAGATAACGTGCACAGCATTTTATTTACAAAACATGCAAAGTACAAAGATGGGCAATGATCAGGAATTAATACAATAAATCCCACATTCCGCTCTCAAAACCAATAGGGAAAGAAGCACATACACACAAATAGTGACACAAGTTTACGAAAGACACGCACAGGAAACTGAATGAGTAGCTCTTTCCCAAACAGATGGTCATTCAGCTACCCCAATAACAGCATCAACATCTATTTTTACTTAGTTCTTATTTTAGTTACAAAACAAAACAAAACAGAAGGCAGATTGGGCAGCAATACGGGTGACCAAACCGCCAGAGACCATAGACAAGCGGACACAGCACAATATAACATCAACGAACCGCAACAGAAGTACCGCCTCGGAACGGTCAGCAAAAGATTACTGTGGTGAGGGGGGAGGCTGAAACATGTTTTACTGGGTCAAAACCTCGCCCTCTGCTTCTGCAGTGGTTTGAAACATTAAGTTAGCTGTTTGGTCCGCATGAAGGTTTCCTAACTCATCAATGAATCATCATGGGAAACAAACAAATCACAGATAAGGCCTATGATGAATCAGAGATGAAGACTTAACGGAAAGAACGTATTACGACACCAGGAGACCCCTTGGAAGTCAGACAACACCATTGAAATACCGGAGCAAAGAAAATTATCGGTTGAACCCCGAATAACTCCGGCCTAAACCAGCCTAATTACTAGTAAGTAGATTTATGTCGGGCCCATCATTGAGTCTGATGCCTGACCAACCGGCGTGCAAGTAAAGAGGGAAGCAAATTGTTTAATGCTTACATAACGTCTTATCGAGTCTAAATTAAATGCAACCTCATGACGTTGAATCGAAGTTGATACGAGCCTACAGCGGAATAATGAGGTAACAATGATCAATTAAGTCAGGTTTGTCTTTAATATGCATGTCTATTTGACATCTTGATATTGATATTGCGTCATGACCTACAAAGAGACATTTATCCTTCAGATAAATTAGATCTTTTTCAAATAATGCGGTGTTGTAAACTAACAGACAATAGGAACTGACAGCTATTTCGTTTCTTCATTATTCTAAACGAAAAAGCAGTTACATGTACTTTCTTAGATCTTAATTCTCTTCATTACGAACTACGTGGTGCAGCAATAAAAGGGCTGTGAAGTGTATTTTTGTTTAGCACATTGACTTTTTTAGTTGTTGAACAATATTCTGAATTTGAGTGAAGAAAACTGCATAAAATTGTGATACCTATTAATCTGTTTGAATTATCTGTAGAATGACACGACGTGTAATGCAGCTGTATACGATGCCTGCCGAGATCTGCCTTTTACCTTTTTGTTTCATACTATTGTTGGAGTTTTGCGACACCGAAACAATTAGTAACAGTTATGTGCATCTGTGACCATAAATTTTGTGACCGTGTATGACGACAGACTAGGATTAGATAAAGAAAGAGTCTCGGATTTTAAATGAATTTTAAACGAATTTAGCACACCTCTGATGTTTGCGCGTCATAGTCTCAAATAAGGTTTAAAGCTGACAGAAAAAAAACTGGAAAGTGACCTTGTACATCTGCCTCTCTCTGGGAGAGGTCTTTATTTATAGTCTTTGTTCGCGTTGCAGACGCGTATAATTTCGATATTGTTCCACATATCACAAGATTTCATTGGTCAAATTTGTCGACGTAGATCTACTTTTGATTTCTACTTTCTTTTTAATACACACAAATAAACGGTGCACCATGTTGGTAACTATTTTGAAATCAGGTCAATTTCAAGACCATTTTTGAATTCCAAATGGGGCAGGTCAGTTTTGAGATATTTCATTGTCGCTACTCAGTGTCAAAATTACGGTTGCGGGTGCCTACCGACATAGCTCACGTGAGTCATAATCAAGAAAGTTACTGTCAACTCTTCAACTAGAGACATATTTCAAAACACACTTCCATTTAATCTGCGACGATTATCTTTTTTTTTAAAGATTTTACTTGTTTCTGTTAACTGAGCAGTTCTTTGATAACCTTTTTTTCGTGGACTAGCCTGTTCCTAGTGGTGCGACCAGATCAGAAAATATGCTAAAGCTTTCACCACGAGGTCATCGGCAGAGTTATGTTAGCAAACGTTCCATCGTCAGCACTATTTTGGACACTTTCGAGTATGTCTCGCCATCTAAAGTTGTAACACGCATCTTTTCACTTTAGATAGGATTTCTCAGTAAACATATTTATGCCTAGTAACGTCTCCTAGCCTTTTTCATCAGATGAGTCCATACATCATTTTATGGGTGTCTGGTGAAGTTTTTGTTATAATTGAGCCGCAACACGAGAAAACCAACACAGTGGTTGTGCGCCCAGTGTAGACTCAGATCATCCTGGGCATCCACTCAGTCTAATCAGACCATATGCTTTGCTCTTATAAGGCAGCTATGGGTTTAAGCTACGTCTATGCGGACAGCGAAGACTCTGATCAGACTGGGCGGATGCCCAGGCTGATCTGAATCTGCGCTGGGCGCACAGCCACTTTGTTTGTTTTCTTGTGTCGCGGCTTAATGTTTGTAAATAAATTGCTGTTAATTTCATGCAAATAGTGTAAACTCTGATCAGACGTCGCGTTTTGCGGACCTCTGATTTTGTCTGCACCGTGTGCTATGTTCTTGTATTGGGACGCCGGGTATTAATGATTTAATAAGCACCAAGTTGATATAATTTGTGCCGCGACACGAGAAAACAACAAAGTGGTTGTGCGCCCTACGAAGACTCTGAATAGACTGGGCGGATGCCCAAACCAACAAGAGGTTGTGCGCCCAGCGCAGACTCAGATCAGCCTGAGCATCTGCCCAGTCTGATCAGTCTTCGCTTTGCACTTAGGGTAGCCAATGATATAAGCTAGCTCCATGCGGACAGCGAAGACTCTGATCAGACTGGGCGTATGCCCAAACCAACAAGAGGTTGTGCGCCCAGCGCAGACTTAGATCAGCCTCGGCATCTGCCCAGTCTGATCAGAGTTTTCGCTGTCCGCATGGAGCAGGCTTAGATCATTGGCTACCCTAAGTGCAAAGCGAAGACTGATCAGACTGGGCGGATGCCCAGGCTGATCCGCCCAGTCTGATCTCATCATGCTTTTGGCGCAAAACCACTTTGTTGGTTTTCTCGTTTCGGGGCTCATTTATTTATTTGACAAAGCGGATTCTACGTTACATCGATTTCTTATTATGAATAGGTCGTTTTGACAGAAGAAGGAAACCTGTAAGGCGGCTCTTCTAGGCTTTATTCGGTTTATGTAATGAACACATAATGTAGAATTATATATGATAAAAAGCCGATATTGGGATGGTTAGCTCTGTGATTGTACCAAGGACCTAATTTCATTTTTGGAATATTGTCACCTACATCTTATTTAAGAGCATCAAAATCAATTTCTAATTTACCTTAATGATGTCATACATTATCTCAGGCAGAAAATGCCATATTGAAAGCATTTAACGAAGCAGATTAGAATCTTGTTTCCAAAGTTCGCATTAGCTCATAATAAGAATAATCTAAACTTGCACGTCACAATCAAAAGTCTGAACAAAAAAGTACTTAACCTTATAAGGATTTGAAATGATAATTAGATTTTTTAAGTCTAACATTCCATGTCATTTAATAAAAATCAACACAACCGGATCAGCTGTTGTCTCTTCAGTTTATACATATCGTCTCTCTAGAATTGCTCAGTGAGGAAATAAAGTGTATAGGAGCAGTACTTCTATATCTAAAGAAAAAACAGCAGTGAATTAATTTCCTGGGAATATACGAGGTAAGTAAGGTATTCTATTACTCATTTGTACGCTTTTTCTGTGGTATGTTGACATTTTGTCGAATCAAAAGGGCAGTTTACTTTTGGAAAATTTATTTTCCATTTGTCTTATCCATTTCAATTTGTGTAAGCAGTCATATTTTGGTGGAAAAATATAAACAGTTAAAATTCAGTTTTTTAAACGGTAGACAATTTACAGAATTTTAGATGAGAGAAATATTGCACAGAACTTTCTTACACTCTTATTCCAAATATGGAATCAGAAGGACGAAATTAAGCAAGGGTCTAATTTTATAAAGCAATGTCATTCTTTCTAAACATATGAAAATACCCAAGGCATAGAGCATAGCCTTTCATTCATTGGATTCCTGAGGAAAGATAAACAAACGGTTAAGACGTAGACGAGATAACTATAAGCTAATCAACCAGTCCTCTCTTCCCACGCGGAACTCTAAGCGTTTCTAAATAGGTTCAATAAGCAGTCCATTTATCATGCTGCGGCCGCACAACGTATCCCCATGCTTCTTCTCGGTGTCATGTATATTTGGGGAAGGACCTCGAAATTATATTACACTATAATGAAGCACGATACATATTTACAACTCAAAGGGTTTACCAAGAATGAGTGAACATGTATAAGTTCAGAATGTATAAACTAATTTATCAACGTACATGTATCATGTTTACATCACGCGTACGCGTACAGGTAATCTGCTTATGGTTAAATGTATAAATTCGTCGTCATTAAGCATCTATTAATTATTAATAGAGCACAAACTCCACAAGGAACGAAACTCATATGAGCGGTATCTATAAATTTGAAATAAAAGCAGTAGCAGTTTTGAAAATCTTATAGTAAACACCTCGACCACTTTGCTCCTAAGAAAACTGTTGAATAAATGAACATTAAAATTTGAATATGAAACCATTTATGCCTAGTCTTCCATAAACGAGACACTGACAAACAGTGTAGACCTGAGTCGCGACACGAGAAAACCAACAAAGTGGCATGTGCGCCCAGCGATGACTCAGATCAGCCTAGGCATCGGCCCAGTCTGATCTGAGTCTTCGCTGCCCGCATGAAGCTAGCTTAGACCCTTAGCTACCCTTTAAGCTCACAACAAAGACTCTGATCAGGCTTGGCGGCTGCCCAGGCTGATATGAGTCTTCGCTGGGCGAACATAACACATTTTTGTTTTTTTACATGTCGCGGCTGACCTATATTCAGGGACAATACTATTCGTATAAGACGAATGGGTATTTCTCCTCAAAATAAAAAGGATATTGATAAAATGGTAGCTGAATAACCACACGCCTTGAAAAGAACTGCTCACTCGGTTTACCGTGTGTGTCTTTCGTGAACTTCTGTGTGTGTGTGTGTGTGTGTGTGTTTCCCTGTTGGTTTTGAGAGCGGGGCGTAAGATTTTATTGTATTAGTTCCTGATCATTGCCTACCTTTTTACTTTAAACCCGACACCCCTGAATTGGCTACCTTAGTCTGATCAGAGTCTTCGCTGTCCGCATAAAGGTAGCTTAGCTTAAACTCTTAGCTTTCTTTTAAGGTGAGGTGGGAGTAATTGGCAAAACACATGACTTTATTCATGCTTCCATATATTGTACATTTTCAGTCCCTCTTTCAGAAAATGTAATAAAACAGGGGGATCGCCGTTGGCGTTTTCAAGATATCAGACTTCGAAAACGTCAATTTTTCTTCATTTTCGACACGACGTTAAAATGGCGTGCTATGGAAAACGCACTTTTATGCACCTCTTTCCTTGATAAAAACCTCCATTTTTGAGAAATAAAAAAACATTTTTTTTTCTTCAAAAACTAACACAGTATGGCCCAACGATAGAGGTTTACATTAAAGCAATAAAAATAGTAGGTCGCCAACTTAACTTTCGAGCTACAGTGCATAAAATATTTGGCTTGCTGTCTTTTTAGACTGAAATGTTAACGTCGCGCATGGTGACGTTCACTAAACTTTTCGCGCAACGTATCAACTGTCGCTTTTTGTAGGCTACCGGCAATTTGTATAAGACTTTCGTTACTCAAGATTTTCATAGTCGTGAAAGTGCAGGGTAAAGTCATATGGAGTACATTTTCTCTCAATCTCTGCATAAGCCGACCTGGCTGACTGTTTTTAAGGAAAAAGAAAAAAAATAGAATCGAAAATATTGCCATTGTGCCCTCCCTTACATTTTACGCGCACCTGAGTTGACAAACTCTTTGAAACAACTACTTTAGGGGTGGGCTTCCACGTGTAAGGACATTTGAACAGTTCCCTTATCTGCTTGTCGTTTGTACAGTGTAAGCGATTAAAGTTTCCAAATTCCTGATCCGGCCCCAAGGAAGAACAGTCATATAATATTCTGCGCCACGACTGGTCTCTCTCTCTCTCTCTGTGAAAATGATAGGCAGCTTGGATTCACTTTAGTGTCTAGGAGATCCAATGAAACGACTCTTTGATACACACTTGAAAAACAAAAAGGAGAAATGAAAAATGACAGAAAGGCAAGGAAAGAGAAAAGCCACATTGTTTTTAGCTTACTAACAGGACAGATCGTTAAATTATCATATCAACGTCGATAAAAGGTCCTGACGATATTGAATCGATAACCCTGCTAATGTACTCCTTTTCCACGCATGCAAGCATCCGTTGAGCATTTATGAACAGGACTAACGGACGAACCAGACGAACGATAGACAACAATGGATGGACGAACGGCGGCCCGTTACTGTGGCAATGGATACATTCCGCTGAGGCACGGGGGTCAACGTCGTTACGAGACTTGAAATACACACACACGCATCGACGTTGATACGGCTTCTGGCGTTGTTCAAATGCTAGGGACATTCTAAGCATTCTTAATAAAACTGAAATATGGCATAACTTTTGCTGATTAGTATTTAAGTTTGGGTAGTATAAATAAATCCTGAGGAGCCCCGGCCGCTCAGTAGGTTAAGCGCTGGCCTGCTGATCTAGCAGTCCCAGGTTCGAGACCCCGCTGGAGGCGGAAATCATTCCAAATGCAAACGGGATTCATAGCGCACAGCCTTTCATGATCACTCTCCAATGAATCAAGTACTTGTAAGAAGGACGTAATATCGCGAGTCATCCATCCATCCATGATAAAACCTGTCTATGGCTGCTACAATTTTAACTCTGAAGTGCGTAGTCGAAGTGAAGACAGTGACCTGACTACTCATTGTACGATTCAGGACTCAACTTCACGAGGCTTTATTGTCGTATGAAATTTGTAATAAAATTATTGCAACTCAACAGTTGCGAACTCTTTCCGACAAACTGGTGAGAAGCAGTCTTCCCCCACGGAAAAAATAACTATACTTTTTTGAGTTTCATCTCTACGGCACTTCCTGTTTCCTTTCATTTTTACCCAGCGCTCAGCCTTCTTGCATTTTGTGAGCAGACCATGGAGTGATCACAGAAGCGGATAATGTTGACGCCATCTTGTTTTTCTCAAACGGAACCTTTAACGTCATTACGTAACGTGGCGACAGAAACTGCCGCACGGCGGCGCTGAATTACTCCCACCTCACCGTAAGCGCTCAGCAAAGTGTCTGATCAGACTGGGCGGATGCCCAGGCTGATCTGAGTCTGCCCTGGGCGCACAACCACTTTATTGGTTTTCTCGTGTCGCAGCTCAATAATATGATAAATCAGATACTGTATTCTTTCACAGAATCATATATGTATGCGTTGCCTCAGGTTTGATGGCCGTCGGAACGAAAACCATTTAAAAAACGAACTTTTGCTTAAACTGTATAGTTACAGTACCAAATTGTTTTAGGGAATAAATTCCTTTTTTTTTCAATGTTCATGGAAGTATGAACACAATGGGTCATGTGCAGTTAGTGACTTACCAACAGGTGAGCCATTGCGTTAAACGACCATCGCTATGACGTGACGTCGAATAGAACGATACAACGGCCAATTGAGTCTTTTGTTTACATATGACATTGCGTACCAATGACATCGCGTGAACGACTGTCATCCATGGAGGTATGAACACGGTTTCTTCGAAATAGGTTCATCTAAGGAAAACCAAAAAGAATGAAATTATTTGTTTGTAAATGCCAGATCTATGCACCATAGGTTGATAAATCATTGTTTTTAAGGGTTACATGTAGCTTGACAAATAGAACGTACATTGGAAAGAAACCCTGCGTAAAACAATATTTACACTTGCCACCGACTTCCCGTATTTGAACCCTTTAGAGCAACTAGCTTCATACACCGATGAAGGACAGTTGATCATGTGACGTTGTCGTCAAGCGACGTTTGAAGGACAGTTGATCATGTGACGTTGTCGTCAAGCGACACACATCTTGATTGGTTCTTGTAACGTTCGATTGACGCCACGTCAGGGCGAGGGCTGTTTAACATTATGGCCGAACACGTCGTAACTTACTTTTCTTCGACCCATATTTTGCCTATTCTACACCAAATTACCACCAAAACGGCACAGAGAGGTTCACAAATAAAGTGTAAATATAATAATAGAAATTTGATTTTTCAGCGTTCATCGTGTGAAGAAGCAAGTGGTCGTCGCTTTATGGAATTTTAGCTCAGCCCTCTGGGTTCATCACACGATAAACGCTGAAAAATTAAATTTCAATTCTTAATTAATACTGCATTTTACAGCTAAAACGGTCTGCAAATATTTAAACGCATTCGTGCCGTAACTCTCAAGATAATAACATTAATAGCTCCGTATTGATATTATGACAGACGCGTTAAGTTTTCTTCATGCTTAACATATAGGGTAGTTTGTAGATTCAAAACCCTTCATGCATTAGACAGATGTAATATAATATTTATATATAATTTCTGGATGATAAATGATCATTATACTCGGTGAAAGTTAACAGCCTGAAGAATGTCATTGGCGTTTATGAAGTGCGTCACCAAATAAAAGTGCGGAAGTTAATGCATTGTCAATGTGAAAAAGCGAGTCTGCGCACCCACACATTTTATTTCGTTAATTCAGAACATGATTTGGTAACTTCAGAAACACAAAGTTTCAATCAGATCGTCTGTTTCCTGATGTTGTGCCTAAGAGTACCTATACATTATAAGCAGTAAGTACTGATCTGGATGATATGGACTAATTAGTACATATCATATGACGTTGCATCTGAGAGTGTAATAAAACCATACATTAAAAACGATAATCCACCAGTGGATTAAATATGCAAATTGGGTCGTAACGTTATGCGTTTACGTACATAAAAACGTCGCGTTTTCTAATGGCGAAGTCGTAACGTTTTAATGCAAAGTTTCCTAGTAAAATGTGATTTTTGTGTCATATGATAACCATAATCTTGCATTCGTGCTCCAGTATTATTGAATTTATCAAACTCGTCGGGGAAAACCGATAAGATGCTAGGCATAGCCTCGCATCTCATCTTTTTCCCCAACTCGTTTTATAAATTGAATAATACATGAGCACTCATGTAAGATTCTCTATATCCATAACCACTGTCCTTATGATAAGGAAGAAACCTTCGACAGATCATAGGCCTGTTTATAAAACGTTTCAAATCAGACAAGGAAGAGGAAATACATAACATTATGTACCAGACAATTTAGAGCAAATATCAGACTGATCATCCATCAAAGAAAACACCAAAGAACATTCACTGCAAACACTTAAGATTAAAGTCAATGAGTACACTCGCAGGGGAAGCAATTCTTCCAGTTTCCATTGTGCCTCGCTACTCAAAGGGTATCCATTCTTAAAGGATAGAACTTTCTCCCCTAGCAGTTTATTCTTTCCTACAAAAGTAGACTCCAAATTTGAAGGGTTGTGTGTGGCTCGGAGAAGCTAATAAAAAGTCAAAAATGGCGTTCTACTTTGTTAAACTAATGGCAAAACATATAGGTGTACCAAAGCTCCTTATGATGGTCATTGCCCAGAATGTTTTCAATTCCTTGCACTGTTTGCACCAGATGCAGTTTTGTCATATGTTTCATTGATCAGCATTATCAATTGTTGATGCAGCTTGTCATCTAATTAGTTAGTCTGAACTTAGGACAGACAAGCCGTTGTTAACATTACTTATGCTTTGATGTGACTAAGGTGAGGCTTAATGAGACACAGTCGTTGCTAATCATGAAGGGCAAACTTATTCTAACTGTGAACTAAGTATAACTAAGTAGGCTGTCTGCTCACACAGACAGGTCAATGTGACTTTGTCTAGCTCTTTTGAAATATTTTGAAAAAAAAATAAAAAGTGTGCAAAGACCAGGAACTGAAACAATCAAAATCCAAATCCAGCCCTCAAACCATAGTTGGAAACAACTAAGATTACAAATAATCAAGATACAGAGAACATATGGCCAACAGAGTGAGCAGCTTGTTCCCAAAAGGTGGCCACTCAGCAACCCAAACCGAACCAAAAATAATAAGAACATACATAAGGTATAACATCACAGAAACTCTGACACCAAAAACAGGCAACAGAGAACCACAACAGAACTACCGCCTTGGAACGGTCAGTAATGAATTACTGGGGGGCTTAAATCGATTTTACAGGCCCAACCTCTGTAACATGCTATTAGTCTGAGGCATGCGCTTGTCGGTTGTTTACAACCTGGTACCAGTACACGAAGCGCCTGCCAAGCGCTCATGTTCTTGAACTCTTTCGTTGGTTGCATAACAGTTGTTTTGCCTTGCACGTACATTGTAGAGATTCAATTGGTGCATCCCGTTCGCTCAAAAATTATAGTTTCTATTTTCTGTTGAGATCTAAGGTTTGTTGTATCATAGTCTTATTTCTTGTTTGTTGTGATTCGCTGATGAGCAATAATACCTCTACGCGCGCCGAACTCATGGTCAAATGATATCACGACTGAAGTTGAAGCAAGATTAAAACTCGAAAAAAACGGTTTTATACCTCTTCTCCACCCCGCCCTCCCCTAGGTAATTTATAAGTGGTCGCTCATACGTGGAGGTTTTGTTGTTGTGCATCGGTGACATCGATTGTGGTGTCCGCTAACATGCAGTCTTTGGAAATGTGATCTGTTTTGTCTGTTTATTTTCCTTAATTCTGATGTATGTTAAACGTACATAAAGGAGAAAATATGTAACACTGTATGTTTTTGTGGGATTAAAGTGTTAACAACTGCAGAAGCTAGGGCGAGGGTTGTAAATTGTTTAAGCCAACCCCCACTGCCCCCTTCCCCTCCCACACACTTATCCTCCGTAATTCATTACCCACCATTCCAAAGCGTGCTTCTTGTGTGTTCTTTAATACATATACTACTATTACCATTCTTTGTCTGAACGATTATATTCTATTTTTGTCCTTTGAAATCAGAGGATGTATTCTGAGAAATCTGAAATTCGAGATTGGTTTAGACTTTTATTCTAGATCATCGTCTTTTATATTATTTGGACCTTTTTAGATATTAATCGTTCTTTGAATCGACTGGCCAGTTAATATTAAGACATTACAGTATGCTTTTCTCTGGTTTCATCACCAGATATTGGCAGGGTCACTGATTAGGCTTTATTAGCCGAAACGACGTAGTCTAGCCAATGTTCCTTCTTCTGAATGTATTCTCTGCTCTTGAAGGAATTTTTAAGACTTTAATTTCTATTCATCATCGGCTTTTTGTACATTATTTAGAACAGACTCGCGGCCATCTGCCGGGGAAAAGTTGACATCGTTTTGTTTTTTGAGCCGTCTTTATATTCTTATGTTGCTTTTTTCTGTCCTTTTCCATTTGGTGTTTAAGGCATGATGTGCAGGTCAATTTTTTTCCCGAAGAGCTTATCTGAGGTCCAAGGTTAAAAAAAATATATATACTAAACAAAAATAAAAACTTGACGGTTTTTAATTCTTAATTCTAGCCAATCTAGCAAATATGTAACGTATGTATGGATTTTTTCGAGTTAGACAGACGTCTGATTACTTAAATCATGAACATTTTTTTGTAACTTTTCGCCCTGTCCGGAGTTATCTAACTTATGCTTATTTTAATATTTCAGATAGAAACATTAATTTGCGCATGCACAGAGGAAAGTTTTACTGTACACAATAACCAGTTGTTCCAGTACGCACAGAAAACACTTTAATCACTTAATATGTTAATTGTAATCACAGCCCGAAAATAACGTTTAAAGATTCAAAACTTTCAGATTATCTCCCTTTGAATTAAACATATAGAAATTTTTGAGGTGCCATATTTTCTCTACCAGTGTGTCTTTTTGATTATTTTCTTGAAGATTTGTTTGATTGTCTCGCAAACTCAATGTCTTTATTACAAAATTTATTTGAAGCCTTTTTTTAAACAGCCATAAAGACTTTAATGTGTAATGGGAATTCCAATGAAACTGAATTTCTGACTTTATAATGGCGTGGATTGAGGTTTTTCGTCTGGTCCTCACGGCCTTCTAGTCGACCGTGCGTTGGCATTAATTTAGCTTTTGTCCATACAGATTGTGTTTAATAATGGAAAGGATTGCCAACAGAATTCTTATCATTTAAGTAGACTTTAACAATTTTAAATTCGGTTGTTTGGCTTTGAGCATAGAAAACAGAAAGGACCCTTGTGACGTTACAATAGCCTCACTATTGCTGTATCTAAAGCATCTTAAATTCTGTGAGGCTATGATATTACCAAATAATTACTTTTTGTTAAATCAAAAAAAAAATATGCCTCCCTTTTTCTCGACTACCATAGGATGAAAAAATAGCGACTGTCAGGTTTTTTTTTTTGGCTAAGTATATATAAAATCACGAAACGTAAATCAATAAGAGGTAACAGAAAGAAAACTGGTTTGCAGTGGCGGAGTATTACGCAGTAGTATACGATGCTTTCATTTTCGTTAGAGAGGCGCGATAGCCGAGTGGTTAGAGTGGCTCGGTTATTGTGCAGAAGGTCGCCGGAAGGTCGTGAGTTCGCGGCTCACCGACGCCATCCGACGACTGGAAAACTCTCTCTGTCAACCCAGCAGTTAATGGGTACCTTTTTCGAATTAGGGAAAGATAAGGCAGCGAAAGGAGAGAGATGGGCTCCGCCTTTCATCAGCTGTACCCAAGATACAGTGGGTCTCTAACCGCCACTGCCCCTACGGCTATTAGGCTATGGAAAACCTTTACCTTTATCTTTTTTATACGATGCTTTCCTTTTCGTATACTCATGAGGGATGTACGTTGCCTGCCGACACCTACCCATCACATTACATTTTGTTCTCTCAAACCTTAGGGGTCTAGCGACAATGAAGTAAAATTCAGAAATGTGAATCGGTCGCGCTAAATTTGGTAAAGGTACATTTGAGCCGTGACACGAATTAACCAACAAAGTGGCATATGCGCCCAGCGAAGACAGCTCAGCCAAAGCATCTGCCTAGTCTGAGTAGAGTCTAGGCTGTGTAGTTAAAGGGTAGCTAAGGGTCTAGGACACCTCCATGTGGATAGCGAAGACTCTGATCAGACTGGGCCGATGCCCAGGCTGATCTGATTCTTCGCTGGGCGCACATGCCACCTTGTTGGTTTTGTCGTGTCGCGGCTCATTTATATCAAAACCACATGACCGATACCGCTGCTGGTGGACAATATGTCCCCGAGAACACCATTGACCAATAATCAGGGCATCAGTGCTGTTTTATCTTGCTTTTAAGAATTCGGATCAGTACTTACACGTAGGTGCTTTTTTTTAAATAACCTCAGTGAGCCTTTTTTTCTGGAAAAATTCTTCAAACATTTTAGGCCAGGCTCGTCAAAGTGATATGAATCTTAGCGGAATTTGGTTTCCATTCTTTTGGATTGTTTTGGCTTGCTGCAGGTTCTTGCTGCATCAAACGTCTCTGTCCTGAGGCCCTAGCCGGTCGTCCGTCTCAGGCCGTTGTTAACATTTTATGTGATGTTTTGACGAGGCTTAATGAGATGCGGTTGTTGCTATTTATGGATTGCAAACTGTAACTTTTAACTAAAAGTGCTGTGTGCTGACACATAGTGGCCAACGCAACCTTTTTCTTATGACTTGAATTTAGCTCTTCTTGAATACATAGAGGATCCTACATGAATGCTCATGTGTTATTGAATTTATTAAACGAGTTGGGGAAAAAGATAAGATGCGAGACTATCTGGCCTCTTGGCTTAACGCTTGTCTCGTTTTGTTTGGTGCATCAGCTTAATTGTTTTCCTTACCTTTTTGCTGTTTAGGGCAGGATATGGAAATCGTTTGTATTGGTTCTCTGGCCATTGCTTCATTTGACCATGCACGGGGTGTCCAGAGAAAATCTTCCAGAAATGATTAGAACAATATCTGAGATGTTCGAAAATCAAGGGTGACTGCTTTAATCCAGCTGCGATGTAAGCGACCATCTTGGATTTCTTAGAAGTCAACATGATGCCAGCCAATCACATTTGATTTTCTAACATCTCAGATATTTCTCTAATCATTTCTGGAAGAATTTCTCTGGACCTCTCATGCACAAAGACAGTCCCTCAGTGACAGTATTAAATAAGGAAATGCATTGTTGACACGATCATCGTCAATAACGTTACATGTACGTGCAAGATGTTATTATACGTGTGGTCATACGATTTTTAGGACTCGACGTTTTTCACTAAATAACAGCACCGTCATATGACAAATAAGCTTACAAGATGACCTAGACAGACCCGACCAGTATGCGGACACTACCAGTACGCGGACACTTTTGTGTTTGGTGTCAGATAAATTCTAAGAAACTTCTTTAAATTCAACCGACTTTGTAACATTTTTTCAAGGCGCCATTTCTTTATCTTTTTGTCATTCACTTTTACACTTACACAACACAGTACCGAATTTGCAGGGCTGATGCAGCCCGGTATCACAATCGATGCTTCAGTTTGCCTGTGCCAAACACGCAAACAGGCAAAGCAAACAGCCATGTGTCAATATGAAATTAGAACAGCCATTTACGATGTTATTACATTTTTGTTAACTACACGTATCAATAATTTAATTAGAATTGCAGCGTATAAATGTCACCTCAGTTTTCTCAGATTTTAAGGTGTCCGTGTACTGGTATGATAAGTCTGTTTGATACAGCAAATAGCATGACCTCAACAGCGTTATGTTGCGCATGCGCAGATGAATTTTTTTCTCGTGTTCCTTTTGTCTTTATTTAGCACAATGATTTTCCTAAAATTGCATGCCAATCCGGTAGTCCGGAACACGTTGGAGCCTTAAACATTAGGTAAAACACCCTTAAAAGTGTCCGCGTACTGGTCGGGCCTGTCTACGTATATACTACAAGGCCAGAATTAAGATTGGATTTCCTAGACTATAAATATTATGATTAGCTTTTCGAATCATAGGTTAAGATAAAAAGTAACGGTTCCCCGCAGCCTATCGGCCGGAGGATCATGTCAACATTAAAAACAAGGCAATAAAAAAAACGTTCCTGACCAAGGCTAGTGGTCGCAGGGTCATGTCGTATATTTAATAAGGAGATCGAAGAAAACGTACATTCATGTAACATGCAAATGTTAAAAATTTGAACCGACATGAAATGCGTCAAACACAAAGATGATATAAAATGTTTAAATAACGATGCAAAGACCCTTCTGTATCCTCATTACTTGAAATCGACGCTTAAACAAAGCTATTCTACACTGGGTGCTTACAAAGATCGATTAAATCAGCATCCAGAAAGCCTTACTAAAATATGATAATTTTATATACTGGCATTTTGACATATCATACTGAGTGCACTTTGCATTAATTAGATCTTTTTTATAAGAATGCAGCAGTAAAATCTTAAGTTATAAACTATAGGAAATGAAACGCTTATCCTGGATACGATATAGACGGCTATTTCAAATGGAAATGCAAAGTTACATCATAGTAGCTATTCTTAACTCGCTTCCTTCAAACATATGCAGAGTAGCAATGGAATGGATAAAAAAAAATATAATTTTGTTCAGCTGCTGTTATGATTCATTTAAGGAAAGAGCTGTAAGTATATTTGTATCTACTGTAGAAAATAGCAAAACTAGTTATGCAGCAGGATACTTACTCTATCATATGAATGCACTGTTCTGCAGTGACGTAACGTCATTTCATATTTCATTTAAGGAATGAATTTCATTTTTCTGAGGTTTATCGAAGTGTACACTACATTGGGTCACGTGCAAAGTGAATGAATCCCGAAGGGGCTCGTTTCAATCAAATTCGTTTCAATCAAATCTTTCATGAAAAATCTTCTATAAGCGCTAAAACTGAAGCAGTAAAACATGTACACGCAGTTTTTTCCGCTAACAGCAGAACGGCATGCATGACGCCATGACGTTGCTGACGTCCAATCAGGTTGTAGAGAGCTATTGTTTATTTTGACGTCATTGACGTCGCGTGTCTCAATGTATTTATTGGAATGTAAACTACATTACGTTCCAATGGTTTACTATAGGGCTTTTCAGTAAATACACCAAGAATGTAAATATATACATGTAAACACACGTTACAGGACACCTAGTTATGACGCTTTTAAACTAAAATTGAAAAGTGCTTCTTTGAAACCAATGACACACATGCAAGAACGGCAATATAACCCAAGGTCATATGATATCAATTTATGAAACTCGCCGACGGCTCGTTTGCATATGTCAAGCCAAATAACCACTTGGCACTCTTTTGTTTGCGCCAGTGCTCAGACAACTTATTTAAAGCACCTCCAGTATTACCCATATTTTGCGAAGTCGTAGTGTGGTTGAAGTCTGTGTTCAGGTCTCTAGAATCAGAAATTATTTTAAAAATCCCATTATGCATTGCCTGTTGGTTAATATTCCGACACATTAATGATGATTTAAATTAATGGATTGCCAGGGATAGTGCTGCATTTGGAAAGTAAAGCAGAAATTAATAGGATAAAATTTGATTAAACTTGCTTTATTACGAAAAATCAGTAATGGTATTGGACGCATGTTACAAAATATTAGAAAGTGCGCTCTAGGATTGCTGCAAGATTAGACACGATGAAACCGGCACAACTTCATGATATTACTGTCCCTAATATAAGCGTGTGACACTTGTGCAGTCTTAAAAACTTAACGCTTTACACAGGACGTCTACAATAACTGAAGGTTAAAAAAATACAAAGACAAACAAGTACAAGCTACCGAATTCAAAAGTCCAAATATATGCACTCCTTCAAAAGCCCGAGATAGGATCGGCGGGTCAGAGTACCAAATTGTCCGATGAACGAACGATCGTATGTTAAAGACGGGTTGGAAGACATGTATGTATTCCCGCACATTGCAGAAAAATAATACTGCAAAAAGTGATTCGGGAAGCAACCTTGCAATTATTTCCATACACCTTCTGCTCTCCCAGAAAGACCTCTATTTATAACATTTGTTTCTGCTCAATGTAAGAAAAATCTTTGACTCTGACGCTCTGCTTACTTGACTCTTTTCAGTGATTCGACCGCATCACAAAAGTTGTGAATGCCTTCTAAGAACACCAAAGCTATGCGAAGTCAGCGGCGACACCCCTGGTAAACTATGTCTATACAAGGGCTGTTACGAAAGGAAAAAGAGCTGTTGCGAAACCAAAAAGAGTCATAGAATACAAAACGACCTGATGAACGGGTCGTTTTGTGACTATGACTCATTTTCGTTCCGTAACAGCTCTTTTTGTTTCGTAACAGCCCTTGAAAACATATTTGACTAGGTGTGGGCAAAGTTGTATCAATATACACTCCATCTACAACACTTTCTATATCTACAATTATAACAAAAGCCTTGTCACTCTTGAAAGGTTTCTACATTTATATGAGACAGACAAAAGGTATCAAGTTGACGTACTTGCTTTGTTTTGGCAGAAGCAGATTATACGTTATATCGATTCTTATTACGAATGAAGGAAATCTCAAAAGCTGTTCTTCTCGGATTCTTTCGGCTTATATAATAAAGAATGAACACACAATGTTGAATAATATATCTTAATTGCAGATTTGAGGTTTTACATTATTATGTCGAATGTAAAGCAGCCTAGAGAAGGTTAGGATTTCTGACTGTGAATTTACTAAATGAAATGTTTCCCGTTTTTGAAGATATTGTAAGCTTTATGTTTTACCTACAGTCAGTCACTAGTCTATCCAGTGACGTCATAGATTATCTCGTGCAGAAAATTTCATAATGAAATCCTTAAACAAAGCAGATTAGTGTCGTGTTTCAATTAGCCATCGCAAAGAACAGTAAACTGGAAAGTCAGAGTACACACAATCAGACCAAAACCGAGAGAAGCGAAATTGTTAAACTAATAATGGGGATTTTAAACGAAAATAAGATTTTTACCGACAAGCATTCTATTTCATTAGATATAAATCTGCTGTCAAATTATGTTTATACTTCTTCCCCGTTTGATTTTGAAGGCGGAAATTGGGATCTGGTTAGATTAATTTTGTTCCTGAGTGTTGCCTATCTCTTTACTTTCCATGGCTTTTATATCCTACCATCACAAATGATATTTCAAAACATTCTAACTCTGAAAATTACTTGCTCGGTTTTAAATACTTACTTGCAAATACGCTGTTGTGTCTTGTACATGCATGTACCATTACCAAATTTAGTGGGACAGATGCGCAGTTCTGTATTTAACCTCTTCAGTGTCGCTAAACCCTAAAAGTTTGAGAGAAGAAAATTGATCGGCGGGTTTCGGAGGGCAACGTGCCAATATACAACCCATTCCGAGCCACACTAACTGGCGTAAATCGCGAGGCAGAGCAGCTGCAGACATCAGTGTTCGAGGTTATAAAAGTTGAGAATGTGCATGTGCTCGAAAGCAGCTAATCAGTGTGCTTTATCTTGAGTTTAAGAATGTACTCAAGTTTTATAACCTCAGGGCCAGATAAAAGTCGCCTACATATTACCACGCGACTGAAAACGTCCCCCACCGAGCAGCCTCAATCCTAATGGCCCGAGGAAAACGACAGGTAATGGCATCGGGAAAAAGATGCCTGATTTAGCATGAACCTGCAACACGCCAAAATAAAAGAATGGAAACCAGACTCCACCAAATTCAAGTCGCTGTGACAAGTCAGTTTTAAGTTTCGAAAATCTTAGACAATTGTACTAGACAAAGGTTGATAAGGTTGTTTTAAATAATTGTTTAAGTACTGACCCAAATATTAGAGACCAGAAACAGTTCTGAACCACTAATTAAAAGGTTGATGATATCCGCGGAAACAAATTGTCCACAAGCACGAAACAGACCCAGTGGTTTTAATATGTGGTTTTGCGCTCAGAGAAGACTCAGATCAGCCTGGGCATCTGCCCAATCTGATCTGAATGTTTGCTGTCCGCATGGAGCTATCTTAGGCCCTTAGCTACCTTTTAAGCGCAAAACGGAGACTCTGATCAGACTTGCCGTGAATGCCAAATGGGAAAGTAAAAATAAACGATAAAACGGAACACAAACAAAACCAGACAAGCGAGAAACCAAGCGGTTAACACTTTTCCAGCTGATGGCAGCGAGGCTACTCTAGATAATATAGTGAGAAAAAGTACACTTCAGACATCTGCTGATTATTTCGAGTTCAGTACGACTAAGAATTATTCCAAGGTTTACATTCACGCCGCTAGAGAATCCACTCTATCACCCATTGCAAAGATTTCATAAGAAAACCTCTTTTCTACAATCTGTTAGCATGTCAAATAAAGTATCATTAAAACTTGACTGTAACCGCAAAAGAAGATAGTGAAAAATTAAAAGGCATTTGGCCTGTCTGTTTCAATTAACTTTTTGTACACATTTTCAGCAAGGATTTTTTTTCAGTATTAACTTTAGAGCTGTAGATATATTAGTGTAAGATATGTTTCTAACACTCTCAATACATATGTTGTCACCCTCGTGCTGACCCAGATCAGCTTCTGCATAACAGGTCTATACAATTCGCAAAAGACAAATGGGTATTTTTCCTTAAAATGAAATAAAATGATAAAATAAACTTGACCAGACAGCCTTAAATTGACAAATGGATTCATCTATTTAATTAGGACAGTGCATTTCACTGGGCATAAATGGGTTAAGAAAATTATATTTAAGTTATACTAATAAATGCCCCCTGCGTCTTTTCCGAAAATAATGTTATACTGTGTTGAATTGCCAATCTCCATGTTTTCCATCAATTTTACAAACAAGAATTACAGGAATTCCTAATAGTTTCTCTGGAGGATGCAGCTCTGGCAAATGGGGTTCACTTTTTAAGGAAAGCATTTGCTCCTAGAGAAGCAAATTCTTTCCTTTAAGAGTTGACCCATAGTGAGAAGGGTCAAAAAAGAAAAATAATAGAACTTCTTTATCTAAATGCATATCCATTCCCATTAATTGTATTTATTAGATGTATTTGGGCAGTGGTTGTTTACTACTTTTTAGGCTCTAAATACACCCCCAGCCCCCTTTGTTAAAATGCAACGCCCCCGGGGCCTTTAATAGGATTAATATGGTATACAAAAATATGATTTTATTGCAGAATGATGTCATTTTTCTTAGAAATGATATTTATGTTCAAATTTTAAGAGACAAAAGTGCTATGCATACAATATTTTTTTCTAATAAACGCTCCTCTCTAATAAACACCCCACTCACTTTTTCAGTAAAAAGAAAGGCCAAATTCTAACAGAGCTTGCTTTAGACCATTAGACTGGCTTTTTTGGTCCAAACTGTGTCTCCAGAATTCTGTTTATAGGACTTGTAAATTGCAATTCCCAGATATGTTTATTAGAAGAAATACGGTAGATCAGTATTTATAGCCCGGCTATGAAAAAGTGGGGCTATACTAGATTTGGTCTGTCCGTAATTCCGTAACTTCGTAATTCTGCACCATGGGATTAAGAATTGGACTCGATGCTCTTATTCTTCCCTTCGTTTGTTCATTTTTCTGTCTTTTCAGGGTAAATTTGTGTCACAGTTTTCTCAGGAACTGTGCAAGCTTTGTAGAATCTTCAAGTTTGGTATACATGTATATATGCAGAATGAGTGATTGTGTTGTGGGATTGAGACTCAGGCTCATTGCTTTTATTCTTCTAATTTTTATTCATTTTTCTTTCTTTCCCTATGTTGCATGTTAACATTGAAATGCATGTAAACATTGAAAGTTTGTGTGAGAGTTGTTCTCAGAAATTAATAAAACTAGAATCTTGAACATAAAATACATATCGTGGGATTGAAAAGCGGGTTCGTTGCTCTTATTGCTCTTGAAAACCTGCAAAGTTTCAAAAAAGGCGTCTAGAAGGGTTTGCAAACACAAATTCTAGGTCCAAAAGGGCTGTGACTCCTTCAAAAAGGATTGACTCAAAAATCCAAAACCACATCAAAAACCACATGCGCATCTTCATTCTAGAGCAAGAAACCCTGCAAAGTTTTTAAAAAAATGGAAGAGGCGTCGAGGAGGATGCAGACACAAACTTTTTATATGGAAAGTCCAAAAGGGCTTTAACTCTGTCAAAAATGATTGAAAATCCAAAACCACATGCGCTGCAGCGCATCTCCATACCAGAGCAAGAAACCCTGCAAATTTTCAAGAAAATCGGATGAGGCGTGTAGGAGGAGTTGCAGACACAAGATTTGGGACGGACTGACGCACAGATGCATGGACACATGTACGGATTCACATTTACCAAGGGACTCGCACACGTACGGATAGACATAGGTCATTACTATAGTCCCCCTACACCTAAGTCGGGTGACAAAAATACCTGCCTTTTTATTATTTTTTTTTTGTAAAGAATGAAATGGGATTTGCTGGATGCATAAAGTGTTAAATTTGATACTGGGACATCTGGAGAATAATTAACTGTGGAAAGTGGTGTTAGATAATGATGACAGCTAGCTGAAAACCACAAGATTATTTCAAGGATTTATTGCCTCCCAAACCGGGAGAATTTCTAGCAATAGGTGATAGAGTGAATCACTGCACAGGACAAATGCAGCAATTGCGTACTGTATGTAGTTTGAGTGAAAGTTCGATTTATCAACGTGTGGTCCTTAAAAAATTCATCAAACGTCAGACAACACATGTAAGAATATCTGCTTGATCGTATTTTTTTTTTTTTTTTTTTTTTTTTTTTTTTTTTGATTTGAGGATATCAATAAATATGAGAGTGTTTGCTTATCTTTATGAAACGCACAATGCTATTATATGTGACAGTGCCTGGCGTTTTGAGCCTTGTGGAGGTGCGACGTGACGTCACGAAACGTGAAATGAAGGTGACGTCATAAAATTTGCACGTTAAGTTAATTGGATTTCCGCGCACTGACTGATAAATTTCAAAGCGTCACCTGAAAAGACTGATTCAACATTTCTAACGGCGTCTTTCATTTTCTTCATCTACACTCTTTTAAGAATGTTCACATTATAGATCTTTAAACAGCGATGTCACGATCTGAGTTATAAAAGCTTTTCCAACTAGTATGTAAATTTTATCCAATCAGTGAAATATAAACAAAAAATGGGGTGGGTGTGAATTTCGTTTGCTTTTGCAGTAAACCTTAGCGCTATTGCTTTGTACTTCTCGAAATCTATTCTGAAAGCACTAATAGATATGAAAATGTTAATAACAAAATTTCCGATTTTCGCTCCATAAGGCTCAAAATGCCAGACACTGTCACATATAAGAGAAGCGTTCCATCATTGGTATATGTACCTTGCTGGAAATGATAAACCGTACACAGAGACAGATATGCGAAATATATTCAGTACGCTTATAGCTAATAAAGCAGAGATACTGTTGTATCGGCATTCTATGTTCGTCCTTTTTTATATACCACGCTGTACTTACCACCGGATAAAGATGTTCATGTCGCCAGTTTCTGTTGCTCATAATGAACAGACAAAGATCAGTGTAACCGAGTCTTCACGATTTTCAAAACCGGTGCTACTTAGATTGCAGACTAAAAGCTACCGCGCGTATGAGTTATATTTCCTTGCGTTAAGTGCTTCGTTGCTCAATGATAGATGTGAATGATAAGCGAATTTATTAGTCACTCAATTATTTAACAGTAACTTTGTCATCGCGTGATGAGCAAGATAGTAATGTGATACTTATACGTTCTGAACGAATCTACAGTAATTTATGTTCTGTTCCTTTGCGCTGTCAATACAGCATGCTGCGACCGTGCAAGGTATCCCCGTGCTTCATCGTCTTGTTATGAATATATTTGGCCCTTCAGGATCATTGACCTCTTTTTAAGACGTTTAGTATTCCGTGGAGAAGACAGGTCTGGCTGCTTTTAGTTATTTTGTTTGCAGGTATCGCATACTCTCAATAGTTTGTTTGCCCTTCCTCTTGAACCCTAAGGAAGGCTATGCTTTATGATTACCGTAATTTTTGCGGGTTCAAATTTTCGCGTATCAGGGTCAAAAACATAAACCTTAATTTTCGGAAAAAGGAAAACTGTTTGTTTTTCACTTGAGCCAGTTCGTTCATTAACCTGCGGCCGTGCCGCAGGTTAATGAACGAACTGGCTCAAGTGAAAAGTACCAGAATTTACCGAAGCAAACGGAAACTTTTATGGACACTGTGTCCATTGAAGACACTTTGTCAGAAAAGGGACATTCTTTCGCGATTTTAATATTCGCCGTTTCGAGGTGACCGCGAAAAATGAAAGCCCGCGAAAATTACCGCGTATACGGTATGATACTTCTTGGGTATTTCCATTTAGTATTTAGCCTACAGTTTGAAAATTATAGTATTGGCTGATAGAACTCACCCCTCTTCTAATTTCGTTTTTTCGTGTTCCATTTTGGTAACGGGTCTATAAAAATATTCTTTGGCACTATTTCTGCTAATTTATAGTCTGTAACTTGTCACTAGTTTCTTAAGGTAGACGAATGGTGAATAAAGATATTGGTGGGGCATTCATTTCATTATACCAGCTGAATAACCCAAAGGGCTTTAAAACATTTGGATAAGAAAAGAAAATGTTTCACCGTTTTGTTTTCCTAAAAAACAAACTTTTGTATTTATACATACTTTATTTACACATTTTCCATTAAAATTCATGTCTCTAGCACAAGGATGCACTTTCATTTCTGCAAATCATATAATCTTTAATATAGGGTATTTGAAACAGACTGGTAAGAAAAATTGCAATTATCTTGATTATAAGTATATTTTTACATTTTTTTTAAAAAATGCAAGAAAATTGAATTTCATGAAAAAGGTCATGAAAAATATATTCAGTCGATGGGGCATGCTTATGCATATTGTTTTAGTAAAACTTACATTGTATGATACAGAATAAAACAAAAAAACAAACATTTCACCGTTTTGTTTCCTAGAAAAACAATGTTTAAGTTCTAAAATATCCCCAGAAAAGACTGTCCAAGTACTGCACCTGCTGCAAACACAGCCTGTCCTTGCCCTGTTATTTATTTTCCTGGTGTTCCGGGTCTACCATAGAGTAATGCCTCAAAAATGCGCAGATGGAATTGAAATTGTAAAGACCTTGATCATTCTGGTTCCTAAGGAACAGTCTGATCACGGTTTCCACTGTTTATACAGATGTATCTGCCCGAAAACTTAGGATCTTTATGGTAGGCATTGTAAGTGTGTATATATTCCATAGTTGATTGATTCACCATGAACAATAACTCTGTTATGTGTTTTAATAAGTCGATACAGAGTTATTGTGTATCTAAATACCTTAAAACTGCATTTATGAAAAATCTGTGTAACTGTAACTGTTGATTTTATTCCACCAAGACTGATTATTTACTTATATTGCCATCGAAAAAGAATAAAAGAAGAGACTACCTTGCTAAAACTGCGTGTTTTTGTGTGTGTTTTTGTTTTTCGAGAAAATGGCGTCATTTTGTCCATAGTAGTATTATGGCTGACACGTTAAATCGTTTGTTTCCTGTGACGCCTTTTATGGAGTACACATTATTATAATATTCTTATTCATAAATTGTGATGATAAATGATCATTATAATCCGCGAAAACCTAGCAGTCTGTAGAATGAACATGTTAGTGTAAGTGGCACTTAAGTAAGGCAAGAACGCAATGAGGTGCGAACTTTCTATACACGACTGTTGAAAAAAGGGATCCGTGCATCCACGTAACAAAATATGTGATAAGCTTATTTTAGAAAAGCAACGTTTCACTCAGCTTGTATACCACCTACTATATGCCTAGCTGTATCCATACATCTGAGGACCTATTAATTGAACTAGATACCTGGAAATCTTCGTTTATCAATAATAAATACCGTCTTTATATAAAAAGTAAAATGCTCAAGGCGTTTGACATAGCATTATGTTATTGACAATTTAAACCAGATACATATAAGTGTGTAGCAAACTATTTAGATAAGACTAATTAGACATCACAGAACTCAACAAAACACTAACACTGCAAATTCATCAGATTCAGGTGATTGGATACACTTTAAGGGAAAGCAACCCTTCTATTTTTATTTTGCCTCCCTTCTTAATGGGATTAAGACTTGCCGCAACACGAAAAAAAAAAAAACAGCAATGTGGTTGTGCGCCCAGCGCAGACTCAGATCAGCCTGGGCAACCGCCCGGTCTGATTAGAGTTTTCGCTGTCCGCATGAAGGTAGCTAATGCTCTTAGCTACCCTTTATAGGCGCTTAGGGAAGAGCCTGATCAGACTAGGCGGATGCCCAGGCTAATCTGAGTCTGCGCTGGGCGCACAACCATTTTGTTGGTGTTCTCTTGTCGCGGCTCAGTCTTAAATAATTCTGTCCTTTAACATCAGACCCCATTTCGGAGGGGCAATGTGATACAGAAAATCAAACGGGAAGTCAAAAATGTTATTTCACTTTGTCAAAATGGTGGATTAAAATGGAGGTGTACCCGAACATCTAAAGATGGTCATTGGCCGGCATGTTCTTTAATTCCTTGCACTATTTGCACCAGATGCAGTTTTGCCCTATATTTTATTGAACAGCATTGATAGCTGTTGAAGCAGCTTGTCGTCTAATTAGTTGGTCTGGATTTATGACATACCAGGGCTGTTAACATTATCTAGGACTTGATGATGCTTAGGCGGGGCTTAATGAGATGCGTTTGATATTTATAGAAGGCAAAGACATTTTATCTAAGCTGTCTGATGACGCAAACCGGTCGACGTGACTGTGTTTAATGACTCGTGTTGAGCTCCTTGCATAATAGTTTGGAAAAAAATTTAGATGCTATCATATAGGATAACCTCTGGTATGTTCAAGAATGTAAGCGCTTGAAAGGTGTGCAGTGCACTGGTACTAGGTTGCACAACCTGCTACAAGGACATCGGGCGCACACCAAGCGCACATGTTTTGTTGGACATGCCTCTGTATTTTCGTCTGTTTTGTGTCTGTTATTATTTTTTTTTGGTTGCTTAACCATGTTAACAGTCTTTTAATAGGCGACTTGGGGTTCAGCCTTTGGCTTTATTTTTGCTCCAGCGTTCCAGTGTCTATGTTTCTGTTGAGTCCCAAACTTTTTTTGATCATGCTGTGATTTCTTGATTTATATATTGACTTTTTAATTATGATGATTTAATGATGAGCTTGGAGACCACGCGGACCCAACTAAATGTGACATAAAATACGACTGACTCTAGAGACAGAGAGGGTAGGAGCTCCAACAAACGGTTCAGCTCCCCTTCCCCCTACCCCTCAAATATTTATAAGTGATCGTGCGACCGTTCCAAGGCGAAACTTCCGTTGTTGTTTATCGTTGTAATTGTTTGCTGTTTTTTTTGCTCTCCGCTCGTATCGCATATTTCTTATATTGTTAGTTCATCTGAGCCGCGACACGAAAAATCCAACAAAGTGGTTGTGCGCCAAGCGCACTGCCCGGGCATCCACCAAGTCGGATCAGACTCTTTGAGAATCGCTTAAAGGGTACCTATGGGTATAAGCTACATCCATGCGGACAGCGAAGACTTTGATCAGACTGGGCGGATGGCCAGGCTGATCTGAGTCTGCGCTGGGCGCACAACCACTTTTTCCCATTTGATGTCGTAACTGGTGGATGAAATGCGATTGTATCAGCTCCGATCGTTGGCTGTTTACAGTATTTTTCAAATGACTGATTATGCAAAAGTACGAATTATCTTTCTTTCATTTTCTTGGAGATACGAGGTCTCCATGGTCAAAACAAATAAGCATTTAAGGCACATGGGCACACTTTCAAAGGGCACACCTCTGTCATTTTCATTTTTAACTTCTTTCTCAAAGGAGATCAACTCTTAAAGGGAATACTATGCTCACCAAGGCGTTCGTTCGTTCCTTTAAGAGTAGATCTCCTTTACAAGAGGTTTCATTAACCAGAAACGCTAACAAATTATTCTTGTATATGTTTATCGCTCATACGCATTACAATCGATGGCAATACTCTAAGATTAGTCTAAATAAATACGATTTGGGATTAAACAGCATTGGTACAATTACAGAGATGGGATTTGAAAACAGGCTGCCCACTTGGCAACGATCACTCACCTGAGTTCTAGCATACATTATGCTGAATGGTATGTTTGGAAATTAAATAGATTGTAGTTGATTTACTTGAAACAGATGTTTAACACATCTTTTGATTAAGATACAAGATCTTTTTGATCGAGACGGCTGCGAATCCCATAAAAGCAATAATACAAATTTTATAAGATGTGCAAATCTCGAGGGAACTATTTCCTGTAGTTCAAATTAAACGGTGTACTCTCTGACTGCCTATGAGCCGTCCGCTGCGTTTCATCACAGTAAAAAGTATGCAAAGACCAGGAACTGAAACAATCAAAATCCAAATCCAGCCCTCAAACCATAGTTGGAAACAACTAAGATTACAAATAATCAAGATACAGAGAACATATGGTCAACCGAGTGAGCAGCTTGTTCCCAAAAGGTGGCCACTCAGCAACCCAAACCGAACCAAAAATAATAAGAACATACATAAGGTAAAACATCACAGAAACTCTGACACCAAAAACAGGCAACAGAGAACCACAACAGAACTACCGCCTTGGAACGGTCAGTAATGAATTACTGGGGGGCTTAAATCGATTTTACAGGCCCAACCTCACCCTCAGTTACTGAAGTGGTACAAAACATTTAGTTGGTTGTTCGGTTCGCATGATAACCCTCTAACTCGTCAATGAATCATCACGGTAAACACATAAATCAAATTTCAACACCATGAAGAAGCAAAGACGAGGACTCAACAGATACAACGGGCCGTCTGACAGGTGGAGATCCCTGTCCTGCCAAACAACCCCACTGGAAATCTGAAGCAAAAGAAGGTCACCAGTTGAGCCCCGGTGGACCAAGCAACAGACAAAAAGGCTCCGGTCCCAACCAACTAAAATATATAGCTTTAGGTCGGGGCCATCATAGAGTCTGACGACCGATCCCCCGGTGTGCAATTAAAGAGTGCAGCAAAGTTATCAACCGTGATTGGGTTAATCACTAAGCATGCAGACTGTCGCATAACATTTAAATTATAGCCAATACGTTTGTGACGTATTATTATTTTTCGGAATTGATCAGAAAAATCAGTCCTACCCTTAATCTTTTTGAATTTGTATACTAAGTCACCATAAAATTCTGGTTCCGATAGGCCTTGGTGTAAAAGAAATTTTAATCCGACATCAAATTTTGAAACCAATTCATGGTGTCTGCGATAGAATTTAGAAAAAGCCTTTCTAAGCTTATGATACCGATAGCCCTGTTGAAGAAGTTTAGCAGTTAAACATTTATTACGAGCATTAAAGTCATCTACATGACTACACACTCTAGCAAATCTTATAAGTTGAGAAATATACACTCCATAAGAGGGACGACGTGGAACGTCACCATCCAAAAATGGAAAATTAACTATATCAAAGTCAAAGTCATCACGTTTATCATAAATTTTAGAAGATACAAAACCGTTAGAAATAGATAGATGTAAATCCAAAAAGGGGGCCTCGGTATCTGAAGTATTAGCTTTATTCAATTTAAGTTCAGGTGGGTAAATTTGGTTAACCATGCTTTCAAAATAAGGATTATCAATGTTCAGAAGATCGTCTAAATATCTAGAGGTTGAGTTAAATGCCTCAATGATATCAGCTTGATTATCAACAGAAAGAGAAGTCATGAAATCTCTTTCATAACAAAATAAAAACAAATCGGCCACAAGAGGAGCACAATTTGTACCCATCGGAATACCAACAATTTGTCTGTATAACTTATTACCAAATCTGATGTAAATATTATCTAAGAGATATGATAAGGCGTCACATACATTCTGACATGACCAAAGACTATATCCTCTATATATTTTACGGTCAGTAGAAGTGAAAAACGCTTTCTTATCGTTACAGGCAATATAAAGGGTATCCTCATTTTTGGAGAACTTTTTGAAGGCCCTCTCAATCAAATCAACAAGTTTTTCCTTTATTAAATTATGGGGTAATGTGGTATAAAGAGTAGAAAAATCATAAGTGGACAAACTAGTCGCACGGAACCCTCTTGACTTCAGTTTACTAAGTACCTCACCAGAATTTTTTGTAGACCAAAACATATTTTTCCCTGACCTCTCATACACTGTCTCATAGTACCAAATGACACGAGATTTCACAGCAGTGAGGCAAGAAGTTAATAATTTAGATAATTCTGTAGTAGTACAAGAGCTAGAGTTGGCAATGAATCTAGCTTTATACGGTTTTTTGTGAAGCTTAGGTAACCAATACATCGTAGGAAGTTTGTCTTGGCGTTCCTTAACGTTTACAGCAAACTTTAAAGGCAAATTATTTGAGTGGCTATTAACGACAGTCTTCTCATCTGTAAAAGTCTCTTCGTAAGCGGTGGTGCCGTTAAGTTCCTGCTTCAAAGTGTTAATATAGTGCATCCGACAAACAACAACAATGTTGTTTGCGGCCTTGTCAGTAGGAACCAAAACATACTTCCTATGAAAATCCTGGATACCCTGCTTCAAATATCTAAAGGAAGATTTAGGCTTAGGAGGTAAAAGATTAGTATTGTGTGAATAAAACTTTATACGTTTATCCACAATATTAAAGATACTTAGTTTCCATTTCTTTAAAGCGTTACTTTCAACACCCTCTCGTTTACACCAACGATTACCAAAATCAAGTAACTGTAACTTGAAATATATGTTTGTGTCTGTTGATACACATTTTACATGTAAATACGGAATGGATCTGTTGCTACTGACCTTGACCTTCTTCACGCGGATGCAGCGATGATGTTCGATTCTGTGTGATTTTGTTGTTACGAACGCAGAGCCTTTCCTTGTATTTCTTGGCTGGGTAAATATAATTTGTATGTCTGTTTTCTTTCTTCTAGCATTGTATTACCTCGAAAGAGAAAGAGGGATTTCATGGTCTGTGCAGGCCGTCTACTTACATGTCATTTAATTTATGGTTTCACGTTTTACGACTGTCAGATCTACATTCATGGGACTTACGGTTTTTTGTCACGCACATTTGTGATGCTTACATTTTTCAGTCCAACTCACTAAGATGGCAATTTAACCCACTGGCAGTTTTGAGTATGGCATGGATACACTTAACTATTCTCAGTATAAACAGTCTGTATTTTGGTTATTTCTACAGAATCATGGCCAAAATTAGGCAAATATTGCTATGCATTTCACTTGCTTTATTTCCAAGAAAAATACTTTTTATAAAGTTTTACGATCAAAATTGTCTACAATGCTTGCTTTTTTGTATCGGATGGTAACTATACGATTTCCTCAAGGTTGTGCACCAGTTACTCGACAGAAAAGTACCTTGGGGCGGGGGGGGGGGGGGTGCCTTTGTCATGGTCAGCCATAAATAACACCAGAAGAAACCAACGTTATGGCTTCCCGTCACGTTTCATCAATCGGACATGTAGTGAAATCTTGTGGTAAAAATTTCAGTAATTATGTTATGGTATGTTATGGTAAGCCATCATGTCAGTTCATTTAAAGTGCATGGTAAACCATTACAAATATGCGGGATGGAAATCCATATGTCCCAAGACTGATCTAGAAGCAGACAAAACCAATAACAAAGATGAATCGAAATTTCATGAATTGTCAAATGTTAAGTTGATGTACTTTTGCTGAGTATAATATACTCAGCAAAAATACACCAACTTAACATTTGACAATTTATCGTTTTCAGGAAATTTCAAATTCATAATAACAATTAAATCTTTTAGATTGGTCAAATAGTAATAATGCTTGATTCTGGAAAAAAAAAATCTAGAGCATTTGGAAATTGGTTGCTAAACACTTGTGCTAAAAAGAGTCAAAAATGAAATAAAAAATCAATTTTCAGAAGAAGGCAAAATAGGAAACATAAAAAGTTTTACCTTGAGGTAAAAATGTTCCAGTTTTATCTTTAAAAACAGCATTCAAGAAATATTAACATTGCATTTTGTTTAACAGTGTCGCTGACGCCTGCTTCTGACGTCGCGTAAATTGGACCTTGCGCAGGTAACAGTTTTGTGTAAAAAATCATGTATAGATTTTCTTTATTTCTTTCTATCTTTACTGTACTCGGTCAACTATGACCATGATTCAATATCTCTGGCTGTAACAAACACAGACAAGGCTTTCTGAGACTAAAGCACGTACAGTTCGCAGATAACTTTGCTGCCCTCTTTAATCACACGCCGGTGAGTCGGGCCTAAAATTCAATGACTGCTTCAACCTAAAATCTTCCTACTAAATCAGATAGGGAGTTGGTCGGGGCGTGATGACCTGTTTTTAATCGGTCCTTTGTTGTTCAACTATTGGACGTTTTTTGCCCCAGCATTTCAATGTTGTTCTTGCTATTGAGGAGCCAGGCGTAAAAAATAGCTGTGTTTCCACTAACATGCTGAAAAAAAATCTGGTCGGTAGGTAGGAAAAACTTCTTTTTATTATTTTATTTTTTCTCCCGAAAAAATAGGGTCGGGACTGTATTTTTTATGTTTTTGGGTTTTTGTACATGTATTTTGTTGATTAAATTGTATTTTTGAGACTAGCACTGTACATGATAATTCATCTTAGATGTTGGAAAAAGTCAAATCTGTATTTTGGAAGGCACTAAATGCCAAAAACTACAAAAAAGTAGTGAAAAAAGGAAATCACTATGGGAAAATGCAAAGACGAAACTGGGAAGGGTCGGAAATTGAAAATGGTTGGGTCGGTGTTTTAATTTTTAGTTTGTTCTTTTATTGATAAAAATAGCAGAGTCGGGGGGTCTGAAGCTGGGTCGGTTGGATTAGTGAAAACACGGCTATTTTTTTTTAGGCCCATCTATTCATCTCAGTGCTTGGTTCCGATTTATATGAGCCGCGACACCAGCAAAACCAAGAAAGCGGTTGTGCGCTAAGTGCAGACTCAGATCGGCCTGGGCATCCGCCCAGTCTGATCAGAGTCTTCGCTGTCCGCATGGAGCTAGCTGAGACCCTTAGCTACCATTTAAGCGTAAGCATAGACTCTGATCAGACTGAGCGGATGTCCAAGCTGATCGGAGTCTGCGTTGCATGCACCACCACTTTGTTGGTTTTCTCGTGTCGCGGCTCAATTATGTTTGCTGTTTAATCCATTCATGGGTTAAAAACTCTTCATATGGACTGAATACCTTGAATGTTAATAAACCTTAACAGAATTGCAGGCGAGTGTTGTGTACAAGTAAAATCTATTTAGGCCCGCACGCATTCTACCCACTCTCTCATTTTGGTGTATGTGGTTCTTATTTCGACGGCAATACTGTAAAACACTTATATTTAGCGGCAGCAAAATTTGGCGGTTTTTAAATATGGACCTTTTGGCGGATTTTTATTTTGGCGGTTTTGTGATTTCTCAAGAACAAAATATTTCTGCTGATGTCGTATTTGGCCCTTAAGTTGAGCTTTGTATTGTCATGTTGATTAAAATAATAACAATAATTATTGTAATCATGTTAAATTTTGCGTTACGGTAGTTAATTGTTTAACGACAAATACAATTACTAACAGATTTGTGTTCTTTCTGATTTCATCAACTTATTATTGAAACACTAATTAGTAAGGTGAGAACATTTACATACTCTGTTTCCTCCCACTTGTTGTTTGCAAGGCATCTTCTTTTGCGCTAATATATGTGATGTGTATTAACTTTGATATTTTGGAAGAGGAGATAGGATTATATGCTCAAAAATATTTTTTCTTCTTTCAGTATCATGAGTTTATATTGGCGGCATTTTAATTTGGCGATTTTCTTCTTTCCGCCAATATCGCCAAAATAAAGTGACCGCCAAATATAAGTGTTTTACAGTATATTGACATACACCATGTGTAGAAGTTCTCAAAATTCAAGAAATGAAAGAAGAATGACACGTCAAGTTTCTTTTTCTGCTAACTATAGAGAAAACTTTTTGTGCCAGTCAGTTAACCGCTTTGGTATTTGAAAAGAAAAAAGGGTATTTGCTGTCAATTTTAATCTAGGGATTTAAATTGATCAAGATATATTCGCATTAAAATTAAGCAAGGGGCACTTGCGCATATGTGGAGCAAGGTGTCTTTGTTTTTCTTTTTAATTTAACAATTAAACATAATTACAAATATACAGAAGAAAAAAAAAACGTTTAAGATGCCCTTATCGGGCGGATGGACTGAAAAGTTAGCGAACGCCAAAGTGACACAAATATTTTATTTCGCCATTGAATGTTTTTTGTGATTTTTTTTGTTCGTTTGTTTGTATGCTTTATCTGTATGTATGTGTGAGCGTGGTTTAACTCTGACGAAGCGTAAAACCGAAAGCGCTTAGTTACAATTAACAAATTCACACTATATATTCCCACTGGAAACGTTTCTTTGATGATTTTTTCTCATTTTGGACGAAATCAAAATAGGAATTGTGTCTGTTTCACAGTTTGCTAAATAACCTGCACCCAGATATTAAATTCATTATTGATTATAGTACAAATGAGTTACCATTTTTGGACATATTGATACGAAATAAAAATAAAAATATACAGTAGAAACGGATATATTCTACAAACCAACAGATTCGAAACAATACTTTGACTTTAATTCGTGCAATCCAAATCATACAAAGAGAAACATCCTGTATAACTTGGCACAAAGAATATGTACTATTGTCTCAGACAGATTGACAAGGGACATCAGACTAGATGAAATTAAGCAATATCTGCGTGACAGACATTATCCTATCAAACTGATAGAAGACAGTATCCAGAAAGTTGTGAATATCGATTTAAAAACATTACGAACACAACGAGTAAGTGAGGAATCTCATGAAATACTTCCGTATGTGTCGACACACAACCCTCAAAATCTAGAAGCTTTTCAGATTTTAAGGAATAATTTACCAATTCTTATGAATGATTAACAAATGTCAAAAGTGTTAAAAGACCCGAAAATCATAAAAAGCAAAAGGCAGTCCCAAAATCAAAAACAAAAAGAAAAAAAAAACTACTGACGAAAGCAGAATTTGATGCTACAGACATAAAGATAGTTACAAAATGAAAAAAGATCGCACTGCGGGTTACGTGTACTCATTACGGAAGGTAATCACTATGCTTTTCATAGGAAAAGGTTCTTTGTCAACCAATCAATGTCCTGTGATGTAAAAAATGTATTATATATCATTACATGCAATGGCTGTAATGAGTTTAAATAGGGGAAACTTCTAATCTCAGAAATCGCAGAACTGCGCATGCGCAACAAATAAGGGATCCATCGATTAGAAAAAAATCCATTAAGTGGTCATATAGCAACGTGTGCTAGAAATATGACACCTCAGTTTAAAATGTTTCCCTTTAATAGAATGAAGTCTGATAGCTTGATACAAAGGCGACTGAAAGAAACTTACTTTCAGGATTTGTTCAAGCCAACATTAAATAATATATAATGGCTATATAGTAAGTTGCATCCTTTACGTTGTATCACTTTGTGGAACTTATGTATTTAACTATGCTCCCAGATTTATATCGCAATGCTTTACGCATCATATTAAAACTAAGAAAGTGACGTCATGCGTTAGTTACGCAACGAGATAAACCTTTTGATAAGCTTTGCCAAAATAGCTACATGTAGTAAGGGAAAGTATATAATAATTAAATTTACAGACTTAAACGGATCAAATTTACTTAACTTTTCTCTTTATATATATATAGTGAATCCGACCTCTCATCATTTATTTAATATATATATTAATTATTTAATATATATTTATTAAATATCTAGTTCGAAATATATATATATCTAATTCGAAAAAGTTGAGCCACAACAGCGGCAGTATAAATATTGAGTGAAAGAACGAAATCGATGAATAGCCTTTGGTCACATTATCATTATATATATGAGCCGCGACACGACAAAACCAACAATGTGGTTGTGCGCCCAGCGCAGACTCAGATCAGCCTGGGTTTCCGCCCAGTCTGGTGAGAGTCTTTGCAGTGCGCTTAAAGGGTAGCTAAGAGTCTAAGCTACCTCCATGCGGACAGCAAAGACTCTGATCAGACTGGGCGGATGCCCAGGCTGATCTGAGTCTTCGCTGGACGCACAACCACTTTGTTGGTTTTGTCGTGTCGCGGCTCATATGTAGTTATCAATGGGGATGTGGTTTGCATCTACTCTGAAAAAGTCTGAAAAGATGTCTTTGCAATCATAAAAATGCCCGTGATGCCTTGGCGTCTCAAGTTGAGTGATCGCATTCACACTAGGATTGAGAACGTTGCTTTAACTGAACGAAATTGGTTGCTTTGAATGATGCGAATTGCCTTTGCATTATGCCTTTGATCTGAATAAAGCAAGATGTCACTGCATTAAATTTGCACCGTCACGTATTTGCACTTAATTGAGCAAGATTCCTTGATGAAGCAAATTGCCTTACAGCTACTTGCTTTTACATAATTATTTCAACCAACATTTTCCTAAATATTAGCCAATTCAAAATTTAATTCCATGCACAATGGCGTCGTAAATGAATATTGCATTTGGTCCACGCTAGTAAGATCTAAGAGATGAACATTGGGAAATGCATTTAGACTATTTTTTCTGATTCGAATCCTTAATGTACGATCGCTTAGACATAAGATTAAGCTGGAACAGACAGTTTGTCTTGATGTCTTTCATTGGGTGCAAGTAACGTTTTTCATCTACTCTCCTTTGGAATTGGTACTGTCTTATGAAATGCCTTTACGATGTTCTGTGTTTTACTATTTTTTTCAGTGATGCGTTAGGTGGCCCGTATGCAGACTGAACATTTATTTGTTATTTTAAACTGCATTATCTACATTACCAGATGACCGTTAAGTACGTTCCCGGTTCCTCAGTGCAGAGCTCTCTGTTAACCCAATAAAGTGATCCGGGAGTCAGTGTTGTTTACAAGTCAATAATTGCATTGTGCCACGTGCTTTAGAGTGACAGCTTTTCTCACTAACTAGCACGTGAAATCTACACATGCCATGTACTTACATTGCTAGTACACATTGAGTGACTTACTTTGCTCGTGACCCGATGTAGTTTATATACTTCAAGTAAACGTTAAAGACTTACATTTATTCCTTAATTGAAACCGATGTTGAATGAAATAGTAGCTGTGTAGTACCGTTTTAAAGTATGTGGACAGACATTCATGGGGAGCAACTTAGCCATTTCATTTTTGCCGCCTTTCCAAATAGAGTCAAATGAGTAGACCTAAGTTTTGTAGGGCTACAGTAGACAGGGAAGCAAACAGGGTGTCATTAAAATGGCGGGAAAGTATGGCGTGTACCCATACTCCTTAAACCCAAAGTAATCTCCTTTCTAAGCGTTCAATGCCGTAGTACGTTTGTTGCTATTTGAGCAACGACACGAGAAAACCAATAATGTGGTTGAGCGCCAAGCGCAGACTGAGATCAGCCTTGGCATCCGCCCGGTTTGATCAGACTCTTCGCTAAAGCTAAAGGGTAGCGAAGGGTCAAAGCTACCTCCATGCGGACAGCGAAGACTCTGATCAGACTGGGCGGTTGCCCAGGCTGATCTGAGTCTGCGCTGGGCGTCCAACCACATTGTGAGATTTTTTGTGTCGTGGCTCAAATGTTTTTACGAAGTTCTGTGTTTTACTCGGTTTTTTTTTTTCAAGATGTGTTAGGTGACCCGCATGCAGACCAAACATTTATTTGTTATTTTAAACTACTTTGAAATCGATGGTGAAAGAGTAGCTTTGTAATACCGTGTTAAAGTGTGTGGACAGACATTCATGGGAAGCACAATTCAGCCATTTTATTTTTTCCGCCTTTCCTAATTAGAGTCAAATGAGTAACCCTAAGTTTTGAAGGGCTACATTATCTACGGATTCCGAGGCAAAGAGGACGTCAATAAAATGGCGGGAAAGTATAACGTGTACCCATACTCCTTACAGCCAAAGTAGTCTCACTCCTAGACGTTCAAAGCCGTAGTACGTTTGTTGCTATTTGTCTTTGTAAGATAAAATTTGTCCGTTATCGTAAATAAGTTACTCCGTATTGTTGCCGCATGCTTCATATTTTTCGCTTCTTTGAGTGTCTTGGTATATACTTTGTTAAGTATAGCCTTTCATTTAGTTTTAATAGCTTGAGGTTTACTAAGTTAATACTGACTGCTCCAAGGCGGATATCCCTTTGTAGTTGATACCTATTAGAATGTGTCCTTTGATGCGTAATAAAGGTTTGTTGTTTGTGTTTCGAGTGTATTCTTTATTTCGTTTTTTTTTATTGTGTGTTGATTGAAGGGATAATCTGCTGCGTATTTGCATCTATATTTTTGCTATTTATTTAAACAACTTTTAATGGCATAACCAACGCGCATAAAACTTAGAAATTACAAAACGGAAAACGTATGCTATTTAAAGCAGCTTTAATGCATCTCGCGTATCATATTAAATTCACGTCGGTCGCTATGAATAGTTTCATAAGTGTACTTTAAGAAGTGACAATCGAGACTGCATGGTGACGAAATTAACTGATAGTTGTCGTGAAGAGATATTTTAAAGGAGCATACAATATAATAAAATTAGGCCTGTCTGTAATAGCTTTCAATGCATTAAGTTATTAGTTTTCCTTGAGCAAACAGAATATATTTTTGGCAAAATCTCAACCATCCATAAAGTCCAATGCAAATTTAAAGAGACGTTCTGAACATATATATGATGCGCATATCTATATAAGTTTTAAGTTTTAAGGTCATTGATATCCCTCAGGGGAAGCAACTCTGTCATTTTCATTATTTGCATGCCCTTTCAATGGGGTCAACACTTACAGAAAAAGATTTGTTCCCTATTAGAAATTCGTTCCTATCAGAGAAGACGTTATTTTGGAAAGGCTTTGTCGTTCAGGACAGCGAAGAGGAGGTCCCAAAATTCGCCGACCTTTGTAGAAATGGATTAAAAACAAAAAGGTGTATACATACACCATACTGGCGACCATATTTGGTTCCATTGATGACATTAACCATATCGTTACTGCAAAGAGAGGGGAGATGTGTTTTGTACGCTTGCCACTCTATTGATTCGTTTAGAACACACACATACAATGGAAAACGAATATGCAAAACATCAGTTGACTAATAACCCCACTTTTGACTGAGGTTAAGGAAAACAGACAAGCTCAGCAAGCTTATGCACGCATCCATGAAGACCTAAAAGGGAAGTTTTCTTCAGAGGCAGTGGCAGTTCCCGTTGGACATGACATTCCAATACAGCAAAGTAAATTGCAATCTGGAAAAAAACAGAAATAAAACATGTTTCGATAAATAGTTGTTGAAAGACAGGGGAGGACTATATATGGAGGATTAAGTTCAACATAGTCTTTCTTGGACGGACACTCGGCGCCAAGTGCGTGCAACTATGGTTACGTACCGCTGAGCTACTTTGGAAACGTAGGTAGGAGAATTGAACTAAACTGAACTGAACATTGTATTTCATTCATAAAGTGTCAACTACTCCGTCAGCCAATGAAATTATCATAAGGGGTAATTTTGGTCAACTGATTGGCTGAATAAACTTTCACACCTTTACCTGTACAGGTAAATATGCTGTGAGATGAAAACAAGAACCCCGGCAGAAAAATACTGTTTTTATGAAGAAAATATCTTTAAGTTGTACAATTTTTTCATAGAATGTTTTGTGGGTGATTGGATTACTGTTTCTGAACTTCTTATTTACCTTACTCTTAAATAGATTCCTTCAGGTCAATACAAATTGACAGTGTGAGAACAAAAATTGACATCTACGGTCATAAAACTATCACCGCAAAGACACTGTGCTATCAGAACGACGTTTTATTGAATGAAAGTGCCTAAAGAAACTGCCCACTTATGTCTAGACAGACGAAGCACGCAAGTTTTCAGTGGTACTTTATGTTCTAAGCTGTAAAAGGATAATAAAAAGTCTCCCATAACTGAAACTAATACACCGAAATGCTTTCATTTGTCAACCTAATGACCGTTTTACTGCAGTGTGCTGGAACACCTTAAAAACACAAAAGAATTAGAATCAAATGATAAAATGTTATTCCCAAGGCCATAAAAATATTTGAGCCGCGACACGACAAAACCAACAAAGTGGCTGTGCGCCCAGCGCAAAACTCAGTCTTCGCTGTCCGCATGATGGTATCTTAGACCCTTACCTACCCTTTTAGCGCTTAGCAAAGAGGCTGACCGGACCGAGCGGATGCCCTGGCTGACCTGAGTCTGCGCTTGGCGCACAACCACTTTGTTAGTTTTGTCATGTCGCGGCTCAGATAATATAAGGCTACCATGAGAATAAACCATTTGAGAACTATAAGGGATGTTCAGAAAGTTCTGATCGTGACGTCATATTTTGATAAGCATCATAAAAAAGTACTTCTGATAGCGAAACTATATAAAGCTGTGATATGTCAGGACAACTCTGCAAACGCAGTGTAAATTTTCTAAAGGACATATTTTTAAACGTGACATATTTTTAAACGTCTTTGAAAGAGGTACATGTATACCCTACAGCCACTGCAAATTTTCACTTTAGAAAGTCGTAGTTTATTCATAAGAACTCTCTATTTTTATTCGTCATTGCTACTTAAACACAAGCCCTAGGCAACTTTGTCCTGTAAATATCGCGGAAATTATATTTAATCTAGGTTCCATACTCACACTGAGGAATCGATGGTCGCCCAGAATTCAGTGAACGCGCAGCCAATCAGTGAACGCGCAGTTTAATTTAGGTTTTGGGAGCGGGGTACTGCTACTTAAAGTGGTAAATGGTGTTATTATTTGTGTTATAACTACTTCAGTTGCCCTTTATCCAAAGCTAATTATAATAATCTTCTGCTATTTTGAAATAAATTTTGTCAAAACAAGATATTAGCAAAAATATAAGGAACCAATTGGCTTGCAAGGTGATTTCGTGTCATAAATTTTCTGAACGGCGGCCTTTTTCCATAAAAAAAGCTCATGATGTGAATTTGCTGTGGTAAGTGGTTACGACGGAAGGTGATCCTGAAACTATAAAAAGTTTTGTTCCATAAGATGCAAGCATTTAGGAGATACAACCCATTTTAGCAATGGACACCATAAATCAGTGAACGCGAAAACTGTATCAGTGAACGAGTAGCACAATAATCTGTGTGTACGAAGCAAACGCGCTGCGTTGTACGAAGTGAAAGGGAAAACAGTGTACGCATTGAACGCGTCGGAAAGGTCGCGATTAAAGCCAGAGCTAAATTTAGCTTAAAATTACAACCACAAATCATCTAATTTGTGAACACATAATCCTATCTTGTATCATGGCCTACTTTATTTTCCTGTGAAGAAGCCCGTTCAGCATTTTTCTTTTAAAGCAGTAATCCTGCCCAAATTTCATATTCTCAAAATCTGTGTGTAGTGTGTTTTTATGAAAGTAAAGCCATTGTAACTCTCATTTCCATTCACTTCAGGACTCATTCATAAGTCCGAATGATACTGCTGGTTTTAGTGTTAGCCTGTTTTACTTATAGTGACCCGAAAAAAAGTCAATACACACAGGAGCGGGTGCACGACATTTCGTCTAAAGACATGTACCGATCGCAGCTGCACAGGTCGCTTGACAACAGTTGATGGAAAAGTAACTAAAGAATCGGCATACAATAAGCACGGATCAGCTTAGTCTGACAATAGTCGTTAAGATGTCAATGGCTAAAATCAAAGATGCTGCCTCATCGTCATTGAAACTACCCTCTAAGATAATCTATTTTAGACAAAATTTTGACGAAATTTAGACGAATTTTAGACAAATTTTAGACGAAATCTAGACGAAACGTCGCATTAGACGAGTTGTCATTTAGACGAAATGTCATTTAGACGAAATGTCGTTTAGACCAAATGTCTTTTAGACGTTCTGTCGTTTAGACGAAATGTCTTTTAGACGAAATGTCTTTAGACGAAATGTCATGGATCCCACAGGAGCATGTACAGTGTCTGTGTTACTCACTCGGTTTACACACTAATTGAGCATGTCTAAAAGTGTTTAAGCTTTCTAAAAGGCTAAGAAAAGGTAAGAGGGTAAGTTAACAGTCATTTTAACTAATAAATGGAATGGGTCATTTTGAGCAGGACTCCTGCTTTAATTTTCACAGTTAGAAATTACTGAGGTAGTCGAAGTTTGCCGGAATATCTGTGCGGATATCTCAGTTGTATACATGTAATGCACAATTCTGCCAATTTGATAAACGAAAATGGTCTTAGTTCGTATGTAAACAACATACATTCAGATCAGCTTGCACACTCGCTCAGTCTAATGTCACATAAACAACGAATGGAACCTGAGGAATCAGTATTGCGAACATCAAAGACTCTTACCAGACTGCAGACTGATCCGAGCTTTCACATTTAGCACTTGCCTGACGATCCATGGTGTTGAGCGAAGCTCTGTTTAATTTTCATTCAAAGAAAGAATAAGACCGTCTGAGCATTTATTATCAGGTGTGTGTGTTTTCATATGATTCACACACCTGATAATAAAAGACTCGTCCAGTAAAGCGGCAACTGCTCTTATTGCAGCAAATTCTACCATATGGTCCCATATGGGAGCCAAGAAAAATTAAATATTAATGATAAGACTGTTCTTCAGCAGATACGTTGTTGATTCAAGCATTTAGTATACATATATGGCATGAGGTACTTTTTCACGCGACGTCAGCCAGCTTTCTTGTTAGAATGCCAGTATTCTTTATTTGGTTCATGAGTTGAATTTTTGTTTCCTAAACCAAGATGCGAATTGAGTTATGTGGCGCGAAACAAGCGCTCAAAGCATATGTGAACAGAAAAAAATAGACCTGTCTGCGCATCTGTGCAGCTTGAGCAGAGCGCCTGATGTTAGCACGAGTCCCCAGCAGGCACATGACGTCGAAATGACGTCGTATTTACGTCGATGCGACGTCATAACGTCGCATCAACGTCAGTACGACGTCATTTCGACGTTGTGTGCCCGCTGGATCAATGATGGATCCTGAGGAATATACATTAACAAACAAGAGCTGCACGGATTCAGTTCCTGGTCTTTGCATACTTTTTACTTTTATTCACCTTTATTATTGTTTCTTTCAGAAATGTGACACATTTTGTGTTTCATGTTGATAGTGATCTTGACTTTTCAAATGAGAAAATCACAGGGAAATGTGTTATGATTTTTACTTATTTATTTTGATTTCCATGCGTGCATTCTTATGAAATCATTGAAGCACATAGAGTGTGTAATGATTAATCTACTGTGATATTCGTGATTTCACTGTAGGTTTGGTAGATTTGACTCTAATCCTCCCCTGAAGCCTGAAACTGAGAGTCACCTTACTGTTTTAGAGCAGCTGAATACATATGAATCTCTATGAATATTGCTGATGCTTTGAATTGAAAGCAGAGGTGGGGCGGGGTGGGGTGAGGCAAGCGGGAACAGTAACAGCTAACACGTGTTACAAATCTGACTTTTGACGGAAAAAATTAACAACGAAACAGTAAGAGTAAAATCTTGAGTGTTCCATGACATTTTGGAAGTCTCCAAAAAACGAGCAGCTATAGCACCTGTACTCAGGGGTATTTGCCATCTCGTACCTCTGAAAAACACAGAAAAATGCTTAAAACTAAAGTCACGCATAACTAACACCTAGTGGTAAACCCACTGACAAATTTTATGGGCTTCCAGGCAAATAATACACAACTTGCGCATTCCCTGGCAACATATCACGCATTCACTGGGTTCAATATTAGCGTTCACTGGGTACACTACAATTAGTGGCTTACACGTTTACTTCGTTCACAGTGTCGCGTTCACTGATACAAATCACTCGTTCATTGATTTTCAGCGTACAGTCATATAATGCAGAATATCTCATAAACAAAACGACAGACAACGACAAAATTTATTGTAATTGTAGCTATTTACTTGCTTCTACTTCTGCTTGAAGAAAACATTAAACAGAATATAGCGTATTATGGTAAAAAGAAGAAAACCGTTATTTTCTACGTTTTTAAGATAATGAACAAAATAAAACGGGTCTTACCTGACTCCATGAGAAATTCGCAAAAGTTTATTATCATAATATGACACATACCTTCACCGCCAAGTAATGTATGCGTAGATGTATTTTCAGAACATCTGATATCAATACGAAAATCCGCGCAGAAGGTGATCACACACGTAAATTTAAAACATTTTTACTGCGCGTTCACTGATAGGCTGCGCGTTCACTGAATTCTGGGCGACCATCGATTCCTCAGTGTGATACTGTCCCGTGAATTTGGATTATCTGCATTTTATGTAATAGCAAATTCCCCCTGTCTACTAAAGTTATAATGATTTTGTAACAAAAACAAATATCTTAGCTTTCAAAATCTTGTCAGCTTTTACATGGTCCAATTCGAAATTGTCGAAAAAATAAAACTAATATAGTAAACGAAGTTGTAACAGCCTTAGAAAATGACGTTGACGTTGATTTCAATAACGTCATTAGAACTGCGCATTGCTTTGCAAGGAATGAATTTGAAACGTTCGCTACCCTTCTAAATTTTAAATTGATATAGACAACAACGATTGACAAACAGCTGACAAAAATTCATTTTGTATTTACGATGATTTTTTACTTGAATGACACACTGAAAATATATTCACATATGACTTTAAACAAAGTGGTATGACTGGGGTCTAATAAAATGCGCTGTACCTCAATAAGAAAATGTATCTTTGTATAGTGTTTGGTATCACTGTAAAGGCAAAATGTAGTGCTTTCAATACAGGCAAAGCATTTGCCCCCAGAATACCGCTAAATAAAATTATGCGGCAAGAATCAGAACTTTCTGAGCAACCCTCATAGACCAATGCGGGAAGCGTGACTCATCGGTAAGTACGTCCAAATGACAAGCGGATGCAGTCCTCCCTAAAGTCACCAAAAATAGATTGTAACTATGACAATGACACAACATCGAGATAGAAACGCAGCCAGCATAGCTGAAGGTCTTCCGGTCGGCCTAGGCTGCCTCCTAATTATCTCCATAAACACAAGTAAGACTTTGTTATGCATATTACACTTATAAATCAACCATTACGTAACATGAAACGCTCAACACATGTACTCTTCGATGTATTAGGGCTTTAGCTGAATTCGTGGATGGCAATACTAATCACTCAAACTTTTATGTATGTTAGAAAACAGTTGTTAATGCGGAACTTTTAAAAAACGACAGAAAAAGAAAAGAGCATGTCCAAACTATCTTCTCAAGAAAAGGAAAGTTTGCATGTTTGCGTTAGGATCTGTCGTCGTCACTCATAATGTCCTCTCTAGCTGTCATAGTAGAGAGCTCAGATTATACTCGTATATACTTGATCAAGTCAACTTAGAATTTAATTCCAAAATAACTAGCTAATATTTCTAACCGGCCATTTACATTTCATCGATTTTTTTCCAACCCACAAATAATAAAGTTCTATTAACATTTCAAAACAGGCAGATGTGTCAGTCAACTTAGCCATTAAAAGGTTTGACGAAGTTCTTAACCTTACATCCAGGCTGCGCCGATGAACACAAGTACCCCCATTCCTAAAATTCACAAAATTCAGCATTTCGACACAATTTGTGAAAAATCACTTTTCGAAATATCCAATTTACGTGAGCAAAACCCCTTCATTACAAAAGCAACAGATTCATGCCCAAATGAACAACACTCTTCCTCCATGACAGAGATCGCTTTGGGTCAAAATGTCAAATGCTTGTTAATCTTGAAAATAGGGGTATCTGTATTCATCTGTGCCTCCTGGATACAGTGTACCGTATAAAGGTAAACCTTTTAGTGGTATGATTTACCGACATATTCCCTGTCTGTGGCAGCTAACTAAACTGCGAGATTCTAATCGCGTTGAAAATAAATAAATAAAAACTAAGTGGCCGGTTAGAAATATACTATACGATTTTTCTGACTACAGCTTCAGTATATTAAATCTTTGCTTGAGCCTCGTACTGTGTCTTTAAGACCTTCATTGGTTGTGTCCATTGGCTAAAAACATGTTTGCTGTATTCATAACTATGACCTGTGAGGAATTCGAAATCCTTATTTATCAGAGCGGATGATGCCCTGACCTCACACGGTAGCCGCCTGTAATATGTGTAAGGATTGACTCCACTAGCTTTACCTTTTAAAACTTATGGACGACAGAACGGACGGAAGGACAGACAGATGGACGGTCGGATGGACGGTTGGACGAACGGACATCGGACGAAAGCTATATACCCCTCACCATACCTTGTATGCCAGGGAATAATTAGTTGAATAGCTAAATGGTCATATTTCTTCCCCTGCAGAGAGCCAAGTGCTTACAAATGAGGTTTTGATTACAGAAAGGCAGTGTTTACTTCTTGGTGCATGTGAGAGAGAGAGAGAGAGAGAGAGAGAGAGAGAGAGAGAGAGAGAGAGTTCAATGAAACGTATTAATTGCGCGCGAATTAAAGCCTAGGAAAAATTATTGCTATCGATTTCTACAAAAGAGACCAAGGAAAACTCTAGTAAATTGCAAGAATCCAGAGCAGAGCTAACTTGTTTGAAATGAAATTGTTCGAGGATAATAGTGTATCTTGGTTTCAATTTAAAAAGATCATGGCATGATTACGCGCTGATACTGCCTCAGGTTGTAATATTGTCTTACATCTGGAGGAAGGGCGGTGACTTTTATTTAAGACCGCAAGTGGATAAATGTGCAGCTTTCTGTAATATCTTCCTTAGCCTGGTGAGTAAAGGGTTAAAAAGCTTTAGTTAATTAAAAGGGAGTATACACGAGGGTGGTGTGATTCTAATAATGTAGCATGCGTGGCTGAACCAACAGGGTAAAACCTATTCATATTGCTCCTAAGCCCTAAATGTGAGGTCTGCTAAGTCTCAACGGAAAGTATAAATTTCAATTTATAGAATATTATTTTGATTACTACCGAGACCTTTTGATGACTTTTTTTTTTTTTTTCGGGGGGGGGGGGGGGGGGGGGGGGAGGAGGGGTCGTGGGAGTTGGAGGGGGGAGGCAGTTGGCCAACCTTGAAATTGATTTATGATTATTCTCTGATATCCTTGAATCGTGTTATTGAGATGATAATAAGGAAAGATGCATGAAGTGTTAAGTTAGCTTTGTATCGTCTGTGTCATGGGATTTTTTTGTGTGAAATGTATATATTATTGAAATATCGTATTAATTCATTTATATATTTAGTCATATTTATTTAGTTATTTTTTCATAGCACGATTTATTTGTTTATATTTATGTTTTCATAATTTATTTAGTGTTAGTTTGTTTCTTCATATTTATTTATCTATTTATTCATAACACAATTTTTTTTATGTTAATTATTTTATAAGCGTATTAATGTCAATTATTTAATGTTTATTTTTCTAGTAAAATAATGTCACACACTGCTAAATTGGCTAATTGTCATAGCAACCGAAATGCTGAAAATGACAAAATGTTTAAACTCAATTTCTCTGAGGCCGTAACCACACCGGGTAGGCGGCAATCGAAACGCTCGAGCAATCGACGAACTCGGATCAACAACCGTTAGAAACAGCATTTTCGATTGCAAATTGTCGCCATGACATAAAAGTCAATTATTTCAACCCCTGGTTTAGCTGTTCCTTACGGATTTTGATCCTATTTAATCGATTAAGAGCATTTTCGATCGCCGCCTACCTAGTGTGGTAACGCTGGGAAACCTCAAACTTTAAAGAAATGTTTCATGTAGAAACCTCTACAAAAACGTGTTTTCCGTACCAGTCAGTATAGTAGTTTGGTTGTCATCGCAACTTAAATTTCCGATTCACCTTAAACTTATAAGGATTAAGTCTCTAATTTTTTGCACATTTTCATGTATATTTGCTGCTGATTAGTAACAAAGAATGGATAAAGGTTTGTGATAGTGTGATTGCTTCATGCAAGGCTCAGATACTAAAAGAAATAAATAATTAGTCATGACTTGCTCTCAAATCCGGCAGAAATACGGACCGTGGAAGACATTTGATCGAGAAAAATTTGACGTTTTTCGCTGATTTTAAGCCGGAGGGACCAGAATTGTTACGTCATTGCAATTAAACGAGTAGAGCCTTGGGAGAATTGTTTAGCAGAAAAAAAAATCATCCTGTACTTGATAACCGATCAACTAATTTTAGCATAATACCTGAAATAACGGAATAAAATGTCAAACTCCATAAAAGTCAATTATTTCAACCCCTGGTTTAGCTTGAATTTATGCCAGATTTTAGAACGTTTTCATAATGAATCATGATTTGTGTTTTTCTAAAGCCAAAACCTAACTTAAAATGAAAAGTGTTCCTAAATTTTCAATTTCTCTTTACATATCGTATAAAATAAGCATAATACAAGCACCTACTTACCAAATTGACGTCGAAACAATTCACGCGCGGTATCCAACGTGACGTAATACATTGTATGCTGCTATGGTAACACGTTAAAAAATTCAATTTCAAACATTAAATTGAAAGCTCAAAAGACACTCTTTAGCGATACGTGGAGGATATTTATTTCTGTACATAATCAACTAATCTACAAAGGTGTTTCCATTATTTAATGATCTCCCCACGTGATTCAACAACTACATAATCATCTGTCATCTGAATAAATGCTATCCTTTAGTTTTATATGCATGTTTGTATTTACCAAGTACATAATCAGTTCTAATAATGTTTGATGCAATGCACTGTTGTGATGTACTACACATAATATTTGTATTTATTATAAATTGATTTTTATGCGTTAAGGCTCATAACGTATGCTTTTGGGTACATACTGAGAACGTAACGTTCTTAACGTTAATACCATGCACTAATTCGCCATACTGTTCTTAAATTGATTTGCGTGCGTTAAGGTCCATTGCGTATGATTTTGGGCTTGTGCTGAGAACGTTATGTTCTTATTGTTGTTACACTGGCGCTCACGTATTTGTACACATTCAAAACGCGTCGGGGACGCAGTTGATGCGCGCGGGATACGCGGTAATTATGGACGCGAATATTTTAGTAGCCAATGAAAATTCGTTCTCAATTTTGCGTATACCGCGAAGCGACGCGTGCAACGCCCATTTTATGCAAATTTCATGGACCCAATCAAAATTGCGCACATGATACGGGTAGTGACGTAGTCCTTTGCGTCTCAACGCGCGCGTAGGGGAACCAATCAAAATCGCGTATTGAATGCGCATTTTTAAGTAAATCATGTGAAAGAAAGAGCCATTAGTCTACATCAAGCTTTATGTCGAATGCTCATTTTGGTCTTACTTGAACTATAACGGGAAAGAAAGTTAAAAAAAGAAGCCTAGAAACTCGACCAGCAACTCAAAACTAAATGCGACTGGGACAGTCCCATGACACTTCGCCATTGAAGCAGTGACCTATATATAGATCACTGATTGAAGTGGAAATAAATCGCACTCTTCAGCCATAAATTCCTTTCGTACCAGCATTAAAATCGTGGAATCTGAAATTAATAAGGCCTTTATGGAAAATAAGTGCCAGGCGGCAGTCACTTTGAATCTTAAAAAGGCATTGGACCTTATATGGACTTCAGGGACCCTCATCAAGCTAAACGAATTCGGCATCAATGGAAATATGTTCCGCTTCATTCATAACTTCTTAAACGGCAAAAGAATTCAAGTCGGGGTGGGGGATAAAAACCTCTGATCAACATGACTTGGAAATGGCTGTCTCCAGGGCAGTGTCCTCAGCCCTATCCTATTCATTGTAATAATTTACCCTTGATGATGCCCTGGGGGAAGGCAAACCTCTCTCTTTCTCAGTTTGCAGATGACAGTGCCATCTGGACCTAGCACTCCTCTCTCAAACATGCTCTCGTAAAACTCCAATCAGCCCTCCAGACAATCAAGATATGGTCCAAGCTCTGGGGCTTCAAAAAACCCACTATTAAGACAAAGGCTATAATTTTCACTAAAACAATACTTAATATTGAATCACTTCAAAAACTCCCCCTTTTTTTGGACAGAAATAGAATTTATTGACCATATCACCTTCCTGGGTATGATCCTAGATAGAAACTAACATGGGGTCAGCATATTAAAAATCTGATTGAAAAATGTAATAAAGACCTAAACCTCATGAGGATGGTTTCAGGCACCTCCTATGAAGCAGATGAAAATATCCTATTGACATTATATAAGGCCCTAATCCTCAGTAAAATTGATTATGGTGTGCAAGCTTATAACTCGGCACCCAAACATCTACTCTCAAAGCTCAAGACCTCATCCAAAACAACTTAGCACTCCGTACTGCTACGAGGGCATACCACTCCACCCCTATTAATGTTTTAGAAGTTGAATGTGGAATTAAATTCCTACAGCTGAAGGCGCCGGCACCCAAACATCTACTCTCACAGCTCAAGACATCATCCAAAACAACTTAGCACTCCGTATTGCTACGAGCGCATACCACTCCACCCCTATTAATGCTTTAGAAGTTGAATGTGGAATTAAACTCCTACAGCTGAAGGTGCCGAGCCGCGTAGCGCAATCGATAGGGCACCGGACTCATGTCAGAGGGGTTCGAAACCCGGTCTGGCCACATACTTCATTTCTCCTTCCGCTGATTTAAGAAAGGCAGTTTTCAATTATTCACCACCGGCACTTACAATCATACCAAACCCTCAAAACTGGACGTTTATCCCCTAATAAATGAAGCAGTAACCGAAAAATGGCAATCCCATTAGACCAATAGCAACAAGGGCCACACCTTCCATTTCGACAAACCAAAGGTTAAACTTCAATGTGACATATATAGTCTCAATAGACGTTTCGACATAGCCTATTCCGGACTAAGGCTAGGACACTGCAGGCAGGGCTACCTTCACTACGGTAACCAGTCCGCCCTATGCTCCCACTGCAATGATGCAGAAGATCTCAACCATATCTTCTTTGAATGTGTTGCCCCATAACAATCAAAGGCGAGACAATATAATCCACCATATTCAAATTAGGCTATCACACAATAGACCTGAGACTGCTCCTGTCTCCCCCAAAGAAATATGCAAATGCAAATACAATACAGAAGGCAGTCTTTGAATACCTGGACAAAACCAATATCATTGCTAGGATATAGATAGATTCCAATACAATAGGGAAAAAAAAACCCTAATTTTCTCTAATTCTAGCCCCTGTTGCTAACCACCTACCATTTCCCAAAAACCCTGGATCCACATTAATCCCCTACTAAGTGTAATGCTCCCACTACCCAATAAAAGCCCCAGAACCCATCTGTACGACTACAATCTGACTTTCCCTACGATCATATAAATAACTTTTGTCTATTGACAATAAAGGCTTAAATCAATGTGTATCCAACCTCCTTAACCTCACACCCAGGCTAAGTTACCTGAAAACTAAATGAACCATTATATGGTTCAGCACATTTGCTCCCTAGAAACAGCCAAAAGAAACTGCCGTCTTTTCCCAACAACCCCCAATAAGAAATAATCTACAGTTCTTTGGTCCATAATAATACTCTCCATTTCTTCCCCACCCCCAAATTAATGTGTATCCAACCTCCTTAATCTCACACCAAGGCTAAGTTACCTGGAAACTAAATAAACCATTATAAGGGTCAACTCATTTGCTCCCTAGAAACAGCCAAAAGAAACCGCCGTCCTTTTCGAAACAACCCACAATAAGAAATAAGCTACAGTCCCCTTGTCTATTAATAATGTTCTCCATTTCCCCTCCAAAAAATAATGTGTATCCAACCTCCTTAATCTCAAACCCAGGCTTAGTTACCTGGAAACCAACTGAACCATTATAAGCTTCATCACATTTGTTCCCTAGAAACAGCAAAAAGAAACTGCCCTCCCCTCCCAACAATCCACAATAAGAAATTAGCTACAGTCCTGTTGTTGACTAATAATGTTCTCCATTTCCCAAAATATTAGAACACTAAAAAAACTCCCATGAAAATACAGGCCCCCTAAAACTTTAAATATGCAATATATTTTGGAACCAACTAAACCAAGATAAGGTTTAGAACAAATGCTACAGTCCTAGGTCCCAAAAGGTATTTTTACCCCATCTACCTCCCTCCCAACAGAACTAAGCTATGGTCCTCTCTGAGACCAACGGGCACAATTCATGATGTAACCCAGGCAGTCTCAATTACTCATGAGGGCCACAAAAACATGAGACAACTGCATTCCAGATCACCCTCAATCTCTTATCCCCCACTGCCCATTGCATTAGTTTATAAAGGAATTTGCTCCCCATCTAAGAATTTGCTCCCCATTTCCCCCCTAGACCTGCCCTTGGCCCAGCCAGGGCAGGGGGCTTGTTCCAGCAGAACTAGCAAAGTGAAGTCTGATGGAGGCCTGCAGTTCCGGGACGATACATTATGGCCGGAAGTGTGCCTCTCATGCCATGCGTTTCCAGAAGCCCTGAATTGTATTGCTTAAGCCAACCCACAGTGGGTCGCGAGGACTGTGTGCATGGGAAGTGATTTACGCGGATCTGTGCACAAGTCCATTTCCAATTCAATGCAAGTTACTTCGTAGTAAAATAAATGTTTCCGATTTGGTGCAAGTAATACTTCGCAGTAAAGTAAATGCAGCCTGCTCAAATGTTAACATGACCTAAACATGCCCGAGGTCAGTTCAAAAATAAATTTTAATGCGGATTTGCTTCGGTTTGCTGTTTAGACAGGAATTTTTAATCCAAAGTAAAAGTTAATTCGGATTCGATCCAAGGTACTCTGTAGGATTAGTTTACTCCGAATTAGTTTTTAATTTGAATGAAATTTGCTAGTTTAAACAGTTAATTTGAAGCGAACTCTGATTCGATTCAGATTAAAACTCTAGTCTAAACAGGGTTATTGAAAATTCAGGCATGCGAATGCTTTTACATTGTCTCAAAGGCAAGGATATTTGCTTATTTGTGGCCTTAGTTGTGGAGAAAACTTGAGTACCTGAAGAATACCACCAACCTCTGGTCATTTGTATAAACTATGATGGACCTGCATGCCCGATGCTACATACCAAGCTTCAAGGTCATAGGCCTTTTCACTGTCATTCTATATGCTGCTGCCAGAAATCGAACCTGTGACTGCAGACGTGAGAAGCGAGTGTACTGACCACTGAGCTATGGAGACCCCTTGAAATAGTCTTGAATTGGCTGTGAAACTCATATATCTTATAAAAATATGCCAGTATTCACAGGGTATAATTGATTCCGCTAATTTTCGCTTCCTGCAGAAACTGTACATCATATTTGGCTTCCACCGAGACTTTCCGCGAGTTCTCGCGGACAGTCTCGGCAGGAAACCAATTTTCGAGGACAGAAGTCTCTGCAGGAAGCAAGAGATCGCGGACAGTCTTGGCAGAAGCCGATAGACAGGCCACCGAGACAGTCCGCGATCTCTTGCTTCCTGCAGAGACTTCTGTCCTCGAAAATTGGCTTCCTGTTGAGACTGTCCGTGTGACTCTGCTTCCTGCCTAGAGCCTCGGCAGGAAGCAGAATCACGCGGACAGTCTCTGCAGGAAGCCATTTATCATGTACAGAAGTCTCGGCAGGAAGCAAGAACTCACGGACAGTCGATGGAAGCCAAATATGATGTACAGTCTTTGCAGGAAACGAAAATTAGCGGAATCGATTTTACCCTGTGGTATTCTTCTGTTTGAACATTCAACTCAATATAATAGTCTGGGTCCAAATTTCATTCTTAGCAAGGGTTACCGTGTGCCCGGATTTGTCCGTACTGGCCCAGATAAGTTGTGTAAATCCGTTCTGGCCCAGGTAAGTTGTGACTTTTTTGTTTTGCTTTTTGTTTGTTTGTTTTCTGGGCTTAGAAGTTAAGAAAAATAGAAGTCATGTACCGCCGTTCATACTACGTCGCTTTGATGCTGCGAAGTGTTTGGGTATATAGAATTGTTCATAGCATAATTATCTGATAATACACGTGTAATAACCCCCTTAAGCTCACACCCAGGTTAAGTTACCTGGAAACTAAATAAACCATTATAAGGTTCAGCAGATTTGCTCACCAGAAACAGCAAAAAGAAACTGCCCTCTTTTCCCAACAATCCGCTATAAGAAATAAGCTACAGTCCTATGGCCATTAATAATATTCTCCATTTCTTCCCCATCCCCAAATTAATGTGTATCCAACCTCCTTAATCTCACATCCAGGCCTAGTTACCTCGAAACTAAATAAACCATTATAAGGTTCAACTCATTTGCTCCCTAGAAACAGCCAAAAGAAACCGCCGTCCTTTTCGAACAACCCGCAATAAGAAATAAGCTACAGTCCCCTTGTCTATTAATAATATCCATTTCCCCTCCAAAAAATAATGTGTATCCAACTTCCTTAATCTCACACCCAGGCTTAGTTATCTGGAAACCAACTAAACCATTATAAGGTTCATCACATTTGCTCCCTAGAAACAGCAAAAAGAAACTGCCCTCCCCTCCCAACAATCCACAATAAGAAATTAGCTACAGTCCTGTTGTTGACTAATAATATTCTCCATTTCCCAAAATATTAGAAAACTAAAAAAACTCCCATGAAAATACAGGCCCCTTAAACTTTAAATATGGAATATATTTTGGAACCAACTAAACGAAGATAAGGTTTAGAACAAATGCTACAGTCCTAGGTCCCTAAAGGAATTTTTACCCTATCTACCTCCCTCCCAACAGAATTAAGCTACGGTCCTCCCAGGCGCAATTCATGATGTAACCCAGGCAGTCTCAATTACTCATGCAGGCCACATAAACATGAGACAACTGCATTCCAGATCACCCTCAATCTCTTATCCCCCACTGCCAATTGCATTAGTTTATAAAGGAATTTGCTCCCCACCTAAGAATTTGCTCCCCATTTCCCCCTAGACCTGCCCTGGGCCCAGTCAGGACAGGGGGCTTGTTCCGGCAGAACTAGCAAAGTGAAGTCTCTTGGAGGCCTGCATTTCGGGGAAGATGAATTATGGCCAGAAGTGTGCCTCTCATGTGATGCGTTTCCAGAAGCCCTGAATTGTATTGCTAAAGCCAACCCACAGTGGGTCGCGAGGGCTGTGTGCATGGGAAGTGATTTATGCGGATCTGTGTACAAGTCCATTTGGGTTCTATCCCATTGCTACTTAATGTTTCTGGAAGTTTTTACTCCCCACCAAAGATTTTGATTCTCCCTTTTTCTGAGACCTGCCCGGGACCCAGCACAGGTCCACTTTGGTGCAACCCCACTAACATATGAATCTGGGCAGTCTTTTGCACCCCCCACTCCCCACCATCCCACCAAAGAATTTGCACCCCACCCAAGAATTTACTCCTTGTTCTCTCCTCCTCCTCCCCTTTTTTTTTCTCCATAGAACTACCTTGGACCTAGCAAGGACAGGGGGGCTTGTTCAAGCTTGGGTCTAACATCGGTTGGAAATTCAAGTTCTTCTTGTAGAGAGTCAGCTGTTTTTGTTTCTTGCCTTGGTTCCCGGTTTTCAGTCACCTTGATGATCATTCAACTCTGGCCTCATATGCTGGAAATTTTTGCAGCATTAAATTGCTTTCTGGAAATCAAGTTTTATCTTGGAATGTACATATTCTGCCTTCAGCCAAAACTACTTGCTACAAATGAAATATTCTTTAATTTTGTTTACTTTTACTCTGTGCAGAGGAAACCTGTTTCGATTCAGCACAGATTGCTCTGCTATAAGGTAATCCGAAGAGAACCCACTTGTCTGTTCAGGCTATACCATTTCCAATTCAATGCAAGTTACTTCGATGTAAAATAAATGTGAGATGGGAGTGCGCTGACGAGACCCCTTGAAATAGTCTTGAGTTGGCTTTGAAACTCTTATAATTTCTTATAAAAATATGCCAGTATTCACAGGGTATAATCGATTCCGCTAATTTTCGCTTCCTGCAGAGATTGTACATCATGTTTGGCTTCTGCCGAGACTATCTGCGAGTTCTTTCTTCCTGCCGAGAGTCTCTGCAGGAAGCAAGAGATCACGGACAGTCTCGGCAGAAGCCAAATATGATGTACAGTCCGCGGAGACTGTCCGCGATATCTCTTGCTTCCTGCAGAGACTTCTGTCCTCGAAATTTCGCTACCTGCCGAGACTGTCTGCATGACTCTGCTTCCTGCCGAGAGCCTCAGCAGGAAGCAGAATCATGCGGACAGTCTCAGAAGGAAGCCATTTATCATGTACAGAAGTCTCAGCAGGAAGCAAGAACTCGCAGACAGTCTCGGCGGAAGCCAAATATGATGTACAGTCTCTGCAGGAAGCGAAAATCAGCGGAATCGATTATACCCTGTGGGATTGTTCTGTTTGAACTTTCAGTCTGGGTCCAAATTTCACGGGGAAATTTCACCGGTCAGTTTAATTCTTAGCGAGGGTTACCGTGTGCCCGGATTTGTCCGTTCTGGCCCAGATAAGTTGTGACTTTTTTTTTTTTTTTTTTTTTTGTTGGTTTGTTTTCTAGGCTTGGAAGTTAAGAAAAATAGAAGTCATGTATAGTTTCTAAGCGTAGAAGTTCTATTATAGAGTTAGTCTAAATAGTAGTTAATGAGTCCCATTGAATTCAAAAATCGAGACGTTACGATATGTTATGTAAAAATTGACCCAGATAATGTGGGACTACTTTATGGTTCCCGTCTTCTGCGCATCGATTCGGGCAGGATCGAGACATTCACAATATTAACTTAGTAATTTAGCAGTGAAGAGTTTTATTGTTTTAAGCTATTCTAAAAACTATTTTAAATAGGCCAACGTACAATCTGCGGTTGTACGCGTATTGAACAAGTCATGAATATTTATTTTATCATTGTTCGCGTCTCCAGCGTCGAGACGCGTCAGGGCGCGTCTAGACGCGTCTGATGCGCGGTTCTAGGTAATACGCTTGCAGCACGCGCATGCAACGAGGTACGAACGCGTTTTTGGTGTACAAATACGTGAGCGCCAGTGTAACACGCAACAATCTGTCATACTGTTTCTGAAGATTTGCCATAAGCAGTGAAACCGGTAGAAGTGAAAAATAAATTACTTTAATTCTGAGATTGAACTTACTTTTTTATACTTATATTGTTTTGCACCATTTTTGGTTTCTATTGAAGCTTTGTTGTCAATGACTTTCAATGAGGAAATAGAAAAAATAGCTTTGCTACCTTAACATTGCATATATGTGACAGTGTCTGGTATTTTGAGCCTTATGGAGTGAAAATCGGAAATTTTGTTTTCAATATTTTCATAATTATTAGTGCTTCCACAGTAGATTTTGAGAAGCACAGAGTAATAGCGCTAAGGTTTACTGCAAAAACAAACGACATTCACACCCACCCGATTTTTTGTTTTCGTTTCACTGATTGGATACAATTTACATACTAGCTGGATAAACCTTTATAACTCTGATTCGTGACATCTCTTTTCAAAGATCTATAATGCAAACAATTTTAAAACAGTGTAGATGAAGAAAATTAAACACGCCGATAGAATTGTTTAATCACTCTTTTCAGGTGACGCTTTGAAATTTATTAGTCACTTCGCCCAAATACAATTAACTTTAACGTGCAAATTTTATTACGTCACTTTCATTTCACGTTTCCTGACATCAACGTCGCACCTCCACAAGGCTCAAAATCGCAGGCACTGTCACATATGTTGACAAATACGTACTAGATAATTACTATCGGAAGAAGGTTTTTAAGCTAACTGGGTAAATTGCTTTGTTGCCATCGCAACCGAAATCCTGAAAAATAGCAGAAGTTTTGTAAAACTAAATCGTAAGCAGCCAAAAGACTTGAACTGCTGTAAGTTTGTAGACATTTTATGCATACGCTGTTACAACAAAAAAAATGCTACATTTATTGCTAATTGTTGTCATGGCATTGACTGTCAAAGGGAACATTAAAAATGTGCGATAACTGCCTTTAAAAGTTAGCTGTGCAAATATAATGACATTTTTTACATATGTTTATTTCCCTCATATATTTTAGCATCAGGCTATATGGTGCTGCTAGCAACTTGTGGTATGGAAAGTATTAGTCACGCTATGGTCTCATGGGAGCGATACAGGTTCTCATGGTCCTCTTGTTTACGGAATCTGGTCGTTTTGATACAGAAGCTGGTTGAAAAAAGAAGAATAAAAGTGTCGACCTACATAAAACCCACACAGACATTATATTACAGAAGTTCGTATGGGCAGTCTTTTACAATCCAACAGATCTTATCAACATTATGTTATAATTAAATGGGTTACAAATTAACCCAGGAAATGACATTTTAAAATGCAATGTATCTAGTTCTAAAAATCTGCATTAAGATTAGTTTCAGGATTGCACTTTATTGATTGGGAATGCTTCACTTGCTGATTTGCAAGAAATGTAATAGATTTTATCAGCTCTAATTATGTCTTAGTGCTTTTGAAAATGAAACTGTCACATACCAGTATAAAGAAGCCACCACGATTACTAATCCTGTTATGTTATTACCAGGGACATCCAAGAAGTCTTTCAAGTGCATACATAACTTTTTCCTTAACTGAGGTTGACTAATCAAATTATACCATAAACAACTCACGCATAATGTACACCTATGTGGTAAACGTCATGCATATGACCTACCTTTCTGAATGGAGAAGTGTAGGCGATACCGATGGAAAAATCGAACAAACATGACATCTTTTACAAGAGGTGAGGGTGTAAATTTCCTGCATAATCTGTTTATAATTCTGTCAAAGTGCAAGAAGCCGTGTTCTGAAATTATTGCTTCATATTTACAAGCACAAACAAGAGATAGTTATCATTTCACATTACCAAACAAATGTGGTTGCTACACATTAACCGAACATTACAGAAATTAAAAAAAATCTAATTTTGCAACTGATTTTTCGAAGGTTGTAAAAGATATATGACACAAGACTTGTCGTTTATATTTTCATATATATATACATCTTAACGTTTTAGCACTTTTAATAATAAATAAATTCCTTTCAGGAAGTACTTCACATGGTGTGAACTCGTCTCTTTCAAATACTCATTTTATATGATATTGCAGTTCCCTGAAAAACAACATGGTGACTGTACTTGGAAAAATGATAATATCTCGACTAACGACATTATCTTACTTAGGTACTTTATAATACCTCAGTTTTATTTTTCTTGTACAGATATGTACAAAGATATGTACTAACTTTTTAAACTAAGATAAGTGGTCTTAAACTAGATAACTAGAAGCCTCTGCCGCACCCTGAATTTTAGTATTTTTAGTGCGTCTATCGCACTAAATTCGGTGTATGTACGTTTATGTTGAATCCACTTGGTCGATATCGCTGCTGCTGGACAATTTGTTCCCTAGGATATCATCAACCAACTTAGTCAGAGTTTCAGTATTGGTTCCGTTTAGAATTGAGGTCAATGCTTACACACTGATTTAAAGTAACTTTGATGTTGGGGATAGGGTTCGGGAGCTGATTCAATCAGTTCCTGAAGTGTAGTTACTCTTTAAATTTACTAATTTATATCAGGTTAAATTTTTAAAGTAATCTCTCTATTCTAAAACTAAGAATGTCTTGTCATAGTGACATGAATCTTAGTAGGGTTTGGCTTCCGTTCTTTTCATTTTTTTCGCGCTTTAAAGGTTTGTTCTACATCGGTCATCTCCTTCTTTTGACTCGTATCTCGAGACACAGGGGTTGAAGTGTCTTGGAAGGGAACGCATGCACTTCCAGGTTAATAATTAGGCATCTCCAACCTGATGTCTGCAGCTACTGTGTCTCGGAGAATGGCTCGGAGAGGACTGCTCGTTGCCTGCCAAGACTGCCCACCACCGTTTCTTTCTTCAAGTTTTTAAGGTTTAGCGACACTAAAGAAGTTAATACAGAAACGCGCGTCTGTCGCACTAAATTCGGTATAGTTACGTTTATAATAAGTAAATTGCTTAGCTACGCCTTTTGTAAGATCATGACGTTCATTGAAAGTGTTGACTAGAAAGAACGGTAGGTGCAGTGAAGAACGTTTACAGTTTGATTCGCCATTAATTATCATTTATTCATGTTTCTGGAAATTGTTGACTGGCAAGAATGGAAGATGCAATGGTAGAATGTTGACACAGTTTGTGTCGCTTGCAGGACGTATTGGACGACCCTTGCTATTTGTTCCTGCAATTTCTTGAAATTTCATTCATATCACATTTTTTTCAACAAACAGAATTAAAATCCAACATTAGAATATCAGCTGAGTTAAATTCCTATCAGTGTTATGTGTCAGAGAGACGTAGGAGGATCTGTAGGCAGCAAGGTTGACATTATGCAATATCATTAATTTTATCTAATTCATTATAGTGTTAGTTTCTAAGTTTATAAGTTTTGTCAGTTTATAGAAATTTCAACCAAACGTGTAGCGAGTCAGAGAGGCTTAAAAAGATGTGCGACAGAAAAATGGGCTTATTTTTTGTATCTACATTACAACTTCGAATAAGTATTTGTTAACTACAGTTTTTACCAACCTTTACGAAAGCTGGTAGATAATTTGGCTATTCGCTGAACTGGTTTTCTTTATCATAAGAACGGTATCACTGTTTCAGTGTATCAGCGTCCCGTCTGTATCGCACAAACTTTTGCATCCATTTTGAGGCAATGTTGATGCAACGTTATTGCAACGCTGTGTACTCAACAAGATAATGCGCTTAGGTTTCAAGCTTAAGAAAAACGATTCAAAACCTGTTTAAATTCCCGTAAGGTCCCAGTATGTGTTGCTTCTGATTTCGGTTCATCTTTGCTATTATCTTTTAATTAGTTCGTTTTGTCTGCATTTCAGTTTGTCTTCGGGAATTAAGTTAGCTTTGCGATTCCCTTAGCTTTCCACTCATGTTATATCTAAAATTTGAGTAGCGACACGATCCGCCCATTCTGATAGAGTCTTCTCAGTGTTCTAAAAGGGTTGCTAAGGCTTTACGCTAGCTCCATGCGGACAGAGAAGACTCTAATCAGACTGAGTGGATGTCAAGGCTGATCCGTGTCAACCCTTTGTGCAATGTTATTTTGTTGGTTTTGTCGTGAGGCGGCTAATTTAGTGGTATCACGTTCTTCTTCTATCTAATTTCAATTTAGTGGTTTGGTATACCTTGATCCAAAAAATGTCAGGGCGGGGTTATCTTTAAAACTTCCCCTAGACTTTTCCATTGTACAAAATGGAGTATGGGATATACACGCTGCTCACTCACCGGTAACAAAAATTACTACGCTGTAACAAAACGTACTATTCCAATGTAACGTTATGCAACACCTGGACATGCGGTAGACGCACGTGGCTGGTCATATTACCTGTACAAGAACATCATCAATCAAAAAGGGAAGACTGATAGGATGTGCAGGCTGATCTGAATAATTCCTTTTAGCACATGGAATAAGGTATCTTTTCACGCGACACCAATCATGTACTTTTACAGGCGACCAGATTAGCTGCGAGAATGCACAGACTGGCGTTAGTCTTGCTTGTTCACACTTTTCATAAGTTACATTTTTCGGTGACGTAATACAGCCAAACCTGCCTGTGTAGTCACCTCTATTCAGGATCATCTGCCTTTAGAAGCCACCTTTTATGGGGTCTACAGTGCAAACGAACATGTGTTAAGAGGTCACACAAAGAAACCATTCTTTAGTTCCCTTAGATGACTCCTTCAGACAGATTTGAATGTAATTTGAAGAAAACCACAAAACGTTGCGATAGATTGCAAACTCAATATAGCTGATTCGAATGCACAGGCTGATCTGAGTCGTCTCCAGTTGCACATGCTATACGTGCCTTTTGGCTTGGTACATGTACATCCCGACTCCTGATCTTGACCATGCGGACCATGTGACCAAATTTACTATTTTTCATGATCCAACACTTGTCTATGTTCCCATGATCCATTGAGTTTTCTATTTGAACCTACAGAAAGAACAGGTTTGTGTTTGTCTTTGCATTAAGTACACTTTTCCAAGTGACAAAGCTGATAGAATGAGCCATCTCCGGCATAACCGAAAATAATCTGATGATTACACTCACCTGGAAGAATGCACAGGCTGATCTGAGTCTTCGCTGTTACACCGATCAATAATTTGCACATTGTGTAAATGGCATTATTTTTGGCGTGTCTTAATTATTACAATGTGCTCCAGAATTTGCAGCAGAATATCCGACGAGCTGAAACAATGTCATGTTAACGTTTACACGGCATTGTTTTCAGATTTATGCCTAGACGTTGATACGAATTTTTCAACCTTGCTCTTACACTAAGATTTAAGCTAAGTTTCAATATTCGCGAAATGTCTCATTTTGCGAGCCAACAGAGATTCGCGAATATAAGCGAAAATAAATTGTCGTGGGTATTTACTTGTAGCGTATGCCCGACTTTTGCACTACAGCTGACTCTTATTTTAAGGCTTTACATACATAAAGGATCTTACATGAGTGCTCGTGTATTGTTGAATTTATTAAACGAGTTGGGAAAAAAGATAAGATGCGAGGCTATGCCGAGCATCTTATCGTTATCCCCAACGAGTTTCATAAATTCAATAATACAGAAGCCGAATGCAAGATTCATTTTATCATATGACACTAAAATTGCATTTTTATGAGTAAATTTTGCACAAAAACGTCACGATTTCGCCACTAGAAAATGCGATGTTTGCATGGACGTCAACACATAACGTTACGACGTAATTTGCATATTTAATCCACTAGTGGATTATCGTTTTTAATGCGTGGCTTTATTACACTCTCAGATGTGACGTCATATGATAAATGATGTTCTAACTGAGCCTTGGCAGAGCAGTCCGCTAAGACCTGGCTCTTCCGCTGGCGGCGGAATTCTTTACACCGTAAACGGTACTCCATTGCACTCACTTTAAGAAATGCACCGTCCTTCTGATATTGCTTGTATTAAAATAGATAGTCTGTCATATATGACAGTAAATTTGGTGACATGAGATAAAATACCAATGCGTTATGCTTGGTGAGCTTGAAAAGCGTGCAAAACTTATTCTACCCAATCTTCTGGTGGACTGATCGAATCTGACAGAACTGGCAGTGCATATTTGTTACCGCCATGACATTTCTTATGGATCAAGGTATAGTAATAGATATATCCATCCTTTTTGAGATGCATCAGTTGATATCAGTGCTGATTGTTAGGTACACAGGATAATGGACGGGCCTTTAAGGGCGAGTCCAATTATCTTGTGAATCTAACAATCAGTACTGATATTTACTAATACATCTCAAAAAGAAATGGATCTATCTGTTTTAATCCACAGCTTTATTGAACATTGCACCGAAAACTAATAATTAAACCAATAAAACATATAGTCTATCTTCTTTATTTATTTCATCTTATCTCATTCAACCTGCCTCACCTTGTTTGGAAAATGGACCTTCCTGTCTGATGCACTAAGGTCATCAGTTACCTGACCAACCAGAAACGGCTTGTGTGATCAGAGGGAAATTTGAATCAGAATGTTTCTCTCATTTTAAGGTTGAACACAGAAGATGAAAGGCCAGAAATTTAGGCTGCATTTAAACGAATTTTGCTGGGTAAGCTCTGCTGTTCTATTTAATCACAAAGAAAATGTTTGTTTAGGGTATTCATTAATCTCATTTCGTTTGGTTATTTCAATACAAGGTAGGCTGTGTATGGCCCATCAGAACCCATAACAGAGAGGCTTTTTTTTCAACTAAAACATATGTTGTGCTACTGAAATAACCTCGCTGGCGTGCCTTTTTTGTATGGATTACCAACAAGTTTCAATGGTTAATTTTTACATTTCTCTACTAAAACATATGTTGTAGGGACACACCTAATTGATGAGTAACCACAACATATGTTTTAAGATGTATGGGTACAGATCCAAGTTTTTCTGCTATTTATGCAAGAGGAACAAATTGCTTCTCTGGATGACATAGATCGTCTCAGTGGTCTACTCTTAAAGGTAAGAATTTGCGCCTAAATGAGCAAGGAGCAAATTTCTGCTTTCAAGAGTTGTCCCCAAATGAGAAGGGAGGCAAAAATAAAATGATAGAGCTGCTTACCCAAAGTTTACTGCGGCCATAATTCAGTGCTCATTTTCTGCACAAAAAGTTGGTACCATCAATAACCTCTGAGGCGAATCTAATGCCATCATATGGTTTCATGGATTATTTCGTATAAAATATGTTGTGGAAACTCATTTAGGCGAGAGGAGTCAAATGAATACCCTTAACAACTATTTCTCAGCACTGGCAACTTCAAAGAAAAGTACTGTCAGCTGTGGATTAAGAAATGGGAAACTAGATTTTATAGTCTTGAGCTTGTTCTGATAAAAGACGGGTTACAGTTTGGCCGATTTTGTACCCACGACCGATCTTGATAACATTTATGGATTTAAAAGCTTGGCTTTGGCAGTTTATATAAGCACATAATTATTTAAATTTAAAGAGTAACTACACCTCAGGATAAGTTTGCGGTTTCATAAACAATCACGTGACCTCCGGTTTATTGCATATGGGGGGGGGGGGGCTGAATGACTGAATGGGGTACACTAACTACCTGTGATTTTTCGATATAATATGCAATTCTGCTGACAAATCAGCCCTTCAAACTGACAGTTATAATACTTTTGGTTCTTATCCACAGTCTGAAAGAGTTATTTTCGCTCAAACAATCTAGTACAAAGATATTTTATTTAAAATTTTACGAAACCTCAGAACAGTAGCTTTTACAAGTGTTTATTAACACAATAATAAGCACGTAAAGCGTTTGCTTTTGGGAAAATAATGAAACAAATGATAAGGAAGTCGATTATAACCGACCGATATCAGCCCTCCAAACTGTTAAGCAAATGTATTCTTTGCGAAACGCTTTTGCATGCTTGTGTTCTCGCAAGTGCGTGTAAAGGTCATAACCGTCCTCTTATATACAGCATTATTCACTAGATATAATGAGAGCTTCATCATATCAAATACTAAACACATAATGAAATATTACGTGCTCATGGATGCTACACAGGTACGGATGTTTAAAATATTAGACAAAATCAGTGAACCAAGAAATATAGGTCACATGGACCTACATGTAGTACCAAATGAGACGCAGCGCTGAAGTGACTTACTATTCCAAGTCCGATGAAGATTCAATTAAATGTTAGTTCGAAATAAATTATTAATTCAATGGATCATGAAATACAAGTCACAATGGCCTACAAATAGTATGCCGTCATTTGTAATGTCTGACTGAACCATTGTCTTTAGTATGATGCATATACAAATAGTATGAGGATTTTTTTCATCGGTTGACTGACCAACCATTTGTAATTATGTTGAGAATCCAAAAACCGTGTTGAGATATAAGTGAAACTCATGGTCCATGCATAAAGTTCAAGGACTCAGTGTGCATGGATGCTTTGGAGTTCCTACATTTTAAGGATAAGATCCGATCAAATATCAGCACCCCTACCCCAAAGATATCAAAAGCGGTAAGGAAAAAGCTCATCCAAGTAACTTTTCATACAAAGTTAGTGGACCAAAGTTCAAGGTCAGAGAATTTTACAATGCATCAGCTTCAAGCAGAGGGATACATCATCTAACAATATCGCTACATTAAAACATTAGAGGTTAATCACAGCATGATGATGGAGGACATTCAGTTTTACGCCTTACATGTGCACATAACGCCATACCTATACGCATGCCAAGCGCTGCGCCCCCCCCCCCCCCCCCCCCCCACTCACACACGGAATCCTCGGTTGGGGCATTAGGAACACATTTCACATAAATGAACATTTTTTTAAAGATGTGTTGTGGATAATGCGCCTCTTTTTTTTTTATCAGACAGTACATGTATTCAACCGCTAAAGTAACCTAAAGGAAATGAAATCGTACAGATTAAACTAGAAACATATAGCTAGCATTTCTGCATTTTTTTTCGGTTATCTGCCTACCTCCGAAAATCCTTTTCAGGGGGCACATTGCAATAGTAAAGGTAACTCGTCCTTTACTTCTCAAATGATTTATTCTCTTATCTCTACTTCAGGATCATAGCACAACGTCATGATGTACAACTTGACAGATTCATATGTTCTACTCAACTCATCAAACAGCTTTCTAGAAGGAGGATCGTCCGGCATTATTATTATTTCCTTACTGATCGGCGTCTGGATCATATGTGTAAACGCACTTGTTTTCACGTGTCTTTTAATGACCAAAAAATCTGTTAAAATTTTTGTGAACGTACAAATGCTCAGTTTGAGTCTCACGGATTTGTTGGTAGGCTTGTCAACATGGCCTTTGGCAGTAACCTATAAACTAACAACTCCATTTCCCTACTTCGAATCATGTATAGGAATATATTATATTTATTGCGTATCACAGGCTGCAAACCTATTTCATGCGTTTGGGATATGTTTACATCGATTAATAATGATAAAAGGATGTGCAGGTCAGAGTGAAAGAAATCCAAAGCACAAGTTAAAAACCATTCTGTTTCAAATTGCCATTATTTGGGCGACATCTGTGCTTCTCGTGTCTATTCCATTTGGCTTTTACAGTCGATTTGGTACACGTCTAAATGAATGCTCTTTAAATTCTCTGTATGGTGAAAATTATATTACTGTTCTTGCTTTCATTAATTCAATATATTTGGTACCGCAAATTGGTATGAATGTTGTATACATCTACCTGGTTAAATATTTAGTGACAACATGGAGAAATGTAAACATGTATCGCACACCTCAGAAGCAGTCAGTGAATAATGAAGACGAAGATAATATAATAGCATTAAATAATCGTTCAGTGATACAAGATGAAAGAAACAAAGGCGAAGCAGAAACTGATATGGCTGGCCAAAACATTGCCTCTTTACAGAATAAAGCAAATGACAATGATGCACAGAAAGAACACTCAAATGGAACATCAGTGGAAGGCTCCAACACAAAGACGTCAGTCAAAGGCTGCCCCTTTTCTTGGAAGTCATTTATCTGCGCAGAGTACGAAATAGTAAATAGCGAACTAGCTACATTGGATGAAGGAAGGTATTGTGCGGACGGACGCTTCCCAGTCCATGAAAATTCTGTCGGAACTGAGCTGCCGTGCCATCCGCCGGAAAAGGGAACAACGAAAAACAACGGCAGTCGTAGACATTCTACACGGTCTAACAACCATAGCAACTACTCAGATAAATATGATATGCCACAAAAGAACAGGACATCGTTTTCAGCACTCAGAAAGAAACTTTCGGATCAAAAATGCTGCTGTTATCTTAAATACAAAAGACAAAAACGAGTTCTTATCACTATAGGCATGATCTTATTGGCGGTTAATATTTTTATGACGCCGCTGAATCTACTCATAGTTTTTGAGCTTATAAACAAAGACTTTTTATCACGTGAAACAAAACTTATTCCTTTCACCTTGTCTCTGATGAACAGTGCTGTGAACCCTATTATCTATACTCTGAGGATTAAGCCATTTAAGGCAGCATTCAAAAGAAACTGGAATAAGTTCATTGCTCAAGTGTGTTCGCGTAAATGATATATTATGAAAGCTCTATGTACTTGTTTCGGGCCGCTTCAAATAAAACGGGTCAAGATATTTATCCTACATAGATACAAGGTGGAGTATAAGAGACCTTGATTTTACGAGGAAATGTTCGAACACGATATCAAACATACATTTTGATATTGGCTGCATTTTTAGCTCAGCTGAGCCAACGGCTCCGGGGGAGCTTATAGGATGGTAAGGCTCCGTTGTCCGTCGTCCGTCCGTCCGTCCACAATTTCAAACGACTTCTCCTCTGAAACTGCTGGGCCAATTGTAACCAAATTTCATATGTAGCCTCTAGGGGACTTAGGAACGAAAAGTTGTTCAAACGGTCCTGGTCACATGATCAATATGGCCGCCACGCCCATATATGGTAAAAACCTATAAAAATCTTCTTCGCCAGAACCAATAGGCTGATGGCCCTGAAACTTGGTATGTAGCATCGAGTACGCAAGTACTACCAAGATTGTTCAAATTATGACCTTGGGTTGACCTTGACCTTTTTTACGGCAAGGTCAAATTTGCTTTCTGGTGCTTTTATATAGGAAAATGCTAGAACATAAGATTTCTTGGAAACTGTTGAAGATTTTGACCTGAAAATTGATATATACAGTCAGCTTAATGAGTACATGAAAATTTAAGCGTACAAGACGTCAAGGTCATTCTTTGACCTTTGACCCTGGTCTCTCGTATTGCGACAATTTCACACATCTCCTCAAAAGCCACTGGGCCAATTGTTACCAAATTTCATGTAGAAGGCTATAGGAGGTAAGGGAATGAAAATTTGTTCAAACGGTCCTAGTCACATGACCAACATGGCCGCCATGCCCATATATGGTAAAAAGCTTTAAAAATCTTCTCCTCATGAACCAATAGGCCGATGGCCTTGAAACTTGGTATGTAGCACTGGGTACACAAGTACTACCAAGATTGTTCAAATTATGACCTTGGGTTGACCTTGACCTTTTTTACGGCAAGGTCAAATTTGCTTTCTGGTGCTTTTATATAGGAAAATGCTAGAACATAAGATTTCTTGGAAACTGTTGAAGATTTTGACCTGAAAATTGATATATACAGTCAGCTTAATGAGTACATGAAAATTTAAGCGTACAAGAGGTCAAGGTCATTCTTTGACCTTTGACCCTGGTCTCTCGTATTGCGACAATTTCACACATCTCCTCAAAAGCCACTGGGCCAATTGTTACCAAATTTCATGTAGAAGGCTATAGGAGGTAAGGGAATGAAAATTTGTTCAAACGGTCCTAGTCACATGACCAACATGGCCGCCATGCCCATATATGGTAAAAAGCTTTAAAAATCTTCTCCTCATGAACCAATAGGCCGATGGCCTTGAAACTTGGTATGTAGCACTGGGTACACAAGTACTACCAAGATTGTTCAAATTATGACCTTGGAATGACCTTGACCTATTTTACGGCGAGGTCAAATTTGCTTTCTGGTGCTTTTATATGGGAAAATGCTAGAACATAAGATTTCTCGGAAACTGTTGAAGATTTTGACCTGAAAATTGGTTTATACAGTCATCTTAATGAGTACATGAAAATTTATGCGTACAAGAGGTCAAGGTCATTCTTTGACCCTGGTCTCTCATATTGCGACAATTTCACACATCTCCTCAAAAGCCATAGGGCAAATTTGAAACAAATTTCATGTAGAGGCTCTAGGGGGCAAGGAAACGAAAATTTGTTCAAACGGTCCTAGTCACATGACCAACATGGCCGCCATGCCCATATATGGTAATAACCTTTTAAAATCTTCTTCTCCAGAACCAATGGGCCAATGGCCTTGAAACTTGGTATGTAGCTTCGGGTACGCAAGTACTACCAAGATTGCTCAAATAATGACCTTGGGTTGACCTTGACCTTTTGTACGGCAAGGTCAGTTTGCTTTCTGGTGCTTTTTGTATGGGAAAATGCTAGTTCATGGAAACTGTTGAAGATTTTGACCTGGAAAGTGGTATATACAGTCATCTTAATAAGTACATGAAAATGTACACGTACAACAGGTCAAGGTCATTCTTTGACCTTTGATCCTGGTTTCTCTTATTACCTCTCCTCAAAAGCCACTTGGCAAGTTGTAACCAAATTTCATGTAGAGGCTCTAGGGGGGCAAGGGAACAAAAAAATTTTCAAACGGCCCTAGTCAAACGAAAATTTATTCAAGCGGTCTAGGTCAGATGACCTACATGGCCACCATACTCAGGTGAGCGATTCAGGGCCTCATGGCCCTCTTGTTATACTTAGTTATCAGAATACCATATTTTTGCACATCCAAATGAATGCTTGTCTTGATGCGCTTTTAGGCCCGCGGAATCCAGCCGGTGTGAATCTCAAGGTGGTGCAACACCTTGTTTTGGCCTGGCCTTAGTAATTATAATTGGCTGGTTGAGATTTTTGTTTCTTAGCTAATATGTAACAAGTGGTTAATATTAATTGTATCTTTTCACGACTTTAAAACAGTCAGTCAATCAATAAGTTGTAACAGTATTGCAAAAGGTGATGATAAGAAAGACACACACTTCTACGGACACATTCTCTGCCTTTTTCCCTGACATTTTGGAGCTGAGAATTTCGGCTCCTTTGTTTAATCCAAATTTAATTGGTTATCGCGGTCAATTATTTTCTAAGACACAAGAGGTACATGTATATACACTTGCGTTGCGTTAATTTTATACCTATGCAAATTTGACATGAATCTTAGCATACCCCAAAGTGCATTCTAGCTTCGGCTGACAGTCTTTGTTGTCAAAAACACTTACCCTGGGAATAGATGAAGGTATAGTGCTTAGGTTTCCAGAAAAGCTGGCTTGATAGAATATTGCGAAGAAGCGGTTTTGCAGCCTATTAAATTTGTCATTACTGTACTGACAAATGCTAAAACGCTTCTACGTAATTTCAGTCTTCTTCGCGGTGTAGAGGAATATGGTAATGACAAACCGAAATCGACAATTGAATAAAAAATATGTAGATATATTATATTTAATGAAAACCTCAGATAAATTTCCTTTCTTCGAGAAAATATTTACCCTTAAAAAGAGCAAATCGGGACCGGTTTTGAGAAAATTAGCGTAAAAAACAGTTCTGCTTACTTCAGACATTTAAAGTAGAATACCTCCACTGTCCCATGTGCGAGCAATTTTGCGAAAATACTTTTCATGCCATTTCGCTTGCGATTAGGCACTGATAACTGAAAATTTAACATGATAGAAGAGAGGGGTGGGTACTTTACTTTGTTTTAGAAAATTAAATTTCAATTTGTTTGTTTTTTTCGTCTCCTGTCTTAACTATTTAACAACACTGAGCAGGTGATTTCATTCTTCCTGCTTTGTAACTGCAAAAAGGTGTGAACTATATTTATGCAAGGTTGCTACATTTCTAAAAACTTATTTCTGTACTAAAATATTAACAGGAAGAACAAAATGATAAATTCAAGAAAGAATAAGATCTAGCACCTCAGTTCCAAAGCCTACAAAACAACAAAGAGGGATGTATTAAGACGTATGAAACATTTGTATAGGTACACATTTCCGCCCATCTCGTCTGTCCTGTTTTCCAATTGTCAGTCTTAAAATACCGCGAAAAGTATTCTTTCAAAAGCCGGGAATAGGATAAATCAGGCATTCTATTAAGTAACTGTCTAGGGCAAGCCCAACGATATAACAACAGGTCCTACACAAATTAGCTCCAAAGAAGGTCCCGTCTTGCTCTTTTTGCAAGGGTAAATATTTTCTTGAAGAAAAGACATTTATTCGGGGTTTCATTAAATATAACATGTTTAAATAATTGTCATTGAAATGTCGATTTCGGTTTTTCATTACCATGTTCGTTTACTTCGCAAAATTGACTTAGATTACGTAGAAGCGTTTCAGCACTTGTCAGCAGAGTTAAGATAATTTTGATAGGTTGCAATATCGCTTATTTGCAATATTCTATACAGCGAACTTTTCTGGAATCTTAAGCAGTGTCTCATCATTTATTCCCATGGTAGGTTTAGATGTTTTTGACAACAAAGACTTTCAACCGAAGCTAGAATGCACTTTGGGGGTATGCTAAGTCTTTTGAACAATTTGCATAGGTATAAAGTTTATGCAACGCACCTGTATAGGATAGGTGAAAGACGTCTGCCAGAAATTAAAAGATGCAAGCAAAGGCACACTGTATGTGGAAGGGAAGGGCAGTGGATAAAGAAGCCAGTCTACTGCCTGCCTGATCACAAAAGTTCAGTTTAAACTTTTAGTATTTTTACAATGAAAACAGCCATATATATAAAATCTGGCGAATGAAGAATTCAAACTATAAACCATGAATTGAGACATATGAAGCTCGAAGTAAGACCTGTGAAGTATGCCCTCTGTAGTGTGTAGGAACTGTTAAGTACGAAGTACGAACTGTGAAGTCTGAAGTATGACCTATTAGTGTATACTCCGTTCTCATGATACTGAAGATTCCGTAGTACCATGGCAAATGGAATATGGCTTTGTTAAGAAACTAAGGCCATTTGCTGGACCTTGGTATAGTCATATTGTTAAAGAAGGAAAAAACTTTTTTGGAATGCAAAAAAGCAATATAAATATCAGAATAAATATCATTTAAGTAAAAAAAAGACGGTTTCTCAATTTTCCAGCCACCACCAGGGCTAGAAACGTAGAGTAAGGGGGCATGGCTTCGCACACTTTTATGACTTTTGCAGCATTGGCTAACAAAGCTTGTAACTTAATGCCTGTTTCTACATATTATAATATGCCATGACTCTTTCTGGTAATTAAGAATGAAAATATTTGGTCTCAGACCCTGACGTCAGTAGTAGCACGTGCCGTAATATGTAGTGCAGTTCTACGTGATATTTTGGGTATATGGGGACATGGCTTTGCAAACCTCTTCTAGCAGGAAATAGAAGCATTCTAGATGCCTTTGAATATTGTGTCATACACCTTAGACCCCGTAAATGAAACCATAAAACAACAGCTAATATCCAATTTTATCTATAGTTTACAAGGTAATAGTATAATGTCAATGTTCCTTCTATAAATGGAAAGACAAAAAATCGTCGATTTTCAGAATTTTATTTGATTTTAAAACACTGGGTAATAAGTGACGGACAATTTGTTGTTGAGTCCATCACATGTCGACTGTGTAATCTTATAGTCGACTTATGACAAAATAGGATGACAGCTAAAAATAATATGCGGACTTTTCTTATAAAAGTGAGGGACAAAATTCCCACCCCGTAGCATGGAAAATCTTTGGTGTCTATATAACCGGCATAGGTTATGATGATTGTGCACGTTATATTCTGAAGAGAGCAAAAGACAATTTCAATAACACCTCAGAAGCCAAATGTCGAAAGTATTGCCTGTTCCAAAAAATGTTAAACTTTCCCGACTTTGATCTGAATGTTTTAAATATTTTTGGCGCCAAAATGCACGTGATGCACTGCACGCGAAAGAAATGTCAAAAGCCTTCATTTATACAACCTTGAAATATTTGCAAAACAAAAAAATGATGTTCAGACAACTGATGACTGACACATACTTACTAATCCCGTAGGTGTGCGAAGCCATGTCCCCTTACTCTATCTGTATTAAATGTCAGCAATTTTTCTTTATTTAACTTTCGCTACAGAAAGGCTCATTATTTTCTTTGTTTAACTTTCGCTACTGAAAGGCTCATCATAACCTTCTATTACAATTGTAAAATAGAAATTACGATTTGAATATATGGTTATTCATTCTTGGAGTGAATGACAAGGGACAGTCAGGAAGCCTAAAAATGAAGATGATCCAAATTTGCAAAACTCAAATTGATAGGTAGTCAGCAAATTGGCCGCAACTTTTCAAATATATCTTTCCCCTCTAAATACCTTTAAACATATGCTAATAAACAAAAGAGTTTTTGGTGAAACTATCCACACAGTCCCAGTACAATATATACACCATTTGTCATATCGAAGGAAATTTAGATATGCCATTCCCAAAATTTTAATAGTCAAAACAGCTTTATTTTTAAGATTTTAAAATTTTCAACAAGAATGATAATGGCCATTAATGGCTTGCCTAAAACAGTGTCAAATATTAGCATTTTTGATCATGTAAGCTTTACAAATTTCATAGTTGAAGTATTCCCACTAGAAAATAGCATGGCTTTGTTTAAGTCCTACATGTTAACAGTAACGGCAGTTGTATTAGGATTAAGCTTTATTACAATTAAGAATATGGTTTGTTGAAAATACTACTGTCTACCAATCAATGCAGTATTGTACACAACATCTGAAGTCTCACTTGAAGCATTAAGTACCTTGGTACCATGGAATGCACTGTGAAGCATGAAGCATGAATTGTATAGGATGAAGTTTGAACTTTGAAGCGTGACGTGTGAAGTATGAAGAGTGGAGTATGAAATGTGAAGTGTGAACAGTGGTAAAGTGTAAACTGCGGTCTGAAGTAGAAACTATAGAGTGTGAACTATTGATGCGTGATGTAAGAGCTATGAAGGATGAATTGTGAAGGATGTCTTATCACTTATGAATTCTGAAGCAAACAATGGCACTTTCCGTTGTCTTGTATATTTAAAAGGATATTTTAATTAAACTATGAAGTATGAAATGTGAAGTATAAGTGTAAAGTGTGAATTGTGAAGTCACATCTACTGTTTCGTAGAATCTGTACCAACATTTTTGTAACAAAGCCTTATGTATTCTGAAGTTGACGACTCCTGCAAAATGTGTTTTGTTGAATCTTAAAATAAACTCATCGAATTTGACAGTAGGTAAAATTATATGTCTGACCCCCTCCTCAACATCTTCTGGAACGTAGTATATCCTTATTTATTCTTGTATACGTTTCCTTACATCAGGGCTCGCCTTGACTGTATCAAAATAAATCAGGCACATATTCTGCCAAACCATGCACTATTATTTTACCAATGAATCTACTTCTTCACATTCGAGGCTTCAGTTAGAAAAAAATCAGGCGAGTCAAGCAGAGTCCCAGACAAATTTCCTTATTTTTCAGGATCTAATTACATATCATAATGATGAAGAGGCGAGTAGTGTGAAATCTACCGTAATTTTCCTCAGTGATTGGTCAAATATACATTTTATGAAACCCCCTAACATTTTTTGCTGTTCATACACAAGGCAAATAATATGGCGGAATGCGGCCAGTTGAACTCTTATCAAAGTGGTCTGACCTTGGTTTTTACGCTTTGCTTGAGCACTTTTGCTCAGTTATTTAGATTCATAGCGGTACTTAAACTTTCTATAAAGCTCGGTATCACATTTGTTCGTAAATTTTGCTGAATATGCGAATTGTCGTGATTTTTTTTTATCCTTTCAAGACAACATCCATTTAAATTAGTTTCTTGCTGACATTCGTCCTCCTGTCTATTCTGTCAGACAGCTAATGTTCCTGAGTGTCACTGATTCTATAAAACTGGAAGATGCATTTGCATATATTCTCTGAGATTTCGATTAAAAAGTACAACTAATCTTTGCTAACGGTGCATGCAATCAATCCTGTAAATCTTAATGCCGGTCAAAGCATACCATAAACTGGAATTTTGTGTTGGAAGGTAACCCTCTACAGATTAACGACAGCTGCTATGAAATGAAGTTAGTATTAACAATAGTTTAACATCATTGCTTGGCCAGTAGACGTAATTGAAGCTTTTGTAAATAAAGTTAGTTTTGCAGTTCTAAAACGACCGGCAATGAGGTAAATTGGAGAAGCATCTGGATCACTGGGCACTTTTAATATCAGTTATGCAATAAGACAGAGTTCCGCTGAAGCAGCTGCTGGATGCGGGGGTGGGAGGGGGGAGGATTGGGTGGGGGGGAGGCTGGGTAGTTTTGCAAACTATATTACTGCTTACGAGTGTACTGAATAAAACCAAGTTAGATATTCTCATTTCTCTGGTATATTTCTCATAACCAAATATATTTTCAGAGTCCATTTATTTTCACTTCAGTTGGTGTTAAGGTGTATGGGTACACATCCATGTTTTTTACATCATTTACTCTGTTTACTTTTCTGACCAATAAAACCTTTCAAGGTGTCAACTCTCATAGGGAGAATGTGACTCTAAGGGAGATTTTTTTCCTTCAATCCTTCAAGTATTGAACCTAACACAGCAAAGACTCTGATCAGACTGGCCGCATGCCCCGGCTGATCCGAGTCTTTGCGTGGGGCACATTCCACATTGTTGATTCTGTCGAGGCTTTATTTTGTATATCCTTGCAGTCAATCGCACCAAATACTTAAATAACTGCAACAGAATTAAAGTAAAAATCTTACGTCTACGAGCATTGCTTTCTGTCGGGCAAGAAAAAGTTTCAGAGCAGTGAACCACGCCGTTTGTCACCACAACGGCCCACAACGGCTGTTTTTATCAAACGGTATACTTCTGAAAATCAAAGCTCTTTTTTTTTTTAATTATGATTTAGCCATTTATTAATTGCATAATAAAATATATGGCGTTTATATCTTCGGTTACCATGGAAACTGCTAGACATCTACATTACCTTCTGCAAATGACAATAATAAGTAGAATCTTAAATTAAGCCCAGATAGCCGGATAATATATTTTTAGCAATCAGATGTCTGTAGAATCATAAACAAAATACATGGCATGCCTCAAGATTTATTGGTCTGTGTCACAGATGTTGAGTCAAGTTATATCTTTTGTCTCATATAAGAGATATTGGTTTGCTTCACTGCTAATGTCACTGCTATTTTCGTTTATCTGATGTGGTGCTGCTTCCAAATCTTCTTTCAGAATTTATTGGATCTTTACTGCAACTGGTGCAAAGAAACGTGTAACTGTCGCAAAGAAGGGTCTCAATAACCAAATTTATAATAGTGAAGGTTATCTGTTTTCTGGTCTTTTGGAATCATTGGGCTCATTCTGCGTTAATTTAAAATTAAAGTTCCGCTGAAGCCAGGGCTAGGGTGGGCGCGGGCAGAGTTGCAAGGTTGAATAAGGTCGAGTCGGGTAAATTCGGACAGCGGGTAAATTCGGACATACCATTGCAAACAGTCAAAATCCAGAAGAGACCGTCTCATCAGGATGTTCACTGTTTGCCCAGTTGTTTTTGTTTCAATTCCAAACAACTGGCATATATAGGAAGGAAACAACGTCACTGTCCGAATTTGCCTGGTGTCCGTATTTACCCGACTTGACTCTAACTGCACATGAACAGAATCTGAATGATCATCTATTTGGGAAAGAGCTGCTTATTCGGTTTACTGTGCGTGTCTTTTGTAAACTTGTACCAATTTCTGTGTGTATGTGCTTCTTTCCCTATTGGTTTTGAGAGCGGCATGTGGGATTCGAATGTATCAATTCCTGATCATTGCCTATCATTTTACTCGATATCACATTTGTTCGTAAATTTTGCTGAATATGCGAATTGTCGTTTTTTTTTTCCTTTCAAGACAACATCCATTTAAATTAGTTTCTTGCTGACATTCGTTCTCCTGTCTATTCTGTCAGACAGATAATGTTCCTGAGTGTCACTGATTCTATAAATTTGGAAAATACATTTGCATATATTCTCTGAGTTTTCGATTAAAAAGTACAACTAGTCTTTGCTAATGGTGCATGCAATCACTCCTGTAAATTTTAATGCAGGTCAAAACGTAACATGAACTGAAATTTTGTGTTGGAAGGTAACTCTTTATAGAGGAATGATAAGTGCTATGAAATGAAGTTAGTATTGAAAATAACTTAACATCATTGCTTGGCCAGTAGACGTCATTAAAGCTTTTGTAAATAAAGTTAGTTTTGCAGGTCTTACACGACCATCATAACTGGAGGTAATGGGGTAAATTGGAAAAGCTTCTGGATGACTGGGCTCTTTTGATATCAGTTAAACATTAGATAGAGTTCCGCTGAAGCCGGTGCTTTAAGGTGGGGGTGGGAGGAGGGGTGGCGATGGGGATGGGGGCTGGGTAGTTTTGCTAATCACTAGTGTACTGAATAAAACCGAATTAGATTTTCTCATTTCTTTGATATATTCTTCATTACTAAAGAACCTGTCTTTTCAGAGTCCATCTATTTTCACTTCAGTTGGTGTTAAGGAAGGTTGCTGGGTACACATCCATGTTTTTACATCATTTGCACAAATGGGAACTCTGTTTACTTTTCTTGCCAATAAAACCTTCCAAATTGTCAGCTCTCTTAGGGAGAATGTGCTTCTAAGGGAAAATGTGTTTTCCTCCAAAGACTCTGATCAGACTGGCCACATGCCCCGGCTGATCCGAGTCTTCGTGCGGGGCAAATGCCACTTTGTTGATTAAGTCGTGTCGCGGCTAATACTTTGTCTCATCTAGAGTGACATTAAATAAAGAGATCTAATGACGCCGGTGCCGTGGGGCATGGGAAATGTTTCATAATTTGTTACTGACTTCATAAAAACGAGGTTTTGTTTTGTATTTTCTTGTGGTCAATCGCACCAATTACTCATAACTGCAACAGAATTAAAGGAATTTTTTAAGATTACGAGCATTGCTTTCTGTTTGGCATGAAAAAGCTTCAGAACAGTGAAGCACGCCGTTTGTCACCACAACGGCCCACAACGGCTGTTATTAAACGATATACTTCTGAAAATCAAATCTCTTTTTTTTTTAATTATGATTTAGCCATTTATTAATTGCATAATAAAATATATGGCGTTTATATCTTCGGTTACCATGGAAACTGCTAGACATCTATATTACCTTCTGCAAATGACAATTATAAGTAGACTCCTAAAATAAGCACCGATAGCTGGAAAATTTATCTTTAGCAATCAGATGTCTGTAGAATCATAAACAAAATACATGGCATGCCTCAAGATTTATTGGTCTGTGTCACAGATGTTGAGTCAAGTTATATCTTTTGTCTCATATAGGAGATATTGGTTTGCTTCACTGCTAATGTCACTGCTATTTTCGTTTCAATGATCTGATGTGGTGCTTGCTTCCAAATCTTCTTTCAGAATTTATTGGATCGTCACTGCAACTGGTGCAAAGAAACGTGTAACTGTCGCAAAGAAGGGTCTCAATAACCAAATTTATAATAGTGCAGGTTATCTGTTTTCTGGTCTTTTGGAATCATTGGGCTCATTTTGAGTTAATTTAAAATTAGAGTTCCGCTGAAGCCAGGGCTAGGGTGGGCGCGGGCAGAGTTGCAAGGTTGAATAAGGTCGAGTCGGGTAAATTCGGACAGCGGGTAAATTCGGACATACCATTGCAAACAGTCAAAAATCCAGAAGAGACCGTCTCATCAGGATGTTCACTGTTTGCCCAGTTGTTTTTTGTTTCAATTCCAAACAACTGGCATATATAGAAAGGAAACAATGACACTGTCCGAATTGCCTATCATTTTACTTTCTATATGATGGTGTTTGTCAAACGTCTGAAGAAAACATTAGACATATGTGCCAACGCACTATGACGGCATACATGTTAGTTCTCACAGTCTGGTTGATATACAGGTCGTCTTAAAACATCGTGGAAGTTTTGTTTCATATTATAATGTTTTATTCTAGATCATTGTCTTTTATATTATTTGGATCCTTTTGAAACAAATCAGTCTTTGAATCGACTGCCCCATTAAAAATTTAGAAATTAATGTATGCTTTTTTCTGGTTTCGTCTCAAGATATTGTCAGGGTCACTGACGAGGCTTTATTAGCCGAAACTACGTAGTCTGGCCCATGTTCCTACTTCTGTATGTATTCTCTGCTCTTGAAGGAACTTTTTGATTTTAATTGTATCTTTATTTTTTGGGAAAACTTTTATTTTTGTTTCTCACAGTGACTATTTTTGAATCTTTGAATTTGGTATGATGCAATAGATGCCAGTAATCACGTTACTGCAAACTTTACTGCCCTTGAATTTTAGAATTGCCCATTCCAAATTTTCATAACATTTAAGCATATCCTGTTTTAATTTTGAACCGTTTGAAAGCATTATACCGCTCAGAAATAAGACTGAATTTATATTTCCCATTATAAAATATGCCTTGTAGAGATATAAATCCTTCTGAACTAAGAAGTGTTCTGTCCTTGGATATATATATGTAGTTTACTTTAAATCCCTGTCAATACTTTAATGTTCCAAAACGTAACTTGTCGGAAATTCCTTAAAAGAATACATAAAAAAACACACAATAAAATGCGTAATATCTGTTCTGTTGCGAATCAAAACAAGGGCAACGTCTCGTGGATATCCGGTAACTGATTTTCTGTTTTACATCTTAACATTAAACAATTTATTAGTATAAAATATGCGTGATATATTTTTTTCTGTATTTTTGTTGGCAAATCGTCACTTATGAAAAAGATCCACAGTCTTTTGAGATACCCTGTATAATTTCAATTTTCACTCTTCAGATTTTTTCACTATTTTATTGAATGTTGATGTAAACAGATGAGACCGTGTGGCTACGCATTATCGATGTCTACATATGTCCAACGAAACGTTTGACTAGTGTAATAAAAACGTTCCGTTTTAAGGCCTGTTTTATTATTGTCTCGCTCGTTTATTGAATCAAAAATATAAAATTATAAAACACAAACAAAATAACAAAATAGTAAATCTTTAATGGCAGACACACTCAGTCCGAACATCAAACGATCAAACATCAAAGTCTTATGAGCCGCGACACGAAAAAAAACCCCGACAAAATGGCATGTGCGCCCAACGAAGACTCAGATCAGCCTGGGCATCCGCCCAGTCTGATAAGAGTCATTGCTTGCGCTTAAAGGGTAGGTAAGGGTCTAAGCTACCTTCATGCCGACGGCGAGGATTCTAATCAGACTGGGCGGATGTAAAGGCTTATTCGAGTCTTCACTGGGCGCACATGCCACTTTGTTGGTTTTGTCGTGTCGCGGCTTATAATAGATGAGCCGCGACACGAGAAAACCAACAAAGTGGTTGTGCGCCCAGCGCAGACTCAGATCAGCCTGGGCATCCGCCCAGTCTGATCAGAGTCTTCGCTGTCCGCATGGAGGTCGCTTAGACCCTTAGCTACCCTTTGAGCACTAAACGATGAGTCTGATAAAACTTGGCAGATGCCCAGGCTAATCTGAGTCTGCGCTGGACGCACAATCACTTTGTTGGTTTTGTCGTGTTTGTCGTGTGGCGGCTCATAATAGATGACTAAAACACTTGATTTACAACGGACAGGATACGCATCTTGGAACAACCAATAACACGATAAGTTGAGAGCGGTGGGTTGGGACTTATCGTATGCGCAGAAACTCAGACTTTCTCCTGATTTAGTGTCGTAACCAAGTAGGTGTTCGGATTGCATTAGAGGCTCATCAGAAAATGAGCCGCGACACGACAAAACCAACAATGTGGTTATGCGCCCAGGGCAGACTCAGATCAGCCTGGGCATCCGCCCAGTATGATCAGCCTCTTCGCTAAGCGCTCAAAGGGTAGCTAAGGGTCCAAGCTACCATCATGCGGACAGCGAAGACTCTGATCAGACTGGGTGGATGCCCAGGCTGATCTGAGTCTGCGCTGGGCGCACAACCACATTGTTGGTTTTCTCGTGTCGCGGCTGAAATATGATAAAACAAAGTACATGTAGTAAAAAAGGATAATTTTCAGGAGCTGACACATCAAATCCCATATCCTACCCTCGACACCAAACGGAAAATTGTAGCATGAAGTTACACCACAAGTAGTAAGACTGTCTGTATATTTCAAAAGAATAAGCGAATAGCAAAGTAAAGAGCTTTTTCCAAGATAGGAGGTCATAAAGCTAGCATTAAAGAAACATCAATATATACTGCTCGCAAAAAGTAGGGGATATTATGACATAAAAAGGAGTAAAAAATTAATAGTAATGGCTGAGTTAGGTTTTCATTGTATATTGATAAATCACTATTTAAGTGACAATATTCAACTAAAACAGAAACAGTCACAGCAGGTCAGGACCTAGAGCAACACATAAAGGACTATGGGGTCTACACCTCAATTTCGCACTGGCGAAATAAATCTTTTGGACTCTTAAAGTTTTGTGAGTAGTTAAATTCTTCATAATTTTCTTAACTCAAAACATCCACTTTTGTAGGCTTTATTGCGTGATTTAAGGTGTAGTGCTTATGCAAATGTCACCATCTGTGAGACAATTCACCACACAGTGATATTGTTTACGCTTGTCGTTTCGTTCTTTGATAAAACTGCATGGAAAAGGTATCTGTATTTTGTTAATTGAAGCATTAGGCGTCTGTCTCAATAAAGTTTGCTTGAAAATGATAAGTAATTGCTTTGCTGGATTCGTGCGAAATTTGGGTTTCGACCCCTTGTCTACTTCCAATTTACTCAAGGTCATGTGACAATATTCGTATTAAAGGTTTCTATGACTATTTCTCTTATGAATTATAACAGTTTAATATTCATCAACTTATTTTTCTAAATTCTGCTTTTTAAATGTCTTAATATCCCTTACTTATTGTGAGCAGTATATTAGACAAGCAAAACATATATAAATTCAGAACTATACTATCCTGCGAGTTGTAGTGGAAGTGCAGTTCTGGACTGTAATGGGCACCCAAAAGAATATCTACAAATATTCTTTGTGAGGAAGTTGAGAATGCAATAGCAACACTGAAAAAAGGGGGTCCACCGTAGTTGATAATACACAGCAGAACTTGTCAAGCAGGAGGAGAGACTTTAAAAAGATCTGTAATACACTCTGGAGAACAAGAAACATGACCAAAACCGTGCTGATTATTACATTCCCGCAAAGGGGCAAGTAATAATGTAGTATCAAAATGATAGTGATGTTCAACATAGACAATAACTTGATACAACGAGACGATGGTTATTGCTTGGCATACCCTTTTGTGGTTGATAACCGACAGTACTAGGCTGTAAAGATATAATTATCAAAACGAAATATTATTTTGTTACAAAATTTCAGCCCTGTCTCTTTCCTGTTTTTAGACCGCCGATTGAGATATACATTTTATTTCTATGCTTTATTATAAGCCAATGTTTTGCGGAAGCAAGTCAATTATTTGCTTCACATAATGACTTCAGAGATGGCATTTCAGAAGATGACTCTTTGTAATTATTGCGTTACAATATAAAGGGAAACATGATACGTTTATCAATGTTTTTATAATGATAATTGAAACATTGGCCAACTGTGTATCATAATTAGCACTTTATTATAACAATTGTATCAGACTAAAAGGGTTTATATTGTTTTCTGTTCTTTATCATGTTTATAATAAAGACTGTTGAAACATATATTATTTTCATGTAAAGAAAACGTAAAGCTGCCGCAGTTGTTTGTTTGTCTCAGAAAAGGAAACCATCTAATGCAGAGTAATGAATAAACAGACACATTTGGACGACTTTGGTCTCACCGGCCGTAATCAGACACATTCAGACGATTTTGGTCACATTACGGCCACCGAGACCAAAGTCGGCCGAATGTGTCTGTTTAACGCACAGGATAGTACTAAAATGGTCTAGAATATGTTTTGGGGATGGTTTTGGCTCTTCTTTTACTTTTCACTGCTGTCACTGCTTTCCTTTTGAGAATGTGTTCTTACCGTAAAGAATATTTTCATGTACTTTCCTTTTGGTGCAGCCGCGCCATTGGTTTAACCTAATGCAGCCTCTTGATGACTCAGCTTGATGTTAAAGTTATAAAAACAACATTCGAGGGGAGGGGGGTGGAAGTGGGACTTAATAAGGTGCGTTTCTGTTAGCTATGTGAACGCCTCTTCAAATTCTTTCTTCGGTAGCCTTATGCCAGACATAATATAACCAGACCATCCTGCCTACAATTTACAGTAGTATCTAGATATACCACCGCTGAATCTCCAGAGCTAATACTAAATGGGTAAACCTCCATTTTTCCGTCTCTTTTATTCAAAAGGAGAAAATATCTTGCCTTCCTTTTTGCTTCAAGGGCTATTTACTCAAAAATGGAACAAGACTTGTCGTTCTTTTATGCGACGGATTGCTTTGACCTGTTAAAACCATCTGCAACGTATCATGAAACATTTCAAAGGGCATTCAAGTTAAAAACGAATGCAAATCTGCAAATATACATCAATGGAGAAAGTACTCAAAACGTCTCCTTTAAAATTCCATACAACTGTTGTCTGTACGGGTGACAATTTCCAAGAATTGAGGCTATGCGTCAACATTCCACTGTTCTACATTTGTGGTGTCTATGCTCTAGATGTTCTTAGCTGCCTAGTTAGACCGTTTTTTTACCGTAAATGTCGGCTCTGCAATCGTTGCGCTGAAGAGCAAAACTCATTTGTCATGTCGTAAGGTCTAAAGGTACACCGCAATCTTTTTTTCTGTCATTTTGTCTCCCCCCGATCGAGGATATAGCGATGAACGTAAACTCCGTAGGGCTGTAAACGTTAACGTGTCTATTTTGTAATTTATTTATCTTTCAGACTTATTAAATGACACTTCATTGCTGTATAGAACTGGTCATGATGATGTGTAGCGTTTAAGAAAGATGAAGTTTCATTTAAAGTTTCCATAGTCTTATCAGTGATAAAAACGTCTAAATTCAAATCATTATAAAAAGCGGTTCAACCTCTGCGTTTGGTAATAAAATGTGGGTTGACGTGCATATATTGAGTCATATAATTGGCAAAAAGGAGAGAAAACAAGTTTTTGAAAAATAACAATTTGACTTCTCAACATACAATTTTCTGGTCTGGTTTCCCGTCTAGCAATGCTATGTAAACATAGGCGGGATAGTGACTGGGGCTCCACGCCTGTTCATTGTCTTTTTAACATTTTATTCAACATATTGAAATCGAAAGTAGGTCATTTTAGTTGCCAACTAAAATGACCTAAATAAGTCTTCAAACCCTTTTTGTGAGAAACTCAAGGATGTTTTATTCGTTTATAGCTGGCTAATCACGGTCGTTTACAATGACGAACCTATAGTGAGAAGCTTGCAGCGATAACTCATGATTGAATTTTTCATGTTGATAGAGCAATGGGGCCTTTAAATTGTCTAAAATATAATCAAATTACAAAGCAGACAAAGGATCGTTTACACGTTTAGGACCTTCGGGCCTTACGTCAGGAGAAGTTTACGCAAACTTGATGTCTGACATGAAGACTACACCGTATCAACGTCTTTGGTACGTCATGACAGCCAATCGGCGCTGATATTAAGTTATCTCAATTCTGTGATCCTGCGGACAAGATTCCTTGTGGATAAACAAATAAATGCTTAGTTTAACATTCTTCCGTTTTATGTTTCGGTCAGTGGTTCTGTCGGGCCCGTGTTAGGCCCGTGTATGTCTTATGGTTTCGTGCCTCAGTGGCTAGCCGAAACAATCCGGGAAAAAACTCTGAAAATATATACGTCACCTCGTTTCTCGTGCTGCATCCTTATGCTAAATCTGAAAGACATCAGAGGAAAAATGGAGAACATAAAACACATTTTACAAATGCTCAAAAATATCCCCAAAAGTCATAATTTAGACAACAAGTGCTTGATTTCAAAACCCATCCTTGAATATATATCTTCATACCAACATATATTTACACATTTAGTTTTTAAAAAATCATCAAACGGACTAGGAAGAGTAGCGATATTACAAACTTCGTTTTATGATAACAACAAATGGGCATCATTCAGCCATAAAACCCTTTTAGCAATTGTAATGTGAAAAAAAAAAACTAAAAGTATATCAGCTCTTTCTGATGCTGCATTTTGTACCTTATATGATAAAATCGGAAGAAAACTGAAGAAATAATGGTCAAAAATGTCAAGAACTTGTGGAGCATATATCAGACAGGGGTTTAAACAAGTATTCAAATCGTGCCTCAAAAGGTCCACGAGGCCATCATAAATTTACTCAAAAAAGGATTATTACGCTGCCCTAAAACTGCTTCTGAGAAAACAATCTGTGTCACCTCTTTTCTTACTCTGAATCTATCTATGAACCAGGTTTAAAAGAAACCGGATCAAAAAATTGGGAACGGAATACAGACAGAAAGACATGGTAATTCATATATAACTGCTTGCATGAGGTTTAAATCTTAGCCCCTGATTTAAATGATTTTACGGGGCAATCCGCTGGTTTAACCACTGACCGATGTACAACCGTATACCTTCCAAACATTTTGTCTGCCAGGAGTTACGAATACGAATTGTGAAATGTTTTGTCAAACAGACATAGAACTAAACTTGGTCTGCCGGCTGACAACTGTAGTTTTATCGAATTAGAAGGCTTTGGCATTAGTAGTAGAATTAAAATATTAAATAAAGAATTCCTTTAAGAGCAGCGAATATATTCAGAAGAATCAAAATGGGTCAGACTACGTAGTTTCTGCTAATAAAGCCTAATTCCCGTACATCCTGATGACAGCTAATGCATACACAAGACACTTTCACTAATTTGCCCAAAGTTGAACATCTTCAATACATACGACCTTAGCGGAGGGTCTAGGAAGGCGTACATGAATTTTTGATAAAATGGTTTGAAATTGAAGTTTTGAGCTTCAAGACGGACGCACTATTAATATATACTTAAGGATAAAAGTTCTGCACGGATGTTAAATTAACATCCTTGCAGAACTTTTGTCCTTAAGTATATATACACTGTAAACAAAGCGAGGCCCGGTCCCAGAAGGTTTCGTTTATTTATTAAACAAAATCAAGTTTTTCATTTGTAAAATAACGTGCTGTTAAATTATTTTGAATTGGAAATGGCGACTTCTGAGAAGAAAACAAGCAACAAAAACGGTAATTTTGTTTATGAATAAGTTGTTTATGGCTATTAGAGAACCAGGGACTAAATTTAAAAGGTGTGCCATTAAAAAAAAGATATGCTACGAGTCTTATGTTGATATAAATAGTATATTCGTCTGGGGATATTGTGAGAATTTCTATTAAATTGCAAGTGCATTATGCAAATGAGTACTAGATGAATCTAAAAAGGGAAGATGATTTAAAATGATATAATCGATTTTCAAGCGAGACTGGTGAATTTGTCACATTCTAGACAGAAGTATCTTAACGGCCAAAATACTAGGGCAAAATTGCCTTCAGTCGACAGGCCGGTTCAGACTAAACTTAACAAGATCTTGGTCGTGACAGTTTCGCTATCGATGATTTTGGTTTTTGTGGTATTCCAAAATAACACGGTGGGTGGCCATAACAGGGCCTAGGTGATCAAATCGTCCAAAACGGGGCTAATATGATCAGGTTCTGGGGCCTAAGTAGACTATTCTCTTAAACGACGAAGAACTGTATATTTTTGAAGAAGAATTTGAGGACATAGGAAAAGGTAAGACTGAATGCAAGAATTGCACGGAAGTTTGCGGTAATAACGTATACATTAATCTTTTATATTTGGTCAAGAACTTTGTAAGCGAAGGGACGTTTTTTGTGGTATTCCAAATGAGAAGTAAGTCATGACAGATGAAATACACCTTTATTTGAGCCGCGACACAACAAAACCAACAAAGTGGTTGTGCGCCCAGCGCAGACTAAGATCATCCTGGGCATCCACACAATCTGATCAGGCTCTTAACTAAGCGCTTAAAGGGTAGCTTGGGGCCTAAGCTACCTCCATGCGGACAGCGAAGACTCTGATCAGACTGGACGGATGCCCAGGCTGATCTGAGTCTGTGCTGGGCGCACAACCACTATGTTGGTTTTGTCGTGTCGCGGCTCATTTTGTTTTCGCGGCAAAGTAAGAAAGTTCTGTCCTACATGATATGACAAGGGGTGTTATTGTTTTCATAAACTGACATTTAAGAATTTTGCCGAATTTAAAAGAATAGGGAAAATAGTTATAAAATCCAGACAACTTAGAATACGACACCTACGTTATTTCCACTCCTGAACCTATGTGATGTTAGGCTCGCTATCATTCGATGTAAAGAACTCGTTCTAATTTGCATCAAACAGTTTTAAATCTCGAAGGAATATCATTTGTGAACTTAGCTATGTTTTACGACCATTTTAAGAGTTTACCGGTGATACTGGGCCGTACGATGGAATAGAGATAAAGAACTCAAGTAGCAGTAATTAGTCAGTGAAACTTTCAACTGTCAGTTAATTCGAGGGTGATTCAGTAATTAATGCGAACTATAACTTCCAAACTAACCAAGTTGTATGACTTACCTTTTTGAAATCCTTCGTCGTGATTTCCCTTGTACTCAATGGCGGAGTTCCAACGACATGGTAGGTAAGCAACTCCGTTTGCTAGGCAACCACGTTTATATATCCTGACTTGACTGGCCACGGTAACTTCCAAGTCTTCTAAATCTCCGAAACGAATTCAGCGCAGCTGTTCCTTAGTGTAGGGAAAAGATCATAAATCACAAGGTCTTATATGCGGAGAGTAGGGAGGATGAGCTAACTTTTCCCAATCATAGGAGCACATAAGTGCCCTCTCTCTGAAATATGCGGTGCTGTTTTGTCATGAAGAATAATTGGATGGGCTTTTAACATCTCAGGCCGCTTTTTACGAATATTCGGTCTAAGGTTTTTTTGTAGTATTTACCATTTATAGTTTTACCAGTCAGAACTCAATGGCTTGTCAGAATTACATGGATATCGTATGCAAATATCATCAACATTTTATTTTTTTAATTTAAAGAGTAACTACACTTCAGGAACTGACTGAATCAGATCCCAAACCCTATCCCCAACATCAAAGAGAAAGACTGACAAAGACATCCCAATAAACAATAAACAACAAGTGATAAGCCGAGTCAGCAGATCTTTCCCAAATAGGTGACAACTAAGCCATCTTTACTGAACTAAATAATTTAGACCAACAGAACGGTTACAACAGACTAAACAAATAATACAAAATACATTTAACAACTATTTTACCTATTTTCTATTTTTATTATAGAAAGGTTAAAATGAGAACACAATAAATTAACCAGCACCGAACATAAAACAAATGCAAGCGCAACGAAAGTACCGCCTCGGGACGATCAGTAATAACTACTGGGGAGTTTAAACCGGTTTTACTGGGCCCAAACCTTCACCCTCACCCTCCGCCGCGGTGACATGGATATCGTATGCAAATATCATCAACATTTTATTTTTTTTAATTTAAAGAGTAACTACACTTCAGGAACTGACTGAATCAAATCCCAAACCCTATCCCCAACATCAAAGAGAAAGATTGACAAAGACATCCCAACAAACAATAAACAACAAGTGATAAGCCGAGTCAGCAGCTCTTTCCCAAATAGGTGGCAACTCAGCTATCTTTACTGAACTAAATAATTTAGACCAACAGAACGGTTACAACAGACTAAACAAATAATACAAAATACATTTAACAACTATTTTACCTATTTTCTATTTTTATTATAGAAGGGTTAAAATGAGAACACAATAAATTAACCAGCACCTAATGAAACTCCCTACATTGAAAGAAGGCAATAATAGGAAGCGTACAGCGCAAAAACACAGCCCTGTCTTAAGTACTAACAAAATTGGCTCCCTGCCTATTTTTTTAAATATTTTGTTTGCCCGGAGCATATCCCTGAAAGTATAAAAGGGAACTTAATGAACTTTACACACTGATAGAGCGCAATGAGTGAAAGTGCAGACAAGAACCATTACCCTGTCATAAGTAATTATAGAGTTAGCTCCATTCAATATTTTTGCATTGTTTTGCTTGTCCGGAGCATATATTTGAAAGTTTTGAAGAAAACTAAATGAAACTTCACACATTGATAGAGGCCAATGCCAGGCAGTGCAGAGCCTAAGACATGTAACCCTACTGTTCACCAGAATACCCATTTGAAGCCTTCGGGGAGCATCCATCGGTTCAACTGATTTTCTTGTTTAACATTGATTACGTCAGTCACAGCCTCAAGTCTGCCACAACGGTGATCACATTTGATTGTGTCTCTGCCTTTTTTAATTCCTGTACCCACCAGATTACCTCAGAATATGATAGTACATGGTCACCACAAAATTCTTGCAAAGCAGCCTGAATCTCTTCTGCCCGCAATTTTCGATTTTTATATAAGCTCGTTCTTCTTCCGAGGAAAACGCGTTCATGACGATTCAGTTGTAAGAGATATACCTAGTCAGATAGTTCAGTTTTATAAATATAAATACTGTAGCTTGAATTGGTCGGCAGTAATGACCTAAACTACCAGGATGCAAATTATTCAGTAGGTGTTAATTAAAGAACAAGCGGGCAAAGATTATACTATGCTATATCATTAAACACTTTTACTGCGAAATAATGACTCTTCAGACAGAGAATGTTACATGTATAATTACATGTATAATTACGTATAATAATATATCCTATCCGTTTACGTTTGATCCCCTAGGATCCATTTCTAATTGAAATCAACGATAAATCCATATGTACTAACAACATTTTTTCAGAAGAGTACCAAATTGTGATTCAAATAATTATGTACCAATTCTATCTTCTCTACAAAATTAATGGTAAAATCAGTTTAAAGTTGATGACTGATATTGCTCAAATTGTGTGCCAAGTAGCCACATGTTATATAGTTTGACCTGAGAAAAGGTTGTCATGTCTCAAATCTTCACTTTCTGGGCGCCTCCAGCATCTTTAGTATCTTTAATGTTCCGTGCATTAAAAGGTATTGTAGACTCTTTCTTTTTGTGCAGACAATTCTCGAAAACAAGGAGTCCACCATCTCTTATGTTAACAAAAGTCAACATAGGCGCCTGAATCTGATCACGTAGTCCCCGTTTTGAATGATATGACCACCTAGGCCCCATGTTTTTTTATGTTTAAGGATAATTAAAGCGAGTAAAGATGAATGGGTACATATTAAGGGAAAGCAGCTCTGGCATTTTCATTTTTGCATTCCCTCTTTCTGGGCGTAAAATTTAAACGCAAAGAAATTGATCCTCTAGGAACATTGTTATTGTATAAAAAAAAATAAGTGTGGGCACACGCTGTGCCTAAAGCAAATCAAGTGATAGCTGTAAGTTTAGCAGCAGTCTGCTACAGTTTCTAATAAAAAGTAATACTCTTTATTAATTTATTTTCTCAAGTATATGTCTTTACATAATATTACGTGGTTCTGGTTCAGTAATAAGAAACGTTTTATTTTGCTGATTACAAGAAGTACAGATATTAAGGTCTTAGAATACAGCATTAAGAAAAAGCATAAAATCCATCTGAAACGGTGATACCAATATTTGTTAAGGTGATTTGGATAAAATTTTGGACGGTATATCGCGATGTGCAAAAGTAAAACCATTCAAATTCTTCAGCCGCGCTAACCTTATAAAATAAGTTTTCTATGCTCCAGATTGTTTGGTTCTTTAAAACTGCCATTATACATGTAAGTAGGTAAGCAGAAGACAAAAACCAAACAGGTATGACGAATCACCGACAATCTACACACTTATGACTTGCGTGCCTTAATATGACAAAACAGTCAAGACTATTTCGTCTTCTTAACTGAATTGTCATGCGTTTCTGTATACTTTGTCATTTAGTTGATCATTACCAGTCGCAACAGTAGACTGGTGTGAAATTTTTAAGTCGACCCCTGTGTCAATGAATCCCGTTCAGATGAGAAGAAAAAGAAGAATTCCGCCGCCGGCGGGATTCGAGCACAATAAGCCAGCCTTATACGCCCAAGCTACCGAGGCTCCTGTATAAGGGACTCCCATTCAGGTACAGAAAAAAAACCTGACAAAATCACCTAACTAATATTGAATGCAGTGAAAACGCAATTAATTCTAAATAATTTTAAAATTCAGATATCTCAAAAATATCAAACATTTTTTTTATATATAAGATAGGCCTTTAGTTTATGTAAGAATATAACAATCCATCATGAGTGTCCATGTAGGATAGGGAAATCTCACCCGAGGGGTCGGAATTTCAACCAGGGACGAGGCTTGCCGAGTCCCTGGTTGAAATTCCGACCCCGAGAGTGAGATTTACCTATCCTACATGGACTGGCTCATGATGGATTATTTTTCTCCCACTGTTAGTGGATTTTAAACCTAAAGTCGGATTAGGCTTCAGAACAGGAAAATTCTAACTTTTTAACCAATGATCTGCCCAGTGTGTTTATCGGGTCCTACAATGGGTGTAAACACAGTTTGCACCTCAAATTAGACGGAAAACGCGATATGTGGACTATTTTATCTTCCAGAGGGCGAAAATAAAATGCAACTTAGCCTCTCACGTCACGCGCATCAATTTTGCTAGCGACGTTTATAACCGATTGTAGTGACGTAATTAAAATTGAGTGACGTCACAAACCCATGATCTGCTATCAAACGTCATCCGACATGCTTGCGTGTCCATTTTGTTCATTTAAAATTAAAACATTAGTCAAAAAATGGAAAAGTATGTTTGCTAATATAAGAAAGATGTTGCCAGGTATAAGATAGAAATTTCTTATATGAGCTGAGAGCCTATCTTATATAGGCAAAGGTGGGAGAAACTTCTATCTTAGGCCGCGTTTACACGAGCAAAGTTTCTATGACAAAGTAGGTTTGCCACAGAAAAATTTGCTCGTGTAAATGCCTAAATATGACAATGTTTCTTTGACAAATATATATGGTAAAGTTACTTCGATAACTAAAATTTGTCCGTGTAAACGGACTCTGTAAAGATTATGTAACAAAGAACTTTGCTATAAGCGTGGAAAATGTGACAAAGATTTTGTTTCATTGCTTCCGGTAACTTTGACGAATGATATTTGGTCGTGTGAACACTGTAGCAAATGTTCCATTGCCAAAGTTTATGTGACAAAGATTCTATGGCACATTTTCTTTAACAAATAATTTGCTCCGTCTAAACCCAAAATGTTTGTAATACTTTCTTTGTTAAAGTTTCTGTGACATAGAAACTTTGCTCCTGTAAACGCGGCCTTATATTACATGACCGGTGACTGCTCTCTTCTGTGAGAACGTGACCAGTTAATTTGCGTATACTGTACTAGAGGCACTACTTTTCCGTCGTCTGCTTACAAGCAAGCAGACGACGGAAAAGAAGTGCCTCCAGTACAGTGTAATCAGTATCATCAAACCAAATTTCCGCCTCTAAGTCTCAGACTATTACTATCGACGATTTTCATAGGCAAAACGAAACTCAGAACATGCTAAAGAAAACACTGAGTGAGCCACGTAACACCTTTGAAGACGTTCCTGGTTACACGGCACCAGGAATCAAGGGTAATTCATGGCATTGCTCAAGCTGACCTGAACTGATACCTGTCCGAGTTCACAATTAATGCTCGTAATAAAGACACTGGACAGTATTCATGAGCCTGTTGTATCATGGCTTATATTTTTTCCTTTGATCTTTTTGTGCAATATTTCAATTACCATCAGACACTAGTATCTTACTGAGCAGGCGGGGCTACAGATTACCATTCACTTTACACTGAGGGCAATCCAAAGCCATGCTGTAACTATATATATATATATACCGCACAATTCATACAGTGCATTCTTTCTTGGCCAACACTGAAGCTGTCCAATTTTATTTATTATCAAGACACCTGTTGTTGCATTGCTACGAAAAGGGAACTTAGTTGAGTAAATAAAGTTTTATTTTCCATTTAAACAATGCACACTCAGACATTATTCTGTACAGTGTTAAAGCACTGGGACTTAGAATTCATCATTTAATACAAATTTTTAAATAAAGTAGCCTGTAATGCTCCGAACCATTATATTTGAAGTTCAAAATTTCCTGCAATTTTTGCATAGGCAGTTAGCTTATCAGTGAACTTAAGAAGTGGGCTACAAAAGCATAATATATGCCAGACTTAATTATGAGAACTAATTTAAACAATGTCAACTGCAGCAATAAACACCCTGGAAAAGACAGCCACTGAAGAAAAATTTGGTTTCTGATTGGACCATGATATAAAACATTTAGAAAATTGTCTGTACTTGTAATTGATATAACGATCTCGGGGGCTCCGCCCCCCTCGAAGGTTATATCAATTACTCGAACAGTTCAGTTCTCTAAATATCACTTATCTTCGGAGACTAATCAGTATCTTTGACAATTAAGGAGGCACAAGTATGGCCACGTCATAATATTTGCCAAAGAATTTGCCGATGCTAAAGAAGCAATTAGGGTCAAACAAAAGAACCGCAAATCGCAGGGCAAAGGTGCAAAAGCCTTCAAGTCTGACAAGGCTTACTTGCCGATACTTACAGGAAACGAGCTAGATAATAAAAATCAAAGAAAGCAAAATTGTGTCAAAGGGTTGCTCATGAAACACTCCAGTTAAACTATTTTGAGTTTGTGTAGTATCAGGAGAAAATACTGAAAGAAGGAATGTTTTTGTCTCAAAATTACACTGCTCGATCAGTCTTGGCAGAAACCATTTAAGTCACCCAAGAAACCGTCTTGTCAAAGAAAAGAAGTTAATCCAAGGAAAATTTCAAATGAATGCTTTTAAAGTTGGCTTATGTTATCTGAGGACAATATTTTCGTCGTTTTTTTTTTCTATATACAGAATAAGAAAGAATTGGACCGCCCCATCGGCGCCTATATACATATGACAAAACTCTACGGCTTGAGCATTCATGATAGAGGCTCGGCAGAGAAACATTCTTGTCAAGTATTTTGAAACAGAGTCAGTTATTCTTTATGAACAGATTTCCAAATTTTGTGCGATAAACAGAAGGAAAACTATAAGCCCACTCCCAAAATCACATTTACAGAACATTTTTGGTAATTTTCGATTTTTTCAAGACAGACAAACTGGCAAAACTAGGACCGTCCCAAAACGGTCATGCTTTTTTTATCTGAAACCTCATGGCTCTAACAATCTTGGTAAAAAAGAGACGTATTGAAGGCGGCAACAAGAAAGCCGTCGAGTGAACTTTAGTCAATGTTTTACCATGTCTACTGTCGTGATTATGGCAGTGCAACCACAACATCATGATGTTACGTGCGCTGTCTGCTTTCTAGCCATTTGGAAATCACTGGCCCGATTCTACAATAATTAGACAGGAATATTCTATTCTGTTATGATGTTGGTAAAGCTCACGAAACTTCACAGTGATAATTCTCATGTGGGCCTCTACAAAAACTGTGCAAATGCAGTGGATCCATATGGAACATTGGTTGCTGGCAATAACGCCCAAATCTGGCAAACTCTTATTCTTAGAAAACTGTTGAAACCTTCACAAAATATTTCGACAGGAGTTTCCCCTGGGTAGTTCAACTAATGAAATTTAGATAAAACCTTCCCGCCAAAGGACTAGACTAGCTTTCCATACACGCTTATGCCAGCTGACCAGACTTAAAATTTAATAGGGACCCCCGGTATCTCAATGGGGTTAATAAGCGCTGACCTGCTGATCTAGCGGTTCCGGATTCGATTCTCAATGGAGGCGTAATATTTTGCAACATTAAACGGGGTTCCATTGCACACAGCTTCGAGTTTAATATTTCTTGACACTGTACAGCATGCCTTCAAACACAAATTCCATTAAATAAGCTGCCTGGGACGAAGTGATTTTCAATAGTTTATAATTGAGCCCTGACACGACAAAACCAACGAAGTGGTTGTGCATCCAGCGCAGACTCAGATCAGCCTGGGCATCCGCCCAGTCTGATCAGTGTCTTCGCTGTCCACATGAAGGGTAGCTTAGACCCTTAGCTACCATTTAAACGCTTAGCGAAGAGTCTGATAAGACTGGGCGGATGTCCCGGTTGATCTTAGTCTGCGCTGGGCGCACAGCCACCTTGTTGGTTTTCTCGTGTCGCGGCTCAAACTTCTGAAGGAAGATCCTATGGAAGGAGGACATCAATGAAACGATAATTGAGTCTATTTATGTGTTGACATTCCCCTCAGATCGAATGTACCAAGTTGGTTCAAGCATTTTAATTTCGATTAAACATGTGTACAAGAAAAAAATACCCTTACATGGTGACAGTGAACATTTAAAAATGACAGAAATAGATTAAAAAGTAATAACCATGCCAGCAAATTAATGTATCTGAAAAATTATCGGAATTAGTTTCAATAAAATTGCATCATAATATTAGTGAAGAGGCAAGAATGGAGTGCTATGCAACACTTCTTCAAAATTAATTCTTTCGTGGGTAATAGTGCATCTGGGATTCGATGTAGAAAGATCTTGACAAGATTATGCGCTAATGCTGTCTTAAGTTATATTGCTTCACGTCTGTAGGAAGAATGATGAAATTCCAATAAAACTGCAAGTGGTTATGCAGCTGTCAGTAAGCTCGTCATTAAACGGGTGATTTTAAGAGCTAGTGTCGACTTATACGAGTTCGTTGTACGAAGAATATGTCACATGGCACCTTTTGGGCGATGACCCAATATGTTGTGGCAGGCGTGGTGGATCCTGCAGATTAGAGCTAGATTTTATTGAAACATAGTCCTAAAGCTGCAGTCAGTTCGGGATCGGCACTGCTGACAATTCCCGGCAATAGTTGGCACATAGGAAGCCTCCATTTTCAGTTTTATGCTTCCATTAAATTTTCAGTTGTAGAATACTTTAAATCCTGAAATACTGGCGACAGTTTAATTTTCGCCAAACTTCTCAATTGCGAAGTTTCGCGAATACAGACTTTCGCGAAACGCTAATGACCTTCGCCAATCCAAAAAGAACCGTTTTCAGACTTGCGAATTCAAATTCCACTAAAACAGAATTTAACATTAATTCGCAAAATTAAGCATTCGCTAGAATTTCACAACTAACAGTAATAATACCTGCTTGATACCAGTGCAAAATACGGAGTGATATTAAAGCCCTTGATTTTGTTAACACGTGCTCTTAAAATATAGATGCCGTGTGGCTTCATTATGTAACTAAGCGACATGCATAGAACCTGCCACGGGGTGGCGCTTAATTGATCCCATCTCACCTTAAATAGAGACTGCTATTTTTGTTTCTTTGATTTGATCGTAACTTCCAGAGGATCTTCCCAGAACGCACACAAGGTTGAATCAATATTAATTCAACCTTGATTTAACGTCATGACGTTGAATTACGGTTGGTTCAATATTGATTCAACCTTGTGTGCCCAGTGGGTTCGTTCAGAATTTATTTAACATGGTTATGTAATTTTTCATGAGACACCACTAAAATCAAAGCTGAGCCTTGTACATGGCTGAAGATATACGCGAAGTGATTCACAATCTGCCAGATCCAAGTAGTTTTGATAAGAATTAAAGAATAATTGAATAAGCAAATATTCTTACCTGCAGAGATCAAGGATCGGTTTGTTCTCCGTAAGGAGTCTTGCTCAATAATGAGTTTCTTTAAAATTTAGAAAGTGATTCCTGCGAGACGATGTATTAGAGAGAGAGAGACAGACAGACAGACAGACAGTGAGAGACAGACAGAGAGAGAGAGAGAGAGAATTCAATAAAAATATAGAAATGGCGTTAGATTGTAAGCCTATTATATGAAATACTGTTGCTATCGATTTCTACAACAGAGAATCAGTAAATAGTTAGTTGCAAGAATGACAGCGGCAGAGCTGCACTTGTTCAAGATGAATTTGTTTGAGGGTAACGGTGCATCAGTTTCAATTTTGAAAGATCGTGACATGATTATGCGCTTGTGCTTTCCCAAGCAAGCCATAAATTGTTTTACGTCTGGAGGAAGATACATGAATTTAAAATAAGACCGCAAATGGTTGTGCAGTTTTTTGTAATGCTATCCTTAAATTGGTGAGTATATGATTAAAGAACAAGAACCACGACTGATTAATTTCGGATATAATGAATACCTCTTGCAAGAGAGAGAAATGAGTTAATATTGTCACATGAGTGCCTGGGCTAAGAGAGTAGAGCCAGATCGTTCCTAAGTAGGGTCAAGTCAGGTACATTCGGACTGCGGGTAAATTCGGACATACCATTGCAAACAGTGAAAATCCAGATAATGAGCCGTCTCATCAGGGTTTCCACTGTTTGCTCAGTTATTTTTGTTTTAATTCCAAACAAATGACATATAAAGGAAACAATGTCACTGTCCGAATTTACCTGCTGTCCGAATTTACCTGACTTGATCCTTATATTAAAGGGCAGTGTGCATAGGATATGTTCTGTTGACCATTTCGCCAATAAATTGAAACATTATCTCTATCACTATTGTAACTATCTAAGGTGTATGAGTACACCGCTGTGTTCTTCTGCCATTTCTACAAAGAGGAATAACTTTTGTGATATCCTGGTTGCTTCTCTGGGCCACAAAAGACTTCCAAAAAGTGGTATTCGCTTAAAGGAAAAATTTTTCTCCTGAACGAGCAAATACTGGGATCTCTTCATCATGGATCAAAGGTAAGAGATAATAATATGTTTGGTATAAGATGCATAAATTGTCAAGTTAGCAAGCATTACAGAGGTATCTGAAAAGTATGGTCACTATGGTGGATATTACTGTGATATTTATTTATTTATTTATTGAAAGCAGAGCAATAATGTCAATCATTTACTTATTGATATTTCGTTAAGATAAATGGAAATTGTTGTAGCTCAAGCAAAATGTTTCAGCAGTGTAGTCATATCATGTAAATAAATTATGTAGAAAATTGGCATAAATATTGCCAGCTGTTTTTATTCAAAACAACCAATACAGTAAGTAGAAAACTCTCAGGAGCTGGCCCGTTAAAGCCTCGAGCTTCCATCCAAATCTGTGTCCTTTTTGTGAACGTTGTAGTATGCTTTTATAAATAAAATACAGTTTCAACTTACAGCTTATAACAAAAAATTATTTCAATTACAATTTGTTTTATCTGTTATAAATTTTAATTTATTTCAGTCCTTACTTTTATGTGCTTATCAATTTATGGTTGTCTTATTAGTTGTATCTGTTCCAATATATGCAGTGGAATCAATTTGATGTTTCAAATATGCGAAACTGAATATGATTAAGTTGTTATTTTTACATTTTATTTTTAGAGAAAAATATTTTACTTTTTAAGGCTGTGTGTGTGTAATAAAATGTGATGTGCTAACTTGTCGTTTTTGTTATTTGCTCTTTTCTAATTATCATGGGTGACATGTGCTGGGTATGTAAGGCTTTTTCAGGGTATTTTCCTGAAAACTCATGTTTACATAGCTTCAGCCTTACTCCACATACTAATAGATGTAAAATGAGTATTTGTAAAAGCTGGACGTCTAAAATGGCGAATTATTTAGATGTTGAAACAATCTTGGAACTTCTAAAGGCTGGGGCGAGGGGCGCTTGTAGTATAGGCAGTGGTCCGTCGTCCGTCCCGTTGTCCGTCGTAAGAATTTTCAAAAGGTTGATGATGATGATGATTTAAAGTTTAACGACGCGTCAACCCACTGGGTCATTTGCGTCATGAAGGTTGCATATTACTTAAAATATAAACAGAACTGAAAGGTACGGGACTTTATAAAACTAACTTTGCATTATTAACATGGAAGTAATACATGGTAAAAATGTAGAAAAGGTTTGATTTTCAAAAGGTATCTCATCTGAAACTACAAGCCCGTTTGTAAACAAATTTGTAAATATCTTATATAGGATCACAGATTGAAAGAACGAGAAATACTGTTTCATGCAGTCACTTAAGTAGTTGGTTACAATGACGACTTACATACCATTTACTTTCAGTGAGAGAAGTGAAAAATTGGCTCCAACCGGTCAGCCAGTAAACATAAAGTACAACCTTTTTATAGATATTTTTGTCTCGCCTGGGACTAGCACACTCGAAACATGTATATTTGTCCACTGTCGTATTCGTTGGAGGCGGCGAAAACTTTAGTCGGGTTTTTAAATTTCGATCTGTTTTGTTACAATCCGCTAGAGGACTGAGATGACAATTTCTTGTATGGAATTTAACCTAGCACCAATGGATATATCATTGGGACAGGTTTAAAAGCTTATAAGATTTTGATTACCTCGGCCTCATTTAAAAGGTCACTGGAGGACTGAGATGACAATTATCTGTTACCACAATATCTCATGAACCAATGAATGGAATTTCACCAAACTTGCATGGATAACTCACTGGACTAGCTTAAGAGCTGATTTGATTTTGGTAACCTTGACCTAATTTTCTAGGTGACTGGAACTTAGATGACAATTTCTTGTACCCGGTATATCTCCTAGACCAATGTACGGAATTGCACCAAACTTGCATGGATACATCATTGGGACAAGTTTCAGAGCTGATGAGATTTTGGTGACCTTGACATCATTTACAAGGTCACTGGAGAACTTAGATGACAATTTCTTGTACCTACTATATCTCCTGGAGCAATTCATGAAATTTCACTAAACTTGCACGGATACATTATTGGGACTAGTAAAAGAGCTGATTAGATTTTGGTGACCTTGACATTATTTGCAAGGTCACTGGAGGACTCAGATGGCAATTTCTTGTACCCACTATTTTTCTCTTGAACCAGTGGATGAAATTTCACAAAACTTGCATTGATACATCTCTGGGACTAGCCTAAGTGCTGATCAGATTTCGGGGAACTTGGTCCAATTTTCAAGGCCACAGAAGGACAAAGATATTTGAAAAGTTCACTTAAGTTGATATAACTCATTAGCCTTTGGCTTGATGTCCACTTTACATGCATAAATATACCTTTGGGACAATCTCAAGAGTTTACTGTGTTTTGATTACCTTGACCCCATTTTCAAGGTCAAAAGCTTACTTAAAATGCTTATGTTTTTCTCTTAAAAATAAGTTATATCTTGATCCAATTGACTGATATTCATCAGACTTGCATGAATATATCATTGTGACAGGTTTAAGACATGTTTTGTATTTGGTGACCCTGACCCATGTTTCAAGGACATAGTCATCTGTGTAGGATATCTTTAGAAACAATGGATGGATTTTCTCCAAACTTGCCTAGATATTTACTTGTACAGGTGTTTTATTCATAAGAGGTGATGGGCAATGGTCTAGTGGGAGACATTTCTCTGAAAAACATTTCTAGTTTTACCATTTTATTCATGTTTTTGAAATTGATAGTAGGTCAAATTAGTTGCCAACTAAAATAATCCAAATAAAATTTCAAAACCTTTCTATGTGGAACTCAAGGATATCATATTTGATTAAAGTATGCTAATCACGGTCTTTACTATGGCGCAACTGTAGTGAGAAGGTTTGCAGCGATACCTCATGATCGAATCTTTCATCACTGATAGAGCAATGGAGCCTTTAAAGTGTCATATTTTGCAGTTAAGCTGCTGATGTGGGGCATTACTGTTTGCAAATACTTTTTATGCCCCCGCCATGACATCGTGGAAGGACATATAGAGCTTATTTTGTCCGAGTGTGCGTTAAAAAGTGTGTTCGTGTTTTACCAGAATCCTGTCCAGCACATGACTTTGTCCTGTGTGGGGAGGTTTCAAAATTATATGGCACAAATGATCATAATGACATGACGATGTGCCATGTGCAAGAACCATTTCGCTAGCTAAAGGCAATGTCACATACGGTACTTTAACTTTGTGCATATGCCATAGTCAAACATTTTAGTGTCCGGCCCATAACTTTATCCTGCATTTTGCAATTTTAAAATTATTTGGCGTAAATGATCATCAAGACAAGACAATGTGTCGTGTGCAAGAACTATGTTGTTAGCTTGAAGGTCAATGTCACACTGCGCACGTAAACTTTGTGCATAGGCCGTAGTGTAACATGTTTGTGTCCGGTCCATAACTTTGTCCTGCATAGTATTTGGCATAAATAATTATCATGAAAAGAGGATGTATAACGTGCAAGAACCATGTCACTAGCTCAACAGTAAAGGTCAAATTTGGCAGTTAAACTTTGTGCATAGGCTTAAGTGAAAACCTTTTCGTGTCCGGCTGCATGGTGGGATATCAAAATTATTTGGCATAAATGATCATCTTGACAAGACGATGTGTTATATGCAAGAGCACTGTCGCTAGCCTAAAGGTCAAGGTTACAGTCTGCACTTAATTTTTGTGCATAGGCTACATCGAGAACCATACCTTTGTCCTGCATGTAGGGATTTCATTAACTTCGTCCTACATGGTGGGGTTGCAAGACGATTTATCGCACGTAATGACCATGCCACTAGCATAAAGGTTAAGGTCATAGTAGGCACTTAAGCTATGTCAATAGGCTATAATGAAAACATGTTTGTATCATATTCCATAGTCATGTCTAAAAATTGACTGCAAAATAAATGTAAATCACTTTAACCCAAATTAACAGTTCCTTGATCCTGAAACTGTCATGACCTTAATCAACGTACTATCTCACTGAAGGCACTAGGCAGGGGCATCCGTGTCCTATGGACACATTTCTAGTTAAAACTGAAACATTGGGCAATAAAATAGAATTTTTACCTTCATACCACTCAGTGACGGAGAGCAGATCATTTCTCTATGGAATATTCATGCCACACCTGGATCCTGTACCATTATTTGGCTTACGCACCTTTGTTCTGTCATGCAGGTCTCTCAGAAATTTGTAAAACGCATCTCAGACAAAGGTAAAAGCTAAACGATTGCAAGCTTTTTTATACCCCGCCACACGTTAGTGGCGGGGTATTATGTTTTCCCGCTGGCTGTCCGTGTGTCCGTCCGTCCGTCGTACGTACGTCCGTCCGTCCGGTCGTCCGTCCGTGAGCACTTCGTTTCTGTTTGATAACTTGAGTATTTATTAACAGATTTTATTCATACATGGCATGTGCATTGGTCTTGGGAAGATCTCGGTTGGGATTGTTAATGGGCAAATTTCGATGTCTTCTTATGGAGTTATTGCCCTTTTCATGGTCTTAAAAACAGTTTTTGGTCTGTAGTTCTTTTACACTTTGAAATATCTTGACGAAATTTCACAGAAATGATCAAAGTAACATAAGCTTTCAGTTATAAGCAGAATTTTGTCCACCTGGATTATCTGCCCCTGCCCTAGGGCTATATACATGTATGAAATAATGAAAACAAAATGTATAAAATTAGAGTCGAAAGGGATTTTTCTGAAACTTGTAACAAATTACCATATTGATATAAGCTTTATGTCTTGATCAAAATTTTGTCCCCCAGTTGTTATCTGCCCCTGACACATGCTGTATACATGTATGAAATCATGAAAAAATCAATATAAAATCAGATTTTCGGTATATCTTGATGAAATTTCATAGAAATGATTAAAATAACATAAGCTTTCTGTTACAAGTAGTATTAAGTCCACATAGGTTACCTGCCCCTGCCCCAGAGCTATATACATGTATAAAATTATGAAAAATTCTGTTTATGAGGTTCATGTCATGATAAAAAAAATTTTATAAAAGATAGAAGACGGGGTATTGGTTTGCAGTGACGGGGTATTACGCAGTCGTTTACGATGCTTTTATTTGAAATGCGAATAGTTATTTATAGTAAGAACTGGGCAAAAAGCTGGCAGCATGTTCCATATCCTCTCCTACTATTTTTCATTTAAATCAGGTTTAAAGAAAGAAACAGTTAATTTCTTGCATTCAATAAATATGCAAAAGCTTTGGGGTTTCCGAAAATAATTAAATGTTTTGCAAGTCACATGATTACTCTTTTAACCTGGTGACCTCCCTTTCAATTGACATGATAACTGAAATATGTAAAATCAATCTATTGTGAAATTACAAACAAGCCATGTAACTCTCTCATTTGTATATGTAATGTCTGATCTGAAACAGCCAAAAGCAGTTAACAGATGCAAGGTTGTCCCAAGGGACGGAGTGTTGAGGGTGACCGATACAGACCTATGTAAAATAATGCCACTGAAACATTGGCCTGGCCTGGCTTGGCCCGAAGTATTATATCATAGAAGTAAATTAGGTCAGACCAGGCCAGGCCAGCTCAGGCCGGGCCACAGATAAGAACAGGCCATCATAATGCAGATTATAGGTTCTGGTCCTTTGGGATCATTGAGTTAGAAAAACTGCTTAAGCCAGCGCTAGGAGGAGTGGTCGGGTTTGCACATTCCGTTGCTTGTCGTGATTCAACTCAGTTGAACTGATGCTTTGTTTCTTTGAAAGATTCCTTGATTCTAAATGATATAACTACATGTATTCAGAATTTTTTTTTACTGCAACTTGTTTGCGTCGTTAGGCGGCCGAAATCGACTACCCAAACCAACCAGCACTACCGTTAACCCTTAAAGTTTGCTACCCTGAAATTCAGAGACCTATGTCTTATTTTCGTGTTTGTTGGGAACATTGTGACTAAAATCAAACAATGTTACCATTGACATCTTATATAATTTTCCTAACAAAGAGTTAAAAGATATTCACTCCTGTGCACTATCTGCAGACATTCTGAAAGACACTGCCTTATAACTAGATATTTGCTTTTTATTCTGAAAATGTAATAAATATATGTTTGCATGCATCATCAATTACAGGGATACCGAAGGACATAGGTTTGCAAAATCAATTGCAAAATGTTTGACTGCTAAAGTAACGGTCGGCCAAAGAGTTAAACAGTACAGTCAAGAGGGTAGCTGTCAAAAGTGAAATGGCGTCCATTTGATATTGAAGATAAATTCCCGAAATTTAGTAATTCCGGCTCTGTAGACTGGCTCCTTAAAATCCTTAAGTCATATCAACGGTAAAGGTTTCTAAACATTGTGGGACCGAGAACTTTTGGATTGTCTCCCATATGTGCTAAACATCATACATGTGACATGTTTTTCTCAGAAATGCCAAGGTTTTTGAATACAAAAGAGTAGACGATGGCGGCCGTAAAACTGCGCAAAAATGACATCTTTTACTAGATGTGAGGGGAAGACATTTCCTGAATATTTGTTTAAAATTCTTTCAAAGTGTAAGAATCCGTATTAAAAGGCATGCATTATATTTACAAACACAAATAAGAGGTAGTTACCTAACATATATTGTTGCTAGGCAGCAAGCAACTATTACAGAAGTTTAACAAATTTCTTAAAGTTAGGAGGAAAATTCTCAGGACCTAAGTTTGGAATTTCATCTCTGATATTTGAAAGCTGGAAAAATTATAACATAAGGCTTGGCTTTTATAATTTCTTTAATGTAATACATTTCAGCACTTCAGCCCTTTGTAATAACAAACGAATGGCATTTCAGAAAATACTTCACCTGGTGTGAATTCATGTTTTTCAACTAGGGGAGACCGGGGATAGTGGATGCACTTTTTAGACTTTTTAATATATCTCGTGACCGAACAGGCCAATTTTGATCATCTTTGTTTTTTCTAAAAGCTCTTTCTTGTCTGCATTTAAAATCAAATAGTAATCCTTGAATTTTGGTATAAATTAAGTGGTTTTCTTTGGCAAGTCATATGCATCAACTTGCCCCAGTAGTGGGGCATGTTGATGCAACGCTTGGGGCAAGTTGATACAGATTTTTTTCTCGCCTCTAAACGTCCATGAAACGGATACTACAGTGAATTGGCCGTTTCTATGGACAAATTGGTGTTTCCTTGTTTTCTACTTATAAATTATTTTAGCCATTGAAGTTATCTCCAGGAAATGATCTGTAGAAGGGATGTTATTAAATGAATAATTGTAGCGATGAAATGATAAAATATTCTTTACTTATATTTTTGAAACTTTAAAACATTTCAACAGGAAAATATTATTCCATTGTCATGGATGCTATATTGAATGAGCCGGGGCCCTGCAATTCGTACAATTTACATGTGCGCCCAGCGAAGACGCATACCAGCCTGTGCATGAGCACAGTCGGGTCAGAGTCTTAACTGGCCACACAAAAGGGATGGGACATTAGCTATCCATACAGCGCACACCAAAGACTCTTACCAGACTGCGCTGGTGCGCAGGCTGTATTGAGTCTTCGCTGGGCGCACATGTAAATAGAGGGAATGGCTGTGTCATGGCTCTAATGCCATTGTATGTTTGAAATCGTATTCTAAGATACGGTTAAACTATTGTACATAGTCAGCTCTTGCAGTCAATTGGTGTATGCTATAAATAATTGCAAACGCAAGATAGAACTCAAAATTCTATCTGGTAAAACTGTAAACATATTGTGAAAGTATAAACTTGTAATATGATACGGGACACAGCAATTCCTTCAATTTACACGTGCATCGAGCGAAGACTCGGATCATTTTGCGCATCCGCACCGTATGGTCAGTCTTCACTGGCCACCTAAAGAAGCAATAGGTCCTTAGCTATCCATAGACCGCATGGAGTGAAGACTCTAATGAGACTGCGCGGACGCGCAGGCTGATCTGATTCTTCGCTGGGCGCAAGATGTGAATTGTAGGAGTAAAAAGTATGCAAAGACCAGGAACTGAAACAATCAAAATCCAAATCCAGCCCTCAAACCATAGTTGGAAACAACTAAGATTACAAATAATCAAGATACAGAAAACATATGGCCAACCGAGTGAGCAGCTTGTTCCCAAAAGGTGGCCACTCAGCAACCCAAACCGAACCAAAAATAATAATAACATATATAAGGTAAAACATCACAGAAACTCTGACACCAAAAACAGGCAACAAAGAACCACAACAGAACTGATGTGTCCCGGTGCATATAATCTAAAAAAAATAGTCTGAGTCACAGTTGTGGCAAACGTACAAATTATGCTTCGTCACGTTTGTGCACTCTTCGTGTGACCATTTTTTGCATGTCTGGCATTGTATCCAAGTCTCCCTGGGACGGCTGTTAGAGTAGGGCTCGTCGCATACCAAACAATACCATTCGTCTTCTTCATCTTTCGTGGATTTTCTACGACTTGTCTTTGCTTTACTCTTCAGCGATCGGCTAACACCTTTAGGACACTTCTGTTTCCTCTTCAGTTCCTCCTCTGTGGCGTTTTTCTCGGGGGTATCTGTCAGAATGGAGCTTTTCCTCTTCTTTCGACCACCTGTTTGCTTTCTTGATGCTGCTTTCGGGAACGGCCGTATTGTTTCTGGGGAGAACACCTCTAGCTTGCTAGGAAGGTCATGGGGCGTATCATTATAACTATCTGCAATAGAATCCAGTTTCCTAACTCCATTGTAGTGAGCCCCTCCGTCTGTTCCTGTAAGTACAAGATAAATGTCGCCCCTAAAAACAACCTCTGGCCTTCCCGGGCAAATTGCAATTACATTTACTTCAGATGACTGTGCAAAAAATATGACTGCTGTTATCCCAAGTGCATTGCAATATGCTGCAAGTATCAAATCAATTGTGTCATTATTATATTCTTTCAGCCTAACATAGCGATCCACATCAGTTAAAATGTCCCGCCCATCAGAATACTGTCTGATATACTCAAGATACGTTGTTACTTCAGCGATTAGGATTGCGCATAACTCGTCTGTTGTGAATTCCTCGATGCCCTCATTCGTCAAGCTCTCTGCAACAGCATGCAGCAGGCAATGATCATCGCCAGGAACATTGACAACTTCCCTATTCAAGTCTTGTAACTGGGTATTCAGGATATCAAGAGACGACTGCACTGCATTGTCCACCATCTGTTGTGCGGCACCAGCTGCTCCCATGGGAAGTGTTTCTCTGAAATGGGATTCTGCAATTTAAAATAAAAAATCTGACATGCTTGTTGCAGAATCTGGTGGGGGAAGGGGGGCTTAAATTGTGTGTGTGTGTGTGTGTGTGTGTGTGTGTGTGTGTGTGTGTGTGTGTGAGGGGGCAGTAAGGGGTAAATTTATTGGGGGGGGCTGGCCCCCCACTGCCCCCTACGTCCCTCCCGTCAACCTACGCCTATGCTTCCCTCGACTTTTAGACAACTTGGTTATATATTTTAGGCTCGCTTTAGTGCGAAATATGTCATCAATACCCTTTTGAAATAAATATGGTAGTTATGGTAGTAGTAGTAGTAGTAGTTGTAGTAGTAGTATACGACAGTAGTAGTATTAGTTGTAGTAGCAGTAGTAATGGTTGTAATGCCGTACTCACCTGACTGCAAAGCACTGCTTGTATTTGTAGGTATGGCACTGTCGCCTTGACAATGTACCGGTGTAGTATCATCGACAGCATCCTTCTTTGCATCGGCTGGCACTGTGCTCTCTTCGGGACGATCTGTAACGTAGGATGGGGCGAAATCCGATTCCTGGAACACATTTGTCTGTAAAGGTTGGATACCGGATACCTGAAATGATGCAAGTATTCAAATGATGCATTTGTCCGTTTTCTGAAATGGCCTGCAACATCATACGTTTTATTTGTTTGTTAGTGTCATTTCATGCAATATTTACTTCTTTGATGTTGACAGCAGGGTTTGGGATCTGATTAGTCCCTGGTCGCTCATTATATCATTTTGTGCTTATTTTGGTGGTTTGAGCTTGTTATGAAATTAAAATACGGGACGATCTATGTAGCTTGTCTTCATATATCACACAGTGTACTCAGGACACTGAACCCATAAACCATAATTGAATTAAATTACTCAGGTACATACTGAAAGTGTGAAAGCGGAACGGAACAGAACAGCTAGTAGCCTCCTCCTCCTCCTCAGTACCCACTTACCCTCCTGGTTTCTCAATGTAATAATTATTGATTATTAGCATAAAATTGGTTGCTAAGTTTGCGTATTATTTTACGGAAGAAAGTGCAATGATAACCTCCCTTGTTAATCTTATAAATTAACAATGCGTTTTATTCCTTAAAAAGTCTGTTTCGTTCCGTTCCGCAAAATACCAATAGCCAAATTGTAGAAATTTTACCTTTACCTTAAACTCTTTCATAATGTTGATTTGCGTCGCCGCTCGGGGCCATGCGTCCCGAACGATCCCCGGTAAGTCATAGATGGACATAGTTTTCGCTGGATTGTTCCTCATCCACGCGTCCTGTCCATCGGAGAAGTACTTCTTGAGAGGCCCAAACACGGACTTATCTAGGGGCTGTAGTTTATGACTGCAATGGGGTGGGAATGAAAGCATAACAATTCCGTTGTCCCTAGCAAACTTGATGATGTCTAATCCAATATGTGAGTGATGATTATCAAGGAGTAAAAATATTTTCTTGTCCTTGCTCGGCTTTGTTACTCTCGCGAAATGCTGGAGGAATACATAGAAATTCTCTGAGGTCATCCAACCAGACTGATGAGCTGTACCGATGCATCCTTTGGGTCCATCACGGATGAAATGGTCGTAAAACTTGACCCTTGGGAATACAAACATAGAGGGTACTGTATTCCCGGTAGCGCTTACTGCCGCACACATGGTGACGAGGGCTCCTCGTTCGCCAGAAGTTAATGCCCCGATTTGTCAGACGCCTCTAGGTCCGACAACACTATTAGGCTTCTGCACAATGGTTAGCCAAGTCTCATCAACGTTCCATATGTCATAGGGCATGCTGTGGTCTCGGTCAAGTACTGTTTTGAGTTGCTCAAAGAATCTGTCGACATTGCTTCTGTTAAATCTCGTAGCCTTTATTTGACGAGTTAGAGGGTTATCATGCGAACCGAACAACCAACTAAATGTTTTGTACCACTTCAGAAACTGAGGGTGAGGTTGGGCCTGTAAAATCGATTTAAGCCCCCCAGTAATTCATTACTGACCGTTCCAAGGCGGTAGTTCTGTTGTGGTTCTCTGTTGCCTGTTTTTGGTGTCAGAGTTTCTGTGATGTTTTACCTTATGTATGTTCTTATTATTTTTGGTTCGGTTTGGGTTGCTCAGTGGCCGCCTTTTGGGAACAAGCTGCTCACTCGGTTGGCCATATGTTCTCTGTATCTTGATTATTTGTAATCTTAGTTGTTTCCAACTATGGTTTGAGGGCTGGATTTGGATTTTGATTGTTTCAGTTCCTGGTCTTTGCATACTTTTTACTTTTGATAAGCTGATGGGTTCACGGGTACGGATGGATAGATATGGATTCCGCATTAGAAATCCTGAAAACCAGTCCGGTCCAGCACAGTGGTCGCGGCTCCACTGATCAGGCATTTCTATTCCAAACTCAATAGCACAGTAATATGCTAGGACTCTAACATCTTTAGGGGACAGGCCAAAGTATATGTTTGCTGCCCGTACAAGATAGTCTTGCAACATAGTCTCCTGCTCGTCTGTAAATACCCGTCGACTGGATCTATAACCAATGTTTAAATCTCGTGAGCCCATCACGTTAGCTTGCTTCACGCAACGACCCAGCGTACTAATGTCCATACCAATTTCCTTGGCAACTGAACGAATAGAACGCCCCGAGAAAATGATTTCAATTACACCTTGTTCGACCACATGTCTCTGTGTTTCCGCCCTCTTCGTTTTTTAACGTAGTTTCTCACCATTCTGAAATTTACAGAGGGTGAATCTTAAGAGATGAGTCATTTATTATGCGGTTGGGGCCGGGGTGAGGGGGTGAACAAAAATTCTGGTGAGATGGGAAGGAGGTCGTTAAAACTTTTCTGAATCATATGAAAATGTAACCGCAACCCGCTCCCCAGTGTCACCAGAATTTTGTTTCGCCCCCCCCCCCCCCCCCCAGATAAGTGACAATAAAGTTAATGACCCCCCCGCCTCGCCACCACACAACAACCCTACATTCGCATGAAAATGACCACATTACCCATCTTTATGTCATTTTTATATTCCACCCCCACCCCCCTCCTACAGTAGATCACCAAAAACAAATGCGAACCCCATTGAATGTACCCAGCCCCCTCCTGGTAATAAGCGACAGGTACCTAAGATAAACAATGGTATGAAAATGACAAAGTGAGGTTTAAAATCGGATGTTTCCCTATATCTCATTGCCGAGAAACTCAACCGGGCAGGTTGATGCACTGTATCGACATGCCCCATGCTCATTGCATCAACTTGCCCCAACCATGCCCCACGTGACATTCAGCAAGGTAGACAACAAATACACAATGTTTTCCTACAGAAGAGCGTATGATTTTGAAGATGAAAGATTTCTCTACCTGTATTTATAAATGAATTATGAACAACCACAAACAAATGCGCGCTAAACGAAAAATTGCAAAATACCTTTAAATCTACTTACACGTGTCTAAAATGATCTTTTCTTCACAAAAATCGCATTTATGGTCCAACTGCCGTAAAACTTCCGGAAAAGATAGCGGTTGTCATCTGCTACTGTAATTCGTCATTATGACGTCCATGCATGACGTCATTATTGTTTTATTCCCACTGCATCAACTTGCCCCGTGCATCAACTATCCCCGGTCTCCCCTACTCATATTATATATTATTCCAGATCCCTGAAAAAATATAAATAAAACAAAAATAATAAAAAAAAGATAGTACGAGCGTACTCGGCACAATAATACTATCTTGACTAACGGCAATATCTGAACTTTGGTACCACTTACTTCAGGGTTAGTTTTCGTGTCTCACAACAAACTGCTGATGAGTATAAAGCATTAAAACCAAGGTAAGGGTTCTTAAACCGATGGATAGAAGCCGCCACAGCACCCTTAATGTTAGTATGTTTTGTTAGCTACGTGTACTTATTTATGGCATTTGCTAGTTCATGCCATAACTGGATTTTTTTATTTTTGATTGGAAAGAAAGGAAAATGCAGTGGATGAATGTTGACAGATTAATTCGCCGTTATCAATTATCACTTGCCTTAGTTTCATTTGTTTGCTCGTTTACGGGAATTATTGACCAACCCTCGTAGTCTCTATATCAACGGTTCCTGCATCTTGAAATTCCATTGGTTACACATTCTTTCTTTTTCAATAAATGGAAATAAAGTCCAGCAGTATAATATCGACTGAATTAAACAACTGTATGTCAGCGTCCCGTCCGTATCTCGCGAACCTGGCATCCATTTTGAGGCAATGTTGTTGCAACGTTTATGCAACACTGTACTCACCAAGATAGTGTGCTTATGCTGCTCGTTGTCTGCCAATCACTTTTTTTAAACTTTTGGGGTTAAGCGACACTGAAGAAGTTAATACAGAAACGCGCATCTGTCGCAATAAATTTGGAATAGTCTGTTTATATTGAAACCGTTAGGCAGATATCGCTGCTGCTGGACGATTTGTTCCCGAGGATATCATCAACCCAGTTAGTCAGTGTTTCAGTGTTGATTCTGGTTCTTAAGCATTGGGGTCACTACTTAAATACTGAGTTAAAGTAACCTTTTGTAACTTCTATCAGGTAAAACTTTCTAAACTATTCTAAAAGTATGACAAACTTGGCATAGCGACGTGAATCATAGCGGAGTTTTGCATCTATTCTTTTGGATTATTTTGGTTTTGTGTAGGCTCTTGCTGCAGCGGTCTTCTCCTTCCTGATACCCATATCTGTCTCGTTTCCTCGACACACTGGGGTTGAGATGGCTCGTTGTTGGACGCCTGTATTTGCTCTGCTAGGCGTCTCTTACCTGATGTCTGCAGCTACTGTTTCTTGTGGAATGCGTCAGTAAGTTTGGCTGTTTGGAAATGGTTTTTCGTTGCCTGCCGAGATCTGCCCATTACCTTTTTTTCTTTCAACCTTTTGGGATTTAGTGACACTGAAGAAGTTAAATACAGAAACGCGCGTCTGTTGAACTAAATTTTGTAAAGTAACGTTTATGAAAATGGCACCCATACAATAAGACAGGCAATAATGAGATAAAATAATCAGATCCCATATCCCGCCCTCAAAAAAAGGGAAAAAGTATGAACATAAATAGACAATAGTTCCCGATAGACACGCACGGCAAACCGAATGAGGACCTCTTTACCAAACAGGTGTTTAAACCCTCGTCGGGCCCAGTATCTGTTGCTTCTGATGACGGTTCGTAGTTATGTACGCTTTTGATTAGGCCATTTTGTCTGCCTTTCTGCTTGTCTTCGAGAGCTTAGATAGCTTGGCTGCTGTATCAGCTTTCCACTCGTGTTGTCTCTGATTAAAAATAATAATAATAATAATAATAATTATCAACTTTATTTTCAGAGGGTAAAACACATTTTGTACTAACTAATCTTCCATGTGGCCCTCTACTAATAACATATTTACAATAGTCATGCAACAAAGATTTTGTTTAAAAAAAAAAAGTTTCCTTGCACATACTTTTTCACACATGTCCATGCACACACTTTAACATTTCTAACATAGAAAAAACCCAAAATAACCACAACTATATCCCAGATATTGAAACAGAAAGTGACAAAGACTGCAGAACAAGTATCATGGATCACTATGATCTTGGTCTGCATCATTTGCCACCCTGCTGGCAGTATACATCAAACCACTGCATTAAAGCAAAAAAAAAAAAAAACTGTTAAAAACTTAGCCCCACTAAAATACTCATTAAGTGGTGCCATGTGCAGTTACTATCATTCTTAATTGAATGTTGTAGGAACTTGATATACATGTATATTCTTGAGCATGTTTGTATTTACTGTTCAAATAAATCAGTGCTTTCTCTGCTTCAGGATCATAACACAGCATCATGATGAACAACCTGACAGCGTCATATGCCCTGCTGAACTCATCAAACAGTTTCCTGGAGGGAGGATCGTCAGGCATGATTGTTATTTCCTCACTGATAGGAGTCTGGATCATATTTGTAAACGTACTTGTTTTCACATGTCTTTTAATGACTAAGAAATCTGTTAAGAATTTTGTGAACATACAAATGCTCAGTTTGAGTCTAACGGATTTGTTTGTGGGCTTGTCAACAGTGCCTATAACAGTATCCTATAAACTCAAAACTTCATTTCCCGATTTTGAATCTTGTGTAGGGATATATTATGTGTATTGCATTTCACAGTCTGCTAACCTATTTCACGCGTTTGGGATATGTTTACATAGATTAATAATGATAAAAGGATGTGCTAGTCCGAGAGAGAGAAATCCGAAACACAAATTAAAGACCATTATGTTTCAGATCGCCATTATTTGGACGACATCTGTAATTCTCGTGTCTTTTCCCTTTGGGTTTTACAGTAGATTTGGTGCACGTCTAAATGAATGCTCTTTGACTTCACTCTATGCTGAAAATTACATCATTGTTCTTGGAATTTTAAACTTAGTATTTTTGATACCACAAATTGGTATGAATGTTGTGTACATCTACCTGTTTAAATATTTGGTGACAACATGGAGAAATATAAACAAATATCGCAGACCTCAGAAGAATTTAGTGACAAATATAGACGAAGATAATATAATATTGAATAATTGCGCTGTCAAACAGAATGATAGTAATAAAGACGTCACCGAAACTGATATGGCTGATCAAAGAAATCTCATTTTAATGAATACAGCGAATGATAATAACACACATAAAGCTCACATATCTTCAACCACAGGCTGCACCGTCTCATGGAAATCATTTATCTGTGCAGAGTACGAAAACACAAACAGCGAATTAGCTTCATTTGACCAAAGTAGATATTATGTAGCAGATAACTTCCCAGACCAGGAAGATCCTTTTGGAACTGTGTTGCACATATATCCGCCGGAAAAGGTAACCACGCCAAACAACGGCTGTCGTAGACATTCCACATTATCTCACAACCACAGCAACTGTTCTGATAAATATAATATACCCCTAAAACACAGGAAATCGTTCTCAGCACTGAAGAGAAAACTTTCGAATCACAAATGCTGCAGTCGCATAAGGTACAAAGGACAAAAACGCGTTCTAATCACCATAGGTCTGATATTATTGGCGGTTAATATTTTTATGACGCCGCTGAATTTGCTCATAGTATTTGAGCTTATCAACAAAGACTTGTTATCACGTGAGACAAAACTTATTCCTTTTACAATGTCTCTGATGAATAGTGCTGTGAACCCGGTAATCTACACTCTGAGGATTAAGCCATTTAGAGCAGCATTCTCCAGAAACTGGAATATGTGCATTGCTCGACTGTGTTCGCGTAAATGACAATACGTAGTAAAAGCTGGTCGTACTCGTTCCGGAGCATTTTTTTATGCACAATTAAATTAATTAATAGTTTGTCTGCATTACGCTCTTTTCGCAACAACACCACGCTGTATTGTTTAAGTATCATTTAGCACAGCGACGAATCAAAATTGAATGAATGCTGATTGATTCAACGTAGTTTCAATATTAATTCAACGTTGTTTGCCTGCTGGGTACATCTTAGTTAGGTTAAACACATTTTATTACTCAGATAGTAGCAATGGGGTCGGACGCGTTGATCAAGATTCATTGTACTCGTAAATCATTGAGCACGAAGAAACACTGCGTAGCACGGCGATTGTTTACAAGTGGCGTTTTAGAAAATATTGGATTTTATTGATAAATTCAGATGTAAGTTTTATTTAACAATTATCAATATTAATCATTATATCTTATATATGCCAACAACGGTTTATTTGGCAACCTTAGCATATTTTCAAAGTATGATGCCACAAAGTCAAGCTCACCACTTTACCTGGAGGCAATATTATTGACAATTCTATTAATTTTTATTTGCATGTCATTCAAGCATCAGCATCTTCATCTAGTTAGAATCCCTACGTTAAACCGACCAAACTCAAACATAAATTACGAACATACCTTATTGGGAACCTCGGGATAACACGGGTGTACCTACTCCTGGTAAAACCGTAACCGTCACAGAAAGGTATCCGTTATTACACCGTGACTATAAAAATGGGTAGTCTTGCAATAAGCCATTTTACAGTGGTATCATAAAATATCTTGATGAAACTTATATTGGCAAATGCATAAAAGATATCTATATCGAATTATGCGTTTATGTCAGGATTTTATTAATCTAAAGTTAGAATAATACTAATTAGTTTTTAAAGTATTTATGACTTCAATAGCTCCAGAATACAGGGTGATCATAAATGCGGATTTTAAAGTTTGGTGTATATATACGCTCCGCGGGATACCAAATCAAGTTATTATATAACAAGTGAAAACCATGTCAACCTACCTTTCATCTTTTTGTCCTTCGAATCTGAAGTGAGTTACCTATTGTAAATAAACACCTTGCTCCGCCTAGTTGTTCCGTACTCAACGATTAGTGTAAACAATATTTTATTCAACATACTGAGCAAATATGAACAATACAATCTCACAAGAACAATATGTCTATACAGTAGCTTAAAAGGGATTCAGAAGAAAGTCTACGACTTATGTAATATGTATCCTACTGTTACCGTATACAATTTTCTAAATAACAAGTGATTTGAAGTACAGATGGTGGACAGAAGTGTTCGTTAAATCGTGACGTTACCATTGACTTTAGTGCATTTTTTTCTTTTAGAGCAAAAAGTATTGTGAGAAAAGTATGAAAAATATTTACATGAAACTTGCACCAATGTCTAGCTAAATTATTTCTGCAATATTATTAAATTTCTCATTTTCCTGGTATCTATAGTTTCTATCTGGCACGACTTTAACCACATTTAGTTATTTTCTTGCGGTAAACTTTGCTAACGTCACCACTGACGTCAATGGAAACGGGGTTTTCTAAAAATTTACGCGATCTTTAAATAATCACAACTCTGCAACTAGGCATCGCAAACGTACAAAAGTATTTGATATTTTGCACAAATCCTTTAACTACACACTGGTATAATTTTTATGATTGTATATTTTATGTTTTTCATATAATTATTTTTTCAGCTAAAGTGGAAATGCACTGAAGTTAACGGCAACGTAACGATTTAACGAACAGTTTGTCCACCCTCTGTACACTGTACTGGTAGGTAAACGAAAGTGTACACTTTTTGAATGCATATATTTTACCATTTCTCTTGGCTCAGGCCTGAAATTTTGCATAAGTTTTTGTTTCTCAAGGTACATCAGTGTGTTGTAGTATAATTACTTATCGTAACGCTTGATTAGTGGCACTGAACGTACATGCCGGTTTTGCACTTTCTCCACGTGCAACATACCGGACAATACGAGTTTGCTGTAAATCTGTATTTGAAATTTTGGTTGTTTTCTAAACAAACCACAACGCTTGCGTTTCATTTACATGATGACAAGGCTCTCTGTGGCGGACAGAAATCATACACGCAGAGGAAAAATTAGCCAGAGGCACAAAGAAAGTATACGCTTTATCGCCAATCAGTCGTGACTCTAGTGTAAATTATTAAGCCAGCTACGAATCGCTTTCAGCGGTCAGCCTGTTACGACTTCAGTTTGCGCCAAAAGCATTGTTGACTTGTAAATGAAACGAATACATTGTGGTTTGTTCGGAGAAACGACCGAAAATGAAAATACTGATTTCGCAGCATAATCCTATTGTTTGATCAAATGCACATGCAAAAACGACAAAACGAACATGCACGTATAGTGCCGCTAGTCAAGCGATTCATTTAGTAACCTTATGATGCCATATTTTTGTACTTTTAAGAAAGATGCATCGTGTAGAATTTTAGACCTAAGCAGTTAATAATAAGAAAAATACCGGCATTTAAAAATGTATCATTTCTTTTGCTTCTACGTGTAAGAATCGTGCTTTCCACAGGGAGCCTTTTCATCACGCAAATGAAACGCAAACGTTGTGGTTTATTTAGAAAAACACCAGAAACTTCAAATGCAGATTAACAGCAAATTTATATGGTCAATTTTGCTGCACAAAACGTACAAAACCTGCATGTACGTACAGTGCCGCTAGTCATGCATTTCAATCAGAAATTTCACTACGCCACACTGATCCACCTTGAGTAGAACTAAATCGTGCAGAAAATCATACCTGAGCGGTGAAAAATAAGTAAAATATAGGCATTCAAAAAGTGTATACTTTCTTTTGCTTCTGAGTATATATCCAAAGTTAAAGTCTGTAAATGATTTATCAAATAAGTAAATCCAATAAGTATAAAGTTAAGAAACTCGGTAGACTAATGTCGAAATGAAAGTATTTCCGAAAGAACGATTAACGGGTACACTGAGCCGTGCTCAAAGCGTTTCCACGTAGCCAGTCTATACGGGTTGTACAAGTTCTCACAACAGTACTTACGGTCCTCCATTTAACTTCTTATCATAACGTCTGATAAAATCTCGAAACAGACGGTCATTTCAGTGGCGTAACAGTAGCAGTTCGACGTATTTGCCAAACAAAATCAAGATTCAGATAGTGCGACATTTAACGCTTCTGACTTTAAATATAGCATTATTTCCGAAGAAATGCAAAGTAAAGCATCTCAAAACATATTCTATTTGTCTTACAACTGAAAATATTTTCAGCCAAAAAGAAACTTTACGTTTATTAGCTCATCATGGTTTAAACAGCGTAATGCTAATATTTTGTGATTTTGAGTTTACTAAATATTCCCTGTTCTCTATTCTGGTAAAGCTTTAGGCAGTGAGACTACTGAAAACACCAAAAACTCATGATTAACAAGGTTAGGGGCCAAATTGAATAATGAAAAATTGAGAAATTTTAAGTATTTGAGAAACACGCCTGGTAAACTATCACAAGTACCTCCGGCGGAGGTACCGATAAAAAGTTGTGACAGGCATCTGGAGCTGCCTGTGACTGTCAAAAAGATGTCAATAAACGGTAGGTATTCCTCTTTTTTGACAGAATATAAAATAACCAGCTAGTTTATTAAAAATCAAAAAGTGCTATTTGACCCTTATAGATATAAAGTTTTGTCAGACATCAAATCCCCCAGAACTTTCCATATTGACCACAGATACGACTTTTGAAGTGGCTTTGGTGTCAGCCCACAGTACTTAAAGCATAAAGAATTCGGTCATTTTTGGTCTCGAATGCAGTGATCTTCCATACGAATCTGTTTTTCTCGGCACCCTGATGATAAGGTAACCCCCGTGCCCAAATATAAATGTCGATTGCCTACAAATTAGGCTTGATTTTTCAAAACAACAGCTGGATGTGCCTGCAATGGCCTTGAGGTGCCTGTGATGTAAGAAAACATAGTGAAAATCTGAATAGTTATTGCTGCTGGAAATATTGACTTCTTCTCTAAACCAATGCCTGGAAAGAATCATTCATTCAACGTCCCAATAAACTATCAAAATACGTATATCATGAAATTCCATGTTAAAATTCCTAAAACCATCTGAAGAGTTATTGCCCATTTTGTTTCCGCTTCTGTTAGTCAAACATTGACAAATTTCACATAGTTGCTGAACATTAACTGTCTAATTCAGTGTTAGAATCGTTATAAAATGCGCGCTTAAATAAGATTCAACATTTTTTGTGAATGGTGATAACTGTGATCGGGAGGAGTCATTGCAATTCGTTAGAACTTGTCAAGATCACACGTCATGCCAGCTACACGTATGGTGTGTCAAATGGGTCAAAACAACCGATACCCGTCAACAGGCATACACGCGCAGGTATCTATAGCTTTTGGTACCTCATATGCGTGTCGCTCGCATGTGTCGTATGACGATCGCTGTACGTGTTAACTTTGTGGTAACTGGAGTGATAGGTGCTACAAGTGATTCAGTCTGGCTATTTTTTGAATTGCTGGCGCTAGAATCCAAATACATCCGTAAGGCCTACAGATTACATCACCGGCAGGTAACATATTCTCAACATAAAACGTTTTAGTATGTTGAAGTGATCGGAGTCTTACTGTAAATTATGTGTACTTCAAAGTCTCCGAATAGCCACTGCATCAAATTTGGTAACAAAATGGCACTTTTACTACATAAAAGTCATCTTCCGAAACATTGTCGTTCTTGCAAACGTATCGAGTAGCTGGCATGGCGTGTGACCTCGACAATTTCTAACGAGTTGGAATGACTAACAGACAGTCACCATTATTCACAAAATCGTTGTCTCTTCTTTGAGTGCATTTCATAACTATTCTAACACTGAATTCTAAGGCAGTAAATTTTCAACAGCTACGTATAGTGCGTTTGCGAAAAAGTGGAGGGCAAAAAATCGATTTAATTTCTTTAATACTGAATAGATTTTCATGAAACTTTGCATACCATAATCTTTTACCTATACGAACTCATGCTAGGAAATGTTGAATTTTTTTACCTTTGAATAAAAAGTTTCTCTATTAATCATTACCATTTTTCTTCTCAATTTTATGTCATCCTTACACAGGAGGTAACCATAAAGGTACAACAGCCATTGTAAAGTATCTATCTATCTAAAATTACTTTACTAATACTATTATTCATTCACAAATTACCATGTGGTCTGAAATGTGTTCACTCACTACTGGGTAAACAAGAGGCTTTAAAGATAATGGGCCAATCATTTGAAAAGGATTTGAAAAGTAAATGTCCATATAAGGGATATAGTCTGCACAACACTGGCTGTTCCAAAAATTGCACCAACCAAGCGTAAAACTTCAAAGATTAGGGACAGATTTTAACATGTAGTTGATCTGACAATTTTTTATTTAACTATCAAAAACATCTGAGTTTCCTTGCATGAGTTCGTATGGGTAATAGATTAAAGTCTGCAAAGTTTCATCAAAATTTATTCAGAAGTAAAGAAATTAAATCATTTTTTTGCCCTCCACTTTTTCGCAAACGACCTATACAGCTCGTCAATGTTTGACCAACAGATATGGAAACAAAACGGACACTTTGCTTTCTGGTTTGTTTTGTAATTTAAAATATAAAATAGGTAAAAACAGAAGTTAGTGTTGTTTTCATTTGGGGTAGGTGAATGACCACCTGTCTGGGAAAGAGCTGTTTATTCGGTTTACCATGCGTATCTTTTATGAACTATTGTTCATGTATACTTACTTCCATTTTGGTTTTGAGAGCAGGATGTAGAATCTAATTGTATAAGTTCATGATCATTGTCTGTCGTTTTAACAAAAATATGCTTGATATATGCATTATGATAGATTATTGCGACGTTGAATGAACGATTCTTTCAAGGCAGTGGTCTAGAGATGAAGAATATCAATATTTGCGACCGCAATAAATCTTCAGATTTTCGCTATATTGTCTTACATCACAGGCACCTCCATTTCGTCACAGGCACCTCCAGTTGTTTTTTTTTTTTTTACAGAATCCAGTCTTATTTGGAGTTTATCGGTATTTATATTTGGGCAAGGAGGTTTACTTTAAGTCAGCGTGTCCAAATAAGCAGATTCTTATACAAGAAAAGTGAATTTAGGACCTAAAACAACCGATTTTTTTCTTGTTTTGAGTACTTTCGACTGACCTTTAAGCAACTTCAAAAGTCATATCTTCCGTATATATGTAAAGTTCCCGGGGATATATTGTGTGACAAAATTTAATGTATATACATGTAAGGGTCGAATAGCATTCTTTCATTTTCAATAAACTCCCTGGTTATTATGTATTTTATCAAAAAAGACAAATACATACCCTTTTTTTGGTCTGTTTTTGGACCGTCACAGGTAGCTCCGGATGCCTGTCTCAACTTTTTATCGGTACCTCCGCGGAGGTACCTGTGATAGTTTACCAGGCGTGAGAAGGAACATAAACGAATTTCAATTTCAAATAATGTACATGCGTTATCTTATTAAAAGTTAACACATCATTCATTTTATCTGTGGCCAACATTGACCTAACATGACGTGTTAATAACTTTACAATGCGCAGGATCACTATCTCTGGCTGTCACAAACACACCCAGCCTGCACAAAACGGCTTCTGGGACTAAAAGTTATCTAGCCACTAGAATCAACGTCTGGCCGATTGAGTGACGTAATTGTCAAGTGCATAAAACCGTCAATTTTCTGTTTCTCTTCTTTTCGCAGAGCCTTTTTCTTTTCCAGCACTGCAGAAACTGACAGTTAATGCATGAATTTAGTTTAGCCATCTTTGTAGACCATCTGTAAATCAAATTTGCTATAAAAAATGTATACATACCGCGCACATGCGAAACGCTCAAAACATGTAAATCCAGCATAAGTTTAATTTTACAAGTTCAGTTATATTAAGTGGAATTTTTGTGAATCCCATACACAATTTCATCAGCAATATAATGATATTTATCATGTATGGGATTTTCCAAAAACTGAAATAATAAAACAAAATCAAATCTGTCAAGTTTCTTTCCTATAATGTGACGAGTCTTTGGAAATCAAATATTTTGCCAACCCAGTGCATGCTAAATTTAGTGCATTTACGTGCATATAAAGACGCTTGATAAACCCATTTAAGGCCATCGCCTTTCCTTTTCTGGTACACTCAAGAAATAATCATCGGAGTTGCCCCATCCTACATTAAAAATACAGATATTAGGGTCCACATTATACATAGAATTTTTAATTTGAATGATAACGAATTATGTATACTGAAGGTGAATAAAACTCGTGCTAAGCCCGTTCTACTGAATCTTATAGTGGATTGATTTGAATTTGAAAGAAGTAACAGGGGTACTTTTGACTCGATTCTCCAAATCGTTTGGAATGTATTTTTTATTTTGCATACTTCAAGGCATCAAGGCTCTCCTTGAAAGTTTTTTTAAAGAAATTATTTTAAATACTGTCAAGGAGTCTAGATTATTCCATATATTATTTTCACTTGAGACTTCAGCTAGAAATAAATTAGGTCAGGTGATCAGCTGAGTCCTAGACAAATCTCCTTTGTAGTCAGGATCTAATTACATATCCATCTGATGTACTGCTAAATAGTTTATAAAATCTACCGTAACTTACCTCCATAGTAGGACATAGCTACCATTGATGATAACTCTCTTAAACTCTACACCGGCTGCTTTTGTTCCTCCATTTACAGATATGTCAATTAATGCTGCCGGAAACAAACCAGTTTGAACTTTTATCAAACTGGTCTATATGTTTAGCCTAGGTTCGAGGTTATAAAACTTGAGAATAACCTCAAACTCAAAATAAAGCACACTTATTGGCTGCTTCCGAGCACATGCTCGGAAGCAGCCAATAATAGTGCTTTATTTCGAGTTTGAGATTATTCTCAAGTTTTATAATCTTGGGGCCTGGTCAGGTTTACTCATTTATTTAGATTCCTTAAGGTACCTGAAGACTCGTTCTTGCATTTGTTCATTTTTGTTGAATATGCGACTTGTCTGGTGTTTCCTTTCACTACCAGATCCACTTAAATTAGCTGCTGGCTCACATTCATTCGCCTGTCTATTCTGTCTAACAGATAATGTTCTTGGATGTCACTGATTATATTAATTTGGAGACACATTTGCATATATTCTCTGAAATTTCGATAAAAGCTTATCTTTGCTAGTAGTGCATGTAATCAAACCTGTAGCAGCCTAGAAACAAGAAATTAGTCTTTACACGTGCTCGCCAAAGTTTTATGATACGATCATGGCATGAAATTATGTGCATGCATGTACGTAATGTGTCCAGTTTAGTTAAAAACACTTTCACGAGCAAAGTTTGTTTCGCATATCTAATGGGACCATCATAAACGGTGGTAATATGGTGACAGGGAGTTGTGCATTACTGGGCAATATAATGTTGTTTCGCAAGAGTTCCGCTGAAGCCGGAATTGAGATTGGATTCAGGGTGTGTTTGGGCAGTGTTAAAAAATTATTCTCATTAATGCACAATCTTTGTCTAAGAAATGGATCAGTTCTAGCTGTGAATTGTTGAGCAATATTTCACTGTTTGGAGGTCAGTTGTAGGTAGACATACTAGTCACTCGCGCTCCGCGCTCGTGATATATCTACTTACAACTGACCGACAAACAGTAAAGAAACACTTAACGATTCATTGTTAGAACTGAATTATTTCTATTCTAGAACTCTTGCTCTCAGAAAAATCCGAATCTTCTATTTCCATTTCTTTGTCGCCCTTTTGTTTTCAGACAACCTGCCTTCCGAGAATTCATTAATTTTCTTTCAAGACAGTGTTAAGTGGAGCTCATGCGCCTGTTTGTAGTTCCTCCATTTTTACGAAGTACAACAACTATTGTTGCTTCTCTGAAGGACGAAGTCCTTTCAAAATTGTTATGCTCTAAATGAGCCGCGACACGAGAAAACTAACAATGTGGTTGTGCGCCCAGCGCAGACTCAGATCAGTCTGGGCATCCGCCCAATCCGATCAGACTCTTCCCTAAGCGCTTAACGGGTAGCTAAGGGTCTGAGCTACCACGTTGTTGGTTTTGTCCTGTCGCGGCTCATATAAGAGAATTTACTTCTGGAGCAGCAAATTCCTTTCTCTAGTAGTTGATAGAGGAGGGAGATAAAAGTGAAAACTTAAGACTTAATTCTTGTGATGGTTTACCCATTCAGCTTATGTCTGTCTGTGCTTCACTTTAATTAAGAAATAGAACAGCTCTAGCACTGAACTCACACTTGGTTAACTATGTTTCCAAGGCTGTAAGGCTGTTACAAAACGAAAAAATGATGTTACGAAACGAACATTGGTCATAGTTCTAAAACTACTTGGTCATTTTGGCTTAACAAATTTTTTACCCACGACGACCAGGTCGTTTCGGAACTAGGAGTCTTTTTTCGTTTGGTCCTAGCCCTTGTATATACATAGTTAACCAGAGGTGGAATTGTTGATAAATAATTGACTGTTACGAGGTCAGTTGTAAAAAAGCAGATCATATTGCCAACGCAGAGGAGCGGAAGGGACATATCTACAAACCACTGGCCGACAAACAGTGAGTTGTATCTCATCGATTCACTGCTGGAGCTGAACTTTTTCGATTCCAACACATAAAATTGAAGAAAAATGTATTCGCTGTCCTCATATTCTCCTTACCGTTTTCTAGCTCGGGACTATTTCCGCAAAAAATGTTAGCTGTAATAAGTGTCTTTGTATTTCTTTTCCAAGCTCTTCTTCCGAGAAATAGTTGCGACACCGTCAAATCTAAAGAAAACGCGTCCTGATGTCATTTGTTTCGACGACGACGTTAGGAATTATCCTCACGCTCTCCGAAACAGTGAACTGTTGTAGAATAATATACGAAAGTCTTAGCTTGCTACTATAGGCGCGCTGTGTTAACTTATTGCTTCAGGACAGTTGGAATCATTTGTCTAATTTGGACAAAATGGACAATGTACATCCCGACCACTTACTAAAATCAGTATATTGCCTGTGCTTCAAAAGAAAACAATCTCGAACCAGGCTAAATTGCCTGTGCTTCAAAAGAAAACAATCTCGAACCAGAATAAATTGCCCGTGTTTCAAAAGAAAACAATCTCGAAACAGGCTAAATTGCCTGTGTTTCAAAAGAAAACAATCTCGAACCAAGCTAAATTGCCTGTGGTTCAAAAGAAAACAATCTCGAACCAGAATAAATTGCCCGTGTTTCAAAAGAAAACAATCTCGAACCAGGCTAAATTGCCTGTGTTTCAAAAGAAAACAATCTCGAACCAAGCTAAATTGCCTGTGTTTCAAAATAAAACAATCTCGAACCAGGCTAAATTGCCTGTGTTTCAAAAGAAAACAATCTCGAACCAGAATAAATTGCCCGTGTTTCAAAAGAAAACAATCTCGAACCAGGCTAAATTGCCTGTGTTTCAAAAGAAAACAATCTCGAACCAAGCTAAATTGCCTGTGTTTCAAAATAAAACAATCTCGAACCAGGCTAAATTGCCTGTGTTTCAAAAGAAAACAATCAGCTCGAACCAGGCTAAATTGCATGTGTTTCAAAAGAAAATAATCTCGAACAAGGCTAAATAATATTGCCTGTGTTTCAAAAGAAAACAATCTCGAACCAGGCTAAATTGCCTGTGTTTCAAAAGAAAACAATCTCGAACCAGGCTAAATTGTCTGTGTTTCAAAAGATAACAATCTCGAACCAGGCTAAATTTCCTGTGTTTCAAAAGAAAACAATCTCGAACCAGGCTTAATTGCCTGTGTTTCAAAATAAAACAACCTCGAACCAGGCAAAAATCAGTATCTTAGGTCGTAGAAGTCCGCTGTTTATGTCTCAAAGCGCAGTTGTTCAATACCGACTCTTTCAAATGTCGTCTGTTCATAAAATGAAGTCATTTACAGGACACTTCGGAAAATTTACCACGACACGTCGGAAAACTGCATGATGATCAGTTTCCAAAGTGTCCTGGTAAAGGACTTTATTACATAAAACGAAAGCCAGTTGCTTTAGACAAATGACATTAGTACAGGGTACTTGCTTTCACCATTTAAAAATCAGCTTTGTTACACCTGAGATATACTTATTTTTTCGAGGCACAGCCTCGTATAATTTCATATTGTTCCACATTTCACAAGATTCTATTGGTCAAAAACGCGTATGTCAAAATATAGCCATTAATATCAAAGGTGAATGAATATTGAATCTTCGTTTTTTTTCTCGTCGTACTGCACTGTGAATACTAGCACTCTGTCTTATACTTTACAATAGAAATATTATCGAAAACAGACGCAGATATTCAAAATTTTCTGTTCTTCGTCGTAGATCTACTTTCGATTTCTACTTTCGGTTTAATACACACAAACAAACAAACAGTGCAACATGTTGATAACTATTTCGGAATCGGGTCAATTTCAAGATTGACCGTTGTCCATTTTGGAATTCCAAATTGGACAGCCCAATTTTGAGATAGGTTTTTTGTCACTACCCAGTGTCAAAATTACGGTTGTGGGTGCCTACCGACATAGCTTACTTATTCATGATCAGAGTCTTCGCTGTCCGCATGTAAGTAGGTTAGTCCCTTAGCTACCCTTTAAGTGCTTAGCGAAGAGTCTGATCAGACTGGGCGGATGCCCATGCTGAACTGAGTCTGCGCTGGGCGCACAACCACTTTGTTGGTTTCTCGTGTCGCGGCTCAATTAATGGAAACGTTATTAGCACGTGATCGTGACGTACGTTGTCCAGCTTGCTGGAGTCAATTTGAAAATAGTGATCCTCTTAAGCTCCTGCCATAGGGCGGAGGCAGAGTTACATTTTACATCACTGCTGACACAAACAGACTCAATAAAATACAGGTCAGTTTCTTAGGTAGTTTCTTGCTTTGTGAATATGTTTTGTTTGTCAAACGGTCGTTTTTATCTACATCCATCGGTCGTAAAACTGAATTCTTTCGGATCTTAAGAAGAGAAAAAAAGTTTCGATGGTATGGACATGCACTTTGGGTAGCATGGACTTACTTCTTTCCTTTGAAGCACCTGTAATGGAGACTGCATTTGCCTTTATGCGATAATACTATATTTTCGACTTTCAAAAGAGATGATCGAGATTAACAAACTTTGTCTGTACTAAGTCTACCGTCCACTAGTGCAGTATAAATGTTTTAGGCGCTAAACTGACTCATCTGTAATATTCTGTTAACGATGACTTACAACGATACGATGGCAACTGAATCGCCATGTGTTTAGGTGGTTAGTAACCGAGAATGTTTGTCTTTAAGGAATTAAGTATCAAAACGAATTCTTATTCAGTTTCAGAATTTCAGTTCTGTTATCCCGGTTTAAGATTGTGACAAACCTTTTATCTCTATTCATTTGCATGTGCTATAGGTGTTCTTTTGAAGAAAGAAACTAACTTGCTTAATAGAATAACTTCAAACATAGCATTTCCACCACGAGCTCGCTTTTTGCAATTATCGCATTACATTACAAAAATAACAATGTCTAGACACCTTTATTAATGTCATTATAAAGATAAGATACACATTGGTTGTTGGAATATCATAATTAATATAATAATAAAAAATGGCAATATGTCTGCATGAATATTCATTATCACATTCAACTAATCCCATTTATGCCCGTTGGACAATTCTATCTTTTACAAACAGATGAGTCCATTTGTCCATAAACGGGTGTCTGGTTTAATTTATTTTTGTCATTTTTATTTTGTCTTAAAGAGAAATACTCATTTGTAATATACGAATAGTATAGACGTTGTAAGACGCTGCGTGTTGCAGCGTGTAATCTGGGTGTGCATTGTTTGCCTATGTCCAATTATGGTAAGTTAGGCTAGGTTGGTTAATATACATTTATATCAGAAAAAAAGAATTTCTTTAATAAAAACTTGTGAACATAGAATGTTTAAATATAAACAAATTGAAAAACTCAAACTTTATTATTTCTTTCTCCTCAGTTTTGGGACACGCCATGAGAAACCTGCTTATTCAGAGTGGGGATACCGAATATTGCCCGAAGGTCATGTTTCAGACATACAATAGTACTGGAAGTGGACGAGCAGACGTTTTGTCGTCGGCTTTGGCTCGAAATTTTCACTGCCTGTGGTCGCTTATTTTCTGTAACGAGCGTTTTGTATACCCCCGCTTTGAAAACGTGGGGGGTATACTGGTTTACATCTGTCCGTCCGTCTTTGTTGTCGTTTTTTTTCTACTTTTGTCTTGGCGCAACCGTGCTGTTTGCTATGTCATTGCGGCCATCTCGAAGACGCAGCTCGAAATTTAATCTTATAAATTGGCATTCAGGCTTTAATTTTGTGTCTCTATTAACTAAGTGAACACTTCTTCAAATTATCTTCGCCATTCTATATCTGAACTCCAGCCAGCTGACCCTATCTGCGATTTCTTCACAGTATCAGGATATTTAGCCACGACACAAGAAAACCAGCAAAGTGGTTGTGCGCCCAACGTAGACTAAGGTCAGCATGGGCATCCGCCCAGTCTGATTAGAGTCTTCGTTGTCCGCACGAAGGTAGCTTAGACCCAAAGCTTCCCTTTAAAGGCCTAGATTTTGTCCTGTCATGTTGACCCCCCAATCTAATCCCCTCCAACAAACAAGTGATAAGAAAATCAAAGGCACCTCCTAATCACCTTATTATTAGGATCATAAACCAATGCAGTGCTGAAACCACTGCCTGCCTTTGGGGCCCAAATGGGATAAATTCATGCATCAGTCAAAATGTAAGAGATCAGAAAAATATATTCTATAATTTTAAAATACAATTTGCTGATTAGCAGTCAAAGAATACTCAAACATACATGCTGAAAAAGAGAAAGAAATGAAAAACAAGAAAAGAAGAAGTAAAAAAAGAAATTTAAAAAAACTTGAGAAAGAAAAAAAATAATTAAAAATTGAATATGTCTTACAAATATTTTCTTGTATTATCACTAACTATACAACATTTTTTTATATATTTTAATATGTTATATTAATTTTCCTTCTGAATTTTCTTTTAGATTATCTATTAATCTATTTTTTTTTTTTTTTTTTTTTTTTGTGAAGTAAGTCAAATGATATGTAATTTAATACATTAGCCATTACAATAATCTCAAATAGAAAAAAATATGCAAGATGTGAAGATGAAATATTGTTTCAAAGATCCCTTCAGAGACCCAAAATACTCTAATTTAAGCAGATTGTGAAACCTGTGTTTTGAGCAGTTTGGTGACATTAAACATGTTTTTGACACCTTTCGAAAACGGTTGATTGGTCAAAGTTCATTTGTTTTTACAAGACCTGACACTGTTGATTTGTTGGTTTTGGACTGATTTGTCAAGTGGATTTATCATTATCAATATTTTGTTTTCACAAAGTATATTATTTTATTTTGGCTTCTCTAATAATGAATTATGATTGTGAAAGGGGATAGATGTGAACTAAGGATTTTGTAAACTTCACCAGAATATGTGTATCTGAAATGTTTTTGTACATCAAACTTTGATGAATGCTAATGCCAATAATTAAATCAAGGTATTCTCTGTGTAGTACTTGATTTCCCCCATTTTGGACTTCCCAAAGAGACTGCTGGGACAATGGTGTAGAAAAGACAGTCTAACCAGAGAAGACTGTTTATTAGATTAGATAAGGATTACATAACTTACTAATGACAAAAAATCCAGGTCTTTAAGCGCTTAGCGGATACCCTGGCTGATCTGAGTCTGTGCTGAGCTTACAACCAGTTGGTTGGTTTTCTCGTGTCGCGGCTCATATATGACCGCTGAACTCAGAGTAACTTAAAATATGCCTTTTCACCTTTTTTCGAAGGATACTTTTTCGCCACTTTGTTTCTTTCCTAGCAAATGAAATTCTTCCAAACTTGGATCTTCAAGATAAGTCGCACATTGGAAATGGACGCGAAAAAATAAAGTGCACTTATTCAATTTAAGTATCTGAGACATTTCCACATTATTGTTCATGAACCAGCCATTCAGTCTAAGCTATTTGGTTTATCGGTTAATAGAAATACCGAAACACCCCAGAGATAACCGAAACACATTCTAACTATAGTAGGATCAGTGCAAAGCATTTGCTCTAAAGGGATTTTGTCAAACATCAGTGTATGATCAGGATCTTAAGGCTTGCAATAACGCAAGCAGGCCTGCGAGTATATTGCCTTCGCTTGAGGCGAGAATCGTTTCAAACGTAATTTGGGTTCCATTGCACACAGCCTTTCATTATCACCCTCCCATCGTCCTGATATGACTGAAATACTGTTGAAAAGGACGCAAAATCGCCAGTCATCCATCCATACATCCAGCCATACATCCATTCCGCTTGGTGCATTAGATGGTTGTGTTTTGTAGATGTGGCATTTTCTGGGTGCTTTAATTTATGGTTTTAACATAGTGGGAGAGGTGTAAACGAAGGCCTAGTTTTACTATTTTGGAATAGGTAAGAGTGTGTTGACGAAACGAATACTTTAGACATAAACGAAGCTAGCTAGTCCGTTCCAAGCTGGTTATTTGTTTCTTTAATTTCCTTTTTTCCCTTCTTCTTCTTCTTTTAATGAAATCACTTTAGGAAAAAGACCGTTCCTGTCATTTTATCTTTAAGTAGGTTGAGAGAAATTGGAAAAGGATAGGCCTGGGCCATGGATCATTTTCGGATAAAAGCCAGGATACTGGAATATCTTTATGTACTTTTCACTTCTGAGACAATATAGGATAAGGCAAGCTTTCGAGCATCACATAAAATGGATGAATAGCTCTATTTTTCAGTCTTCTCGTTGTATCAATATCATACTTATTTACAATCAATCCAGCCAACAATCTTTCGCAAATGTTTTATTTATAATTTATTTAAAATTGAGGTTAAGTAGTCTGCATTCTTTGACCTCTCAATTTTATCAGCTTGCTTTACAAAAAATGTAAATGGGTCAGTTTTCCTGCAGGAGAGGCTATACTATGCTCCTCGCCAAAATTTCAGCATATTGTGAAAGCAAAAGTACGAAGATTATTAGAGATAATAACAATTTAAATCAGACTTTCTGTGGAAATTAATGTATTCTATCATCAAAACTAATAATTCATCTTTGCGGAATTAGCAAGTTTGATTTGAATTTGAGAAACATCTGCACAGGGCGAACGCAGACGTACATATCGAAAAACACATTTTGGGAAGAAAAAAATATTCTTGTACTTCGCTGTGCATGACTGTTTTACTTCTGTTTAACGTTTGGTAATGTTACATTTTTTGGCGAGTACGAAATTACTGCTTTTACAACCATCAAAACGGAGCATTATTTTCTCTCGAAACCGTGAATTTCGGGGACATTCATTCATGTACTGTCGTTATGCAGTGCTTGCTCAAATCAATATAAATTTGGTGTTTTTGCAATGTTTAAGCCTGTGTGTTGAAGAAAAAATGCATTTATCTTAATACATGTACTGAAAAGTGGAACTTAAGTATCGTTAATTGTAATGATCTTGGAACATTTATTTCAAGAATACGCTAAACTTTAGACGAGGAGTATATTATATATGAACTTAATGAAGTTTTTGTGGCTAACAGTGAGCAAGGGAAAGAGAATTAGAAAGGTAGCGATGGTACATGGATGTGACATAGCTCAGCGAATATGCTGTCTTAAGCTGATTTATTATTTAATAGGTCTGGGGATACTGTGAGAATCGTTGCTAAATCACAAGTGCATTATGTAGATGTCTACAAAATTATCTAAGCAGATACAATAAATTTGCAAGCTAGAATAAAGAATGTGTCGTAATTGAGCGAGTGGTACCTTAAATTTCTAGAATATTCGGACAGAATTGTCAGCAAACGGTATTGATCATGATCAGACTGCACTTTAAGTTTAGTTTGATCAGGTGCTTGGAATTTACATTTTCACTAAGATTCTTTCAAGGTGACGTAAAAAGATAGGCAATGATCAGGAATTAATACATTTAAATCCCACATTCCGCTCTTAAAACCAATAGGGAAAGAAGCACATACACACAGAATTTGATACACAAGTCCACAAAAGACACGCACGGTAAACCGAATGAGCAGCTTTTTCCCACACAGATGGTCATTCAGCTACCCTAATAACAGCATCAACATCTATGTTTATTTCTGTTTTATCTTAATTACAAAACAATACAAAACAGAAGGCAAACTGGGCAGCAATACAGGTGACCAAACCGCCAAAGACCATAGACAAGGGGACACAGCACAATATAATATCACGGAACCGCAACAGAAGTACCGCCTTAAAACGGTCAGTAAAAGATTACTTGAGGACTTAAACTAGTTTTACCGTGCCCAACCTCGCCCCTAGTTTCCGCAACGGTTCAATCAAACAAAAACGCTTATACCACACAACAGAATGAACATACTGTACGAAAAAAACATTTTACAATTATTTTTACCTATTTTCTATCTTTGATTATAAAACAAAACAGGAAGCAAAGCGGGCAGCTGCGAAATAACCAGGTGGCTACAATGCTAACAGACCACAGACAAATTAACTAAGACACAAGAACAACAATGAAGAACCACAACAGAAGTACCGCTTTGGAACGGGCAGTAATAAGTTACTGGGGGCTTAAACTAGTTTTACTGGGCCCAAACATCGCCCTCTGCTTCTGCAGTGGTTTGAAACATTAAGTTAGCTGTTTGGTCCACATGAAGGTTTCCTAGCTCACCAATGAATCATCACAGGAAATAAACAAATCACATATAAGGCATAAGATGAATCAGAGATGGCGACTCAATGGAAAGAACATATTGCGACTCCAAGAGACTTCTGGGAAGTCAGACAACACCACTGAAATGAAAACTATCAGTTGAACCCCGAATAACCAAGCAACAGACAAGGCAAACTCCGGCCCCAACCAACTAAATAAAGTAGTTTTATGTCGGGCCCATCATTGAGTCTGATGCCTGACCAACCGGCGTGCAATTAAAGGGGGAAGCAACGTTTTGGGTTGACCACTAAACATGCAGACAGTAGCATTACATTTATATTATATCCAATACGTTTGTAACGAACGATAATTTTTCTGAACTGATCAGAAAAATCAGTCTTACCTATAATTGTTTTGAATTTATAGACTAAGTCAACATAAAATTCTGGTTCCGATAGGCCCTGTTGCAGAATCTTTTTAATCCGACATTGAATTTAGAAACCAATTCAAAGTGTCGGCGAAAGAATTTTGAAAATGCTTTTCGAAGTTTATGATATCTATAGCCCTGTTGGAGAAGCTCAGAAGTTAAAATTTTATTACGGGCATTGGAGTCAGTCACATGACTAGACACTCTAGCGAACCGAATAAGTTTAGAAATGTAAACCCCGTAAGAGGTAAAACAGGGAACATCACCATCCAAAAATGGAAAATTTACTGTGTCAAAGTCAAAGTCATCGCGTTTATCATACATTTTGCATGAAACGAATCCATTTGAAACAGATAAATGTAAATCCAAAAATGGGACTTCCGTATCGGCTGCATTAGCTCTGTTTAACTGCAGCTCAGGTCAATTAATTTGATTCACCGTGCCTTCAAAGTAAGGATTGTCAACATTTAAAAGATCATCTTTTCGCGATCTGGTACCGACGATGTCCGGCAATCAATTAAATCTCGCTGTGTTCTGTTCTGTTTCTCGCGGCCTGCATCGCTTATTATAAAGCCGTACAATACCTCATTTGTAAGACTGTCGGGGCTGGCAGACTGAAGCCATATATTTAACTGCTGTTACATATGCGTGTTTTACGCTGTAATGGAGTTTGGTCTCTAGACTACGAGAAGCGCATCAGAGAAGCAAACAATGAGTGCTTTCAGGTGCAGTCATGAAAAGTTGCAACCTTGACTATGCCCCCGTCAGCGGAACTCTATTTTCAAAGTGACTCAGAATGAGCTCAAGGACTCCGCAAGTCCAGAAAATATACACTCTGCACTATGATATCTGTTATGAAAACCGAAACACCATCTCCCCAGAAACTGGTGAATAACTTGAAAAAAATGTTATGGGTGTTCTATGGATAATCCCATACCAAGAGTTTTAAACGGTATGTCTGTCGTAAACACTTTGAAATTCTTCCCAAATCGATATCCATTTTTTGTACCAAGTGTGTTCAAGCTGTAAAACATATATGTCAGAGGGCAAAACCCTGTTTTGGTGACAGTGAACATGTGACAATGACAGAGATACACAAACATAAACCGCAACGGAAAAGTGAAAATTAATGTATCTGAAAATTGTCATATGGGTTTCAAAACATAATTGTGCCATAAAATTAGTTTTGCGGCAAACAACACTTGTTTAAAATAAACTCTTTTGTAGATAATAGTGCAACTGGGAATCAATTTAGACACATCGTGACAAGATCAAGCGCTAATGCTGTCTAAAGTTATTATATGAGCCGCGATTCGAGAAAACCAACAAAGTGGTTGTGCGCCCAGCGCAGATTCTGATCAGCCTGGGCATCCGCCCAGTCTAATCAGGCTCTACGCCAAGCGCTTAAAGGGTAGCTAAGGGTTTAAGCTACCTCCATGCGGACAGCGAAGACTCTGATCAGACTTGGCGGATGTTCAGCCTGATCTGAGTCTGCGCTGGTCGCAAAACCACTTTGTTTGTTTTCTTGTGTCGCGGCTCAATTATTGCTTCACGTCTGGAGGGAGGATGAGGAAATTCCTATAAAACCGTAAGTGGTTTTACAGCTGTCAGTAAGCTCGTCATTCAACGCGTGACTTTAACAGCTACGATAGCTGTCGACGGCTCAGTTTAAAACTCGATATGAAATGATTTGTAATAAAATGCACGAGCTAATCGCTATTCGTTTGGCTACAGTTTGTTCATATGATTTCCATTTTATCCCACTCCTTTCCATTGTATGCATAAAACTCAGCCATTGTCAGCTAATAATTCTGTATGAACAGTATGTAACATGAGAGAGTGTGGTTTCTTTGGGCCATGACCAGAAGTAATGTGACAGACGTGACGGAACAGGAAGTGTAGAGCCAGACCTAATTGAATATTAGATCTAAAGCATCAGTCTGATCAGGATCGACACTGTTGACCGTTATGCAAACAATATTTTGCACATAGGATAGTAAGAGCTCGAATTGTAGGTACTTTGAGTTTTAAAGTATTTGCCATAGTTTCATTTCGCAAATCTTCGCGAGTGCGAACATAAAGCTATTCCCAAATTAGCCGGGACATGAGAAAACCAACAAAGTGGCGCGTGCGCCCAGCAAAGACTCAGATTAGCCTGGGCATCCCCCCTGTCTGATCAGGGTCTATGTTGTGCACTTAAAGGGTAGCTAAGGGTCTAAGCATCCTTTATGCGGACAACGAAGATACTGATCATATGCCCAGGCTGATCGGAGTCTGCGCTGGGCGCACAACTACTTCGTTGGTTTTGTTGTGTCGCGGCTCAAATGGGACAGATGATCAATAAACACGGTACGAAAAGCAAGCGCCAAGAGGTCATCTCCTTCCCAGCAGATGGTTACCCTAAAAATGTAGAAAAATGTCAAACACTAATAGAAATCAAACAAACAATAACAACAATACAACTTTACACTTCAGGAACTGACTGAATCAGATCCCAAACCCTATCCCCAATATCCAAGGGAAAGGTTGACAAAAACATCCCAACAACAATAAATTACAAGTGATAGGCCGAGTCAGCAGCTCTTTCCCAAATAGGTGGCAACTCAGCTATCTTTACTGAACTAAATAATTTAGACCAACAGAAGGGTTACAACAGACTAAGCAAATTATACGAAAAAACATTTAACAACTATTTTTACCTATTTTCAATTTTTATTATAGAAGGGTTAAAATGAAAACACAATAAATTAAACAGCACCGAACATAAAACAAATGCAACCGCAACAAAAGTACCGTCTTGGGACGGTCAGTAATAACTACTGGGGGGGGGGGGGGTTAAGCTTCACCGCGAACAGTCAGTAATGGGCAGTAAAAGTTATTCCGTTCGTCTGAAAATGAGATCAAAACATCAAACACAAATCAGTATTAAATACTCAGATGAAACAAGATGAAAACCAAAAGCCAGCAAGAACGACATCTAACATTTATTCACGAAAATGGGCATATTGTTCATGCCTTAGAGTTATTACACTTGTGCAACACCGATGAGAAAAAATGAATAATATCGAAGTTCCAATCATTGTAATAATATGTTTTACATGTAGAATAAACATGACGTCACTCAATTATCTATTTTCAGTCAAAGAAAAGATCACGTACAACTGCAAAACATGTAACGACAACACGAAACAGATGCTTTAATCAATAAACTAGTTTTATGTGTCCAAAGGACTCTTCTATATTTATAAACTGGCTGTGTTCATTATTATTTGATGGAATCGTGGTTAAGATTATTCTTGTTATTTTACGTTACCTTTTAAAGAAGTTCACTTTCCTGAAGGGATCTAAAAGCTTTCATCCATTAATTTTGAATATCTCAAAAATGAATGCAGCTACGCCCTCCGAAACTTTACACGAGATATACTGAAAAAAAAGTAGGGGATATTATGACATAGAAGCGTGTACAAAAAATAGTAACAATGGCTGGGTTAGTTTGTTGTTGTATATTTACAGAACATTATTCAAGTAACAACATTCAACTAAAACGGAAACAATCAATGCATGTCATGCGACCCAGAGCAACACATAAATGACTATGGGGTCTACATCTCAATTTCACATCGGCGAAAAAAAATATTTTGGACCCTCAGATTCTGTGAATAATAAAATTCTCCATTATTTTCCAAACTGAAAACACCCACTTTGGTAGGCTCTATTGCATTATTTAAGGTGTAGGGCTGTTACAAGAGTCACCATATGTGAGACAATTCAACACACAATGGTAACTTTTACGCCTATCATTTTCTCCTGTGATAAAACCGCATGAAAAAAGTATCTGTATCTTGTTAACTGAGGCATTAGTCGTCTGTCTTAATAAAGTTTGCATAAAAATTATTTGTCATTGCTGCGCTGGATTCGTGTGAAATTTGAGTGTTGATCCCTTGTCTACTTTCAATTTACTCTAGGTAACGTGACAAGCTTAACCGTTTCGATATTCATCATATTGAGGGTCTCTATTAATATTTGTTTTATGAATTATAACAGTTTAATATTCATTTATTTCTTTCCCTTATTTCTGCTGCCTTAAATGTCTTAATATCCCTTATTTATTTTGAGCAGTATATATTCTCATATACCTGATTATGTCAATATCCCGAATTTGAAATTGTTCATCCGAAACGGTCAGGAATAAGCACGTGCTCCTCGTGTTCTTAGTACCGATCATATACGGATGAATCGCTTCATGTATACAGTTTTCTGACGAAACATTTCTCTTACAAACTGAATTTTAAAAGTTTGCACTAGGTCTGTGGCTTTATTTGGCCTACCGCGCCTAAATATCGCAAACATGTGTAGAGTTTTTTGGCCAGTTAAATGCTAAAATTTCAAAATGTGACGTCGCGAGAAATTTTATATGTTCACTGCGGCATTTTAAAATGTCAGGCGACGTGCACGGTTTTCAGGAAGCTCAAAAGACCGTCAGAAAAGCACCTAACCGAGATTAAAAACCGGAGGTCATGACGTTAACTCACGTCGACGCCGTCTCCATAATAGGTTAAGCGCGACAGCATCAACCGCAATGATAATTGCAAACCCACGTGGATGACATAACAATATTAAAACAGTAAGAAATGGGCTAAAAGAGTTCTGTGTAAGATAACGCCGTCATTACCTTATGCATTTCAGAGACGTAAGGCTATTGTAGAGACGTCATTTAAGTAAATGATACGGATAAACTGCGTTATCTTTAAATTTGATAAGTTTTAAGCTTTTTGTCATAAAAAGAGGAAGAGAAGAGGAATGGCTCCATGGGAACTAACAGCAGTAGGAATTGTACAGTAGGGGTGTTTATCAGCAAGACTTCTGGTTTTACAGAGATACCATCTTACTCTAAAAGGTCATGAAATAACTGTTCTTGCCATATGACTGCTCCTTTACGTAATGATATATACTCAGAGGCAATAATAAGTATACAGTTTTTGATTGAGAATACTGGGCCTCGTGTAAATGATTGCGTGGACATATTTATAGTGTCATTTGGGCCAACGTCTAGCTCTGTATAACACTAACACAAATTGTTTTGCAGTCATTAATAATGAAGTTATGGCCCTTAATTCAAAATCAGTAGTTCCAAACAAAACTCGCTTTGCACATGACAGATGGCATTTTGCACTTCACGAATACCTAGCGCCAATGTCTGTGAGCAAAACCACGTCGTCAGTTAATCTGAAACTCCCACCAAACGTCTTTAACTATAGTTAGAAATGCTACATGTCTCAAATTACCTCCCTTAGAATTAAAATCATAGGGAATTGAATGTTTCTCTATCTTACCGAGTGTAAGAAGTTTTCACTTAAAAGTTTCAGAAAATTGTTGTTTGGCTTCTTGCCTTTGTGCACACTTGAAAGAAACTTCAGACTTGTTTATTTGAAAGAAAATTGCAAATAAACTTCAATGCCTGATACCAGAAGACGCCAAAAACATTATTTCTTGGTACGAAAATTTGATACTTTACCCCGTTTTTTTTATATGAGAGTGCTACATATCCTTACAAACCTTCCATCCCTTTTTAAATGTAATGCATAAAAATGCATAAAATCAATCTCTACTGCCCAAAGTGTATGTTTAAAGGGGAGCTACTCCAGCGACAATAATGACTCAGACCCCTGGTTTGTTTAAAACCATGTCAATTCTTTATCCTTTGACCGATTGCACTGAAAATTGTCGCAAATTCTGCGAAAATGCCTGTATTTATCTACAATGCCAAGGTATTATTCAGATATGTTGACATCTGTAGAAAAATCGAGACTGCGTTAGCTGTATACTTACTTTTGCCTCTGAGTATATTATTGTTGTTGTTTTAATTACACGTTACATACTACTTAGATATGGTGCTTCTATGACAATTCAACAAATATTAGATACCTTGTTGTGCTGAAAATTTCCTGAAGTGGCAATCTCAATAAAATTCGGTGTCATTTAATACAAAATTCATTGAATGAGCCGAAATCCCGTTTCATACATTTCATATCATATGACCACTGCTTTAAAGATCAGCTTTTTCTGCATACCAGTAGTTGGTTGGTTGGTTGGTTCGGGTTTAACAGCTCTTTGAGACAGTATTTCAGTTTATATCGAGCCGTCTCCCAGAAAGAGGGAGAAGGAAAAAAACATATGCTAGGGGAGAGGAAAAATGTCCAAACAACACCCGCATGCACCCACTGCAAGCATAGTAAGCCCTTGATATAAATAGCCATTGATATTATTAGAATGTTTATTTTTTTTCAAAACTGGAATATGTGCAAATTTCAAACCTTTTGGGTACGTTGGTGAGCTATTAGTGCCAAAAGAAGCCTTTTCTTAGAATGTGTTTATGTTGTGCGGAACCTATTTGTTTGAACTACATAATTACTCAAATATCATTTTAATGATAACTGTGTCGTGTTAATAGGCTTCTCCTTAATCCCATTAGACAGTCTAGTCATGATAAAAAGTCTTGATATAATAATTCAAAGGACAATATCGACATTTTATTACAACCTAATGAATTAAAATGTTTGAGAAAATCACATAATTGAGCCGCGACACGACAAAACCAACAAAGTGGTTGTGCGCCCAGCGCAGACTCAGATCAGCCTGGGCATCCGCTCAGACTGATTAGAGTCTTCGCTGTCCGCATGGTGGTAGCTTAGAACCTTAACTACCCTTAAACGCTAAGCGAAGAGTCTGGAAAGACGTCCAGGTGATCTGAGTCTGCGCTGGGCGCACTACCACTTTGTTAATTTGTCATGTTGCTCAGTTATCAAAACTACTATACCAAATGTCAATTTTGCAAGGGACAACTTCTGTAATAGCTTGCTATTGATTTAGAAAATCTCTCTTGTTGAATTTCTTGCAATTAAGTAGATTTTCTTGGATTTAATTATATTTTATTTCTTTTGAAAATTGAAATTGGCACATAATAGGATTAAAGAGTCATCAAGATGCTGAAGCGTGCGTGTTGTTGAAGTTACCTTTCCGGTGCATACTTGAGAAAATGTGACTCGTTAGGCTGGAAATCCGTTTTGGGGACATATGCAAACAGCGAAGACCCATATCATTTGCAGAAAATGCAGCATCTGATCAGGGTCAACACTTATTGCTTAGAGGATTTTCTATGCACTATATTCTTAAACCTAGAAATGGACTATTTCCCAAATAATAAAGACGGACAAGTAGTCTGTCAGAAATAATATAAAACGGATATGACGTCTTCTGGCTAATATCCTTGAAATCTTGGGTCAGAGCAGATACATGTATCATTGTTCTAGTTTAAATTAAATATGTATTTCTCGTAAAACAAATGACAACCTTTATGAGCCGCGACACGACAAAACCAACAAAGTGGCACTTGCGCCCAGCAAAACCTCAGATCAGCCTGGACATCCGCTTAGTCTGATCAGAGTATTCGCTGTTCACTTGGAGGTAACTTAGACCCTTAACTACTCTTTAAGTGCACAGCAAAGACGCTGACCATACTGGCCGGATGGCCAGGCTGATCTTAGTCTTCGCTGGGCGCTGAGCAAATTTTTTTTTTTAATTTTGGTATAGTTTATTCTGTTTGTCTCAATACAACAAAGAACACAAATCATACACAAATGTACATATGAATCACAGAAGTAATTCTACAACACATACCGTGTAAAGACAGCTGAGCTACTTTTTCATTCAGAACATACACAAACAAGGAGTTGACATACCCTATTAATCCCAACAGGTGCCCGTGTTCTAATACACACCCCTGTCGCTTTCCGTTAAGTAGCTAACATTAATTCCTGTTTGCTTATGTGGACAAGGCAACCCTTTGATTTGAAGTCCACTCCTGTAGGAAAGAATTTGCTCCCTGAAGGAGCAATTTCCTTCCTTTAAGAGTTGATCCTAGTGATCATAGGGACAAAATGTGGTTCTTTGAATTGAGGTCCACTCTCAGAGGAAAATTATCCACTTCTGGAGGAGTTAATTCCTTTGCTCATAAAGGAGCAAATTCTTTTCAGAATCAACTCATAAAGGAGCTAATTCTCTCCCCCACCAGCTCACACCCAGTGAGAGTGGAGGCAAAAAAATGTCAAAATTGCTTCCCCCGCAAATATAATAATTTTCTCAAATACCTTTAAAAGGAGGTGTTCACAATAACTATTTTACTACTAAAAAGCACCCCCTTTCATTAACTACAATGCTCCTACGACACCTAACAGGACCAATATGGTAAATATTTAGATTCTTGAAAATTACTGATAGCCAAAGCAACACACTCTGTGTAACCATAGCAGTACTAGTAATACTAAGTTTACTAAGTTTCTATATCTTGAACTATTATATCTTATGACGCAGTATCTTTATGACGAGTTCAACCATTCTTATTATAAATGTATCATATAATTGTACAGTAAAGACCATTTTCCTAAAAAAATGTTCGTAGGTTCTCGTAATTTTTGATATGTACATTTCATTTTCAAATTTTTGCTTCAAAAAGTTTTCAAATCCTTTTATGCTTACATTTTTCAAATAAAACTTACTTTTATAAACATAATATTTTGCAACAATAACGATATAATTTATAAGTACTTGAGAAGTGGATGCAAACACTATATTTTTCTTATCAATGTGGAAAATGTAATTGGCTTTTCTTCTTAACCATTGTTGAATTTCAATCCAAAACTGTGTTATTTTTTCGCAGGAATACAATAAATGTAATATTCTTTCTGCTTCTAAATTACAATATGAACAAAGTGAGCTTTCCTTTCTTTTTATTTTATGCAAAAAGGTATTTGTAACCAATATTCGATTGTTTATCTTAAATTGAAAGTCTCGTAATTTTATATCTTTAATAAAGATAAGATCCCTATTAATCTTTTTCCACTCGTCGGCTGTAATTTCGCCAATTTCATTAATCCATTTATTTGGCAGTATAATCTCGTTTACTGGAATCATTTTATCATATATGTCTCTACAACCACGCCTACTTCTTAAAATCGAAAAAACGTAACTATTTATAGGCACATGATATAACATTAAAGAGATTTTAAATGGATCTTGTTGAATCTCATCTTTCCACTGCCTAGGAATTTTATTTATCAAACGCATATAGTCTAAATATGTTCCTAATATATTGTATTTTTGCTTAAATTCTTGAAAGCCATATAATTCTCCGTTTTCGCTAATCAAATCAATAATATTTCTTATACCTTTGTTATACCAGTCCTTAACAAAATACGTGTCATTTTCATTTACATGTATTTTGGAGCTACCCCATAAAGGTGAAAACAAAATTTTTACTGGACTATCGATTTTTACTGATTTCAAATATTGTTTCCAACTTTCTAAGATATTCTTCCAGAAAGGATTTTGTATCTGCCTTATTAATGGATTACAATATGTATCACCCATCGAAAGTAACTTAGTGAAATTTATTTTACTTAAACTACTCCAGGTGTCGGTCTCAGAAAACATTATCAATCTCCTTAACCATGTAACTTTTAATGAAATTATGAATACACTGACATTTACCATTCTCAGTCCACCTGCTTATATATTCTTGATAATGTTCTTCCTGCTAATTCTGTCTGGGCCGTTACTCCATAAAAACTTATACATTTTAGTCTCTATTAACTTAATAAGTTCTCCTGGTGGATTTGGAAGCGCTAGAAACAAATGCGTAAACTTTGATAAAATCAATGACTTTAAAACTGTTACTTTGCCCGGTAATGTAAGTTTTCTTTTAGACCATATAGCTATTAAAGTGCTCATTTTATGTAAAATCTCTTTGACATTTTGTTCCCAAATGTCAAAAACTTCTGCCGTAAATGTTACTCCTAGTATCTTTAACGGTTTTTGATCCCAATCCAAATTATATTCTTTACAAATTCTTTTCTCAGATTTACACATTGAACCTACCCATAGCGCTTTTGTTTTATCTTCATTAATTTTAAGACCAGACATATTATAGAACTGGTTTAGTATATACATCAACTGCTTTAAAGACTTTTCTGAACCGTCAAGGAATATTTGCGTGTCGTCTGCGTACTGACTAAGTATATATTCGTTATCATTTATTTTAATACCATTCATCTGTTCATCATTTTTCAACATTTTAGCTAAAACTTCCACACAAAGTATAAAAATATATGGTGAGATGGGATCTCCCTGTCTACAGCCTCTTTGCAAAAGAAAATAGTCCGACATATGGCCATTCTGTAAAATACAGGACTCAGAACCTGTCTGGAATAATTTTATCCACTTTTTTATGGCAGGTCCAAAATTAAAATAGTCTAGTGTTTTGTCTATGAATTTCCAAGAAATCGTATCAAAGGCCTGCTGAAAATCAATTGATATTAATAAACCAGGAATATTTTGCTGCTTAGTTTCAAAAAGAATATCATAGATCATGCGAATATTTTCCCCTATAAATCTTCCTGAAATAAATCCCTTTTGGTCTTTGTTTATAAGTTTGTCTAATACTGATTTAATACGATTCGCTATCAAAGATGACATCAATTTATATACTACATTTAACAGTGAAATAGGCCTCCAATTGTTTAGAAGATGTCGGGGTTTATTAGGCTTAGGAATGCAGGTTATGACACCCTGTCTTTGTGTAACTGAAAGAGACTCATTTTATATGCGTAATTAACAGACCTTAAAATAAACTTCCCAAATCTACCCAAAAAAATTTAAAGAATTCAGCTGTAAATCCATCGCTACCCGGGCTTTTGGAGTTCTTCATATTTTTTAATGCACTTGCTAATTCATCATAAGTAATATCCCCCTCCAACAGCGTTGATTCTTCATCACTTAATTTGCATGAGTTTTCCCCAATTTTATCTTTTATAGGGACGTCATCTATATCAATCTGTTCTTTGTACAGGTCCTGATAATATTGTTTTTGTAAATTTAAAATGTCCTTTGTATCAATATATTCGTTCCCGTTGCTGTCAACTAGTTTTGATATTACTTTATCAATAAAATTTCTATTTTCTAAATTTAAAAAATATCCAGACGGCTTTTCTCCCAATTGTTCATACCTACATCTAGACCTCAGCATCACCCCTTCTAGCTTTATTTTCCTTAATTCCGATAACTCATTCTTTTTCTGATCTAAATCATTTAAATCTTCTTGTGTTATTTCATTTAGTCTATTTGTAATTTTTTCTTCAATTGTTTTAATTTCTTTTTCTAATTTATTCTCCACCTTTTCACTACATTTCTTCTTATAAGAACTATATTTTATTGATTCCCCTCTTATCATCATAAGAATAGTTTCTAATAGAAGTTGATCATTAACTATAAACTCCTTATTTTGATAATTATTGATATTATTATTATCATTATTATTACTATTATTATTATCTTCTTTGACATGCAAATCTAGAACTTCATGAATTGTCTTCTTGATAATTTTAACGTACTCCTGATCCTTCAACAGTGAATTGTTAAATTTCCAATAGCCTTTGCCACGTGCCTGTTCAAAAAAATTTAATTTTAAAAGTACTCCAGAATGGTCAGATCTATATCCAGAAGTTATTTCACAATCGTCAAGAAAGTGAAAAGTTAGCCAACTGATAAGAAAAAAATCGAGCCTTGCTTGTTTTATTTCAGGGTTAAGTTTTCTCCAAGTGTAACCTTTTTTATCTTCATTACATACCCTCCACGCATCTATATATTCCCCATCGTGTAAAAATTCTCGCACTGCTTCCCTTGCTTTTGGATTATTTACATTTTTATAATTATTACAGTCCAGATCAGTATCTAAAACTAAATTCCAGTCCCCACATATAATTGTCAATTCGTTATTAAATTCACTTATTATTTCCCTGATATTAACATAAAACTTTGGTTGATCTTCGTTTGGTCCATAAATATTTACAAGCGTTATTTTCTGTCCTTTAATAGTTATTTCTAAAATTATGTAATTTCCATTTGGATCTTTCAGAACTCTCCCTACTTCATGTTCAAAATTATTATTTAATAAAATCATTACACCTCTTTTGTTACTAGTCAACCCTGCCATAAACATACTGTATCCCCATTCGTTTTTATGAGTTATTGTATGATTCCGTCTTGTTTTCCAAGTGAACATCTTGTAAGCATATAATGTTATACTTCTTTTGTCTTAAATAGTGAAATACATCTCTTCGCTTTTGGGTACATTGTAGTCCTCGTGTGTTTTGGCTATAAATACTTATTTTACTCTCTATTACAAATTATTTGTACATTTCCAATTTTCTTACTCAGCTTCAGGTTTAATTTTAATGTTAAATATATGCTCTTTGTGGCTTGAAAAGAACAGTTTTTTTGCAGAAAAAAGATAGAAAAAATGCCTTCCCTCTCGTCTACAGGATTAACATGTAGAAGGAAGAGAAAGATAAGGTAAAGGTAAAAACTCACCTTTAAAACACTCATTTTCCGGAGTGGCTATTTATGACTTGAAGTTAATTTGGCATTATCCAAAATATTTAAACAATTTTATAACTGTGCATTTTACCGAGTTTTCTTTCACCTTTACTACATATTTAATTAATGAGATGTGATTGTTACATTAAGACTGTATACCCTTGAATAAACACAAAAATACCCACATACACATACATATATATACATATTTCTAATCAAAACTGCTTGAAGCAAAGAGCTGATGCCTCAAAAATATTTACACTTTTACACTATTTACATGTAACTTTCTTATCAATGACAGGAAGAAATATTTCAGACCATGCCCCAACTATAAAACACCAACCACAACAAAACTACACAAAAAAAACCTTTGCACTCAGTGCGTGGGCTCCTTTTCTCCATACTACACCTCCACAGAATTTGGTATGTTTACGGACTACCTTATAATGTGGCCATCCATAGCTTCGCACAGTAATAATTGGTTCCAACTGCCAACTCCTATAGGAATGACAAGCAACGAGTGATCGGCCCCTAAGAGCTAGCGATTTGTATTTGGTTTCATACATTTGGTTAATCACCGTATATAAAATACTTCATAGCCATGAGAGCGTTACGAGGTAGTCTAAGGCGTGAAATACCTGCCTTACACGTATACATATTTTCACCGCATATACAAGCGATGTTGTCTCAGACAGACCGGCAATTAGTTTTCAGAATTAAATAAGATACTCAGTCTACAAAGTGGATGTTTTTTCGTTTGAGGATTAAAATATGCTTCTGGTGAACTGGCAGCTTCAATGGACTTTTTCATTTAAATGCAGGTAAGTCTTTTACTGTTATCAGGTTCCAGCAGGCTCATGACGTTGCAACACGTTGCACTGACGTCGATACGACGTAATGACGTCGCATCGACGTCAGCACGACGTCATCTTGACGTCATCTGTCTGCTGGATTATTAGACTGCTTCGCCTTCAAATTTATGCCTAATTTAAAGTGATTAAGTCTGATCCTTATTTTAGATATTTTCAAACGTTACTAATTCTACAACCACTTTTATCATTATCGTTATTATTATCATTTGTTGTAGTTTATACGTTGCTGAGCAAATTAGTTTTGTCGTGTCGCGGCACATATGTTGTAGGCACAAGATCTGAAGGAATTCACATCAATCTGCGAACATCTGAGCTTTTTTAGGATTAGTCAATATCCTATTAAGCTCTGGCTTTGTTACATAATTGTAGTTGGCTTTTACAGAGTTTGTTCTGCGGCAATAAGGTATCATGTGTCAGTGTTACAAGTGTAAAGACATAAGCTATAAGACATTTTCCTTATTTAGAATAAATACTAGCTTTTAAATTATAGCAGCTGGGATCTTCCTAGATAATGATTCAAGCAGCGAAGTGGAGTTATAAATAGGATTGTCAGTTGGTTTCTATTCAAGATTGTCATTTTGCTGTTAGAAGCTAGCGGTATATGCAGCGCTTATAATTGTTTGCGTAGCGATCACAGTACATCATTTAAAATGGTTTATAGATTAAGGTGAATGGGCACATGCATACTCTTAGGGTAGGCAACTCTGCACTTGCATGTTTGCCTGCCTTGTAAAAAGGGTCGTCTCTTAAAGGACGAAAATCTACAATAGGAAGGATCAATTCGTTCCTTTTTGAGTAAGCCCCTTTTTAAAGGCTTCAAGGTCAAGAGAAGCTAAGTTTGACAAGAAATCTCAAAAAACCCAAAAGCCGTTCCCCTTTTGCAAAAAAAAATAAATAAAAATAAAAGATTTCTAACCAATCAATGGACCGGCGGAGCAAACTTATAAATCAGATACATGTAGTATAAAATGAGCCGCGACACGAGAAGGCCAACAAAATGGTTGTGCGCACAGCGCAGACTCAGATCAGCCTGGACATCCTTCAAGTCTGATCAGAGTCTTCGCTGGCCGCATAGAGGTAGCTTAGAGCCTAAGCCACCCTTTAAGTGCAAAGCGAAGATTCTGATCAGACTGGGCGGATGCACAGGCTGATCTGAGTCTGCGCTGGGCTCACAGCCACTTTGTTGGTTTTCTCGTGTCGCAGCTCATTTACTGCTGTCTGATTTATACGTTTGCTCCGCCGATCAATTGATGGGCTAGAAAGCCTTTCTGATTTTTTTAGCAAAAGGGGAACTGCTTTTGAGTTTTTGAGATTTCTTGTTTGCTTCTTTTGGCCACGAAGCCTTCACAAAAGGAGGCTACTCTTAAAGCAAAGAATTGGTCCTAGGGGAGATGTCTCTTGTTTTTCGTGTCGCGGCTCAAATACTGAGAAGAAACTAAGCAATCAACAGCAAGAGCGCCCTGAAACAAAAGACGTCCAGCTGTTGATATCTGAACTGGCCGACCAAAGACAGATCATTAAGCCAAACCAATTTTCTCAACTAAGTTACTCCTTTGTTTTACTCAGATTCATCAGGCCCCGAGGTTATAAAACATTTTTCATGCTCAACTCTGCATTGCATGAAATTTTCTTTGCTTGATAAAGAGCAAATTACTGATAGGAACATTTGTTTATTTTCTCAGTTTAGCTGCGTATGTAATTTTCTCTGCTGATAAATATAAAAATGCCAACATGATTTGGCATTTTCATATTTATCAGCAGAGAAAACTTTATACTCAGCTAAGTTGAGCATGTAAAAAGTTTTATAATTTCGGGGCCTGGACATCTGAGGCCACACCCGCCGGCATGAAGTTTGTAGGCCAGCGAAACTGGCAGTCGTCACCAGTTTGACCACTACGCTTGCAGATGTCGCATCGCATTTATGTCATATTCAGTTTTTTATAATGAGAGATTATTTTCCTAAATGGACCAGAAAAATAATTCCTAGCAATACATTTTAGCTCACCTGAGCAAGCGGCTCCAAGGGAGCTTATAGGATGGGAAGGCTCCGTCGTCCGTCGTCGTCCGACCGTCCGTCGTTCGTCTACAATTTCAGACAACTTCTCCTCTGAAACCGCTGAGCCAACTGTAACCAAATTTCTTATATAGCCTCCAGGGGTCTTCGAAACGAAAAGTTGTTCAAACGGCCCTGATTACATGACTAACATGTCCGCAATGCCCATATATGGTATAAACGTTTAAAAATCTTCTTCTCCGGAATCAATAGTTCGATGGTTTTGAAACATGGTATGAAGCATCGGGTACAAGAGTACTACCAAGATTGTTCAAATGATGACTTGAGTTGACCTTGACCTTTTTTACGGAAAGGTCAAATTTGTTTTCTGGTGCGAGAAAATGCTGGAACATAAGATTTCATGGAATGTATTGAAGACTTTGGCCTAAAATTAGTATATTCATGCATCTTAATAAGTACATGAAGTTTTATGAATACAAGAGGTCAAGGTCATTCTTTGACCTTTGACCCTGAACTCTTATATTTTGCCAATTTCAAACAATCTCCTCAAAAACCACAGGGCCAATGGTTTGACAATTTCAAACAATCTCCTCAAAAGCCACTGGGCCAATCGAAACCAAATTTCATATAGAGTTTTCAGGGATTGAGGGAACGAACATTGTTCAAACGGTCCGGGCCAATGACCAACGTGGCCGCCACTCCCATTAATGGTAAAAAAGTTAAAAAATCTCTTCTCCAGAACCAATTGGCCGATGGCCTTGAAACTAAGAGTGTAGCATTGGGTACTCGAGTACTATCAAGATTGTTCAAATTATGACCTTTGGTTGACCTTGACCTTTTTTACGACATGGTCAAATATGGAAAATGCTAGAACATAAGATTCCATGGAAAGTTTTGAAGGTTAAGGCCTAAAATTTGTTTTTTAATTTAACTTAATGAGTACATGAAGATTTGTGGGTACCTGAGGTCAAGATCATTCTTTGACCTTTGACCCTGAACTCTCATATTTTTACAATTTCTAACAAACTCCTCAAAAGACACGGGGCCAATTGAAACCAAATTTCATTTATAGACTAGGGGACTTAGGAACGAAAATTTGTTCAAGCATGACCACCATGGCTGCCAGGCCCATGTATGGTAAAATGCTTAAAAATCTTCTTCTCCAGAACCAATTGACCGATTGCCTTGAAACTAGTCATGTAGCATTGCGTATTCGAGTACTATCAAGATTGTTCGAATTATGACTTTGGTTGACCTTGACCCTTTTGACGGCAAGGTCTAATATGGAAAAATGCTAGAACATAAGATTTCATGGATAGTTTTGAAGATATATGCCTAAGAATTAGTATAAACATTCATCTTAATGAGTACATGAAGATTTGTGAGTACAAGAGTACAAGGTCATTCTTTGACCTTTGACCCTGAACTTTTATATTTTTGATAATTTCAAAAAATCTCCTCACAAACCACGGGGCCAATCGTAACCACATTTCATATATAGCCTCCAGGGGTTGAGGGAATATTTTTTTTTTTCAAATTGGGCAGGTCACATGACCAAAATGGCTGCCACACCCATATATGGTAAAAAGTTCTAAAAATCTTCTTCTCCAGAACGAATTGACCGATAACCTTGAAACTTTATACGAAGCATTCGGTACTCAAGTAGTTTCAAGATTGTTCAAATGATGACCTTGGGTTGACCCTGACCGTAAGTTTTGAAGATTTTGGCCCAAGATAGTTCAAATTAAGACCTTGGGTTGACTTTGACATTTTTGGCAAGGTCAACTTTGCTTTCCGGTGCTCTTTTATGGGAAAATATTAAATATAAGTAAATATAAGAGTTCATAAAACTTGTAGAAAATTTTGGTTAGTTAATAAATACAGTCTAATAAATGAGAACTTGAATTTTGTTTAGCAATAGAGGCAAAGGTCATTTTTGTAAGCTCTAACCAACAGATATTTGTAACAGGATTTGGAGAACAGGAGAATGGCCTACCCCATGGACTCAGTCGCTGATTATTACGCTCCCTAAAAAGGCAACCTACAGCTCTGCCAGAACTACAGAACCATCAGCCTCATCAGTCATTCAAGCAAAGTCATGCTGAAAGTCATCTTGAACAGGCTTAAACCACAAGCTGAGGAGATAATCGCTGAGGAACAGGCTGGGTTCCGAGCAGGAAGGAGCACCACAGAACAAATCTTCAACCTTAGAATCCTGTGTGAAAAGTATCTCCAACATCAGCAGAATCTGTACCATGTCTTCATTGATTTCAAAAAAGCCTTTGACAGGGTATGGCATGCAGCCTTATGGGCCACCATGCGGAAGTACAATATCAGTGCAAATCTAGTTCGCACCATTGAGCAGCTATACGACAAGGCTACAAGTGCAGTCCTGATAAATGGCAGCACAGGAGAATGGTTCCGAACAACAGTTGGAGTAAGACAAGGATGTCTTCTGTCACCCACCCTCTTCAATATTTTTCTCGAACGGATCATGTCTGATGCTCTGGAAGAACATGAAGGGAAGGTTAGCATAGGCGGAAGAGACATTACCAATCTGCGGTTTGCCGATGACATAGATGCTCTAGCTGAGGAAGAGCAGAAACTGGAAGCTCTAGTTGAAAGTCTCGACCAAACCAGCACAAGATATAAGATGGACATCAGTGCTGAGAAGACCAAACTGATGACGAACAGCGCAGACGGCATCCAGAGGGAGATCAAGGTAAAAGGGCAGAAGCTGGGTACCGTAAGCAGCTTCAAATACCTTGGAGCAGTTGTCTCAGATGATGGCTCAAAGCAGGAGGTTCTCTCAAGGATTGCACAAGCCACTTCAGCTCTTACTAAGCTGAAACCAATTTGGAGAGATAACAATATATCTCTTGGATCAAAGGTGAAACTTATGCGCTCCCTTGTCATTTCCATATTTCTGTATGCCTGTGAATCATGGACCTTGACAGCAGAGTTAGAGAAAAGAACGCAGACCTTTGAGATGAGATGCTACCGAAGGTTACTGAACATTTCGTACAAGGACCATATAACCAATGAGGAGGTTCGCAGGAAGATCCAAGCAGCCATTGGAGAATATGATGAACTCCTTACCCTGGTCAAGAAACGGAAACTAAGGTGGTTTGGCCACGTCTCAAGGTCCTCTGTTAAGCAAAGACAATTCTTCAGGGCACAGTGAAAGGAAAATGATGAAGAGGTAGACAGAAGAAGAGGTGGGAAGACAATATCAAGGAGTGGACAGGAATGGATTTTGCCAGCTCAACTAGGGAAGCTGAAGACAGGACAAGGTGGAAAGGGATTGTTTTGAAGTCGTCTGTGGTGCCCCAACGACCTAGTAAGGTTATGGGATAGAAATAGAAAAAATAGAAACCAATGTCTGTCATATTTTGACAGTTTAAACTATCAAGTTTGTTAACATGATGATCCTTGTTTGATCTTAGACCTTTTTTATTCAGGTGAGCGATTCAGGGCCTCATGGCCCTCTTGTTTTGTTTTGAATTTATACCCTAAAATATTTTAAAATCCAGGTTCTGACAGGCCTTGTTTAAAAAGAGGTTTTAGTCCCGTAATGAATTTACTATTGTAATTCCCCTCAATATTGGGGCACAGCTACCAATACACAGTTCCGAGCCACACCCAGAAAGTCACTCAAAATCACATGATATCGTATACCTGGCCAATACAACGACAACTTAGCACGTGATGTAGTCTCACAAACAAATCGCACGGGGTCAATATCAACATAAGTCCGTGATTTTACCTTTCGGTTAACGAAGGGATGTATACCTGTTTAAAGAAAACAAACTAACACCACTTTTAATGAATTTACCCTGATTTGCAAGAGCAGAACGCATCGGAAATGCATGATGCACCAAACTGCCATGTTTAGGCCATGAGGAGGAGGCTGATTCTTCACCATAGATCGCCAACATTTAGCAGACACTTGCATTTATCATTTGATTTTCCGCCATCTTTGTGTAAGCTTGTGAGACAGTAACAGTAACTAAGCAGGCGGAGCTTAGCGGCTATTCTCGGAACTGTGTATTACGGTAATTACAACATCTTACATTTCAAAACGGGTTGCTTTTGCATTTTGCAGTCAAAACAGAACTTCGTGGAAAATTACATGAACCGTGACACGACAAAACCAACAAAATAACACGTGCGCCCACCAAAAACTCAGATCAGCCTTGGCATCCGCCCAGTCTGATCAGACTCTTTGCTAGTGCTTAAAGGGTAGCTAAGGGTCTAAGCTACTTACATGCGGACAGCGAAGACTCTGGTCAGGCTGGGTAGACGCCTAGGCTGATCTGAGTCTTATTTGGGCGCACATGCCACTTTGTTGATTTTGTCGTGTCGCGGCTCAATGTTAGCGTCCATTACGCTGGACAAATTGGAAATGAGACAATTGAATTTTAAGTTTGTCTAGCGAAACGGGTGCTATTATGTTATTCTACACGAGGTTCCATTTTACTGAAGATGGCATTTGGCCGAAATGTTGAGCTAAAATATATTATACATTGATTGGTTCCTTCCCTATCGGCAAACATTTGGATTGCTTTTGGCTTGCTATTTCAGGATAAGTTTAAAAATGCTAGCGAAATGCAACAAACTGTATACACTTTATGTGGAGGCATTTTGTCCTACTAGTCCGAGCTATGACAGTAATTATGCAGTCTGCTTACGCTGAGAAAACAACAACAAACCCTCCACGGACTGCTTGACTTCCTCCTGTGGCACCAAGAAGAGTTGAGCCGCGTCAGAAAACCAACAATGTGGTTTTGCGCCCAGCACAGAGTTAGATCAGCCTGGGCATCCGCCCAAGTTGTCAGACTCTTTGTTGAAGTGCTCAAAAGGTAGGTAAGGGTCCAAGCTACCTCCATGCGGACAGCGAAGACTCTGATCAGACTGGGCGAATGCCCAGGCTGATCTGAGCCTGCGCTGGTCGCACAACCACATTGTTGGTTTTGTCGTGTCGCGGCTCAGTTATAAAACGTGAAACGACCTAACGTTGACGCACAAATAGACGGACGGGAAAGCGTTCCATGGAGATGACCAGAGTGCCAGACAAAGCAATACAAACGTAAATACAAACATTTGTTGCAAATACTACTTGTTCCTTGCACGACAACGTCCGTGTTAATTGCTCGAAAATTGCCGAATGCTGAGATTTAAATTCGTTTTAAGCCAAAATCATTTCCAGCTGGCTGTCATTTCTACCTGACAGATAGTATTCCTGAGTATTATTGGCTCTATCAAACTGGAAGGCAAATTTGCATATTTTCTCTGAGATTTGAATAGAAGTACAATTACGCTTTGCTAGAGGAGTATGCAATCAATCTTATAGATTTAAATCTTGAATACAGCGAACAAGGAACTAAATTTTTGCCTTAAAATTGGTCTATACAAGATTTAAAGGCCCCATTGCTCTATCAGCATGAAACATTTTATCATGAAGTATCGCTGCAAGCTTCTCGCTATGGTTACGTAATTGTAAATGATTGTGATTAGCCAGCTTTAACAAAACAAAACATCACTGAGTTTCACGTAAAAAGGGACTGAAAACTTAATTGGGTCATTTTAGTTGGCAACTAAAATGACCTACTTTCGATTTCATAAAATGGTAAAAATACAATGTACAGGCGTGGAGTCCCAATCACTATCCCGTCTATGTTGATATGGCATTGCTAGACGGGAAACCAGAACAGGAAATCGTATTTTGTGGAGCGATTTGTTATTTTTCAAAAACTTGTTTTCTCTACTTTTTGCCAGTTATATAACTCAATATATGCACATCAACCCACATTTTATTACCAAACGTGACGGTTGAACCCCTTTTTAGAATGATTTGAGTTTAGGCATTTTTACCGCTGATAGGACTATGGAGACTTTAAATTTGTCTAGCAGACGAATTATTATCTGAAATAAAATGATATTTTCCAGATTTTTTGGTTCTTTTCTGTCATTGTTAAATTAGAGTTTTGCTGCAGCCCGTGCTTGATGGGAGTGACCAGTTTTGGAAATTATTATATTGCAATACAACCAGTCTGCTATTTTCCTTTCTTTTGGTGTGTTTCTTCTTCCAAAGGATCTACGTTTACAAGATTTATCTATTTACCCTAAAGTTGGTGTCAAGTGCCGGCTTTAAAAGTCTCCCTATAATTCACTTTTAGCATAGTTTATGGTCTGCTGACCTTTGAAGTATATGGGGTTTTCATTTTGAGTTGCAATATTCAAATTGCAAGTGCCTCAAGCTAGAACCAGTTCTAAATATCAAACTTTGGAGGGAAGGCCGATATTACAGGGTTGTTGCACAGCTTACTACTGTAGTGGCTACGTATAGGAAGTTATATTATCATCACGTTGATCCAGTCTATTTGAGATGCTACCGAAAATGTTTTCATTTTAGCGCCTCGTATGAAAATGTCACTAATATAACTTGTTGCTGCATTTAAATCAAAGAGCTGGGGAGCCCTGAAATGACAGATCCTGTCCCCAGGATGACACTCTATGTGTAAAGCTTTAGTTCACTGACCAGCAGGACCGTACAGTCTTATTACATTCTTCTTTGCTATGCATCCTGAAGACATTTCACTAAACAAATTATACTGCATACAATATCCCCTGCTATTAAAAATCTTATTTACTCTTTATATCTATTCTGTTCTATCCCATAACCTTACTAGGTCGTCGGGGCACTACAGATGACAATCCCTTTCCACCTGGCCCTGTCTTCAGCTGCCCTAGTTGAGCTGGCAAAATCCATCCCTGTCCACTCTTTAATATTGTCTTCCCACTTCTTTTTCTGTCTGCCTCTTCTTCTTTTTCCTTTCACTGTGTCCTGTAGAAACATTTTTACAAGACAGTAAAGGCCTAGATCTGGCACTTTGATGAAGGTCTACACTACTTGCCGGGGAGCCAACAGCTTTGTTAAACATTTCATGTAATGTTACCTCTAGAAACGCTTTGTATTGAGTCTATCGAACAGATATAGCCATGTACAGGGTAGTATACCCGGTATTGGGTTTTACTGCTAACTGGTGTAGTAATATGCACAAAGTAATATGTATGAATGTGTGTATAAATTCATGCATTTCTGTTCACACTGCATCTGTCATTACTTTAATACTCACAATCCAATGCACAAAAATATGTTACATAGTATACTCAAAAAATTCCGTTAATGTTGAAACCATTTCCCTCTGTGAGCTTTCATGTCTTACTATATTTCATTGCTGGGTAAGCCAGTTCCAAAATTTGGTCTGTGATAGCTGGAAATGACGGAGAGAATCTGTCATTAAAACAACGGAACAGATGACACATTGAAACGACCTTCACAGTAGCCACAACATAAATCTCTCTTTCACAAACAGCATAACGACATTATGCATTGTAAGTAAAGGAACATAAGATTTCATAAACAAACCAAAGCAAATAAATGACTTTCACTTTTTAAAGTTGGCCAGCAGTTTAACTGTTGCAAAGAGTACTGACGGAGCTAGTCTAGGCCAATGGGGGAGACAGAATATTCAATGAGAAGAGGATAAACATTTTTGATATAAGAATTTTACTTTAGCCATTTAATCAACTAAGTATATATTTTTGATCTGTGATCTGTGATCAAAAAAAAAAATGGTTCAGAACAACAGTTGGAGTAAGACAAGGATGTCTTCTGTCACCCACCCTCTTCAACATTTTTCTCGAACGGATCATGTCCGATGCTCTGGAAGAACATGACGGAAAGGTTAGCATAGGCGGCAGAAATATTACCAACCTGCGGTTTGCCGATGACATAGACGCTCTTGCTGAGGAAGAGCAGGAACTAGAAGCTCTAGTTGAAAGTCTCGACCAGACCTGCACAAGGTATAAGATGGAGATCAGTGCTGAGAAGACCAAACTGATGACAAACAGCGCAGATGGCATCCAGAGGGAGATCAAGGTAAAGGGGCAGAAGCTGGGTACTGTAAGCAGCTTCAAATACCTTGGAGCAGTTGTCTCAGATGATGGCTCAAAACAGGAGGTTCTCTCAAGGATAGCACAAGCCACTTCAGCTCTTGCCAAGCTGAAACCAATTTGGAGAGATAACAACATATCTCTTGGATCAAAGGTGACACTTATGCGCTCCCTTGTCATTTCCATATTTCTGTATGCCTGTGAATCATGGACCTTGACAGCAGAGTTAGAGAAAAGAACGCAGGCCTTTGAGATGAGATGCTACCGAAGGTTACTGAACATTTCGTACAAGGACCATATAACCAATGAGGAGGTTCGCAGGAAGATCCAAGCAGCCATTGGAGACTATGATGAACTCCTGACGCTGGTCAAGAAACGGAAACTAAGGTGGTTTGGCCACGTCTCAAGGTCTTCTGGTTTAGCAAAGACAATTCTTCAGGGCACAGTGAAAGGAAAAAGAAGAAGAGGTAGACAGAAGAAGAGGTGGGAAGACAATATCAAGGAGTGGACTGGAATGGATTTTGCCAGCTCAACTAGGGCAGCTGAAGACAGGACAAGATGGAAAGGGATTGTTTTGAAGTCATCTGTGGTGCCCCAACGACCTAGTAAGGTTATGGGATAGAATAGAATAGAATAGAATATATTTTAAAGTGAAGCACGTGTAGGTAGGAGAAGTAACTTTTATCAATTAGGTGTCAATTTAATTGCCTCCGATTGTAACAGAATTTACTTCAGCGTACTGTAGACTCGAAGGACAATAAAACTACATGCATTAGAAACATAAAAAATCTTAAAAAAAAAGATAATCGGCGAAGATCAAATGGAAGTGTGTTTTATAATATGTCTCAAGTGAGCTATGTCGGTAGGCACCCGCAACCGTAATTTTGACACTAGGTAGCGACAATGACCTATCTCAAGACTGAGCTGTCTAAATTGGAATTCCAAAATGGACCGCTGTCAATCTTGAGATTCAACTGATTCGTAAACAGTTACCAGTATAATGCAATGCTGTTGTTCTTTTGTGTGTGTATTATACCGAAATTAGAGATCAAAAGTATATCTACACTAAAAAAGAAAATTTGAATATCTGCGTTTGTTTTCGATAAAATTTCTGTCGTAAATTTGCACACAACAGAGTGCTAGTGGACTAGTACAACTAACGCTGCTATCGGCTATTGACTAAAGACTAAAGACTAAACTCACCGTTTAGAATAGTGAACGGCTATATATCCATTGAAGCGTCCAATGTGACTGTAGATTTCGACGTTGCCAAACCTGATAAATATTTACATCCTTTGCGTCGCATCAAATATATATCACATTAAATCGGGAAAGTTGACTTGTATACTACAATGTAAACTTTAAATGATGGGGTATTCGCCCCGAGGTTCTTGAGCCGGTGTAACATTAGATTTTGACCCCTTGAAAACAGGACCCCACGCGTCAATTCTCAATGTTGAAACTTGACCCAGGTCAATTTTCAACATCGGAAAATGTTCTATGGGTCGATATTCAACATTGAAAAGTGGCCAGTGGGGTCATTTTTCAACAGGTTCAAATTTTAATATCACACCGGCAGAGGCCCAAGATGTAGTTATGTGGCTAAATTAAAACGAGGTCTACAGAGACAAGTGGAAGCCGGAACTTTTTGCAACAATACGAGACGCGTGGAAAGTTTAAACCTCAGTGTGAATTATGTCTAAAACTTGTACTCAACATTTCCTCAATCCTCAACAATACGTAAGAAAGGCTACAGGTCACCTGAAAAAAATATTTAGGTGAAAGGGTGCAAGTCAATGTTTTTCCGCCATTTTTGGAAAGGGAAAACAACAATGTTAGTGACTTCCTATTTGCTTTCCTAGAAGATAAATCCAATTAAAATGGGGTCTACGCTTAACGGAAAGAACTTTTCTGCAAGGAGTGGGGGGAGGGGGGGGGGGCAAGTTATTCTGTTTAACTTTGTTAAACGTAAATTCTATCACTCCATGTTCAAAACGTTCAAGTGTAACGTCACGACATGACCGAGCCCAAAGCGATGACTGCTCTCTCTTTGGCTAGAGCTGTTGCCTGTATGACGTCAAAATGTGAGAGATAGATTATGCTATTTACGAGTGCTTTCGAAAAGCCGACGTCAACATTAACTTTGCACTGCACGGCGGTCCTGAACGTTGAGTGACGGTAAATAATGAAAACCTAAAAAATGACTTGCTCGAAGCACTTACTTGAATCGGCATTTGGTTGGATGGTTTGTTGTTTGTTTTACTGAGTAATAATATTTGAGTTACGTCGAGCCGTCTCACAAAGCGATAGTAGAAAGGAAAGATAGGGTTGAGACAAAGACGAGACAGAGAAAATTATAATCACATAGGACCCCCAACCCCTCCGCCCTCCCCAACTCTCCGCGCCGATCTGGTGCAAGCATTTTAGTCTCGAAGATGTAGTTTGTCCCAATTCGAAAGTTCATCACACCAAACAGTGGCAGTCTGATCAAGGTCATTACTTAGCCAATGAGGAACCATTTTAAAAAGAAAAACTTGCTACCCCTGGACCATTTTAAAAGGCAAATGGTCCCTACCTTTAAAAGTTGTCTTCTGCATCACTTAGCTAGACAAGACACGTGATTTTTTTATTTTTTTTGTTTTTATTTTTTTTATTTATCTAGGGTTAGTCTAGAGTCGCAACTCGTTTTGTTTCCTTGAAACCAGTCAATACAGTCCAAACATATTTGTGATAGAATCTTGTATAATAGTGTTTTCCTTGGGAGGGGGATTCGTCTAGGGTCAGTCTAGAGTCGCAACTCGCTATGTTTCCTTGAAACTAGTCAATACAGTCCAAACATATCTGTGACAGAATCTTGTATAACATTCACGTATTGCGTATGTGCGACTAACTCTTACATCGGAATGAGGTCCTGTCCACACATCCACACATGGACAGTCCCATTAACACGTAGAGGATCCGTTGAAAAATGCAAGTCCCGTTCCTACATGGACATGTAGATCCCGTTCGCAGGCACAGCCGTGCAATTGTCGTTTACTTGTGCAGGCTCCGTTCACAGGAAGCGGTCCAATACACATGTGGAAGTCCGTTCACTCGTGGAGGATCCATTTACAGGTGGCGGTCCCGTTCGCAAATGCAGTTCCCGATCACACATGGAGGGCCCGTTCACAAATGAGGGTTCCTTTCTCACATGCGGATCCCGTTAACACGTGGCGGTCCCGTTTACTCTTCACAGGCGCAGGGCCCGTTCAAACGTGGAGTGTCCGTTCACCTGTGGAAATCCCTTGCATACTTGGATAATCAGACTGCATGTCCCGTTTTACGTGCTGGATCTTTGAAAAATACAGGACCCGCGAAGGTCTCCATCTAGCGTGCAGCACATTTTCACAGGTGGGTGTCCCGTTCATACGTACATATCTCGTTCACACGTCCCGTCCCGTTTATATGTGGGGATCTCGTCCACACGTGGAGAAGCCATTCTAACAAGCAAAAATGTTCATACATGGAGGTCCAGTCAGACGTAGACTACATGCTCACACGTGCAGGTCAAGTTTACATCTTCTTGTTTGATTCACCTATCACGGTTTCGTTCACACGTGGTGAATCCTTTCCAACCATACTCAGAGGACCCGTTCACTGGAGGAGATTCAATTCACATTACCTGTCTTTTTTTGGTTGTTGTTGTTTTCATTGATGGTCCGCCCATTTACAAGCCAAGGTCCCGTTCACACATGGAGGACCAGTTCAGGCACGAAAGACGTTACACATGGAGGTTCCAGAATTCATTTTTACCCTATACAGAGAGTTTGGTACCCTCAGAATTTGACATGTATCCTACCGAGCCGTCTAGCGAAGTCGGCAGTACGTCGGTCTGCAGATCAAGCGGTCGCGAGTTTGATTCCCAGCCCGGCCCCTGAACAGTCGTGAAGATTGATCATGAAATATTTTCTAAGCTCATTCTCTCCCTTCCGCTGAGTTAAGAAGGGCAGTTGTGAGTTTGCTTGTTTTGTTGAGCTTTCACGGCCCAGTAAACAGCTAAGGTCATGTCGAGCCGGTCAGTTAACCTACTCACACTGTTCCATGGCAGGCTTAGACCTCCTAAACGGTTAACCAGTACTAAGTGCATATGATTTCTCCAGTACTTTAACTGACAACTGCCCTTCTTGAATCAGCAGAAGGGAAAGAATGACCGTAGAAAATATTTCATGATCAATCTCCACGAAAGTTATGTGGCCTGTCTGGGACTCGATCTCACGACCTCTTGACCTGCAGTCTGACGCGCTGCCGACTGCGCTAGCGGGCCCGGCAAGGGTAGTTGTCTGTTACTGGCGGAAGTATGTGCACTCAGTATTGGTTAACCGCTTAGGTGTCACCGCTTAGTATGTCTAAGCCTGCCCAAACACAGTGTGACGGTAGGTGAACTGACAGGCTTAGCATGACCACTGCTGTTTACCTTGACCTGTACACAGAGCCCTTTGTAGCTTCTTACACATCGCTACGTCTTGGGTAAAGTAAAGCTCATTATCTTACTTCCAAATATCTGTTATCAGGAGGTCTGATAACATTCAGTGCTACCTTCCAGTGTCAGTGCTCTGGATGGGAGGGGGTATTTGATGATATAATGAGTTTTTTTTTTCTTGTTTCTCGTAGAAGACGTGGTGTGGTCCCTCATCCAGCCTCGTTGAGGCTGTTCGGATGAGGGATTTCTTTGCATATCTGACAAAAATTGTCACCCAGTGCTCTGCAACTTATTCTCCTAATGTCGTCATTCTATTCTATTCTGTTTTCAAGCTTTCTTCGAAGTGTTTTTTATGCAATTATGTTGCATTTGGACCTATACCTCGGATAGGGGTGCTGGTCTTGAAAGTCTACTGAGCCCTTTACGCAACTGCATTGCTTAGCCGTTCGTACCAGCGTTCTTGTCATATATTTCGACGTTTCGCACTTCTCCTATTCCAGATAATAATTTAAACCGTGGCCCCAATCAATTGATCGTTCTCAGGCAGGTCGGTACCGATCCCAAGAACAACGTGCACACTATCTTTGAATTTGGCACAGACGACAGACGGACTCGGGCACCCAGACGGTACTATTATGGATTCGTTCCGCGGAGCCGCTGGGAAGGACCCGTTTGGAGGCACTGGGTGCTAGGTCACTATCGCAGTATTTTCATATACGCCCTACATTGTTAGGAGCCTACCAGAATTGGAAAAATATCCGATTTGCCCCGTATGCTACGAAATTTTGCCAAACAATGAGAAATATTGAAAGCTCTGGAATGAAACCATTTCATTGATAAATTCGGTTTTTTTTTGTTTTTTTGTTTTCTTTTTCTCTTTTTTTTTTTTTATTTCGGGGGGGCGAGACAGAGAGAAGGAAAATAAAGAGCTGTAACGCGTTAAGATGTTTAAAAATATTTGCTTTCAGCCGGAGTCGAACACTGGCGGCCCATATACAGGTCCGACTCTCACACCATTGCTCCAGGGGACTATATGTAGTTGTACGACTTTTTATTTCTTTGTTTACGACAAGGACAGCGGGAGTTAATAAGTTGTTTGGACGTTTAGGATTTAACGGCCCTCTGAGACAGTATTTCAGTCTATATCGAGCCGTCACCCTGAGAGTGCGGGCGAGAAAGGAGAAAGGACAGATGAGAGAAAAACGTCCAAACAACTCTTCCCGTATCTACTGCAAGATAGCAAGCACTGCAGGTCCTTGCCCCAGTATAATCCAAAGAAGTAGGACGCCCCAGTACTGAACGCTACCCATCACCATCGCCCGACCCGACCGCCCAATTGACCCACTAGAGGTAGAATACACTCCGAGGCTTTCTCGCCCTCGGAGGACTTTCCCACTCGAATGTACAGCCTACTCATGTTTGTTCCACTGGCTTGTTCAGCCATTTTAACCCAAATATCAATCACACACATGAATAACAACAACTGATTTTAGTAAAGATGTACAACTATGCACAACGGTGAAATACACGTCATTGGACACGGTTGAATAAATAAAGAATGCGTGGCGGATCTAGCTCATTTTTCTTTTTTGCTTTATTTAAAAAGAAGGAATTGTGATTTATTATTTTATTATTATGCAAGAAAGAAACTGGAAAACTTTGATCACGAACTTAGAGACCTTATATTTGCCACAAAAGGTTTCTGAAGTCGGGAAATTTAATTTCACAAACTTGTCAGACAATCCGCCATCGTTAGTTTTTGGCATAGCGTTTAGCCTTTAGTCTTAGTCGCCTTAGTTGTACTAGTCCAGTAGTCACACAGTGCAGTACAACTAGGAAAAAATGAAGATTAAATATCCTTTGACCTTTGTTATTTGATATTATTGGCTAAATTTTGACATACGCGTTATCTGATCAATGAAATCTTGTAAAATTGAGAAAAAGACTATTAATTTAAATTAAACTCGCCTGTCTGATAGTCTGTAGTCTTTCCAGACAGGCGGTCATTCAGTTACATGTACCCCAGCTAAAACCAAAACTTACACAACATGTGACTGTAGGCACATAATAGATAACACGAGTAGGTAACGACAAGATAACACAACAGAAGTACCGCCTTGGAACGGTCATTTACGAATTACTAAGGGAGACGGGCTAAAAGATGGATCCAAACCCTCGCTCGTAGCTTTCACTATGAAACATCTAATTATCTGTTCGGTCCACATGAATGTTTCCTATCTCATCTATAAATCATCACTTTACACAATGATGATTCAAAGATGCGGCTTGACAGAAACAACGCACTGTAACAACTGAAATCCCCAGGGGTGCTACCAGTTCAACCCCAAATGACCAAGTAAGAAATAAGAAAAGTTTCGGCCCCAACCAACGGAGATACATAACTTTATGAAGGGTCTATCAGTGAATCTGATGCATTACCAATCGGCGTGCAATTTAAGCAGAAAACAAAGTAGCTGTTGTTGACCATGTTTGCGTAACCACCGAAAATGTAGACTGGTACATAAAATAGCTTATACATTCTCAATGTATAATAATTTTATGGACTGATAATAAAAATAAGCGATACGTACACTTTTTTAACCAATAGACTGAACAATTATAAAATTCTAGTTCCGTTAGCCTCTGCTGTAAAGGTGTTTTCTGTCCGACATTGAATTCAGAAGTATGTCATAGTGTCAGCGATAAAAGTTTGAACTGAAAAGAAAGTACACAAGTCATAATTTCAACCTTGGTATGACTGGGGCCTAATAAACTGCAATGTAAGTCAGTAAGAAAAAGTGCCTTTGTAATTTGTTTGGTATCATTGTTAAGACCAAATGTAGTGCTTTCAGTACATGCATAGCATTTGTACCCAGTATGCCCTTACACAAAGTAACGAGGCCATTTGCAAAACTTTTCGACCCTCGTAAATAGCAATGCATAAATTATCCGCCATTTCATGAGTAATGTCAAGTTCGTAAGGAGAAGAACTAAATAAGCTCTTAGCTTCCGTTCTCATCCTAATTAGTATTGTATCTTGTAAAATATTGTATATCTACAGTTTGTTGAAATAAAATATGTTTAAACTAACCTTGTACTGTCACCATAGAATCAATGACAAGCCCAAATATTGATTTAGATACACAAACACTAGGACTGGAACGCAGAAGTGTGATCAGGTGCTGGCGAGTAGTTGACATCACCTGCTATTAATAATACACCTGCCAAAGCTACGTGTCCTTTGGATAAGTCATTGAAACTGAAAGTCCGGAAATTGAAAGTCCGGTAACTTAAAAACCATAATTGAGCCGCGACACGAGAAAACCAACAATGTGGTTGTGCGCCCGGCGCAGACTCAGACCAGCCTGGGCATCCACCTAGGCTAATGAGACTCTTTGTTTAGTGCACAAATGGTAGCTAAGGGTCTAAGCTACCTCCATGCGGACAGCGAAGACTCTGATTAGACTGGGCAGATGCCCAGGCTGATCTGAGTCTCCGCTGTCCGCACAACCACATTGTTGGTTTTGTCGTGTCGTGGCTCAATTTGTTTCGGCTATGCCCATCAAATCGGAAATATGTTTAGAAACGATCGCATTGTATTGATCAACCAGATCTCTCTCATAAAACTTGTTGGCTCACTTGGGGAGCTTATAGAATAGGCAGGTGTCTGTCATTATGGTATATCGTCGTTCATCGTTTCAAACAACAGTTCCTCTGCAGCTAGGCTGCCGATTGGACCAAACTTTCATCCGTAGCATCCTGGTGATAGGGGATTGAAGGGGGGGGGGGGGGGGGGGTTAATGAGAATCGGCTCCTTAGTTTGGTTGTTATGGCAACTTATAGTGTTCATAGTCTTATAGTGAGAAAATTTGAAAATTGGTATCTACTGCTGCACCATGGCATATATTCTCACAAAACTTTTATACAAATGTTCCTTGTGTAGTCTTCTATCAGACTTATGATTTTATGCCCACTGCTCATTTTAAGCATGCCTTTGCGTAACAAATGTGTATTTTTGCAATACCATTCGTATGCCTCCGGGTGTGCGTGCGCCTTTGTAAAAATATTCACCTGTTGCGTTTAGCTCAGTTTTTACGAAAACGCAAGGGCTAGGGTCTTCAAACTTGCTCCATAGATGCGTCTACTGAAAACATCGATGAATATTGGGCCCTGGGCTAAATGTAACAGTTGATTGAATATAGAAAAAAACTTTTTACCTGTTGCGTTTAGGCCAGTTTCTAAGTAACAGCAAGTGCTAGAGTCTGCAAACTTGCTCCATAAATACGTCTAGGGACTATCTACTGAGAGGAGAGCCTAAATTTTACCATTGATTGAAAATAGAATAAAATATTCACCTGTTCCGTTAACCCAATGGATAGACTCTTCAAACTTGCTACAACGATACGTCACGGGGAGATCTACCGAACGCAGTGACGCATATTGGGTCATGACCTTTATTTGACGGTTGATTGAACATAGAAAAAATACCTGGTTCATTAAGCTTAGCTTCCAAAAAAAGACAAGGGCTAGAATCTTCAAGCTTGCTTTAAAGATGCGTCTGAGGAAGATCTACTGAAAGCAACAATACAAATCTCAGTTTCTTAGTAACCGCAAGGGCTAGAGTCTTCAAACTTGCTCCATAGATACGTCTGGGGAGAATCTACTGAAAGCAGTGATGCATAATGGGCCCTTGCCTAAATTTTACCGTTGATCGAACATAAAATAAAATATTCACCTGTTCCGTTAACCCCAAGGGATAGACTCTGCAAACTTGCTACAACGATACGTCATGGGGAGATCTACCGAACGCAGTGACGCATATTAGGCCATGACCTTTCTTTGGCGGTTGATGAACATAGAAAAATACCTGTTGCATTAAGCTCAGTTTCCAAGTAACGACAAGGGCTAGAGTCTTCAAGCTTGATTTAAAGATGCGTCAAAGAAAGATCTACAGAAAGCAGCGATGCATATGGTGCCATGACCTATATTTACCGGTCTATTGAACATAAAAACCTATAACCCTGTTGTGTAAGCTCAGTTTCTTAGTAACCGCAAGGGCTAGATTCTCCAAAGCTACTCTATAGATTTGCTGAAATCAGTAATGCATATCGGGCCATGATTATGTTTTACGTCTGACTGAACATAAAAAAATATTCAACTGCAGCATTTAGCTCAGTTCGTAAATAGCCATGAATGCTAATGTCTTCAAGCTTGCTCCTAAGATACGTCTGTGAAAGAGCTACTGAAAGCAGTGAAGCATATCGGGCAGTGAGCTGTATTTATGGTAAATTTGCCTTATATCTCCAAGACTATGTGATGTATGAACATGATTGCTTTTGACAATGACTGAATATGACCCAAATGTTAACCTCCAACTAACAGTAGATTAAATTGTCCTATATTTCCTGGGCCAGTGATTTTGACTTACATCCTGAAGGCTATTTGACGTACGAACATGATTGTTTGGAATCATAACTCAGTATGACCTAAAACTCACAGTAGGTCACAGTGACCTATATTTCATGGTCCAGTGAGTTTGCCTTATAATTCGGAGACTATTTGATGCACAAACATGAATGCTTGGGATAATGACTCACTGTGAACCAAAGTTTGACATTAAACAAACAGTAAACCACAGTGACCGATATTTCATCGTCCAGTGGTTTGGCTTATATTTTGAAGACTTTTAAATGTACGAACATGATTCTTGCGATAATGACTAAATATGACCGGATCAATGACTTCAAATAAAGAGTGAGTCACAGCGACCTTTATTTCATGGTCCAGTAATTCTGCCTCATCTTTTATAACACGTATGCATGGATTAAACTCAAATTTCGGTTAATGGTTCAGGCTTACATTTAAAATGACCTCATACTGGTTGTAGGTCAGTAGAACCCCTTTTTATCTCACCTGAGCCAGCGGCTCTGGGGGAGCTTATAGGATAGACAGGCTCCGTCGTCTGTCCGTCCGTCGTCCGTCCGTCAACATTTTCAAACGACTTCTCTGAAACCGCTGAGCCGATTGTAACCAAATTTCATATAGAGCCTCCAGGAGCCAGGGGAACGAAAACTTGTTCAAACGGTCCTGGTCACATGACCAACATGGCCGCCACGCCCATTTATGGTAAAAACCTTTAAAAAATCTTATTTTCTAGAACCAATAGGCCTTGGCCTTGAAACTTGGTATGTAGCATTGGGTACGCAAGTACTATTAAGATTGTTCAAATTATGACCTTGGTTTGACCTTGTACTTTTTACGGTAAGGTCAATCTTGCTTTCTGTAGCTTTTATATGGGAAATTGCTAGAACAATTTTTTTTTTTTTTTTTTTTTGGAAACAGTTGAAAATTTGACCTGAAAATTGGTATTTAGAGTAATCTTAATGAGAACATGAAAATTTTTGCGTACAAGAGGTCAATGTCATTCTTTGACCTTTGACCCTGGTCTCTCATATTTTGACGATTTCACACAGCTCCTCAAAAGCCACTGGGCCAATTGTAACCAAATTTCGTATAGACAATCTAGGGGGCAAAGGGGGGGGGGCGAAAATTGGTTCAAACGGTTCTAATCACATGATCAACATGGCCGCCACGCCCATATATGGTTAAAACCTTTAAAAATTTTTTCTTCCCCAGAACCAATAGGCCGATGGCCTTGAAACTTGGTATGTAACATCGGGTACGCAAGTACTTTTAAGATTGTTCAAATTATGACCTTGGTTTGACCTTGTTCTTTTTTACGGTAAGGTCAATTTTGCTTTCTATAGCTTTTACATGGTAAAATGCTAGAACATATTATTTTTGGAAACAGTTAAAGATTTCGACCTGAAAATTGGTATATACAGTAATCTTAACGGGAACATGAAAATTTATGCGTACAAGAGGTCAAGGTCATTCTTTGACCTTTGACCCTGGTCTCTCATATTTTGACAATTTCACGCATCTGCTCAAAAGCCACTGGGTTCATTGTAACCAAATTTCATACGGACCATCTAGAGGGCAAAGGGGGGGGGGGCGTAAATTGGTTAAAACGGTCCTAATCACGTGATCAACATGGCCGCCACGCCCATATATGGTTAAAACCATTAAAAATCTTCTTCCCCAGAACTAATAGGCCGATGGCCTTGAAACTTGGTATGTAGCATTAGGTACACTAGTACTACAAAGATTGTTCAAATTATGACCTTGGGTTGACCTTGACCTTTTTTACCGTAAGGTCAAATTTGCTTTCAGTAGCTTTCATATGGGAAACTGCTAGAACATAAGATTTATTGGATATTGTTGAAGATTTTGACCTGAAAATTTGTATATACAGTCATCTTAAGGAGTACATGAAAATTAATATGTACAGGAGGGCAAAGTCATTCTTAGACTTTTGACCCTGGTCTATCAAATTTTGACATGTTCACACATCTCCTCAAAAGCAACTTGGCCAATTGTAACCTAATTTCATATCGAGCCACTAGGGGCTGAGGGAACGAAAATTTGTTCAAACGGTCTGGGTCGCATGACCAACAAGGCCGCCATACCCATATATGTCAAAAACCTTTACAAATTTTCTTCTCCAGAACCAAATGATCGATGGCCTTGAAACTTGGTTTATAGCTTTAGGTATTTAAGTACTATCAAGATTGTTCAAATGATAACATTGAGCTTACCGATACCTTTTTTAAGGCTAGGTCAAGTACAAGAAAATGCTAGAACCTAAGATTTCATGGCAAGTTTAGACGAGTTTGGCCTAAAAATTGGTGTATGTACAGTCGTCTTAATTAGTACATGGAAGATTTGTGGGTACAACAGGTCAAGGTCGTTCTTTGACCTCTGACTCATGTCTCTCATATTTTGTCAATTTCAAACATCTCTTCAAAAGCCAATGGGCGAATTGTAACCAAATTTCATACACAGCCTCCAGGGGCTGAGGGGAAGAAAATTTATTCAAGCGGTCTAGGCCACATGACCAACATGACCACCATACTCAGGTGAGCGATTCAGGTTCTCATTGCACTCTTCTTCATGGTCCAGTGATTTGCCTCCTGTTTATATATCTGTTTAATAGAGTTGCGTCATACTGCGTTAAATGGTTTGGGCTGACGCTATGAATGGCACCATCTTAATTGCAGGCCAGCATGACCTATTTTTCATGATCCAGTTATTATACCTCATATTTCTAACATTATTGCATGGATTATATTATACTAGAGTTCATAGGTTAGGTTCACACTGTGAGTAACCTCATACTACATGTAGGTGTGACCTATAGTTCATGGTCCGGTGATTTTGCATCATATTTCTAACACTTTTACATGGTTTTGCATTATACTTGGATTATGGTTGTGGCTGAGCCTGTGAGTGACCTCAAGCTAATTGTAGGTCAGCGTGACCTATATTTTATGATCTGGTGATTCAAACAATTATGTCTTAGACTATTTCATTTACTTCTCTAATTGGTGTATTGGTACATTCAGATAGAGTGTTTGACTTCATGTTACTCCTAGTTGACTGTGACCCATATTTTACTGTTCATCTATGACAATATTTTAGGAGTTTGAATTAATCTAATGAGAACTTTATTTTGACACTATATTTGCTCTCAGTTCACTCAGCCTGTATTGTCCATATCAAACTTGCGCTTGTGAAAGTCAAGCTGCCGCAAAGGCATGCTCTATTGTCCGTTGAAAGTTCGTGTTATTTGTTGCCGCGGAAATCAAAATGCAAAAATAAGAATAAAAACCTAAAATAATCTCCTCAGAAACCATATGCTCTCTGAGGTTGAGACTTCACAGACAAATTATCATATAACCCTTTACAGTTTTTATGTTGTTGTTTTTTTTCATTGCCTTTATTCAAACGACATGGTTGACAACTTGGTATGGCAACATATAATGAATAAAACTAAATATGAGATTCATCACTAAGCCATTGCAGATATTCAGACCTAACAGTTTCTTATATTCTTTGAGTGGTCTTCGGTCAGCCCTATGTATTTTCTGCACACTGCTCATTTTGATCGGTTGCCAGGGCAACAAAATGGTAAAAATAGCAAAAGTCCTTTGAAAGTTTCCTTTTTTTCAAAATGTGGAGTATAGTTATATAATTTCTTGTCAACTCAACAGACTGTCAGACTGAGACTGTAGTTGTATTTTGTATTAGCTTGTACAAATGTAACAGCAATTTTGAGCCTATAAAAATGGGAAAGCAATTTTGAGCTAGAGCTTTGGTGAGCCTTGTGATCCGTGGTTCTCGTGTTGGGTGTTGAAATAAGCTTCGCTTTGCAATAACTTTGTGAAAACAATGTACTGGTGGGTAGATTCCTTCTATCAACAAAGTCTTGATATTTGAAATAGGGTTGCATATGGCATTCAGGTGGCTCGGTGGGGGACATCTGCACTCGCGAAGTAATACGTAGATGTCTCTAAATTGATGTCTGCATCTGATGTATCCCGCGAAATGTGTCAGTAAGTCAAGCTTGGACACGGATGCTCACTGCCTGCCAAGACCTGTCTATCATCTTTTTTTCGATCAAACCTTTTTTACTTTAGCGACACTGAAGAAGTTGAATACAGAAACGCGCGTTTGTATCCCTTACTTTGGTCTAGTTACGTTTGCATTTGTTTATATTCCTGATCATCGTCTATCTCGTATATTTTCATAGCGGACTAACTGAGAGACAAAACACTCCGTAGGCATTTGCGACCAAAACGTGGTAGTTAACAATGGGAAAATTGAAGTCGTCGTTATTGTCATAAAGACTAGTAATAACAAAATGACCGTTAAAAGTTTGGACGCAAGTAACATTCTTTAGGTATTTGTAGATAGTTACAGTTTCTTATTTAACCAAACAGCCGCTAATTGGACCAAACAGACAAAGCTCTGTATATGTCTCCTAAATCAACTCATGTCATTATATTGAAGCAACATCAAAAATCGAAGTTCAAAATTTCTCCAAGTAGCTTCAGCGAATCCGTAATATGATAAAATATAAACTTCACTGGGTTTCATTTCTCTCTTAGTATCAGAAAATATGCCAGCGACATCAATGTTTTTTTTATTATTCGTATTATTTCCTTTGTACGATTTTGAGTACGTTGTGCTATTAAAACGAATATTTGACTGAATTCCGTATCGATGAAACTAAATAAAGTAGATCTACTACATTTTCTTAATTTTATGCCTCAGTGTTGTTTGAGAAATACATTTTTAGCATATTTAAGTTCTCAATAGTTAGATCCTTTGAATGCAAGGAATTAATCCTTGTTTGACCAGTGGACATCAATACTTACATTTGGATGAGTCCGTTACTAAGGTTAGGGTTTTAGTGGATATTTTCAGTTTTATTGTATTTTGCAAAGACATTCCTGTTAGCAAACAGTGAAGAGCCTGATCAGGTGCCATATGAACTGGGTATATACTTCTGGCATACATTCTCAAAGGGGTTTCTAGTCTAAAGGGGTTTGGTGCAAAGCTATTGCAATCCCGTTCCAAAATAGGTATACAGCCGGGTTTTTTTTTTCATTTAATTATTTTATGTTTCACAAGGCACTATACGAACTTATAATGCAATTGTTATTTTAGATTAAAAACTCGTACAGGCATTAAAGTAAATTCAGACAGACTTGATAATATAAATCATACCTTGAATCCCCTTGGGTTATCTGGTAATAATGATAACCGATTCAGGTATAATTGTACACTAGCCGAGACAAAAGGAGCTAGAGATAGTGAAAATGGTCTCTGAAGAATTGATCTCGAACAAGTTTATGTATGGTTTTATTTGTGCTGGTGAGCTAAAAGAGATTTGAAGGTGGCCATGGAGACAGAGAGGATTATTACGTAGCGAACGGAATCGTCCATTGACAGGTTATTTAGTGTGCTTATTGTATTGAACACTGTGCTTATTGAGAATTGCTTTTACTCTTATTTTTCGTTGTTTAAATGAGTTTCCATAAACGACTCTTTGCATGTCACTCATCCAGTATACATGAGGTGAATCGTTCATAAAGTTTGGCAGAGTAAAAGTTACAGACTGAGTTAACAGGAAATAAGCACAAGTTTGACTATTATATTATTAAGAAGATTAATTATATATAAACTACCAATGACCGTAGAAAGAGAGGATATGAAAATTGAAATGATGCACTGTTTAAAACAACTGGATCAGGTATGTTTCCAGCTGCAGACTTCGATACGTATACATTTATTAAATATTAAGAGATTTCCTGAGTAGCAGTTTGGAAAAAGAGTTTGGTTAGAGTAATTTTGACTGGGATGTTTAATCCACACTACCTCATTACTGATTATTTGCAATAAACACGTTATCTTTGCAAACAAAAAAATGCGCTGGCTTCATATATACACATTTTCAATAGACATAATGTAACAGTGATGTGTTTTGGCAAATCTAAACGCTTTGAAAACGTAAACAGAAAACACAATTACAATGTTCAATTCGACCAAATCTAAAGAATTTATAGAGAAAGCTCCTGGAGTTTTAATTGTACTTCTATTCATGTGCTGCGCGTGGATTGTTATTGTTAATGCACTGGTGTTTGTATGTCTTGTACAGAGTAAGCGAGCCTTAAAACAGTTTGTAAATATGCAGCTCCTAAGCTTGAGTGTAACGGATATGTTGGTGGGATGTTCGGCTATTATGACAACGTTAACATACTACAAACCGGCAGTTTTTGCACACTTCGGAATCTGTGTTGGAATTATGTATGTATATCAGACAGCACAGGCAGCAACTTTGTTTCACGCCTTTGGGATATGCATACATCGTTTGATAACGGTAAAATTTCATTCAAGTGGTTCAGAAATATTCAAAACTAGCAAGACAAAACGGATGCTATTTCAATTACTGATAGTATGGATAGTATCTATAGGTTTGGTTGCAGCTCCATTTAGTAGGTATGCTGAGTTTAGTACATCCATCAAAGTGTGCTCTTTGAATACACTTTTTGGCAGTAATTACAAGAGCTTCGTTGGAGTTCTTAGTGCAATTCTTTTTGCACCACTGATTGGTATGAACCTGGTCTATGTATATATGTTACGATTCCTGTTAGTAAAATGGGGACGAATCAACAATAACCGAACGACACCAACTCGACAAAGTATCAACGATAAACAAGAAACTGAAATTCAGTCGCATGATTGCGAAAAAAACGAGCAAATTAGGGACGTTTCAGTTCCGGCTAAAACAACTGAGAAACTTAATGAAACGTCGGCTTCCGTGTCGCTGAAAGAAATCAGTTCCAATAACGAATCGTATTCTTCCTCTCATAATCTGAATGATTCGAATATCTGTGATAATCGGAAAGATAAAAATTTCTTAAATGTAAAATGTACACTTTCGGTGCCTACAACAGCTCATAGCAGTCGAAGCAGTGACTCAATAATTTTAGCTCATCCAGAGGAACACCAACTCAGCAATACTGATTGTACAGTTTCAACAAACAATGATACATCCGTCCATTTATCAACAGGATCAAAACTCACGTTTAGAAGACAAAGCTTACCAAAAGCAACAGCTTCACAATCCCATCGACACTTTATAAGAAATAGTGTTAAGGGAAATAAAATGCAAAAACAGGTACTTGTTACAATTGGAATTATTTTATTGGTGTTAGATATATTTATGGTACCTTTAACTTTAACTATGTTCGTAGAACTACTTAATGACGGTTTACTTAGTCGGAGAGTTAAGTTTATTTTGATGTCCCTTGCTTTGATGAACAATGCTATAAACCCTGTCGTAAATGCGCTGAGAATCAAACCGTTCAAAGATGTATTACGCAATAACTGGAGACAATTGCTATCTAAAGTTCGATCGTAAAACCTTCTAAATCGTGTACACATTTGTAAAACACTTAACTCATACTATTTCCTATTGTATGAAAGAAGCAGTAAAGGTTATTGTTTCAAAATCATAGGTTTAAACTCGTAAAATGTACAACCAATTAGCTATAACAAAAGCTTTAGGTAAACACACAGGGGCTCCTATAATGAGATATGAGCCGCGACACGAGAAAACCAACAAAGTGGTTGTGCGCCCGGCGCAGACTCAAATTAGCCTAGGCATCCGCACAGTCTGATCAGACTCTTCGCTTAGCGCTTAAAAGGAAGCTAAGGGTCTAAGCTATCTTCATACGGACAGTGAAGACTCTGATCAGACTGGGCGGATGCCCAGGCTGATCTGAGTCTGCACTGGGCGCACAACCACATTGTTGGTTTTGTCGTGTCGCGGCCAAATTATACGATCCACATGCCCATTCAATTTTTTGTTTGTTAGCCGAAATGTGCATTATATAGAAAATATAAATTAAGGATCCTACACGAGTGGTAATTTCATATGAAATTCATGCAACGAGTCTTGAGTGCGTGGTCATTTCAAACGAAATTTATGAAACGAGCCTGTGGCGAGTTTCATAAAAAATCATATTGACGTTACATGTACGCGCAAAAATGTTATTACACGTGTGGCCATACGATTATTATGACATGACATTATCCACTGAACAACAGCGACGTCATGTGATAAAACCCGTTTCGTTCGTTTTATCCTTCGTCGCTTCTAAATCGGCATAAGGCTGTGAAAGGTTCAGCTTTCTCCTGACCAGTGTTATGAAGTGTTGTCTAACTGCAATTAACGGATCCTTACAATTTTGCCGTGGTCCTGTGGATTACCGTGTACTTGAAGTTAACTTTGACCTCCTTCAGTTTTTATTCTTCCCTAAGACAACATGAGTACCAGGTGGACAGAGATCATTATCGAATTGATTGTGCTTCCTCATCGACATTGCAAGTTTCTGGTATAGCCTAGACCAGACTTTGAATAAGGTACCTGTAATTTATCCTACTAGGACTCTGGCCCAAGATAATAAAACATGTATAAGCATAATTTAGCTGTGCATAACAGTTCAAGCTCATACTACATAAATCCTCAAGTGAATTCAGTATTATTTAAACACAAGACATGCATGTAGTTTTGTTGAGTAGGAAAGGAGCCGGGACACGACAAAACAAAAATCTTGGCATGTGCATCTAGCAAAGACTCAGATCAACCTGGGCGTCCGCCCAGTCTGATCAGGGTCTATGTTGCCTTTAAATGGTCACTCAGGGTCAAAGCTAGCTCCATGGACTGAGTCTTCGCGTGGTTAATATGCCACTTTGTCGGTTTTGTCATGTTGCGGCTCAAATAGTTGATAAACTTTTGGATCCTAGTCTGCAGCATGTACACAGCGTAGCAAAAAGTTACATAAGGTACAGATGATGAGTAAAAGACGTGTCCTCGCTGTTAGACATCAAGTATGCATGAAGATCTCTTTTACATTTCCTTAATACTGGTATCTTTACTGCCTTTAGATAATATTCAACAAGTTAAGAGCACGTTCTTATTCCTTTAAGAAAATAATAATTATATTGAAGGACTTTGTCTTCCGGGAAGCAAACAGGAAGTCACAAAAGTTGTCACGAAGTAAAATTGTGGTTAACCATGGCGGTGAACCTATAAACCGCAATTTAGAGTTGCATATGTATTCAAAAGCTGGGCTTTTCGAATAAGGTATCTTATTTTACCACTTTACTAAAAAATTAAAGATGGAAACAATTGCAGATTCATTTTCATTCGGTTTTACTTTTAACTGTGGTTATACTTTTCTATTATGTTTGAAAAAGTATCAAAACATACTTATTAGTAGTAAAATGAAGCGCCAGACTTTCCGACAGAAATTTCCTTTCTTGTATCCTGATTCAATACCCATTCATTTACAGCTGTCTACTTGCTTTCAGGGTTTATATCGTCATGGGAACTGGGCGTTTTATACATAATTGATGTCATAACTCAGTGCTTTAGTTGTCAATATCGCAACAGACTCAGTAATATTAATTAACTATTTAGCCGAGAGTCAATATAAGGTCTGTTTAACCGATCTAAACTAGAAGTCCGTTTCTATCACATAGACAAAAATTTCATGCAAGTAAAATAATGATGCAACAAGCGACATACATATATTTCCCTTACGTCATGTGCGTACTGCAAATACAAATCAGTCAGGGAATCAACTCAGAATGATCGGTTTTCGATTTTCATATTTTCGATTTCCTATGATTTCTAAAGTATACATTTTAAAAGGAAAAACAATGATCAGCGGATGCGCACACTCATTTGTGTCTTTCCTGAGCTCATAATTTGTAAGGTACTTTTACTGTCAAACCGATCATATATTATCTTAAAGCTATGATAGTGCTTTAAAATTGCGCTGCCCACTGGGCACACGATGCTAAATCAACACTGAATAAACGTGTTGACGTTGAATCAACTTGTATTCAGTGTTGATTAAACGTTTTGTGCCTGCTGGGACTGCGTGGTTTCTATTTTACTTTCGTCACAGTAAAGACTATCTGCCAGCTTTCAGTTAAATTAAAAGTACTTCATTTTCCAATAGAATATGGACAATAAATTATTATCTAGCATTATCATTTGTCTCCCCTCTAAACTGGAGTCAGCCATTGGTAGATTTTTTCCTCCTGTATGAGCAAATTCTTTCCTTAAGAGTCGATGTCCTTTAGAAAGGGTTAAATCGTCAAGGGCTGCAAAGAGGAAGTCACACATTTGAAAAACTGGCCCCGAGGTTATAAAACTTGATTACATTCTCAAACTCAAAATAAAGCACACTGATTGGCTGCTTCCAAGCACATGCTCGGAAGAAGCCAATCAGTGTGCTTTATTTTGAGTTTGAGATTATTCTCGAGTTTTATAACCTCGAACCCTGGCTGAGAATATGGAGGTGTACCCATACACCTTAAATGCAAAAGTTCACCTCAGTCGCCATCTGTAAACATTCAGCATATGAGCCGCGACATGACAAAACCAACAAAGTGGTTGTGCGCCCAGCGCAGACTCAGATCAGCCTGGGCATCCGCCAAGTTTGATCAGACTCTTCGTTAAGTGCCCAAAGTGTAGCTAAGGCTCATAGCCCTCTCCATGCGGACAGGGAAGTCTCTGATCAGACTTGGCGGATGCCCAGGCTGATCTAAAAGTAAAAAGTATGCAAAGACCAGGAACTGAAACAATCAAAATCCAAATCCAGCCCTCAAACCATAGTTGGAAACAACTAAGATTACAAATAATCAAGATACAGAGAACATATGGCCAACCGAGTGAGCAGCTTGTTCCCAAAAGGTGGCCACTCAGCAACCCAAACCGAACCAAAAATAATAAGACTATACATAAGGTAAAACATCACAGAAACTCTGACACCAAAAACAGGCAACAGAGAACCACAACAGAACTACCGCCTTGGAACGGTCAGTAATGAATTACTGGGGGGCTTAAATCGATTTTACAGGCCCAACCTCACCCTCAGTTTCTGAAGTGTCTGCGCTAGGCGCACAACCACTTTGTTGGTTTGGTCGTGTCGCGGCTCAATTATATTAAATGGCAGACAGTTTCTATCAGATTAGTCTCTGAGGAGGCCTTATAAATGTGTCATATATTTCCCTGATTTTCAATTTCTGTTACATCTGCTAGAACACATATCATTGATCTGTTACTGTCTCTTGGGAAATTGCTGGAGGCTGCGATTAATATCTTTTTCCTGAGGATAAATTATGGGTTGGTTTCAAATACCGATGTCATATCTATAAATTACCCTTATGCGGCCTACGAAATTAACCGTCTCAAAGTATCAGATAAAACCTAAGCTGCCTGGACCACAAGCCCAAATGCATGTAGTTAATATTTACATGCTTAGCAGTCTCAGACTGTGTTGTACTTTAACATCGTAAACACAGCCGTCATTTTATTCATAACAAAAAATATTTCATTTGCACTGCAGTTTAAAAGAATACTTTAAATGTTGAAAATCCTGCCACAAAACGGCCAGACAATGTTCTTTTAGATGATATTTAATCTTTTATTGTCTGGGGGAGTCCATTTTTGAATTTAGAAATGTCTGATAAGTTTTTTTAACAGTTGTATGTCATTTTTAAGAAGACTACCTGATTGTATGCAAATAGTGTAGACGCTGATCTAACGCCGGGTTTTTCGAAGTTTGGTGCTTGCTTACCAATGTCTATGGTCGGGCTCCTCGGGTTCACCTGTTTACTTCCTTTAATAGAGGGTCTCAAGGATGATTAGCTTTTCATGCCTTTTATATTTGCCCTCTGAAAATAAAAACAATTATTATATAAGAGACTATTATTTTGTTGTGGCTCCTATGTAACCATTGACCGTTCTAAGGCGGTACTTCTGGTGTAGTTCCTTTGTGGTTGCTCTGTATTACATGTTGTTTTATCCGCTTGTCTATGGTCCTTAGCACTGTGGTCACCTGAATAGCTGCCCATTCTGCGCTCTGTTTTGTTGTGTTTTGAATTTGAAATATAAAGTAATTAAAAAAACGATGTTTCTGCTATTTTAATCAGGGTAGCTGAATAACCACCTGTACTGGAAAGAGCTGCTCATTCGGTTTACCGTGCGTGTCTTTCGTAAACTTTTGTCAATATTGTAAGCTTCTTCCCAGCGAGATGTGGACTTTGATTGTATTAATTCCTTATTGCCTATTTTTTACTTTTACTTTTTCGAGGCAAAGCTGTCTTCTCTGGAAGCTGTACTGGCGGGTTCCTTTTCCGTCCCATTAATGCTCCAAAGGATAAATGTTTTGACCCCAAGAAGGCCAGGAGACAGATGAAAGCTCTTATTTTCGTTATTAAAAAAAACTTGAACAGGCAATGTCTTCTGCCTGTTCGTCTCTAATTAATCTAAGGGACACTAACTAAATGAATATCCAATACATTGCCGGAGTGAGATAATCTAACTTGCAGCTGGTTACTAGTAGTCTGTAACAGCAATGAGTTTGCAACAAATAATTAAAACCAATTCCTGCCTAGCGTCCTCAAACACGAGACATAGACAAAAAAGCAGACTCAGGTTAGACGCTGCTGATCAGAGTCTACACTGTTTGCAAAATATTACAGCATTAATATGTACAGCACTTTCTATAAAACTTAAAAAAAATTATGATATACCAGGCACCCCCAATGAATGAACCCATCCATTTTGTATAGATAGAAGAATGCATTAGGCATTATTTTACCTACCAATTTGGATATGTCCTATTCCGGTATTTAGGGTGTCTGGATTGATTAAAATTATACTTTTGTTTTCGAGAAATTCCTATATTTAATGCAAATAGAGAGAGCCCTGACTGGCTTTGTTTGATTGAGCGCTAGAAATTCATGGGTTTATTTTTTATGCCCGTTTTCGGCCGGTTGATTTTGCGAAGTATGGATGTATTCCGAACACCTCGATTTTCTTCAAACGGTTTTGGGCTATCAATGGGGTTCACTAATATCATAATTTATTTAGAAACAATATAAAAATATGTAGGTATTGCGTTCATGGTTAGGAAAGGAAACAGTGTTTTGAACATGTTAATAGGTTTGTGATAATCCGAGTTTGGATGAACAAAAACAATAATAATAGTAAAGCCGATAGATGCCCATTACGAATTCATTTCGAGAAGCTTTCCACTCTGATGTGTTTCGGACTTCATATACGGGTTACAGAATGTAGTTTTTATATGTAGAAGTTACATCAGATATCATATCTCCGAGAAGCATCCATTAATTTTAAGGTTATGACTTATGAAGAGACTTTGAAGTCACCGAAAAGATAAAAAAAATCCTAAGCAGTTCTGATACTGCAATACCTCATAATGATGCATCTACCCATTGGTTTATGACAGTTATACAAGGGCAGTAGATGAAAGCCACCAACACTTTATCCAATAACTCTAGATGACCTTTGCTAGGGTCAACATTTATATATATATATATATTTTTCTAATATGTCCACGGTCTTGGGGCGTAAAGATAGGTGTGACTAGGTTTCCCGGCGTATTGATGTTTTATATAAATATTCTGTTGTATATTAGTTTATATATAAACTAATATACAACATTTATATGTGTTTGGTTTCAGATGTTGATTGATTTAGAGCATAATACGAGGTTAAATACGTTAAAAATAATGCACTTCCAACAAACCAGCAATTGAAAGCAGCTGGTTTAATTATTATTCTGTAATTCAAATATTGGATGTCAATTTATTTAATATGTACTTCTCGTTTGAATAAACAATTGTGTATATCCTTAGCAAATATCTTTGAACCGCCATTAACCAACGTGTTGGCATCAAAAGGGAAGTAACAACTAACTTGTTAAAACCAGCAGTTATTTCTCTTTTGATGACAAAACGTCGGTTGATGTACACATGTTCTGTTAAACAGTTGGTAAAATGTGGGCATGGGAAGGGACTAGTGGAGTATTATTCCTTTTTCTGGGCTCGTATCAGCAAGAAATATACAAAAGCGAGACTTGATAAAGTCAACAGTTACTTCCCTTTTGATGACAATACGTCGGTTGATGTACACACATTCTCTTATACACTGGTAAAATGGGGGCAGGGGAAGGGACTTGGGGAGTATTATTATTTTTTCTGGGCTCGTACCAGCAAGAAATATACAAAAACGGGACAATAACGAATGTTCTGGCTCATGGGAGTCACTTTTAATTTAAACAGTGTTTGAAAAGTGATATAATCTTAATGCATGGTAATTATGCAGTTGAAAATTCTGAAAAATATTCAAATAAACTCCTTACATTAGCTTAATTAGCCGGCGTCGCGTGGAGAAAGGACCTTACATTATGTTCCGTTAGCACATATTTAAATTTGCGTACACATAAGCACAAACAATTCAGAAACTTGTTTTAAAATTGAAGCATGACCAAGATTCGTATATCATCGCGTGTGCGAGCAGGAAACACCGTCTGAGTATTCATTTTGTCACATGCTGAAAGGCTCTTTTCAATGTGACGCTAAAAGAAAGACAAACAATGTACAGATTGTGTAAACATATCTTTTAGCTTTGAGCTGAGATATGAATTATTTCTTGGAAATTATCCTTGACTATGTTAATTGAACAGAAATGAATATTGCCAGTTGTTTATTAGAATTTCATTCAGGTGTATTCATCGTGTTATATTGACGTTGGTAGGTTTATTAGGGTGGAAATACTAGGGTTGAAATTTATTATATACCTATAAATGATACGCCCTTTGAACTGCCTGTTTTCTGGCCATCTGATACAGAAAGCCGTATGAAATTGGCGTTTTCTGAATCCGTATCGCTATGCTTTAAAACGAGTCTATGTCTGAGTTCCAGCTTCAGTCGCGTAATTTTTAACGTGCACTGTAGAAACGAGTATCAGAGAAACGGGACTATTGACGTAGCGTCAACAAACACGTCAAATGGCGCACCTCGATAGCTCAGTCGGTAGCGTTTGTCTCACGACTAGCTACCTACCTCTGCCGCGCAGGTTCGAACCCGGGTCACTGCATCAGCGCTGAAAAGTATGAATAGTTGGCTGTTCCCTAAGGTATATACATGTAATAAACAAATTATTATAATAGTAACTTGATCTGGCGTACTTTATCACGTCTCGTGGATGAGGTCATACCATCGGATCACCCTCGACGAAAGCGTCTCGGGTGATCCGATGGTATGAGCTCATCCACTCGACGTGATATTGTACGCCAGATCCAATTACTATCATAATAATGTGTATGTGCCAACACAATATTTAAGATTTTTATCTTACAGGACGAATTTTTCTCCCACTATTGCATATATTAGATAGGCTTTCAACTCATATAAGAAACTTCTTTCTCCCATCTTTGCATATATAAGAACGGCCCTCAGCTCATATAAGAAACTTCTATCTTACACCTGGCATCATCTTTCTTATATTAGCAACCAGGCTTTTTCAATTTTTGACTAATATTTTAATTCTAAATGAACAAAATGGACACGCATGCATGCCGGATGACGTTTGATAGCTCATCATAGGTTTGTGACGTCAATCAATTTTAATGACGTCGCTAAAACCGGTTATAAAACGTCGGTATCAAACTTGACGCGCGTGGCGTGAGGGGCTAAGTTGCATTTTGTTTTCGTCCTATGGAAGATAAAATAGTCCACATATCGTGTTTTCCGGCTAGTTTTAAGGTGCAAACAGTTCATTTTTGGACCCGATAAACACACTGGGCTGCTCAAAATTTACTTCAGATTACTGGAAAAAAGTTAACATTTTCCTGTTTTGAAGCCTAATCCGACATGAGATTTAAAATCCGCTAACAGTGGGAGAAAAATAATCCATCATGAGCCAGTCCATGTAGAATAGGGAAATCTCACCCTCGGGGTCGGAATTTCACCCAGGGACTCGGCAAGCCTCGTCCCTGGTTGAAATTCCGGCCCCTCGAGTGAGACTTCCCTATCCTACATGGACACTCATGATGGATTGTTATAATCTTACACCTAGCAATATCTTTTTTATATAAGCAACCAGACGTTTTCGATTTTTGACTAATATTTTAATTTAAAAAGAACAAATGGACACGCAAGCATCTCGGGTGCCGTTTGATAGCAGATCATCGGTTTGTGACGTCACTAAAGCCGGTATAAAACGTCACTAGCAAACTTGACGCATGTGACGTGAGAGGCTAAGTTGCATTTTGTTCTTGCCTCCTGGAAGATAAAATAATCAACTTATCGTGTTTTCCGTCTAATTTTAAAGTGCAAACTATGTTTACATCCACCACTGTGTTTACACCCGTTTTAGGACCCGATAAACACACTGGGCTGCTCAAAATTTACTTCAGATCACTGCTTAAAAAGTTAAAATTTTCCTGTTCTAAAGCCTTATCCGACTTGTGGTCTACAACCGCTAACAGACCCTTCCTGTGCTGCTTTTGTGGTAATGCAGGATTTGCAAAACATCCGTCGAAAAAAAGATAGTAACGACGTATTCGGCCATTACGTTAACCTGCCGTCGCCATAACGTGGCGTCAACCGAACGTTACTTGGACCAATCAAGACGTTTGTTTACTTTAGACGTCGCTTGACGACAACGTCACATGATCAATTGTCGTTCATCGGTGTATGAAGTCAGTTGCTCTAAAGGGTTTACCTATGGGAAGTCAGCGGCAAGTGTAAATATTGTGCCGTAAAGAAAGGCACTTGAGGCATTTGTAAACAGTGAAAGAATGTCTGAAAAGTAAAACTTAGTTTGGAATGAGACTCACGGCAGCTTGCGCATCATTGTAGACTGACTAGAATCTTAACTGTTCAAATGAACTATGAAAGGGACCTGAGAAATCTATTATATGAACATCGGAAGGTGTTGATGTTTTTGCTCATGTAATATGCAACGTTATTATATTATTCAAAACTAAAATTATTTTCATTGGTTAAAAGCATGATCAGTACCTCTTGACATACTTGATATCCAGTGTCCTGGGGTTTCTGTCCGACATTACTTTCTGAACTAAGACTTCCTGGATTTTGGCAGTATTTTGCAGTATTTTGGCGCTGGAATTTATTTGTATTGTGGATCCGAGAACCTGTGAGGTTTAACGCTAACCATTCATAAAGACAAACTTTATGCAAACGTAAATGACGTCATATAAATTAGCAACAGAGGGTGGCAACGTCCTCACGCAATTTGGTGTATCGTAATGTCTATAGGGCGAAATTATGTCGCCAAGATAGTATGTTGAATTATATAATTAACCAGTTGTTGACTCTTGAGTCATTAGACTGATGTGATATTAGCTAGAGAATACCAATATTGAACTCCGCTGTCGCGTCGGTCAGGATTTATACTTTCTGGTTGACACCACATCATGTCAAATACCCCTGAGTCAGTAGTTATTAATTGTATTTCATAATAAAATCTAAAGCTAAACTGATTTTTTATTGGTGTAGAACGTGATTTATGCCTCTTGACATACTTGATGTCTACTGGCTTAGGTTTTTGCCCATGCGACATTACTTCCTAAAATTAAATTTTTTGGACTTTTGCAGACTTGTGTCCGCGATATTTGGCGCTGTTATTTAATTGTTCTGAAGATCCCAGAATCAGTGACATTTTAACGCAATCTTTCATGACGTCAAATTCTCTGCAAAATTACTGACGTCATAAATTAGCAGAGAGACGGCAACATCCACGCCTAATTTGATGTATCGTAATGTTTGTTGGAGAAGTTTTATTGCCCAGATAGGCAATATGAAACTTTGTAGTCCTGGCCCCGAGGTTATAAAACTTTTTTCATGCTCAACTCAGCTGAGCATGAAATTTAAAATGCCCATTTATATAAAAATACCAAGAAATTCACCTTTTTTCAGGCTCAGATAAGCCAAGAAGGCTATTTTTTCTGCTCAGAAATATTAAAATGCCAACAACTGTTGGCATTTTAAAATTTATGAGCAGAAAAAATTTCATGCTCAGCTGAGTTGAGCATGAAAAAAGTTTTATAACCTCGGGGCCTGATTAAATATTAAAACAGTTCTTTTCTGTTGAGTAATTAGATATTATGTAATGTCAATCAGAGAATACCAATACTGACCTCAGCTGTCGCGTCGGTCAATATTGGAATTATCTGGTTGACATCACATCATGTCTATTGCCTCTTCAGTCAAAAATTGTATAATGTTGTAAGTTGGTGACGTCATTTAACCAACGCAACGTTGTTGTCACGACCAACTTCAGAATGTAGCTATTCTTTTCAGAGATCGCTTCAAAAGACACTGCCTAATGCATCACATTATTTTATCATAACGCTGTTCTCAGTTGAAATTTTGCAACAGATGCATGATAATAACAGGATCAGCGACGACCCTGGTATGGATCCTGCAGTAACTATAGCAAAATCGAAGCTTTCGAATCAGTTGGCCTTCTTCGAAATTTCAGACAGGTGCATTTTCTCAAACCAGCAAGTTGGGACATAGGATTCCGGTAGTAGCTCAGTAATTAAACACTGACCTACTAAACTAGCGGGCAGGGTTCGAATCCCGCTGGAGACGGGGTCCCATAGCTCACAGCTTCTCATTCTCACCCTTTCATCATTGCGATAGGACTGAGGTAGTGTTGAATCGGCGGTACAGGTGCAGATTATCCACCAATCCATTGCTTCATACATATATTGACTAGTTCAAGTCAGATCAAAACTGTCAACAGTTTCTATCACGTAGGCAATTGGTGCTTACTTTAAAGGCCCGGATTTTGTTCTATCATTTTGACCCCCCCAAACTAATCCCCTCCAATAAACAAGTGATAAGAAAATCAAAGGCACCTCCTAATCACTTCAATATTAGGGTCATAAAACAATGCAGTGCTGAAATCACTGCCTGCCTGAGGGGCCCCAGTGGGATAAATTCATGCATCAGTTAAAATGTAAGAGATCAGAATAATATTTTCTATAATTTGTAAAATATAATTGGCTGATTAACAGTCAAAGAATACTCAAATATCAATTTAAAAAAAAGACAAAGAAAAGACAATGAGAAAAAAGGCAAAAAAAAAACAATTTAAAAAAAAAAGAAGAACTTAAGGAGGAAAGAAAAAAAATAATTGAAAATTGAATATATTTCACAAATATTTTCATGTATTATCACTAACTACTTTATTTATTTATTTTTTTTTTTGGTATATTTTGATATGTTCTTTTTAATTTTACTTTCTTATATTTTAGTTACTTATTTTTTATATAATTTCTATTTATCTATTTTTTTTTTATTTTTTTTTTTTTTTTGTGAAGTAAGACAAGTGCTCAGTAATTTAATACAATAGCTATTATTATAATCTCAAGAAGAAGAAAATATGCAAGATTTGAAGATGAAATTTTGTTTCAAGGATCACTTCAGAGACCCAAAAGACTTCAGTTTAAATAAATTGCAAACCCTATGTTTTGAGCAGTTTGGTGACACTATACACGTTTTTGACACCTTTTGAAAACAGTGAATTGGTCAAAGTTCATTTGTTTTTACAAGAACTGACACTGTTGTTTTGTTGGTTGTAGACTGTGATTTGTCAATTATGGATTGATCATTATCAATATTTTGTTTCCACAGAGTAAATAATTTTATTGTCGCTTCTCTAATAATGAATTTTGATTGTGAAAAGGGATAGATGTGAACTTAAGATTTTGTAAACATTACCAGAATATATGTATCAAAAATGTTTTTCTACATCTAACATGCAAGTAATTAAATCAAGGTATCTCTGTTATTGATTTCCCCCATTTTGGGCCTCCCAAAGAGACTGCTGGGACACTGGTCTAGAGAAGACTGGCTAGCCAGAGAAAATTGTTTATTGGATTAGATAAGGATTACATAACTTACTAATGACAAAAATCCAGGTCTTTAAGTGTTTGAAGGACCATTACAAATACTTCCTTGAGCTCTTCATTTTTATTTTAGTTTTTTTTTACTTTTTTCTATTTTTTTATTTATTTATTATTATTGTATTTGTTTAGTATTTTCACGACTTTGTTGTACTTTTCATTTGCTCTTATGCCATCATAGAGGGGCTCGAGTTTATTGATATATGAGCCACGGCACGAGAAAAACAACAATGTGGTCGTGCGCCCAGCGCAGACTCAGATCAGCCTGGGCATCCGCCCAGCCTGATCAGAGTCTTGGCTGTCCGCATGAAGGTAGCTTAGACCCTTAGCTTCCCTTTGAGCACCTAACGAAGAGTCTGGTCAGACTGGGTGGATGCCCAGGTTGACCTGAGTCTGCGCAGGGCGCACAACCACATTGTTGGTTTTCTCGTGTCGCGGCTCATATTGTTTTGTTCTGTTCTTTTCAACAAAAGTACAAATTTCAGTACTATCAAAGCATGTTTTAATGTTTTATCGATGCCCATAGCTACAATATGATGTAAACCCACAAACACTAAACAATTCATAATTCATTTGTTCTTCTTTTTTACCTTTTTCTCGTTAATGGCATGATATCAGGTGTAGATGTTTCTTTTTAAGATAAAAGACTTTTAGTTTGTCATGTTTTTCGTTATTTCTTTTTTATTTATTCTTTTCATTATTATCTTTTTAACTTTCTAGATAAAAAATTCTTGATGCTAATAGTCTTAAATACATTTGCGACCAGCAAATGCTCGGATTAGCTTGTGCATCTGCGCTGTTAGATCAGAGCCTTTGTTGTTCGCAAAGACTATGAAAGGGTTCGGAGATATTTATGGCTCTAGCTAGACTATACAGACAAACACTGATATGCAGATACTTGAGCCGCGACGCGAGAAAACCAACAAGTACAGACTCAGATCAGCCTGGAAATCCTCCCAGTTTGATCATACTCTTCGTTAAGTGCCCAAAGGGTAGCGAAGGGTCTTAGCTACCTCCATGCGGACAGCGAAGACTCTGATCAGACTGGGCGGATGCCCAGGCTGATCTGAGTCTGCGCTGAGCGCACAACCACATTGTTGGTTTTGTCGTGTCGCGGCTCACTTTATGCCATATTTTTCGTGATGCGGCTTATATGAGACGACTGAAAAACCTACCGTGGTATACTATATCGAATAGTCCCGCGCATTCTTGCAGACCTATGGTATCACCTGTCAGAGGCATTATTATTTGACCTGGACACTTTACCTTGTTGAATGTTGAGAGTATATAGAGGATCTTACATGAGTGCTCATGTATTATTGAATTTATCAAACGAGTGGGGAATAGATAAGATGCGAGGCTATGCCATGCATCTTATCGGTTTTCCCCAACGAGTTTAATAAATTCAATAATACAGGAGCACGAATGCAAAATTCTGTTTATCATATGACATTAAAATTGCATTTTATTAGCAAATTCTGCATTAAAACGTCACAATTTCGCCATTAGAAAACCACGACGTTATTATGGCCGTCAACGTATAACGTTACGACGAAATTTGCATATTTAATCCACTAGTGGATTATCGTTTTTTAGTGCATGGCTTTATTACACTCTCAGTAGCGACGTCATATGATAAATCAGGTTTCTGTTTCTGTCGTCAATAGAATGACTTGAAACAAACATCAGCTTCGACAAACGAAAGTTCACGTTAGAGAGTATAGGGGAAAAATGTTCATTGATAAGTGGTGGTGAAAAATGTGAAATGGAAGCAATTTCCAGTCATGTAAAAATATGTAATATAAATATGACGCTTAAGAGAAAAAATTACTACCAGAAAATATCAGGGATTTTGAAATCATCTTTAATACCGCGTTTAAAAATAAACTATGATAAAGGTTTTATTAGTTTACACAATCATATGGTAAATCAAACCCAGTAATATTGCCAGATTATCACCATTTGCATCTAAAGCTGGTAATGCAATTAAAGCAGAATCAGTTATGCTGAGTGTGTACGTTCACACTCGGCAAACCTGACCCTGCCGTTGTTATTTTCTTCTTCGTCTTCTTCCTCTCCTTCCTTCCTCCCTTCTTTTTTCGTTCTTCCTTCTTTCTTTCCTTCCGAAGGATTCTTTTTTTTTTCATTTGACATTTGCTATATGATGCTAGGGATGCTAGTAACTTTATTGCAGCGACTTTCAACTGACACCAACCAGCAAGAAAACGAGGAGTGTGTGTGTGTTTCGTGCCATACCCATCAGGGTGTTCCCCAGGAGGCTTAAGGTACGAATTCATAACGCACCTCCTGGTATCGTGTCTGTCAGCTTCTTCTCCAAACCGAAAAAAGGAGATTTTCTTGAGAAAACCGCAGCTGGTTAAATCAATGGCTTCCAGGCTTCAAGCGCAACGTGAACAATAAGTAGAATACATAGAATTACTAATAGGATATTAAGTTTCGCAATTAGTTTCGAGAAAAAGAAAGCCATTTATAGTTACATGTAGTGTAGAAGACATATAAATTAATCGTCAGGAAAACTTGCTATTTTCGTCCTTTTTTACCTTTTATACTATAGAACTTGTGCATGCTATGCAGGCTGCCTCGGGAACAGTACAAAACCTGGAAATATATTTCATGGAATGGAGGATATCAGTTTCGAGTAAAACTATTTCGCTGTTATGCTGGAATTAGTTGTAAAACATGGAAATTACATGTACTATTTTGACAGACCATACATTTTTCTCTCTTTACTCCCTAGTTGGGGTCTCTTACTGCATTACGAGTCACCTTTTTATGTCTCTACGTAAGAGCAGTTTCACCTATTTTTACCTAGTGTCCCCTTAACCCTAAATGGGCCTTTGGCAAACAGTACAGACCTAGATCAGATGCCGCAAGGCATGAGACAAATGGGTATTTCTCCTTAAAATAAAACAAAAATGAACAAGAAAAATCTTAATAGAAAGATAATCGGCGCAGATTAAATGGAAGTGTGTTTTGTAATATGTCTCTAAGTGAAGTTCATGAATATGACTCAAGTGAGCTATGTCGATAGGCACCCGCAACCGTAATTATGACACGGGGTAGCGACAATGACGTATCTCAAGACTGAGCAGTCCAATTTGGAATTCCAAAATGAACCGTTGTCAATCTTGAGAGTGACCTGATTCCAAAACGATTACAAACAGTATACATTGTTTGTTTGTGTGTATTAAACCGAAAGTAGAACTCGAGATTAGACTACACTGAAAAAAGAAAGTTTTGTATATCTGCGTCTGTTTTTGATAAAATTTGCATTGTAAATTTACAAATAAGATAAACATTTTGAACATCTGACAGAGCGCCAGTGCAGTACAACGAGAAGAATCGAAGATTAAATATTTATTGACCATTGATATTATTGGCTAAATTTTGACATACGTGTTATTTGACCGATGAAATCTTGTGCAATGTGAAACCAAATTGAAATTATACTTGGCTGCGCCGAGATCAAAATAAACTAAAGCAGACACCCTTTAATTAACAAATGGACTCGTCCAACTGACAAGGACAGAAGAGTCCAACAGGCATAAATGGGTTAAACTATTTTTTATTTTTATTTTGAAGCAGGATAAGAACAATACTTCTTAACTATAATGCTTCCAGAAATTACTCTGCTAAATATTTTTAGATAGTACTGATTGGAGTTCTCTAAAAATGATAATCTAGACACGTACACTGATAATATCACGGAATGTATCACTAAACTTGCTAAAACATATACCAAACAAAGGCATTAAAGTGCGTAAGAGCCTCCCTGCCTAACTACTAATATAAAACGATTAATGCGCAAACGGAAACGAATTTACGACAACTATAAAAGATAAAAAAAAAATATGGCTGACTTTGAGACATACAAAAATGCTCGAAATAAAGTAACTTTTGAAATTTGACAATTTAAAAAAAACGTCAGTTGGAAAAACTTACATAAAAACTTAAATCTACTAATTTTAGTCAAAAAGACTGGTGGCGAACTTTAAAATATTTTATTACACCAGAATAGCCATCAACCTTTCCTCCACTTTGCACAGATGAAATAACTTATACAAATGAAAACGACACAGCAAACATTTTAAACCTGTTTTTTACTGAAAAAACAATTTTGGATGATAGAAATGCCTCTTTAACTACAGTAAATCTTGTGCCTCCTTATACACTTGAATCTATTTCTACTTCTTCTCACGAAGTTGAAGATATCTTAATCACCCTGAAGACAGGAAAAGCTGCCGGCCAAGATTCTATTAATAATCGACTATTGAAAGAGCTTACTCGACCTTTATCTGTTCCTTTAGCTGACCTCTTTAACTTTACTCTTGCTTAAGGCAAAGTTCCAAATCGATGGAAACAGGCACATGTTACTCCTGTTTTCAAGAAGAATGACCCAACAGATGTATCCAACTATAGACCCATATCCCTACTGAATACTCTTGGTAAAGTTCCTGAAATAATTGTAAATATTTACATTATCATTGCAAAACTCTCTGCAAACCCAATAAGTGATGCGGGAGTCAATATCGTTTACAAGTCAATAATTACATTGTGTCACGCGCTTTAGAGTGACAGCTCATCTCACTAAGTAGCACGTGAAATCTACAACATGCTGTGTACTTGAATGGCTAGTAAACATTGACTGACAGCTCGCTACGCCTACTTCCACGTGAAATATACAGCAGGAGGTGAAATTTACTGGTAGGCAGTGTCAATGCGGCTGTTCCGAACTGTTGTAAAATTCAGCCGGTATTGTTTTTAAAACGATTTTTATATATGTATTTCTTACTTTTTTTATCTTTTTATTGATCAAAAACACTGTTTAATAATATAAATATAAGGAATAAACGTTATTTTTTAAACGTTTACTGAAGTATAAACTACATCGGGTCACGAGCAAAGTTTACGTAAACCCCTTCGGGGTTCACTTACTTTGCTCGTGACCCGATGTAGTTTATACTTCAGTAAACGTTTAAAAAATAACATTCATTCCTTAAATAAATACGTTTATAATTTCTTAAATGATCGCCATGTTATCACTACTCTACACACTGCCTTTGTTCCAGGAGATTCTAAGGTCAATCAGTAAGTTGATATATATAACACTTTCTGCCAGGCCCTGGACGAGGGCAAAGAAGTTCGTGCTATATTTTGTGATATAAGTAAGGCTTCGACAGGGTCTGGCATAAAGGTCTTCTCTTTAAGTTACATTCTGTTGGTATATCTGGCTCTCTTCTCCAGTGGTTTACAGATTATCTGGCTAATAGGAAGCAAAGAGTAGTTATTCCTGGTGTAAGTTCTAGCTGGTCTCCTGTTGAAGCCGGTGTTCCCCAAGGCTCCATTTTAGGTCCCCTGCTTTTTATTTTGTACATTAACGACATTGTTGTAAATATAAACTCTTTACTGATGATACTACTCTTTATATTATAGTGAATTACCCCATTCAAGCTGCTAATCAGTTAAATTCCGATCTTACTAAAATACACCAATGGGCAAACCAATGGCTTGTTACATTCAACCCGTCAAAATCAGAGTCTGTCATTTTTTTCAAGGAAACGTAATAAACCAAATCATTTTAATGTTGTAATGGACCGACAACTTATTCAAGAAGTTAATTTGCATGAGCATTTAGGTGTAGTATTCTCTATTGACTGTACATGGCACGATCATTTAGATAATATTAAATCAAAAGCATGGACTCGCATAAACGTTATGAGAAAACTTTAATTTTAAACTCGATAGGAAATCTCTTCAAATAATATATTTTACTTTTATTCGCCCTATCCTTGAGTATGTCGATGTCGTATGGAACAAATGTACCCAGTATGAGGTAAATGAACTTGAAAAAAATCCAATATGAAGCAGCCCGTATCGTAACAGGAGCTACTAAATTGGTTTCGATAAATTCTCTTATTCATGAGACTGGTTGGAAAACTCTTTTAAATCGCAGGAAAAACACATAAACTTCTATTATTTTATAAAATGCAAAATAGTCTATCTCCTGATTACTTGTCTTCTCTAGTTCCCCCAACTATTGGAAACACCACTTATTATCCGTTACGGAACTCTTCAGTTTAACTTACTGTTCATGCAAGTTCTCAGCTTTATCACAATTCTTTTTTAACGACTGTAATAAGGGAATGGAACGAACTTCCAGAAGATGTACGTAATTTACCGAGCATAGCTGCCTTTAAGCACAAGTTAAAATCTAATATTATGAAAATACCCTCCTTTTATTTTGACGGTATGAGACTAGGGCAGACTTATCATGCACGTTTAAGAACAACGTGTAGCTCTCTAAATCAACATCTATTTTCTAAAAATATTATAGACAGTCCGTTGTGTGTATGTCAAGTAGTTGAGGATACTAATCATTTTCTGTTCAACTGTGAGCGCTTTCATGATCTCAGACAAGAAATCCTTAGTAAAATCACTCCTAAGTGTCAGCCTACTCTAAATATACCTCTTTTTGGTAATGAACAACTGACTGAAATTGAGAACCGACACATATTCTCAGCTGTTCAAGAGTTTTTGATCAAATCTAAACGGTTTGAAATTGCATAATGCGAGAGCACATAAATAACTTAAATAAATCACATGTAATAATCAGTCAATTAAATATCTGCTGATGCTTTTATATGGTTGCATACAAATATGGATAATATATTGAGACTCCGTGATTTTGGTAAAATGACATCCAAAACTTTTCTTGGCGACTATTTATTGTTTTATCTTTACAGGCAAAGCAGAACAATTTATTGCAATTTATTTTCCATTCCCCGTGGAGCTTCAACAATCCTGAAACAACAACTCAGCTTTTTGTTGAGAGTGTTTTAGTACAAAGAGTTGAAATTCATTAGTATATTTATTCTATTTTTTTTTTTTTTTTTTTTTTTTTTTTCGGAAATACTTTCATTTCGACATTAGTTTACCGAGTTTGTTAACTTTATACTTATTGGATTACTGTTTGATAAATCATTTACATATTTTAACTTTGAATATAGTATACTTCAAATTACTTGTTATTTATAAAATTGTATACAGTAACAGTGGGATACAGATTACATACGTCGTAGGCTTTCTTCTAAATCCCTTTCAAGCTCCTGTATAGAGTTATTGTTCTCGTGAGATTGTATTGTTCATATTTGCTCAGTAAGTTGAATAAAATATTGTTAACACTAAATATCTTTTATAAATTTTGTTCCCACACGATCTCTACCTTTACATCAGATAAAGGTATCGATAAAGGAGGATTTTCTTAAATTGTACGGTGATTCTTACATACTGTAAATGAAAAAAAAATAGGAATGACATTGATTAATCATGGAACGGAGGAAACTATTTATTTTTTGTCTTGCCTGTAACTAGCGGTAGCGAAACAGTTAAGTATGAACTGAACTTTGTCGGTGATGTCGTCGTCAGCGCCGTTAGCGGCGCAAATCTTGCCCTGAGTTTACTGGTTACGCTATGTTTTGTGACAATGCGAGACCTTGTTTCTTGTCCAATTTATTCAAGTCCAAGTTTTATAGGATGTCATATTTTTTCACCCATACTATTTTTTCTAAAAGGGATTGATTTAACTTGTATGGCTGTTTCCAAATTAAACTGAATATAATTTCACATCAAAAGCCTCTTCACACATTTAATTGATAACTATTGGAGCCGCGACACGAGAAAACAACAAAGTAGCGCGAGCGCCCGACGAAGACTCAGATCAGACTGGGCATTCTGATCGGAGTCTTTGCTGTCAACATGGAGGTAGCCTAGGCCCTTAGCTACCCTTTAAGCGCATAGCGAAGGTTTTGATCAGACTGGGCGGATGTTGGTTTTCTCGTGCCGCAACTTATTATAACGCTTATTAAGATTACCGTTAATATACAAATATTGAGAAAGATAGGTCCACGAAAACAGTTCAGACCCAGATAAGACTTCTGGTCAATTTGCTGTTCTATCTGCATCATTCCGACGCATTACTGCATTTTAAACTCAAACTGCTCCATTCTGTGACAATTACGGTAAGAAATTTGTCCAAAATATAAGCTGTTTTTCGGTATATCTTCAAACATTTATGATAAATTGTATCAATACAATTAGGGGATAACCGTACTCACAATTATCATTTGGGGATAAAAAATCGTCGGTTTTATGGTCGCAAATTGCGTGAAACGAAATTTCGGACCATAAAACCTACGATTTTACCTCCCCAAAATGACAATTTCCCATACTCACGCTATGTAATCACGTGACCTAACTGTACTACGACAGATGCTGCTTTGGTAACCGTACTGCTTAATTGGGACGACTTCCGCAGAACGGCGTTTGCACCATGTGTCTGAGTATTTTGAAGAATTCCTTCTCTAATATAGCCAGAAAGGTGAAAGTTCTTGCACAAATAATTACACCATATATGTTGGTTCTTGCAGCAGAGGTGTCATTTTGAATGGATGGAAAAGAAATGAGAATTTTCGCAATTTAACGGGTTTGAGTTAGTCGTTAACCACGATTGTTGTACGAAAAAAGTATTTTTTTACCTAGAAATACAACGAATAAAAAGAGAAAAGTCTGCCTATTGTGCGACAGAAAGTGCCTTTCCAAATTAGATACAGTTTAGCTAGACTAGATTAATATTCTATGAGAAAAATAGGATTTTGCGCGGGAAAAAGTGAACTGCTTTCCTAGCAAATACAACTGAACTGCATATTTGGTTTCCAGGAGTCTGTTACTACGACTACAGAATGACCAAAAGTTATTCAAATAAAACAGAATAAACTGCAAAATACCTAAAATTTACAGATTACAGTATTAAGTATTGCTGTAAGTGTACTAGTATATAGTGACATGCGATGATGCATGTGTTAGTGCATGTGTCGTAGTTGGATGTCAACATCCTGTAAGTGTCAAAACTTGCTGGGAAAGGTGGTGTTTTCCCTTTTTGTCTTGCTGATTAACATTTTAGCTTGAAATAAGGGCAAATCTGGATAGTGAAGCAACATTGTATAAAGGGCGCGACACTGTCAAAGGGAGTAGGGGTCACTATAGAAGTCTATGGTAGAAACAATTATAGTTGACGCTGCCCTTTATAGGCACCCCTCGTGTAAGGAGTAAAACTTTTCTTCATCTTCACAAGTAACACGCAAAAATATACGTTTGCTTGGTTAAGCCTACATGAAGTGACCTGACAGGGTTGGGGCTATCGATTTGGTTCAGTGCATTATAAAACAGGTAAAGCAACATGTTCGTAACCAATCAGGGAAAAAATTATAAACCATTGCATATCATGCATGTTGATTATGCGTTACAAATGTGTAAAGACTTATTGGTGGAGTGGACGTCTGCTAATCTGCAATATTCCCACAGTTCTGCCATTATAAGAAGTACTTAAATAAAGCAACGGTGGCTCATTAGGGAGAGCAGTGTAGAGGCAGTACAGCATAGGCATCTTTAACCATACTTTAAGGCTCAAGTCGAGGATCGAGGCGAATTGCTGTTACAGTCAAACTTGCTTATGTAGTCACCTCCATTAAGGGGCCACCTGCATTTAGCAGCCACCTTATCTTGGTCTTTTGAACCAAGATACAGTGCAAATAAACCTGTGTTAAGGAGTCACTAGTTTGAAGCAGCCAATTTTCATTCGGGTGACCCCTTAAGACAGGTTTGACTGTACTTTGACTTGTTTTTAAATTTTCAGGCCGATACGGTAGTCTGAAGTCCTAAACTGTGATACATCATTTTACGAAAAGCAGTACAGTTGATGGAATGTTATACCTAAAAAGCAGTTCATCACAACAAAAAGCAGTACATTAAACAAAACATGCAAAACGGCCCCCAGTTCTTTTCATGTAATAAATGCCAGTATTTTTACAAAACATCAGTATAAATGAATGCCAGTATTTTTACAAAACATCAGTATAAATGATGTATAATACATATGTATTCATTCAAAAATAACATTAATAAATCGAGAGAAAACACAAACATTTGAGATGACAACAAACTGAAGCACATGACCCATGCAGATTTCTTCAGATTGTCGCTTAAATACAATATTCACAGATTAGTTGTCAAAGTACAAAGCAGATTATTTACTGATACCACTTGCTCGATGTAAATCATTTCAATTTTGAAATAATTAGACAAGAAATAAACCAGCTTACCGACACAACGAAGCGCGTGACCACCATTTTCCTTTACAATTAAGCAGTACGGTTACCAAAGCAGCATCTGTCGTAGTACAGTTAGGTCACGTGATTACATAGCGTGATACTGTTATCCTTTTTCTAATGCATTTTTCACATTTTCACCTTTTTAAGTGTACTTCTTTGCACCCACAGCAAACGCACTCAGCGACATAAAATCAGACGTCAGACAATGAACGACGTGAAGCGACATTTAAGAATTGAAATTTGATTTTTCAGCGTTCAACGTGTGATGATGCCAGTGGGCGGAGCTAAAATTAGATGAAGCGCGAAGCGCTTCTTGTAGAATTTTAGCGACGACCACTGGCTTCTTCACACGATGAACGCTGAAAAATCAAATTTTTATTCTTATATTTACACTTTATTTGTGAACCTCTCTGTGCCGTTTTCGTAGAATAAGCAAAGTATGGGTCGAAGAAAAGTTAGTAACGACGTGTTCGGCCATAACGTTAAACAGCCGTCGCCCTGACGTGGCGTCAGTCGAACATTACAAGAACCAATCAAGATGTCTGTTTACATAAGACGTCGCTTGACGACAACGTCACGTGATCAGTTGTCCTTCATCGGTGTATGAAGCCAGTTGCTCTAAAGGGTTCACCTATGGGAAGTCAGTGGTAAGTGTAAATATTACTTAATGACGTCGGGTTTCCGGCAGTATATCGCAGGATACACGGTCTCAAATATTTGACGTTAATCAATCAGACGTCGCGTTACATACTTAAGTGCAAATTTGAATCTACATTGTATGATACCGCTTGATATATATTTATACCTTGAAAAACCTTTTTGTGTTTTTTTTACAGAAATAACAGTTGTATATACAGAAGATAATGGTATTCATGTTCTTGTTTATTATCAGGACCAAGACATTTAGCTCCGGAAGCAATGTGTGAATTCATATATGGCTACATTCGAATTAGCTATATACATACATCTGTTCGTCAAACAGAGATCTCTGATCTGATATTTTTCAGATGGATGTAGCTTTATTTATATTGAAGATGTCTGTATTCGAGTGTAAACAGAGATGTCTTTATTTTAAATAGAAAAATCTGCAGTTTCTCTTGTAGTATCTCTCTTTTTAATGCTTGAATAGATGTGTCTGAATTTAAAATAGGGATATCTGTACTTCCGTTATACATATCTATACTTCTGATTAGTCACCTCTTATACTCAAAATAATGTCTGTTATCAAATAGGGATATCTGAATTTCAGTTATATTAGCAGTCATCGTCAAATGCAGCCTTGACACACCTTTTGATATTAGATCCCCAAAAGTGCGTGTTTCCAGTAACTGAGGTAATTGATGAAATAACTGAGTGTGCTTTTAAATTTGAGGCGTTCGAATGGCATTTAAAGATTTTCAAATGGCAGATGGCAATGTAAGCCAAACGTATTCGAACGAATTTCGAAGAAAAAGTCATAACTTGGAAAGTGCTCACCTATCGACTATGCGTGCAAAATTTCGTAGAAATTGGGAAACCTTACTCATGCACTATTTCGCATTGCCCTGTCTGAGATTGGGTGTTAAGTATGAATAGATAGTCCTCATAAGCTTAGGGCTTTCGATGAAATCCTGTCCAATTTTGGTTCTTTACTCTATGCTTTAAATTGACCAGCAAAATTTTGTTTCACCAAGTACAAGGGTTGGTCTGGAAGTAATGTCACTGCGTCCACTGCCCGCTTACTCATCGTAGCATTATAACAAAATTGTATCAAGCTACACTATTATTCAATTCTGATTTACACAATGAATATAAATTGGAATCTTTTTCCGTTCCAATTATATAGACGTTCAAAGTATGCCACCGACACCGACGTTATGATGACGTTAATTACACAAATTTCAAAGACAATCACAAATCAAAATCAAACTAACGCGCCAAATCAGATGAAAATTTGGTACGAGGACGAAATATATTTCTGCCGCCCACTGTTGAAATTTTGATATCGTCACTGCAGTTTGAAGTTCGCTAGCTATTGCTAATGTTTGTTACTGCCACGAGGAAAAAAGTTGATTTCTGACAAACGAGCGACAGCGGATGTATGCCCTTTTTGCCTCAAATTTGGAATACCACCATTAGAGACTCTGGAGTTGTTTAGTTAGACATGTAGTGATATAATAGTTATTACGAGGCTTGTGTAAATATGCAATCAGCGCGATACGGGTGCAGATGAGTCGGTAGAGGTTATTCCGAAAACCGGAAGACCGTTACAATATACAATGTACAATGTCAGACAATAACGTCACTCTTGTTCGGATCCCATATATACAGATCGACGTTCTGCAATTCGAATATTGTGTAAATTCTCAAACTTGAGCTGCGGGGCTGTTCAAGTAATATTAAAAGATGAGATAAACATTGGTGAACAGACATTAGAGTTTTGCTGGAACAACGAATATGCTACTTTGGACATGAAACAATATTGAAACTTCGTCTGGTGCGTCAACGATGTCATTGATGTGCGGCGCGTTTCGTTACCATGCCTTCTGTCTATCTCGATATCTCAGTTACTGTGCACTGTATTTTTATGACATTTTTCAGACCATAATGCAAATAAATTAAGGTACTTGGATGCGAAATTCTGTTGCTCTCTCTTTATTCTACACGATTTTATAGCTGCAGTGACATTACTTCTGGATCAACCCTCGTATAAATGAATTAAATAATTACATCTATGTGAACAAGAATTCGTTTTAAAATGCAGAAAGCCAATGCTAAGTAGCTGTGAATGTTCTGCGCACATTACGTTACTACACCTACTTTTCATGAACCATTAGGAGATATTCTCGGAAAATGTTGGCCTGACTGCGTAGACCAAGACCAGCTGCAGTATTTCTCACATTGTATTTACTTAGGGTTTTGACAAGTTAAAATGAAGACATTGTGAATGCCACTGAGTAGAACACCATGAGCATTGCCTATCATTTTACTTTGTAGGACACGTGTCTGCACTTATAATTTTAATACTTTATTTAAGGAATGAATGTTATTTTTTAACGTTTACTGAAGTATAAACTACATCGGGTCACGAGCAAAGTAAGTGAACCCCGAAGGGGTTTACGTAAACTTTGTTCGTGACCCGATGTAGTTTATACTTCAGTAAAAATTTAAAAAATAACATTCATTCCTTATATTTATATTATTAAACGATGCTTTTGATCAATAAAAAGGTAAACAAAAATAAGAAATCGTTTTAAAAACATTACCGGTCAAATTTTGCAATAGTTTGGAACAGCCGCATTGTCACTGCCTACCAGTAAATTCCACCTCCTGCTGTAGATTTCACGTGCAAGTAGGCGTAGCGAGCTGTCACTCAATGTTTACTAGCCATTCAAGTACATGGAATGTTGTAGATTTCACGTGCTAGTTAGTGAGATGAGCTGTCACTCTAAAGCGCGTGACACAATGTAATTATTGACTTGTAAACAAAATTGACTCCCGCATCCCTTAATTAGGTTTACAGGGAGCTCTGCACTAAAAATGTAAATATTGTAATATATTAGTGAAGGACAAATGTCTGCACATACAATTGATCTACCAATCCTTTAATATTTCATTGTAATATAATACTGAAACTTTTCTATTGCCAACTGGAACTTAAGTCTTCAAGGCGCGCTAAGTAGTGTACTCGGTTACCTGTTACCTGGAGCGAGTATTAATGTGAATGCAGTTATTTCCCTTAGACCCGCGAAGCGATAGGTATTAATCGATATTAGGAATGTCATATCGATGTCTATATCCCGGACCTGTACAGGTGTTGAAATTCTCTGAAGCCGTTTTTTGTCATCACTGTGTTTGATATTTTATCAGAATAATAACAAAACGAAGGAGATGGATGGAAACATTTTAATTTTTTAACAATATGGGTTTTCTTTTTCTCAGATCAAATCAATTTACTTTTCTCACTTGCTCACTTTTGTTGTAATAAGTCTCTTTTTTTTCACATATTTAGGTCAATTTCGTAAGGATTGGCAAGAAAAATAGATCTGATTATTGGTCGTTTTAGTTTCTGACAACAAAAACATAAAACAATTATACTTATAATAAATTATGATATTTCGATCCCTCTTTGACGGTCTCAGCTTTATGGAAAGATTGAGCCTGATACAGATACCCATCAACCCACATGTTTTTTTTTTTTTTTTTTTTTTTTTCGTTTCTTATTTTTTTTTTTTCTTTTGCCCGCGCATTGGGGCTCGCGAAATATATATTGGCTGCCTGATGCTTCTGCGGCAGCGGCTGCTAGACCTGACTGTCATTTATCGCAGGCCGAGTTATTCTAGTAGTCACGCAATTCAGAGGCATTATCTGGACATGACTAAAATATTATTTTCTGGGACGTTAAACCACAACTCAACAGCAACGACAACGACAACATTTTTTCTTTTGACTTTCTGGTTTGACGAAACTGTTTAAAAGTTTTATGCACATGCCGTCTTTCGGCTTTCTGCTAAGCTGCGTTATTTAAAAAACATTTAAGTTTAAACATTTACGATTAGTATTTAAAAGCTGCCTTTTCTGTGAACAAAACAAAAAAATAATAAATGAGTCGCGACACGACAAAACAAACAAAATGGCATGGCGCCCTGCGAACACTCAGATCAGCGTGGGTATCCGCCCAGTCTGATAAGAGTCTTCTCTGTCCGCGAAGAGGTAGCTTAGCCCATTGGTTATCCTGTCCAGGCTGATCTAAGACTTCATAGGGCGCTATGGAACTGTGTTCGTTTTGTTGCGACGCTGCTAAAATTACTATTTTCATACGGTTAAAAAAATCATCATAAGACGATCTTTAATACATATCTGATTGAATATCGATTTCTGACTTTCATTGCCGTTAGCGAGTGTTAATTTTGAAATTGCATTGTTTTGACAAGACATATGACCGAATTTCACACCTTCAGACAGATGGCGTGTCGACAACAGCGGCTCAGTAGGCTTCTCAGTCGATGACTTTAGCAAACAATTAAATGAGCCGTGACATGACAAACACAGTTGCATGTGCGCTCAGCGAAGACTCAGATCAGCCGGAGCATCCGGAGCATCCGCCTAATCTGATCAGAGGCTTCAATATTGGCATGGAGGTAGCTCAGAGTATAAGCTACCTGGGTGACTGCTAAGGCTGATCTGCGTCTTCGCTGGGTGCACATTCCACTTTGCTGGTTTATCGTGTCGCGGTTCGTACGAGGAAAATTATGAAAAATGACCAGAAAAAAAGTGGCCCGGCCTTGGCCGGCTCTCCCAGACCGCTGACTGGTGCCTTGTATCTTTGTATTTCTAACTGTTTTTAATTCTAACTGGATTTAATTACAACATGAGAACAGCTTGCCAATTCTAAATGGTTTGCGCACAGGCACAGCCTGATTTGATCACACATGTTAAAAATATTTTGATCAGAAATTCGGATCAGTTCGGTTTGTGCAGAAACGGTTGGGTTATACAAACTTATACTAAAATTGACAAAAACAAAAATTATTAAATGATCATGTTTCGCAAGTGCATAAGCTGGTCTGAGTCAGTTTGTATATTGTTTAAACTAAAATATATATTGTAAGTCATGCCCGAAACTGTGAATAACTAATTCCATAAATTGAATGTTGCAGCTTTATATTTTTTAGCATTTATCTTTGGTTATTTCATGATGAGTTCATTTCAAACTTTAATGAGATGATGATAGGAGGTAATATCGGATTTTATGATCGATAGTCAATTAATGCACGCGTAATATACATGGTACTTATACTGTATACATAGCGTATTATCAACGTATTCGGATCAGCTTGCGCAAACTGTTCAGACACTGTTTGGTCTTATCATTTTGCACATATCAGGGCTGATAACATTGCGCAGATGCACAGGCTTTTTATCGTAAGCACTCATTTAAGCAGAAATACCAAAAATAACACAAAAATTTTATCTTTAAATAATCCTTTCTAGCTTCACTTAAAACAGTCATATATTAAATATTCTCCATGTCTTCTAATAATAAATGTGCAAATCTGTCAGTTAGCTAGCCAATAAAAATACGATTCTGTGGCTTCAGAGATCCTACCTTGTGATAGACAAAACATATTTCGGTTTCTTTGATAAATACGCCCCACCACACTCGAATAAATTTCAATCAAAACTGTTAGCACAAACACTAGAAATTATATAATAACTAATAGATTAAATTAACATTACTATAATATATGTAATTATTTGTTTTCATAGTTGACCTTTTTAGCTTATTAAGAATTAAAAAAAAACTACAATTAGTCAATTAACCGGGTTTTTTTTTCACGTTTGATTGTCACGTTTAAGAGTTTATTGACTTCTTTCTCTGTTTTCCTTTCTTGCGTTTTTCTTTCTTTCTTTCTTTCTTTCTTAATCAGACTATATAAATAGTGTTCCTTTCTTAATTACATGTAGATCATAAAAAGCACACATGAAATATATAAACAAAACACGAATACAAAGGATGTAGTGTTTAGCCTTTACGCAATATAAGCGGATTTGGACTTAGACTATTTGAGACATAATTATGAGCGAGGTTTTATCGAAACACGACTTTTTGAATGTTTAGAGATCAATGGAAGATACTTATAGTGCACTTATTTTATAATGAATGACATCAATGTAAACCTTATTAAAATCTCTCGATGGTGATAACTTATAAAAGTTTTATAGAAAATTCGATCATTTTCAAATTTAAGGCTGAACATAGCTTCTTGGGCATTTTCGACATGATTCGTATATAATTTCAAGTGACTGAAGCTTCAAACTTCAAAAGCCGATGGAAGAATCAAAATATGAAGTTATTTTATATATTTTTAAACCCTATTAACGAGCAAAGACTGAAGTTTATGATCATAACTTATAAAAATTTGTCGTACTATGATATATGTATTTTATTTAACATTTTACATTATATTTCAATGTAATTGCATATAGCACTGGACAGAATTTCAACAGGTAAGCTCTCGGATAAACCCGTAAGTCGCTATCGGTAATTTCCGCCGTATTGAAGCATAAAGTTCCCTATGCGTTTGCAATTTTAAATGGTAGTAATTTGCCGGCTTTTAACAAATAAAACGTTACAACCAAATAAATAAACAACATTGAATTTCTGATATAACTGTCTTCATCAAGTTAGATATTAGTTTAAGACCTTTGTAATCTTTTACTAACCCTTCCAATGCGTCACTTCGGTTGTGGTTCCTCAATTTAAGTGTTTTTTATGTCCGCTTGTCTGTGCTTTTCTAGCAATACAGTCACCTGTGTAGCTGCCCGCTATACTTCCTGTTTTGCTGTGTAGCTTGTAATTTAAAATAGGCAAAAATGGATTCTATTTGGGGTTGTTGAATGACCACCACTCTGAGAAAGAGCTGTTCATTCGGTTTACCAAGACTATATTTCGTAAATTGTTGGCGATTTAATATATATTCTATGTATATTAATTTCTAGTTTCGCGGGCGGGATGTGAGATTCGATTGTATTATTTATTGCGAATCTTTTACTTTAAATTCTAACACAGTGCGCCTATAGAAGCAATGGAAAGATACCGTGTTTTATTCTGCAACAATTCACTGCCTCGGAGCGCGTGAGTCTAATTGCTGACGTGACTTGCATTACTGACGTAACTTTTTGACGTTTTGAGACGTTAGACGGTGTAACGTCTTTTTTTCTTTCTAAAATCGCCATAAAAACGTACATTTACCTTAGATACAGTTAAGAATATTGGCGGGAGCATGAACGCGCTGGCATGAAGGTTGGGAGAGTTTGAATGAAAAGAATACTTTTTCAGCGTTTTTAAGCGTTAGAATCGAAATAGTTCAGCTCTAGCATTGAATTGTTGAGTAATAATTCACTGTTTGTCGGTCAGTTGTAAGTAGATATATCACTCGCGCTCCGCGCTCGTGATATGATCTACTTTACAACTGACCTCCAAACAGTGAATTATTACTGAACAATTCACTGCTAGAGCTGAACTATTTCTTAAACATTGTTCGGATCATTTTTCTTGCACACCAGATAAGGATGTCCGCGAGCTTCACCTGTACCTACAAATCTTATCTCACCCATTTTATCTCACCCAGGACCGGATAAAAATCACGAGCTGTCAATGCATTGGTTGTATTGGAGCTCACGTACCCATGTCGTCAAGTGACGTTGGCCTTTTTATGATGACGTCACGAAGACGGCAAAAATGACGTCAGTTTATGCACGGCAGTCGTTGACGTAAAGAGCCGAATGGCGGTCGTTGAAAGCGGCGCCTTCTTTCAAAATCAAACTGAGCCTCTCAAGCACTAGAATTACGCATTTTAACAAGTTCTGAAGTTAAAACAAAACGTGGTGTGCAAGAAAAAGTATCTATCATGGGTGTGAGGTGTGGATAGAAAAATCCATCACTCGGGATCACTGTTCGGCATCACTCGGCAAGCCTCGTGATGCCGAACAGCGACCCTCGTGACGGATTTTTCTATCCACACCTCATATCCATGATAGATACTTGTAATCTCGCGTACTCTCGATATCACAAAATGTATTTTATCATAAAGTAGCATGTATGGAGGGGGATTCCGCTCATTGCCTTATTTGTGTTGTTTATTGCAAGAAGTGTTTATGAAAAAGATTTGTCAGTTTCCTAAAAGATTGTTACCCCTACTGTTGTAAAATGTATCACACAGTATGTACAGCAACCGACATCTTGTCATCAAACATTCACCTTAGAACGGCCGGTTATAATGACATTATGACGATTTCTTTTCGGGGGAGAGAACTGGACCAGGTATTTGTTATATGCGCTAAGTTCTAAGGTAGCAGTTGTACCGTTCAACACAAAGCCCCATATCGATGAAAGTGGAAACAAAGAAGACTTCAAAGCAACCAAGCATCTTCCAAACTGATCACAGTCTTATTGAGCTACGGTTCCTGGTCGCTCTATATTTTGTATGAGGCTTAAAGATATGAGCCGCGACACGACAAAACCAACAATGTGGTTGTGCGTCCAGCGCAAACTCAGATCAGCCTGGACATCCGCCCAGTCTGATCAGAGTCTTCGCTGTCCGCATGGAGGTAACTTAGACCCTTAGCTACCATTTGAGCACTTAACAAAGAGTCTTGTCAAACTCTTTGCGGTGGGCCACAACCACATTGTTGGTTTTGTCGTGTCGCGGCTCATATAACGAAGACTGCTATCAAACTGTGTGAAATTCTCGACTTGTCCAAATTTGGATTTTTTTTCTTTTTTGCACTTTAATGTCAGAAACGATTTTGTTTGTATGCCCCATGTGCTAATTTGTCACATATGCATAAATTTTTCAACAAGCCAGCGCGCATTGTTAATCAAACCGCACTCATATTACTTCATATCTGAGGTATAAAAGTCGATAATTGAGTCGCGACAAGACAAAACCAACAATGTGGTTGTGCACCCAGCGCAGACTCAGATCAGCCTAGGCATCCGCCCAGTCTGATCAGAGTCTTCGCTGTCCGCATGGAGGAAGCTTAGACCCTTAGCTACCCTTTGGGCACTTAACGAAGAGTCTGGTCAAACTGTGCAGCTGCCCAGGCTGATCTGAGTCTTTCCTGGGCAAACAACCATATTGTTGGTTTTGTCGTGTCGCACGGCTCATATTTTAATTGTTTTCCAATTGTCAAGCTCTAATAATAAAAGTACATCATTCCAAATAGCAGTTCTGTCTTTATGCTTGATGACAAGAGATCAGTTTAATGCATAAATTCTATCATAAGACTGGTGTTGTAGGAAAAGGGCTTTGCAAAAAGTCAGATGTTTTCTGGGGTTTGTTTTTTCGTTGATCATAAAGTATATAAAAAAGCAAAGTCATAAATGGAGTACCTCGATGTGTGCATTCTTTTTTACGTACAACATTATGAAGTCCCTAATTTCGTCAGCATTTCATTTTCATAGCCAACTGAATTTTTGGTTGGTTGATTTGATGCTTAACGTCCACGGTAAACAACTAAGGTCATGTCGGGACGGTCAGTTAACCTAACCACACTATTCCTGGACAGACTTAGACCTCCTAAGCGGTTAACCAGTACTAAGTGCACATACTTTCGCCAGTGACTGACAGCTGCCCTTCTTGAATCAGCGGAAGGAGAAACGAAAGTATGCGGCCAGACCGGGATTCGTACCCAACTGAAATTGTCCAGATACGGTACATTGTATTTCAAACACTTTTATTGAAAAGCTTCATTTTTTTATCTTCTTGATATTTACAGCAACTAAAATTGCAGTGGAAGGGTTACAGCGATATCATAGATTACCATAATGCCTGAATTCATATCACAGGCAGATAAATAGGGAATTTTGATTAATTCACAGTGAAAAAATTACAGCAAGCAAAATTTGAGCTGCACGCCTGCGAGCTTCAATATGGTTATATGAGAAAGTACCACGAGTGTACATAGGTTATCTGAAAATACGATCTGTCTGGTATTTAGTCCCTGGAAACCAATCATCGCGTGCCACACATTATCTGACTGTCAGGATTGGAAAAGTACCAGTCAATTTTTCAGGAATGATTCAAACGTTCAAAATCTGAGTCCAGTAATGAAAAGTGCACTGCTGTTATTGTCGTATATATCCTCCATATTTTCTAAATAATATTGTTCAACAATAATATACTAAGCAAGGAAAAGAAAACTTGCCGGTTGATAACTCACCACTTCTGAAATTTATCAATTTCCAAGAGACCCGAAGTTTCACCAAAAAGGAGCATAACATGTTATGCTGGTGAAACTTCGGGTCTCTTGGAAAACTGGTAACCAGGTAACGCTAAAATCCTCTCTTATGAGGTCAGGTGCCCAATAACATTGAAAAATGTTAGTTTTTTTAGGAAATGTTATATCAAATCATCAATGAATTTCAATTTGAAGTGAAATTGTACCAATTTTATCTTTGAAAAGCAGTATTCAATTTTATCTTTGAAAAGCAGTATTCAAAAAAGAAAATCGATGAAATCGACCGATGCTTCACGATGGTTCGCAACAGTGAAAAGGTTGTTCTGGTTGAAGAGTTGTATACTTGTCAACTACAAGATAAATATACTACTTGATAATTGTTTCAAACCACTGCAGAAGTAGAGGGCGAGGTTTGAGCCCAGTACACATGTTTAAGCCCCCCCCCCGTAATCTTTTGCTGACCGTTCCAAGGCGGTACTTCTGTTGCGGTTCCTTGACGTTATATTGTGCTGGATCCGCTTGTCTATGGTCTTTGGTGGTTTGTCGCCTGTATTGCTGCCCAATCTGCCTTCTGTTTTTGTTTTGTAGTAAAAATTAAAAAAAATAGTAAAGTAGATGGTGATGCTATTATTTGGGGAGCTGAATGACCATCTATTTGGGAAAGAGCGGCTCTTTCGGTTTACTGTGCGCGACTTTCGTAAACTTGTGTCAACTTGTGTGTATGTACTTCTTTCCGTGTTGGTTTTGAGAGCGGAATGTGGGATTTGATTTTGATTGTATTAATTCCTGATCATTGCCTATCTTTTTACTTCACTAAGTTTCAAAGTGCAATGTAAATCCTAGCTTTAAACCGTTCTGAGCAATCGCTGTTGCAAGAGTCATTTTTTAACAAACGGGAGATAACTCTAAATTGCCAGAGATAGGTAAGCAGAATAACTTAAATCAAAATCTGGCTTAGTATACAGTAAGCAAGGAAATTAAAGTATAAGTTTTTAATGGTTGAAGGAAATGCTAAATAACACGACAAGAATCTCAGTCAGATAAGAAACGTTGGAAACCCTTTTCATAAGAAAGTTTACTGTACTTGTACTGAACATATCTGAGCCGCGACACGAGAAAACCAACAAAGTGGTTGTGCGCTCAGTGCAGACTAACATCAGCCTGGGCATCTGCCCAGTGTGATCAGACTGTTCGCTAAGCGCTTAAAGATTAGTTAAGAGTCTAAGCCACCTCTATGCGGACAGCGAAGACACTGATCAGACTGGACGGATGCCTAGCTGATCTGAGTCTGCGCTGGGCGCAGAGCCACTATGTTGGTTTTGTCGTGTTGCGGCTCATCTAACAGAACTATGCTTTGTCTTACATCACAGTCCATACACGCTTGAAAAAAGACACGTAAATAATTCATACAAAGAATAATTTACTCCTTTTATTACTCTTCCCTGTCATCTTCCTAACATTTGCCAAACCGTTTTCAAGTAATTTACTCGTTTTACCGTCTGTTTCGTTTCTCTGTGGTCAACAGATTTCTACGGCAGCAGTTGCTTTGTCAAGATTTTTCATAGCTACTTCAATTAGACATTGAGCTGCATGAATATTAACTTTTGTAAGTTTTTTTTCTTAATTCAAGCTGCCAATGTTCAATTTGCCTCCTCAAACCAAGTATAAGCCTTTGTGAGGTCATCCTGAATTCGTTTCTCATAAACGCTAACTTCTTTCTCCGTCTCAATCAGGTTTTTTTTTTTTTTTTTTTTTTTTTTTTTTTTTTTGTCTTTCTTCGTACTTTAGTTCACTTTCTGTTATTACTTTTAATTAAGGAATGAATGTTATTTTTTAAACGTTTACTGAAGTATAAACTACATCGGGTCACGAGCAAAGTAAGTGAACCCCGAAGGGGTTTACGTAAACTTTGCTCGTGACCCGATGTAGTTTATACTTCAGTAAACGTTTAAAGAATAACGTTTATTCCTTATATTTATATTATTAAACAATGTTTTTGATCAATTAAAAGATAAAAAAAAGTAAGAAATACATAATTATATAAAAATCGTTTTAAAAACAATACCGGCTGAATTTTACAATAGTTTGGAACAGCCGCATTGACACTGCCTACCAGTAAATTCCACCTCCTGTTGTATATTTCACGTGGAAGTAGGCGTAGCGAGCTGTCACTCAATGTTTACTAGCCATTCAAGTACACAGCATGTTGTAGATTTCACGTGCTACTTAGTGAGATGAGCTGTCACTCTAAAGCGCGTGACACAATGTAATTATTGACTTGTAAACGATATTGACTCCCGCATCACTTATAGGGTTTACAGAGGGTTTTGCAATGATAATGTAAATATTCATCTTTAAACTGTTAATTTTTTCGTTTTTTATCGATTCAATATCAGTCTTCTCCTCTTCAAAATAAAAAGATAAGCAGTAATCAGGAATTAATACAATTAAATTCCTATCCCATCATTCAAATGTAATGAACTGTTATATGTGTATCCGTATGTGATTTAGTTATCAGACTGTCATATAGTTGTGTATGACAGCAGTGTAAAATTGACGTAATATTTAGCAAAACCAGTACAACCTTTCATGTAAGGGTGTACTTTCTGATAAACCATTCCGTATTTCTTGTTAAATACGTAAACATTTCGCAAATAAGTTAGGCATATATATTTTAAAGAAATTATACCAGGTATACCGTATACGCGGTAATTTTCGCGGGTTCAAATTTTCGCTGTTAAGGGTCAAAAAATGTAAATGTAAAAAAAATGCATAAACATTAATTTTCGCGATTTTTAATTTTCGCGGTTAGCAACATGCGCGAAAAACAAAACTACTTCTTTCTCACTTGAGCCAGTTCGCTCATTAACCTGCGGCGGGGTCGCCGCAGGTTAATGAAAGAACTAGCTCAAGTGAAAAGTACCAGAAATTACCGAAACAAATAGAAACAAAATATATGTCTACCAAAGATACTTTGTAAGAAACAGGAAATTATTTCGCGATTTTAATATTCGCGGTTTCTAAGTGACCGCGAAAAATAGAACACCGCAAAAATTACCTTGTTTACGGTATTGGTCAAAACTTATCCGGTTTGAATATAAAAATTACCTGTAGACAGGACGTAATAGTTTGAAGTGCACGCCTATGTACAAATATAACTATATGCCAATAATAATTAAACTTGGTGTGCACAGGTCCTACAACTCGGAATGCATTTTGGCAGCATCCCACATTACCAGCAATACCACATTATTGTATTTTGAGAAAAGATGCATCGTGCAGAATTTTAGATCTGGGCAGTGAATAATAAGAAAAATACGAACATTGAAAAAGATATCCTTTCTTTTGCCTCTGTGTGTATGAATTGTGCTTGCCATAGGGAGCCTTTTCATCGTGCAAATGAAACGTAAACATTGTGGTGTGTTTAGAAAAACACCTTAACTTTCAAATGCAGTTTAAAAGCAAAATCGTATCGTCCATTTTGCTGCATGTGGTAAAAGTGCAGAACCGGCATATACGTGTAGTGCCACCAGTCAAGCGTTTTAATCTGTAATTTTACTATAACACATTGATCCACCTTGAATAAAAATAAATCATGCAGAATTTCAAACCTGAACGGTGAATATAAAATATGGGCATTCAAAAAGTGTATATTTTTGCCTCTGAGTATATTTTGTCATGTTTTGTGAAAGCTTCCGATGTTTCTTTCATTATCTCAGGAGATGATGCTTGAAAGTTTACTTGCAGTTGCTGAAGATAAGTATGATGACAACTGTCAAGAACAGAGGGGCATAAATCTTTTTTTGCCCTATAAACATATGGAAACATGTACCTTTACCTGTTGTAAAACTATTCTGAAGCGCTGTTCACTAGTGCAACTAGCAGTTATAAGCTTACACGAAGGGACACACAAGGACAAAAATATTTAACATTTTTTTGGGTGCAAAATCCATGCTTTAACAAATTTCTACATTCCTATTTTTAAAGAATCATGACATATAAAGTTACATTTAAACTTAAAATTTGCAATAAAGCAAAGTCGTCCTATAAATGTGTTCAATTTTGTGTTTCTATTTGTAAAATGACAGTATTGAGAAATATACAACGCAGACATAAAATACTGTACTATCACTGAATCCACACCTTAAACAGTCAAGTATAATGACTCAGTATAATAAATCAGAACTCAGGTGGTCATTGTAAATGCTTAACTTCCATTTATCGAGCTGTCTTTATTCTGAATTCTTCGTTTTGCTAAATAAAGATAGAATTCTTCGTTTTGCTAAATATAGATTTATCTCCTATTTCAGCAATTTAAAATCTCACAGACTCTTAGCATTAAGCACTTTTGCGAAATACGCGTGGTTAGGTAGTAGACATAAGACAACTCAAACAAAGGCCAGAATACAAGAGCGCAAGTTCAGGGGCCGTATTCATAAAACGACTTAAGTGGTTGCTATGCTGTTGCTAAGGCTAAATTTCTTTGAAGGAGATTCCCTACAACTACGAAATTTGCTCTGGAGGAACAGTCTTATAAAGACTGTTCCTCCAGACCAAATTTCATAGTTGTAGGGAATCTCCTTTATAGATATTTAGCCTTAGCAACCGCATAGCAACGACTTCAGTGGCTTTATGAATACGGCCCCTGGTCTGCTAGTTATAGCACTTAATATCCAGTGATACGGTTCTAATCGTCTTTGCTGTGTTGAAATGCCTTTTAGCTATTTGTTTACTTTCAGAATATTGATAAGTAAAATGTACTTAAAATCCCTCGAGGCATTGCAAGGACTAGCTCAACTATGCAATGAACTCCATTTGAAACACTATAGTGACTTCAGTCTAGTTATTCTCAAAGTATAATTAAAGGCACGTCAAACTAACAATGTAAAAAGTAGTAGCAGTTCTCTACAGGTGCAAAATGGAGTATACATGTATATACTTTGTGGACGTTTGTTTTGGCGTTCAGTATATTATTAATGTGCTTTGATTACGTGCTGTCTTAGTCATTACACGGACTCTAAAATTAAGAAAAGCAGATTTTGCTTAATATCAGCGCAGCTTATATGGGAACTATAGACCACGTCCTGCAATCTCTGCTGCACTTTGGCGGACAGAATATCAAGAATATCATAACATTGTTTGACACTAATTACCACGAATTGTAGCCCCACACACACACGGGAAATATTTCAAAAATGGCTTGTGCCGAGACTATACTATGAATATAAAGTCGAGAGTAGTAGTTTTTAGCAGAAAAACTATTAGCTTTCATACATTTACGTTAAGCGCTCAGGATCATTTTAGAGGCTGCTTATCGCACCATAATAGATGCCAGCCAGGATCAATTTAGAGGCTGTTCAGGACCAAAATAGATGCCAGGACCAGTTTAGATACCACGACCACTTTAGATGATGTACATGCGTGCTTTGCTTTCTGTCTTGTTTATTGAATTAGTGGATTAAAATGATAGAAAATTGATAAAATAGATGTTTTACATGTATCACCGGCAGACTGGTAAATGTTGTGTGCTTGTAAGCCACTCTGCAGAACCCATGATAAGGAGTGTGCGCATGCGAAATCGATTAAAACTCCTCCCCCATCTCCCCCCCCCCCCTCACACACACACACAAATTATTACATACCTTTCCAAGGCGCCGCTTTTGTGGTTGTGGTTCTACTACTGTCATTGATTGTCGGCTTTGAATTAGTCTGTGACTTTTTGTGAAGTATTTGTGAAATATTCGCTGGGAAAGAGCTGGTATTTTGGCTTCACTTTGTCTGGGTTTGGTTTATGTGTAGTCTTTACCATTCCTTTCCAACTCGTGGCCATATGCTTTGAAAGAGCTGAGTATTTGGATATCCGATTGCCCTTTTCATCGCTTCACATACTGTCTTTATTTCTGTATTTTTTCTCATTTTTTACCATTTTATGTGGTAGGCAAATGTACTTTGCATCGTCACCTTCTCATCTTCTTCTCACAAAACTTTTAAAATACCCAAACACAAATTTCCGCGCGGTGAATTTCAGGACTTTGTAATTACTTCACTAGTTCTTCTTCAAAGCAAAACTGTTGCACATAATTTGTGTAGTGTGTCAAAGAATCTTTCGCACTGTGCAAGAGATCAACATTTAAACTGGCTTTTGACAACTGATATTATTTTTACTTTTCACTAATTTGCTTCCTATGTGTTCATTGTTTTTTAATGCGACAAGGCTGCGTTGATTTACAGACTGATCGTAGTCTGTCCTATAGCACTTTAGGTAATGCACCTATTAACGAGACATTATGTATGTTTTTCATAGCGATCGGGTATGTTTCTTTAAGACATCTGCGACTTTTTAATTTGTTACACCCTTCAGAAATTCAGGAAAGGGAAAGTAGAGGCTGCTTAAGCCGGTACTTTGGGTGGAGTAAGGGCGGGGGAAGGGGGCGGGGTGAGGAGGGCAGAAGGGGTGTGGCCAGTGTCGCACATTGCATTGCTAGTCATAAACAGACTCAGCAAAAACGAGTCTGTTTTCTCTCGTTTTTAGCGTATTCTTTGCTTCCATAGGATCTTATTATTCAAAATTGTTTTACCGGGCGTGATAATCACCCGTTAAAAATGTTCTGAACAATTCACGCCCGGTAAATAAGTTCCGAGTGGTTCAAGCCCAGTAAATGTTTGAATAATCAACGCCCGTTGAAATAGTTCTGAATAGATTGGCACAGTTTGCCAAAAAATTGTAGATGACAATAATGTCTTATTTTATATTTGTTTAAGTGTGTGTAATGTACTGTTAGAATTTGTAGAAGTTCTGACATATATTTCATATACATGCTTTTAATTCAATCTTCAATCCTCTCCAGAAATAGTTGTTGTTTAGCAATGCTTTTAATCGCCATGGAAACTGCACTGTTCACGCATGACAATATTGAAGCTCATTAAATAACTCGTTAAGTAAAGAAGAGTATGGCCACGGTTGCATCCACAACCAATAAGGTCAGATCATAACTGAATAACTGGACAGCTACAGAAATCTCTTATTAAAGAAAATTCAATAAAAGATTCTGTAAGAGGATATGTACTTCAAAGAAAATGTCGCTTTGAAACTAGTTTACGCCCCCGTTTGAACTTAATTGCGCGGATGTTATATACTCAAGACTAATAACATTTTATTATTTTCTTTGAAACAGGATATTAAAGACGAATCTCATTAATGAATGTCAGATATTAGAAAATACTACAAAAACTGAAACAGCTTTCAAATCATTACGAAATTAAGTTTTGATGAAATACTTCTAAACGAATTCTGTTAGTTTACAGTCTCGATGTGCAAAGTAAACAGTGCATTTTGTCTGTTCTCGGTCAAATCACAAATAATGAATATATATTATTCTTTGTCATGAAATGGCATATTTCGGGCTGCAAATAAGCAGAGGTAATATTAAATCTAGTTTTCGTTGAATTGTAACATACCAATTTGCCTCACGCTCTTAAATTTACAAAAAGGTGAGACCAATCCGAAAAAAAACTGTACAAGAAGAGTTATTCATTTAATAGGCCATAAATAAGCCATAGACAAACAGTGCGGATCCAGATCAGACGCTACAAACCGCGGCGTCAGATCAGAATCAACACTATTTGCATAAGACAAACGAAAATTTCTTCTTAAAATGAAACGTTAATGGTAAGAATAAGCTAAACCTGACACCCTTTAATTTACAAAAGGATTAATCCATTTGATAAGGAGTAAAGAATTTACTGGCCATAAATGGGTTAAGCAGCACATAAGTTGCAGTTCGTCCTGATGTTATTCCGTTTTCTGTAGGCAATTCTCATTCAATCATCTCTTGATAGGTAGGTAGTGCTTCGGTAAGTCTTAATGTGATATTGCCTTTCCAATATGAGCCGCGACAAGACAAAAACCAACAAAGTGGCATGTGCGCCCAGCCAACACTCAGATCAGCCTGAATATTCGCCCAGTCTGATCAGAGTCTTGGCCTGCGCATTTAGGGAGCTAAGGGCCAAAGCTAACTCCATGCAGACAGCGAGGACTCTGATTAGACTGGGCGGATGCCGAGGCTGATCTGAATCTTCGCTGGGCGCACATGCAACTTTGTTGGTTTTGTAGTGTCTCTGCTCAATTGTGTTATTTTTAAACGAGCATGTTTGGCATGTATATATAATTCATTTCGAGCACTACCCATATTCGAAGATATGTTTACACATATGAGCCGCGACACGACAAAACCAACAATGTGGTTGTGCGCCCAGCGCAGACTCAGATCAGCCTGGGCATCCGCCCAGTCTGATCAGACTCTCCGCTGTCCGCATGGGGATAGCTTAGACCCTTAGCTATCCTTTGAGCAATTAACGAAGAGTCTGGTGAAACTGAGCGGCTGCCCAGGCTGATCTGAGTCTGCGCTGGGCGCACAACCACATTGTTGGTTTTGTCGTGTCGCGGCTCATGCGCACAACCACGTTGTTGGTTTTGTGGTGTCGCGGCTCATATCTTCGAATAGCCATAGCAATACTCGTACCTGGGAATTTCTTGGTTTCACCGAAGTAATTATGTCGAACGTGCCCAAAACAATGGATATTGATAAATTGTACATCAGTGTGGGAACGCAGACAATGATGTTGAAATGAAAGAAAGAAATTTATAACGTGTCTGTGCTTATAATAGAAATGAAGCCATAGATGTGACCATAAGATATTTAAAGGCAATACTTCAAGAGGAATTATACTACATTTTTCAAAGTCCTCTGCACAGAATGTCTGTACTTTTATTTCTCACATGAGAATTTGCAATCTTCTATTTTATCAAAGATCAATTAAAATCATGTCTTCATCTAAATAGATAGAATTCAAAAAGAGATAAACCGTCAAACAATGTTTTCTTGTAAATAAAATCTTATATTTCGGTATCGTATTAGTGAAAATTCCTCCTCAATTTAATCCCTCTTGACATATCCTTTCGATCACCAGACGCTTCAAGCAAATTGCAGAAAAATGGGGTGGGGTCGAATATTTGACCCTAAATTTGACTTGCTTAGAAGACATATTTAGCTACACAATATATGACAATTATTTTTCTCATAACGTCAGAGGTCACGGCCGGTGATAACCCTATCCAGAAAGGTGCGCACGAACCTGTTTTTTTTTTTTTTTTTTTTTTTTTTTGTTGTTGTTTTGTGTTGTTGTTGTTGTTGTTATTTTTTACAATTTTGCAACAAATCTGTCCCTCTTTTTTCCCTCTTTCTCCCCCTTCTTACTTTTCTTTCTTATTGCGTATTTATCCTATAATTTTCATTTCGCCCTTGCTGTTTGGTAAAATGGGTAGGACGGTTACAAAACGTCAAAGGAAAAGGCGAAATTCAAAAGTGAATTTTTCAAGACTTCTTTTTGCATTTTATAGCGTCTTGTGTCCTCCCAGTATGTATTTTTCAGAACTGATACCAAGAGCATGAAAGGCCATATTTCTGGCATTTATAGAGAAATCAATATTAATAAGATGCTTGAATAATATGAGGTAGTGAGAGTCAGTCAAAAAGACATTGTCAGCAATTACGTTTAGATACGCTAAGGCTGTCGAAAGAATATGCAGACTCCCAAAGAGTAAATGCCTAATTCAGAATGATTTTCAATTATGGCTAAGATTTTTTTTACCCGGCAGGATCAGTGTTGTCCTCGGATATATGAGCCGCGACACGACAAAACCAACAATGTGGTCATGCTCCCAGCGCAGACTCAGATCAGCCTGGGCATCCGCCTTGTTTGATCAGACTCTATGTTTGGTGCTCAAAGGGTAGCTAAGGGTCTAAGCTACCTCCATGCGGACAGTGAATACTCTGATCAGACTGGGCGGATGCCCAGGCTGATCTGAGTCTGCGCTGGGTGCACAACCACATTGTTGGTTTGTCGTGTCGCGGCTCATATTTATAAAATCATCACTTATGGAATGCGGCTCTGAAGTTGGGGACCCAGTTTCTTCTAGATGACAATGGCTCATTCTTACCCCGTACTTCGAGACTATTCTATTCTATTCTATCCCATAACCTTACTAGGTCGTTGGGGCACCACAGATGACTTCGAAACAATCCCTTTCCACCTTGTCCTGTCTTCAACTGCCCTAGTTGAGCTGGCAAAATCCATCCCTGTCCATTCTTTAATATTGTCTTCCCACCTCTTCTTCTGTCTGCCTCTTCTTGTTTTTTTCCTTTTATCCTTTCACTGTGCCCTGTAGAATCGTCTTCGCTAAACCAGAAGGCCTTGTGACGTGGCCAAACCACGTGGCTATACTTACTGTCGAAGTCAGTCACGTGCAGACTTGACACACGCCGACTCGCCAACATACGTGTACAGCTCTTTTCGGCTTACTTTACGTAACATTGGAGTACTGTGTCGTTGTTGGCATCTTTGCATGAACTCTAAATACAAGTCCATTGCAGTTCAGAAACAGAAATTTTGCGTGCGTGTGTGTGTGCGTTCGTTACTTCGTTTGGCTTAAATATCACTTTCAACAATTATCTTTCTGGCATATCACGACGGTTTCTGGTTGTGACAGGGGGAGCTCAATGTTCACTTTTACAGTGCTGCCTCACTAAAATACCATACTCGGGACACTTAATGGCATGTTTCCCGGTCACATTGTGCATGGTCCTAACAACATAGTGAACATTCCAATTATCAGTCCGTTCAATTTCCAGCCAGGACTGCGGCATACAAAAGTCTTAAATAAAAAATGGCACTAGCTGCTTCTCATTTAGCACACAGATTTACGGGGTACAGCTAGTGCTGGCCGACCAGGTTCAGAATAATGTGACTGGATGTGGTATCATGTCATTAAATGCTCTGAGTATAGTATTTTGGTAAGGCAACACTCTAAAAATGAACACTGAACTCCCCCTGGCACATCCAGAAACCGTCGTCGTATGACTGATTGTTGAAAGCTTTGTTTAACCAACATGAACGAACGAACGCACACACACACACAAGGAAAATTTCTGGCTCTGAATTGTGATATTTAGAGTGCATGCAAAGATGCCAATAATGATACAGTACTCCAATGTTACTTAAAGGGATACGTAAAGTAGCAAAACGTGGTTCCACTCTATAATGGTTTTATGATCCTGTTATGTCATGACCTGTATGAGACGTGGTATTGTTTTGATGAAATAGCAGTCAATGGACTGTTGCATAATATACTTATGACACCCAAATGTTGTACATTTAAGTTAGCGAGTCTGCATGTGTGGAGTCTGTACGTGACTGACTTTGACAGTCTGATTAGTCTCGAAGTGCGGGACAAGAATGAGCCATTGTCGCCTAGATGAAACTATATATATGAGCCGCGACGTGAGAAAACCAACAATATGGTTGTGCGCCCAGTGCAGACTCAAATCAGCCTGGGCATCCGCCCAGTCTGATCAGAGTCTTCGCTGTCCGCATGAAGGTAGCTTAGACTCTTAGCTACCCTTTAAGCGCTTAGGGAAGACTCTGCGCAGACTAGGCGGATGCCCAAGCTGATCTGAGTCTGTGCAGGGTGCACAACCACATTGTTGGTTTTCTCGTGTCGCGGCTCATATATAGACCCCTTACTTCAGAGCCGCATTTCATAAAACGGAGCCACGCTACATAAACCAAGCCACACGCTTTTGGTGCAGATTTCGTGCAGTTCCGGGCAGTTTCGTTTTGAAAACTGACTGGGGCAATTGGGGAACTATAATTACCAACAAACACGTTAACGTTTTGTCCTTTTAAGTCCCTATAGTTTGTCCGTTAATGGGGAAAATGTAGTGACTTTTCTCGCACTCCATGCCGCTAAATGATAAGACTCGCCTCGGAACAAATATTTTCAAAGAAAGCCAAGTGACATTTACACACCCCTCTCTGCACATAGCGTCAGTTAAATGACATGGCCATCTAATAGCATTCTGCTTTTTATACCCCGACACACGTTAGTGGCGGGGTATTATGTTGTCACGTTGGCCGTCCGTGTGTCTGTCCGTCCGTCCGCACTTCGTTTCCGTTCGATAACTTAAGTAATTATAAACACATTTCATTTAAATTTTGCATATGCATTTGTACCAAAAATGTCTCGCTTGGGATTGTTAATGGGCAAATTTTGATTATTTCTGACAGAGTTAAGGCACTTGTCAATGTACAAAAAGTGGTTTCTGGTCTCTAGTTTCTTTATTACTTGTAGTATCATGATGAAACTTCTCAAACATGATGGAAGTAACAAAAGCTTTATTTCAGCACAGAAATTATATCACCGGGGGTTATCTACCCCTGTCCTGGGATTATATACATGTATAAAATCATGAAAAAAAACATATAAATTCAAAAACTGAAGCAATTTTTCTGAAATTTACAGCAAATGATCAGAGTGATGAAAGCCTCCAGTGATGCTCAACTTTTTCCCTATGGGAGTTATCTCCGCAGGCCCCCGGGCTATATACATGCATGAAATGCTAATAAAATCTATATTAATTCATGTGAAACAGATTTTTCAGAAATTTACAACGGATGATAGAAGTAATAAAAGCTTCGTTTGCTGATTAAAATTTGGCCCTTAAAGGGTTATCTGCCCCTGCCTCGTGGCGACATACATGTTTAAAATCACGAAAATTGTATTTGATAAGAGTGGTAAGTGATTTATCGGAAGCTTTTAGTAAAGAGATCAGAGTAATGAAGTGTCCTGTCCATGTTCCTTTAAGGTCTGGCTGCCCCTGCCCTGGGGTTATACAGAGGACAAAAATCTGAAAAAAAAATCGGTGGACGAAAAAGGTTTGCAATGGCGGGGTATCACTAGTCGTTTGCGATGCTTTTATTTTCATTTATTCCCTCAAACAACAGAAGAAAATCGACAAACGCCAGATCTATCTCTTGCCGTCACACTTTTCCTAGCTACAACTGCAGAGCCACACGTGTTGCGGAAGTTCTCCATATGATTTAAGGTACGGAGCCAGTAGCTCCGTTCGCCGTGCATACCCGGTTCTTTCATTACGGAAGAAAATTTCCCTTAATCATTCCGACCAACACTTATTTTGAATTTGTTTTGGGTTTATACATTAGATCCCATATAATTCAGGTTAAAACAGGTCTTGTTTACGCAGAGTTTTAGTCCCGTGCTTAACTTAGATATCAAGTCTAAGAAGCGTCGATAAAATCTTGAAAAAGCTTTACGGAATTTGCGATACTGGTGTCACAGGGTAATGGTTAAGTATACTATACACTTGTACTGCCTTGCGGTACAAGCCGGCTTTTATAGCGACGTGGTAGAGTGCTCGACTTTAGATCGAAGGGTCCCCTGTTCGATCCTCGGCCGGGGCGTGAGATTTTTTAAGAGTCCGTGACACTGGCTTCCAAAGGTTCTTAATATTCAGAGCTTATTTGCTTTAACTGATCTGTCAGACAGGCAGGTGAACACGTTCATATTCTGAGATGAGAAACGACACTGGCTATACTGTTACTTTACAAAGAATTATTATGTGAGCCGCGACACGACAAAACAAACAAAGGGGCATGTGCGCCCAGCGAAGACTCAGATCAGCCTGGGCATCCACCCAGTCTGATCAGAGTTTTCGCGTTGCGGTTAAAAGATAGCTAGAGGTCTACGCTACCTCCATGCAGACAGCGAAGACTCTGATCAGACTGGGCTGATGCCAGGCTGATCTGAGTCTTCGCTGGGCGCACGTGCCACTTTGCTTGTTTTGTCATGTTTCGGTTCATGTGATTACACCATGATTTTTAAAGTACGTAATTAGGAGCCTCGCAAGGAAAACCCAAACAAGATATAGCTGCTTCTCAAATTATATGCATAACTCAGATGCCGGAATCAGAACGAGGCTCAGTGAGTATAAACGTAAACAACGGCTAGCTTTCAATGGAAAAGACCATGAACTATTCCAATGTCAGCTGTTATTCTTCGTATTTATTTCACCATTTTAAGGCAAAGAACCAAAAACAAACCTTTGTATGATCATTCTAAAACCTAGTATAGAATCAAAATATAATATTCCAATGAACATGGAAACAAAATGTTTGCTAAAAATATCTAAGGTCATCAACACTTTGTGGGGCACAATATTCTTATACCGTATTTAATATAGTGAGGCAGTATGAACATATATAGAACATGATTAACACCAAACATAAAAAAATATTCTACACACCACGGTTTCAGTAAACCTTGCCTCATGGCTGCTTTCACTGACATGTCTTACACTATGCAAGCTCTGACTTAGAGTGCATTTTTTGTTCCTGTTTAACTTTAGCTTTAAATTTTCACAAATGTTTGAAGCTATAATTCTGAATAAGGATCCTCTTGAAGCAAGGAACACATTAGAGAAATGAAAATATCAGACTCAGTTCAACTGAGTCTGTTTATGTGCAGCAGTGGGATATTGCGACACTGCTGTCACACCACATTGCACTGGCTTCAGTGAAACTCTACTTTAAAACTAACTCGGAATGAGCCGAAAGAGCCTGAAGGTTCAGAAAATATATAATCTGCACTTGGTTAAGTATGGTGAGACTTTCTACGGCCACCACATGGAACTTAATACCAACTGCAGTGAAGGTATTTAACTGATTGACTGATTTGATGCTTAACGTCCACGGTAAACAGCTGTGGTCATGTCGGGACGGTCACTTAACCTAACCACACTATTCCTGGGCAGGCTTAGACCTCATAAGCGGTTAACCAGAACTAAGTGCCCATACTTTCGCCAGTAACTGACAACTGCCCTTCTTGAATCAGCGGAAGGAGAAACGAAAGTATGTGGCCAGACCGGGTTTCGAACCCAGGACCCCTGACTTATGAGTCAGGTGCCCTACGGATTGCGCTACGCGGCCCGGCGAAGGTATTTAAAATCACATTGGAGGTATTTAAAATCACATTGGAAGTAGGCAGTTATGGAAACCCAGTTCCATCAAAAATTTTCAAAATACAGTTTTCATTCAGTTTTCACTGATAACTAAGGACCAAACTATGACTGGTTCGCTAGGTTACATACCTAATATTTGTCTCCTCTATAGCTAGAATGACTTTTAATTCTGGGGCGACTTCAGACAGTTTTGAACACTTTTTAGCAAACTGGTATAAAGCTTCTGTGATATGACTTCGTTCTGTGTTTTTGTTTCAACAGACGTACAGTGCAAGCCCAAATGACTATGCTTACATGGCAAAATACGAAAACAGCAGTGCAGCTTTATTTTTTGGTCCAGTTCTCAATACGATGCTCCCCAGGAGGCTCAGTAGAACAAATCCATTAGATTAGTCCTGGCACAGAGTCGGTCCATGCTCTGACCTCACCAGTTAGTATTGGTAGCCTACCAGTCCTGGGGTTACAGGTTCAGTCCTCTGCTTCTCTCATCTTTCGGATGAGACTTTAAACTAAATTCCTGGCTCCATATGGACTTTGTTTTGGAGACACGTTCAATCCAAGTTCAACCACTCCTCTCCAACTTGAAGAGGAGATATTGAAATGCAGCTATCTTAATTATATATACCAGTTGTGCTTATGTAATGCTGTATTATTCTGTTTCACTCACCTTTTGACTTTTCATGTTTTTATGCAGTTGCTTTGGTAAATGTATGTTACTAAAGGACTGTTAACATGTGCCTTGTAATTCACATCCATCTGAGATCACCTGACAGTAGCTCCACTAAACATAATATTGTTTATTAGAGACAGTATGGTAAGGCTGAAACTGCTGAAGAAATATTTAATCTCATGTGGTTCTCATTACTTTCCTACTTCAGGAATCTTAAAATAAACAAATTGTGTGCTTATCTGTCTTTTTATCTGCAAGGTTTAACACTGAGCTACTATGGTCTGGAAAATGTTTTGTAACTGTACCACATCATTATTTTGGCTTGGCCTTGAAGGTTGAGCAAAGGTTATCAGCATGAAATATCAAATTCTAGTCGAGTTCCATTTAGAAAATAAAAATAATGAGATTCTGGGAATCTAGGATAGGGGATTTTTTATATTATATTATATTATATTATATTATATTATATTATATTATATAAATTAAGATTTATTTTTCTGTAAGTGGCCATGATATATCGACACTGAATCAGCTGTTATTGTGTTTACTCACTGAGCCTCGTTTTGGATTATCTACTTAATATTCATGAGTAATATTAAGAAAGGGCTATTGAGTGAAGAAATGTCCCATGTGCTTCGTCTGATTCATAATTCGCCTACATAGCTTCTGAAAAAAATCCTGCCAATTGAAGGCTTTGTTCAAAATGACAAATATTCAGGTTGTTATGGGTTTGACGCATGCCAATTTGTAGATGTTGTAAGAATACATTGATTTTACTTTAAATGATATTTTATTTCCATTTAGGCAATATATATAATAAGCATGAATTCATTGGGATTAGACACCCAGCTTGAGCTTAAAGACGCCTTCTACACAGATTTTTAAAAAAATCTGTATCATTCGCAAAATGACATTTAAAAAGCTGTTAATAAAACATGAGGCAAACTAATATGAAATCCAACCCTTCTCATAAGGCTAAACAAAATATTTGAATAATACAAATGTGCATCAATTTCTCAACAATAAAAATGTGTCATTGTTGATGTCCTCAGTGGGAGGTAGTAGGAAAATAGCAATATCTGTTCGACATTCAATCCATCTTTTCGCCAGTGCTAATAGGCATTTTGTACTGCAATATCTGTTTGCTGATGGTACATGTAAGTCTTTACTTCAGTAATTTATCTTAACCCTTGTCCGACTTATCTATGTAAGATTTTCTGTCCTTGACATTGAGGATTGTTGTTGTTGTTGTTGTGTAAATAATAATTGTTTAACGTCTACTGTAAACAGCTATGGTCATGTCTGGACGGCCAATTAACCTAACCACACTATTCCTAGGCAGGCTTAGACCTCCTAAGCGGTTAACCAGAACTAAGTGCACTTACTTTCACAAGTAACTGACAACTGCCCTTCTTGAATCAGCGGAAGGAGAAATGAAAGTAAGTGGCCAGACCGGGTATCGAACCCAGGACCTCTGGCTTATAAGTCAGACGCCCTACCGACTGCGCTACGCGGCCCGGCGACATTGAAGAAGCCCACTTGTCATTTATGTCATATAAAATTTTATTAATTAAATTATTTATGTTGTGTGTGCATCTGCGCAGTCTGATCAGAGTTTACCCATACCTGTTATAAAACTATTAAAACAAAAGAAAATAGAAAGCAGAATGGGCAGCTATTCATGTGACTTTACCATGCATCTGCTGCAAAAATCACCTGATAATTAGGGTATGATGACATGACGTGATATCATGTCAGCGTAGATCTGCGCAAGCGTAAATGTTATCAGGCGATGCCTTTAGAAGCGATCTCTGAAGACAATTGGCTATATACCGAAGTTTGCCCTGATAACAACGTTCGATTGGTTAAATGACGTCACCGACTTACGTCGTAAGGCATACGCAACGTCATCAAGTTCGAACAGAATTGCGTTTGCTTATCATTTGTTTGACAACCATTAAAATCTTCTTATGATGCAAGATAAATAGAAAACCTTGTAAGTGTCTTTGATAAACTTCATATCAAAAGAAACTTACATGGTTTTCTCTATAAATCGTGACCATCAGGGCTCTGATCAGTCTGGGGTGAGGTGCAGACTAATTTGATCATTAACAGTATGCAATTGGTTAAAGGCCCTTTTTCATATGAGGTCAGTCAGTTTAAAGCAGAATTACAAACTGTGCTGACCATTATAAGACTGATTCTAGAGGCAGTCTGAATTAGATCTGTATATTGCATGATATCCCAATTTCTCACCCATTGGACAGGAATATCCCTTTCTAGAGGTGTCTGAGATTTTTCTATCTCGGCCTGCTAACTCAGCCTAGGCTCTGAAAGCTGTCTCAAAATGCCAATCATTGGTAAATAGTACAGCCCAATTAATTACACACTTAAATTCAACAAATCCACTTGCAGGTAAATTGCAAGCCTCGCATAAGACTAAATAATCTGAAAACTAGCCTGAGATTTCCTTGTCTTGGCCTCGACCCCATCATAGATTCTATTAGTCACCGATTCTACCAGACTGCTTTTACTTTTCCCCTGTAAGGTCTTAATTCAGGAAATGACGAATCCATAACACAAATCAGAAGGTTAAGTGGTAAATACAAAAATACGGGTTGGCTTGCCTTCTATTTTATTCTAACCGTAAAGAGAACAACCAAGAAACAAAACAACAAAAGTAATTGACGTTTTTAGATATAAAAAAACATCTTATGAATTAGGTAACACAAATACAAAGCGTGATAAAACGGTAATGTGCGCCGGATTTGTTAATTAGGTTTTCTTGTTAAAGACATTTTTCTGTATTGTAAGCGTCAGAATGAATTCCTTACGGAATTTCAAGGCTATTACAAAGACAATGCTTCCTGAATTTGAGGAGCGGAAAATAGAAATTGAGCGACTGGAACAATTGAAGGAAATATCATCTAACCGCCAACGTAAATGAAAAGTTATTACTCTGTAGTTCTGGTAATTGCAACGCTATCCGATTCTACACTCTATGCAAAATTAAGGAAAACGTCTAATAAGATGCTAAAACACTGGGTAAAGAATAATGCGTAAAGTTCCGTCTAATAAACCGACCTGGAATCCAACCTATCACGAAGCATTGTTAGTATAATAACCTTGATATTCCGTGATTGAATTTATTCTGACGTTTACGACACAGAAAGATGTCTTAACAAGAAATCTAATAACATGTAACAAATCTGGCACATGTTAACCTTCAGTGACGTTATCCTGTTATGATACTAATAAGATATCATCAAATGTAGGCTAAACAAAAACAATTACAGAAAGCAACAGTCGCCGGAGTAGCTAGGAGCTATTTTAAGATACGCAAAATCATGTTTTATACTCCTTGGGGCGTGGGGTTGGGGAGTTTAGGAGTTAACCCCCCAATTTACTTCATATGGTTATATCTTTTGGTTCTTTTTTTTCTAATCATTGTCTAATTTATGAAATTCAAATAGGCAAATACGCAGGTGCGTGTTGAAATTTTGTCATCATTATGACAAAATTTCAACACGCACCTGCGAATTTGCGTAAAGGCAGACACGCCCTTGACAGTAACTCAAGTCCAGTTAGGCGTTTTGTTTTAACAAAATGTTGAAAGCCATACAGAACAAACGTTCCGTTACCAAATTAAGTGCGGCATATTCAAAGTCCTCAGTGTCGCTAAACCCCAAATTTGTGAAACGCAAACGTACGACATTATGCAGGTCTAGGCAGGCAACAAACTTTTTGCGTTGATTCCAGAAAACTCTCGGAAACCTCTGCCTGGCATCTCATTGTAGAAGATGCTTATCTCAGACAGATTAACTGTGCTAAAGTAACTGTTTCAAATACCGTAACAGTTGAATCTCGTACTCTGACACACATGTATCTCAAAATACCCTCTTATATCAAAAAAAATTAATTTTGACCCATTTCCTGTTTTTCTTTAGATTTCAACTCCTGTAGTTTCAAACTACTAATATCTCAAAGTGAACTTTCTGGGATCGAGATATCGAGATCTGACTGTACTTATTAAGATATCGGACACCACCAACATAGGCTATAGCTTTCCATGCAATGAAAGCAAGAGGGAGAGTATTCCCAACTAAAAAGTTTACATACGAAAAGAGGTAAGCAAGAAATGAAAACACAAAATCTCTCTTACCCAATGAGGAAATCACAATGCTAAAAAAGGTTCTGACTGGTTAGAATCCTTTGAAGCAAAAATAGACAAAAAGAACGACAAAGTGAAGACTATCTAATTAAATCCGTTTATGACCAGTGGTGAAATGTGCAAAAATAGCCACACCCTAAAGAACCGGCTTTAAATTTTCAAAATGGCTCTAAATCAACCCAATTATACCAAAGCCTAGCGACGTTAAACGACCGCCACACGACACAATACCAGTGGGAGTTAATAAAAAATCTTAAAAAGTTCCTTCAAGAGCAGAGAATACATACAGAAGTAGGAACATGGGCCAGACTACGTAGTTTCGGCTAATAAAGCCTCGTCAGTGACCCTGACAATATCTGGTGACGAAACCAGAAAAAAGCATACTATAATTTCTTAATTTTAATTGGGCAGTCGATTTAAAGACTGATCAGTTTCAAAAGGATCAAAATAATATAAAAGCCGATGATCTAGAATAATATTCTTCATCAGTCTCAAATTTTAGATTTCTCAGATTCTATCCTATGATCTCAAAGGATGTAAATAAAATATAATCTGCACTATGGATGATGTACGGGGAGACTTTTACGGCCTCCACACGGCACAACACTAGCTGCAGTGAAGTAAAAATAAAATTCTTAAAAAGTTCCTTCAAGAGCTGAGAATACATACAGAAGTAGGAACATGGGCCAGACTACGTAGTTTCGCCTAATAAAGCCTCGTCAGTGACCCTGACAATATCTGGTGACGAAACCAGAAAAAAAACATACTGTAATTTCTTAATTTTAATTGGGCAGTCGATTTAAAGACTGATCAGTTTCAAAAGGATCAAAATAATATAAAAGACGATGGTCTAGAATAATAAACTTCATCAGTCTCAAATTTTAGATTTCTCAGAATCTATCCTATGATCTCAAAGGATGTAAATAAAATATAATCTGCACTATGGATGATGTACGGGGAGACTTTTTACGGCCTCCACACGGCACAACACCAGCTGCAGTGAAGTAAAATTAAAAATCTTAAAAAGTTCCTTCAAGAGCAGAGAATACATACAGAAGTAGGAACATGGGCTAGACTACGTAGTTTCGGCTAATAAGCAGACATAGCAGCAAGGCACCAACAAGGTTATACCCTATATGCACTGGCGATGACGTTATTTTTGAACCCGCCTTTTGTATGGCCTTGTCGTACTCCATGCCCTTTTAGACGATTTCTTACAGCTTTAATATTGTAACGTCGTCCCAGTTGAACGTTAACAGTGCAGCCGACGATGTCGTGCAATACCTAGTCAGGAGACAGCATTGGTTTAAACTTTATTTATTTGTATAAATAACAAAACCATAGTTATGTTCTATTTCGACTTTGCTTCAACCGAACATTTTATATTTTATAGAAATATTTTAACAATTCAGCCACTGCACTCTACTAAATTACTACTTTTAATTTACTGTATTAAAACTTATTACAGCCTCGTAAATTCCTAACACGAATGCATTTACAGAACAACTCATTGCAGAAAGACTTAGTACCTCTTGCACACCAGAAATTAGGAGATACCAACAAACGACTGTTCGATTTATTCCGAGCGATGTTTTATACAACTGAAATTATATCAGAATACAAGCCAAATCCCCGGCACCATAAAGAGGGCCAGTGGATCTTCCAAGTTACGACTGTTAAAAGCCTGTCTTAGAACCATCACCTGTTGGAGACTGTTCGTTTTTCTCTTTCACAAATAATACATTCTAAAATAGACTAAAACATATTCAAATTTACTCTCTTGGTATTTCCGTCGACAAAATTGACCTCTGAAACTCGCATCACATAAACTGACCTGAAAACTGAAGTAATCAAATTTAATGGGTAACTGCACCTCAGACTTCTTTTATTTCAGCTAATAACATTTTTGAACTCCGTAAATACATGCAAGTATACTAACACCTACAAGATATCTATAACTTAGAAAAATATTTAAGATATGGAATTAAAAAAAAAACTACAAATTATCCTTGATGTAAATGCAAATGAATATGTAGAATATCTTTTAGACACGCCATTTAAAAATTAATTCATTCCTTTATATATTCATTAGGTTATTCATTCGTAATCTTGTGTTTTATTCCATGATAAATTCAATGCATTATTATTATTATCATTACCACTATTATTATTTTACTTATCTGTCAAACCCACGAACTACCAAACTGAATACATGAACCATGACTGTTCCATCCATCATCACTTCATTATCCTGCGATATTGTAAAAGACTGGATTCAAATGAACCATTTGATGACTTCTCATCTAAGAATCTCTATGTTATAAATCCGTTTTCACTGAAAATGAATGAAAATATTCTAATATGTATTCTACGAATCGTATGATATACAGACCGAAAAGTACCTAAGAAAAAATGCTTCCTTCTTTACAAACCTTTCCATATTAGGCCTATACTTTAAAACATCGCAGATTGAACTTAAATATATTTAACCAATAAACGCATGCTGAATATCATAATTACGTTTCTGCAAAAACTTTTATACCATTTTTTTATTTTTTTTTTTTTTTTTTTTTTTATTTCGCTGATAACTTATTTCTAGCATCACTCGTGATTTTAATGGGTGGGTGGGGAATATCCAGCCTTTCTCAAAGCTGTCTTTGGCTCGAATGACAAATCACTACTTTACACTTTGAAATATACTTGCTTTTAAGCACAAATCACGAGATGTCCGTGCTTATATCCAAAACAAGAGAATTTACTGCTAACAGTCTGACCATATTTTACAGGCATGCTTCGCCACTTCAAAAAGTTACACAATATAGTACAAATTATTTACAGTAAACGTTCCATGTCTAAAACTCAGTTTACCGCCTACTTGCGAACTTTATAATTTTCAACCAAATATAATTTCAGTACTGGCAATGATTAACAGAATATACGTTTATAAATAGTGATGCAGAAGGAAGTCTGTCGACTTTTGTAAAATCTGTATCCCTAGAAATGAATTCGTGCGTAAGTCTATGACAAACAGCATGTTTGAACAAATTATAAGATATCAAAAAAAGACATGTAAGAATCAAATATTGAGAAAAAAAAGAATAGATACCAATTCTCTGTTAGCATCAAGAATCGTGGCTCACACCTAGTCATAGATTTTAACGAAACTTTCTGAGCATGTTTGTTTCCACCCAAAGGAAAATATTAATATTGCTTCATGACCTCTGATAAGCCTGGTTGTCTGTTTTTCTGACGATCGTTGGACCTTCCTGTAGACGAGATTGTAAATTGTGGTACCTCAAAAATAGTCTCGCGACGTCTGTTATTGAAATTCAAATTTCTCTCTGGCCCAAAACATCTGCATATGTTTGCGATATTAAGGTGCAGAGTAGAATCCCACACCCGCTCTAAAACCAAAAGAGAAGGAAGCATAAAAAAAATGGCAAAAGTTCACGAAAAATACGCACGGTAAACCGAATAAACAGCTCTTTCCCAAACAGGTGGTCATTCAGCTACCCTAATAAAAGGTAGCGACAACATCTGTTGTTACTTATATATCTATTTTAAATTACGAAACAAGACAAAACAGAAATCAGAATGGGCAGCTATTCAGTTGATCAGGTGCTATAGACCATAAACAAGCGGACATTACACCATATAAAGTACATAAAGGGATTCAGCAGTACTTTTAAAACTGTACATAGAACACGATTCGGTAGACCAATTTCCAATTTATGACATGAACAGGTATCAAAGAATAGATCTGTCGTTAAATTTTGGTGGGCGTAGCTGCATTTACTTTTGAGTTATTCAAAATTAAAGGGTGGAAGTTTTTATATATTAGCAGCATATTTTGAACTAATTCTATGATATTGCTTCTGAAAGTCTACAAGTGTCCTTGACTCTTATTACAAAATATTCTTTTTTAGTCATATTTTTTCATAAAATGTAGATTATTTCTATAGAAACCGGGGGCACCAGACATAATTGTCCAAATCAAATGATCATGTTACGATCTTACACAGACAAATCTTTTGTTCGTTTACCAGTTATTTAAATTAGTATCATGTCAGCATTGTTGTGTGACGTCGGCAAGTAGCTATCGTCTATATTAAATGGGTAATTTGATAAAGTCATTGCTACTCCTGTAGAAAATACTGACAGTAAGATAATTACATGTAACAGTAGAAATCTCTTGTTTGCAAAGAACGCATCAGTGCAAATAAATGAGCAATTGCTTATGAAAACGACTCTCTAAAACTGAGTCAGTTGAAAAGATGAACAAACAGCATAAGATGTTTTACGCAGTGAACGTAAAGCAAAATTATGCGGATAAGCCCAAGCCCGGGCCATGCAACATAATTTGCAAAGTTGTGGATTCTGAGTTTCATCTTCTAGCTAGAATATAAATAAAATACCAGGGAAAGCTATTATTACATTATCAAATGAACGCATTTATCCGTATCTAATCCGTATCTTTTTGCTTTCTATTCCGTATCTTATACGTTATTGAACCTATCATTCAGCAGTCCACCCTAGGTTGAGGACTGACACGGTTTTGTACGGATCGTAGCCTTTAGTTACACAAGTTACGGATCTTGTTCTGCGAATTGTAACGGCCTGTTGCCTAGAGACGCTATTTAATACGGATAGCATGCGTTCAAATATTGACAGATACCTACAAAATGATTTGGGGAGGTGGCTGTACGGCAACAACACCAGCAGGGCGGCGAAGAGGAATAGACTGTATCTCAAGCACTACTACAATGAAGAGGCCGAGTCGATGCCATGGCAGTGGCGTATATTGCATTAATGGTGCGGTGTCATGCTTGTTATTGTACACAATAGGGTTTGTCTTTTCATAAACGTGTCAATGAAATAAGTGGGATCATCACTGCATAAACCTATTTGAACTTTAGTTATCATTTAGTTGTTCAATATAGGACAAATTTGATGGTGGAATAAATCAATTTATGTGTCTTGGACTTGAGTTACTGATTAGGCTTGAATAGTCGGAACTTTGCAGTAGAGTCCATGTTCCTTCTTTCGAATGTGTCCTGTGCCGTTGTTAGAACTTTCATTCTAGATTTTTGTTTGCTTTCATTGCAGCTAGTGTTGTGCCGAGTTGCGGTTGTATGGTTTCTCCCCGTACATCGTCCATACTGCAGATTATTTTCTATTTTTCTCCTTTTAGATCAGAGCATATATTCTGAGAAAACAGAAATGCTTGATTGGTTTAGATTCACATTCAGATTATCGCTATTTTACTGTTTTATGGGCATTTTGTGGTGCTTATGAGTTATGACTGCGTAATTAAAACTAACAAATTTCATTGTGATTTCTCTGTTTTTTGTCACCAGGTCATGTCAGGGTCACTGATGAGGCTTGAGTAGCCTAAACTTCGAAGAATGGCCCCTGTTCCTTCTTTCGAGTGTGCTGTGTGTTCTCGTAAACACTCTTTTAGATTTTAATTTAAGTGTTTTTATTTTTACCTTGAATCCACCTTTCCTAGGCAAAGGATAAAGGTTGCCCATAGCCTAATGGTGGGCGCAGGGGCAGTGACGGTGGGGAAGGAGGAAGGGGAGGGGGCAGTAGAGGCCCACTGTATCTTGGGCATAGACTTTCAAAGGCAAAGCCCATCCGTCTCTTTTCGTTGGCTTTTCATTCCCTGATAAGAAAGAAGGTACCCATTTACTGCTAGGCTGACAGAGTTTACCAGTCGCCAATTGACTCAAGCCGGGATTCGAGCCTGCGACCTTCTGTACTATAACCGAGTCGCCCCAACCACTTGATCACAGCGCGACTCTACCTATAAATGGAGGAGACACTGATTTGTTGTCACTGTCAATCCTTTCTATCCGCTTGGCAAGCGCAATAGTACCTTAAGGTATTTATCCGCATCCAAATGTCACAGAAGATAATAGAAAGTAAGTAGTCCGTACCTATCCGAATCCATGTGCATCGTGCCAATTCAAGGGGAGCGTATCTAACCGCAGACATCGGCATTTATTCTCAACCACCCCTATCTAACAGCATCTATTGGTAATCCATTAATTCAAAAAAAAGGCTATTCCTACAAATTCTGTGGGGTGCTTTTATCTGCATCTGTCCGCCCTATCCGCAATGTGAATGAGTGACTTGGGCATAAAAGGTGGAGAGGTGCCGTAGTCAAGTGGTAAGGGCGACTCAGTTATAGCGCAGAAGGTCGTGGGATCGAATTCCGGCTTGAGTAAACTGGCAACAGGAAAACTCAGCAGTAAATGTAGCTTTTTTCCAATCAGTGAAGGATAAGGTAGCGAAAAGAAAGGAATAGGCTCCTTCGCCTTTCATTTGGTATGCCTAAGATACAGTGGGCCTCTACCCCTCTACCCCTCATGCATCACTGTCCTTACGGCCACTAGGCTATGGTAAACCGTTATCTTTATCCTGTGTATAGGTGGGATCAAGGTTCCTTCAACGGCACAGAACACTTTCGAGAGAAGAAACTTGGGCTATACTTTCAACTTTCGGCTACTCAAGCCTCTTCAGTGAACGTTACATGATCTGGTGACGAAAACCAGAGATAACATATTGTTTTTTTTTTTTGTTGTTGTTTTTTTTTTATTATTATTATTATTATTATCATTATTTTTATGTGGCAGTCAATTCAAGGACTGATTAGTGCCATAAATCGTCAAAAGAATATAACAGCGATTACCAAGAATATGACTCTAAACCAGTCAAAAATTCTGATTTCTCAAAATACATTCTCTGATCTGAAGGACAAAACAAAATATGATTTGCATTATAGATGATGTACGGGGAGACGTTTTACGGCCACACGACACAACACCCGCTGCAGTTAAATCAAGCACAGAACACATTTGAAAGAAGAACATGGGCCATACTGCGGCTATTCAAGCCTCATTAGCGACCCAAGTCTAAGAGATATTTATTTATTTGTTTAAACTTTGCCCTATATTGGACAACTAGAGAATTAATAATATGCATGTAGGTCAAATAGTTTATGACATGATGACCCCAATTTTGTCATTGACAAGTTTATATAAAGGTGACCCTACTGTAACAAATAACAAGCATGACACCGCACCATTAATGCACCATACGCCACTGCCATGACACCGACCGTTGTAAAAGTGGTTGAGATACAGTCTCTGTCTCTTAACCTGCACCCCCTGCCCACCCCCGCCTCCTGCTGGTGTTGCTTTTTGTACATTTTGCAATTTTTGTAGGCTTTGTCAGCAATGGAACGCAAGCTAACGCACTGAAAATATCTGAAGATAACAGTCTGTTGCAGTATGCCGAACGAGACCCGTTAGTTCCGTAACTTAAAGTAACGTTCCGTATGGAACCGTATTTGTCTTCAACGTTTGAATAAACTGCGGAATGATAGCACATCTAACAGCCTATGTCACCAGCAAGTGACATATTTTCGAAATTACACCATTTCGAAAGCTGGTAAATTTCAAAATTTCCGAAAAGCCACTGGGGGCACCAAACAAGATAATAATAGGACTATCTTACTACATGGAAGGTAGCTTCTGACATTTTGTTGATTTTGCAAACAGTTCGACGAAATATGCTTCACCTTATATTGTGATGTATTTAGTTAAAGTGTTTGCGAATTCTACAACATTTTAATAGGTGATGTTCGATTAATTAGTGACGTGTCGGTTGACGTAGTTTTTTGCTCTTGGATAGGGTCAGATCATAGTGTCAGAATTTGCAGAATCATTGTGTGTGTGTGTGTGTGTGTGTGTGTGTGTGTGTGTGTGTGTGTGTGTGTTATGGGGGCATTAACGAGACGTTAAATTCTCAAACGCGGTAGACGTAAAAACGCTGCAGTTTTTTTTTTGTCAAAAATGTGAAAGGCTTTTGCATTGCAAAGGCTTTTTAACTTTTGCAGCGAAATATTTTAGCGGAATTCATTTTGTGAGTACTGTAAGATTACACAGATGCTCGACCAACGCCTTCTAAGCTAACGACGCTCTATACAACTGGGACCAGAACTGCTAAACAGAACAAAAAGGTTTCGACATGAGACACACGTAACAAGAAGGAATACCAAAGGACACACTTATATTGTAAAGAGTAAAACTTCGGTTGGGAATTAAAGGGAAGATAGCTTACTTTAAAGGCATAATCAAAACTGACAGTTTCGAGTTTCATAGCCTGTGAAGTTCTTTGTTCTTGTGATGTGAACAGTATTTTCTCCGAACCGTACCAAATAGAAGCGATTCATTATAGCTTGATATCCTCAGCTCTATTCATGAGTTAACATATGAACAATTCTGCTAACAACATTTTCAAATTATAGTCAAACCCGAATATAAAGACTACCTATGGAAGTCCAAAATAGTGGTCTGTGTTGACAAGTGGTCATAGTTGCTCAATACACATAGAAGCCAGCACTTGTCCTTCTGCAGCTGAAGGCTCAGTTTGTTCCAGAGCTTTTGCTTTAATTGTCCATGTGCTGCAACAAGAGTTGTCCTTATATTACACCAAACAGACACCAAACAAAATTGTGCCATCTTGGCAGCAACACCGTTAATACGTGCTTTTATTTCAGTATCATTTACTTCACTTTGATAAGTATCAAATAACTCCTGCAGACTTGAGTAATTGTCTACAACACTTTGACGACTGTCAGCCCCAACAGCCCAATTTGTTGGGCACAAAACTCTCAATCCTGGTGTTTGAGGTGCCAAATTTGGTTCCAAGTGTTCAGACATTGTATAACGTCTTGGTGAATATTTAACAAGCTTGAACATTTCGCAAGTAGTATCTAAAGCATCCTGTAATAGTTTACTCTGCTTTATAGACAAACTGAAAGCTAAACTTAAAGCATGTCCGTAGCAGTTTGTGTAAACAGACCAGCTGTCTTCGTCTGAGATTTGTCTTGATAACTCCTGATTTATTTGCAGGCATGTTATTGCACCGTCATTTTACTGTCCTCTGTATTTTTTCGATGAAGCATTCATCCTCAATAAACAGTCCTTAATAACTCCAGTACGTGTTGCAGCATCAAGAAATTGAACTAGAGAAAGTCCAATAAATTCATAATATTTATATTTAAACCGTCATCCCCATGTATAATTACAATTAAAACTTGCTCACGAGTTGTTTTCTCAGTTGTCTCATCAGCAATTATTGAGAAAAATGTTGAGTTTCTGACATTTCAGTTTTTTCTTTCCCTTTTCTAGTTTGTATCAATGTTTTCATGTTTCTTTTATCTTTTTTTTCCTTTTTTCTTCGTTTTATTTTTCTTTCTCTTTTTTTCCTCTTTTTCTTTCTTTCTTTTTCCCCATTTTTACTCTTGCCGTTTTTCGTTTCCCCTTTTTACTCTTGCCGTTTTTCGTTGTTGTTGTTTGTTTCTTTTTGTTGTTTTTTGTGGTATGTTCAATTCTTCTTTTCCGGTCGAAAATTTTGGGCGGCCATGGCTGCATCGGCCGCAGCGCATCTGACGACCTCGCATTTAAAGAATATTTCCATCTGTTTTAAAGTTTTCAAGGGCCCTTCCGAGAGCCTGTACACAATAGCGAAAAAGAATACATAAAATTAGTATAATTTAAGCCACCATTTTGTTAATTGAAAGGATCATGGTTTGTTATAATAAGACTAAATGACTGGCCTTTGGCTCCTGCACCATGCCTTTACAATCATTGTACGTACGGCTACTCATTGTCCGAACGGCTACTGGTACCGACGATCCAAGGGTCGGAGAAGTCTGCTATGAGCTGAATGAAACATTTCTTGTTGCTAATTGCGGAGCGTATGTGATAAAAGGCAATTCAGCCCGACGTAAAATGGACCAATTCGTAAAAACATTCATGTCCACCCGAATGAATATGTTCTGCGCAAAGTAGGAATCGGTACGATTCCGGAATCACAGTATCCGAACGCACTGTACCATCTCTTCCGGTTTTCATAGCGTTGAATCGAGAGTACAAAATTCGCTTATAACCAGTAGTCGGAAATCATTATGTTTTGGGATTTTATCCGGAATCTGCTGCGTCATTTATAGTTATTCAGCTTTGGAAATTTAAAGAGGTAAGTTTAATATAATTTGCTCTTCGGTCTTTTACTTTATTACCCTGTACAATGAAAACCTCATGGCCGTCACAGAAATTTTATTCCAAACAGCCTAATTTAACACGAGTTTGTGTCGTGCAAATCTAGCTATCATCCTATTGTCAAAACTAACAAGCTGTAGATTGATAACACCTCCCGTTTATTTTAAAGATTTTTATAAAACATGAAAGAAAAGGCGCAAAATGATTATAGAATCATGCCATGGGCGATTTGAATACTGTACTCATTACTACCCACCCATACTCGACATTGTACAGGGCAATAAAGTAAAAGACCGGATCGCAAATTATATTAAACTTACCTCTTTACAATTCCAAAGCTGAATAACTATAAATGACGTAGCAGTTTCCGGATAAAATCTCAAAACATAATGATTTCCGACTACTGGTTATAAGCGAATGTTTGTACTCTCGATTCGATGCTCTGAAAACCGGAAGAGCTGGTATAGTGCGTTCGGATACTGTGGGAATTGTCCTGCGCAAAATAGGAATTCTCACTTTGTTGCGCAAAGTGGGAATTCTTACCTTGCGCAAAACAATTCCGGAATTGTCTCTGCGCAAAGTGAGAATCGGGACAAAGTGAGAATGATAAAGATGTTAGTGAGGGTGACAAATATATGTTTGCATTTATTTGTTTGATTTGTTTGTAATTATAATTCTGAAAGATTCGAGTGTATGAGCCTCTGGTATTAAAAACAACTTTCAAGATGTTTTTTTTTTTTCTTCAAAATTTGCCATCCAGTATTTGCCATAACCTACAAATTTCTAAGTTTCAATAGCTGTAACTTTGTCAAACTAATATTTTACTTTTCAAACGGCACATGCGCATCTACATGTGTCTGCAGCATGTGTAAAACGTTTCAAATCAACTGCTCAAAACTCTGGAAAGAGTTGATTATACGGGCTTGTCATCCTGTATTAGCCAAAACTCGAAAAAAAATCTAAGTATGAGGCCGTCATTTTATCAAACATATTCCTCATTTAAAAGTCAGTTCCCTGTCACCCTATCAAATAAATAGTCAGTTCGAACTTTGTCCTAAAGATTCCCACTTTGCGCAGACACATTTACCTGTTCGATAAACCACCAAAGCCCTTGCGCAATTCTAGAATTGTACCGGTATAATTCGGGAATTGTAACACAAACTGAGAATTACTACTTTGCGCAGAACAAATCCGGAATTGTACCAATTCCTATTTTGCGCAGAGCAAATATACACCAAAGTTTGTTGTAGGTTAGACATTTTGTAATCTGTCCGTTGTTATCTCGATATCATGAAAGGCAACTATGATGGTGTTTCTATAGCTGCAACTGCAGTAGAAAGATAATTATCTATCTAATTTATTCATTTATTTTATTTTTGATTTACTTTTACCAATATTCAATGAAATAATTCATGTTCAGAGATCTCGCTACCGTAAAGAGGAGACAAGATAAGCATTATTTAAGTTCTGAAAAAGTGGGATACCTAAACTAGGGACATGTGTCAATTTAGTTTTACAAGGCAGTAATGCATCAAAAAGAACAAATTGCAGACTGTGTAGATCCTGATAAGGAGCACACTGATCTGGGTCTGCCCTGTTTGCCCAGACTACACGTACCTGTCCCAATACTAATATTGCAGAATTTATAAGAGAAACTGGCTGATGCATTTGCATTGTAGTTGGTTGGGACCGGAGCCTTTTTGTCTGTTGCTTGGTCCACCGGGGCTCAACTGGTGACCTTCTTTTGCTTCAGATTTCCAGTGGGGTTGTTTGGCAGGACAGGGATCTCCACCTGTCAGACGGCCCGTTGTATCTGTTGAGTCCTCGTCTTTGCTTCTTCATGGTGTTGAAATTTGATTTATGTGTTTACCGTGATGATTCATTGACGAGTTAGAGGGTTATCATGCGAACCGAACAACCAACTAAATGTTTTGTACCACTTCAGAAACTGAGGGTGAGGTTGGGCCTGTAAAATCGATTTAAGCCCCCCAGTAATTCATTACTGACCGTTCCAATGCGGTAGTTTTGTTGTGGTTCTCTGTTGCCTGTTTTTGGTGTCAGAGTTTCTGTGATGTTTTACCTTATGTATGTTCTTATTATTTTTGGTTCGGTTTGGGTTGCTGAGTGGCCACCTTTTGGGAACAAGCTGCTCACTCGGTTGGCCATATGTTCTCTGTATCTTGATTATTTGTAATCTTAGTTGTTTCCAACTATGGTTTGAGGGCTGGATTTGGATTTTGATTGTTTCAGTTCCTGGTCTTTGCATACTTTTTACTTTTACAAATTAAAACATTTAAATTCACCTAGGAAAAGCGGGACGCCTTCTAGGGTGTTAACACTTGGCCAGCACTTGACCAGCACGTATTACTAGGGTGAGGGTGTATGTATGTATGTATGTATGTATGTATGTATGTATGTAAGATAAGATAAGATAAGATAAGATAAGATAAGATAAGATAAGATAAGATAAGATAAGATAGATAGAATTACCTTAGAACATATTTTTCTACATTATGATAATTCTCTTTTTGTCACACACACACTCTCTCTCTCTCTCTCTCTCTCTGTCATTCAAAATTGCATATATAATTCCTTCAATAAATTAAAAGTTCCACGGCGAACCAATTAAATAATGAAAGTTATGAGGTCTTAAATCATGACGTCAAATGCTTTATTTATGTACTATCTATTTGACTATATTTACAAATAAAGATTTATTAAAAGTGCACATCGAAATGTGTCTAGATAAAAACTGTGCGCATTAGGATGATCCCTGACTGATTTTACGGACATGATCATACGAGTAGAACAATATAGTCTAGCGAATATTCTTATTTTTACTCAGTATCTTATATTGTGATAAAAAGTAATCTTTTCATCCCCGTGAAAGTTTCTGAAAAAATTATAAGGAGTCTATCATTAAAGGGATTTGTCTTTGCAAATGACGTCGTTTTGTTTCCATTGCTAATAAAGTTATACTTATTAAAACAAGGTCCAAACCTAACTTTCTTAAACTAGAAAAGTGGCTTAGCCAAACTGAAAGATCTTATTTGGATCTTTGAAGGAAAAATCTGATCAACACAAATAATTTGACAATTAGAATACCAATGGTTTATCCCGACATGAAACGAACGTTTTATGTACAACGAAATGACGCAATTCCTTACAACGCCAGAAAAAGAAACGCAGCGCTAAATCTTTATTAACCCTTAATGCGCCAAAAAGCAGACGACAAAATTTACGTCTGCAGAATTTCAAAAACTGTTTCGTCCAAGCGATATCATATTGAGAATTCGAACACTAGAGGGCAAACAGTGAAGATTCAGATGAGATGAGCCACCTCATCTGGATCTACACTGTTTGCCAATTCAACAATTTTAATTTTTGGCGCTTTAAGGGTTAAATAAGCATGTAAATGACTAGCCGACAACTGAATATTCATACATTGTATGTCATTGTCAATATAACTCCTGGCGGAATCATTGCTGTCTCTGTATTTATTTTGCTTTTCTGTGAGCGGTGACACATTAGTTATCGAGGATATCATGACTGGCTCATTTTAGGAAAAACGAAGGAAATGTGTACACGCGGATATATATCGTAGGTAAAATTTGAACATTTACTGTTTATCTGTTTCTTCATTTTAATTGCTACGTACAGTAATGAAACACTTGGTTTTTCGCATGTCATAAGAAATAAAAATTATAAAAGTAACCTCAATAAAAATTACAATATCAATGAAAAACAAGTATACCTTTAATGACTTATGATCAAAGCCATAAAATATAGTGCAATAATAAGTGGAAGTTATATTAGCTGGTCTCTACAAGTCACCTCAGTGCAGACTGACCATTTGCTTGTTTTTGAAGCTGCACCAGAGGAGAGTGCGAGGTTGTCCCCTCAGTGCAGACTGACCATTTGCTTGTTTTTGAAGCTGCACCAGAGGAGAGTGCGAGGTTGTCCGCATGAAAGCATTTTAAGCGCCAGTGTAATTGTTGCCCTTTCCGTCTAGCATTGTGGTCACGTGTATTGTGTCGGTTTGTTTTATGGCTCAATCCTTTTGGCGCCAAAAAGCAGACGATAAAATTTACGTCTGCAAAATTTCAAATAATGTTTCGTCAAAGCTATATCATATTGAGAATTCAAAGACAAAAAGGCAGATAGTGTAGATCTAGATGAGGTGGCTCATCATGAGCAACTTAATCATGATTTACGCTGTTTGCAAATTTAAACTATTTTCTTGTGTGTGTGTGTGTGTGTGTGTGTGTGTGTGTGTGTGTGTGTGTGTGTGTAAAATATTATACTAGAAAATAGGTAAATTTTGATGTATAATAAACCTACTTTACTTATCTATGTAATTATTTCTTTATTTACTGACGGTTTTTTATGTTTCTTATGCTAATCTGTTCGTTTAGGCCTGATTTTTTTAATTTACAGGTCATCTGTTTGTTTTGGACTGATTATTTATGTACAGTACATCTGTTTGTTTTGGACTGATTATTTATGTACAAATCATCTGTTTGTTTTGACCATTATTTATGTACAGCTCATCTGTTTGATTTGAACTGATTATTTATGTACCGCTAATCCGTTTGTTTAGGACTGATTATTAAGTCCCCCCACCAAAGGTGAGGGGGGACATACTGTTTTCAGTGCGGATCCCGGGCGTCGGCATCGGCGTCCTCGTGACAGTTTCTTGCGTGCGCGATATATCTTGAACCAATAGATGGGATTGCATCAAACTTGCACGGATACATTATTTGGACAAGTTTAAGAGCTGCTTAGATTTTGGTGACCTTGACCTCATTTCCAAGGTCACTGGAGGACTGAAATTACAATTTCTTGTGTCCCGCAATATTTCTTGAACCAATAAATAGAATTTCACCAAACTTGCAAGGATACATCATTGGGGCAAGGTTAAAAGCTGATTAGATTTTGATAACCTTGTCCTCATTTTCAAAGTCGCTGAAGGACTGACATGACAATTTCCTATTACCACAATATCTCATAAACCAATGGATGGAATTTCACCAAACTTGCTTGGATACATCAATGGGACTAGCTTTAGAGCTTATTAGATTTTGGTGACTTTGACTTCATTTTCAAGGTCACTGGATGACAGATGGCAATTTCTTGTACCCATAATATCTCATGAACCAAAAGATGGAATTTCACCAAACTTCCATGGATGCATCACTGGGACTAGCTTTAGAGCTGATCAGATTTTGGTGACCTTGACCTCATTTTCAAGGACAAAGGAGGACTTAGATAGGTAATAATTTCACTGAAGTCGATATATCTCACTAGCCTTTGGCTTGATTTCCACTTTACTTTCATATATATACCTTTGGGACAATCTCAAGAGTTTACTGTGTTTTGATTACCTTGACCCCATTTTCTAGGTCAAAAGCTAACTTAAAAATGATTTTTTTTCTCTCTTAAAAATTAATTATATCTTGATCCAGTTGACAGATATTCATCAGACTTGCATGAATGTATTGTTGTGACCGGTTTAAGACATGTTTAGTATTTGGTAACCTTGACCCATTTTTAAAGGACATAGTCATCTATATAGGATATTTTTAGAACCAGTGGATAGACTTTCTCCAAACTTGCCTAGATATTTTACTTGTACAGACTTTTTATTCATTGGAGGGGATGGGAAATGGGCTGGTGGGGGGCGTCAGTTTTTCTCTGAAAAACATTTCTAGTTTATTTACAGCTCATCTGTTTGATTTGGACTCATTATTTAGTTACAGGTCATCTGTTTGTTTTTTGACTGAGTATTTATGTTTCTTATGCTAATCTGTTCGTTTAGGCCTGATTTTTTTAATTTACAGGTCATCTGTTTGTTTTGGACTGATTATTTATATACAGTACATCTGTTTGTTTTGGACTGATTATTTATGTACAAATCATCTGTTTGTTTTGACCATTATTTATGTACAGCTCATCTGTTTGATTTGAACTGATTATTTATGTACCGCTAATCCGTTTGTTTTAGACTCATTATTTATTTGCAGCTCATCTGTTTGTTTTTGACTGTTTATATACAGCTCATCCGTTTTGGAATAATTATTTTTTTACACTTATCTGTTTGTTTTGGACTGTTTATTTATGTACAGCTCATCTGTTTGTTTTGGACTGATTATTGATTTACAGCTCATCGATTTGTTTTGGACTGATTATTTATGTACAGCTCATCTGTTTAGTTAGGACTGATTATTTTTTTACAGCTCATCTGTTTGATTTGGACTGAGTATTTATTTTTATGTAGTCTGTTTGTTTTGGACTGATTGTTTATGTTCACCCCATCTTTATGTTTTAGACTGATTATTTATGTACAACTCATCTGTTTGTTTTGGACTGTTTATTTATAGACAGCTCCTATGTTTTAGAATAATTATTTATTGGACTGAATACACTGTAAAAATGTGTTTAGAATCAATGCGAATAAAGCAGACCGATTTTTTATGTGTTTAAATCGTAACATGTTCAATTTGCAACATGTTTAGGTTTATGTTCAGAAATTAAACATGTACAAAATTGGTTATATCTACCTTTTATTTTTGAAAATTTCCTCTGTCAACAATTTCGTCTCTCTTTTTTTTTTCGTTCTTCAACGGGGAAAAGAGAGAAATGATTCATCCGAAACGCGTAACAAAATAAAACGTGTTTAGCAGACTTTGTCCGGGAAAATAAAAGATAAGGCGTACATGTTTAGGTATATGACATATTCCTAAACATGTTTATACCTAAACATGTAACCACTTGTGTTTTATAGCTAAGCGCGATTTTTACAGTGTATTTATGTACAGCTCAACGTTTTCGGCTTGGTATTTTTTGATCGAAGACGTACCGTTCCGTTTTTGTTGTTTGCGTTTTTTGAAATTTTTCTCCAACACCGTAAATTCTATTTTTAGAAATATTATAGCAGATTAAAATATATAGAGTCGATGGATAGTCAGATTATCCTTTTCATCACCATTTAATCCATGTCTGGAAGACGGGAGCGTGAAAATAAAAAAACTCTGTGGAAATGGAACCCCGTTTTGGTCGGAAAGATAATCGTTTCTAGCGCTGCTCGAACCCGGGATGTGTATGGTCGAATAACTAAGATGCAATACACCCGTTCAGAGATAGACAGTAGTATATATTAGTGCATATCTGATCTTTTTAAGTTAGTAGAAACTCCAGTTTTCGTTGAGACTGTCTGGCCCTGAGCGATCCTTTTCCCCACACCCCTTTCCCTACTCTTTGGCTGAACAAACAACTGACATAATATGTTGTGTAGGTTTATTACAGAGTTTTAACGGTTGGAAGGGCTTGATTTGTTTCGCATTTTGTTTCTGATAAATGATATTTTACCTTTTGTGTAGACAAATAACATGCGCAATAAGTGAATGCTGCATGCGCAGTAAGTGAATACTTTCAGTTGTTTCGACTTTTTGTTAGGAATTGATAGTGTAGGACAATAGTGAGTTTGATGCAAAATGAATGAGGAGTAAAAAGCAGTATTAAGAGGCAGTGTTTTTGTCCTCATTTTCTCATATGTGATGTTGTAAAATTTACAACGGTGCTAGTATTTATTGGTTCGAGCAATGCTTCATCCAGAACTGTCAAATAGATTTAAAATACTATTTTTTTTTTAAAAAAAAAATTGTTCTCAGCGTGCCAATTAGTAGAAATACGCAATATTACAACAGGACCTTTTTATCTGACTTCTTGAATAACAGGAAACGTCACTGGCTCATCGAATCAGTGAATAAATCTTTCTTGTATAAGTGAAAAAGTTTAGCTCATGATGAAAAGTTCATTTTACAAATTTAAGTAAGCTAGTCACGTCTGCCATGTTTTGATTAGTTGTCTTAACCTAATTATATATATTTTTGTGTGTTTTCTCTCTGTTATGTGGCTTTTAACTTCCGACTGATCAATAGTTTTATAATTGCATGAAATTGATCAACATTTTACAAACAGTTGAATTCTAATATACCGTTTTAGATGCTTGTTTTCCCACCTTTGTACAGAAAGGGAAAAATTTGTGACTGCAAAGAAAGAATTTGTTCTTAGAGAAGTATTTTTGTTTTGTTCTCGTAAGGGTTTCTCCCAACTGACTGAGTGTGTACTACAAACAAATGAGCCGCGACACGACAAAACCAACCGTGAATGTGGTTGTGCGCCCAGCACAGACTCAGATCAGCCTGGGCATCCGCCAAGTCTGATCAGAGTCTTCGCTGTCCGTACGTAGATAGGTTAGACCCTTAGCTACCCTTTAAGCGCATAGCGAAAAGTCTGATCAAACTGGGCGGATGCCCAGGCTGATCTGAGTCTGCGCTGGGCGCACAACCACATTGTTGGTTTTGTCATGTCGCGGCTCAAATAGTTCCCGTTGGTCTTCTCTTCTTAGTTTGGCTTCTTCGGTGGGTTAATGATTGTCATCTATATTGTTGTTAATAGTGGGTTAAAGCAGCCTTTGCAAAACTTGCACGGAAACTTTTCAACAAGCCGTCGCTGAGCGCATTTTAGAAATAAATATCACTAGCATCGGCACGGTAGTGACTGGAAAAGATCTTCGCAGTATAGCAGCGAAAACGTGATTCGCGTATCTACCATTTGTGATGGCCGCAGGTATTTTCCTACAGAAATACAACCATAGAAAATTGAACTGATACAAATCAATTTCTTATACCAGAATTTACCTTAAAGCGTCGAAAACCCACTTTAAAATGGCAAACGTGGCATACGTTACCAGGATGGCTTAAAATCCAACATGATTGCTGTCGAAAGGTCAGTTTATGATTCCAAAACACAGGAGCCTGTGAAGCTTTGTTGCTTCTTTGGACAAGTTGTCGAAATTCTCATCAGCAAATAGCAATAACTTAAGCAGAACCCAGTTAGATTTAAAACAAACTGTAAGAAAAATTGCTACAGTGTTCTAGAATGGATCCTTTCGTTACGTAACAAAGCCATTTTAAGTAACATCTTTTTTAGCATTCTAGCTTAACTTTTCTGTGTTTGCTACTAAATTCCGTATTGCCAATAAAGTATGCGAGCCAGCAGAAAGAGACTCTTACCAGGCTGTGTATTTCTGCAAAGTCGTCTGTCTTAATTGTTCCGTACCGTACGATGCAATTAAAGGCCCCATTGTTCTATCAGCGTGAAAAATTTTATCGTGAGGTATCGCTGCAAGCTTCTCAGTATAGTTTCGTCAGTGTACATGACCGTGATTAGCAAGCTATAAACAAATAAAACATCCTTGAGTTTCACATAAAAAGGGTTTGAAAACTTATTTGGGTCATTTTAGTTGGCAACTAAAATGACCTACTTTCGATTTCATTAAGTTGAATAAATTGGTATAAATACAATGTACAGGCGTGGAATCCCAATTACTATCCCGCCTATGTTTATATGGCATTGCTAGACGGGAAACGAGAACAGGAAATTTTAATTTGTGGAGCGATTTGTTATTTTTCAAAAACTTGTTTTCTCTACTTTTTGCCAGTTATATGACTCAGTATATGCACATCAACCCACCTTTTATTATCAAACGTGAAGGTTGAACCGCTTTTACAATGATTTGAGTTTAGACGTTTTTACCACTGATAGGACTATGGAGACTTTAAGCATTCCACTTAAAAACATCCCATTGCATTTATATTGGAGTAGCCGTGTAATATGTTTCCTGCATATTATTGCATGGAGCCACGTTTGCCAGAAAGTGTTGAAAAGAGAAAAGTTTGGCAGCCATTTTGTCGCCAACTGCAATTGAAAAACGACCAAGATGATGACACAAGTGTCGTTTTTTTTGTTTTTTTAATTTGCATAAAAGATTTACCTTTGATCTGTCATTCTTTTAAAACATGTGCGAATAATGATGGAGATCTTTGGACGAGCTGTAGAGAGTAAGACTGGAAAATGACGCCCAACTCTTGATAATGTCAGTATAGGGATCAAACATTTTCTTGCATCAACATCTCTCGAGGGACCTGACAAACTGTAATGCAAAGGAAAAAATAGATAGCTATTATTAATAGTTCAATAAATTCAACGAAATCATCGTTAAAATTTGCGAACACTGTCACTATATTTTGTCACCGTTTGATAGCCAACGCGCGAGTGCGTTCGTTTATAAATATTCTTCACCCTGGCCCGAGAGCATCAAGCGATTCAAAAAGGCTTCCACTCCATATTTCGGAAGAGTGTCGATTTTAGGATAAGGGGGGCGCTGTAGAAGAGACTCAAATTCATAAATCAAAACAACAAAAAAAAAACCCAGATACTTTGATATTCAATAATTTCCTTGCAGAACAAATTTAAAGAGTAACTACACTTCAGGAACTGACTGAATCAAATCCCAAACCCTATCCCCAACATCAAAGGGAAAGACATAAATTACAAGTGATAAGGAACTGACTGAATCAGATCCCAAACCCTATCCCCAACATCAAAGGGAAAGACATAAATTACAAGTGATAAGGAACTGACTGAATCAGATCCCAAACCCTATCCCCAACATCAAAGGGAAAGACATAAATTACAAGTGATAAGGAACTGACTGAATCAGATCCCAAACCCTATCCCCAACATCAAAGGGAAAGACATAAATTACAAGTGATGAGCCGAGTCAGCAGCTCTTTCCCAAATAGGTGGCAACTCAGCTATCTTTACTGAACTAAATAATTTAGACCAACAGAAGGGTTACAACAGACTAAGCAAATTGTACGAAAAACATTTAACAACTACCTTTACCTATTTTCAATTTTTATCATAGAAGGGTTAAAATGAAAACACAATAAATTAAACAGCACCCACAGAACATAAAACAAATGCAACCGCAACGAAAGTACGGCCTTGTGACGGTCAGTAATAACTACTGGGGGGGGGGGGGGGGGGGTTAAACTGGTTTTACTCCATTCATGTTCAGTCCTAAAGTTCATGATTACCGAAAGCTGGGGACACATGTTTTCTTTCACTTATTGTTGACTCCATTTTGCATCGTAAAACATGTGAACAGCAGTCCTTTGAAATCTGTGTAACGACGTAATGTATGATATGTAATAGAACAAAGACATGCTGACGTAATAAAAGAAAATAAAGGGAGCGCACTAACAATTTTTGTACTACGACCAAAAGAAGAGAGGCAAGAGAAGGGTAAACGAATGGTTCGGACGAATATATTGAAAGTTGCGTTTCCGTGCATTAACAGCGCGTAAATTCCCTTGTCAATGCACAGCTTTTCGCCGGTGAAGGCACGGCTGTTACTAGCGTACGGCACTGCTTTTTATGCAAAAACATTTGTTTACTGACGTCACGTCCGATGACGAGATATCATTTTACTTTGACGCCGTTAGGGTGGTTTTGAGTATGTATGGAGACACCAAATGGCATTATGTAATTTCAAATAATTTATAGCAATATGTGGGTTGATATACCGATATTATAGTTTTGTTTCCTTATGTCAAAAGCACTGATGAATCTTGAAGATTAATATGAAAGGCATATAATAAAAAGTTTATCTAATTTATATTCGGCACTCATTCATTTGGCGGAGACGCACTCGCAAGTTCCCGTGTCCCTCGCCGTATGAACTTCGCATATGATGCCTAGTTTTTGCATACCTATTCAATAACTTATAAATATGTCGTGGCTCAATTACGTTTGCCCTCATTAAAATGATAAGTTCAGATACAAAATTAGACAATCTTCTACAAGATCACAGGGACCAACCGTAACGCCGGAAAAGTGGTCGAAACGCAGGATTTGCGGTGTTTTCACGCCGGATTGTGGTATTTTTCGTAGGATTCGCCGCCATTTTTGTTGACAGTTTCCGAGGTGGGTTGAAAAAACTATTTATTTATAACGTAAGGAGATTTTGTGTGAGCATTAGAACTAGCCTATCCGGATCTACATAGATGCCTTTGATCGCCCGGATCTTCTGTTGGTACATAGATATTGTTGAAATATGCAATCAGTCAAAGAGAAAATTGTTTTGCATGTTCGGCCAAACGCTCTGACAGCATTTGAAGCCAGAGGGTTCGTACTTTCTTCAGTTTCCTTAAATTCTTGACTAACTGGTGGATGAATTAGCATTTTTAAATAAAACTACATCTTAAACAGTCGATTGCATAGGATCTTTTGCCCGAGGAGGCATAGACTGAGACACAATATGCGAAATTCAAAGTAACGCCGGATAATGTGGTAACTTCAGGTTTCTCATTTGGCCAGTATTTTCACAGATAAACATATCTGAAAGGGTAAAACACAGGTAAAATACTAATGTTAATGCAGTTTAGGCGTAAGACTGCTCCCTTCAGCATTCCATGAGAGACACAATGAATTTTCAATATTTTCTTTGTGGAAATTTCCAGGAGTATTTTTGTTTTCGCCAGTTTTTATTTTAAGACATGTCTTCTTCTGGCATGTTTCATATTCCCTTTAGGTTGAAAGGCCAGGTGACGGAAATATATTCACCAAGCTGTGAATAATTACAAATATCTGGTTCTATTCTATTCTATCCCTTAACCTTACAAGGTCGTTTGGGCACCACAGATGACTTCAAAACTATCCCTTTCCTCCTTGTCCTGTTTTCAGCTGTACTAGCTGAGCTGGCGAAATCCATTCTTGTCCACTGTTTAATATCATTGTCATCACCTCTTCTTCTGTCTACCTCTTCTTCTTTCATTGCGCCCTGTAGAAACGTCTTTGCCAAACCAGAAGACCTTGAGACGTGGACAAACCACCTTGGTTTCCGTTTCTTGGCCAGAAGTTCATTATATTCTTCAATGGCTGCTTTGATCTTTCTGCGAACCTCTTCATGGGTTATATGGTAATTGTACAAAATGTTTAGTAATCTTCGGTAGCATCCCATTTCAAAGGCCTGCGTTTCTCTGACTCTGCTGTCAAGATCCACTATTCACAGGCATACAGAAATATGGAAATTACAAGGGAGCGCATAAGTTTTACCTTTGATCCAAGAGATATGCCGTTGTTTCTCCTAATTGGCTTCAGCTTTATAAAAGCTGAAGTGGCCTGTTCAATCCTTGAGAGAACGTCCTGTTTAGACCCATCATCTGAGACAACTGCTCTAAGGTATATGAAGCGCGTTACAGTACCCAGCTTCTGCCCTTTTATCTTAATCTCCCGCTGGATGTCATTGGCGCTGTTTGTCATCCGTTTAGTCTTCTTAGCACTGATCTCCATCTTAAACCTTGTGCACGATTGGCGAGGCTTTCAACTGGGGCTTCTAGTTCCTGCTCTACCACAGCTAGAGCGTCTTTGTCATCTGCAAACTGCAGATACGTAATATTTCTGCCGCCTTTGCTAACCTTTCGTCATGTTCTTCCAGAGCATCAGATACGATGAGTTCGAGAAAAAAATGTTGAACAGGGTGGGTGACATAGGACATCCTTGTCTTACTCTAACTGTTGTTCTGAATCATTCTTTCGCGCTGCCATTCATCAGGAATGCACTTGTAGCCTTTACGTAGAGCTGCTCAACGGTACAAACTAGATTTGCACTGATATTGTACTTCCGCATTGTGGCCCATGAGGCTGCATGCCATACTCTTCCAGAGGCTTTTTAGCTCACCTGAGCCAGCGGCTCCGGGGGAGCTTATAGGATGGTAAGGCTCCGTCGTCCGTCGTCGTCCGTCGTCCGTCCGTCCGTCCGTCCACAATTTCAGATGACTTCTCCTCTGAAACCGTTGGGCCAATTGTAACCAAATTTCATATTTGGCCTCCAGAGGAAGGGGGAACGAAAAGTTGTTCAAACGGTCCTGGTCACATGACCAATATGGCCGCCACGCCAATATATGGTAAAAACCTTTAAAAATCTTCTTCTCCAGAACCAATAGGCCGATGGCCTTGAAACTTGGTATGTAGCATCGGGTGTGCGAGTACTACCAAGATTGTTCAAATTATGACCTTGCGTTGACCTTGACCTTTTTTACGGTAAGGTCAAATTTGCTTCCTTGTGCTTTTATATGGCAAAATGTGAGAACACAAGATATCTTGGAAACTGTTGAAGATTTTGGGCTAAAAATTGGTATCTACAATTATCTTAATGAGTACATGAAGATTTAGGAGTGCAAGAGGTCAAGGTCATGTTTTGACCTTTGACCCAGAACTCTGATATTTTGACAATTTCAAACAATCTTCTCAAAAGCAACTAGGCCAATTAAAACCAAATTTCATATAGAGCCTCCAGGGGTTAAGGGAACAAAAATTTATTCATACGGTCCAGGTCACATGACCAACATGGCCGCCACGCCCATATATGGCGAAAACCTTTAAATATCTTCTTCTCCAGAACCAGTGGACCGATGGCCTTGAAACTTGGTATGTAGCATCGGGTACTCAAGTACTATCAAGATTGTTCAAATGATGACCTTGGGTTGACCTACGGCAAGGTCAAATATGGGAAAATGCTAGAACATAAGATTTCTTTGAAAGTTTTGAAGATTAAGGCCTAAAAATTGGAGTATGCAGTCATCTTAATGAGTACACGAAGATTCATAAGTACAAAAGGTCAAGGTCATTCTTTGACCTTTGACCCAGAACTCTCATATTTTGACAATGTCAAATTATCTCCTCAAAAACCACTGGATGAATTGTAACCAAATTTCATATAGAGCCTCCAGGGTCAGAGGGAACAAAACTTAATTCAAACGGTCCAGGTCACATAACCAACATGGCTGCCACGCTTATATATGGTAAAAACTTTTAAAAATCTTCTGCTCCAGAACCAATTGACAGATGGCCTTTAAACTTGGTATGTAGCATTTGGTTTTCCAGTACTATCAAGATTGTTTAAAATGTTGACCTTGGGTTGACCTTGACCATTTTACAGCAAGGTCAAATACGAAATAATGCTGGAACATAAGATTTCATAGAAAGTTTTGAAGATTTAGGCCTAAAAATTGGAGTATGCAGTCATCTTAATGCTTACATGAAGATTTGTGAGTACAAGAGGTCAAAGTTGTTCTTTGACCCTGAATTCTCATGGTTTGACAATTTCAAACTTCTTCTTAAAAGCCACTGAGCAAATAGTAAACACATTTCATAAACAGCCTTCAGGGGTTGAGGGAAGGAAAATTTCTTCAAATGGTCTGGGTCACATGACCAATATGGTGGCCATGCCCATATATGGTAAAAACCTTTATAAATCTTCATCTCCAGAACCAATTGACCGATGGCCTTGAAACTTGGTATGTAGCATTGGGTACTCCAGTACTGTCAAGATTATTCAAATTATGACCTTGGGTTGACCTTGACTTTTTTATGGCAAGGTCAAAATGGGAAAATGCTGGAACATAAGATTACATGGGAAGTTTTGAAGATTTAGGCCTGAAAATTGGTTTATACAGTCATCTTAATGAAATCATGAAGAATTATGAGTACAAGAGGTCAAGGTCATTCTTTGACTTTTGACTCAGATCTCTTATATTTTGACATTTTCAAACATTTCCTCAAAAGCCAAAGGGCCAATTGTATACACATTTCATATAGAGCCTCCGGGGATTGATTGAACAAAAATTTGTTCAAACGGTCCAGGTCACATGACCAACATGGCCGCCATACCAATTTATGGTATAAACCTTTTATATTTTTCTTCTCCAGAACCAATACACCAATAGCTTGTAAACTTGGTTAAGTAGCATGGAGTACTAGAGTCCTACCAAGACTGTTCAAATGATGACCTTGGGTTTACCTTGACCTTTTTAGCGGCATGGTCAAATATGGGAAAATGCTAGAACATAAGATTTTATGTATAGGTTTGAAGATTTTGGCCTAAAAATGCTATGTATGGTTGTCCTAATGCTTACATGAAGATTTATGAGTACAAGAATTCATGGTCATTCTTTGACTTTTGACCCAAAACTCATATTTTGGCAATTTCAGACATAAGAAAAAGCCGCTATGACCATTGCGCAGGTGAGCGATTCAGGGCCTCATGGCCCTCTTGTTTGATATTAATGAAGACATGGTACAGATTTTATTGATTTTTAAGATACTTTTCAAACAAGATTCTACTGTTGAAGAGCTGTTCTGTGGTACTCCTTTCTGCTCTGATCCCGGTTCACCCCAGGTTAAATCCCCTGACATTTCTTATTTCCGTTTGTTATGCCCCGAACTTCAAAGAAGTTGAAAGGGCAAGTTGCTGTCGCCTTTTCTGGTCGTCAGTTCTTCCTCTCGTCCTTAACGCCTGATGCAGCTACTGGGCTGGAGAACCATTGCGCCTAGGAAATTGAAAATTATTTCCCTGACAATTATTACTCATGTAGCTACTAGCTACTCATGACCCATTGTGCCTAGGGTTTCGCAATCCCATATAACAATATGTCATGAAAACTGAGGGGACCCATGTTGTTTTCCTCTGTCAGATCTGTACTTTTATTATAGTTACCTCCCCTCTCTTAAAATTAAGATAAAGTCGCGTTACCATAATATCTAAAGAAGTATTTAGGCTAGGATAATGATATTTAGTATACAGTTTTCGGGTGAGATGTACAAGATCTGATTAATCTTTGGGCAAATTTGGTTGAAAATGACTGAGGTAGGCCCCTCAGTATTCAAATTTGCAATTTTTCCGAATTCTGAACCAGTTGCCCAGTTTTGGGAAACAAGTAGTCCTTGATGTACAAAAAGTTTTGGCAAAGATAAATAAATGTGTTCATTAATTACGGAGTATTTACCCTGATGGTCGCCTATGCAGATATGGACTCAAGAACCACTGGCTGTAGAAGTTGAAATTGAAGGGGTCAGTGCATCAAGGGACCTATCTCCACATTTGGCCAAAAATGAGTTTACCACTCTATCATGCAGAAAACATGTTTCCTCACCTATTTATCTCCCTTCTGACCATAGAATCAGCCAAAAAATGATTTTTAACGAGGGTGCAAAATTTTTAAAAAGGTCCTATCTCCATTTTGGACTTATTATGCAACAAAAGACCTAAATCCATCAAATTTGTTTCTTCATTATATTTCATCAAGATATCAGTTTAGAGTGAATATAAGTATCTAAATATTTTTATATTAAGACTTTTTGGTGACAAAAGTCATTTTCAACTAAATTTTATCTTTTTTAAACTGTTAAAAAAATTGATCTCAAAATTACATGATGGAGTTAGGACCTTTGTTGCATAACCATCTTAACTCTTTAGCGATAATCTTGCTTAATATGGGACCTATTTATATTAGCTAGAAATAAGTTATCCTCACCATGTTATGTACCTTTTTGGCTAATGATATGGCCACATTAACTTTTAAAATGCGATTTTCAGTTTTATGAAATATGGAGTTAGGCCCTTTCTTGCACGAACAAAATCACTAAAATCCAGTTTTTCTCAATTTATTTCTTTAAAATTAGTGGAATATTCGCAACACCACTTGAAATCAATGTTTTTCAACATACATTGACTAACTGTGCAATAAAAAATCAATTATTTCGAGTTTCTAGAAAAAATGATGTTTTTTGCGTTTTTCTCGAAATTATGAAAAATCGAGATAGGTACCTTGTTGCACTATCCCCTTCAATTTATATATGCTTAGTTCATGAAAAAAGTGAACGCTCATTTTTTCAGCCGTCGAACTTGTACTTTTAGAGTTACCTCCCTTTAGCAATATAAAATCGAAATCTTATTAGCACAATATCTGAATAATACTTTGCGAAAGGATGTTAACATTTAGCTTTAATATCAGATGTAGAAGAATTTATTAACATTTTGGTAAAATTCGTTTGAAAATGATGGAGAGATGCCCCCTGCTTGAATTTGATAATTTCCCAACTTCTAGGAAGCTGTTTTTTGTTTTTTTATTGTATATTATTAGTCCGAAATGTGTCATATATTTTGGTAAAGGTGAGGAAAATATTCTTGCGTTTTTTTTTTACTTTTGGACTTACATATTTACATTAAACAAAATTTTAACAAAACAGCAAGAGAACCATTTGAGATGGGATTGTGAGATGTGGCATACAGCTTGGAATCAGTATGTAGATAATCTGATTAATTTCTGAGAAATTTTCATAAAATTAATAGCACTGTGTCCCTTTTCAGATTTAGACATTGTAAAGCTTTGCTCCTTTAGTTCACGCTTAAAATTGAAGACATAGTCTTTCACAAACACAGTCTCTAGTTAAAGGAGACATGCCAGAGATTATACATTGCTGCATAAGACTACCGTATAATGGAAAATTTTTGCGTCGCCTAATTTTCGCGGAATTTCGCGGTCGGACTCCGCAAAATATTTTCCAAGTTTCTACAAAATAGTAATAAGAAATTTGAATCGTCCAAACATATGGTTTACCGTATTTTCAAAGCGCCTCACAAAACCTTAAAGGCCCCATTGCTCTATCAGCATGAAAAATTTTATCATGAGGTATCGCTGCAAGCTTCTCACTATAGTTTCTTTATTCTATATGACCGTGATTAGCCAGCTTTAAAAAAATAAAACATCCTAGAGTTTCACATAAAAAGGGTTTGAAAACCTATTTGGGTCATTTTAGTTGGCAACTAAAATGACCTACTTTCGATTTCATAAAATGGTAAAAATATAATGTACAGGCGAGGAGTCCCAATCACTATCCCGCCTGTGTTTATATAGCATTGCTGGGCGGGAAACCAGAACAGAAAATTGTATTTTGTTGAGCGATTTGATATTTTTCAAAAACTTGTTTTCTCTACTTTTTGCCAGTAATATTACTCGGTATTTGCACACCAACCTACATTTTATTACAAAACGTGAAGATTGAACCGCTTTTTACAATGATTTGAGTTTAGGCGTTTTTACCGTTGATAGGACTATGGAGACTTTAAAAGTAGGTAGATATAGAGCTATTATTTTCGGCGCAATTACGTTAGCTGGTAATCAGCAGGTAATTATAATTTGAACTTGCTGTCACTTTTTTCACTTGATTAACGGCCACTTGTCCCTGATTGTGCAGGTACAATTGAATTACTTTTAACCGACTGTGAGTTCCGTTTACTTTTATCATGAACAATAGCCATTCTATCAATTGCTCGCATATTTCAGTGAACTGTTTCTGTGTACTAAACATTGATATGTACAAATGGTTATCTTACGTTTTTTGTGTGAAATAAGGATTGGTATCCACCCAAAAGGAGCCGATACTATCTAAACAAATGTGTTCAGTGTAAAGTGATTACAGTTTCTTTACGTTTCTCTCTCCTTTTACGTCTTGACTTTTCAGTCGAGCCAATATTTTACAGGACAAACACAATTTTTATTTTCGTGGATATTCACATCCGCGAAAAATAAAAGCCGCAAAAATGAATCCTTATGTTTTTGGGGCAAATCCGCGAAAATTTGGCGACGCGAAAATTTTCCATTATACGGTATATGCTAATGTTGTGAAACCTTTATTTGCAGAGTTAGCTTCAGCAGTGGCTTTTGGCTGGCGAGTATTAATCCATCAATCAGTCAGTCAATCAGTAAATCAATCCAAATTGCACCGACAGGAAACATAACATTTAAAATGAAGTACGAGTCACTAAACATAATATAAGCCTTGAATGCAAGGCAGTCAGCTCTTTCTTCGCCATATTAGGTCATTACAATGTTTAAAAATTGATTCAGCACAGATACCATGAAGATAGCCATAAAATATAGCTACAGAGCCTTCTTTTCTTTTCTGCTTGGTGCCATGTTCAGTTCCTGTTCTGCTACTAACTATCTGCGACCCAAAACTTTTGTTTGTACAGTTTGTCAGGTGTTACTACTCAGTCGACAGCTTAGGTCATGTTGAGCCAGTAGGTCATTCGTCAACACCGTTCCTGGGCAGGCTTAAACCTTTTAAGCGGTTAACCAGTACCAAACAAGCTCGCGCTAGTAGTATCTGACAACTACCGTTGGGTAATAACGACGGAAACCACAATATTTCAGTCAAGAACAGTCGGTCTCCCAAGAGATTATGCATTAGAAAATGAAAGATAGGATTGACGTGAAGAAGAAGACGCACACATTAAAAACCTGGCCCACCCTTCCCACATCTGCTGCAAGCACAACAACCCCTTGTCCTACTATATTCCAATTCAGTAGCACGCCCCTGCACTAGAAGCTACCAAGCACCATCGCGACATACAGCCACCAACGACCCAAAACACAACTTCAGAGAACATGTTGACAGAAATGGTATTATGAAGACACGATTTTAATAGAGCTGCAAAAGGAACATTGGCTTTTGAGGTTATAATATATAACACATTTCTGTGTAAAAGCTCAAAAGTGATACAGAAATACGGTTGCACATGAAGGACATAGTTTCAATCAGAATGTTCACAAGTGTGCAACTCGATTGTCAAATCAGATATATCGGTCACTTGAAATATCCAGACGCACAATGCTACCGCGATCGTGAGAACCATCAGCTAACAATGAGATCTCCAAATAATTTTGGAAGAAGTCTTGGAACAAGGATATTTTAGGGAGTACAACTTGGTACATGTATATGAGACATGGTCATTTTTGGACAACAACGGACATCAGAAATTAAGATATTTATTTTGGTGCAAACTTAGATAATATTGTAGTCTTAGTCTGTCAGGAAAATAGGGAAATAGGTACCCTCTGCGAATCCCACAACAGTATACCATAACTTATGCTAGCCCGTTTTCCAGTTGATAACTAAGTAAAGTGAAATGACTTTTATTTGTCATCGACATAATTACATTTCAAACTTATATTGTAGCATTCAGTAAAGGAATAATAACACAAAAATGACACCAAACGCCTCATTGCAAATGTGGCAAGTAAGTGAACAGCTTTTTATTAAACAGATAACCACTTAGCTGACCTCACTGGAGCTTACAATATATGGCGGCTTCATTGGCCGAGTGATAAAATGGTAATCTTACCGCCAGCTCGGGTCACATGTGGGACTAGTCAAGTTCTACTTGTGGGTGGTCAGGAGCGGTCTTAAGGCTAAATTGTATTAACATAAGAATTTTACCTGCGTTTTACCTTTTTAAATGTGTTTATCTGTGAAAATACTGGCCAGATGAGAAACCAGAAGTTGCCACTTTATCCGGCGTTACTTTGAATTTCGCATATTGTGTTTCGATCTGTGCTTCCTCGGACAGAAAATCATAAGCAATCGGCTGTTTACTATGTAGTTATATTAAAAAATGCAAATTCATCCACCAGTTGGTCAAAAATTAAGGAAACTGAAAAAAAGTACGAACCCTCTTGCTTCAAATGCTGTCTGAGCGTTTGGCCGAACATGCAAAACAATTTTCTCCTTGACTGATTGCATATTTCAACAATATCTATGTACCAACAAAAGATCTGGCGATTAAAGGCATCAATGTAGATCCGGATAGGCTAGTTCTAATGCTCACACAAAATCTCCTTACGTTATAAATAGATAGTTTTTTCAACCCACCTCGGAAACTGTCAACAAAAATGGCGGCGAATCCTACAAAAAATACCGCAATCCGGCGTGAAAACACCGCAAATCCTGCGTTTCGACCGCTTTTCCGGCGTTACGGTTGGTCCCTGTGAAGATACTGATGCTGGGATAAAAGCCATTATCTGAAGCTCTTCAACTTTGCTACGGAAATAATCTCGGGAGGACGATGCATTAGCTGACTTGAAATGATAGAGTGTAAAGTGATAAGTCAATATTCAATTATATTTTGTCTTTATATTTCATATTTGTCAGGCTGCTTTGCATTTTCTCATAACAGATTCTTCAAAACAAGGCAATGGTCTCCTGTTTACTGTGAAACAACGTGCGTTCGCATAATTGAGCCGCGACATGACGAAGTGGCATATGCGCCCAGAGAAAACTCAGATCAGTCTGGGCATCCGTCACGTCTGTTCAGAGTTTTCGCTGTGCACTTAAAGGGTGACTCAGGGTCTACGTTAGCTTCATGCGAACAGCGAAGACTATGATCAGACTGGCGGATGCCCAAGTTGATCTGAGCCTTTGATGGGTGCATATGCTACTTTGTTGGTTTTGTCGTGATGCGGCTTATTTGGTAAATCTACTTTCTCAGAATAGTGACGCAGACAGTAAATAAGATTCAGATTGTTCTGTCGTTGATTATCATTTTCAGCAGTTAGGTATTTTAAATAAGTTAACAATATTTGAGGCTTTTCTAGTAGTTTTCCTCAATAACTGTAGTCAACTGTTTATATAATGTAATAGTTTGATTTAAATTTGCGAACTGATGTATGCGGTATACAAATACAATATATATGTTTTCTTTTCTGTTGTTTACTACGAGCGATATGAAATATGATACGAGTTGGAGAGAGTGTCTACTCGAATAGCAAAGAATACGAGCGTTTTAAATTCATTCATGAAGTTTTTTTTAATTAAAATAAAGTATCGAGATTGAAAATGTAAATGAACAGAATCGTCAGCCAATAGGAGAGTCGATACCACGACTTACGGTCATATGACGATACCTAGGTATTTTTCTTATTCGTGCACGCGCTGGTGACGTCAGAGCAAATTAATTCTGTCCAATGAGGCGATTTCGATAGCGGACCGCGATTTTACAAAATTTATTTTATTTCTTCGAATAAAGTAACTTCTCACAAAAATTGCTCAAAGTAAATGATATGAGTAACTGCGTTACTTTAAATTTGATAAATTCCAAGCAAAATGTTAAATACTGTCAGTAGTGAAAGGGTCATAAGCCAGCAATAAAAAGTGGAAGTTTTCAAATCATCTCAGTACATTACTGAAAGTTATGAGAAGGCATTGATCAGGAACCGACACAGTCAAATTCTACACCCTCCCCTGAACACTAAATGGGAAAGGAAAACAATTTTTAAAAGTCAGCAAAGCAAAGCAAGACGAGGGAAAAGCCAAGCGGTCGGCTATTTCCAAGTAAATGACCATGAGGCTCTCATAAATAGTATAATAATAAAATAGTGAACAAAAAGTTATAAATTTAATAGGAAGCCAGTAAACAATGAAACAAAACACAATAGAAGTTATGAACGGTCAGTAATAAGTTACTTGCGAGGAAAGGGTGGGTTGGAAGGGACGCGGAAATAGGTTTCACACGCGTGTAACCCTTATCATTTAATCATATATTTACAGTCAACGTTCGATTTCTCACTATTGATATCTGAAAATAAATTTTTTGTCTAAGAAAATCTAATTTAAGATACCATTAGTTTAAGATAACAGAAGTTGAAATATAAAGAAAGAAAGACATGTGTTCATACTATATTTTTTATATAAGAGAGAACTGAATTTATCAATGTTTGAGGTAAATAGAGTCAACTGTATTATAAATTTTTGTTTTACATTTTTCAGGTCACCGAACAGCACCACGATGCAAAACGTGACGTCATGCGTTCTCCTGAATTCATCACACTCTTATTTGAAGCAAAGGCCTCCAAGTGTGTTGGTTATTATTCTATTGCTGGTTAGTGTCTGGATTATAACAATAAACGCGCTAGTCTTCACGTGTCTACTGATAAGTAAAAATACTCTCAGGAATTTTGTGAATATTCAAATGCTAAGTTTTAGTCTTACAGACTTGTTTGTAGGTTTGTCATCAATTCCTTTGACACTGACTTATCAGATAACGTCTGCATTCCCCTTCTTTGAAACATGTGCGGGAATATTTTATATCTACTGCGTTTCACAGACTGCAAACTTATTTCATGCATTTGCGATTTGTTTACATCGATTGATAATAATAAAGCGCTGTACTGGTCACAGTGAAAGGAATCCAAAACATATGTTAAAGACTCTTCTCGTTCAAATTGCAGTTATTTGGACTGTATCGCTTTTTCTTGTGTCTATTCCGTTTGGTTTATACGGTACATTTGGTGAAACCGTAAATGAATGTTCTTTGAACACTCTTTTTAAGGGTAAATATATTAACTTTCTTGCGATTATGAACTCAATCTTTTTCATACCACAAATTGGCATGAATGTTGTATACTTGTATTTGTTCAAATATCTGCTGACGACATGGAGAAGTTTGAACATACTTCGCAAGCCCATTAAACAACCCGTAAACGGTGCGGATGAAGAAATGAAGCCATTAGATAATCACTTTCTCCTGACCAAAAATGAATATAAAGGATTAACAGACAGCGGTATGGCAAATACAAGAGAAATTACTTCAGCTCATACCACGGTTCAACAGAATAGACAAAAGAATAACAAAACTGACATAACTTTGAAAATTACTAAACCAGCGGTATCTATGAGAGGGTGCACCGTTTCATTAAGATCACTTCTGTGTGTAGACTATGAAGAAACTAACAGCGAAGAGGCTACATTTGATCAAAGTAGGTCCAATATGGAAGACACAGTCTCTGACATGCAACATTCTGATGGAACTGGAAAACAATGTGGTCAGTCGGAAAAAGAAACCAATCAGAATGACTATAAACGCAGGTCTTCTGCACAGTATAGTGATAGTTATAACAACCGCAAAGATACAGGAGCCACTTTAATACCACATAAGAGTAGAAAAGCGTTCGCAGCATTAAATCGCAAAGCAACAAAGCATAAATCTCGTGGACGACTAGGTTATAATGGACAAAAGCGTGTACTTATAACCATAGGAATGATCTTATTAGTGGTCAACATATTCATGACACCATTGAATCTAATGGTAGTAATTGAGCTCATAAATAGAGAACTGCTATCACGCAGGACAAAGTTTGTTCTTCTGGCCTTGGCACTGATGAACAGTGCTCTGAACCCAATCATTTACGCCCTAAGGATTAAACCGTTCAAAGCAGCATTCGCCAGAAACTGGAATATATTTATTGCTAAAGTGTGCTTGTGTAAATCATACTAGTAGAAGATTTTCGTATTTAACCCATTCCATTCGGGATACCCCTTTAGGGGTATCTGGGCAAACAGTTGGAATCCAAATGTGTGGCCTGATCTAAGATCCAAACTGTTTACTGCCTAGACATCATTTCTACAAGAGTTAGACCAATATTGTCAAAATATTCTTGATTTTTTTAATCAGACGACAATTTCTGCAGACGAAAAAATACCCAGAATGTTTCTCTTAAAAATTGAAAATGAATTCAAATAATTTAAAAATTAAATGTAATTATAAGAGATAAATTGCAGTTTCCACAGTTCATTGAAGTATGCACACAAAAGGTTAAGTTAACGTTAACGCCATTAGGGCGTATATAACCCATAAATGCTTAGAGTCCCATAAATAGGACATAGGCAAACAGTCTAGACCCAGATCAGACGCCGCAAAACGCGGTGTTTGATCATGGTCTACATTATTTGCTAAACAAAAGTCGGTTTTACTCTATTAAAGTAGAACAAAAATGATAAAGATAAACTCAACTGGACCTCCTTAACTGAAAAAATGGATTCATCCGTTTGATTAGGTGAGAATAGTCCACAAGATAGAACAGACAGAAGACGCTCAACTTATTTGCTGCATGATAAATAAAATGTATAATGTTTAACATTATGTCGAAAAATATATATGTTAAAGCTCAATTATACGGCATTGCCCGAAGTGTAACAAACACATTAACTGCTGCTATAATAGCTGTGTAAATTTTGCCGTTCAGCTGCTGCACTTCTTTACATCTTTACAAATCACATATCAAATAGGTTAGAGTCGGGTAACTTCGGACAGCGGATAAATTCGAACATACCATTGCAAACAGTGAAAATCCAGATGTGACGGCTCATTATGATTTTCACTGTTTGCCAAGTTAATATTATTTTAATTCCAAACAACTGATATTTAAAATGAAACACTGTCACTGTCCGGATTTACCCGCTGTCGGAATTTACCCAACTCTCCCCTATATTCGTTATTTCGATATGATTTCTTGAGACATTTTGTTGTTTATTGTCTTACTGGTTGGTTGTGAGGCATACGGTTAACTTGTAAATTTAATTTGAGCCGCGACACGACAAAACCAACAAAGTGGCATGTGCGCCCAGCGAAGACTCAGATCAGCCTTTTGCATCCGCCGAGTCTAATCAGAGACTTCGTTGTGCGCTTATAGGGTAGCTAAGGGTCTAAGCTACCTCCATGCGGTCAGAGAAGACTCTGATAAGCCCGGGAGGGTGCCCTGGCTTATCTGAGTCTACGTTGGACGCACATGCCATTTTGTTGGTTTTGTCGTGTCGCGGCTAAATTTTTGTGTCGCAAAAGTACACAATCGACAGTCCAAGGTGTATCTTCTCCTGTTGCTCCTTTTTGTTAGACTGTATGGGCCTTGTTTTGCATACATTACTAATTTAGCAATAAGTCGGGATTTTCTTTCTTCATTTAAAGGGTAAAGGTTTCCCATAGCCTAGTAGCCGTAGGGACATTTTGGGCTAGAGGCCCAATGCATCTTGGGCAAAGCATGTAAAAGGTAGAGCCAAATCCACTACTTTTGCTGCCTCATCGGCCTTCTCTGACTCGAAACAAGAGCACATTTACTGCTTTTTCCCAGTTTTTCAGTCGTCGGATGGCCAAGCTCGGGTTCGACTTAATGACTTTCCGGCGACTTTCTGCACCATAAATCGAGCGTCTCTAGCCCCTCGACCTTTCTCTTCATTAAGGACCCAAATACGTGAAGAAGCCGTGTGTAATTCGGCTGTGAGACAGAATTTTTCTCTTCCAAATCAATCCCAAAAACCCAGATCCGTCTTACAAGAGCTGAGCCGATTGAAGCAAAATTTCATAGGGAGCCTTCATGGGTTAGTGAAGTGGCATTGTGGTTACATGACCAAGATTGCCACCAGGCCCATATATGGTAATAAAAGCACCGCAAGGAGGACAAAATACGCCCATTTCAATACGAGTTTCAACTCCAGTCAGTATTTTGAGAAAAGCTATAAAGTGCAGTCAGTTGCACATCCTATCAATAACAATAAGCAGGTACATGTAATATATGATATAAGCAGGTATTACGTTTAAACTGTATTTGTAGTAATATGTTATTTTTAATCTTCTGCTACTCTAAAAAGGTTTTTGCTGGAATCAAAATATCAAGCTTTCGCTTGACTGGACATTAAAAACTGAAAGGCATCTGGTATCCTTGTGACTGAAGAACTCCTTTGCTGCCATTAACCTTGAATAATTCAAGCAAACTGGTATGTTTTACTTAAGTGGCCCTATAGGATGAATGTGGTAGCAGACAAACTTCCATAAAAATATTAAGAAATTAAAAATATAAGAATTCACAGACTTGAATCCTCCGCCCCATCACAAAAAAGGTACGATCAGGTGTCATCACCTGCAATTTATTAAACAACATCTGATAGACAAGTCAGTGAAATGAAATTCCATTACCTGAAAGCCATATATGTTCCGGCCGTGACCATCGATGTTCCGGCCATGGCCTGCAAGTTGGATATTAGATTAGAAACCGTCACATTTCAGGGATCAACGAGATCGTGGTGTCTCCCATGAAGCTTTTTAAGAGTTGACACAAGCATCACTCTTCTGTAACTTTGTAATAAAATTTACTTGTGAGCAGCTTGCCTCTATCAACAAAGACTTGAAAATCGGAACAGGTTCCAACAGAGCGGATAAAATGCGAGATCCGTATGTAGGTACCGAAGGAATATCACTGCTCAAAAATGGAAAGTTGTCTATGAAAAAATTGGTCATCCTCTTGTCATAAAGCCAAGTAACGAACTTTCCAATAGCAATCAGGAGCCCCGGTAGCTCAGTAGGTTAAGTGCTGGCCTCCTGATCTCCAGTTCGAGCCCCGCTGTAGGCGGGAATCTTTTCAACCGTAAACGTGGTGTCACTGCCAAAGCCTTTCATAATCATTCATCCATCGTCCCGATTCGACTAAAACACTGTTGAAAAGGGCGTAAAATTGCAAGACATCCATCCATCTCATAGCAATCTAAATATGAGGTTCTGATTTCAAGTTCACATGGACAGATGAGGTCAATAAGCCCGGATACCTTTGAATTATTCAGGGATGGAACGTCATCTATATATCTGTAGGCGATGTTGGATTGCTACTCTCGTGTTTTACGACCTTTAAAGAGTTCCTGCATGAACTTCGCCTCATACCTGTAAAGAAATAAGTTGGCATAAAAAAGGGCGCAATTAGTGCCCAATGAAATGCCAGTTGTCTATTGAAAACTAGGTCACTAAATTCTACCTTTATCACGTGAAGCCACACTGGTTCGATGCTGTTTTAACACTGGAAGGTCACTGCGTGTCAGTTTCATTGACATGAGACTCAAATCATTTTGTTGGATATTAACCGCGTCATCTTATTGCACTAACAAATATTGATAAAATATTTTAAACCAGCCTTTTATTGCTCGTTAATGTTCCTAAAACTATTGTCTTTGGTGCAGCACAGGCATTTTTTAGCTCACCTGAGCCAGAGGCTCCGGGGGAGCTTATAGTATGGTCAAGCTCCGTCGTCCGTCGTCGTCCGTCGTCCGTCCGTCCGTCGTCCGTCCGTCCGTCCACAATTTCAAACGACTTCTCCTCTGAAACCGCTGGGCCGATTGTAGCCAAATTTCATATAGAGCCTCCTGGGACCTTAGGAACAAAAACATGTTCAAACGGTCCTGGTCACATGACCAACATGGCCGCCATGCCCATATATGGTAAAAACCTAAAAAAATCTTCTTCTCCAGAACCAGTGGGCAGATGGCCTTGAAACTTGGTATGTAGCATCGGGTACGCGAGTACTACCAAGGTTGTTCAAATTATGACTTTGGGTTGACCTTGACTTTTTTTTACGGTAAGGTCAAATTTGCTTCCTTGTGCTTTTATATGGCAAAATGCTAGAACATAAGATATCTTGGAAACTGTTGAATATTTTGGGCTAAAATTTGGTATCTACAGTCATCTTAATGAGTACATGAAGATTTATGAGTACAAGAGGTCAAGGTCATTCTTTGACCTTTGACCTAGAACTCTCATATTTTGACAATTCCAAACAATCTCCTCAAAAGCCCCTGGGCCAATTGAAACCAAATTTCATATACAGCCTCCAGGAGTTGAGGGAACAAAAACTTATTCATACAGTCCAGGTCACATGACCAACATGGCCGCCACGCCCATATATGGTAAAACCCTTTAAAAATCTTCTTCTCAAGAACCAATTGACCGATGGCCTTGAAACTTGGTATGTAGCTTTGGGTACTCGAGTACTATCAAGATTGTTCAAATTTTGACCATGGGTTGACCTTGATCTTTTTTACGGCAAGGTCAAATATGGGAAAATGCTAGAACATAAGATTTCATGGAAAGTTTTGAAGAGATATGCCTAAGAATTGGTATATACAGTTATCTTAATAAGTACATGAAGATTTGTGAGTACAAGAGGTCAAGGTCATTTTTTGACCTTTGACCCAGAACTCTCATATTTTGACATAATCAAACAATCCCCTAAAAAAATGGGCCAGTTGTAATGAAATTGAGGGAATGAAAATTTGTTCAAACAGTCCACGTCACATGACCAACATGGCTGCCAGAACCATATATGGTAAAACCCTTTAAAAATCTTCTTCTCCAGAACCAATTGACCGATGGCCTTGAAGCTTGGTATGTAACATTGGGAACTCCAGTACTATCAAGATTGTTCAAAATAATGACCTTGGGTTATTCTTGACTATTTTACTGCAAGGTCAAATGTGGGAAAATGCTAGAACATAAGATTTCATGGAAAGTTTTGAAGATTTATGCCTAAAAATTGGTATCTACAGTCATCTTAATGAGTACATGAAGATTCATGAGTACAAGAGGTCAAGGTCATTCTTTGACTTATGACCCAGAACTCTGTCATTTTGACAATATCAAACCATCTCCTCAAAAGCCCCTGGGCCAATTTTGAAAACAAATTTCATATAGAGCCTCCAGGGGGTTAAGGGAATGAAAATTTTTTCAAACGTCCAGGTCACATGACCAACATGTCCTCCATGCCCATATATGGTTAAAACCTTTAAAAATCTTTTTCACCAGAACAAATTGACCGATGGCCTTAGAGTAACTTACCATAGAGTACTGAGGCTGAATGGACCCAGGTGAGCTACAGGACCAATGGTCCTCTTGTTTCCGTTTATATCAGTCTCTCAGAGCTCTTGATAAGAAGGGTATTTGATGATAATTGAGGGATAATTTTCTTTATTTCTCATTGAAACCATATGTTGTGACCCCTCATCTGAACCATCTCATTGAGGCGGTTCAGATGAGGGGTCACAACATATGTTTTTATCCAAAATTAACAAAAATTATCCCTATTTATCACCAAATACTCCCTCTTATCTAAGGCTCTGGTCTCTGATAACAGAAACCATGACAACAGAAACTGATATCAAGATTTATGACAGACTTTGGTTGTCTTTATGGACACTTTATCTCAACAGTTTCTTTAATGAGATATCAATTTCTTACGGGTAAATTTGTTTGAACTAAACTGTTTATGACAAAACAGATGCCCTACATTTCCGGCAGTTTCATTTTCCTTATACTGTTTGCTGCCAAGGTAACATATCGACTTTAGGATCTGTTACCATTTAAATGAGCTCAAGGTTATCAAAACCGTAGCAAGAGAAGACCTTTCTGCGATCAAAAATTGTGGTAAAAGGTGTTGGCAAGGATGAAATCATTTATGTGCAAGTTGTCAACATGATAACACAACAACAGATACAGTTGCTACGTTGTAATGAGAATGCAGAAGTCACGCTCGTATGGGTATGATCGTGAAAGGCGATTAAGGCGTAGGAGGCGAAGACAGTACTAGCTAAGACCTTAGATTTCATTCGGTCTTTGCCTCTTTGACTGTTTAGATTCCTCCAATGACTGTTGATATTCCTAATTGAAGCAGGCATTCAAACTTCGTGAGTCAATACTACTGTCAGGTTTGGCTCCACTGTCTGTTTTGGCTCCGATATCTGTTTCGGTTCCCTCTATGCAATATGATGCGATCACTTTGAGCACTGGTGATAAAATAATGCCAGGACAGGAAGACGACTGTCACAGCTTTTCAGTGCAGTTGGCACTTTAAGCTTTCGGCGAACTATCGGGAAGAAACCATTGCAACCAGTCTGTGAGTAGAATCAGTCGCGGCCAGTCTTTTGTGCATGCTCAAGCCCTGGCTGCAACTGGCCGCTTGGCGACATACCTCTCGGCGACTTTGTTGCAACCATTATAAAACCTCACTGCAACTTTTGCAACCTTTGCGATTGTCATTTTTTAGTCTCGTAGTGGTCGCGCTGCTGTCTCTTTGAGGCCGGGGCTTTACAAAGCAGTACCATTTCAAGACATGTGTTTGGTTTAAACAATATTTATTTCACGTACATTACATGCATAACATTTACAGAGTACAAAATGGTGAACAGCATTTGATAACAAGCATCAAAACTTATACAATCATCCCCTGACATGTGTTTAATAGACTAGCGGATGAAACCGTCTATACTTAAAAGAAAACATTAGCTGCTAGACGATACCATTCTTTTCTTTAAGAGTTGAGCCCCATTCAGATGAGATACAAAATGGAAATTTCTAGGTTTCTTTCACTGAAAGTGCAGTCTTTCACATCAACACTATATTACTGCTATAACAAACAGCATGAAAAGGTTAACAAGGACTCAGACATGAATGAAATTGCCCTACTTCTTCCAAACAGTGTCATTGTCTCATATGAGCTGGTTGGTTTTAGGGTAAGAGTAGTTCTAAGTAAAACGATAGGCAATGATCTCAGTATCTTTTGTGGCTGCGAGGTTTGTCCCGAAGGTCACTGTTCGATCACGAGGCTTGCTGAGTGCTGTCGATCAGTGATACGGATGAACGGAATTTTCTGACCGCATCTCACGCCCATGATAGGTGTTTTTACTGCTTACCTTCTTAGGTACAAAGTTTGTTCAATCACCGGTTTAAATCGCGGAAAATGGCATCTGATGCGCAAAAAATCTCTCATATATCAAGTAAAGTTTTTCAGCGAGTTTAACCAGCGCTTTAAAAATGATTTCAAATCCCTTATCAGGTAAGAAGTTAGGCCAAACTGCAATGTCACGTGCCTATACAAAATGTCATGCTTCTTTTACGATAGCTTCGTTTTCATGGCGAAACATCATCAGTTTTACCGCAGATGAGCCAGAAATCTATTTTATCATTTTTACGGGCCAAGGCTCACTACCCCAGCCAGCAACAATCGTTACGAAACCTATACAGGTCGACTTTGCAATCAAATAAAACGAACCAGGAAAAGCGAGTAAAACAGAAACACAGAAAATGCCTGGTTAATTAATTCCCTCTGAGAAAACAAAAGCATATTATCTGCAATGTTCTGATGGTTTTATCTCTCAGCCTCTGTAGAAACTTAGAAGTACATACTTCCTAGTTTCTGAAGAGACTGAGAGAATCAAACCATTTCTGTCTCAAAAGAAAGCCAAACTATCAATTCAGTATGAAAGACATTTGAGCCGCGACACGACAAAACCAACAATGTGGTTGTGCGCCCAGCGCAGACTCAGATCAGCCTGGGCATCCGCCCAGTCTGATCAGAGTCTTCGCTGTCCGCATGAAGGTAGGCTAGACCCTTAGCTACCCATTAAGCGCTTAGGGAAGACTCTGCTCAGACTGGGCAGATGCCCAGGCTGATCTGAGTCTGCGCTGGACGCACAACCACATTGTTGGTTTTGTCGTGTCGCGGCTCATTTACGGTATCTAGTCTGTCCTGCATCCGTTGTAAGACGGATGATTTTTTCCCTAAAATCTAGTCTTTTTGTCCGGTTTTCTATTACATTATTTGAACAACAAAATGATTTTCCGTGCTTCTTGATTTTAGCTAGTTCCATTTCAGCAATAGCTTGCAAATTACCCTCCAGGGAATAGTGTGATGTCTCACAGTGTAAAAAATAAATGGTGTCTGCGACAGTGACAAAGTTTTGTTTTTGCAAATAACACCACAAACACATCATGCCAGAGAGATTTAAAACTCTTTGTCATAATATTTGTTATTTGTTAAAGGCTCAGATAACACTTTTTACTTATAGCAATTCCGATAGAAGAAAATTTATCCCTCTGTGCCCAGAAGCAATACAATTTACAGGTACTCCTCCCGGTTTTGGGCATTCCAAATTTCAACAACATGAGGAGTACTGTTCTCCAATTACCTAAAGCATTACAAGTTTAGAAAATGTCATATTTTCTTACGATGTTGAAATCGGACTTCAAAGACCTGACACATAACATATGAGCCGCGACACGTGAAAACCAACAATGTGGTTGTGCGCCCAGCGCAGACTCAGATCAGCCTGGGCATCCGCCCAGTCTGATCAGACCATTTGCTAAGCGCTTAAAGGATAGCCAAGGGTCCAAGCTACCGTCATGCGGACAGCGAAGACTCTGATCAGACTGGGCGGATGCCCAGGCTGATCTTGCTAAGCGCTTAAAGGATAGCCAAGGGTCCAAGCTACCGTCATGCGGACAGCGAAGACTCTGATCAGACTGGGCGGATGCCCAGGCTGATCTGAGTCTGCGATGTCCGCACAACCACATTGTTGGTTTTGTCGTGTCGCGGCTCATTTTCTTATTTCGTTTGAGATTCTCTTTGAAAAATAAGATATTTGAACCGCGATGCAACAAAACCAACAAGTGGTTGTGCGCCTAGCACAGCCTCAGATCAGCCTGGGCATTCGCTCAGTCTGATCAGACCTCGCTAAACGCTTAAAGAGTAGGTATGTTGCTAAGCTACTTCAATGCGGAGACCAGCCTGGGCATTCGCCAAGTCTAATGAGACTCTTCGCTGTCAGTATTGAGGTCTGCGCTGTCCGCATTGAAGTAGCTTATCTCCTTAGCTACCCTATAAGCATTTAGCGAAGTGTCTGGTCAGACTAGGCGAATGCCCAGGCTGATCTAAGTCTTTGCTTTGCGCACATGCCACTTTGTTAGTTTTGTCGTGTCCCGGCTCATTTACAGTAAATTAGCATGCCTTCGTGACGTACGTTGTCGGTCAGTTGTAAGTAGATATATCACTCGCGCTCTGCGCTCCTGATATGATCTACTTTACAAGTGACCTCCAAACAGTGAATTATTACTCAACAATTCACTGCTAGAGCTGATCTATTTCTTAATTGACAACAGTGAGTACTCAATAAAACCCGCACAGCTAAAAAGAGAGATGAAGGATCTGATCAGTCTACACAGGTGTGATATGCATATTTACTGTTCACATAAAAGTAATATTATCAGAGAGTATTAAAAAAGGTTCAGCGAAAATGCAGAACTTGGTGAGTCTAGACAGATATATAATGTCTGAGCTGAAATTAACCAGGTCATATAGAAAGTATGTCATAAAGATAATGAATCAGCATGCACATCTGCGCAGACTTGTTTGTCTTTTTTTTTTATTATTCGCTTTATCGATTTTTGGGCATGTATATATTTATGTTAATTTATTTTTGAAAAAATATTTTACAGAATTAGAAAGTATAAATAAAATAATTATGTGTTTGTTTTTGTTTACATGACACTTTTACATATGTCTATCAAAAAGACATTTTACTGTTTAATAATGCCAAACAATTGTGAAAATGTTAGCTTCTAGACCTATTTCATCTTCAGTTTTAACTGTTGAGCATTCAAGTATTTTTAATGAAAAGTCTTCTAAATAGGTAAAAATAATTGTTAAATGTTCTTCATATAATTTGCTTAGTCCGTTGTAACCCGTCTGTTGGTCTAAATTATTTAGTTCAATAAAGATAGCTGAGTTGCCATCTATTTGGGAAAGAGCTGCTGACTCGGCTTATCACTTGTAATTTATTGTTTGTTGGGATGTCTTTGTCAATCTTTCCCTTTGATGTTAGGGCTAGGGTTTGGGATCTGATTCAGTCAGTTCCTGAAGTGTAGTTACTCTTTAAATTCTAGTCAAATTTGTAAGGCATCTAAAAGTTTCAATTCAATTTTTTATTTACACTCAGGCTTACATAAGTAAACAACATGAGGAGCAGAAAACGAAACATACATAATACAACAACATGGTGGTATATCAAACATATAAATTTCAAGGCGCTACAAGAGATCAAAATTATCTATATGCGATAGGCATTCAGTTTTGAGTATTTTGATTAAGCTTATTTAACTATTGAGTATTAGAGAGAGGAGCACATACACTTACACACACACACACACACACACACGCACACACACACACACACATACATGCACACAAGCAGATGGGAGAACACTTACTGCTATAATGATGTGTCAAAACACCTTATGAACCTACATATTACATAATAAAACTGTAAGATATAAGTGCAAGCTATAATGACACAGCATGATATACAGGTACTATTAATAGTAATGACAGAATTAGTAATAAGTTCACTTAAGAGGACTCAAGCAAAATTTCATTACCCCAACCCTTGAAAACATACTTAGAACAGTATTGGCTGCCTATATATTTACGCATGGCCTACCTGCACGAGACTGCATTCAAGGTTCAGTTGTTATGAAAGAAACTGGTTTAACAATGCCTAGTCCGTGCGAGTCATGTCTTGACACGTTGCGGTTTTTTCTAGGCAAAACCATGAATGAGGCCTCGTGACAGTGAAAGTGATGATAATACTAAAAATATCGTTTGGATTTAAGACAAAAACTATCAGAATAGCTGAAATGTAAGTTAATAAGTCACTTTATACCCGTAGCCATCCTAAGTACTCGGACAGTGTGGCCACAGTGTGGCCATTGACCAGTAGAGTAAAAAATTTGTCGGCATCCATTGCAGGTCCCGACCCGACTGGTCCGCATAGACCGGCGGATCAGGGCCCGCAGTGTTTGCCCGATTATTGTTGTCCGAGTAACTAGGACAGCTACACCGTAATAGCTGGCTCTGTACATCCGTTGCCTATCACACAGTTCGAGTGGTGCTGTCCGATCAGAATCTGCGATGCAAACCTAGATATTAGCCTTCAATCATTATACGACACATTAAAATACGTTAAAATATGCTACAACGTGACGCAGTCAACGCGCAGACATTGCAGATCCTGATCAGACCCCTTCATAGAGTAGTCTGGCCAAGATCTGCAATGGTGGCTCAATAATCAGCGTCCAAATATTCAAGGAAAAATATATGCATGTATCAAGCACAGTGCGACCGTTGGCAAGCACTGCATAACAGGATCAGACTGCCCCGGTGGAACAGGCTGATCATGGTATGCAGGCATACAATATCAATCATATAAACCGTCCAAAGAACCAAGGCAATCGCATAGTCATATAATAATAATTAACAAAATAAAGTGTGTTTGATGACAGATCTTGCAGACCCTGGTCAAACTGCTCAGCAGGAGCAGCCTGACCAGGATCTGCACGATTAGTTCTGTTGTTAGAATCCCCATACTTAGGACATATACGTCAGAGAAATTTAGTTCAGCCTCAAGGCGGTTGACAAACACTGCAAATCCTGATTGCACTGCTCCGCGAGAACAGTAAGACCAGGATGTGCACTGCTGGTCCATCCATTAGCATCAGCTGACCAAGTTCCAAACAGCAACAAGGATCAAGACTCAGCTCGTTAGCAAACACTGCAGATCCTGACCAGACCGCTCCTCTTGGATAGTCTAGACAGGGTCAATAGTGTTGATAAGGGATAAGCGTCTGACTTCACAAAGGACCGCTGCATGGCGCGGTCGACGTCCGAGCATTGCAGATCCCGCCAAGACTGCTCCAACTTGGTCAGTCCAAGTTATTGATTATCGAGGGTTTATAATGTACCATACAGCAGCATGATACACTTGAACAAAAACAAACAGCAGTAAGGCAATTATTTTTGCGAACTCGGCAGACCCGGATTTGACCGCTTGTCACAAGCAGTCTTAGCGGGATCAGTAGTATAATTTAATAGCCGATTTTTTTATTATTATTTTAGTATACATAGGAAATTTGACCGAAATAAATAACATGCTTTCGTATCATTATTATTGATTTATTATTATTATTATTATTATTATTATTATTATTATTATTATTTGGTTGCAGTATTACGAACGTACATTTATTAGTATCTTTCGATACATTTTGTTAATAATTCAAAGACGTCTTCAAGATATATTAACATACTGGAGAATATATATTTAATTCATATATTGGTAGGTAGCTACTTGATTTCTTTCAACACAATGGCAATAAATGAACAGAGGTTCTTTAATTGATTTACTTGCTTTAAATTCATCAACTCATTATATTTTAGTACATTTGGGTGTTTATAATAGTATGGTTTGATATAATGTCTCCTGAGATGAAGAAAGTGCTTACAATTCATTACATAATGGAATTCGTCTCCAATATCTTCGGAGCATAACAAACATTTTCGCTCACTAAGTGGGATACCAAGCCATCTACCTTTTTCTTCAGGAAACCTATGATTTCTTGTGCGAAACGCAAGAAACTGTCTAAACATGTTTTTCGTTAGTATATTGAAATAATAGCTTTTTTTTTAATTCTGTTTTAAACAAACGATAATGTTACAGCCGGATGAAATGTTTGTTAATGAAAGCCATTTCTGGATATACTGATCTTGCATTTTGTATTTTAATGCTGTGGTTAGCCATTTTATGTTATGAAAATTCTGACTATCCCATACGCCAGAAAATCCCAGCGAACAAAATTGTAACTTAACATTGCTAAGCCAATCCGATTTGACTTCATTTTTAATGTACTTGTGATAAAATAGGGTATATGTAAGAGATGACAATTTTTTGTCCCAAACTGTCATTAAGTAAATTATCAACAAGTTTACACCAAAATGTTATAAATCGATAATTTATGTCGATCGTAATTGGTATAATGCCTAACTCTCCATAAATCATATATCCCGAGGTCGACTTATTTAAGTTAAAAACGTATTTCAGGAATTTAAGATGGACTCGTTCTATGATGTCGCAGTTGCCGTAACCCCACTCTTCTGCTCCATACAGAGGTATGGGTTTAACTAGTCTGTCAAACAGTTCTAACTGGATAGCATGTGGGAAATTTAACAATCTTGCTTTCTTTAAAAGAGAAAATAAAGCCTTATTACCATGTTCAGCGATAGACTTCTTAGCCGTAATAAATGAACCACTTTGAGCTAGATTGATACCTAAATATTTGTATTCTTTTATTATTTCTACGGTGTCGTTTCCAAAGTAAAACCTACAGGATCGCCGTCTGCCAGTTGAAAGTATAACAATAAAGAAAACAAAGATCGTACGCATCATTTATAGAGCATAAAGATTCAACGAATAGTATAGATACAAGTTCGTGTGACCAGTTGCAACCAAGCGGTTATATCAAACCATAGTGACATTCTTAACTTTGATCTTACAGCAAAAGGTTTTAATTTTGCGCACTTAAATGTACAAGGACTTTGTGGGCAAAATATAAGTATTTTTTTACAATTAAAAGCCATGTTAAAAAGTCCAGTTAATAATTCTTTACATCTTTTTGGTTTAAGTGAAACGAAACTTAAAGAACATAAATTGACAAAAAAATTTGCATAGATGGTTTTCAGATGCAGACTCGTAAAGACAACACGAGCAATGGCGGTGGTGGTATTATGGTTTATGTAAATAACGGAATGCTGACCTAGAAACCAATGATATAGCATGTGTTTGGCTAGAAATAACACCAGAACGGGGGAAGTCGTTCCTAGTGGGAAATATGTATCGGCCTCCAAATTCTAAGGTAGAATTTAATGAAAGGTTTGAAAATTTCATTGATCATGTCATAAGAGAAGATAGAGAAATTATTTTAATTGGAGCCTTTAAAAAAACTTAATTAACGAGGAAACAGAAACAGAATGCAGCAATTTCACCACATCTTTGGGTCTGAGCCAGTTAATGAGTAACCCAACAAGAACTACTGAAACATCCAGTTCATTAATTGACCACATTTATACAAATTTTGAAGAAAATATTTCGAGAGTACACGTAGGTAAGTTTTAACTAAGCGACTATTGTGCAATTTTTGGTAACAGGAAATTAAACAGTCAAATACGAAATAAAGAACATCACACTAGAACTTATAGGTCATTTAGGTACTTTGATACAAATTCGTTTATTAAGGACTTGTCCGAGGTCCCTTGGGAAATAATTGCAGCTTTTGATGATGTTAATGATATGGTACAAACTTGGAATGATTTAGTTTTGGAAATAGTGAATAAGCATGCTCCGCTTAAAAACCATAGAATAAAAAAGAAAACATCAACCCGAATGGCTAACTTCTGAAATATTAGACTTCATGAAAGAAAGAGACAAATATAAAATAAATGGTAAAATAGATGAATACCGAATTATAAGAAATAAAATTTCGACAATGATAGATGAAGCTAAGACAGAAATGTATCGAAATAAACTGGAGGAGGGACAAAATGACCCAAGAATTATTTGGAAAATGTTTCAGCAGTTCGGTGCCTGCAACAAAATAAGATCAACAGAAAATTTGTTAAGCATTAAAATTGATGAACATGTAATCACAAACAAGCGAGTGATTGCTGATTATTTCAATAAGCTCTTTATAAATGTAGCTTCTAATCTGAAACAACCACTTAAGTTTTCAAATTTTAAAAAAAACTTGCAAATCACAATATTTCTAAAGTGACTGATGATGTTTCTTTTGATATACCCCTAATAAATTGTTCATTTGTAACTTCTTTTCTTTCATCGTTGGATGGAACTAAATCAACAGGCTTAGACAGCATATGTCCCAAACTGTTAAAAGTCGCGCCTAATATTCTGTCACCCAGTATAACCTTTATCATCAACAAAAGTATTACATCCTGTATTTTTCCTTCAATTTGGAAACATGCTAAAGCAAACCCGCTATACAAAACAGGGGGGAAAGATGAACTGAATAACTACAGACCAATTTCGATATTACCTACGCTTTCAAAAATAATTGAAAAGTGGACAAAACCGGCTTCAAGACATGGTAGTCTGTTGGTCGCGTAGATATACGTGGGTGAAGCTTCTTCGTCAGTTTTGCAATGAATTCTGCTATGCCGTCATAAGGGTCAGAAAGACGGGTTAATTTGGTCCGCTATCCATTATCATTACTATTTACGTCAACATCGAACATATGTATGTAGCATGAAAAAACACGAAATGAATGGCAAATCAATATGTAACGCAGTTATGAATATTCACCGTGGAGTGTTGATTTCACACATTTGTATTTGGCGTGATTCATAGACTGCATTTCGAACAAATAGCAGACTTTGAGCTGCGAAGCCGGAAAAGTTACCTAATGCTTGTGCCACTAGCAACAGCAAAACTAGCATATGCATCAGCGCAGTCGATTTTGTCTCTGTTGTTTACACACGTGACACAACTCGATATCTCGAAGTGGAAGTTTGTCTCAAACTACTGATATCTCGAAGTAAATTTTCTAGTCCCAGAAAATTTACTTTCAAATAACAGTAGTTAACAGGAGTTGAAATGCAAAGCAAAATAGAAGACATTTTCAAACAATGCATATTGATATGATATGAGAGAAATTTGAGATATCAGTGTTTGAGATATCGAGACTGGACTGTATATGGACTCCAAGGGTCCTCAAGGCTCCAACTCGACTCACAGACTGGTTTGAGTGTTATTAAAAAAGTGGATGCTGAAATATAATAAATAGTCTTATCATAAGCTGTAGCTGGTGGTTCCAACTTTCAGAACTAATAAGTTTCCCCCAGAAGCTCCGGGGAGATGACATCAGATGATAATCAAACAAATTGGACAAACCCAGTTTGCACGAGGTTTATCAAGGACCCGTTCCCTTCAGCCTCCTGGAGTATATTGTTATGAGAACTGGGCAAAAAAAGTTTTTCATTAGACAGACATACTCGGGGTCCAGAGCGTACCTTTTAAGGATCGTCTCATTATATATAGAAGTTTAAGTATATAACAACAGCAATTATAAACTTACGTCCCCAATCCGTAACTGCTTTTCGTCCAGATCTCACAACGATGTCCCCAGGAGACTCAAGGAGAACGAATCCATTACTCGCACCTCCTAGAACCAGGTCAGTCCATGTCCTCTCCGATTTGATGAGGAATGTTTTCCGCTATGCATTAAATGGAAATGTTTCAGTAATTATTATATTAAAAGAGTGATTTTAAATATTTGTTATTTCCATGTACGTTGTTTTCATTTTAGGTATGTTTATTTTATTGTTTAAAATGATAAAATAAAACACATATTACAAATACAACGATTTTATTAGATATTATTTGAAAAAAGAGAACTTTCGGCTGCAGATAGAATATCGCAAATAACGTTTTGGCATCGGCTATAGGTATTTTGCGGAATGGAACGTAACGGAACGGAACATAGACTTTTTACGGAATCAAACGCATTGTTAGTTTATAATTTTGACAAGAGAGACTATCATTGCGCTTTATTTCGAAAAAAATATATGCAAAATATTTAGCAACCAATTTTAGTATAATAATCAATATGTTCTAATTTGAGAAACCAGGAGGATGGGTGGCAAAGGGGGAGGACGGAAATTAGTAGCTGTTCCATTCCGCAAAATACCAATAGCCTTAGCAACAGGGTGACAACTTTGATATAAAAATGTGGTTTCACAGTCACTTAAAAACAAACTTAAGTACAGTAAAACGCATATTTGACTGTAAATTAATTTTGACATATTTGGTTGGCGGTGAAGGTGGAGAGCGCAAAACTCTAATTCCGCAAATATTTTATTCTAAATAAATTTGTATACATGCAGTTCAACTAGAGGTGGCTAGTAACTGTTCCATTACGTGCCGTTCCGCAAAATACAATAGGCTTAATTTAAGTCAGTTTTACGTAGTAAGTAGTTTATTATCAAAATATATAATCGTATAGCGGTATCTATTTTAATCGCTTTGCAGCGACAATTCTAATGGAAAGCCTTAATGTTAAATAATCATCTGGCACGAATTGTTATTTCAACCCTTCCCCCTTACACTCTCATCTTTCTGATTCCTTAAATTCTGTTCTGTTCTGTTCCAATTCTCGTAATGATGTTGACTAGTAATTATTGACTATTATAATAAAGGGGGTCTCCATAAGGGCCATTTTCTGGTTACAAATGGATTTGCACCAAACCTCACCAATCTCTACTTGTAAGTAATGGCTTTTATATACTGAAATACTGATCTATTCGAAAGCGCATTTGAGTGGAGTGCAGTCTCAAAGTGGGTGGGGTTGTTCCACCTCATACCTTACCATGTATCTTTTTTTCAATTATCTCAATAAATAACAATGACAGTTTAACCATTCTGATTTGAAATAATACAGACATATATGCTAATTAACTGGGTTATATAACTTACCATTGTTTGCTTATTCAATACCAATATTTGAGCTTATAAGTGGTAACAGGAATTTTACTTTTCTTGCTTCTCCAACTTCACGAAAAACCATAATTTTTCTTTATTTGTCCAGATATATACAGGACATTTTGTAATTATATTGACATGATAGTATGCATTGCAGAATTATGAGAAAACTATCCTAGGCTTATCAATACCTGAATTATCTGCTCTTGATTCAAGAAAATATAAGTAATTAAATTGAAAATGTAAGACCGAAATTCTACACTGGAAGGTATATTTGTGATGACATTTTTTCTCATGTTTCTAATATTATACTGATTGTTGAGCTTTCAATTCCATATAGTGTCCGCGATATTACACAAGAACTGTATCTAAACAGCAGAGCTCGTCCTTGTTTATGCCACTTAATTACATAACATTCAAGATGTTATTTTCCGACCCAAAGTTTGATTTATGGATTTTAGTTACTGATATATCAAATGTTGTTGAATATTTTATATATCTGACAGTGATCCTCCTAATGTTACACATGAACTGTCTTAGGGCACTCCTAAAACTCAGGTGGCAAGACAGGATAAAACAGTCCTGAAGAGAGGCAGGGATGCAAGCATATATACCCTTTCGAAACTGGCTCAGCTAAGATGGGCTGGCCATGCCACCAGAACAAATGCAGAGATTGAAGACAGTCAAAGACGCTGTTGGAGATATGTTTACCAAAGAAAATAATCCGAGGAGAACTTAAGTGTGAAAATGTTCATAAAGTTGCCAGAAGAAATGATACAAGAAAATCCTTAAAGAAGAGAATCTGTGAAGTTAAGCAAAGGCATAACAAGAGTTTCGCAAGCGGTGAATAATACAACCGTTAGGTTGAGAAATGCCAAAGCCAAACAAGGGAGATAATTCATAAACCAAGTAAACTAGAGTTACCATTCTTGGTCCTATTATAAACCCTTGACAATATACACAACACCATTAAGTTGTTTTAAAACATTTTGAACTACTAAGGAGTTACAGAATAAACAGGAAATTTATGCAAGGGCACATAATTTAGGGATTAAGTAAGCCAGAGTTGTGGTTGTTGCTTAAGATACATTGCCTCATTATATACATATTACTAGAAAGTTTGAATACAATATTTCAAAAGGTTAAGGAGTTATGGAGTGAATGGGAATAGAATAAACGACTAATCAAAGGGAAGTTACTCCAAAATTAAGTAAGGGGGAGAAATCATTCTTATGTGAGACGCGTTGTCTTGTAATCATGCAGACCACTATAACTTTTCATCAAAATATTTCAAACGGTTACCAAACTATGATATGCACAAGGTAAGTATACACAAAAATAGCTTAAAAATACTTATCAATGGGAAGTAATTCTTAAATAAAGTAAGGAAAATTTAAAATTCAAAGTAAGGTATTCAATAACATTCGATATATCAGTAACTAAAATCCATAAAATCCATAAATCAAACTTTGGGTCGAAAAATGATATCTTGCATGTGATGTAATTAAGTGGCATATAACAGGACGAGCTATGATGTTGAGTTACAGTTCTTGTGTAATATCACGGGCACCACATGGATCTGAAAGCTCAACAATCAGTATAATATATGAAACATGAGCAAAAGAGTCATCAGAAATATACCTTCCAGTGTAGAATTTCGATCTTACATTTCCAATTTAATAACTTATATTTTCTTGAATCAAGGGCAGATAGTTCAGGTTTTGATAAGCCTAGGATAGTTTTCTCATAATTCTGCAATGTACACTATCATGTCAATATAATTACAAAATGTCCTGTATATATCTGGACAAATAAAGAAAAATTATGGTTTTTCGTAAAGTTGGAGAAGCAAAAATAAGTAAAATTCCTGTTACCACTTCAATGCTCATATATTGGTATTGAATAAGCAAACAATGATAAGTTATATAACCCAGTTAATTAGCATATATGCCTGTATTATTTCAAATCATAATGGTAAATCTGTCATTATTACTTATTGAGATAATTGAATAAAATGATACACGGTAAGGTATGGGGTGGAATTACCCCACCCACTTTGAGACTGCGCTCCACTCAAAATGCGCTTTCGATGAGATCAGTATTTCAGTATATGAAAGCCATCACTTACAAGTAGAGATTTGTGAGGTTTGGTGCAAATCCATTTGTAACCAGAAAATGGCCCTTATGGAGACCCCCCCCCCCTACACACACACACATTTGGTTGTTAAATTTGCATATCATTTTCGGATAAAAAACGCACTGATTACCTCCCTTGTCAATCTTGTACATTAACAATGTGATTTATACCATAAAATGCCTCTGTTCCATTCCGTTCTGCAAAAAATCACTAGCCCAAGTTAACATCATGTTTCTTTATTATCTGGACCCATGGACTATATAATGAACGCAAAACTTAATCTGCGCCAATATATCATCTTTATTTAACCGCGAAATTTTGAAATCAACGCTAAAACCAAACACAGTATAATGCACGATGATGGAATGTTGAACGGATGTTGCTACAACGTTTGAGTATTCCATTACCTAACTGCAAAACTTTGACATTGCTTGTCGTTAGTCGTATTATCAGACAATATCATATGTACAGCATATGAAACCGCGGTATGGCCCAACTTCTTACTTATGAATGTTTTCTTTGCTCTTAAAGGATCTAAACTTTTATCATTATTTAGAGTATTTTTTTCTGCAGAATTATCGAAGTCTCCACCATATCAAACTTGAACACCTCGTTAGAAACCAGTAAACCTATACCGTCTGAACTTTTCTCTCTCTCTGAGCTCCAATAATGCACTCACATATCCAATTAACATAAATATTGCATCCTCTAACGTTTCCAAATCCACATAGGACTATAAGTAATGTTAGGGATTTTTTATACCCCCGGTATACGAAGTATATAGGGGGTATATAGTTTTTGGTCTTTCCGTTAATATGTTTGTGTGTGTGTGTGTGTGTGTGTGTGTGTGTGTGTGTGTGTGTTAACATTTTTTCTGTCACAGATTTCTCAAGAACCACTAAAGCTAGGACTTTGAAATTTGGTACTGACGTTGTGTAGGACTAGTTGTACCGTGTAAGAGAGAATCAGCCTTCTCTTGCTTATCAGTCCCTTTGTTTGTCCATTTTTTCTTTCTCTCCAATTAAATTTTTGTCACAGATTTCTCAAGAACCACTAAAGCTAGGACTTTGAAATTTGGTACATACGTTGGGTATGACTAGTTGTACCCTGTTAGAGAGAATCACCCTTCTCCTGCTTATCAGTCCCTTTGTTTGTCCATTTTTTCTTTCTCTCCAATTAATTTTTTGTCACAGATTTCTCAGGAACCACTACAGCTAGGACTTTGAAATTTGGTACAAACGTTGGGTATGACTAGTTGTACTGTGTAAGAGAGAATCAGCCTTCTCCTGCTTATCAGTCCCTTTGTTTGTCCATTGTTTCTTTCTGTCCAATTAAATTTTTGTCACAGACTTCTCAGGGACCACTACAGCTAGGACTTTGAAATTTGGTACAAATGTTGGGTATGACTAGTTGTACCGTGTAAGAGAGAATCTGTCTTCTCCTGGTTATCATTCCCTTTGTTTGTCCATTTTTTCTTTCTCTCCAATTAAATTTTTGTCAGAGATTTCTCAGGAACAACTACTGCTAGGACTTTGAAATTCGGTACAAATGTTGGGTATGACTAGTTGTACTGTGTAAGAGAGAATCAGGCTTCTCCTGGTTATCACTCCCTTTGTTTGTCCATTTTTTCTTTCTCTCCAATCAAATTTTTGTCACAGGTTTCTCAGGAATTGCTTCAGCTAGGATTTTGATATTTAGTCAGATAAGAAGGGGTAACAGGGATAATTCAGAGATAATATTTCTTATTTGTCAATGAAAACATATGTTGTGACCCCTCATTAGAACTGTCTCATCAAGACTGTTTTAATGAGGGGTCACAATATATGTTTTAATGCAGAAATATTGAAAATTATCCCTAAATTATCCCTGTTACCCCTTCTTATCTGGAGCTCTGTTTAGTACAAACATTGGGTATAACTAGTCGTATCATCTAAGAGAAAATTAGCCTCTCCCTGCTTATCATTCTCTTTCTTTGTCCATTTTTTCTTTCTGTCCAATAAAATTTCTGTCAAATATTTCTTTGGAACCACTTTAGCTAGGGTTTTGAAATTTGGTTCAAAGGTTGTGTATGACAAGTTGTACTGTGTAAGAGAGAATCAGCCTCCTCCTGTTTTTCATTCCCTTTGTCCTTTTTTTTTCTCTCTCTAATTTTTGGTCACAGGTTTTTTTGTTCTCATGAGAGCCACAGTCTTCAAATTTTGTATACATCTTGAGAATGGCCATATATATTGGTGGAAAGAAAATGCTAAGATTTCTTTTGGCATTCTTTTTCTTTTTTCTTTTTCCCATCTCTCACTCCAGTGTAATAAATGGGAAAATTTAAATCAAAAATTTCTCAGATTGCTATGTTATTAGGTTTACATCTAGGTTTTAACTGAATTGTTGACATCATTTGGATGCTGCTGCTGACTTAAGGTGAAGGTCACAGACATAGAAGTTTATGTAAACTTACGTTGGCATTTTGTGTTAAATTTGTATATTTTTTGATAACATAATTTGCATTTATTTTAATGGAACCTTTTGGTATTTGTCTATAGGCCTTTCACTGGATTTGTAATAGATTGTTCATCTGTCTGTCTGTTAGTTAACATTTGCTTGTATTAAATGTGTTTTTATTTGGCAGTGGCGCTGGCCGGGGGTATACGTGAGCCCCTGCTCACATGCTCTAGTTTGCATGTGTTTTTATTATTTTTTTGTTGTTGTCGTTGTTTTTTTCACTCATGGTTTTAAAGTGTGAGTTTTTTTGTCTTCTAGGCAACTGTGCTCCCCGTGACGAACCTGCATTTTGGTCCACCGTTACAGGGACGTTTTCGTAAGATTTTCTGTGCCTTTCCAACTCAATTCACGTGGATCTGTTACCTTACTTGGCAACTTTCAGTTTTGAAATTAGTGTCTCTGTACTGTAAAACACTTATATTTGGCGGTCACTTTATTTTGGCGATATTGGTGGAAAAGAAGAAAACCGCCAAATTAAACTCCCGCCAATTAATAATTTATCATGAAAGCAAAAATTGTGGCTGAGCATAAAGTTCAAACCACCCATAATATCAAACATGCCATTATACTATGTAAACAGAAGATCAACAAACATGCCAGGGGATGAATTGTGACAATGCCTACTAAACATGCCATGTTACTTAGTATCCAAGCCGAGTTGATTAAATCAGAAACAACACAACATCTGTTCACCATAAACAGTTTCATCTATAAAAAGAAATGCATAACAATTTACTTGTAATTGGACGGACACACGGCGCCAAGTGTGTGCAACTATGGTTACGTACCGTTGAGCCACTTGGGTAACGTCGATAAGAGAATTGAACTGAACTGAGCTTTACTTGTAGTCACTGCATTCGCAAGCATAAATCAAGAAATTACAATGTACGACCCGGACGATTACGGCAGTATTCGACGACTGATAACTATAATTGTATTTTTTTTTTCAGAAATCACATATCCGCAAAAATAAAAGTCCGCCAAAAGGTCCATTTATAAAAACCGCCAGATTTTGCTGCCGCCAAATATAAGTGTTTTACAGTACCTGTATCATCGTTAAGAGCGATTTGTTGTTTCCTTTTGGTGCGTATTACCATTTAATAGACGCGGTTCAAAATTAAGCTGTTGTGGAATATGCCATCTGCTATGGAACCTAAAGTTGTTATTAAATACTTATGAGTTGATGACAAATTAATGTTTTCTAGCTCCTCCCTCAGCCTACCATTTGTTTTGTAAGCGGAGTTTACGAAAACTTCAGAAGATTGACTGTACAACTATGAAGATTTTTTATGTCAGTAGTTTGGAATTACCCCGATACTTGTTTGGCACTGCTTTATTTTTAAAGCGACTCGTTATGGTGCAGAAGGTTGCGGGTTCGAATCCGGGCTTGGGCCAGCCGGCGACTGAAAAACTCTCTATGCCGACCTAGAAGTAAATGTGTACCTTATTCTAATCAGGGAAAGATAAGGCAGCGAAAGGAGAGGGATGGGTTTTGTCTTTCGTATGTTGTGCCCACGATAAAACAAAAATTAAAAAACCTCTAACCCCCGCTGCCCCTGTGGGAAACCGTAACCTTTACCGTTTTCACCTTCCCTGAATTAAAACGAAAACAAAAAAATTAGTGCTTGGCTGACAAGCAATTGCTGGCTGGACCGATGGATTTGAATCCTCCGCGATAGCCTGCAACATAGCCGAACGTTTCTAACAATTCTTCCATGGCGCCTTTCTAACATCTTTAATCAGTGCATTGAAATGTAGATGTTTATTTCGAACGACGGATTCGATCAGTACTCCTATGAAGTTAATGTTGTCACCAGTGAAAAATTTATAACTAAAAAGACTGGAAAATTTGCATAATACAGTTATAAGAAAAAATACAGTTGACTCTCGTTATCTCAAGCACTGATGTCTCAAAGTACCTTGTTATAACAAAGAATATAGTTTGGACATTTTCTATTTTTCTTTACATTCAATTCTTTTCTTTACATTTCAATTCTTTAAATCTAAAACTACTTTTATATCAAAATCAGTTTTCTGGGACAAGAAAATCTACAATGACATATCAGTAGGTTCAGATGAACTACCAAGGTGAGCAAGTCTAAAGCGTCGTACACGCGACCAAAGTTTCTTTGTCACAGAAACTTTAACAAAGTAAGTTTGCCAAACTTTTTTCGTTCACACGGAGCAAATTATTTGTTAAAGAAAATGTGGCATAGAATTTTTGTCAATTAAGCTTTGGCAAGAAAGTATTTGCTTCTGTGTTCACGCGAACAAACATTATTCGTCAAAGTTACATGGACAAATAAACATCGCCCGTGTGAACGGCCAACAGTGCCACGTTTTCATTTTTAAAAATCAAACGGATTCGATTATGAACAAAGTTTTCTGTGTTTATCTCCATAGCTAGTTTCTTTGTCACATTTCCTATGGCAAATTTCTGTTCACACGGGCAAAGTTTGTTTGTCATATAAATTTTACCATATAAATATGACAATGAAAATGTGGCATATCTTTTCATTTACACGAGGATATTCTTCTATGCCAAACCTACTTTGTCACAAAAACTTTGCCCTGTGAACGAAGCTTTAAGCCTCGCTCACACGACCAAAGTTTCTTAGTCACAGTAACTGTAACAAAGAAATTTGGCAAACATTTTGCATTCACACGGAGCGAATTATTTCTGAAAGAAACATGTGGCACAGAATCTTTGTCAAATAAACTTTGGCAATGAAATATTTGCTGTCGTGTTCACACGTACAAAGAATTCTCGTCAAGCAGCCTTATGTTCTGCTCAGTTTTTCTCTCAATAGTTTTTCTATCCTGTGGGATTTTGATAGAGAGGGGAAGACTGGCCAGGCTGCATAGAAGTGCAGGTTGATAAAGATAAATGGATGCACCTCTATAGCGTTTGCCATTTTTACAGAAGGGAATAAGTTTGTGACTTCCTGTATGCTTTCCTGGCTGACAAAACCTTTTTAGAGAGGGATATGCTCATAAGGGAAGGATGTTGCCCCTTGAGCAAGGAAACTTGCTCCATGAGCAAATTCTTTCCTGGAGAGCAGAGTCTTTCCTTTGGGAGCGTGCCCCGATTGAGCTGGGAGGCAAAAATGAAGTTGGAAGAGCTTGTTCCCCTGAAAGTGTACCCAATTGCCCGAAGCCTTATCTGTTGCACATGCCATATGGAGTCCTATGTAAGACCTCAAAATTATGTTCTTTGCCAAGATTATCAATATGTATGCTTAGAAATGTGAACAATAAAGATGTAATAAAAAAAAAAAAAAAAAAAAAAAAAAAAGAGTCGCAAAAAAAAAAAAGAATTCTCGTCAAAGGTACCTGGACAAACAAATTTTGCTCATGTAAACAGCCAACTGTGCCACATTTTATTTGTTAATTACAGTCTGCTTTTTTCTGGTTTCGTCACCAGATATTGTCAGGGTCACTGACGAGGCTTTATTAGCTGAAACTACGTAGTCTGGCCCATGTTCCTACTTCTGTATGTATTCTCTGCTCTTAAAGGAACTGTTTAAGATTTTAATTTGTTCAAAATCAAACTGATTTCATTATGAGCAAAGTTTTCTGTGTTCATCTCCATAGCTAGTTTCTTTGTGGCATATTCTATGGCAAATTTTCGGTTCACATGGACAAATTTTGTTTGTCATAGAAACTTTACCATGTAAATATGGCAATGAAAATGTGGCATGTTTTTCCATTCACACGAGTGATTTTTTCTATGCCAAACCTACTTTGTCACAGAAACTTTGCCTGTGTAAACGAGATTTTAGAAGGCCTCACTGTTCAATATAGTTCTGGAAACTTTAGCTATTTGGCTATACGACAAGTAAATCAGATTTGGACTTTCTTGCCTACAGTAACGTCAGTAACGGCTTAAAGATTGGGGGCAGTTTTCTTATTTCACAGATAAATATTGGGTCAATTTAAAACATCAAAGTCTAACTGAAATTGACGACACCGCACAAAAATGTCAGTCATGCTTTAGATTAAATCGATAAGAGACAAGATTCACAACTCTTCAATCCAAAATATGGTTCTGGTGGGATTACCTGGACCACAAACTGAGTTCCCACAAAATTGGCACAGTTTAAGCTTGAAATCAGTTTACAATGGAAACGTCTGAAGAAATTCTATTCATAATAACATTTAAAAGTCAGAATTTCTTCCAACAACAGTCATCAAGTGATCAAGACATTGTTACAAGAAGAATGCATTACATTTTATGGAAAGGGAAAGAAATTATGGCACACTGAAAATCTTTATATTTTCAAATCAAACAAAGATGATTTCCAGCATGAGGATTTAAAAACTTTGTTTTCAAGCCATTAACAGTTTAAACATCAAGTTTGGTGTTATTTTACTGGTGCCTAGGCAACGTAGTTTAGGATGTCAGGAAGGGTTGGCTTCTGCATATGTACAAACAAAATTAAATGAAAAATTTACTGAAAATCTTTATGCTGTAATAACTCTTAAAACTTTGAAAGGAGTCTAAAATTTTAATGTATTTTTATGATAGGATGTCTTGCAAGTTGTACAAAATGAAAACTTACCTAAAAACAAGAATAGGACTTCAAGTTGAAAATTCTGATGATAAAAGTGGATACTTTTTTTATTTTGACTGAGTATATTTTTTTACTATAAGACATCCAAAAATTGTTTACGTTCAGCATATGTATCCGCGCATAATTGGAAAAACGATTTGTTGAAATTGCCGTTTAATATTCTACTATTTCACGGACTATATTGTAAAGGCAGTCTTTTACGTTTTCTTTTTGTTTCACAAAGTAAAAAGATAGGCAATGATCAGGAATTAATACAATCAAATCCCACATCCCGCTCTCAAAACCAATAGGGAAAGAAGCACACACACGGAAAATTTGACTCAAGTTCACGAAAGACACGCACGGTTATGCGAATAAGCAGCTCTTTCCCAAACGGGTGGTCATTCAGCTACCCTAATCAAAAACAGCATCAACACCTATTTTTATCTATTTTATTTTTTAACTTACAAAACAAACCAAAAACGAAAGGCAGATTGTGTAGCAAAACACGTGATCAAACCGCCAAAGAACATAGACAAGCGGACATGGCACAATTTAACATCAAGAAACCACAACAGAAGTACCGCCTTGGAACGGTCAGCAAAAGATTACTTTCAGATGCCTATTCAAAGGGGTTTTTATTAGCATTAAGGTGTAACAGGATTAAAAACAAAATTTTCAGGGTTTTTTTGTGTGTAAAAAGAACAATGACCAAGAAGTTCAGCATTTTCTAAATCACGAAATGAGTTTCTTTTAAGAGTGAAACAAATACTTCTTCTTCTATGTCGTCATGAAAATGTGAGGGATTGACGTTTTTAATTGCAGTATAAATAGCGCCAGATTATATATATTTTTCGCTCTTTTTTTTTTTTTTTTTTTTTTTTTTTTTTGCTGTCCAAAATGATATTGTAATAAATTTCACACCATAGTGCGAGCCGTCAAAATGCCTTTAAAGATGTGATATTACTTCTTCTAAGCATTTCCACATTTTGTGTTGACTTAGGCAAATATGACCTTTCATTGGATACTGAATATTACGTAGTTTCACATTAAAGCTTAGATCGAGGAAAAACACATCTGAATTTTTGATATGTTCTAATGAAATATGTTTGCAAGTAATTTTTTAAATAATTTTTCACGAAGTAGATTTGATCAACTATAACCCCTGCTCCGATGCTGTAGTTTCTTTCAACGTCAAATGGAGGTTATTTTCAAAAATGTTTTCCAGTGCTATTTTAATTTCTAGTAAAACATTTATGATCACTTTGAGAGAATATACGAGGGATGATCCAAAATAACGTAGGCTTTCGCCATAACTTCCACTTGCGTGGTTAGATTTTAGAAAAAAATATATTGCAATAAATCGAGAAGCGTCAAGTTGGTTACTTATTCCCTATTCCCTATTCCCGATTCTAATAACCCATATAGATATCGGTACTTTTACGTTGCGACATTAAATACTCTTGGAATATCAATCTTTTCTCTAGTCTGTAGTTGTCTGTCTGAGTACATCTCTACTCAGTCAGGTTGTTTGTCCGTCTGTCTGTTCGCATGTATTTGCTTTCGCATACGAAAAGGGTATATCTGTTCACTTCAAATTCTATCAAGCATCGCCCCAAAAACTTCATGGAGATTATACTTTTGTTTTGTTGTGCCTGTCCATGCGTTCCTTCATTATTTTGTCCGTCCTTGCGTCTGCCTGTCCTGGAGGTATCCTGTCCTTTTAGTCTTTTGTCTTTACAGTGATAGCAAAGCAAATTTATGCAGATCCAATTAGCAGTAGCTAGTAGATACAATTTTTTGTATGCACAAAGACACATATGAGCCGCGACACGAGAAAACCAACAATGTGGTTGTGCGCTCAGCGCAGACTCAGATCAGCCTGGGCATCCGCCCAGTCTGATCAGAGTCTTCGCTGTCCGCATGAAGGTAACTTAGACCCTTAGCTACCCTTTGAGCACTTAACGAAGGGTCTGGTCAAACTTGGCGGAAACCTAGACTGATCTGAGTCTGCGCAGTGCGCATGACCACATTGTTGGTTTTGTCGTGTCGCGGCTCAATATGGAGGATATAATATGAACATTGGAAGTAATTTCACTGAGCCAATTTTGAAAAAAAAATATTAAAAGTTTTCTTCCATATGAAATGAAGTGAAATAATGTTGACGATTTCACCCTAACTTTATAAGTGAGAGGGATTTTTAAATGATACCATCTTTTGCATGCAAAAAGACAACTATATGGAGCATATGATATGAACATTTTAAGGAAAATCACTGAGCCAATTTTTAAAAAAAAAAAGGATGAAATTTTATTCCATATTAATTTAAGTCAAACGATGTTGACGATTTCACCCTAACTTTATAAGTGAGAGGGAGTTTTGAATGATACAATCTCTGGCATGCAAAAAGACACATATATAAAGCTTATGATATGATCATTTTAAAGAATTTCACTGAGCCAATTTTGAAAAAAAAATATTAAAAGTTTTCTTTCATTTGAAATGAAGTGAAAGAATGTTGATGATTTCACCCTAAATTTAAAAGTGAGAGGGAGTTTTGAATGATACATTCTTTTGCATGCATGAAAACACAATTATGGAGGATATTATATGAACATTTTAAGGAATTTCACTGAGCCAATTTTGAGAAAAAAAATATGAAATTTTCTTCAATATTAATTTACGTCAAACAATGTTGACGATTTCACCGTAACTTTATAAGTGAGAGGGAGTTTTGAATGATACAATCTTTTGCATGCATAAAGACACATATATGGAGCATATGATATGAACATTTTAAGGAATTTCACTGAGCCAATTTTGAAAAAGAAAATTAAATGTTTTCTTCCATATGAAATGAAATCAACGAATGTTGACGATTTCACCCTAAAATTATAAGTGAGAGGTAGTTTTGAATGATACAATCTTTTGCATGCATAAAGACATATATATGGAGCATACGATATGAACATTTTAAGGAATTTCACTGAGCCAATTTTGAAAAAAAAATGAAATTTTCTTCCATATTAATTTACGTCAAACAATGTTGACGATTTCACCGTAACCTTATAAGTGAGAGGGAGTTTTGAATGATACAATCTTTTGCATGCATAAAGACACATATATGGAGCATATGATATGAACATTTTAAGGGATTTCACTGAGCCAATTTTGAGAAAAAAATATTCAACTTTTTCTTCTTTATGAAATTAAGTGAAAGAATGTTCATGATTTCACCGTACCTTTATATATGAGAGGGAGTTTTGAATGATACAATATTTTGCATGCGTAAAGACGCATATACGGAGCATATGATATGAACATTTTAAGGAATTTCACTGAGCCAATTTTGAGAAAAAAAAATGAAATTTTCTTCCATATTAATTTAGGTCAAACAATGTCGAAGTTTTCACCGTAACTTTATAAGTGAGAAGAGTTTTGAATGATACAATCTTTTGCAAGTATAAAGACCTTTATATGGAGCATATGATATGAATATTTTAAGGAATTTCACTGAGCCAATTTTGAAAAAAAAAATTAAAGATTTTCTTCCGTATGAAATGAAATGAACGAATATGGACTATTTTATTCTAAATTTAAAAGTGAGAGGTAGTTTAGAATGATACAATCTTTCGCATGTATAAAGACACATATAAGGAGCATATGATATGAACATTTTGAGGAATTTCACTGAGCCAATTTTGAGAAAACAAAATATGTACTTTTCGTCCATACTAATTTAAGTCAAACAATATTGACGATTTCACCGTAACTTTATAAGTAAGAGGGAGTTTTGAATGATACAATCTTTTGCAAGCATAAAGACGTATATATGGAGCATATGATATGAATTTTTTAAGGAATTTCACTGAGCCAATTTTGAGAAGAAAAAAAATATGAAATTTTCTTCAATATTAATTTACGTCAAACAATGTTGACGATTTCACCGTAACTTTATATATGGGAGGGAGTTTTGAATGATACAATCTTTTGCATGCACTAAGACATATATATGGAGCATACGATATGAACATATTAAGGAATTTCACTGAGCCAATTTTGAGAAAAAAAATATGAAATTTTCTTTTATATTAATTTAAGTCAAACAATGTGGACGATGTCACCTTTACTTTATAAGTGAGATGTAGTTTTGAATGATACAATTTTTTGCATGCATAAAGACACATATATTGAGCATATTATATGAACATTTTAAGGAATTTCACTGAGCCAATTTTGAAAAAAAATTATTTAAAGTTTTCTTCAATAGGAAATGAAATGAACGAATGTTGATGATTTCATCCAAAATTTATAAGTGAGAGGGAGTTTTGAATGATACAATCTTTCGCATGTATAAAGACACATATAAGGAGCTTATGATATGAACATTTCGAGGAATTTCACTGAGCCAATTTTGAGAAAAAAAATATGTAATTTTCATCCATACTAATTTAAGTCAAACAATGTTGACGATTTCACCGTAACTTTATAAGTGAGAGGGAGTTTTGAATGATACAATCTTTTGCCAGCATAAAGACATATACATGGAGCATATGATATGAATTTTTTAAGGAATTTCACTGAGCCAATTTTGAGAAAAAAAAAATATGAAATTTTCTTCAATATTTATTTACGTCAAACAATGTTGACGATTTCACCGTAACATTATAAGTGAGAGGGAGTTTTGAATGATACAATCTTTTGCAAGCATAAAGACATATATATGGAGCATATGATATGAATTTTTTTAGGAATTTCACTCAGCCAATTTTGAGAAAAACAGTATGAAATTTTCTTCAATATTAATTAACGTCAAACAATGTTGACGATTTCACCGTAACTTTATATATGAGAGGGAGTTTTGAATGATACAATCTTTTGCATGCATAAAGACATATATATGGAGCATACGATATGAACATTTTAAGGAATTTCACTGAGCCAATTTTTTGAAAAAAAATATGAAATTTTCTTCCATATTAATTTACGTCAAACAATGCTGACGATCTCACCGTAACTTTATAAGTGAGAGGGAGTTTTGAATGATACAATCTTTTGCATGCATAAAGACACATATATGGAGCATATGATATGAACATTTTAAGGAATTTCACTGAGCCAATTTTGAAAAGAAAAAATAAATGTTTTCTTCCATATGAAATGAAATCAACGAATGTTGACGATTTCACCCTAACCTTATAAGTGAGAGGGAGTTTTGAATGATACAATCTTTTGCATGCATAAAGACATATATATGGAGCATATGATATGAACATTTCAAGGAATTTCACTGAGCCAATTTTGAGAAAAAAAATGAAATTTTCTTCCATATTAATTTAGGTCAAACAATGTCGAAGTTTTCACCGTAACTTTATAAGTGAGAGGGAGTTTTGAATGATACAATCTTTTGCATGCCTAAAGACGCATATATGGAGCATATGATATGAACATTTTAAGGAATTTCACTCAGCCAATTTTGAGAAAAATAATATGAAATTTTCTTCAATATTAATTCACGTCAAACAATGTTGACGATTTCACCGTAACTTTATATATGAGAGGGAGTTTTGAATGATACAATCTTTTGCATGCATAAAGACATATATATGGAGGATACGTTATGAACATTTTTAGGAATTTCACTGAGGCATTTTGAGAAAAAAAAATGAAATTTTCTTCCATATTAATTTACGTCAAACAATGTTGACGATGTCACCGTAACTTTATAAGTGAGAGGGAGTTTTGAATGATACAATCTTTTGCATACCTAAAGACACATATATGGAGCATATGATATGAACATTTTAAGGAATTTCACTGAGCCAATTTTGAAAAAAAAAAAAATTCTTCCATATAAAATGAAATGAACGAATGTTGACGATTTCACCCTAAAATTATAAGTGAGAGGTAGTTTTGAATGATACAATCTTTTGCATTCATAAAGACGTATATATGTAGCATACGATATGAACATTTTAAGGAATTCCACTGAGCCAATTTTTAGAAAAAAAAATAGGAAATTTTCTGCAATATTAATTTACGTCAAACAATGTTGACGATTTCGCCGTAAACTTATAAGTGAGAGGGAGTTTTGAATGATACAATCTTTTGCATGCATGAAGACAAATATATGGAGCATATGATATGAACATTTCAAGGAATTTCACTGAGCCAATTTTGAAAAAAATATATTAAACTTTTTCTTCTTTATGAAATGAAGTGAAAGAATGTTCATGATTTCATCCTAAATTTATATGTGAGAGTGAGTTTTGAATGATACAATCTTTTGCATGCGTAAAGACGCTTATACGGAGCATATGATATGAACATTTTAAGGAATTTCACAGAGCCAATTTTGAGAGAAAAAAAATGAAATTTTCTTCCATATTAATTTAGGTCAAACAATGTCGACGACTTCACCGTAACTTATTAATGGAGAGAGAGTTGTGAATGATACAATCTTTTGCAAGTATAAAGACATTTATATGGAGCATATGATATGAACATATTAAGGAATTTCACAGAGCCAATTTTGAAAAAAAAAAATTAAAAGTTTTTCTTCCATATGAAATGATATGAACGAATGATGACGTTTTTATTCTAAATTTATTAGTGAGAGGGAGTTTTGAATGATACAATCTTTCGCATGTATAAAGACACATATAAGGAGCATATGATATGAACATTTTGAGGAATTTCACTGAGCCAATTTTGAGAAAAAAGAATATGTAGTTTTCATACATACTAATTTAAGTCAAACAATGCTGACGATTTCACCGTAACTTTATAAGTGAGAAGGAGTTTTGAATGATACAATCTTTCGCAAGCATAAAGACATATATATGGAGCATATGATTTGATTTTTTTAAGGAATTTCACTGAGCCAATTTTGAGAAAAAAATATGAAATTTTCTTCAATATTAATTTAGGTCAAACAATGTTGACGATTTCACCGTAACTTTATATATGAGAGTGAGTTTTGAATGATACAATCCTTTGCATGCATTAAGACGTATATATAGAGCATACGATATGAACATTTTAAGGAATTTCACTGAGCCAATTTTGAGAAAAAAGTATGAAATTTTCTTCCATATTAATTTACGACAAACAATGTTGATGATTTCACCGTAACTTTATATATGAGAGAGAGTTTTGAATGATACAATCTTTTGCATGCATTAAGACGTATAGATGGAGCATACGATATGAACATTTTAAGGAATTTCACTGAGCCAATTTTGACAAAAAAAAATATGAAATTTTCTTCCATATTAATTTACGTCAAACAATGTTGACGATGTCACCGTAACTTTATAAGTGAGAGGGAGTTTTGAATGATACAATCTTTTGCATGCCTAAAGACACATATATGGAGCATATGATATGAACATTTTAAGGAATTTCACTGACCAAATTTTGAAAAAAAAAAATTAAATGTTTTCTTCCATATGAAATGAAATGAACGAATGTTGACAATTTCACCCTAAAATTATAGGTGAGAGGTAGTTTTGAATGATACAATCTTTTGCATGCATAAAGACATATATATGGAGCATACGACATGAACATTTTAAGGAATTTCACTGAGCCAATTTTGAGAAAAAAAATGTGAAATTTTCTTCAATATTAATTTACGTCAAACAATGTTGACGATTTCACCGTAAACTTATAAGTGAGAGGGAGTTTTGAATGATACAATCTTTTGCATGCATGAATACACATATATGGAGCATATGATATGAACATTTTAAGGAATTTCACTGAGCCAATTTTGAGAAAAAAAATATTAAACTTTTTTTTCTTTATGAAATGAAGTGAAAGAATTTTCATGATTTCATCCTAAATTTATAAGTGAGAGGGAGTTTTGAATGATACAATCTTTTGCATGCGTAAAGACGCATATTCGGAGCATATGATATGAACATTTTTAGGAATTTCACTGAGCCAATTTTTAGAAAAAAAAATGAAATTTTCTTCCATATTAATTTAGGTCAAACATTGTCGACGATTTCACCGTAACTTTATAACTGAGAGAGTGTTTTGAATGATACAATCTTTTGCAAGTATAAAGACATATATATGGAGCATACGATATGAACATTTTAAGGAATTTCACTGAGCCTGTTTTGAAAAAAAAAATTAAATGTTTTCTTCCATATGAAATGAAATGAACGAATGTTGACGATTTCACCCTAAAATTATAAGTGAGAGGTAGTTTTGAATGATACAATCTTTTGCATGCATTAAGACATATATATGGAGCATACGATATGAACATTTTAAGGAATTTCACTGAGCCAATTTTGAGAAAAAAAAATATGTAATTTTCATCCATACAAATTTTAGTCAAACAATGTTGACGATTTCACCGTAATTTTATAAGTGAGAAAGAGTTTTCAATGATACAATTTTTAGCAAGCATAAAGACATATATATGGAGCATATGATATGAATTTTTTACGGAATTTCACTGAGCCAATTTTGAGAAAAAAAAATATGAAATTTTCTTCAATATTAATTTACGTCAAACAATGATGACGATTTCACCGTAACTTTATATATGAGAGGGAGTTTTGAATGATACAATCTTTTGCATGCTTTAAGACGTATATATGGAGCATACGATATGAACATTTTAAGGAATTTCACTGAGCCAATTTTGAGAAAAAAAAATATGAAATTTTCTTCCATATTAATGTACGTCAAACAATGTTGACGATTTCACCGTAACATTATAAGCGAGAGGGAGTTTTGAATGATACAATCTTTTGCATGCATAAAGACATATATATGGAGCATATGATATGAATATTTTAAGGAATTTCACTCAGCCAATTTTGAGAAAAACAATATGAAATTTTCTTCAATATTAATTCACATCAAACAATGTTGACGATTTCACCGTAACTTTATATATGAGAGGGAGTTTTGAATGATACAATCTTTTGCATGCATAAAGACATATATATGGAGGATACGTTATGAACATTTTTAGGAATTTCACTGAGCCATTTTGAGAAAAAAAAATGAAATTTTCTTCCATCTTAATTTCCGTCAAACAATGTTGACGATGTCACCGTAACTTTATAAGTGAGAGGGAGTTTTGAATGATACAATCTTTTGCATGCCTAAAGACACATATATGGAGCATATGATATGAACATTTTAAGGAATTTCACTGAGCCAAGTTTGAAAAAAAAATAATTTTTTTCTTCCATATGAAATGAAATGAACGAATGTTGACGATTTCACCCTAAAATTATAAGTGAGAGGTAGTTTTGAATGATACAATCTTTTGCAGTCATAAAGACCTATATATGGAGCATACGATATGAACATTTTAAGGAATTTCACTGAGCCAATTTTTAGAAAAAAAAATTAGGAAATTTTCTGCCATATTAATTTACGTCAAACAATGTTGACGATTTCGCCGTAACCTTATAAGTGAGAGGGAGTTTTGAATGATACAATCTTTTGCATGTATAAAGACACATACAAGGAGCATATGATATGAACATTTTGAGGAATTTCACTAAGCCAATTTTTAGAAAAAAATATATGTAATTTTCATCCGTACTAATTTACGTCAATATTGACGATTTCACCGTAACTTTATAAGTGAGAGAGAGTTTTGAATGATACAATCTTTTGCAAGTATAAAGACATATATATGGAGCATATGATATGATCATTTTAAGGAATTTCACTCAGCCAATTTTGAAAAAAATATTAAAAGTTTTCTCGTAAAAGTGTTATTCGTAAAAGTCCGTATCGCATCCGCAGAGTCTGTAACTGTCCGTATCGTATCCGTAAGGCCCGCAGGATCCGATTCCAAATTTTGAAAATTTTCAAAATTCAAGCGCGGACGAGTAAACCGTATTGATCCGTAACAAAAGGTAATTGAAGGCATTCATTCGCATTTATCCATATATAATCCGTATCTAATCCGTATTTTATCCGTATCTAATCCGTATATAAACCTATCATTCCACAGCCCAACCCCAAGTTGTGGACTGATACGGTTTCGCGCAGATTGTTACCTTCAATTACGGTTAGTTGCGGGTCTCGTTCGGAGTTTTTTTACGGACTTTTACCTTCAGATACGTTTCTATACGGATAACTTACACTTCAATACTGATAGATACGTATTGGTGAGGATAATTGCAAACAGCTAATCTGACTGGGGCATTAATCCGTAACAATACGCAGAACGAGACCCGTAACTAACCGTAACAATCCGCATGAAACCGTATTTGTCCACAAATTTTGGGTGGACCGCGGAACGATAGGTCGAGATACGGATTAGATGCTGATAAATGCGGATAAATGCCTTCAGTTACGGATCATTATGGTTAACTCGTCCGCGCCTGAGTATTCAAACTTTTCAAAATGTGGTGGTATATCCTGCGGACCTTGCGGATACCATACGAATACGATTCGGATTCGTTATGGAGAGAGACCACGCCCACAAATTGTGTGGATTTAAAGTCCGCAACTATCCGTCCTATCCGTAATGTGTGTGTGTGACTGTAGCATGAGGGGGAGTTTTGAATGATACAATCTTTTGCATGCATAAAGACACATATACGGAACATATGATATTAACATTTTAATGAATTTCACTGAGCCAATTTTTATAAAAAAAAAAATGAAATTTTCTTCCATATTAATTTACGTGAAACAATGTTGACGATTTCACCGTAACTTTATAAGTGAGAGGGAGTTTTTTATTATACAATATTTTGCATGCGTAAAGACACATATAGGGAGCATATTATATGAACATTTTAAGGAATTTCACTGAGCCAATTATAAAATAAACATATATATATACGATATATATACTCAGTCATAATAGTTCCTATACATGAAACTCTTTGTGTTGCCATGGCAACTGCGAAAGTTATGGACATTCCGTCCATGCTGACGTCAGCACAGTATCCATTTTTCTATTGAACAGATTTATTCGTTTTGGTTTCTTAAGATTACACATGCTATAGTGGTCGTTTGAATATGAAAGGGGTAAATTTGGTAAATTTTCATTTTTACAGAGTTACATCATAAATATTGCTCAAGTTTAACGTCATTTGTACGGGTTTGTGAATAATGCCTTCCAAGATTCTGTGCTCCATACACAACAACAGGACTTAGGCAACGCTGCATACCAAAGAAATTAAAATTTGACCCCTTCTGGTCCGAAAATTTGATCCGCAAATCAGGGTACTGTGATTCCTTCAATGACTGTCTAAATGTCACTTTCAGTGGAATTTCCATACAAATTTGAAATTGTAACGGCTAGCGGGCGCAAAATGATTCTTCCAATTTTGTCATTATGCAATGAAGACAATGACATAACAAAAATGTTTATGAAGATACTTTGAAAAACAGACGGACAGGTAAGTTATAATGATACCTTGAAATTCGCTATTTTTTTTAATTCAAAGGGAGATAATCGGAGAATTTGAAGCATTTAAGCCTCGCCCGTAAAGCCTGAGTACAAGAAATTAGACATTTTAAGTGTTTTTCGAAATTCCTGCATTATGGACTTTTCTACTAAATACAAAATCTATTCTTGCGCGTGTGCAGTAATGAGATGCATTCAAATTAACTCTTATCGAATATTGTCAGATAACTCTTATGAGGAAAAGTATAGATTGACGATTTTCTGAGCATTTTGTTCCTTGGCGTCTCCCAAAACATACATGAGCCTCAGTTAACTCCAATAAGCACTGGGTTTAGTTTATTCCTTATTATGACTGACCGGTTTCATGAATTTAATCAATTTTCAAAGTCTTTTAGGAACTACAGCGTTAACTGAGTTGTAACAATAATAACGTTGTGTTGCTAAGAAAGTTAACGTAACAACGTTGTCAACTTCCTTCCGGTTAATATATGGTGTGTAATGCATTTAAAGTAGAGAATTGAGTTTGGGTAAAAACGTTTGAATAAAGAACTTCTCTTACTCTTTCCTTTTGATTATGCTTTCGGTTTTCATTTGATAAAACGGAAATATAAAATATTTTGGTTCCTCATAAGACCAGTCAGCAACATGTTCACTAACATGTATTTTTCGAAGTTCCGGGAAACGTATATTTTGGTTATGCAGATTTATTCATTTTCGCAGATTACCGGTTTCCCCTATGTACGTTTCGTTGCAACCCCGGCATATTATTACGTATATATTGTTTTTTTGCTTTGCAAGTCATGTTATCATTAACCCTAAAACTTTTATTATTCTTAAATGATACGGTTGATCCTTCCATTAAATGTTTGTTTTATAGTTTGTCATTGGAAATAAAGAACACAAACATCAACGAAAATATTAATTTCGCTGTTATAGAGGCCCTTCGTTTGACAGCAGTATTGCTAGCAAGGCTGAATTTGACGCCAAAATTGGATTAATTTAATGGGTACACTTCCATGGTAATCAACTCTGCCATTGTCAAGTACGCCTATGTCACCCTCTTAAATGGTTGTTAATCAATCCTTAAAAGAGATACTTCGCCCTAGCAGATACCAATGGAGTTATAGATTTGTTACTATAGCAACTGTGGTATAACTAAATGCTGTTTTATTACTTGGAAAAATGACGTCTTGATGACGTCACTTAGACATCAATATGAATTCTTAGTTGCTATGGTAGTAGAGCCTTAACAGCGTCAATGTCTGCAAGGAAATACGGTGTTCGCCATGCTCAGCCAGTTTTTCAGTAATATTAAGAACTGAAATTCTTTCAAAAGAAACTTCTGAGTTTCATAAAATTTGTACCCATTTACCCGAAGTAGTGCTCGTTTTTCGCAAGGGAAATTAAAACTGAAAAAACTTCGCTATTGTGAAGCACTGGGTGAGTTTTACAGCCGCTACACGGCACGTGACTCCAGCTGCAGTGACGTTAATTGAAATGTATGTAGGTGGGTTGCTTATGGAAGCCCATGTCCAGCAACCAGAGTATACCCAATATTCTTGCAAACTTGATAGAAAATGCCATTATCTTCACCTAGGATAGAAAATCTTTTCCAGGACCGGATAAAAATCACGAACATTCAATGCATTTGTTGTAGTGTTGGTCACGTATCTGCATCGTCAATTGACGTTGGCATTTAAGATGATTACTTCACGAAGATGACGAAAATGACGTAAGTTTATGCACGCCAGACGCTGACGTAAACACCGAATGGCGGTCCTTGAAAAGCGGCGTCTTGTTTTAAAATGAAAAAGAAACCTCTAAAGCTCTAAAATTAGGCATTTAAACAAGTTCTCAAGTTGAAACAAAATGTGATGTGCAAGAAAAAGTATCTGTCATGTCATAGGTGTGAGGTGCGGATAGAAAAAAATCGTCACTCTGGAATAATGTCCGGCATCTCTCGGCATGACTCGTGATGCCGAACAGTGACCCTCGTGACGGATTTTCTATCCACAACTCACTCTCATGGTAGATACTTATAATCCGCCTATTTAACATCATGCTATAGTATTTCTTGTAATCAGGTACAATGCAAATCCAAAATTGCAGTTGTGGCTATATCAGAGTCATCAGAGCACAGTCATTCAAGAGTACGCTAATACTAAGTATCATCAATTTAGCTGCTAAAACAAAGATGAAAAGAAAAAAAGGCAGTGTTCCCACTCAAATTTTAAACTGAGGGTTTTTATACCCCCTATCTATAAAATTTGCGGGTATGAAGTAAAATTTACGGGTATGACTTTTTATCTCGAAAAAGTTATGGGCCGAAATGGACATGGGCCGAAATGACCCGGAACCCTTGGTCCACTTCTTTTACAAACACTAAAGTGCCAATGTGTTTCCAATTGAAGCCTGAAAAAACGAAGAAAGCGGCTGTCATGCCTTTTTCTGGTCCTCGTTTTATCCAATATTAACCATTTGATGGATTCCTTTCCAAATGAAAAATAGAAAGTGCCGTTTCCAAACAGAAACGGCGAAAATAAACGCAAAAATACGGACAAATTCTGTCGGCCATTATGACAGTTCAAGTGCGCAACATGACCGCGCATGTAATTAATATTCATGCAGCCGATTAGTGGTAGTGTTTTCCAATAATGAATTTGATTGGCCGTAGAACGGGTGTGACGGAAAATTCAAATCATATGCTCCATATATATGTCTTTATGCTTGCAAAAGATTGTATCATTCAAAACTCCTTCTCACTTATAAAGTTACGGTGAAATCGTCAACATTGTTTGACTTAAATTAGTACGGATGAAAATTACATATTTTTTTTCTCAAAATTTGCTCAGTGAAATTCCTCAAAATGTTCACATCATATGCTCCTTATATGTGTCTTAATACATGCGAAAGATTGTATCATTCAAAAATCCCTCTCACTTATAAATTTAGGATGAAATCGTCAACATTCGTTCATTTCATTTCCTATGGAAGAAAAAATTTAATATTTTTTTTTCAAAATTGGCTCAGTGAAATTCCTTAAAATGTTCATATTATATGCTCCATATATGTGTCTTTATGCATGCAAAAGATTGTATCATTCAAAACTCCCTCTCAATTATAAAGTTACGATGACATCGTCAACATTGTTTGACGTAAATTAATATGGAAGAAAATTTCATATTTTTTTTCTCAAAATTGGCTCAGTGAAATTCCTTAAAATGTTCATATCGTATGCTCCATATATACGTCTTAATGCATGCAAAAGATTGTATCATTCAAAACTCCCTCTCATATAGAAAATTACGGTGAAATCGTCAACATTGTTTGACGTAAATTAATATTGAAGAAAATTTCATATTTTTTTTCTCAAAATTGGCTCAGTGAAATTCCTTAAAAAATTCATATCATATGCTCCATGTCTTTATGCTGGCAAAAGATTGTATTATTCAAAACTCCTTCTCACTTATAAAGTTACGGTGAAATCGTCAACATTGTTTGACTTAAATTAGTATGGATGAAAATTACATATTTTTTTTTCTCAAAATTGGCTCAGTGAAATTCCTTAAAATGTTCATATCGTATGCTCCATAGAAATGTCTTTATGCATGCAAAAGATTGTATCATTCAAAACTACCTCTCACTTATAACTTTAGGATGAAATCGTCAACATTCGTTGATTTCATTTCATATGAAAGAAAACATTTAAATTGTTTTTCAAAATTGGCTCAGTGAAATTCCTTAAAATGTTCATATCGTATGCTCCATAGAAATGTCTTTATGCATGCAAAAGATTGTATCATTCAAAACTACCTCTCACTTATTATTTTAGGATGAAATCGTCAACATTCGTTGATTTCATTTCATATGAAAGAAAACATTTAAATTTTTTTTCAAAATTGGCTCAGTGAAATTCCTTAAAATGTTCATATCATATGCTCCATATATATGTCTTTATGCTTGCAAAAGATTGTATCATTCAAAACTCCCTCTCACTTATAAAGTTACGGTGAAATCGTCAACATTGTTTGACTTAAATTAGTATGGATGAAAATTTCATATTTTTTTCTCAAAATTGGCTCAGTGAAATTCCTTAAAAAATTCAAATCATATGCTCCATATATACGTCTTTATGCTTGCAAAAGATTGTATCATTCAAAACTCCTTCTCACTCATTAAGTTACGGTGAAATCGTCAACATTGTTTGACTTAAATTAGTATCGATGAAAATTACATATTTTTTTCTCAAAATTGGCTCAGTGAAATTCCTCAAAATGTTCACATCATATGCTCCTTATATGTGTCTTTATACATGCGAAAGATTGTATCATTCAAAACTCCCTCTCACTTATAAATTTAGGATGAAATCGTCAACATTCGTTCATTTCATTTCCTGTGGAAGAAAAATTTTAATATTTTTTTTTCAAAATTGGCTCAGTGAAATTCCTTAAAATGTTCATCTTATATGCTCCATATATGTGTCTTTATGCATGCAAAAGATTGTATCATTCAAAACTCCCTCTCACTTATAAAAGTAACGGTGACATCGTCAACATTATTTGACAAAAATTAATATGGAAGAAAATTTCATTTTTTTTTCTCAAAATTGGCTCAGTGAAATTCCTAAAAATGTTCATATCGTATGCTCCATATATACGTCTTAATGCATGCAAAAGATTGTATCATTCAAAACTCCCTCTCATATATAAAGTTACGGTGAAATCGTCAACATTGTTTGACGTAAATTAATATTGAAGAAAATTTCATATTTTTTTTTCTCAAAATTTGCTCAGTGAAATTCCTTAAAAAATTCATATCATATCCTCCATATATATGTCTTTATGCTGGCAAAAGATTGTATTATTCAAGACTCCTTCTCACTTATAAAAGTACGGTAAAATCGTCAACATTGTTTGACTTAAATTAGTATGTATGAAAATTACATATTTTTTTTCTCATAATTGGCTAAGTGAAATTCCTCAAAATGTTCATATCAAATGCTCCTTATATGTGCCTTTATACATGCGAAAGATTGTATCATTCAAAACTCCCTCTCACTTATAAATTTAGGATGAAATCGTCAACATTCGTTCATTTCATTTCCTATGGAAGAAAACTTTTAATATTTTTTTTCAAAATTGGCTCAGTGAAATTCCTTAAAATGTTCATATTATATGCTCTATATATGTGTCTTTATGCATGCAAAAAAATTGTATCATTCAAAACTCCCTCTCACTTATAAAGTTACAGTGACATCGTCAACATTGTTTGACGTAAATTAATATGGAAGAAAATTTCATATTTTTTTCTCAAAATTGGCTCAGTGAAATTCCTTAAAATGTTCATATCGTATGCTCCATATATACGTCTTAATGCATGCAAAAGATTGTATCATTCAAATCTCCCTCTCATATAGAAAGTTACGGTGAAATCGTCAACATTGTTTGACGTAAATTAATATTGAAGAAAATTTCATATTTTTTTTCTCAAAATTGGCTCAGTGAAATTCCTTAAAAAATTCATATTTGGATTTTGATTGTTTCAGTTCCTGGTCTTTGCATACTTTTTACTTTTACGGTGAAATCGTCAACATTGTTTGACTTAAATTAATATTGAAGAAAATTTCATTTTTTTTTTCTCAAAATTGGCTCAGTGAAATTCCTTAAAAAAATTCATATCATATGCTCCATATTATATGTCTTTATGCTGGCAACAGATTGTATCATTCAAAACTCCTTCTCACTTTTAAAGTTACGGTGAAATCGTCAACATTGTTTGACTTAAATTAGTATGGATGAAAATTACATATTTTGTTTTCTCAAAATTGGCTCATTGAAATTCCTAAAAATGTTCATATCGTATGCTCCATAGAAATGTCTTTATGCATGCAAAAGATTGTATCATTCAAAGCTACCTCTCACTAATAATTTTAGGGTGAAATCGTCAACATTCGTTGATTTCATTTCATATGGAAGAAAACATTTTTTTTTTTTTTTCAAAATTGGCTCAGTGAAATTCCTTAAAATGTTCATATCGTATGCTCCATATAAATGTCTTTATACTTGCAAAAGATTGTATCAATAAAAACTCTCTCTCACTTATAAAGTTACGGTGAAATCGTCGACATTGTTTGACCTAAATTAATATGGAAGAAAATTTCATTTTTCTTTTCTCAAAATTGGCTCAGTGAAATTCCTCAAAATGTTCATATCATATGCTCCGTATATGCGTCTTTACGCATGCAAAAGATTGTATCATTCAAAACTCCCTCTCACTTATAAATTTAGGATGAAATCATGAAAATTCTTTCACTTCAATTCATAAAGAAGAAAAAGTTTAATTTTTTTTTTTCAAAATTGGCTCAGTGAAATTCCTCAAAATGTTCATAACATATGCTCCATATATGTGTCTTTATGCATGCAAAAGATTGTATCATTCAAAACTCCCTCTCACTTATAAGGTTACGGTGACATCGTCACATTGTTTGACGTAAATTAATATGGAAGAAAATTTCATATTTTTTTCTCAAAATTGGCTCAGTGAAATTCCTTAAAATGTTCATGTCGTATGCTCCATATATATGTCTTTATGTATGCAAAAGATTGTATCATTCAAAACTACCTCTCACTAATAATTTTAGGGTGAAATCGTCAACATTCGTTGATTTCATTTCATATGGAAGAAAACATTTTTTTTTTTTTTTTCAAAATTGGCTCAGTGAAATTCCTTAAAATGTTCATATCGTATGCTCCATATAAATGTCTTTATACTTGCAAAAGATTGTATCATTAAAAACCTTCTCTCACTTATAAAGTTATGGTGACATCGTCAACATTGTTTGACGTAAATTAATATGGAAGAAAATTTCATATTTTTTGTTCTCAAAATTGGCTCAGTGAAATTCCTTAAAATGTTCATATCGTATGCTCCATATATATGTCTTAATGCATGCAAAAGATTGTATCATTCAAAACTCCCTCTCATATAGAAAGTTACGGTGAAATCGTCAACATTGTTTGACGTAAATTAATATTGAAGAAAATTTCATATTTTTTTTCTCAAAATTTGCTCAGTGAAATTCCTTAAAAAATTCATATCATATGCTCCATGTCTTTATGCTGGCAAAAGATTGTATTATTCAAAACTCCTTCTCACTTATAAAGTTACGGTGAAATCGTCAACATTGTTTGACTTAAATTAGTATGGATGAAAATTACATATTTTTTTCTCAAAATTAGGTCAGTGAAATTCCTTAAAATGTTCATATCGTATGCTCCATAGAAATGTCTTTATGCATGCAAAAGATTGTATCATTCAAAACTACCTCTCACTTATAATTTTAGGATGAAATCGTCAACATTCGTTGATTTCATTTCATATGAAAGAAAACATTTAAATTTTTTTCAAAATTGGCTCAGTGAAATTCATTAAAATGTTCATATCATATGCTCCATATATATGTCTTTATGCTTGCAAAAGATTGTATCATTCAAAACTCCCTCTCACTTATAAAGTTACGGTGAAATCGTCAACATTGTTTGACTTAAATTAGTATGGATGAAAATTTCATATTTTTTTCTCAAAATTGGCTCAGTGAAATTCCTTAAAAAATTAAAATCATATGCTCCATATATACGTCTTTATGCTTGCAAAAGATTGTGTCATTCAAAACTCCTTCTCACTTATAAAGTTACGGTGAAATCGTCAACATTGTTTGACTTAAATTAGTATGGATGAAAATTACATATTTTTTCCTCAAAATTGGCTCAGTGAAATTCCTCAAAATGTTCATATCCTATGCTCCTTATATGTGTCTTTATACATGCGAAAGATTGTATCATTCAAAACTCCCTCTCACTTTTAAATTTACGATGAAATCGTCAACATTCGTTCATTTCATTTCATATGGAAGAAAAACTTTTAATTTTTTTTTTTTCAAAATTGGCTCAGTGAAATTCCTTAAAATGTTCATATCATATGCTTCATATGTGTGTCTTTATGCATGCAAAAGATTGTATCATTCAAAACTCCTTCTCACTTATAAGGTTACGGTGACATCGTCAACATTGTTTGACTTAAATTAATATGGAAGAAAATTTCATTTTTTTTTTCTCAAAATTGGCTCTGTGAAATTCCTTAAAATGTTCATATCGTATGCTCCATATATATGCCTTTATGCATGCAAAAGATTGTATCATTCAAAACTCCCTCTCATATATAAAATTACGGTGAAATCGTCAACATTGTTTGACGTAACGTAATATTGAAGAAAATTTCATATTGTTTTTCTCAAAATTGGCTCAGTGAAATTCCTTAAAAAAATCATATCATATGCTCCATATATAACTCTTTCTGATTGCAAAAGATGGTATCATTCAAAACTCCCTCTCACTCATAAAGTTACGGTGAAATCGTCAACATTGTTTGACGTAAATAAATATTGAAGAAAATTTCATATTTTTTGTTCTCAAAATTGGCTCAGTGAAATTCCTTAAAAAATTCATATCATATGCTCCATATATATTTCTTTATGCTTGCAAAAGATTGTATCATTCAAAACTCCCTCTCACTTATAAAGCTACGGTGAAATCGTCAACATTGTTTGACTTAAAGTAGTAAGGATGAAAATTACATTTCTTTTTCTCATTATTGGCTCAGTGAAATTCCTCAAAATGTTCATATCATACGCTCCGTATATGTGTCTTTAAACATGCGAAAGATTGTATCATTCAAAACTCCCTCTCACTTATAAATTTTGGATGAAATCGTCAACATTCGTTCACTTATTCTCACTTTTCACTTATAAAGTTACGGTGAAATCGTCAACATTGTTTGACTTAAATTAGTATGGATGAAAATTTCATATTTTTTTTCTCAAAATTGGCTCAGTGAAATTCCTTAAAATCTTCATATCGTATGCTCCATATATATGTCTTTATGCATGCAGAAGATTGTATCATTCAAAAGTCCCTCTCACTTATAAAATTACGGTGAAATCGTCAACATTCGTTCATTTCATTTCATATGGAAGAAAAACTTTTAATATTTTTTTTTCAAAATTGGCTCAGTGAAATTCCTTAAAATGTACATATCCTACGCTCCATATATGTGTCTTTATGCTTGCAAAACATTGTATCAATCAAAACACCCTCTCACTTATAAAGTTACGGTGAAATCGTCAACAATGTTTGACGTAAATTAATACGGTAGAAAATTTAATATTTTTTTCTCAAACTTGGCTCAGTGAATTTCCTTAAAATGTTCATATCATATGCTCCATATATGTGTCTTTATGCATGCAAAAGATTGTATTATTCAAAATTCCATCTCACTTATAAATTTAGGGTGAAAATTGTCAACAGTGTTTCACTTCATTTCATATGGAAGAAAACTTTTAATATTTTTTTTTCAAAATTGGCTCAGTGAAATTTCTTAAGATGTTCATATCATATGCTCTATATATGTGTCTTTTTGCTTGCAAAAGATTGTATCATTCAAAACTCCCTTTCACTTATAAAGTTAGGGTGAAATCGTCAACATTGTTTGACTTAAATTAATACGGAAGAAAATTTCATATTTTTTTTTCAAAATTGGCTCATTGAAATTCCTTAAAATGTTCATATCATACGCTCCATATACGTGTCTTTTTGCATGCTAAAGATTGTATCATTCAAAACTCCCTCTCACGTATAAAGTTGGGGTGAAATCGTCCACATTGTTTCACTTCATTTCATATAGAAAAAAAAACTTATTTTTTTCAAAATTGGCTCAGCGAAATTCCTTTAAGTCTCCATAGTCCTACTATCGGTCAAAACGTCTAAACTCAAATTATTGTAAAAAGCGGTTCAACCTTCACGTTTGGTAATTAAATGTGGGTTGATATGCTTATATTGATTCATATAACAATCAAAAAGTATAGAAAATTGTTTTTTGAAAAATAACAAATCGCTCCACAAATTAAAATTCCTGTTCTGGTTTCCCGTCTAGCAAAGCTATATAAACATAGGCGGGATAGTGATTGGGACTCCACGCCTGTACGTTGTATTTTTACCATTATATTCAACTTAATGAAATCGAAAATAGGTCATTTTAGTTGCCACCTAATATGACCCAAATAAGTTTTCAAACCCTTTTTATGTGAAACTCAAAGATGTTTTATTTGTTTAAAGCTGACTAATCACGGTCATTTTAACTGACGAAACGATACTGAGAAGCTTGCAGCGATGCCTCATGATTAAATTTTTCACGCTGATAGAGCAATGGGGCCTTTAAAATGTTCATATCATTTGTTCCATATATGTGTCTTTTTGCATGCAAAAGGCTGTATCTACTAGCTACTGCTAATTGGATATGCATAAATGCAAACAAAGCCGGACGGACGGTTACACGGACACATACCTAGACGGACACAGCAGTATTTCCATAAGGTGCACGGGTAACTGTTCCATGTTTTCGCCACTATTTTTTCAAAGGGAGAGAACTTCTGTTACTTCCTGTTTGCTTCTCAGGACCACGAAAACCCTTCCAAATGGGTAACAACAATACCTCCTATACGTTTTGCTGCTGTTTGTATATACATGCATGTATATGCAAACAAAATCAGACTGACAAACAGACATACACATACGGACAGATAAAAGATCGCGTCGATGTACAACAAGGACAGCCTGTTATAGTATTATAGTAATTCACCAATATGTTCCTCCCAATGCCTTAGTTAACTTACACACCTGCTTTGCTATATCTGTACAGACAAAGACAAAAAGGACAGGATATCTACAGGACAGGCAGACGCAAGGACGGACAAAATAATGAAGGAACGCATGGACAGGCACAACAAAACAAAAGTATAATCTCCATGAAGTTTTTAGGGAGATGCTTGATAGAATTCGAAGTGAACAGATATACCCTTTTCATATGCGAAAGCAAATACATGCGAACAGACAGACGGACAAACAGCCTGACTGAGTAGAGATGTACTCAGACAGACAACTACAGACTAGAGAAAAGATTAATATTCCAAGAGTATTTAATTCGCAACGTTAAAGTGCCGATATCTTTATAGGTTATTAGAATCGGGAATAGGGAATAGGGAATAGGGAATAAGTAACCAACTTGACGCTTCTAATAAATCGGAACATTTATTTAATAAGTTTAGTAATAAAAAAAAATAATTTAAAAAGTATCGCAAGCACGCCGTGCTATTTTATAACCATGATGACGCATAGGCGGCGCTCGCCGTTTTTCATATACGTATAAAGTTACATTTGTATTAATAGAATTAAATTTACACATGCGAAACGCGCCAAACTAGGCCACGTTACAGTGCGATATGCTGAGGACGTCATATCAAAATTCGACGTCATTTGAGCCTCGCGTTTTTAAAATAACAACATTCATTGCGCGGTTGTACTAACACTTCTAACGTCAAAATGTCGTCGTCAGACCGGCAGGAAATCCGGGCGATTATTAAGTTTTGCCACGATCTGGGAAAAACGCTGAGGATGACTGAGCAAACAAAGAGGGAACATTCAGTAAGCAGGGCGCTTGTCTTCAAGTGGCACCGCAGATTTTCCGACGGCCAAGACAGCCTAGAAGAACAGCAGGGTCGCAGAAGAAAGAAACAGTATGGCGCGACGATAGTGACGTAAGTTCGTGATGCACTGGCTGCTGAGAGACGCTTGACGATTAGAGAACTGGTTGAGCGGTTTGACATGGGTTATGGTACGATACACCGAATCTTGACGGAAGATTTGCAAATGTCGAAGGTAATTCAAAGTAATAAATTTGATTTTTACATGATGCATGTTGCAAATAGTATCAGATCATAGCTACAGTATAGTGAATCGTAATAATCAGTTTTGTGAGTTGAATATTAACTTCTGCCCGATGTCACGTAATTTTAAATAGGGCTGTATCAGTGACAACACCTTTCTTCGCAAATACATGTAAAGCATACATGTACACACAATATGTTAAACTTCCTATGCTGTGTATCCATGTAATATCCAGGAATAATATTTTTTCTAGGTTAATGCAAGGTGGGTTCCGCGGCTTTTGAAGGAAGGCGAGAAAGAGAGGAGAGTTCACGATTCCAGAGTGTTTCTTAGACGGTTTGAGAGAGAGGGCGATCGCTTCCTGAATCAAATCATCACGACAGATGAGACATGGTCGTGGTTTCATGACCCGGAGACCAAACAGCAGTCGAGAAGAAATGAACAGACTTTCGTCTGCATTGACGTTCATACGTTAATGTCGTCAACAACGTCATAAAATCAGTGCCGACGTGCGCCGGGTAGCCCATAGTACCCATTTTATTTTGAATGTAGTTTTTTTAAGTATTAATATTTTAAACTGAAATTTTGTAAGGATATGCTGGACATATTTCGATTCATGTTCATGTAATTTTATTTACGATAAATTGAACAGTATAAAATTTATAGCAAAAGTCTACGTTATTTTGGATCATCCCTCGTATCTGCACGAAACACGAAAACACTGATTGATATCTTATTCCGTTTTCCAAGGAGGAAGGTTTCAACACGCCAGGGGTTCATTTTTGCCATGACACTCATTTTGCGTAACGTGACGTCTCTTTGATTGAACTCTTACGAACCCCGTATTTCGCGACGTCAATTAGTATAGGCTTCTTCCGAAAAGGCAAAACCGGCAAAAATGAGCCCCTTAGCTGTTTGAACTCTTCTGTCTAGAGAACGGAGTGAGATATTTCTAAAATTGTTTCGGTTTTCATTTTCATAAATTTTCTAGAATAACTCGACATTGTTTTATAGGAATTAAAAAGCTATGTAAGAAAACCGTTCTTAGCGTCCAATTTAGTTTGACGCTAAAAACATTGACGTTATCTGAACAGGGGGTGTAGTTTAAAAAATCTACTTTGAGAAATATTTACACGGTAAATCTTAATACTATGTCATCAATATTCCGACTTCACATTTCATTCAAAAACATATCAAATTTCGGGGACGTTTTTTTCTCTATTTCAATCTTTAAGTAAAAATAAAAATGCTTCTCTCAACAGCTAACAAGAAATGTTACAATGTGTAACAAAAAGGCCCCTTGAACTGATCTTTGAGCCCTGGTTGTAACTGTGTCCTTGTGCATAGAACTTGAGTCTTGCACATGGCATATATTCTCATTTTGCTTAACTTTTCTGTGAGGTTTAAATGCATTTCGGAAATTTAAGAGGATTTATGGGGACTTAATTCAGCCACTGACCAAACTGTGTTGTGTGCTTGACATTGGGTGTGGGAACATAAATGTCGCATCAGACATAACTTATCATTATACTTTACTTTTCAGTGAGATACTGCACAAATTTGGCGCAAAATATTAATAAGACTATTTTTGTAAGCTATAAACATATGGGTACATGGGTACTAAATAACACATATTTCGAGATATTAGATAAGACTATTATCTGTAATTATCATGTATGTGACTGTGCCGACCAGTAACCTTTGTGTAGATAGGTTGTAGACAAGGTACATAGACTTTACAGAAGATGGCCGTTTCACTTTTAAGCAATGTACGCAGTGTGCCAACGTATTCTGAGAATCATAATATGAAGTATTTGCAGAAGACATCAAGTAAGGTGTCTGCCAGTTTGTACCCTTATGTAGATAGGCTGTATAAGATGTATATAGCCTTTTCAAAACATGCCCTCTTCTATTTTCACTTTGTACGCAGTGTACGCAGTGTTATCACATACATGTATTTCGAGGTATTTTACCCAGGTTTTTTAGATGCACAATATAAAATATTAGGCATCAAGTAAGGCGTGTGCCAATTTGTTTATATGTAACATTTGTGTAGATAGGTTGTAGATATAATTATAAGTCAGCTGTAGGAACTATATTGCCTGTACTAGTCTGTTGAATAGTCTAATGATTGGCACGTGTGTTGTTTTGTACACATGTAACCAAATGTTTATAGTCTTGTTAATTTTTTGTGCCAAATTCGTGCAGTAAATGTTATTTTTCTGTATGTTTTACTTTGATTATTTCTGAGTAATTGCCGAAACATGGTGTACCTCTGACCTCAAATTGTGACCTTAATTTTGGATTTGGGATCATAGATATTGTGTTTGACACACCTTCTTATTATGATTTACCTTTATGTGAAGTCTGATGAAATTTTGCTTCAGCAGGTTTTAAGTTATAACTGAGACAAGATTTAACATTTGATCTCTGATTGTGACCTTTACCTTGAATGTGGTAATCCAAATCTTATGCCCGACACACCTTCTTATTATGCTTTAACTTTCTGTGAAGTTTCATTAAATTTGCTTCAGCAGTTTATAAGTTATCGCTGAGACGCGAGTTTGAGACACAAACTGACCTCTGACCTAATTGTGGCCTTGACCTTGAGCGTAGGGACCGAAGTCTTTGCTTTATCTGTCCGTGAAGTTTCATCAAATTTGCTTCAGTAGTTTTAAAGTTATGGCTGAGACATGATTTGTAACTGACGGACTGACGGACGGACGGACAGTGCGATTTTAACACGCCACCCGAAGTTCAACGGACTGCAGGGCATTGTCGATTAATGCGAATTCTGAGAGTCATAAATTTTGCGCAAAAAACGTCAAACCATCACATTTTCTCGACGTCATTGAGATATGACTTGTTTGATTGATGCTCAAAACAAAATCACTTAGTCACAAATCACTGAAGTTTGTGATGACATATGGTTCAACTAGAATTCTGAAAATTTTGGTTTTGTCCTATTTCACCTTAAAGTGTTGTTTAAATGTTACCAAAAACATAAGAGATTATCAATACAGCTTGCATCGGTAAAACACATCGTAATAGCTTTCAAATGCGTCAGCAAACAACATACGGTCAACTCTCGATATCTAGATCACTGATCTCAAAATTACTTTTTATATCAAAGAATATAGCCGGACACATTTCCTATTTTTATTTACATTTCAACTCTTCTATTTCTTAATACTGATATCTCGAAGTAAATTTTCTGGTCCCAGAAAATTTACTTTTTGATATCAGTAGACTAAGTTTGGAATGAACTTCTACCTCGAGATCTCGAGAGGATCAGATCAAAGCTTGCATCGTCTGACATTCCGCTACTACTTTTCTTCCAAACAGTACATCTCTTATTTTTTTCAAGTTTAAAGTTTTAGATGACAAACTGGTACAAAGTTTAAACTGTAGCCGTCATTCTGTGCCAGTTATCCTTTACTACCTTTTGACAAGGTTTGGTTCTAAATGCGTAAACTACTGCATTTAAGCCACTGTTCATCATCGTCATAAAACATTCGACTATTTCATCGACTACATGTATATTGTACAGGTAGTCTTTTACGTTTTCTACTTGTTTAACAAACCTATTCAAAAGGGATATTATTATGTTAAAATGTTATTCAAATATTACAAAAAAACAGGAGACGACCATTACAACTTACATCAGTAAAATAAATCGTAATGGCTTTGAAATGTGTGAGCACATTATATACAGTCAATTCTTGATATCTCGAACACTGATCTCGAAGCACCTTCTTAAATTAAAGAATATAGACGGACACATTTCCTATTTTTATTTACATTTCAACTCTTTTATCTCAAACTATTGAGATCTTAAAGTAAATTTTCTGGTCCCATCAGTAGTTTGAGATCTCGAGAGTTGACTGTACACCCTATCAGATCAAAATTGCATTGTCTGATATGCCGTTACCACTTTTCTTCCAAACAATATATCTCTTCTTTTGTTTTCAAGTTTGAAGATTTTTATTCTAAAATAATTACAGTATTCGGTCTACGCTGCGCAATGTACAAATGTATGCCCTTCGTATACAGCCAGTTTCAGATGACAAACTGGTACGTTTACGCTCTAGCTGTCATTCTGTGCCAATTATTCTTTACTGCCTTTTGAAAAGGCTTGATTCTAAATGCGTATATAATTGGATTTAAGCCACTATTCATCAGCGTCATGAACATAAATCCAAATTTTACTTTACGGGAAAGGTAATCACCATTTATGAGTTCAAGAAATACAATGAAATTAAGCGGAGACATGAATATGTTAAGCAAAAGTATGATAAGCCCTATTGTAATTAAAACGTCTTTCTGCCCTTTATAATCCAGTCTGTCATCAGTTGTTTGAGTTGCTTCCACTCGTTGCTTACTGTTCTTCACGAATACCTTTTTTTCTTGAAAATCTAATCCAGTTTTATGTTTTAGCGGCCTGGCTTTCCTATACATCGGCGTCTCCTTATACTCAGTACTATTCGCCGTTTCCAGGTGAGTTATATTATCTTCATTGTTGCCTTTAAGAGTATCTTCTGTATTTATATCATCCCTTTTGCCTGTCTCGTGAACTATAGGAAATTCTGTCTGTATGTTAGAAGGCAACACTGGTTGGTCATTTCTGTTTACAGGTGAATGAAAAGCCTCTCTTAGCTGCGTGCCAGATTGGCTGTCGTTAGCATTGTCTCTTACATTTGTAACTGTCCTTTGTTGATGAATTGTATCACTTTTTACCGCATCCAGTAACGTGTTTTTCTTTATTATACGCAAGTTATTCTTGATTATAATATCTGATTTCACACCACTGCTGCTGTCGCTGAGAGCGTCCGCAACTTTCTACGCCACCTGGAGTAATGTTGGAATTCTGTTGGATATTTGCGCCAGCATAGAAAATAAGGGTGCTGATCGAAAATGTAAAAATGACCGCACTGTTTTACTTCCTATTTCAATAAAAAATATATCAGTGAAATGCTGAATAACTGTAGTTTTCGGAATGAACACGGAAAATTTTCATTTTATGAAAAAAAGAGACATATGCGGGTAAAAACTTTGATCAACGCAGTAAAAATGTCATGATTTACTATATATTCTATACATTTTGAGGGTAGTCAACTTAAACTAAAAAATGACCGCGGTATTTTTTATGCAATCTTTTCAAAATTTATATCAGGCTGTTCGCAAATTAATGCGGTTTTCGAAATGAACACGGAAAAATGGATTTGAATATAAGGAAAAATAAAATAAGAAGAAAAAGATGACTTGCCCATATCTCGTAGTGTATTTCATTACCAGCTCGATTCGCGAATATCGATTATCGATTTTTAAACAGTGGCGTGGAAAGTTATCCATGGTAAGGTCCTTATTCTCAAAGCTGTTTTCCATGTATTAAGTTGCCAAAAATGATCGATTTTGTTAAATATGATATATAAAGTTGTTTGCAGATACTTCAATTTATTGCAGGAAAGACAAAAAAAAAAAAAAAAAAAAAAAAAAAAATAGGTAACAACTGGGATTCGAACCCACGACCTTACCAAATATTTTTCTGGGCCCGGTTGTTCAAAACTTATGACGTCGTTAGTTAACGTTTCGTTAAAATTTTAAACGTTAATAGCTCAAATACGCTGGTATTTTTTGTTGAAAAAATGTAAGAAGCTTTTGCAATACGCTGGTATTTTTTGTTGAAGAAATGTAAGAAGCTTTTGCAGTGCAAAAGCTTCTTACATTTTTTCAACAAAAAATACCAGCGTATTGTAAAAGCTTCTTACATTTTTTCAACAAAAAATACCAGCGTATTTGGTTACAAAGATGCAAAACACTTAACGAGTTGACCCCTTAACGAGCTCGTTAGGCTAACGATGCTTTGAACAACTGGACCCAGATATTTAGCGGGTTAATCGAGCGTAACATTAATTATCACTTTGTATATTAAAAGGTGTTATTGTCCGCATCCTGCAAAAACTACCGTCTGCATATACAAACACTGCCAACCTGCACACATACAAAATATACTGATTTAGCGTGAGATCTTCGCAAAGAAAATATCTAGGCATGCACAATTTTGAAAGGGAACTGTGCAGGTCTGATCAGACTGCAGTACCATGTACAGGCTGGTTCGGACAAGCGTAATTCGTGCGTTTATCCTATGTATGAGTATACATTTTTCATGGCGCGCCTGAAATGTTTAATTTTGATTTGTGCATGCGCTTTGGAATATACAAACCGTACATCACAGAACAGACTGTACATATGAGTCGGATCATAGTCTTTGCTAATAGCACATGATATATGTCTTTATTCGGTAATAAGACGCGTATTTCCCTTCAAGGAAGTAGACAAAATTCTAGTTCCGTCTTTTAAGATGGATGTAGACTTTAGACTGTACAAGATTAACCGGTTTTATAGCAAAATTACTATTAAACGCATTGGAGGTTGTTGTGTGGGTTTTTTTTAATGGGGGGGGGGGGGGGGGGGGAGGAGGAGGAGGGAAGCCCCGACTTGTAGCCGAATTAATCTGGCAGTCAGGTTACCCAATCCAAGAGCTAATAACTCACATTACAGAACAACTTGCTGATAAATGTTGGAACTGAATCTTCTCTGTTTGTACATGATGAAACTTTTTATTCAGTTATAAGACGGGATTTCCTCCAAAGAAGAAGACAAAATTCTAGGTCCAACTTTTGAGATGGATCTTGAGCTTTCTTAGACCGTAAGAGAAATCCCGTCTTACAGCACAATTACTGTAGGTTTCAGATATTTGGGGTCATTCTGTTTGTGTGTTGGGGGAAATGAACCTCGTCTTATGGCCGAATTAATATGGTAATCAGCTTGTCAAACCTTAGAGCTAACAACTCTGGTCTCAGAAGCCAAACATTGTTTTTGCCGAACTTATATGTCGGACGAAATTAATGCATTACAGCGGAAAACAAACGTTGCCAAGCAGACAATTTGGTAGAAAAACGCATTTTTTCTGAAGAAAACAGTAAGATTAATGACATTACATATGTCCTGTTCATTTTATCTTATAGTACTATTTATTTGAAAAATCCAGGGAGGACACTTTTTACGAACTTTGCGTTCATCAAGTTATTGACAGCCCTCCGCTCCCCCCCCACCCCCAATTCTCCTCCCCTTACAAGAGCAGTCGGGTCATATAAAACAGTGAGCACTGGAATATTCCCCTTGTAGAACGCCTTTAGCGTCCGCAACTTTCTACGCCACCTGGAGTAATGTGTGAATTCTGTTGGATATTTGCGCCAGCATAGAAAATAAGGGTGCTGATCGAAAATGTAAAAATGACCGCACTGTTTTACTTCCTATTTCAATAAAAAATATATCAGTGAAATGCTGAATAACTGTAGTTTTCGGAATGAACACGGAAAATTTTCATTTTATGAAAAAAAGAGACATATGCGGGTAAAAACTTTGATCAACGCAGTAAAAATGTCATGATTTACTATATATTCTATACATTTTGAGGGTAGTCAACTTAAACTAAAAAATGACCGCGGTATTTTTTATGCAATCTTTTCAAAAATTATATCAGGCTGTTCGCAAATTAATGCGGTTTTCGAAATGAACACGGAAAAATGGATTTGAATATAAGGAAAAATAAAATAAGAAGAAAAAGATGACTTGCCCATATCTCGTAGTGTATTTCATTACCAGCTCGATTCGCGAATATCGATTATCGATTTTTAAACAGTGGCGTGGAAAGTTATCCATGGTATGCGCAACGTCGGACGACATCGTTTCTACTTTTTCCGTGGTACGTGTACGACTGGAAGTAGATGCAGTGTTTTGATAGCTGGTGTTTACGATATTTATGCGCTTCCTTTTCCGAATAAGGAATCTAAACATGTTAATATATATAACAGTCATACCTATCTGTGGAATGATAAAGAAAATGTTGAAAAAGATTATGTAAGCCATGTATTTGTCCTGAAATACATGATTCAAAGAGCACTCTACCAATGGCTCGCCAAATCTTCCGAAGGCGATAAAAGGTACTGCGGTAATAATCATACATGCTATCCATGTCAACGAAACTTGTATCAGAATTTTCTTATACATTCCCCTTGAATTAGCATTATTGCTACCACTTATTCTTTTAATCGTTACAAAGCGGTGTATACATATTCCAAAAGCATGGTATAAAGTTGCCAATTGGGAAACACCAAAACTGTAAAATATCGCTGCACAGGCTTCAAAATATGGGAAAGCTTTCATCAATGGGTATGTCATAATCATCATGATCGACGAAAATCCAACCAAAATGTCAGTAAAACTAAAACTAAGAATTTGAAGGTTCACAAAGTTCTTTAGCGCATGTCTACTAAATAACAAACAACCCAGTACTAGGCAGTTAACAATAATAATCCACAACACGAGTGTCGAAAGAAGTATAATCAGAATCACAGACGGGCTTTCTAGCACAGGACCTGTAGAGTTAGCCCAGAGTTCGATTGATGTGTCGTTAAACATCTTCTCGAAGTAATTATCCTCTATCGCCTGTCGAATTTCGAAGCAAATATTGCGGCGTTACAGTTAATGTGTAGTGGTCGCCTCAACTTATTTTTGGCAATTTTATACGTTTCTAGTACTTCAAAGTCTATGTAAAGCTTTCAGAAGTGATTTAATATTCATCTGTGCAATCAGCATAAAATTTTATAGAAATACATTAACGTCCGTCAATCATATCATTATTTCAAACGAAAAAGAAAAAGAGAAGAGACCAGTGAACAAATAAGACAAAAAATGCCATTAACTGATATTCTGTTCTCTCATTTAATATAACAATAACGTTTAAGTATGTTATTTTTATATTGGACGAGTAAACAGAATTTCGGTAAGTGTCACTAATTTCTTCTGTTTTCACTAGTATCGTCTTTTTGTTTTAATTCTTTTTTTTTCTTTAAGTTTTAAGTATATTTTAACCGAGCCAGTTTTAGACAAATAACAATTCAACAAACTCTAAACGAACTCCTGTGTTGCGTATATTACGTTAAGAAAATTCTAAACTAACTCCTGTGTTGCGTATATTACGTTAAGCATATGTTGTATTCGGTCAAAGTGCTTCATTTATAATGCTCTACAATATCCTACATTGGAACGATCCAAAATAATGGTTCACAAGTGCTTAAGCAGAGTATTTCCGCAGCATACTGATAAAAGAGAGGTCTGATTAGGGATCGCACTAACTCATTTAAATTATGAGTGATACATCGCCAGAAATTTCATGTAATTGTTTTTGTTGTTGTTGTTGTTGTTGTTGTTTTATCTCAGTAATACTTGTTCAACTATTTGGATATTATAGAGGTGACCGAATATTTATTTTTTATTAACTTTTTTTCAGTCGATGTTTTGTTTCCTTTAATTGAAAGGTCTCTGAATCTTTAATAAGGGAAAAGTCATTCATCGCTTAGATGTAAGTAAAATAATGACTTAAAGGTAAACAATTACCTTTCGCTTTTTGAGCTATCAATTACCTTACATCTAGGGTTCTTTTGATATTTAAGCCGCCTGACTACAATTATATCTGTTTGAGTGAAATGCAAACTTCTCAAGTATAGACTGTATTGTGCATGTTACATAATGTACAAGTGCAAAGCAAGAGAGCATGCAAGGCTCATTTTTTTTCCTAAACCACACGATCGAATTAGCTTCTTGCCGATACGCTCTGCGTGTGATTCAAAGACAAATTGCATGTGTGCTTAGACTGATTTTGTATGACACGGCTTTCTGGCCCAGAGCCTTAATTAAATCTCAGATAGCTCTGTCAATCTTGTTAAGGTGCGCGTTTCCCTAAAGAATTTTTTAGATCTTATTTTCAGGTTTTATTATTTTAATGGATTCTTTTGATTCAGTTGCATAAACTTTCGTAATAAAGGGGATGTTAATCTCCGCTTTTCACAAACGCACGCCGTGTCTTTCAGTGTGATACATGTAGTATCTTGGCACTCTTTGCAGATTAGTATTGCAAACCTAAGTAAGAAGGCTTTAAAGGCTCTCTCCGCCCTCACCCTACCCTCTCCACTATAAGAGTAAGTATCTGCCTAATTGCCGATTCTTGTTCGTTAGCACAATTTCTATAAAGGAGATTCCCTACAACTATGAAATTTGCTCTGGAGGAACAGTCTTTTTCTGTTGCTAAGGCTAAATTTCTATACAACTATAAAATTTGCTCTGGAGGAAAGTCTGAAAAAGACTGTTCCTCCAGAGCAGATTTCATAGTTGTATGGAATCTCCTGTATAGAAATTTAGCCTTAGCAACAGCACAGCAACGACTTAAGTGGTTTTATAAATACAGCCCCAGATTTGTATTACTGAAGGCTCTCGCAGCATCAGACATCACCTTCCTGGTGCCTTTGAATGTCGTCTTTCTCGGGCCATGGAGATTGAGGTTGCTCGGTGAAATGTGGCCTGTTTATGAGGGACTAGGTCGACGGGTCTTTCCTGATATCTGCGGCTGACCTGTCTCGCAGATTACATCAGTAAGTGGCTCGGAGAGTTATGTCCGTTGACTTCCGACACCTTCACCTTCAGTGCTGGTCTGGTTTATAGGCATTGCAGTCAGTATAGTTTAACCTTATCAACCTGTTTCTGGAAAAAATGTCAGATATTTTCTGAGACAGACTAATCATAGCGACATAAATCTCAGCGGAGTCTAGCCCAGAGGCCATAAAACTTGAGTACATTCTCAAACTAAAAATAAAACTCACTGATTGGCTGCTTCAAAGCAGCCAATCAGTGTGCTTTATTTTGAGTTTGAGATTATTCTTAAGTTTTTTAACCTCGAACCCTGGCTTCCATTCTTCGGATTGTTTTAGTGTTTGAAAATTCTTGCTGCATCCCACATACCGTTTATGATAACCTAGCATATCGTCTTTCTCCCTGGGGTCATGGGGACTGTGGTGGCTCGGTGGCAGGCGCCTGTTCTATAAGGGACTAGGTGGACGTGTCTTGTCTGATGCCTGCAGCTGCCCTGTTTCCTGGACTACGTCAGCAAATGTGGCGATTGTCCGTTGCTTGCCGAAATATTGCTATCTCCTTTTTGCTTCGAACTTTTGGGTTAAGCGACACTGCAGAAATTAAACACAGAAATGCGCATCTGTCGTACTAAATTTTCGTACATGAATCCACAAATCCGGTCATTTGTTAAATCGATATTTTGTGGATATACAGACAAAGTGCGGGGTTGGCGCGCAGAAAACATTACATGATATATAAATATGGTTAAATTCCTCCAATTTATTCAACCTTTTTCCCCATAAAAAGACAAATTAATATAAAGAAAAGGTATTGCAGATTTCGAATCCGTTTGCATTAATTATGTAACTTTGTATTTACAAATTATCTCGCGAATAAAAAGAGTTGCCCCCCCCCCCCCCCCCCTGCATTTTCAGTGCAATTTACTGTATAAGTACAACATTTGAGAGGTAATATTTACAACTTAAAAATTTAAAATCCCCCCCACCCCATAGACCTTTTCACATTCTTTCTGCGCTTGCGCTTAGCGCTCAGGTATTGCGTTAGGTCTCGATAATCGGCGAGACTACAGACATGGGGAAAACAGATTTTACGCAACTGAGACTTTATATGTAATGAATGATTTTTACTTGTTTTAATCGCTCGCGAGTTAATACATATGATGCCTGCAGCTGATGTGTCCAACGGGTGACAGTAATTTGGGTTCGAATAAGGATGCTCGTTGCCTGCCGAGACATGTACATCGTCTCTTTTCTTTCAAACATTTGGGGTTTAGCGACACTAAAAGAAGTTTGATACAGAAACGCTAAATTTGGTATGGATACTTTTACATAAGCACATGCGCTTGAAGTTTTATGCTAATGATGCCGCCAAATATCCAGACTATGAGCTATTATGAAATGGACTATAGACTGCGTCAAGTTTAAAGGGTTTTGAGTTGGTTTTTTAAGCATAGAACTTCAAGCGCCTGTGATATAAGAACCACTGGGCCCATATCACTGCTGGTGGACAAATTGTCCCCGAAGATATCAATAACCCAGATATTAAGTGTTTCAGTGTTGATTCTGGTTCTCTAGCATTGTGGCCACTACTTAAATACTTTAAAGTAACTTTATTCCATTTGATGTATATCTGGTAAAGTTCTAAATTATTTTAAAACTAAGACTGACTTGTCATAGTGACAAATCTTAGCGGAGTTTGACTTCCATTCTTTTGGCTTTTAGCGGGTGCCTGCTGCATCGGACATCTCTTTCCTGATGCCTTTGTCTGTCGCCTTTCTCGAGACGCAAGGATTGAGGCCAGTGGCTCGATGGGGAACGCCTCCGCTCGCTAGTTATAACGTAGGCGTCTCCCCCTGAGGTTTAGCGACCCTGAAGAAGATAAATACAGAAATACAGAATCGCGCGTCTGCCACACTACATTTGATATACGTTTATATTTTCTTCTTATTTATTATTTAATTTAATCTAATATCTTCATTTTCTTCAACTTTATACAGACTTGGCTTTGAATTACAAATATCATAAGAGCCCCAAAAGTACGCATTCTGCAATTACACAACCACATTCTTTGATATTTTCCTTTGAACTTATACTAAAAGAATGAATGACTTGAAAAAAAATATACAGTATCACAAACCTCCAAAACTGGTAGGAGTCCTGATGCAAATGTCAGATCGCGGAAAAGAAAATGAAACAGCTGTTTTTAATTTGAAACTAAGAGAAAAAAGTACGCAATATTTCTTTATTTACTTTGAATACAGAATATTTGTTTATTTCATTTAATGATTTAATCATTCAGTAGCTCACCTGAGCCTTTAGGCTCATAGGTGAGCTTTAAAAATACCAGTGCCTCTACTGGTCGTCCGTTTTCATTTTCAAAGATCTTCTCCTCTGAACCAACTGGGCCGATTGAAGCAAACTGTCATTTGGCGTCAGAGTGGGCTGGGGGAACGAAAGTTTATTCGCGGGGTCTTGGTCACATGACCAAAAGGCCGCAACGTCCATATATAATAAAAGCCTTTCAAAAATCTTCTTCTCCAGAACCAAAAGGTCTATGACATTGCATCTTGATATGTAGCATCTGGCGTTCCAGCCCATCGTAGTTTATTCGAATGATGACCATATGTTTACCTCATCAAATTTACGACACAGTCAACTTTGGTACGTTATGCTTTTACATGGAAAAATGCTTAAACAATGGATTTCTCAGAAAAAAAATAAGTCTAAGGTACAATATTTGGTCTATATGGTTTACTAAATGACCAGATGAAGATATTATGTCGCAAAAGCCAAGGCCATTTTCTAACCTCTTTTCAAGGTCACGGATATTCTGTCGCCTGTCAACAGTTTTAATAATCTTCTCCTCTTAAGCCACTGGGCCGATTGAAGCCATATTTCATATGCAGCTTCAGTGAGTTAAAGGAACAAAAGTTTGTTTAGATGGTGTTGGTAACATGACTAAGATGGTCGCCACGCCCATATATTTTAAAAATTTCTTCTCCAGAACCAAAGGCCAAATGGCCTTGTGGTTTGGTATGTAGCATTCGGGACTCGGGCCCATCATAATTTATATAAACCATGACCGTGTATTGACCCTGACCTAATTTAGTGCATGGTTGATTTTGGTGTGTTATGCTTTTTATTGGAACATATTTGAACACTGGATTTCTCAGACAATATTTCAGTTTAAGGTAGACGAATACTGAATAGAAATATTGGCGGGGCATTCAAACCATTATACCGTCTAAATAACCCAAAGAGCTATAAAACATTTGGGTAAGAAAAAAACAATTTTCACCGTTTTGTTTTCCTAAAAAACAATATTTTGTATTTCTACATACTTTTTTTACACATTTTCCATTAAAATTCATATCTCTAGCACATGAATGCACTTTCATTTCAGCAAATCATATAATCTGTAATATAGGATATTTGAAACAAACTGATAACAAAAAATTGCAGTTTTCTTGTTAATAAGTATATTTTTACATTCTTTGAAAAAATGCCAGAAAATTGAATTTCATGAAAAACGTCATGAAAAATATCATCAATCGATGTGGCATGCTTATGCATATTATTTTAGTAAAACTTACATCGTATGTTAAAGAATAAAACAAAAAAAAAAACATTTCACCGTTTCGTTTCCTAGAAAAACAATGTTTAAGTTCAAAATATCCCCAAAACAGACTGCCCAAAGTCTGCACCTGCTGCAAGCACAGCCGGTCCTTGCCCTATTATTTATTTTCCTGTTATTCGGTTCTACCACAGAGTAATGTCGACAAAAATGCGCAGATGGAATGGAAACTGTGAAGATCTTGATCATTCTGGTTCCTAAGGAACAGTCTGATCTCAGTTTCCACTGTTTGTACAGACCTATGTGCCCGAAAACTTAGGATCTTTACGGTAGATATTGTAAGTGTATATTATAACTGTATAAACTCCACAGTCAGTTGATTTGATGATGAACAATAACTCTGTTTGTTTTTTAAACAAGCAAAACAGAGTTCTTGCGGGATCGTCCACCTTAAGGAACAATATTTGGTATTAATGTTTAACTAAATGAAGAATGGATGATATCATCTTGCTCAAGGTCAAGATCATTATTTGGCCTTTGTTCAAGGTCACTGATAGACTGTCACCCGTCAGTATTTTCAAACATCTTTTTCTCTGAAGCCATTGGGCTGATTGAAGCCATATTTTATATGGAGCTTCACTTCGTCAAATGAATTAAAGTTTTTTAGCTCACCTGAGCCAGAGGCTCCGGGGGAGCTTATAGGATGGTAAGGCGCCGGCGTCCGTCGTCCGTCGTCCGTCCGTCGTCCGTCCGTCGTCCGTCCACAATTTCAAACGACTTCTCCTCTGAAACCGCTGGGCCGATTGTAACCAAATTTCATATAGAGCCTCCTGGGACCTTAGGAACGAAAAGTTGTTCAAACGGTCCTGGTCACATGACCAACATGGCCGCCATGCCCATATATGGTAAAAACCTGAAAAAATCTTCTTCTCCAGAACCAATAGGTCGATGGTCTTGAAACTTGGTATGTAGCATCGGGTACACGAGTACTACCAAGATTGTTCAAATTATGACCTTGGGTTGACCTTGACCTTTTTTACGGTAAGGTCAAATTTGCTTACTCATGCTTTTATATGGCAAAATGCTGCAACATAAGATATCTTGGAAACTGTTGAAGATTTTGGTCTAAAAATTGGTACATACAGTCATCTTAATGACTACATGAAGATTTATGAGTACAAGAGGTCAAGGTCATTCTTTGACCTTTGACCCAGAACTCTCATATTTTGACAATATCAAACAATCTCCTCAAAAACCACTAGGCCAATTGTAACCAAATTACATATAGATCGTCCAGGGGTTGAGGGAAGAAAATTTGTGCATACGGTCGAGGTCACATGACCAACATGGCCACCACGCCCATATATGGTAAAAACCTTTAAAAATCTTCTTCTCCAGAACCAGTAGACCGATGGCCTTGAAACTCGGTATTTAGCATTGGGTACTCAAGTACTATCAAGATTGTTCAAATTATGACCCTGGGTTGACCTTGACCTTTTTTACGGCAAGGTCAAATATGGGAAAATGCTAGAACATGAGATTTCATGGTAAGTTTTGAAGATTTTGGCCTAAAAATTGGTACATAGAATCATCTTAATGAGTACATGAAGGTTTTTGAGCACAAGAGGTCAAGGTCATTCTTTGACCTTTGACCCAGAACTCTCAAATTTTGACAATTTCAAACAATCTGCTCTAAAACCACTGGGCCAATTGAAACCAAATCTAATATAGAGCCTCGAGGGGTTGATGGAATGAAAATATTATCTAATGGTCCTGGACACATGACCAACATGGCCGCCACGCCCATATATGGTAAAAACCTTTAAAAATCTTCTTCTCCAGAACCAATTGACCGATGGCCTTGAGACTATGTAAGTAGCATTGGGTACTTGAGTACTATCAAGATTGTTCAGATTATGACCTTGTGTTGACCTTGACCTTTTGCAGCAAGGTCAAATGTGGGAAAATGGTAGAACATAAGATTTCATGGAAAGTTATGAAGATTTTGACCTAAAAATTGGTATATACAGTTGTCTTAATGAGTTCATGAAGAACTATGAGTACAAGAGGTCAAGGTCATTTTTTTACCTTTGATCCAGATTGCTCTTATTTTGACATTGTCAACCATTTCCTCAAAAGCCAAAGGGCCAATTGTGAACACATTTCATATAGAGCCTCCAGGGGTTGATTGAATGAAAATTTGTTCAAACGGTCCAGGTCACATGACCAACTTGGCCGCCATTACCACTTACGGGATAAACCTTTAATATTTTTCTTCCCCAGAACCAATACACCTATGGCCCTGAAACTTGGTAAATAGCATGGAGTACTAGAGTACCACCAAGACTGTTCAAATGGTGACCTTGGGTTTACCTTGACCTTTTTTGCGGCATGGTCAAATATGGGAAATGCTAGACCATAAGAAATTATGGAAAGTTTTGGAGATTTTGGCCTAAAAATGGTATATATGGTTGTCTAATGAGTACATGAAGGTTTATGAGTACAAGTGGTCATGGTCATTCTTTGACTTTTGACCCAAAACTCACATTTTGACAATTTCGGACATGATAAGTATAAGCCACCTTGCCAATTGTTCAGGTGAGCGATTCAGGGCCTCATGGCCCTCTTGTTTTCAAATGGCCTTTGTCACATGACCAAGATGGCCCCATGCCTTTATATGGTAAAAAACCTTCAGAAACTCTTTTCTCCAGGATCAAAGGCCCAATGCCCTTGTGGCTTGGTACTTACTTTTTTTATTGTGAGCTATTATAACATGGATTTCTCAGAAAATATTTAAGTTTAAGGAATAATATTTGGTAGTTATGTTTAACTAAATAAACAAATGAAGATGTCATCTTGCTAAAGGTCAAGGTCATTATTTGGCCTTTGTTCAAGGTCACTGAGTCTGTCGCCCGTCAACATTTTCAGACATCTTCTTCTCTGAAACCATTGGGCTGATTGAAGCCATATTTTATATGGAGCTTTGCTAGGTCAATGGGATTAAAGTTTTATAGGGGTTTTTTTTCAGATGTTTGTTGTCACATGACCAAGACGGCCTCCACGCCCATACATGGTAAAAATCCTTCAAAAATCTTTTTCTCCAGGATCAAAGGTCCAATGATCTTGTGGCTTGGTATTTAGCGTTTAAAGCTCTGGCCCATCATAGTTTGTATTAATCATGACCGTGCGTTGACCCTGACCTAATTTATGACAAAGACAATTTTGGTGCATTATGCTTTGATATGGGAAAATGCTTAAACAGTGGATTTCTCTGATACTATTTGTCTCAGGTATCAAATTTGGTATATTTGGTAAACTAAATGAGCAAATGAAGATATTATGTTGCTAAAAGTCATGGTCATTCTTTTACCTTTGTTCAAGGTCACTGATATATTGTTGCCTGTCAGCATTTTCAAACACCCTCTCCTCTGAAGGTACTGTACTGATTTAAGCTATTTTTCAGATGAAGCTCCACTGAGTCAAAGGAGCCAAAGTTTGTTTAGATGGTCTTGGTCACATGACCAATACGGCCGTCAAGCCCATATATGGTAAAAACCCTGCAAATGTTTTCTTCTCCAGAACCAAAACCCAATGTCCTTATGGCTTAGTTTGTAGCAGTGGAGACTAGAGCCCATCATACTTTATACACATAATTGCCGTGCATTGACCTTGACCTAATTCATGGCAATATCAACTTTGGTACATTATGCTTTTATATTGGAAAATGCTTAAACAATGGATTTCTCAGCAACTATTTATAAAGTATAGCCATAGGCCTAATATTTTAATATTTGGTATATATTATAAACTAAATGACCAGATGAAGATAAATTGTGTCACTAAAGGTCAAGGTCTTAGTGGAGTTTTGGTTCCATTATTTCGGATTGTTTTGGATTGTTGAAGTTTCTTGCTGCATTACACATCTCCTTCCTGATGCCCTTGCATTTCGTCTTTCTCGCACGGGACATGGGTGTTGAGGTGGCTCGGTGGTAGGCCCCTATTTTATAGATTAGGCAAGCGTGTCTTGCCTGATGTTTGCGGCTGTCCTGTCTCTCAGGATACTTCAGCAAAAGAGATGTACATTACCTGCCGATACCTTCACATCACTTTCTTTTTGTTGTTGTGTTTTGTTTTTTAATTCAAGTTTTTGGGATTTGGCGACACTGAAGAGGTTGCATTCTGAAATGCGAATCTGTTGCACTCAATTTTGTAAAGGTACATTTATTTTGAAGTTCCAGCGAAGAGGATAATCGCGTGTGTAGATAGTGTTGACATTACATCAGTGTCAGCTATTTTCTTTTGTTTGATAGGTTGGAAGCCATCATGTTATTTACGTGGATGTCTAGCTACGGTTCATCGTAAAAAAAAACTTGCCCAGCAGTTTTGCTGTATTATTCAGCGTGTTAAAGACAACACAATATAAAAAATCGTTTTTCTTTTTATTATTTTACTTTACTTTTAATGCTGTCACCTCATGACAGCAACCTCTCGCACTATTGCCTTTGCTTTGTTTTATCGCCCAACTATTTTGAATAAAACGGACTACACTAACCCCTTAGTTTTTACGTTATATGGGCCTCAGCTGCTCGTATTGTCTTTAAAATTGTTATATCTGAATGTGCTCAATAAAGTCAATGCCAACAAAGTGCCTTTATTTTAGATGCATACCCTCTTAGACGTATCAATCATCATTTACGATTATACAGACAGAAAACGACATAAAAAGGCTTCGGTTTACGTTTGTACCGGAACGTATATGATTCATGTGAATGCAAGCTTGTTTCGTGTTTATCAATAAATTATTAATATACCAACTGTTGTCTGTAGGTAAAAAGCTGAATTGAAACGCGTGAAAAAGCGCGGTTTTGTTGTTGGTTGGTTGTTTTGGGTTTATCGGCCCTTTGAGACAGTATTTCAGTCTTTATCGGGCCGTACTTGAACATTGTAAATTGATTTTACGATGTGGTGTAAACAATATTGAGTTCCAAACCACACAAACAAAATGCAACTTTTTTCTTTTTTTTTCTTTTTATTGCTTACTGCTACAGCTTTGCGCATGACAAAATTTTCTGAAAGGGCCCTAAAACCTCATGTCCACCAGCCAAATCAAGACTTTCGGAAATACCTTAAAAATAACTTCTTCATAAACTGTTGTTCCTATGAACAATTTTCAACACTTTTCTAGACCAGCTTTAAAATACATCTTTGTTATCTGTTAGGTCTTGTCCAATCTCTCAACTCAGTAAAAGCAAAGAACTTTGTGGTTTTAAGCTATGTGTCCTGTTATAATTCCGATATGGTGGACTGTTGACTCTGCTCGAAACGCCAATTGCATAAGTGCATTAGAATAATAGAGGTTTTTGATATTTTGTCATTTTCATGTTTCGCTATTTTTAGTTAGTATCGGTAGCAATCTCTGTTATGGTCCATTTTTGCATAAGTCTGAATGGATGGATGGATGGACCTGCGATTTTACGTCCTTTTAAACAGTATTTCAGTCCTATCAGGGCGAAGGTAGAGAGATAATAAAAGGCTGGTTGCGACTGGAAATTATTTTCGTTTCCAGCGGGAATCGAACCCGTGACCGCTAGATTAGTGCTTAACCTACTGAGTTATTGGGGCTCCTCATGTGTCTGAAACAACTCTACCCAAAGATCATTCTAATACAAGCTTGGTCTTAGTCCGTTCAGCGGTTCCCGATTTGCAATGGCCCTATATAGTAGTGCAGTCCACATAAGTCAGCTTTTATTTCCACTGCACTGAGCCCAAAATTTCTGCGAATCTTACAAGACGCCCTTTACTCCTCGTGTATAGTATTTTCACTATTTCAAACCTGGTTTAATATCTATGTTTTCAAGGATGTTACGAAACAAAAAAAGAGCTGTTACGAAACAGAAAAGTCATAGTTACCAAACGACCTAGTCATCAGGTCGTTTGGTAACTGACTCTTTTCAGTTTCGTAACAGCTCTTTTTCGTTTCATAACAGCCTTTGTATATCACATTGTTTTCATAGTTAACCAGGAGTGACTGTTGAATTGGAAACGGATCTATATATCCGTGCTGCAGGTGAACTTACTAAAAATACTTTGTGTATCCATAGCGGAAAGGTTGTAGTTTATTTTGATATAAAACATGCATGTACATAGCAGTATTCTGGTGTAACATTGGACCATTGCCGCTACTTCTCAAATGCCCCTCATATGCAATGTTGAAATCTGGTGGCCCTATGTCCCATGTGAACATCTGAAAACCGCAGTGAATTTCAGGAAATTAGTTCCCTTGGGAACTCCAAACAATGCTACACAAGTGTTATAGAAACTCTGGTAGAAATAAGTGCACATTTCATCCAACTAAGAGCTGTATTGTACGGCATACTATTAGTTCTCATCACTTGAAAACTGAAAATTGGTCTTCCTGGACACTAGGGGACAACCCCATGAATGTGAAAGAAAGTTCTGATCATCTAGGGCTTGTACGTGGTGGCTCATCTGAAGGTCAGGAGAACGTAAATAAAAGGATCAGTCTGGCCAGACGGACATTGTACTCTCTTATAAAGACAGGCATGCATGGCTCTAATGGACTCAACCCTAAAGTTTCATATAAGATGTACCAGTGTTATGTCTTGCCAAGACTGCTGTTTGGTCTGGAGACAATATTCTTGTTGAAGAAACACCTTAAACTACTAAATGACTTTCATTTGGACACATTACGGAAACTTCAGGCCCTTCCTAATAGAACCTCAAGCGCGGTAGTTCTGTTATTACTGGGGGCGTTACCACTGGAGGCAGAATTGGATAAGAGACATCTAAGTCTGTTGTTCTCCTGTCTCAAGTCTGGAAATACAAAACTCGTTCTCTTAGCCAAAAGACAATCTTTATTCTATGACAGTGAAGGAAGGAGTTTCTTTACGAGAGCGGAAAAGATACTGGCCAAATATGAGCTACCAGGTATAGACTCTATTTGTGAAATGGACATTTCTAAGGAACAGTGGAAATTCAAAACAAAAATCGCAGTGAAGAAATACTGGACAGAGACACTACGTTCCGAGGCAGCTGAAAAGTCAACACTTCAGTATTGTAACATCTCCTATCTAGAAATTGGGAAAATACACCCAGTATGGGACTCTCTTGAATCTACACGGTTAGAAGTGCGGCGAGGAGTTGTAAAAGCTCGCATTGTAACTGGAACATATATAGTACAGTCCATCCGCGCTAGATTTAACCAGTATGAGGTTGATTCTTTATGTCCCCTGTGCCACATCGAAGATGAGGATGTTATACATATGCTTCTACGGTGTTCAGTATTATATTCTGTTAGGAAAGGACCCTTCAGAATATTAAAGGACTATGTAATAAGCAGAACTAGTTCAATTTTTTGGAAATCAGTATTCACATCAAAAATCAACATTGTTCGTCTAATAATAGACTGTAGCCAAATTCAAGAGCTGCAATCAATCAAGAACATTGACCTTCTTCACATTGAGAGACTTTCAAGGAACTTATGTTTTGCTATACACACAGAGAGGCTTAAGAAATTAAATGAGGGGTGAAGATATCTTGAATAGAATACAGTGAAATACCGATGCTGCATGTATAGCGTATATATTAATGGTGATGGTTTTTGTGAGACATCCTTAACGTTACTCAGATAAAGACATTTGAATACCATATTACGTGGGTGCTCCCAGCGGTTGGAGGATAATACATACGAAAAGAAAAGAAAAAGTATGCACCGATTTCATAGTCTGTGTATTCCGGTGTAGCATTATGGCCCGGAGAATCCAACTTATTTTGAAATCTTAAATATGCGCTGAATTTCAGCAAAGATCATTGTAATTATTGAAGGCGTAGTTTCCAAGAATGTAATTTTGTGTAATCGGATGTATGCAATGCTGAATTATGGTGGCTCCATGCCCGTTACAAGTCAATTATATTGAAACCTGCAAACGGCTCTGAAATACAGGAAACTTTGCAATCTCAATATATGACACTTACGTTGCATGGCATATAATCTCAAGTGATCAAATGTGCATTCAAACAGACTAAATGTTGAAATCTAGTTATCAGCTAAATCCAGCTAGGCGATGTGAATAAATACACCTTCAGCAGTGATAATCATTGATTTGGGGCAAAGACAAAACAATCTGCATAAAATGCAAAAAATACAACTGATCTTCCCATAACTTAATAGGTGCCTTCTTTTTGCTGTTTCTCATAATTTAGAATCCCAAAATGCAGGATTTGTTGATGTTAAAAAGTGTTTTTATAAGGAAAGATCAAAGGGTAATTTTCTGCGCAGAAATCTAAAAAAATATCGTTATTGAAAATATACTTAGTGCTGAGGGTACCTTGTTGCTTTATGAAGAGCATCCTATTATTTTTCCAACCCTTTCACATATTATCAGGCTAAGCAGATAAAAAGACATAGCCTGTGTACAATTTTTTTGTCAAAACACACAGGTGAGACTATTCTAACAAGGGTGAACAATTTCATTTACACACCTGTCATAGTATCAGTAATGTATTATTTACATTGTATGTGTTATATAGGTATGCTTGCCTACCCTATATTTAATGAATGCATCCAGTGTACATGCACCTTGTTCATGGTTGAACATTTAAGAAAAAGCTACTGTTTTCATCTGGTCTACCTTACAATTTGAGAAAGAGTTGGAACAAATAATTGCTAGGACGCTCTTCATAATGCAATAACATTTCTTCGGCGATAAGTAAATTTTCAATAACAATGTTATTTCTTTAGATTTCTGCGCAGAAAACTAACCTTTGATCTTTCCTTATAAAAACACTTTTTTTAAGCAGCATGTACCTCTATTTTATATTCTAGACTGCAGAGAACAAAAATAAGAAGTATGCTTACTTTCAGGGAGGTACGTTTTTATGGTTTTATGAAGATTTTTGCATTAACCATAAATCACCTCCTCAAAATGAAATTTCTAGTACGGGACCTCGACTTCAGTTCATTGTGCCATGTATGATTAAAACTTTAGACCAGTATATAATGCCAGTCTAAGTATTGTTTAGATACATCCATACAGGCTTTAAACACTTCAAAAAAAAACTTTGAATTAGAAATTTATGAGGGCGCAGATCCCAGAGTGACAGCACTAGCTTTTCCTGTAATTTTGTACAGGCAAGCTAAATACGGACTTTATGATAATTCTCCAAAAAATATATTTCTATAAATCTCCATAGTAACATACATGTAGTTACTTACCCTCTGACAGCAGATCTGCCTCCTTGGGCAGTTTCAATGTGAAATGTATGCTTTTAGGGGAAGCGACTGCCATTTTCAGTTTTGCCTTCCTTTTCAATAGGGGTCAAACATTAAATGAAAGAATATGCTTTTCAAGGAGCAAATTCTTTCCTTTCAGAGTTTGGGCTGCAAAATGAAATGAGTTGTTTCCCCTGATAGTGAACCAATTCACCTTCATTTCTAAAGCAGCTGTTCTTGGTTTAAACAGGCCCCAAGGATATGAATTTTTTCCATACTCAACTCAGCTGAGCATTAAATTTTCTCTGCTGATAACTATGAAAATGCCAACTAATGTTGGCATTTTCATATTCATAAGCAGAGAAAATTTCATACTCAGCTTCACTGAGCAAGAAAATAACTGTACTTATCAGTAATTTGCTATTTATTAGCAGGTAAAATTTCATGCTCAGCTGAGTTTAGCATGGAAAAAGTTTTAAAACCTCGGGGCCAGTATTCTATTCTCTGATAAGTTTCAAGAGAGAAGTTCCGGAGGTAAAATCTCCATGATGAACCTTGTCAGGTTACCGGTGACAGCAAATGCCACCATACTATTTCCCCCTAAGCCACTACAAAATATTACTGACAGCCACAACATGTGGCTGTGTCTCTAAAAGGGTATCTTGAAATGAATGCCTCCTTCAGTTCAGTTCAGTTCAATTCTCCTAACGACGTTCCCCAAGTGACTCAGTGGTACGTAACCATAGTCGCACGCACTTGACTATGCCTCCTTTCTGATTTTTTTTTATACCCCGCCACACTTTAGTGGCGGGGTATTGATGTACCTTCCGGTGTCTGTCCGTCCGTCCCATCCGTGCTCACCATTTCCGATCGATAATATGAGAATTTATTCACAGATTTTTTTTTCTCAAATTTTGCATATTGTTATCGGGATGACTAGTATGGAATTGTTAATGGTCAAAATCCGTCCATTTTTAAGTTACTGCCCTTGTTCGTATTGGAAAAAATGGTTTGTGGCCTGTTATTTCTTTACTGTTTATGATATCTGAATGAAACCAGATCTATTTCACATCAAAGGTTACATATTGTAACTAAGGACCGTCTCTATTACCTTTCCAGTTTGTGAGTTATCCGCCCTTAATTGATCTGAAAAATGTTTTTTTTACCTATAGTTCCTTTACTACATGTAATATCTGATTAAAACTTCACAGAGGTTACACATTGTGGCTAAGAACCGTCACTCTTACCTTTCCATTTCGTGGGTTATCCACCCTTGATTGATCTAAAAAATATTTTTACCTTTAGTTCCTTTACTATATGGAATATCTAAATGAGAAGGTTGCATATTGTGGCTAAGGACTGTCACTCTTACCTCTCCAGTTCCTGAGTTATCTGCCCTTGATAGGTCTGAATTTTTTTTTTACATGTAGTTCCTTTGCTATATGGAATATCTGAATAAAACTATACAGATATGTTTCATATCGAAGGTTACATATTGTGACTAAGGACCGTCACTCTTACCTCTCCAGTCCGTGAGTTATCAGCCCTTGATATGTCTAAAAATGGTTTTTGACCTGTAGTTCATGGTTTTTGACCTGTAGTTCCTTTTTTGTATGGAATATCTGAATGAAACTTTACAGACATGTTTAACATCAAAGGTTACATACTGTGACTAAGGACCATCACTCTGACCTTTCCAGCAGGAGTTGTCCACCTTTGATAGATCTGAAAAGGTAGTTCCTATACTATATGGAATATCTGAATGAAACTTCAGAGATATGTTTAACACCACAGAATAAGAAATGGAGTCTTTCAGCTCCAGGAAATGATTTACAGCCTGATCTAAATCTACACCGGTCAGAATGCACCACATTGTTAGAAATATCACAAGAATGTTCATGTATGAGTGGTTTATATTAATATCTATTTATAAGGACATCATATCTCTGTCTATCCCAGTTCTACGGCTATTTAGCTATTATATGTCTCAAAAGAAAAGTTACGATGCCCAGCAGTGGCGGGGTATCATGCAGTGCCTGCGGTGCTTTTATTTTCTTTTTTGTCGAGCAATGGTGTCTGAAACATTGCAATCTAGATGGAAGTGTCTAGTCTTATAGATCACCAATTTGCAGCTGTCTATGCACTCGTCATCTACCGTAAAAACTCTAAAATTTGGGACTTTTAAAATAATTACCGTAATAGCCCTAAAATGGAATTGTCTAGTCTTACAATGCAGCAATGTGTCTGAAAAATGAAGTTGGAATGGTTGACAAGTGTAGACACTGATCAGACTGCTCCTTTATCAGACTGCTCTTAAAGGAGCAGTCTGATCTGAGTCTGCAATGTTTGCTCAGACTTATCTGTCCCAGGACTTAGAAATTTTATGGTAAATTCTGTAACTTACAGGTCACTTCTGGTTTTACTGCATAGTCTAAAAACAAAATGCAGCATCCTAAATTTAGACTTCTGTGTATTGTTAAGAGGCTCAAAACTTAGGAAGCTAAGAAACTGTTTACTTTGTGAAATTGCTGTGACTGTTATCATTCTGTGCCCTATGAACTCTAGTCTGATTCCGAGTATGTACCATATTCATTCAGTTATGACTGGAGCTTCTCTCTCCAAAAGTACCCCAAATATGTCAATTAGTCATGTAATTTGGATTTTAGATAAGTTTTTTTTTCTTTCAAAACAATCCCCAAAATCAAGATCCGTCTTTTAAGACAAATCTAGATATTCGAGATTGCCTGTGTCTCATAACCAAATAAATACGATAATGATAAGCTTACTGCATAGAGCGCATATTCTGAAAGGGTTTAAATCAAGAATAAAAATCTGATGTTTCAAAGTTCATTGTGTGAGAAAGCCAGTGGAAGGAGCTAACATTACTTGAAATGCAAAGCGCTCCTTGTAGAATTTTACCAACAACTGCTGGCCTGTTCACAGAATGAATGCTGAAAAATTAAATTTATATTCCTATATTTACACTTAATTTCTAGAGCCTTTCTGTGCCATAGTGTAGAATATGCAAAATATGGGACAAAGAAAAGCTAGTAACAAAGAGTTCAACCATTATGTTTAAGGGCCGTTGCTATGACATGGCGTCAGTCTAACATTACATGGACCAATCAAGACAGTCGTTTAACTTAGACGTGGGTTGATGACATCACATGATCAATTTTCATTCATCGGTGTATGAAGCTAGTTGTTCTATAAGGTTTACCTAAGGGAAGTCACTGGTAAGTGTAAATATTATGCAATGAACAACTTATTCACAATCATTATTTTCTTTATTGTGAATAATATGAGCAACAATATAATCATTTTATTTCCACCTTAATCTTTTAATTCCCTACATTTATAAGAGACGTGGCTGAACAGAAACAATATAGCATGTCTGAACTGGAAAGACTCAGACACAGCTTGAAATCTGTAGTGTGATCAGGGTTTTTTGGGAATTCCCTGTCTGTAATTTCGCTTAAACACCATGAGTCCTGGCACATTAATCTAGAGAGTGGAGAGTGAAGTCTGATCAATTTCTACAAATGTAAGGACTGATTTGAGTATTAAACCTTTTTCAGACAAGAAACCCCTTTTCGGGGACATATGCAAACAGGGCAGACCCAGTTCAGACTCCGCAGAACATGGCATCTAATCAGGGTCACTGTTTGCTTAGTAAACAGAAGTGTAGATGCAAAAAACAATGAACAAGAATTCTGTGGAATGCGGTGTCGCACCTGTCAGCGCTTTGTGAAACTGACCTAAATGCAAAAACTCGATGAAAGTTTACACCGACGACGCCACCGCCGACGACACCGGAAAAGCAATACCTTTGTCTCGCTTCTGCTTGGCAGGCGAGACAAAAATGAAAAAATCCACCAGCAACCCTACAAGTAGACAGTGGCTCATCCAAATTATAAGCATGGACAAGTCCACTGGTCAAGGAAGTATTTAGTATAATCCCATGACCGCAGGTCCCTTTTCATGTGACACCACTCATATGTATTGCATGCGCAAAAGTAGATGAAGAAAAGGCTGAAAGGGGGTGCCATAATGCCCATTTTCTGCCCAGCAGCAAAAGCTTTTATATTCAGCTGATGATGAACCTAGTGTGTCAATTTTTCTTTCAGTTAGCCATAATGTTATCGAAACAACACAGGCTTCTCAGAAATCATGTTAAAACAAACGAAAGACCAAACACATTATTTCTGATTGCACCTATATGCACAGGTAATAAGCAACAGAAACCAGGCAATTCTAAGAGCATCTGAATGAGGCAAAAATGGTCCTTATCATAACAGGTTCTTTGAACGAGTAATAAAACTTATAATGACTCCCCTAATTCATGCTGATTTACCACACCCACTTTTGCAACCAAGTTATTCCAAAAGTAGGGCTGACAGGGCTAAACTGTTATGAATACAGTATACAATCTAGGCTAATCATTGGCTGAAAATAAAAGCTTTTTCTGGTGGGAAGTACATGATAGGCCCTATAAGCAATCCCTCTCCCCAGCCCACCACCACACCAACTCTGTTTTCAAAGAAACATTACTTTGCAACACTGTTTTTCTTTTAATTATTTTGAATTAGGCATAAAAATCAAAACTTCATATATTATCTCATCTCTCAGCTAAAAATATTAACAGATATAAATCAAAACCAACAGTGCAATATGGGTGCATGTTCCAGGATAGCAACTCTGCCATTTTTACATAGAAGTTCTTCCCAGAGGGAACCAATACTTAACGGAAAAACTTAGGTCCCCTAAAACCAATTTTTCCTTTCAGAACAGGCCTCATTTCGGAAGGGCTATGTTGCCCTGGGAAGCAAACAGGAAGTCAGAAAGTTGTTACCTACGTAAAATGGTAATGGATGGATGACTTTTACCTAGTTTTTACTTCTTTTTCAACAGTATTTCAGTCATATTAGGATGATGAGATGGTGATAATGAAAGGCTGTGTGCAATGGGATCCTGTTTACAGTTGAAAAGATTTCAGCCTCCAGCATAAAATGTCCCTTGAACTGTTAGATCAGCAGTTCAGCACTTAACCCACTGAGCTACTGGGATGTCAGGTAAAATGGTGGAAGAACATGAAGGTGTACCCAAACAACTTGAGCCGCGACACGAGAAAACCAACAAAGTGGTCGTTCGCCCAGCACAGACTCAGATTAGCCTAGGCATCCACCGAGTCTGATCAGATTCTTCGCTTAGCGCTTTAATGGTAGCTAAGGGTCTCAGTTACCTCCATGCGGACAATGGAGACTCTGATCAGAATGGGCGGATGCCCAGGCTGATTTGAGTCTGCGCTGGGCGCACAACCACTTTGTTGGTTTTCTCGTGTCACAGCTCACTTGATGTGATTACAATTTAAATGTGGTAAAATGGAAATTTTTACCTTATCTCAATATATTGATCAAAAGAGAGCATATATACAGCATACTATACAAGCAAATGTCATGAACAGGATGAAGAAACTATCCTTTTAGAGAACTATTACAATAACGGAATACTCTGTACATGGAAGTGTGTGTACACTTATTGAATAAGCGTACGCACACTTCCATGTACAAAGTATTCCTTTTCAAGATTTTGTGCATTGCATACTTTTCACATGAAAAATCCCTACATGTAGATACAAAAATTATAAAAATATTTTTGACTGCCACATGCTAAGCCGACTGACGGGTAGCTGCCTTAACTTCATGCAGGGCTGTTATACTATACAATATGTTTCACTGTTGCCCAAGTGATGTGATATTCATTCAAAGCATGTATTAAAACAAGTAGCCCAAAGGGCAACATTTGCTCACCTGAGAGACACTGTAAACCTATAGGGATATTTAAGATGCTCAAGGGCAGCTAACTCCACAGTCAGTGGTCCAATCAGGCTGAAAATTAAACTCATCCAAAACATTATGTATGCCCTCATTTAATATATGCAAGTTTAAAAAGTATCCAATCAAGAGCACAATAGACAGAGCTGTCAAGGGCAGTTAACTTTGTAGTGGTTGGCCTGATCTGGCAAAAATTTGAACTTGTTTAAGATATTATGCATTTCCTCATTACCTGCAAGTTTGAAAAGGATCGGATCAGTAGAAACTAAGAAAAAGTGGCGACATTGATTTTTTGGATGCTCAGGGCAGGTACTCTATAGTCAGTAGTGAGATCTAGCCGAAATGCTAACTAATCCAAGCTTTTATGCATATCCTCATTACCTGCAAGTATGAAGAGGATCCCATGAAAAATGAAAATGTGATGACATTGTTTTCTCCATTATAACACTATGGGATTTTTTTCAAATGCTCAAGGGCAGCTAACTCCGTAGTCTGTGCTCGAATCCGGCCAAATTTCGAACTCATCCAAGCTCTTATGTATGTCATCATTACCTGCAAGTATGATAAGGATCTAATCAAAAACCTTGATTGCAGCACCCTGAAAGTCAAACTTGCTCGAGATATTGTCATGCCCTACATTTGTGTGAAATTATTTTAGACTCCTTTGAGAAATGTAGGTGCTAGAGCGATGACAAAGTTTTTCTAAAAAATAGCCACAGTGACCTTGACCTTGGGCACAGCACCCTGAAAGTCAAACTTGCTTGAGATATTGTCATACCCTACATTTGTGTCAAGTTATTTCAAAATCCATGGAGAAATGAAGGTGCTAGGGCGATGACAAAGTTTTTCTAAAAATAGCCACAGTGACCTTGACATTGGGCACAACACCCTGAAAGTCGATCTTGCACGAGATATTGTCATGCCCTACATTTGTGTGAATTTATTTTAAAATCCATTGAGAAATGTAGGTGCTAGAGCGCTGACAAAGTTTTTCTAAAAATAGCCACAGTGACCTTGACCTTGGGCGCAGCACCCTGGAAGTTCAACTTGCTTGAGATTTTGTCATACCCTACATTTGTGTCAAGTTATTTTAAAATCCATGGAGAAATGAAGGTGCTAGGGCGATGACAAAGTTTTTCTAAAAATAGCCACAGTGACCTTGACCTTGGGCACAGCACCCTGAAAGTCGAACTTGCTTGAGATATTGTCATGCCCTACATTTGTGTGAAGTTATTTTAAAATCCATTGAGAAATGTAGGTGCTAGAGCGCTGACAAAGTTTTTCTAAAAATAGCCACAGTGACCTTGACCTTGGGCGCAGCACCCTGGAAGTTCAACATTCTTGAGATATTGTCATGCCCTACATTTGTGTGAATTTATTTTAAAATCTGCAGAGAAATGTAGGTGCTAGAGCGCTGACAAAGTTTTTCTAAAAATAGCCACAGTGACCTTGACCTTGGGCGCAGCATCCTGAAAGTCGAACTTGCTCGAGATATTGTCATGCCCTACATTTGTGTGAAGTTATTTTAAAATCCGTTGAGAAATGTAGGCAATAGAGCGATGACAAAGTTTTTCTAAAAATATGTGATGACGTTGTTTTCTCCATTATAACACTATGGGATTTTTTTCAAATGCTCAAGGGCAGCTAACTCCGTAGTCTGTGCTCGAATCCGGCCAAATTTCGAACACATCCAAGCTCTTATGTATGTCATCATTACCTGCAAGTATGATAAGGATCTATACAAAAACAGTCGAGAAAACGTGATGACGCCATTTTCCCCATTATAACCCTATGGGATTTTTTTCAAACGCTCAAGGGCAGCTAACTCCGTAGTCTGTGCTCGAATCCGGCCAAATTTCGAACTCATCCAAGCTCTTGTGTATGTCATCATTACCTGCAAGTATGATAAGGATCTAATCAAAAACAGTCGAGAAAACGTGATGACGCCATTTTCCCCATTATAACCCTATGGGGGCTATCTGTTGCCATGGAAACCAGAGTTCTGAGCTGATCGGCACCAAAACCTAATGCAGCCTTTCCCCCACCCAAATGATGCTTCAGATAAAATTTGATTGCGATCGGCCCACTGGTCTCTGAGATATTTATGTTTGAAAGTGTTGACGCACCCACCCACCCACCCACTCACGCACGCACGGACGACGGCTCGACTCCCATCCTATAAGCTCACCTCTGAACCTTCGGCTCAGGTGAGCTAACAATGACATTCTTTAAACATGTTAAACCATGATCAATAAATTGCAAGCCAAAATTACCGCCCCTTAGTTGCTGCATATCTGGGCAACCTAATGCCCTGCTGCCTCAGGCCTTTGGCCATGAGCAAAAATGCAGCAGGTTATCCACAGAACCTAAAAGGCCATAGTTTTGACTGTTGCCCAGAAAAGGCATACAACAGTTGTTACCAACTCATCATTTAAGGAGTTATCCAGGTGCTTTATATATCAAGGTTTAAAAGTTGGCTCTGCAATATATGATTTGACAGAATATCACATGCAGTAAGCTGTCTTTCTAAATGATACGTCTTACATCTGCTTTTTATATTATGTAAGTCTTGACCACAACACATATGTGAACATGCTGTTCTGGGCATACTCCATTTTGCACATACTCAAGACAGGATGTCTTAGAATTTGAAGTATACAACAATGTTAAACTCAATGACATAAATTTACTGTAAATATAAGCTACATGTAGCAGGAAGAACAACTTATTACTTTGGAATGACATGTAACACAAATGTGCATGTGATATCAAGTTTAAGACTCCCTGAATTAGAACAGCACAATGATGGTCCATGAAATGTTTTATGAAGAATCAACAGACATTATCTTTGGAATGACATGTAACACCGATGTACATGTGATGTCCAGTTTGAGACTCCCTGAATTAGAGCAGCACAATGATGGTCCACGAAATGTTTTATGAAAAATCAACAGACATTATCTTGGCACTATCATATTCTATATACTCCTATCACCAAGAGATCTGAAAAATTTCATTACCAGTTTAATCATCAATTAACATTACTTCATCATCATGTTCCATTTCTGTTTCCTCACTACTTAATATTGTAGAGAAAGTCTCATTAAGACTAAGCCTTACTCCAGGATGCACTGGTGTGCTCTGGGCATACTCGAACTGGTTTATAAACCTATTCCCTGGTCTCTGCAAGTATGGCTTTGCAGACCTAGCAGAAAAGTAGTTCTGAGAAACAGGCTTCATACTCCTTTGTTCAGAATCTTTTGGCCTGTCTGACAGTTTACATGTATCAACTCTTTCACCAAATCTATTCATATTTGGTTTGGTCTGATACTCAATTTCTCTTGGGCCAATTCGTTTCTCATTTGCTGAAGAAAGGTTTCTTTTAGATGCAGCTGAACTTTGTCTCTTTTGTACAACTGGACTAACAGGCAATTTAAAGCAATCATCAGTTGCAAAATTACTGTTAGGTTTTGTGGCACGGACGACGGCAATTTCAGTGGCTGAACTGGTCTTTCCAACCACTGTAAACAAGCTTTTCTTAGATTTTGTTTTTAGATTATTTGATCTGATGGAAGCTTGTTTATAATTCTCTTTTTCACCGTCACCCTGTTCTGTTGTAACTTTTTTAGTATTTGAATGGGATTTGATAACATCTGCACCTGAATTCCTTATCCTAATTTGGTTATTTCTCATAGGGTCAAGGTCACCACACTTTTGTTGTGCATGTGTAAATATTTTATCTGATATATCACTATTAAGCTGATTTGGCAATGATTTTAAATCATCTCCAGAGTGTCTTTTTTGACTTTCTAGGTAACTGTTCCTATTCGCACCACTATCTGCCAACGGGCTGTTCACCAAATGTCTCCTGGACTGTGGGGTATTGAGTTTTAATTTTGCCATAGAAACAGATGGTGATTCTTGGTTATCATTTTGACAATCTTTTGATCTAGTCCTGCAGCTTGATTGTAAATCTGGTGTCCTCTTGTTGGATGGTGTAGACGCATATGGAGACCTTAATTTAAACTCAACTTTTGGTGACCTAACATTTGGACCATCAACAGATTCAAATGATTCATATAAATCTTCATGTTTACCCTCTATGTCGTCACAACTGCAGCTTTCTTGGCCACCTTCCTCACAATATTCATTTAAAGAAGCAGTGTCTGTGAAGTTATCACTATGCTTTACATTGTTTCTTTCTTGTTTTTCATGCACAGTGCCTTCAGAAAGTGAAGTGTGTCCAACTACACCTTCTTCATATGAAGAAGGTGTAGTCAGATGCTCTTCACTTTGATTCACATAGTTATGGCTTTTGGCTTTTCTTTGCACATACTTATTATCATATTCATGTGAGGAAGTATTGTATCTGTCATACCTTTGTCTGATATCTTGGTTTTCTAATTGCTTTAAGCTGTAAGTATTACTGATTTCTTTAGATGTTTTTGTCTCATGGCAATCATGTGCAAGTGATTTTCCTGAAGAAGCTGAGGTTCCCGTTCTTGATAAAGCACTGTATGGTGACTTCCTTGGGGTTCTGTCCCTAGTTTGAACTTTTGGTGACAAGTTCCTCCCAACCTCCCTGGACACTCTGTTACACGAACACAGGTGTTTACATTCTTCAGGGACAGCTTGCTCCTGCTGTTTATTATTGAAACCTAAGTGTTCATATGACGATGCATGAGTGTTTTCTGAGACAACTGCCTTGCTGCTATGTTTGTCGAGTTTATTTTGCTGTATGTCATTCAAAGATGCTTGCTTTGGCTTAACAGATACCAAAGCTGACACACCACTGTCATCTGATGTCAGAAATGCTTTTAGTTCTTTATTTGTCATGCCTTTAAACCTGTGATGAACAGACTGTGCATTTGCTTTAGCTATAAACCCTGTTGATGGTTTATGAATATCAAAAACATCATCTTTATTGGCAACTTTAAACCTTTTAGATGGAGGCTTGGTAATTCGTAAGTCAGATAAGTCTTCATTTGGACTTCTAAATTTCTCAACAATGTCTGACTTTTGGAACTCATGTTCTGATTTAGGAATGTTAGATCTACTTTGAAGGTGTGAAGTGTTAGGGTGTTTATCATGTTTACTTCTAGCTTGCACTCTAGGTTCAAAACTTGCTTCATGGCTCTGAAAATTTGCTTCTGGAAAACAAACATCATTAAGCATTTCTTCACTTGATTCTAACCGATCCAACCAGTGGGATATTTTCTCCTTGTTTTCCTCTGCCATTGATGCATTAAGAGCTGATTGGTTCTGGGAAATATTTATACAGCTGTCATTGAAGGACTGATTTAGCATATCAAGATTCTCAGCTGTTAGCATCTCTGATCTTGTTTGTTTTGTCTTGAATCTTTCCTGAATGGGTGAAATCAATCTTGAATTTCTCATTTTTTCTTCACATCTTTCTGGTGATTTCGACTCTGAGTCTCTTTGCTGTTCCAACTTACATGGCTTATTAGGGTATTCTAGCGACCTGATTTTGAAGTTTGTCTTACTGCTGCATTGTCTGATTCTGTCTTGCAGTGATGAAACCATATGCCTATCATTATGCTCCTGTTCATCATAATCTTTTACCCTTTTACTCACTGATGTTTTACAATACTGATGACTGTCAGTATTTTGCAATTCTCTTTCTTTTGTATATCTTTCACTTTCCATTTCACTATGTCTAGGGTTATCTAGTCTTCTGGGAGACACAAGAGAGAAGTCTTGGCCTTTTCTTGACATGTGTTCTGGTGACTGTCTTCTGTTTCTGTTTTTCTCACTATTCCCGTTGAACAGCTTTTGTTTTGGAGTCAGTTCTTGATCAGTATGATTAACATGTTTAGAATTTACTTGCTGTTTTGGTGACATGAATTTTGATGATCTGCTTCCGCTGAACTCTGCTCTGCTCCTGTCTGCGTCTATCTGGTACTGATAATGAGTGGTCCTTCTATCAGAGATATCATAGGAGTCTTTATGCTTTGTTGAATTCAAATATATGGAATCTTCTCTGAATTCAGTTTGAGCTGTTTTCATGTACACTGGAGAACTTAAAGCTGAGCTATTATGATTTTCTCTTCTAATATTTCCCTGATGCCTTTGTGATGAGCTGAACTGTGCTTCTCTCCTGTTATCTCTGCTTCTCACTTCTTCACTAATATTTGAAGAAAACAGCTTGCTGTCTCTTAAATTGTAACCACTTTTAGAAGTGTCATAGATCAGTCTAGAGGGTGATTGTATTTCAACATCTCTGTGTTTGGCTCTTCCTATATGTTCAGTTCTCTGTCCACTCTTATGCTTTGTTGGAGACAAATGCCTTCCATGTTCATAACCAAATGGTCTTTCCAACCTTTTAAACTGAGTTTCTGATTCTCTAGCATATTTACGTTCTCTGCTTAAATCTCTTGTATATGACTTTGGTGTCTGGGTTTGAACAGATGCTTTAGGTGACAAAGGTTCATGTCTTTGTTGATTTTCTGGTATTGAATTCTGAGCTACATTTGCATAAATTCTTTCAAAGCTGCTATCTTTCCTAGTCTTATTCTGTCTAGTGAATGACTCTTCTTTATGGTTCTGAGTCCTATTTTCATTTTCAGATTGTCTGTGATAAAGTTTCCTTACAGAACACCTTTCTGAGCTTTTGTCATTCTTAGAATGATACTGACCAAATAATTTTTTACCACTGTTCTGATTTACCGGCTCATTCTGAGATCGAAGTTGCAATTTTTGTGCTAAAATTCTTTCCGCACTGTCATCATTCACTGGCAGATTCTGTTTACAAGATGTCTTTTCTGCACTCCTCTGACATCTGCATTCCCTTTCTGACTGCCCATGATAAAGCCTTCTTGGAGAATTATCTTCAGACATTTCCTTGCCATCAGTATGAGCTTCACATACATCATCCTGACTTACTTTTCTCGACCTACTCTGCATTGTTCTTTCACTGACTGTAGCAGGCACCATACCTGTTGGATCAGTATTATTACAAAATTTCGAAGTTGTCTGTGAATCACTGTAATTTCTTACTGCCACTCTCTCGCCGTAATTTGCAGTTTTGTGTACCTTTATCTGCAGCCAATCAGTATTTCTAATTTTGTCTACAGAGGAAAGTCTGTCATGAAAATGTTGTGTGTCATTATAGCGCGAGTCTGATTTGTCTAGATGAGGTCGTTCTGATATTGTAGGAGAGCCACCATGCTGATCCACTGTATCCACATCTCCATGACTTTTGAAAGGTTTTCTCAGGTGCACAGACCTGTAGTTTCTGAAAGACAGTTAATTTAAGGGCAAACATAACTGTGAGGCTAGTTAATCACACCATATTATTATAGTACATGTATTACATAATATGTAATACTATAATAATATGGTGTGATAATATGACAGGACGATATACACACAGACTGTTGTATCATACCCTGTCATTATATAACCACACCATATTATTATAGTATTACATAATATGTAATATTTACTATAGGAATATGGTGTGATTATGCAATACTACAATAATATGGTGTGATTATATAATGACAGGAAGATATAAACACAGACTGTTGTTATCATACCCTGGTAAAAATAGGGAGTGTTGTATCAAAACCTGTATCAACCTGAGATTCCAGTCTCAGCCCAAAGACCAAAGGCCCAAGGACAGACATGAGTTAAGCAGTCAAAGCACTTACTTGAACAGATGATTGCTATGATCACTTATATAAATGATGTTTGAGCAAGCAAACACTTCTTAAAGTCATTTTTCTATTAAGACTTTCTTCTTGTCATGTTGCAATTTTTTTTTTGTTTTGTAAAAGAACAGCAGCCAGTCTTCTTGACCTCTACTTAAAAAGTGTGCCAGTTATCCTTCCCACCAGTTATGCAGTTTTATTGACATTTGATGCCAGCCTTTAACCTCAGGAGCCCTAAAACACTAAAAAATGGCCATAAATTGATCAACTTCAAGACCTATTATATTGTCTGTCGGGAGTTTTCCTGACAAGATGGGTAGTTTCCCTAAAAGTTAAAGAGTTCAACTTCATAATTAACATACTGAAGTATAGAGCCCACATTCAAAATAAAGGAGCGCACAGTGCCTCAAAGTTTAAACACTTTCTATACATAACCACTAAACTGACCACATTTTGACACAATCACCTGCTCCAGTGATTCATTACTTAAATTACTTAAATTCGTGATCAGCTGATTATATCCAGATCAGTTGGACAAATGATTTCTTTTCCTGTTTTCAAAATTGCAAGAAAGACAAATCTTACAAAAGGTAATTTCTTACTAAAATGTCATTCCTATAAGTGATTACAGCAATCATCTGTTCAAGTAAGTGCTGTGACTGTTGAGGGCTAATATTAGACATGATGCGAACTAGATAAAAAGCCAAAACTAAATGTTGTTCTACATAGGGCATGTGAGTAACATTGCTACAAGTCGAGTGATGATCAAAGGTCATATTTCTAGGCCATGATCAGACTCAGTAGAACCAAGTCTGCTATTTTCATCACTTTGGTGTATTCCTTGCTTCCAAAGGATCTAACATTTCAAAACATTTGAGCCGCGACGTGAGAAAACCAACAATGTGGCTGTGCGCCCAGTGCAGACTCAGACCAGCCTGGGCATCCGCCCAGTCTGCTCAGAGTCTCCGCTGTCCGCATGGAGGTAGCTGAAACCCTTAGCTACCCTTTGAGCACTTATCAAATAGTCTGATTGGACTAGGCAGTTGCCCAGGCTGATCTGAGTCTGCGCTGGGCGCACAACCACATTGTTGGTTTTCTCGTGTCGCGGCTCATTTTATGATATCTCCACCATCTCTTTCACTTCAAAGCAAATATTGTGAACAGTTATGTTTAACAAATATCAGTCAAACAGCATTCCCATATTTTTGCTAATTATTTGGAGAAGCTGGAATTTTCAATTTCCAAGTCAGAATGGAATTGCATTTTTACCAAGCATGCTAAATGCCAAGATGCTATGATAATAGTGCTATAGTAATAGACCTCTGGCATCATCCAGACTGGAACTATTGTGGACGGGTGATCATAGTCTTCACTGCTGGCATGTAGCTGGCTTAGACGGTTAGCTACCCTTTATGCGCACAGCAAAGACTCTGATCAGACTTGGTTGATGCCCAGGCTAATCTGAGTCTTCATGTGGCACATTTGCCACTTGCGGCTCAATTATTTTTCCTAAAATAATTTGATTCATTCAAAATTATAACAAGAGTTGTCGCCTAACAGTATAGATCGCCTGAACTGGTGCTTGCCCATCGCAGTCGCTATGGTGGTGTGGACTGCTATGCATAAAACTTCAGGCAAGCATGTCCATAATGACAACACATTTATAAACAAAAGCTATCTCAGAAATAGGTCTTAAAATAAAATCAATAAAAAAAATCCACATGAAATTTCAAAGTCCATGAGCTTGAGGTCATAGAACTGAGGGGTAGGGGATGGGTGTTGGGGGGACATGATGTATCAAAACCCTGAACCATTATCTAACATCAGTCCAGGTATTAGTATCAACCTAGTCCATTGTGGCACTGTGAAAGTATGTCTTCATAAATATTAAATTTTAACCAAAATCTTTAAGACCAAATTCTAAGTCAATGACCTTGACTTCAAGGTCATCCAGTGGGGTAAGTAAAGAGTGTTATGTAAAAACTCCAAAAAATGTCTAACATCAATTCAAGTGTAAACTAAATCTCTGCCAAGCACTATGAATCAGTATGCAATTATAAACTTTAATAAAGACCAAAATTCCCTAAGTCCCTGACCTTGAGATCAAGGACACTGAGCGGGGCTGGGGTAGTACTCTGTAAAACTTTGGAGTAATATTTAACTACAGTGAAAATATCAAAAGAATTCATCTATGGGTTCGTGGGTCTTTAAAAAACTTTAACCAAAACATCCAATCAATAAAAAGACAATTTCCTAAGTCCATGACCTTGACATTAAGGTCACTGAGGGAGATTGGGGTAGTACCTTGGAAAACTTTGGACCAATATCTAACCACAGTGCAAGTAAGTATAAAAGTAATCCATCCATGGGTTCAGGAGATATTGGGCTTTAAAAACTTGAACCAAAACATCCAGTCACAAGCAACTCCCAATTTTCTAAGTCTATGACCTTGACATCAAGGGCATTGAGTGGGGTGGGGTGGGGTGTTACCCTGTTAAACTTTGGACCAATATTTAACTACAGTGCAAGTATCAAAAGAATCCATCCATGGGTTAAGGAGATATAGGTCTTTAAACAAGAGGGCCATGAGGGCCTGAATCGCTCACCTGAGTATGGTGACCATGTAGGTCATCTGACCTAGACAGCTTGAATAAATTTTCGTTCCCTCAGCCCCTGGAGGCTGTGTATGAAATTTGATTACAATTAGCCCAGTGGCCTTTTAGGAGATGTGTGAAATTGTCACAATATGAGAGACCAGGGTCAAAGAATGACTTTGACCTCTTGTACATATTGATTTTCATATACTCATAAAGATGACTGTATAAACCAATTTTCAGGTCAAAATCTTCAACAATTTTCAAGAAATCTTATGTTCTAGCATTTTCGTATATAAAAGCACCGGAAAGCAAATCTGACCTTGTTGTACAAAAGGTCAAGGTCAACCCAATGTCATAATTTGAATAATCTTGGTATGATTTGCATACCCAATGCTACATACCAAGTTTCAAGGCCATCAGCTTATTGGTTCTGGAGAAGAAGATTTCTAAAGGTTTTTATCATATATGGGCGTGGCGGCCATGTAGGACATGTGACTAGGACCATTTGAACAAATTTGCGTTCCCTTGCCCCCTAGAGCCTCTACATGAAATTTGGTTACAACTGCCAAGTGGCTTTTGAGGAGAGGTAATATGAGTGACCAGGGTCAAAGGTCAAAGAATGTCCTCAACCTCTTGTAAATTTTCATGTACTTATTAAGATGACTGCATATACCAATTTTCAGGTCAAAATCTTCAACAGTCTCCATGAAATCATTATCTCCTAGCTTTTTCCCATACAAAAAGCACCAGAAAGCAAATTGACCTTGCCGTACAAAAGGTCAAGGGCAACCCAAGGTCATAATTTTAACAATCTTGGTGGTACTTGCGTACCCGATGCTACATACCAAGTTTCAAGGCCATTGGCCTATTGATTCTGCAGAAGAAGATTTTTAAAGGTTTTTTTTTCCATTTATGGGCGTGGTGGCCATGTTGGTCATGTGACTAGGACCGTTTGAACAAATTTCCATTCCCTTGTCCCCTAGAGCCTCTACATGAAATTTGTTTTACAATTTGCCCTGTGGCTTTTGAGGAGATGTGTGAAATTGTCCCAATATGAGTAACCAGGGTCAAAGGTCACACAATGACCTTGACCTCTTGTACTCATAAATTTTCATGTTCTCATTAAGATGACTGTATATATCAATTCAGGTCAAAATCTTCAACAGTTTCCAAGAAATCTTATGTTTTAGCATTTTCCCATAGAAAAGCACCAAAAAGAAAATTTGACCTTGCTGTATAAAATGTCAAGGTCAACCCAAGGTCATGATTTGAACAATGCTACATACCAAGTTTCAAGGCCATCGGCCTATTGGTTCTGGAGAAGAAGATTTTTAAAGGTTTTTACCATATATGGTCATGGCGGCCATGTTGGACATGTGACTAGGACCGTTGAACAAATTTTTGTTCCCTTGCCCCCTAGAGCCTCTACATGAAATTTGGTCACAATTGGCCCAGTGGCTTTTGAGGAGATGTGTGAAATTGTCACATTATGAGAGACCAGGGTCAAAGGTCAAAGAATGACCTTGACCTCTTTTATGCATAAATTTTCATGTACTCATTAACATGCTGTATATATCAATTTTCAGGTCAAAATCTTCAACAGTTTCCAAGAAATGTTATGTTCTAACATTTTCCCATATAAAAGCACCAGAAAGCAAATTTGACCTAGCCGTAAAAAGAGTCAAGGTCAACCCAAGGTCATAATTTGAATAATCTTAATAGTACTTGTGTACCCGATGCTATATACCAAGTTTCAAGGCCATCAGCTTATTGGTTCTGGAGAAGAAGATTTTTATAGGTTTTTACCATATATGGGCGTGGCGGACATGTTGGTCATGTGACCAAGACCGTTTGGACAACTTTCGTTCCTAAGTCCCAAAGAGGCACATATGAAATTTTGTTACAATTGGCAAAGAGGTTTCAGAGGAGAAGTAGTTTGAAATTGTGGACGGACGGACGACGGATGCCGGGGCCTTACCATCCTATAAGCTCCCCCGGAGCCGCTGGATCAGGTGAGCTTAAAACTTTAATCAAAACAACCAATCTGGACGCCGACACAGACGCTGATGCCAAGGTGACAACAATAGCTCTTCCTGAACTTTCGTTCAGGCGAGCTAAAAAGGCTAAGAATCTACCATAACCTACCTGTTTTTGTTAGTCTCAGCCTCTTCTCTCGCCTCCGGTAATATAGTATAAGTTCCATCCAGGTCATGGTTCTTTGTAATTCTCTCAACCTAAGGATTTTACAAAGAGGTACATTAACTACCTACCAAAATAACGCTAAATATTTGGAAACAGTGCAAGCCAGTGAGTGTGACTTTCATGAAACATGAACTAACTAGTTTTACAGTCAAATGATAAATCAGAAATAGCTGGGGAATCACCAACAATACAAATCCTGCTCAGATAGCCTCATATCAGTATAATGTTTTGGGCCTACACTTTCTCCTCAGGCTCTTCTGTTCCAATATTTAGAATTCTAACATTACTTTAACATTTCCCCACTGAACACATAGTTAGCGGTGTCGTGTGAAAATTTGTGATATTTCATGTTGCTAACGTCAACACATGCCAATTTAGGCCTTAATGATGAGGATGTAAACATTTGCTTTTGTCGACGTCCGCCTCAAAACTAGTCCTTTAGAAAATGTTGTTATACAGTTGCTTTTTCGTTTTGTATAATGGTAGAATCAAAATAATTTTTCCTTACCCATGAATTATTGTTGATTAAAACTAATTGAAATTAATATTTCATGATCTGCCTTCCAACAACGTGTTTATCAACCATAATTCACGGGTAAGTTAAAAATTATTTCTAAATAAATTTAACCCTAAGAGCGCCAAAAATGAAAAGTGACACTAAACATCTAATGATTGTTCTATGCAGTAATTCAGTTTTCCACTTTATCAAATTGCACTTAATGTAGACCATAATCAGACTGCTCCTTTAGCAGTATGAATTGGTCTATGCTGCCTGCCTAAGATTTTTTCTTACCAAATTGGTCGTTCAAATTGTTAGGAAAATGGCCATAAAATCAAATTTTCATTACTTACATGCTGTTTTAGCAGTCTGATCTGGGTCTACACTGCTTTGCCCAAGAATTTTCTTCTCAAATTGGTTGTTCAAATTGTTTAATAGGAAAATGGCCATAAAATCAAATTTTCATATCTCATCCCTAATTAACTATGTATATACAAGGGCTGTTACGAAACAAAAAAGAGCAACTATGAAACGAAAAATTCATAGTTACCAAAGGACCAGGTCGTTTGGTAACTATGACTCTTTCTGGTTTATAACTTTTGTAACATCCTTGAAAACACAGTTTACCAGGCGTGTATCTTACATGCTGTTTCCTTGCACTGCTGTTTTGTCTGTCAAGCCTACCATGCATGGAACTGTCAGCAGAGTTTTCATTATCATTATCATCTTCATTATCATCACCAGAGTCAGTATTCTCTTGAGAACTAGCTGTGAACTCTTCCTCAGTATACCAGTTACCAGCCTGAAAAACAACAGTCATGCTGTGAGGAAACCTGTGTTGTCCCACAACAGCTATTTGCAGGGTGTGAAGACAGATACAATATGCAACAACATTGCCCTTTCCTGGTTCTATATGAGCCCTTTTTATCTTTTTACACCCTGCCGTTTGGCAACCTTGGGGACAATATCATAAGACAATTTTAACACATGGTTCTTACTAGATAAGTAAAATTTTTAAGACTTTTGGGGTGAAATTTAATGTTGAAATTTCTGGGACTCCACTTTTTCAGTATGCGACTCCTACTTTTGAGATGGGACTCCTATATTTGGTAAAGGAGGAGTCCTGGACTCCTACTTTTGAAATTCAAGAGTGAATCCAGGAGGTGGAGCCCTAAGCATTCACTGGTTATCCTCTTAGCAGTAGGTACATCTGTATCAACACCTAGATAGACAGAAGCCCCTGCAGCTCAATGGGGTAAGCACTGGCCTGCAGCTGCTGAACTACCTATCCCAGGTTAGATTCCTGCTGCAAATCTTTGAAATCTTTTCAAACATAAAAGGAGTTCCAGTGCACACAGCTTTCATTATCACTCTCCGTTCGTCCTGATATGACTAAAATGCTGCAGAATTAGAAGTCATCAATAATTTCAGCCATCCTAGATACCATATTTATTTGGCTACATGACTTGTATTTGAAATTCTGCTATAATATGGGTTTTTACTTTCCAAAACAATCCCAAAGATCTAATTCTGTCTTATAAGACAGATCTTGATTTTTGGAATTGTTTTGGAAGGGTAAAACTTGTTTTATAGCCAAAGAAATACAAGACAATTCTGTGGCACTCATTAGAATCACCTTGGCAAGGCAATTCTAATGAAAACCCACGACATATATTTTTTATGGAGAAATTTGGAAGATTATCCCAAAATTACTACTGTTGCCCCACTACAAGGCCCAGAGGTGATAAAACTTTAGTACATTCTCAAACTTAAAATAAAGCACACTAGTTGGCTGCTTCCGAGCATGTGCTCGGAAGTAGCCAATCAGTGTGCTTTATTTTGAGTTTGAGATTATTCTCAAGTTTTATAACCTCTAACACAGGAGTACTGCTAACATACCTTGTTTTCTATCTCCTCATCACTGTCGGAGTCACTTGAGTGAGAGCTGAGGGTTTCTGCATCACTGGGTTCTTGTTCTGTAGGCTCCTCCAGAAAACTGGCCACACAGTCACGTACACCTAAAGCAGCAAGGGAAGTGACATAGGGGGGTGTAACAATACAATAAGTATTCCAATACTAGCTTGTATCGCAATACAATCTTACATATATAAAATAAAAGCATCGCTATTAACTGCGTGATACCCCGCCACTGCAAACCTTTTTCAAACACCGATTTTCCCAGCATTTATTACTTCTATCATCAGATGTAAATTTCACATGAATTTATATAGATTTTGTCATCATTTTATGCATGTATATAGCCCGGGGGCAGGGGGAGATAACTACCATGGGGTAAATTTGAGCATCACTGGAGGCTTTCATCACTGATCATTTGCTGTAAGTTTAAAAAAAATTGCTTCAAACTCTGATTTTATATGGAATTTTTCATGATTTTATACACATGTATATAGCCCAAGGGCAGGGGCAGATAACCCCTGATGATAACATTTCTGTGCTCATACAAAGCTTTTGTTACTTTGATCATGCTTGTGAAGTTTCATCATGATACTCCAAGTAGTAAAGGAACTAGAGGCCAGAAACCATTTTTTGTACATTGACAAGTGCCAGAACTCTGTCAGAAATTAACGAAATTTGACCATCAACAATCCCAAGCGAGACATTTCTGATACAAATGCATATGCAAAATTTGAAGGAAATCCATTGATAAATAGGTAAGTTACCAAACGGAAATGAAGCGCGGTTGGACAGAAGTATGTACTACGGACGGACAGACACACGGACAGCCAACATGAAAACATAATACCCCGCCACTAACGTGTGACAGGGTATAAAAAGCCTTGAAATTCGGATAAAGCCTGGAAACAGGTCATAACTCATTCCTAGCTAGTGCTTACTTAAAATGACATGTATCCTGCCTAAAGGGTATCATCTCAGGACTTTGTTGAATTTGCCAAGAAATGGATATTTACCAATATGATACAGTGTCAGTCCAAGTATGGCAATCATGCATCTGTTTGGCACTTGTCAATATAAGTTATGCTGAATGGGTATACTTCCTGGGAAAGCAAATCTATCATTTGAGTCGTGACACAACAAAACCAACAATGTGTTTGTGCACCCAGCGAAGACTCAGATAAGCCTGGGCATCCGCCCAGTCTGATCAGAGTCTTCGCTGTCCGCATGGAGGTAGCTTAGATCCTTAGCTAGGCTTTGAGCACTTAACAAAGAGTCTCACTGGGCAGATGCCCAGGCTGATCTGAGTCTGCACTCAAGATTTAGTTTTGCCCCCCTGCTTATTAGGTGTCAACTCTAAATGGGAAGAATTTTCTCCTCTAGGAGATTATGAGTATCTATCATGGGTGTGAGGTGTGGATAGAAAAATCCGTCACAAGGGTCAATGTTCGGCACCTTGAGGCTTGCCGAGTGATGCCGAACAGTGACCCGAGGGACAGATTTGTCTATCCGTACCTCACAGTGGCTTGGTAGCTTCTTTTTCTTGCATAGCTTTAAGTGCTGAATCTTTAATTACATCAAAGATTCCTCTAGACACTGCATTGCCACATCAGCCATTTTGACTAATGTTGTGATTTCTGACGTTGTTAAGACGTCAGCTAGCGACGAAATTACGTGACATTCAATACAAACAATGCAAACCGAAGTTAAGCGAAAACTTTCTTTTTTTTATCCTACACACGAATCAGATAACCAGGGTAAGGTAAGAATTTCTATTTGTCACAGACTCTTAAAAAATCTCAATGCCCTGACTGAGGATCGAACCCAGGACCCTTCGATTTAAAGGCGAGTACTCTACCATGTCACTATAAAAGCCTGCTTGTACCGCAAGGCGGTACAAGTGTATGATATACCTAATTATTTACACCCTGTGACATTCTCCCCCAGATATCCTTATCCAGGATGCAAGAAAATTCTTTCCTCAAAGAGTTGACCTCCTTTTGAAACAGCTTCCTTGTCTAAGAAAGCAAACAGGAAGTCATGATAATTGTTTCCCTTTGTAAAACTGGTGAAAAGAAAACTCATGAAGTTGTACCCGTTCGCCCTTTTTTGTGTGTGTACGTGTGTGTTTTTAAAGTTGTGAATATAAGCAAAAATAAAACTCTTGCAAAATTCAACTCAGAGTATCACTTCAGAAATGATATTCAGAAATGTATTTCATTCCTACTTGAAAGCACATAGGCTCTAGTAATTTTGAAGAGAGACCACATCATAAGTAACAGAAAGAAAATCTGTCTCACTCAGGAGTTCTTCACGTTCTTTGTTTTTAGGAGTTTTTTTAACTACCATTCCAATATTAGACTTTTCCATTTTTGAATTTGAACAAGTCCATGGCCAGTATCAGAAGCTGTAACATAAAACTGGCTGAATAGTAGATGGTGAAGGACAAGATTAGAATCAGACTGCAAGTCAAAATCAGACTGCAAGTCTGATTTGGCTACAAGAAAGGTTTCCCCGCTCTAGAATCCCAAAATATCTAAATCAGTTGTATGTAATTCTGCTATAAGATGGGATTTTCCCTTTTAAAACAATCACAAGTGTCTAGATCCGTCAAATATGATCTAGATTTTTGGGATTGTTTTTGAAGAGGGAAAACCCTTGTCTTATGACTATAATTGTGTAGATCTGCTCTAAGACCTATAGATTTTTTCCTTCCGAAACAATCCCAAATATCTAAATCCGTAATATATGATGGACCTAGATTTTTTAGCTTATTTTGAAGGGGGAAAAATCCATGTCTTATAACCGAATAAATACAATTTTTGAGCCTCAACACGAGAAAACAAACAAAGTGGTGGTGTGCCCAGCGCAGACTCAGATCAGCCTGGGCATTTGCACAGTCTGATCAGAGTCTACGCTGTCCGCATGGAGGTAGCTTAGACACTTAGCTATCTTTAAGCGCACTGCAAAGACTCTCATCTGACTGGGTGGATGCCCAGGCTGATCTGAGTCTGTGCTGGGCGCACAACCACTTTGTTGGTTTTCTAGTGTCGCAGCTCATTTACCCTCTGGGACAGAGAGATCATCATCTTCATAATCATCATCATGGAATTTGTCTCTCTGGGTCTGTCTGCTCTGCACTGATATGTTGGTATTGCCTGAGGAATTCAACTGTAATAAGAAAGAGCAAAGACAACTAAGTATGGGTTTGCAAATATACCAGAATGCTCACTAACAATTATACAAGACTTTGGTGGAACCCTGTGTCTCACTTGTTTGCTCACTGTCGCACAAAACAGAGCTCAGCCAGAAAACTTCACAAAAAATTGACACCACCAGAAAAGCAATATCTATGTTTCACAGGGAAGACAGAATCTGGATTCCCAGAAGCTGACTGATAGAACAAGAAGTTCTACAATGCGACAACAAAGAATTCTGAAGAACAGAGAATTTCCAAAACTCATGAAAGGAGAAACTGCAATTCAACAGAGGACTCAGTCCATCACATGCTTTCAAAGTGCACCTATAGTATTTACCCTAACTTTTGAACGGAAAACCTAGACAGGCGTCTAATCAGGTTCAATGCTGTTTAAAAACGATTTGCAAACATTGCCTCATCGCCCAGACATGCTCAAACTCAAAGCTGAAACACTTCATTAGGAAAAATTGCTTAAGATGAAGGGTAAACCTCCACTAATTTTTTCAAGGGGAAATAACTTTTGTGACATTGTTTGCTTTCCTGGATGACAAAGTCCCTCCGAAGTGAAGTCTACTCCAAAAGGAAAATTGGAGCAAATTCTTTCCTTTAAGAGCTGACCTCCAATGAGTAGAGTGACAATAAATGATCTGCAATACGAGAAAACCAACAAAGTGGTTGTGCGCCCAGCGCAAACTCAGATCAGCCTGGGCATCTGCCCAGTCTGATCAGAGTCTTTGCTGTCTGCATGGAGGTAGCTTAGACTCTTAGCCACCCTTTAAGCACTGAGCAAAGATTCTGATCAGACTGGGCGGCTGCCTAGGCTGATCTGAGTCAGCACTGGGTGCACAACCACTTTGTTGGGTTTTCTCGTGTTGCAGCTCAAATGTAGAAGGGTCGTTTCTATCTGCAACTTAACCAATTAATCTTAAGTGTCTGAACATTTACAGTACTCACAGTAGGTATTGTGACATAACCATAACCTAACATCAGTGAAATGATCCAGTAACTCCATTCACAGGTTAGGAGATATGTGCCCATAAAAATAACTTTAATCAGGAGCATCCCAAATTTTTTATTTTAATTTTTCTGAGTCAATGACCTTGACAGCAAAGGTCAGCAGGGTGAGAAATGGAAGAGGTGGAGGGACTAGTGTTACTTTGTACATTTTTAGACCATTATCTAACATCACAGAAGGTATTCAAGCAATCCATTTACAGTTTAGGAGTTTTAAAATAAACTTTTACTGAGACCAGTGACAATCAACACACATGATAGCACTTGGGTGGCAACAATACATTCTGCGCATTCATACTGGCAAGCTATTAAACGAAAAACTCTGATTTTAATAGATGGTAGATATTTGTTACATTAGGGCACAAATTAAAAGATGGCAGATAGTTGTTCAATTAGGTCACAAATTTTAACAAATTGGCAGATAAATTAAATAAGAGCACAAATAAATCAATACATGAATGCAAGTTTCTCAGCACCTTAGCCTATATGGAAAAAGCATAGATAAGTAGACCACTTTCCTGCAAATCTGCCCAGTCTTGTCTGAGTCTTTGCTACTGAAACACACTGATTATCAACCTTGAGAAATCTGCTAACTGAGCCTAGATACAAAAGCTGTTCTGTTACTAAATTGTGGACATATGCACTATAAACCTTTTATAGCAGTGAATTATTTTAAATACAACAATTTTAGTTAGGATAACTCATCAATTTGAAAATTTGAATGTTGCATTTTTCCCTATCAAACTTAGTCTGCACTGTATGCTTTTGCAGGTTATCAGTACCGAGTCACTTATAGGGTTTCTCTTCCAAAACAACCAAAAACTCTAGATCCTTCTTATAAGATGGATCTAGATTTGTGGAATTGCTTTCGAAGTGATAAACTCATCTTATCACAAAATTAAACAAGACTAATTTACATACTGGGTTCATTCTAGAAGGTAGAAACCAGGGTCTGAGGTTATAAAACTTGAGTAAATTCTCAAACTCAAAATAAAGCACACTGATTGGCAGCTTCCGAGCACATGCTCGGAAGCAGCCAATCAGTGTGCTTTATTTTGAGTTTGAGATTATTCTCAAGTTTTATAACCTTGAACCCACACCGTATAACCAAATTATTATGGTAATGCAAACCCCATCATAATGACAACTAAGGAATCAGGCTTGACTTGTCAATATCAGTCAGAGCTCCAGATAAGAGGGGGTAATGAGGAAAATTCACGGATAATTTTTCTGATTTTCAAAGAAAACATATGCTGTGCCCCCTCATTAGAACCGTCTCGGTGAGACGGTTCTAATGAGGGGTCACAAAATATGTTTTTAAGAAAAATTATGCAAAATTATCAGTAAATTATCCGTTACCCCTTCTTATCTGGAGCACTGAACCGTTAAACATGTCAGAACAGCAAGTCTGGAGCTCTGAGATACTGTTGTAACATAGCTATAACCATTTGAGCCGCGACATGAGAAAACCAACATCCATCCAGGCTAATCAGAGTCTTCGCTGTCTGCATGGAGGTAGCTTAGACCATAAGCTACCCTTTAAGCGCTTAGCAAAGAGTCTGATCGGACTGAGCAGATGCCCAGGCTAATCTAAGTCTGCACTAGGCGCACAACCACTTTTTTGGTTTTCGCGGCTCATTTCACAATCAATTCCAGTCTGCAAGAGTATGCTCTTCACAGCTCAAGAGGAAGTGGGGCTTTGAGGGTAATTCTAAGATATTTTTTCTCATTTCTCAACAAAAAATAATGTAATAGCCCCTCATTAGAACAATCTCAGTCAGTCAGTTCTAAAGAGGGGTCACAATGTGTGTTTTATGGAGGAATATGGGAAATTAACCTTTGATTATTCCTGTTAACCGTTATTATCTGGAGAACTGGTTCTTGCAGACAAGAATTGATAGTGAAACTGCTTAAACATGAAATATGTGTCTTCAAAACTGAAGTTTTCCACTTGAAGATTTTTCTCCAATAATTTAATACATTACACGTAAATAGACAACCAAGACATGTTAGAGAGATGACCACTATAAGCTTATAGCTTACTGTCAGATCCTGATACTTCAAATTGTAAATTATACAATGTGAAATGATTAATAAAATATTGTTTAAACCAAGACATGTTACCTCTATTTGGTTGGCGTATTCAGGATGCTGCTGGTCACCAACATAACAATCTGCAAAACATGTAACAAAATTACATTTAATACTTGAATGTATTAACCAAATACCTTTTTCTCAGGGATCATTTTGGGCCGCGCCATTGCGCCATAGGCGCACGAAAACTTCATATGGCGCAAGAAAAAATGTCCTCGCAGACTTGACACACTAAAATTCTGTATAGCGCAGATTTTCTGTCCATCCGTGCCTCGGTATTTCGTCATATCTGCCCGCCCATTTGATTCTTTTTTAAAGACGCAACTTGTTTTCAACATGTGCATCCGTTTTTCAATTTCCAGTTTATAAACTCTCCCTACTTTTGGTTTAATTTCATATTTATTTGCTGAAATTTGCATTTAAAATCGGATACTGAGCCAAAGAAAAAGCTCCTCCTTGACCCATACCAACGGAAAATCACCTTCTTCACACACAAATCACGCTAGACCCTTTCCAAACGCAGGTAAACGCTGAGTCTGATGGAAATTTGGTCGAGTGTAAGATTATTGATGTCAGTGAAAATGATGGCCATTACGAGACTTATGAGTTAAATGAATATTCTGTTGTGAAGAATGTTAATTTTTCAGGTGCTTTTGCAGATTGGATAAGACTGAAACTTCATGAAATATGATTCTTGCTACCAGAAAAACAAGTCATTTTATAAACCATTTTCCCCCACTGAGTGGATCCACCACAAAATGAATGTATGCAGGATGTCTCTGTCAATGGGAATACCCAATTTTCTATTAAACTGATCTTTTTCCAGAAAAGATTATGAGTTCATAAGTGCCAGAATTAAAGTTCTGTGTCTAAGATACCAAGTTTTGCTAATCTGAGTGACAGAAAATCAGCTTAAATTGTACAAAGGAGAAGGGATTTAGAAGCTTCTGAAATCCTAAAAATTGTTTTCGCCCCCTGGACCCCAGACCCCAGGCTCAATAAGGGCCCATCAAAAGTCAGGTTGATGGGCCTGAATTTCCAGTAATATCCCTGTTTTCTTCAGCTATAAAACAGGGTTTTCCATCTCTAAAACAGTGTTTGCACTGATGGATGTTTGTGAGTAATTTACTCTTAAAAATCTCTCTAAAACTGACAGATCTGATGTCCTGAAAGTCAGGAACTCTTTCTGGTGAAGTATGTGCAGATTTTTTTTTTGTCCCCCGCCTTTTCGAAGACCAGAGGGCCAATGGCCCTATATTGCTCACCTGAGCACTGAGGTTATGTTCGAAAAACTAAGTTGCCACAGCAACAAAACAACATGCACAACAGCAATAAAACAAACCATTTATGTAGAGGATAATATCACAAACATTTATGCAAAAAATAAGCTTTATCCCCCCTTAATGGCTTCTGAGAAGAAGATCTTTGGCAAACAAACAAAATTGAAAAAATTGAAAATTTGGCCGTTCAGTTGCAATGGCAACCAATCAAAATCAGGTCTTTGGGCAAAAGATAGAAGACTACTCTAGGAACATTTCTGTAAAGCTTTGGTAAAAATATCTGCAGTAACACAGAAATAAATACCAGATGTCCACTTTCCCCATGGTAAGTCTATGGAAACTTTAAGTTGCCATAGCAACCAGTTCATATAGGCAATGATAATATGAAACATACTTTAGGTAGAGGCTAATGTTATTAATATGTATGCTAAGTATTATCTTTATCCTCCTCGTGGCTTCACTTTTCCCATTATAAGTCAATGGAAACTATAAGTTGCCATAGCAACCATTCTTATGGGGTTGGAAGAAAAACAAAATTCATGTAGAGGCTTCTGTCATCAACATGTTAGCACAATATCAGCTTCATCCCCCATATGGCTTCTGAGCAGAAGATTTTTTTCATTTTTCCTTTCTTTTTTTCGAAAATTACCCTATGTTTTGCCATGGCAACCAACCAAATTCAGCAATTTGGAGAAAATTCATATGGAACAAAAAGGACTATTCAAGAAACTTTTCTGTAAAAAGAAAATCTAAACTAGAAAATGTGTTTATGAAACACTATGCCCCCAACCATATGCTTTTCTCTAGAGAAGATTCATCCAATAATGCTTGTACCATTGTACCATAGGCTTACAATGCACTAAGTCGAAAAAGAGGCTTAACTCAGTCAAAATTTACGAATTGTTTACAAAGTTAATCAGGTCATCTACACCTTGGGCAATATCAACCTGCAAAAATCATGATCCTAGCATCAGGGGTTCTCCAGATATTTTGTTCACAAGCTTCCATAGGCAAATAATGCACTAAGTTGAAAAAGGGGCATAACTCAATCAAAAATTTACAAATTATTTTCAAAAGTTAATCAGGTCATCTACACCACAGGCAGTATCTTCCTGCATAAAATCATGCTCCTAGCATCAGGTGTTCTTGAGATATTTTGTTCACAAGGTTCCATAGGCTTACAATGCACTAAGTCGAAAAAGGGGCATAACTCAATCAAAAATTCATGATTTCTTTTCAAAAGTTAATCAGGTCATCTACACCACAGGCAGTATCTTCTTGCAAAAGATCATGCTCCTAACATCAGGGGTTCTTGAGATATTTTGTTCACAAGGTTCCATAGGCTTACAATGCACTAAGTCAAAAAAGGGGCATAACTTTGTCAAAAATTCAAGAATTTGTTTCAAAAGTTAATCAGGTCATCTACACCTTGGGCATTCTCATCCTGCAAAACCTCATGATCCTAGCATCAGGGGTTCTTGAGATATTTTGTTCACAAGGTTCCACAGGCTAAGTCGAAAAAGGGGCATAACTCTGGAAATACATTGCCAGCGGAAAAATAAAAAAATACGGGTCTGCTTATTTTCCATACTGATCATGTGTATAAAGTTTCAAGTTCCTAGCTCTTATTGTTCTTGACTATATGTAAGGGTACCTTTGTACCATAGGCCTCAATGCACTAAGTCGAAAAAGGGGAATAACTCAATCAAAAATTCACGAATTTTTTTCAAAAGTTAATCAGGTCATCTACATCGCAGGCAGTATCTTCCTGCAAATAATCATGCTCCTAGCTTCAGGGGTTCTTGAGATATTTTGTTCACAAGGTTCCATCAGCTTACAATGCACTAAGTCGAAAAAGGGGCATAACTCGGTCAAAAATTCACGAATTTGTTTCAAAAGTTAATCAGGTCATCTACACCTTGGGCATTCTCATCTTGCAAAGCCTCATGATCCTAGCATCAGGGGTTCTTGAGATATTTTGTTCACAAGGTTCCACAGGCTAAGTCGAAAAAGGGGCATAACTCTGGAAATACATTGCCGGCGGAAAAATAAAAAAATACATGTACAGGTCTGCTTATTTTCCATACTGATCATGTGTATAAAGTTTCAAGTTCCTAGCTCTTATTGTTCTTGACTATATGTAAAGGTACCTTTGTACCATAGGCCTCAATGCACTAAGTCGAAAAAGGGGAATAACTCAATAGAAAATTCACGAATTTTTTTCAAAAGTTAATCAGGTCATCTACACCATAGGCAGTATCTTCCTGCAAATAATCATGCTCCTAGCTTCAGGGGTTCTTGAGATATTTTGTTCACAAGGTTCCATAGGCTTACAATGCACTAAGTCGAAAAGAGGGCATAACTCGGTCAAAAATTCACGAATTTGTTTCAAAAGTTAATCAGGTCATCTACACCTTGGGCATTCTCATCTTGCAAAACCTCATGATCCTAGCATCAGGGATTCTTGAGATATTTTGTTCACAAGGTTCCACAGGCTAAGTCGAAAAAGGGGCATAACTCTGGAAATACATTGCAGGCGGAAAAATAAAAAAATACGGGTCTGCTTATTTTCCATACTGATCATGTGTATAAAGTTTTCAAGTTCCTAGCTCTTATTGTTCTTGACTATATGTAAGGGTACCTCTGTACCATAGGCCTCAATGCACTAAGTCGAAAAAGGGGAATAACTCGATCAAAAATTCACGTAGTTTTTTCAAAAGTTAATTAGGTCATCTACACCACAGGCAGTATCTTCCTGCAAAAAATCATGCTCCTAGCTTCAGGGGTTCTTGAGATATTTTGTTCACAAGGTTCCATAGGCTTACAATGCACTAAGTCGAAAAAGGGGCATAACTTGGTCAAAAATTCAAGAATTTGTTTCAAAAGTTAATCAGGTCATCTACACCTTGGGCATTCTCATCCTGCAAAACCTCATGATCCTAGCGTCAGGGGTTCTTGAGATATTTTGTTCACAAGGTTCCGCAGGCTAAGTCGAAAAAGGGGCATAACTCTTGAAATATGTGACCCGCGGAAAAAAGAAAAAGCACGTGTTCGCTTATTTTTCATACTGATCATGTGTATAAAGTTTCAAGCTCCTAGCTCTTACGGTTCTTGATATGACAGACGGACAGACGGACAGACAGACAGACGGACAGACGGACAGACGGACAGGCCCAAACCAATATGCCCCCACAATTTCTCCGAAATTGGGGGCATAATAAATACAGTGAGACAGCAAAATTGCCAATTTCCATTTTCCCCATTATAAGTCAATGGAAACTCTTAGTTGCCATAGCAACCAAACTGTAGAAGTAATTGCCATGAAAAACAGTAATTCTATAGAGGCTAGTAATAAGGTTCTTTCTGTAAAGTTTGAGCTTTATTGGCCATACAGTTTCTGCGGAGATAATTTTTTAATATTTTTCTATTTTTAACTATTCTGTTGCAATGGCAACCAGCCAAATTGCGCAATTTGCATAAATTTAACAAGGCTGGTTAAAAACTACTCAAGGTACATTTCTATGAAAGTTTTGTCAAAATATCTGCAGTGGCATAGCAATAGATGCAAATTTTCTATTTTGCCATTTTAAGTCAATGGTAACTTTAAATTCCCATAGCAACCAAACTACTAAAGCAATTGCCAAGAAAAACAGTACTTTTATAGAAGCTAGTACTAAGATCCTTTCTGTGTAGTTTGAGCTTTATTGGTTGCATAGTTTCTGAGGAGATGATTTTTGAATATATTTTCTATTTTTAACCTTTCGGTTGCCATGGCAACCAGCCAAAATGTGCAATCTACATAAATTTCATGTGGTTGATAGAGGCCTACCCAAGAAACATTTCCGTAAAAGTTTTGTCAAAATATCCGCAGTGACATAGCAATAAATGCAAATTTTCAATTTTCCCCATACAAGTCAATGGAAACTTTAAGCTGCCATAGCAACCAAAGTTCTGAGGCAATTTGGATAAAAAACAGTATTATTGGTTCCCCCTGCCTATAGATGCCATATATGAAATTTGGTAACAATGGGCCTTGTAGTTTCAGAGGAGATGTCGTTTGAAAATGTTGACGGACGACGTACGACGGACGGACGGACGGACGACGGATGCCTGCCTATACTATAAGCTCACCTGTGAGCCTTCGGCTCAGGTGAGCTAAAAAGCAGAGGGACATAGTTTTCGGCATTCCGTCCGTCCTTCCGTCCCCCTAAAGTAGTACATGTAGGTACCTTGTGTGCGCAACTCCTCCTACAGTTTTATGCCGATTCTTTCGAAACTTTACAGATGTTTTTGTCATGGTCTGAAGATATGCATGTGGTTTGGATATAATCCTGAGATTATTTTTTGTCATTTTTTTTTCCACAAGTTGAACTTAGTCATTTTTTAGGCGTTTTTACTATCAAAGTGACTAGATAGTGGGTACCTTGTGTGCGCAACTCCTCCAACAGTTTTATGCCGATGCCTTTGAAACTTCACAGGTGTTTTGGTCATGGTCTGAAGATATGCATGTGCTTTGGATATAATCCTCACATTATTTTTTGTCACTTTTTTCACAAGTTGAACTTAATCATTTTTTAGGCGTTTTTACTATCATAGTGACTAGATAGTGGGTACCTCGTGTGCGCAACTCCTCCTACAGTTTTATGCCCATTCCTTTGAAACTTCACAGGTATTTTGGTCATGGTCTGAAGATATGCATGTGGTTTGTTTATAATCTTCACATTATTTTTTATCACTTTTTTAGCAAATTGAACTTAGCCATTTTTCATACAGTTTTACTATCAAAGTGAATAGATAGAGGGTACCTTGTGTGTGCAACTCCTCCTACAGTTTTATGCCCATTCCTTTGAAACTTCACAGGTGTTTTGATCATGGTCTGAAGATATGCATGTGGTTTGGATATAATCCTCACATTATTTTTTTTATTACTTTTTTCACATTTCTAACTTAGCCGCTTTTCCAGCTTAAACACTAAGTGTATATACAGTGGAGACCTAGTTTCCAAGGCGGGGGACATAGATTCCTCGAATTTGCTTGTTTTTTATGAATTTCTAAACTTTTCATTGGTTGCAAAGCTCCTTAGATATGACTGATGTCATTTTACCTTAATAAATTGACTATACAACAGGATCTGATGCCTGTACAAATAAATTTTCAGTTACCATATTTCACCATGGACCCATTGGACTTCCAAATTTTGAAAATCTTTAAGGCTTAAAAGTCAAGACTTCTTGTTTTTCAAACTTAGTGCAGGCACTGTCAAGAATAACCCCAAATATCTGTCTTATGAAAATCCACTATGAGATGGGATTTTCCCATCTAAACAAATCTCAAAAATCTAGATCCATCTATACATGTAAGATGAGTCTCGATTTTGGGAATGTTTCGGAGAGGAAAAACCTCCAACATACCCTAATGTGCTTAAGAAATGGGACACCTAAAATAATTTTTAGGTGTCCCAATATATATGAACATTACAGTATTACTGAAGAAATTCAGTACCATAAATCAAGAATTTGTTGTGAAAGTTTATTTTCAAAAATTATTGTAAAAGGAAATGTTCACAAATTTTTGGTTTTGCATGTCTCAAAATTATTTATTAAACTGATTAAGGCCACAAGGGTTTCATGATAGTTTTATTTATCTAAAAACTTTCTCTGTTTGAAACTTCTGATTTCTATATACTCAATCTGGAAACCCCACTCAACAAAATATTTTATGCATTTAAATGACTTCATTCATTTGCTATGTGTTTGTTATTAAACACATACTAAAGTGTATTATAACCTGGTATGCAACTATAACATAAAGTTCTGTGACAAAAGAGAGGAAAGAAGAAAGCCAAGTGGTTACCACCATACCATGTCTTTTTGTGTATGCTAGCTTTGCAGATCCAAATGGCCGTAATGCATCAAACTTTTCTGGAAAAAAAAGAAGAAGATTTAAACAGCATGAATGATATATTCTTTACAAATATTTATCATATCAGCATGTTGCCAGTTGTAAACATATATGCCAAAACCAACAAAGTGCATGTGCGCCCAGCGAAGAGAAGACGCTGATTAGCCTGGACAGCCACCCAGTCTGATCAGCCTTTGCTGTGCACTTCAAGTATAGCCAAAGGTCTTAACTACCTCTATGCAGACAGGGAAGACTCTGATCAGACTGGGTGGATGCCCAGGCTGATCTGAGTCTCTGCTGGGCACACTTGCCACTTTGTTGGTTTTGTCGTGATGTGGCTCATATATGTACTTGCAGGGTTTTCCCGGACTCAGGATTGAGAGTCTCAGACCCCCAAAATGGTGTCTGGGACTCCCAGAAAAATAATCTGTGCACACACTGGGACTCTCAAAACAAAAGCCAAGTCCCAATTCAAAGTAATGAATTCTGATAAAAATATATTATTCTTGGCAAAATACAAAGTAATGTTTTTCAAAATAGGGTATTTATGAAATTCTGATATTTAATTTGGACATTTTATAACATTTTTTGAGTACAGGACCCTTTACTTTTGGAATTGGACTCTTAAAAAATTGGTATGTGGGTCCCAAAAACTCCTTAAATACAAGGCTGAGGGAAAACCCTGTGTACTTGTTTGTTTAAATGATTACAGGGCACTGGTTCTGTGCTCCAGATAAGAAGGGGTAACAGGGACGGTTCTAATGAGGGGTCACAACATATGTTTTCATTGAGAAATAAGAAACATGATCTTTTAATTATCCTCAATACCCCCCTCTTATCTGGAGCTCTGCTGGTTTTTGTTGTCTGCTAGTGCTCTGAGCATTTGCACATGCCTGAGAACAAGGTGTAAAACCAGAACAGACCAAATTCAGGCTCTGCATTTTTGCCAGATATTCTACAATTAAACATTCCTTAAACTAACCACTAGTGAATCTTGGATGGAAACATCAACTACAGATATTATAGAGGAGACAAGTTTTGTGACTTGCTGTTTGCTTCCCTACATGTGATGAAGCCTTTTCAAAAAGGGTCTACTCTTTAAGGAAAGAATTTGCTCCTATGGGAGCAAATACTTTCTTTAAAGAGTTGAACCCACTGAGAAGGATCAAGGGATCCTGGGCTTGAGTCCCACTAAAAGGGAGATTCTGTCCAAATATAAAAGGACATTGCATCTCACTGAGCCTTTCATTAATGATCTCCTTTCAATCCGCTGATCTGACTGAAATACTGTTGAAAAGCATAAATCTCGAGTCAGCCATCCATCTGCAAAGGTCTAAGGAAGATCACTATGATCTGAAGGTGTCAATTTGCTTCCCTTCTCAAGGGGAGCTATTCTATCTGAGAGACAGTAAATTCATTTCCATATAATTCATAAGTCTCGGCAGGAGAAGAAAATCTATTAGAGAAACATTCAAAACATGTATAACTGTATATAACTGAGCCACAACACGAGAAAACCAACAAAGTGTCAAGTGCTCCAAGTGCAGACTCAGATCAGACTGCTTTAACTAGCTTAGACCCTTGGCTACCCTTTACCAGACTGATGATCAGTCTGGTAAAGGCTAGCCAAGGGTCTAAGCTAGTTAAAGCTACCTCCATCCCGACAGCAAAGACTTTGTTCAGACTGGGCACATGCCCAGATTGATCTGAGTCTGAGCTGTTGGTTTCGTCGTGTCGAGGCTTATATCATGTACTTTTAAATAGCCTAATGTGAACGTGGACACAGACACCAAAGTGACAATAATAGCTCTTCTTTTAACTTCCATACAGATGAGATAAATTGTAATTCAAACACTAAGGAGCTTACTTGTTTTGTCTGTTAAAACCTTTCCAGATGAGATATCTAGGACTGACTCAAACTCGGCATCACCTCTGTTGGCATACTGAAAATACAAATGATCAATGTCATATGAAAAGGGAGCTGAAGCCATGGGTGTATTGTAAATACTCAAATCAGTCTGAGCCTTTCGTCGTTTTAGAAGGAATAAACTTGTTTACTGCATTTAATAAGACCATCTTAAACTCAATCCACATCTCATTAACATCAACGTGAGCAAAGTCCTGCGCAAAGTTACGGATGACCTCGAGTGGGGTCAGCACATCAATGAAATTACCAGTAAGGCTACTAAGACTTTGGTTTTCTTTCGTAGAAACTTGACTTTTGCATCGAAGGAAATCAAGGCTGCTGCATATAAAACTCTGGTCCGGCCCAAATTAGAATATGCAGCACCAGTTTGGATGCCCCATCACCAAGTAGATATTAACAGAATAGAAAAAGTACAGAGGACTGCTGCCCGTTGGACCTGTAGGCGCTGGCGCAATCAAAGCCATGTGGGAGAAATGTTAGAAGAACTCCAATGGCCAGACCTGCAGGAAAGACGACAGCAGGCTTCTCTGTCTCTATTCTACAAAATTCACAATACTCTTGCCATTGTAGATAAGAATAAGTACCTATCTAAGGTCGGTGAAGGGAGCAGGAGAACTAGGTCCCACCCATTCCAGTACCACCGTCCAAATGCTTACACGGACGGTTTTAAGAATTCCTTTTTCCCCAGGACAATTGCAACTTGGAATGGCCTTACAACCGAAGCTGTCTCTTCGGAGACAGTTGATGGGTTTAAGGCCAAAATTTAATATCCTGGTGTAGGGGAGGGGTTAGGCTTGGAATGCCTGCCCCTGAGGACTTCTTGTAAATAGTTTTAATCTGCTGGTGGCTTTGTCACAAATTCATTTTTTTTTTTTTTTTTTTTATTAATTTATTTATTTTTTTTTTCTGACAACTTATGCGCCACACCAGAAACCTGTCATCATGGTCATAATTGACCGAGACAGTAAAGATAGAAAGAAAGAAAACAACAAAACCAACAAAGTGGTTGTGCGCTCAGTCTGATCAGAATCTTCATGCACTGTCGGCATGAAGGCAGCTTAGACCTTTAGCTATCCTTGAAGAGCTTAGCAAAGGTAAACGAATGTGAGATTTTATAATAAACACCTGAAATACAGCTTGTATAAGAAAATTATGATGAACAGATCTAGCTGCCCTTTTCTGCACCTTCTTAAGCTCATCTTGGTTTTCGTTACCAGTCGAGTGTCGCAGCTGAATGCCATGACCAAACACCACAATGTGAAGAAAACAGTACTATTGTCACGGACTCTGAAAAAATCTCCATGCCCCGGTCGAGGATCGAACCGTGGACCCTTCGATCTAAAGTCGAGCACTCTACCACGTCGCTGTAAAAGCCGGCTTGTACCGCAAGGCAGTACAAGTGTATTATATACCTAACCATTACCCTGTGACATTCTCCCCCTCCATATTGAATTCATCCTCGAATTCTCAGGAGTTACAAGAATCACTGGAAATGAGACTTAAGGAGTTCTAATGCACATGTGGGTCATTTACGTTGGACGCCATTTGTCACGGACTCTGAAAAAATCTCCATGCCCCGGTCGAGGATCAAACCGGGGACCCTTCGATCTAAAGTCGAGCACTCTACCACGTCGCTGTAAAAGCTGGCTTGTACCGCAAGGCAGTACAAGTGTATTATATACCTAACCATTACCCTGTGACACTATGAAAAAATTCAAGGACTAAAGGCACAGAAAAGTCTAACTCTTATTCATATCTGAAACTTGGCAGCCCTGTTAGAAGAGCTGACATGGCGTTGACACTGCCGGCTCTTATGTACCCAACGAATACATATTCTCAACACTTAACATAAGCGGATGCGATATGCATTTTCAAACGTAACACTTCGTTTTCCTGACAATTCTTCGAAGTCACACAGATAACTAACACCACTGAATACCTTATTTGCGATCGCATCAATATTGAAATGGTACCGTAAAGCACTACGGTTTTGTTCCTCAACAAAATGTTTCAAATCACGCGCCATTGTTGTTGTTGTTGTTGTTTATTAGAGTCCCGCCGTTGACTTTTCGGTGCGCACGGATAACCGATAAAAAGTGTTTGTGATAAAAGTTAGCAGATGTTACCTCCAACAGTAGATAATCCGGCACTGTGTATTCTATGGAGCAGAGTCATGGAGTGGAGTCTTGGAGTGGAGTTTTGGAGTGGAGTGGAGTCAAATTTTGAAGTGAAAACAGTGGGCCACTTTGCTGAGCCAGATCATATTTTAGAAGAAAAAAAAACAATACTCTGCAGGTGTGAGTGTAAATTCTTATCAGACTTGACAGATTTATATTTCCAGAGCACTCAAAACACTTTACCTTGTATCGTGAACTTTTTTAAAATTCAAGATCTTTATTTATTATTTTGCTCTTAATAATCAGCCGGCTGACCAAGTATATCCGCATTTGATATTTTTTTTTTCTTTCTCTCGGTACTGCTCTCGGTCAGTAACTCACCATGATGGCAGGCGCGGGGTGTGGCGCATAAGTTTCCAAAAAAAAAAAATAGTATTTACCTATGACAAGGCCACACAGAGTTAAAACTATTTACAAGAAGTCCTCAGGGATAGGCATTACATGCTCTATCCCTGCCCAACCCGAGGTTTACACTATTTTGGACTTAAACTCCTCAACTGTCTCCGCAGAGACAGCTTCAGTTGTAAGCCCATTCCAAGCTGCAATTGACCTGGGGAAGAAGGAATGTTTCAAACCGTCAGAATAAGCAACTGGACGGTGATACTGAAAGGGGTGGGATCTTGTTCTCATCTTCCCTCTACCGGACTCAGACAGATACTTATCCTTATTAACTATTGCCTGGTTATTATGAATTTTGTAGAACAGAGATAGAGAAGCCTGTTGCCGCCGTTCCTGCAGATCTGGTCATTCAAGTTCCTCTAGCATGTCGCTTACATGACTCTGGTTGCGCCAGCGTCTGCAGGTCCAGCGTGCAGCAGTCCTCTGTACTTTCTCTATTCTACCAATCTCAGTCTGATGATGGGGGGGGGGGGTCCAAACAGGTGCCGCGTACTCTAATTGGGGCCGGACCACAGCTTTGTATGCAGCAGCCTTAATATCCTTAGGAGCAAAAGCCAGGTTTCGGCGAAGGAAACCAAGAGTCTTCGTGGCTTTGCTAGTGATGTTGTTAATATGTTGACCCCATTCGAGGTCATCAGTGATCGTGACTCCCAAGTATTTGGCAGAAGGAACGTTCTCCAAAACTTGGTTGTGCAGAACATAGTTATGAATGATCTGCTTGGAAGGGGGATGCTTAGTCACCCTCATGGTGTGACATTTAGCAACATTAAACTTCATGAGCCATGCCTCTTCCCAACGGGCCAGTTTATCCAAATCTTCCTGAAGTAATTGTTGGTCTTCAGACCTTCTAATGTTTCTATAAAGGACACAGTCGTCAGCAAAAAGACGGACTGTTGAACAACTGATGTTGTCTGGCAGGTCATTAATAAATATCAAGAAGAGTATGGGTCCAAGAACGGAACCCTGGGGGACACCAGACAAAACAGGGGCAGGGTCTGAACAGGCTCCATCAAGTACTACTTTTTGAGTCCGTCCAGATAGCCAAGCAGTTATCCACTGGAGGATATGGTTTCTGATATACAAAGAAGTGTGCCCTGCACTCGTTCTAGCCTGACAGCACGGACTCATTTACAAAGAACAATGACAGACAATTTATTTATACAGCTTAAAAACTAAATACCAAACTTACTTTAAATTATTTGGGCAAAATGTCTTGACTCAGATTAAGATGCCACAGAAGCATCACTTGTCATTCTACCAGCATTCGCTTCAAAGTAAGCCCAGTTTGTTCAAATTTGAACATAATTATGATAATCAATTTAGAGTCCACTTCAATATGCAGGAGGAGCCCCGCCAGCTAACAGCGGGCTAAGCACTGGCCTGCAGATTCAGTTGTCCTGGGTTCGATTCCTGGTGGCAGAAAACTTTTTGACCATAAAAGGGATTCCATTGCAGGCAGCCTTTCATTATCACCTCCCATTGTCCTGATATGACTGTAATACTGTTGAAAAGGACGTAAATAAGTTGAACATTAGCTGTCAATTTGAACAGCATCAGCCAGTGTGGCTTAAAGGTACACCATTTATGAGGCTCGGCAAAGCAGATACTGATGCCCAAATTTTAGCTGCAACAACCAAAAACATCAAGTGATCATCAGTATGGGCATTTACGAGCAGTCTCATCCTCTAGCCAAGGTTACCACTGTTTGTCCAGTATATGGACTGATCAGAGACCTAACCTATTAATGCCTAGCGTCCCAAAAATGGGACACAGGCAAACAGTGCATACTCAGATCAGACGCCGCAAAATGCGGCGTCTGATCAGGGTCTACACTTTTTGCACAAGACAAATGGGTATTTCTCCTTATTTAAAATAAAAATGATAAAGAAATTAACTAATCTCGACACCCCTTAATTGACAAATGGACTGATCCAATGCTTAAGGACAGAAGAGTTCACTGGGGATAAATGGGTTAATGATAATTCTGGGATAATTAGTCTTATTTCTCCATGAAAAACCTATGTTGTTAACCCTCATTAGAACCGTCTCGGCGAGACAGTTTTAATGAAGGGTATTTCAACCATCTTCTCTGTTGTAAAATATGTACGTTCTAGGAGATGATGATATAAGCCACAAGCTTAAAGGCAGGATTTCTGAGCCCCCCCCCCCCCCCCCCCCCCCCCCTCGGTAAAGGATTAGCTACCTGTATGAGGCAGTAAGTGGGCGTGGCTACTGTGCAAATTAGACCACTGTCCTGTTTTAGCCAATAAGAGCTGTCAATACTTTCACAGGTAAATACCCCAGCAAATCAACAGCCAATCAAATAAGGGAGAAATCAGCAGGAGCTACTGTAGATGTTTACCCTTTGGTGGCTATCGGAAAACTGAGAATAGTTCAGTTCAGTTCAGTTCAATTCAATTCTCTTATCGACGTTACCCAAGTGGCTCAACGGTACGTAACCATAGTTGCACACACTTGGCGCCGTGTGTCCGTCCAAAACTGAGAATAGGTAGCTAATTTTGCCTTTTATAGTCCACTCCTGCCTTTAACTATCAAATCTTGATCTATTGTCATGTTTGTTGTATGTCCATATATACTTAAGGACAAAAGTTCTGCACGGATGTTAAAGGAACATCCGTGCAGAACTTTGTCCTTAAGTATATATTGTTGCAAAATAATCTTGAATAAAATAGTGTTTAAACCTAAACCAGAGAGAGGTTACAACATAGGATTTTATGGAAATCTAACAGAAATTATTTTAAAATTATCTTCGAAAACTCCCCTTATCTCGGCCTGTGGGACTTGCTAACCAGTTTCTTCGCAGTCACCTGTCACTTACCAGGAATAAGATGAGGAAGATCAGGAACACATATGGCACAATTTGTTTTTATTTAACAACTTGCAAACATAATAGTTTTAGAAGAAATGTTTAAACACACACACACACACACACACACACACACACACACAAAACCGCATATACTAATACATTGTAGAGTGATAGAGTGATTATCAAACAAAAAAGAAGAAGAGAAATAATATAATTACATAATTTAGAAACTGTAGATAGAAAAATGAAATATATTTATAATAAAATGAAAGAAATGCCAGTTTTTGTTGTTGTTTTTTTCTGACAACTACATTTCAATAGTTTTTAAAACATAAATAGTGACAAAATATATAAACTAGCTCTTTTCAAATGAGATTTTGGCATAATGTAAATGAATCGAGACACGATTTATAAGCAAAATGTATTATTTGAAGACGCATATCAGTCTACACAACAAATGCGTGGTCTGACCCGAGTTTTCGATGTTTTACTCTATGGATTTCCCAGGACCCAAACATTTCCGATACATACAAAAAAGACTCCAATCAGAGGTATTAATCAAAATGGGGTTTACTCTTAATGAACAGAATTTGCTCATAGGGCAGCAAATTCTTTCCTTAATAAATCCCCATTGAGAAATGAGGTTTGATGAAAATGACATAGTTGTTTCTTTGTCTTTAGGAGTAGCTCTTATGAGAACATAGGCAGATTCAGTTGATTGTCGTAATCTCAAGCACTGACATCTCAAAGTACCAAGTATGAAAGTATCAAGAATATAGTTTGAACACATTTACTTTTTTTCTTTACATTTCAAGTTCAGCTCCTATTATTTCAAACTACTGATCTCAAAGTAAATTTTCTGGGACCAGAAAATTTACTTTGAGATATCAGTAGCTTGAGATAAACTTCGACTTTGAGATATCGAGAGTTGACTGTATTTCCATATCATAATTCAGTGTCTGCGTTGGAGATGTACACTTCAACTACTGGATTTCTTGTTTACTAATAAAGTCATCTACTGCGCATGCTCGATCGGCGCTCTTGGACCACCACTTGCCCCGCCACCTCCAGCTTTTCCAGGTAAACCACCAGATCCACAATCTCCACATTTTCTGACCGCGTGATTGACCCCACTTCCACAAATACTAGCTATATAACGGGATCGAACATATGAACCTCCGGTGGCTTTCATGCAATCTGCTTTCCTGGTACACACCCACTGTTGAACGACCCGGTCGCACGTATTCGAACATCCACTTAATCTGCCACATGATACGTGTAACCAATGGTTGTGTGTTTCATGAATTCCAAGATCTTTCAGTTCCCTTCCCTTGTTGAAGGCATCAACCGCTCGACAATGACATCTGGAAGAACATAAAGGTTGGACCATAAGGCATATGAGTTATTAGGCGCCGTTTTACTATAAATCCCCTTTTTGTGATATCACAAAGTCAAATTTGTAATATCCCTATATCGGTTTTCTGATATCACTATTTCGAATATATGATTTCAAATATTTTGTGATATCACTAAATCGATTTAGTAATATCACAAAATCGATTTTCTGATATCACAAAATCGATTAAGTGATATCACTGAATAGGAATGAATAAGTGATATCACAAAATCTTGTCCTTTCGAAGGGAAGCAAATGCTTCCAAGCACATTGATCTCCCTTGGAAATGAAATGAATGATTTTAATGTGTACAAATCATTATAGTTGTGCCGTTTTGCTAGAGACGATTTTATTTAGCATTACAAAATGTTGTCTCGGGACACGTATGCCAAGCCATATGCAACACTACAAATAATGACTAAATCTCCATTTGATTACGTTTAACTTGTGACCCCCCCCCCCCCCTCCAACTCTCCACGCCCATCAAAACAATATATAGGTCCAGATGACCGAACAAACAATGCAGATTCTGACTAAGCGCTCCTTACAATAATTGCAATCTGGTCAGGGTCTTCTCTCTTTCAATTCAGACAAAAGTTTCATAAAACATCCCACCAAAGAGCAAAAGAATTTTGCCAGATTCAGAAAGACGCAAGCATTAAGAAATACTAAGAAGTTAAGGTGAATGGGCATACATCTGGGGTTTTCCGTTATTTTTTAGAAAACAGAACAAAACTTTTGTGACTTCCTGTTTGCTTTCCTGGATGAAGTAGCCATTCCAAAATGGGATCAACTTTGAAAGCAAAGAATTTGCTCCTAAGGGAGCAAATTCTTTCCTTTATGAGTTGATCCCTATTTAGAAGGGATGCAAAAAGGGATATGGTAGAGTTGCTTCCCCTGAAAATGTATCCATTCACCTCAATAAGTCCAAATACATGCTTGGTACCGCAAATCGAGCATTCTTTGAAAATCGCCCCAGCGCAGTCTGGTCAGAAGTTTTGATGTTGCAGTTCTCCACATAATGTAAGATCCGCCACGATGTGGCGGCATAGGACAGACACTATCCTGAGCATCTTACGAGGGATGTTCGGAAAGTTCTGCTCGTGACCCAATTGTAAAGGTGCTGGCAAGATGCTTTTATCTTGCATCTTTGATACATTCCAGTGTAAAAGACAGTTAGAGCATTAATGTCTTTATGCTATGTTTGTTTCTTACTGTTGTTCTTTCTGTCTGTTTGTCTGTTTGTCTCTAGTTATCAACAATATGATATATGTCATCGTTGAAATTGTTTATGTCTCATTTGTAAATTGAGATGAAACAATAAACCATTGTAATTGCAATTGCAATTGACATTTCGGTAACCATCATAAATACAGATCTTCTAACAACGAAAATATATATGATATGTCCGGAAAATCATGAAAATGTATCTTAGTCGCCAAACAAAGTTATGCGGCGGGAATCAGAACTTTCTGAACAGCCCTCGTAGCAGACTGGTTACCGTGTATGGACAAACTTCATTTTTTCCGCATTTTTACAAAGGGAAACAACTTTTGTGAATTCCTATTCACTTCCCTGAACATAGAAGCCCTATCAAAGTTTGGTTTGCTCCTACAGGGAAGCAAATCCCAGTCTTTAAGTGTTGATTGTTAATGAGAATTCGAAGCAAAGCAAAGGACGAAAATGATAATAGACAAAAATTCTTCGCCCGAAAGTGTGCCCGTTCATTTAAAAAAAAAATCCACAATATACATTCCTCAGCTAATGTAAACCGCAATGACTGACCAGACTGTGCAGTGCAATCTGATCAGAATATTTGCTATTCCTCAAGCTCTGAGGAATTTGTGATGTGACGCGTCTTCCCAGCAGAACACGACATTAAATCAGTTTTAAATCAACGTTGATTCAACGTCATGACGTTGAATCAACGTTGATTCAATGCTGATTCAACATTATGTGCCCAGAGGGTTAAATTGTTCTCTTACCTTTTTTGGTCAGCTACCGACATCTGTACGCACAAGGCAACGAACGTAAGGGCTAAAATGGTCTTCATCTTTGCTGAACTTGTTTGTTCTTTGAAGTTGAGAAGTTTGAAAACTCCGAAAGTTGCAATTTCTTATATACACCATTGTGCTTCATCCCAAATCCTATTTTTCTTTTATGTAGATATCACCGATTTGCTCTTGCTCGGCGAAAATAAAAACAAACAAAAAACGTAACGTAACAACTGAGGCGCATAATTATGGGTTCAGCACTTTTACACTGTTGTAGAGATTGTTTGGTGTCCACGTAAAAAATTAAATATGGCAGACTAAAACAAATACTTATCAATAGGCAAATATAGATATGTCTTACTAAAATAAAAAGTTTAAAAAGACATGGACAATGATAATATATCTGCTGAAGTTAGACTGTCACATTTCAATTTTAGTAACGCGTATTATAAGAAAAATAAAACGTTACACATTTAATGTACATATACGCCAGCGTCAAAAGTTTTTACGCTGTATGTTATGTACTACAGTGATTTTAATTAACCACAAACAATAATAAAAAGTACAGGTGGGGCAAAGGTGACACGGACTAATAAGTACATATGAGTCGACGTAATATTCATTGAACGTATTGACGTACGTTTGCCGGTGAAACAGGACTGATGTTTTGATAATTTTGAATTCTCAAAGTTGCTTTCAAAACAAACTAGTTGTGGAGGCGTGTGGTCATCTCCGGTTCTCTGCCTTCCTTGATCATGATTGGATAAGTCTGTGGTAACAAACAGTATCCCCCCACAAGGGAAAGGGATCATAAAAGCATTTTGCTTTCATTCCAGTCCCATTACTAGTAACTCTGTTTTATGTATATCTTACGTTGCATGTCAGTGAAATTATGAACAAAATATGTTTAAACTAACTGGCAATAGCGATTTGACGTTAATCGCTATTGTCGGTCACCTTGCGATAGCGTTTTAAACGTTTTTCGCTGCTACCAGCTAACTGTTAATAGCGATTTCAACTTACAATGGCTATTGCCAGTCGGATGGTAATATTTATTTAGCGATTATGACGTGAAATCACTATTACCAGTCGACTGGTACTAGACCTTTCCATATTTTTAATTTCGGAGTGCGAATGGAATTGCGTGCATACCATCAGCGCAGTTTGAGTCTTCATTTTTCACTATATAGGTTCCTCTGGGTCCGTATGCTGTTGATGCAGACAGGGAAACTAATTAGGTTATGTGGATGCACAGGCTCACCTGGGTCATTCCGGTTTTCACATATGAGCCGCGACACGACAAAACCAACAATGTGGTTGGGCGTCCAGCGCAGACTCAGATCAGCCTGGGCATCCGCCCAGTCTGATCAGAGTCTTCGCTGTCCACATGGAGGTAGCTTAGACCCTTAGCTACCCTTTGAGCACTTAATGAAGAGTCTGGTAAAACTGGACAGATGCCCAGGCTGATCTGAGTCTGCGCTGGGTGCACAACCACATTGTTGGTTTTCTCGTGTCGCGGCTCATATGCTCTTTTCTAACGTTAGGCGCCTTATCATCTGCAAAAAACATTCTAGGGAAGGAGAGAACCTGTTCAGTTTATTTATTTATTTATTTATTTATTTATTTATTTATTTATCTTTCCTTTTTGTTTTTGTTGTTGTGTAAAAGTTTGGCTCTTGGTGAAGAAAATGGGCCGCTTGATGCCAAAACCACTCTTATAGCGTATTCAGACCACAAAATGGCCAAAATGAATATATGCATTTTTAGATCATTGGAAATATATTTAAATCAAATGGTCAGTACGAAAGTATTCTTTCTTTCTTTATTTCTGTTTTTTTTTTTGTTTGTTTTTTAACATGATATTTACACATTTATTTAGTTTAAATATTTTTTTTGCTGTAAACTTTTTTGTTGGGATGGGGTGAGGGAAGTGTTATCGTGAGTTAGTGTGGTCCAACTATGGACTGTCGTAAAATCAGAGGGTGAATAGGTTTGGTGGTGGTGCTAAGTAACTTAAAGTCTCACAAATAATTAATTTGGATTATTCAATAGAAAGGGCCGACTGTGCTTGCAGAGGGTTGTCTAGATTTTTTTTTTACCTAAGTATACCCCTGTCTTAATGATTCTTCTCTATAGACAGAGAAAAACAGTAAGGCTCCAAAAAGAAAAAAAAAAAAGATTTAGCCTTAAACCGCGGTTATACTACCTTGAGCTTTATAAAAAATATTTAAACCTTCACCTTCTCGCAACCTGTAGGTAAATAATCTTTTCAACATGGTAGCTATTAAAAGCTACCTTCGTGCATCCGCGAACAGCGACGATTCAGATCACCCTGTGCATCTGAGCAGTCTGAACAGAATCTTCATTTGTGCGCATGAACAAATTAAAAATCCTCGGGAATCATCAAAGTGAAAAATTAAGCTTCTGATCAATTTTGTGAAGTAGCAAATGTTGATTGGAGTATTTGCTAACGTACATGTTCTGAGGTCTTTTTTCAAGTGACACCACGAAGTATTTGAGCCGCGACACGACAAAACCAACAATGTGGTTGTGCGGACAGCGCAGACTCAGATCAGCCTGGGCAGCAGCACAAATTGACCAGACTCTTCGTTAAGTGCGCAAAGGGTAGCTAAGGGTCTAAGCTACCTTCATGCGGACAGCGAAGACTCTGATCAGACTGGGCGGATGCCCAGGCTGATCTGAGTCTGCGCTGGGCGCATAACCACATTGTTGGTTTTGTCGTGTCGCGGCTCATATATGGTCTGAGGTCTTTTTCAAGTGACACCACGAAGTATTTATAAAGTGTCAATAGAATAATCCAGTTAGCAAAGACTACTTCTTATGAGAAACTTTTAGTGGTTTCTTTAGTTAGTTATTATCTTGTCAATATTTTAACTCAAACCATTAACAAAAAAGTCAATATTTTTTCTGTTGTTTTCAGACAAAACAGAAGCAATTTAAAAAACCTACATTTAAAATATGTTACAAATGCTTTTATAATTTCATATTGCTCCATTTTGCAGTATGCTTGTATAATAACAGTAACAGATACAAGTTTTTGGTATAAGGTTTAAAATGAGGAAATTACTGTACACTCTAGTATTTGTGGCGAGTAAGTGCTCAGTCTCACTATTTCTTCATAATTCATTCATTAGGGTCAAGTCAGGTATATTCGGACAGCAGGTAAATTCGGACATACCATTGCAAACAGTGAAAATCCTGATGAGACGGCTCTAATTCCAAACAGCTAACATATAAAGGAAACAATGTCACTGTCCGAATTTACCTGCTGTCCGAATTTACCCGCCTTGACCCTGTCTATCGCAAGACATATAATATACATCAAACATGAAACTTATTCTGTATGTTGTAATTTTGAGAGCTCTGTCTAAAACTGCTGACCAGGGTCTGCCATGTTTGTCATTCTGTTAGGTCACCTTTGTTGGGTGATTAATATTATTGCACACGCCTGCCGTCTCTGTTGGGAGCAATATCGATGAGCCCGGCAAACGGAGGTGGGCCGTTTGGACTTTGGCTCCGCCACACGTCTCCGGATCACTGGGCTCCGAGTGTTACATGATTAGAGCTTGAAAGCAGGTATTTATGCAAAAATGCTCGACTTACGCATATAGCTTTACAAAGATCTCCTCACAATTTGCTATGTCGCCATCTATCCTGTACTAAAGTTTCTGTATGTTGTATGTATATGTGCTCCTGGGCCATTATGGCCTAATGCATCTATCATAATTGAGCCGCAACACGAGAAAACCAACAAAGTGGTTGTGCGCCCAGTGCAGACTCAGATCAGCTTGGGCATCATCCAAGTCTGATCAGAATCTTCGCTGTCCGCATGTGGCTAGCGTAGGCCTTTATCTACCCTTTAAGCGCACAGCGAAGATTCTGATCAGACTGGGGGATGTCCAGGCTGATCTGAGTATTCGCTGGGCGCGCAACCACTTTGTTGGTTTCTCGTGAAATTATATTACTTTTCAACGTCACAGGTTGGATAGGTAATTTCCACCACCCTGTTCCCACTATAAGGATGTCTGACTTGACTTTTTGTCTTCAGAAATCCCTGTATTTAATGCTAACACTATAATCTGGGTGCACACTGGTTGCAAGAGATCTCGCTTGTAGTATGTGAACAAATCACCCGTCCTAATGTCTAAAATGTTGCAAGTATTGTTAGCCGTTATTTCTAAAAAAACTTTGAACAGAAACCTTTTTTGTGTGAAATATTTGTACGGCAAAGGTTCTCTATAGCCCTCGCAAAATTTGTTTGCGGTGGGGTATATAGTTTTCACATTGTCCGTCCGTCAGTCCGTCCTTCCGTCCATTACACTTTGGTTTTTCCCTAATATTTTGAAGATACATGTATCTTGAAGATATTCAACAATTTTGGCAGACACATTTATATCAATAAGGTGTACCTACATAAGAAAAAGTAAGGGCTAGTGGCTAATTGTCTTAGAGTTATTGCCCTTTGTGAAATTTTCTTAAGGCGGTAAAAAGCTTGTGTGCACACTATCTCCTAATGCAATGGGTGGAATTTGACCGAACAAGCATAGATACATCATTAGGACGGGGGAAAGAAGTGATTAGATTATCATTTTGGTGACTTTGTCACTTTATCATAAAAACTAAAAGTGAGTCTTGTGTGCACTCTATCACATGAATCAATAGAACTAGCACAGGTTCATTACTGAGACTGGGGAAAGAAGTGATTACATTTTAGTGACCGTTTTCTTATTTTCAAGGTAACATCGGCACTTTGAAACTCAAATTTTGATAGAAAATGCTTGAGTGCACACTGTATATGGAACCACCCAGCGGGCACATGACGTTGAAATTACGTCGTATGGACGTCGATGCGACGTCATTACGTCGCATCGACGTCAATACGACGTCATTTCAATGTCATGTGCCTGCTGGGCAATGGCTGTGTGCATTTATGTTTCAGCAATTTCTCCAGTCCACTGCGAAATCAAAGTAGTCTGTTATGACTCAACTGGACCTTGTAATCGCCATGAAAAACTTCAGTGCTCTGAAGGGTCAACAATATCCATTAAAGAAGTCCATGGATGGTTCCATCAGACTGGCTGTACAAGTTGCAAAACGCCAACCAATACAACTTGCTGTAATTATAAAAGCAGCGATGTCCACTTAGGAGAAAGACAGTCGGACAAACGTATTATATCTGAGCAGTGTTCGTCGCAGTCTAAATGTTTTCCATTTGACGGGCTTGTCACGAGGAACGATTCTGCTGGAAAACAGATCTATATCGCTGTTGATTTCATTTGCGAAGGTAAGAAAATTTCTATATAAAAGGTAAATGGGTACACTTTCAAGGACAACAACTCTGCCATTTTTGTTTTTGCCTCCCTTTTTAATGGGGTCAACTCTTAAAGGAAAGAATTTGCTCCTAAAGGAGCAAATTCTTTCCTTTAAGAGTAGACCCTCTTTTAGAAGGGCTTCATTCTCAAGGGAAGCAAACAGGAAGTGATATTGATGGTGACTTGTGATTTTACGTCCTTTTCAACAGTATTTCAGTTACATCAGAACGATGGGCGGATGATAATGAAAGGGTGTGTGCAATGGAACCCTGTTTATGGTAGGAAAGATTCTCGTCTCAAGCGGGATTCGAACCCGGTCATCTAGATCAGTAGGCCAGCCCTTAACCCACTGAGCTACCGGGGCTCCTCAAACAGGAAGTCCTGATAAGTTTGTTTCCCTTAGTAAAAATGGCGTAAAAAATACAAGTGTGTCCATACATGTTCAAAATCAATTTTTATGTTTATCAGCAACAATGTATGATTCTTTTTGCTTATAGCAGAGTTTCCATTAGACTTTGGCCAGTCCAAGATGTTAGAAATTCACATTATATAATATTCGCCTCTCTGATACCTTATTGCTGCCTCCGACATCTTGATGTTGAAGTCTGGAGAAACATTTTAAAGAGAAGTAAAAAATCTAAGTATGAATATATGGTTAAGAGAATTTCTAACGTAATTATTCGATTTGAATCCGTCTAATTTTCCATTAAAAGCCAACGCTTCCTAGTCAAATGAGAAGACCATGAGTCGCGCAAACAGCATGCATGTGACTAAAATTTGATCTAACCATTTGACACATATGTAAAGTAAAAAGTTCTGGAAAAAAATCATGGAACATAAACAAGAACGAAAATAAGATACCCGAATTTTATAAGTCTTTTCATGAGCATCAATATAATTCGCATGGCTGATTATGCCTCCTAATGCAGGGTTTAGCTAAACAATTTACCAGCTCAAATTTACCAGAAATTGGTCCCAAAAGACCTGGATATATAAGCCAATGAAACAGTTTTATCATAAAGCTATATAGGCTAATAGCAATAGCACTGTGATCAACACTGCTCGTGTTGCTACCATTTTCATATTTTTAGCTCACCTGAGCCATAGGCTCAGGGTGAGCTATTGTGATCACCAAGTGGCTGTCGTCCGTCGTGCGTCGTCAACAATTTGCTATAAATGACATCTTCTCTGAAACCGCTAGGCCTAGGGCTTTGATATTTGGTTTAAACAATATTTATTTCAAGAAAACCAGCACATACAAATGTACAGAATCAATTATCGGGATTTGGTCGGAAGCTCTAGGCTTGTAAAGACCATCTCCCCAGTATTTGATATTTGGTATGAAGCATTGTCTAGTGGACCTCTACCAAGTTTGTTCAAATGGTGGCGTCAGGGTCCAAAATGGCCCTGGGCAGGGGGTCTTGGGTTCGAAACTAAAAAATACTTAAAAATCTTCTTCTCCAGAACTGCTTGGCTCAGATGCTTGAAATTTGGTATGTATTATTGCCTAGTGGTCCTCTACCAAGTTTGTTCAAATGGTGGCCCCAGGGTCCAAAATGACCCCGGGGCAGGGAGTCCCAGGTTTGATTTTTTGATTGATTGATTTGATGTTTAACGTCCACGGTAAACAGCTATGGTCAAGTCGGGACGGTCAGTTAACCTAATCACACTATTCCTGGGCAGGCTTAGACCTCCTAAGCGGTTAACCAGTACTAAGTGCACATACTTTCGCCAGTAACTGACAACTGCCCTTCTTGAATCAGCGGAAGGAGAAACGAAAGTATGTGGCCAGACCGGGTTTCGAACCCAGGACCTCTGACTTATGAGTCAGGTGCCCTACCGATTGCGCTACGCGGCCCGGTCCCAGGTTTGAACCATAGAAATACATTAAAAAGAACATTAAAAAATCTTCTACTTCAGACCCGCTAGGCTCAGATGCTTGAAGTGTGGTAGGTATGTAGCAGTGCTTAATAGTCTTTTACCAAGTTTGTTCAAATGGTGGCCCCAGGGTCCGAAATGGCGCCTTGGCATGGAGTCCAAGGTTTGAACCATAGAAATGCAAAGAAAATATTCAAAAATCTTCTTCGTCAGAACCATAAGGCTTAGATGCTTGAAATTTGGTATGATGCATTGCCAAGTTGTCCTTTACCAAGTTTGTTCAAATGGTGGCCCCAGGGTCCAAAATGGGCCCGCGGCAGAGAGTCCTAGGTTTGAACCATAGAAATACATAGAAAAATATTCAAAAATCTTCTTCTTCAGAACCACTTGGCTCAGATGCTTGAAATTTGGTATGTAGCTTTGCCTAGTAGTCTTTTACCAAGTTTGTTCAAATGATGACCCCAGGGTCTAAAATGGTCCCGCCCCAGTGGGTCCTGGGTTTGAACCATAGAACTACGTAAAAATATTCAAAAATCTTCTTCTTCAGAACCACTTGGCTCAGATGCTTGAAAATTGCTATGATGCATTGCCTTGTAGTCCTTTATCAAGTTTGTTCAAATGTTGGCCCCAGGGTCCAAAATGGCCCTGCGGAAGGGAGTCCTGAGTTTGAGCCATAGAAATACATAGAAAACTATTAAAAAATCTTCTTCTTCAGAACCATAATGCTTAGATGCTTGAAATTTGGTATGATGCATTGCCTAGTTGTCCTTTACCAAGTTTGTGTAAATGGTGGCACTGGGATCCAAAATGACCCTGGGACGGGGAGTCTTGGGTTCGAAATTAAAATGTACTTAAAAATCTTCTCCTCCAGAACCCCTTTATGTAGATGCTTGAAATTTGGAATGCTGCATTGCCTTGTGGTCCCTTACCAAGTTTGTTCAAATGATGGCGCCAGGGTCAAAAATGGCCCCGCCCCAGGGGATCCTGTGTTTGAACCATACAAATACATAGAAAAATATTAAAAAAATTTCTTCTTCAGAACCACTTGGCTCAGAGGCTTGAAATTTAGCTTTTAGCATTGCCTAGTAGTCCTTTTCCAAGATTATTCAAATGATCGCCCCAGGGTCCAAAATGGCCTAGCTCCAGGGGGTCCAGGGTTTGAACCATAGCAATACATAGAAAATTATTCAAAAATCTTCTTCTTCAGAACCATTTGAAAATGGTTGCAAACTATCAGGCTTGTTCAAATTATGACCCTAGTTCGACCTTTGACCTTTTTCCTCAGATGAGCGATTCAGGGCCTCTTGGTCCTCTTGTTTATTTCCAGTAGTAATAGCGACTCGGAGTCGGGTAATTTCGGACAGCGCGTAAATTCGAAAATACCGTTGCAAACAGTGAAAATCTAGATAAGAGGGCTCATCATGAGCCGTCTCATCAGGATTTTCACTGTTTGCCCATCGTCTCATCAGGATTTTCACTGTTTGCCCAGTTAATTTTGTTTTAATCCTAAACAAGGACGTATAAAGGAAACAATGTCACTGTCCGAATAAATCTGCTGTCCGAATTTACCCGACTTGATCGTTTTGTTTTAACAAATCTCAATGTTGTTATTACCGTAAAACTCTAAAAATTGGGACATCTTAAATAATTTCTATAAATGTCTTTAAATGGAACATGGGGTTTTAAAATGCAGTGATGCGTCCAAAATATGCAGATGGAATGTCAGACAGTGTAAACCTTGATCAGACTGCTCCTCTGGTCTGGGTCTGCACTGGTTTCTCAGCCCCAATACTGATTTTTTACGGTAGTAGCGGTAGAGGTAGTATCAATTTTGTTTGATATAGTATTTCCTTGTTTCTAGGTAGCAGTAACGGTAACCCTGTGAACAGCATTGTGATTGTTATACCACTTATTCTACTGATAGTTGCGGTAATTCTAGTGCTAATCATCGTCTACTGTGCAAAAAGGTATGACTAATTACCGTAAATAGAGCGAGCCACTTTAAGGTGTATGGGTATAATTTTAGTCAAGGGGAACAACTTTCGTGACGTCCTGTTTGCTTCCATGGACGATGAAACTCTTCCAAAAAGGGGATTTTCTCTTAAAGGAAAGAATTTGCTCCAAGAGGAGCAAATTCTTTTCTGTAAGAGTTGATCCCATTGATCAGGGAGGCAAAAACGGAAATCATAGAGTTTCTCCCCTGACAGTGTACCCATTCACCATACAAATTCCTATGTTAATCTAAAACTGAACAAGTTGAGTTTTCTAGCTACTGGTGTAAGCAAACTTGCCGACAGAATTATAGCAAACGTGCAGCCTTTGATCTAAGCTCCTTTTGGGAAGTCTTGTCCACACTATTATCATTGCACTTTTGCCCCACAGTTAGTGGATATTTCATACTTTTGATATATTTATATATAGTAGGGCCCGGATCGCGATAAATATGCGAACAGCTATGACTCAGGTCATTTACTTAATGTAGACGGTGATTAGTCTGTGCCAATATTATTGCTAATCTGTATTCGTTCTTCATAATGCTATTAGACTCAAGTTTTCGCGGCACAGGCCGTATACTCTTTCTTCTAAAGTATGTTTCATTGATTGATTTTGTTCTTGTTTCTGGGAGTAATCTGTTTAGCATATAAGCACTTTTTGTACTTAATAAGACTTACATTCGTGAAGATCATGAAATCGCAAAGGCGAAATATTAGGCACATAAAAAAAGGAGGGGTAGGGTAGGGTGGGGGCGGGCGGGGCGGGGCGACGCACTGTCTAATTACTTAATAAAGAAAACGTCACCATACGACAGTACATCGTTGAAACAACATTGTATGAATGTCAGTGAAAACCTGCCTCGATGTAATAGCTATTTCTGCTAAATCAGATAAACATGTAAAATTAAGTTGTCAACAGACGTAACGGTTAGTTGTGTTTTCGTAAAAAACGGAAGTTGCTAGATGTTATATTCTTTGTTATTACTGCAACATGACTTTATGAGAGACACATGTTAACCAATACCCCGGTGGTCGCACGGAGTCTACATGACGCCGTTTCGACTTCGATGCGACATAAAAACGCCGCATCGACGTCTGCACGACGACATTCTGACGATGTGTTTCTGATGAGCAGGCAGAAAACGTTGAATCAAATTCATAGTAACCTAGATAAAACGCCACGATGATAATATGACATTGTTTAAACTTTATGGGCCCGATGTGTAGGCTGCGGAAATACAGGCCCGGATCCAGACCATCACGTACTGGTGGGGCTCTGGATAACTGATGGGGCTGGGAGGTGCCGAAATGTATTTGTGTCGGGGAGGGGGCTTGAAAATATGACATATTTATGGTTCAATTTCAAGAGAATTTTTTATGTATTTTTTCCTTGAAATATATGTTGTAATATCTCATTAGAATTGCCTCCCCGAGGCAATTCTAATGAGATGTCACAACATATATTTGAATATTTTGATCTAACCACATTTAATATTTTTTCTCAAACTGTCATATCAGATACTTCTTATTTTCTGGAGGCCTACATATTATACATAACACAGAGGCCAAATGGCGGGGCTCAGCCCCAAAGCCCACCTCTGGATCCGGGGCTGGAAATACATGGAAAGTATTTGTCATTTCAGGAATAGAGATATTAAAAAGAACAGCAAGGAACCTGACGAAGAACATGTTAATAAACAACCAAACTATACATTTGCTGGGAACTCGAATCCACCTGTAAATCATGACGCCAAAAGAAATAAAGATACAATAAAGACGTTTCAAACAGCCCATAATGATACCAATATTAAAAGCATCCATACCCAGTCTAAACTGAAAGGTAGTTTTGACAAAAGCGATGAATTAATGGATGATGACTTTGATCATGTAACATATTCAAATGGAGTAGTGCCAGGTAATTCCAGACTGGCTAATGAACCACCGAATAAGATAGCTGTGCCAAGACATATATCAGAAAGTAATAAAAGTTTGCAGCTGGTGAGTACTCTGAGTTGTATGGGCATTGAAGTATCCGAACATAGTAAAAATAGAGGAAAGCTAATGTCTGACAAACAGTCACGTAAAGCGCCTGCTCGGCGATCGAGATCAATGGAAAATTCAGGAAAGAGGAAAACAGAAATAAGTAGAAGGTTTACAAGAGGTCAAACCGATAGCAGATTCACGGAAGAGCAAAAGTTTAGGAAACCCACAATAAAAGAGAATACAGGCGTTGCTAAAACTCCAAATAAGTTAAGAAGAGACTATTTGAAAGCAGAGCCAGAATTACTTGATGATGACTTTGACAATATACAGTATACAAAAAGTCCAAGTTCTGAGTTAAAAGTTTCCGACAAACGGTCTGAGTATTACAAAGCTTCACCTTTAAAATCTTCTTCAATCGGTCGAAGTTCACAACTGGTAACTACACTTGGTTGCCTAGGAATTGAAGTTTCAGAGCGAAGTAAAAAAGGAAGAGGTAGAATAAGCACTTCATTTAATAACCACAAAGTACAAGAGGAACGCGATACAAACTCCAGTTTAATAAAAGCAACAGGAGAATTGCCGCGTGCATTGACATCGACAGCTGCTGCTTACGAAGAGTTGTATAAACAAATAAACAACAGCACGAGTATAACAAAGGATCACAAACTTCATCAAGAGACAAATGGAACAGGCTCGCCAGGGCACCAGTTATATGACTCTATGGAACAAGTACCGCCATCAGATCCAAACCAGCGTCATAAATTGGACAATTCTTTCATAAACGACGTAGACAAATCTGTCATAGCAGACACTGACACTGAGTGCATGGATAATCACCATGCCAACAGCAACGTAAGGCGTTCATCAAGTGTTCCTGCAAGCTATTATTACTCTCATAAATATGACCGATCACCAGATAAAACTAAAACAGAACTGCATAGTAAGTTAGAATTGAAATATAAAGCAGATTATGTGGAAAATGACAATTTTGAGGAAACCTATTTATCTGTTACCGATAGGAAAACAAAAAGAAAGCGAAAACGTTCAAGGAGTAGGCAGAAACAATCCCCAAGGCAAGAACCAGATACAGACCGAGTTTCTTTGTCAAATAAAACAACTGATCATTCAGAGTCCAAAAATGATTTTTCTAACAACGAAGTAAATAATCCAACATTTATGAGTACAGAATCTGTACCACACGCAGAGTATTTGGAATATAGTCACGCTCTAAAAGAAAAAATAAACACTGATGGCCAAACGCAGGGACAAAGCCCAGTGTTAGATTTCAGTACACAAGATAATGAAATGTCTTATCATTATGAAATACAAGATGATGACGAGACCGATTATACCAGCAACAAAAACGAACCAAAGCATTCAGGTCAAAATAATACCAACCAAGACGCTGTGCTAAAGTCAGATAGAGGTGTAGATTATATACCAATAAAAACAGCAGTTGTGCGCCCATTGATACAAGAGAAATCTCGATATCCAAAAAACAAGTACAGATCTTTTTCATTCTCTGACACAGGTACATGTAACAAAACAAGAGCTCATGAAATAAAGTATAATCGCAATAAACCAGTGTTTCCGTATGATACTAGAGTCTCTCAGTTTCCAGGGCAAATCAATGGATACAGTCATATGCACCACCTTCACTCGAAACATCGCAATACTGGACATAATACAGTAGCTTTAGCTAACTTTCTGACAGCCAAATGTTCAGCAGAAATGCCGTCAAGCCTTAGTCTGTCTCTAATGCCACATAAAATGCCTAACAGCAGCAAATCACCAGAAGGACAAGACGGAGACAGCCACAAAAATATAGCAGTTCCATTTTCAAGAGAAATGACCACTGAAAACTCTGACAAACATCCTTACGGTTTAGAAATACCCTCTAGTAAAGAGCAGGATGATGAATGTATAAAGAATGACACAGACTTAGCTAGTTTGGAAGGTGACACACTTGTTCAGTCCGGATACCCTGGTCGTAGTTCATCGTTTCTTGTTCAGCCAACGGTGACCAAAACTAAACAGGTTCATAGATCAAAAAGCGATCGAAATAGTAGGAGCTCCGACAATCAGCTAAAACACTCTAGCTAGCTAAGGTTTAGATTAAAAGCCGTTTGTAGCGGTTTGTCTGAATTCTAGCATTATTCAATTAAGAATTAAAATTTGATTTTTCAGCGTTCATCGTGTGATGAAGCCAGTGGGCGGAGCTAAAATTCCATGAAGCGCGAAGCGCTTCTTGTAGAATTTTAGCGACGACCACTGGCTTCTTCACACGATGAACGCTGAAAAATCAAATTTTTATTCTTATATTAACACTTTATTTGTTAACCTCTCTGTGCCGTTTTCGTGGTAATTTGGTGTAGAAAAGGCAAAATATGAGTCGAAGAAAATTTAGTAACGACGTGTTCGGCCACGACGTTAAACAGCCGTCGCCCTGACGTGGTGTCAATCGAACGTTACAAGAACCAATCAAGACGTTTGTTTACATACGACGTCGCTTGACGACAACGTCACATGGTCAGTTGTCCTTCATCGGTGTATGAAGCTAGTTGCTATAATGGGTTCACCTATGCGAAGTCAGTGGCAAGTGTAAATATTGTACGTTAATAACGTTATGAACAACATGTGGGCAGCCTGGCTTTCTGTATTGGTTTTACAATACAAGCAATGCCAGGTGAAAATAAAATAAAAAAAAAATTATGTTCTTACAAGAACTTTGAAACTGCTGTAAGTCGACCGAGAATGAACAACGAAGCATTTGTTTTATCACTAGAAATGCAAAGTCAGAGCCTGTCTAAACCCCAATGCAATTGTGTATATCAACATATGTAGTTGAGAGCAATGAGTTTGAATTGATGAAGTTCTATCAGATAGGATTATCTTTTTTATCGCAGATGGTTTAAAGCAACAAGCTGATAGAGAATAAACAAAAATCATCACTGATATGATCGTGTTCTTACTGACCCCATTTTTTGCGCATATTACTGAAGCCGGTTTTCTTACATATTCTTCAGAAACATCATTTTAGTGGTATGGCCTTACCATATTCATTCAGAGACAAATAAAGGATTATTTTTTTTTAGTTTAACATCGAATTTTATTCCATTGAATAAACATTGTCAATAAGAGGCGAAGTTCTTTAGAAGAAAAATAGTTCTCTGTTCCCACAGAAAAGCAATCAAGTGAAACTCGAAAGTGATAATTTCGCTGTTTGAAACGGCGAGATTATCGGTTTCGATTTCACCGAGAAATCTCCATAACTCATTGTAAGGTATAAAAAACCACGTCTGCATCCAGCAGGCATATGACGTCAAAATGACGTCGTACTGACGTCGATGCGACGTGATGACGTCATTTCAACGTCGTGTGCCCGCTGGGCAGTTGCCAGTTTCGTTTAACACTGTAAGTGCCTGAGACAAAAGAAGTAGAATTTGCAAACAGTGTAGATCCTGATGAGGCGGCTCATAATGAGCCACCTCATCTAGATTTACACTTTTTGCCCTCTAGTCTTTGAATTCTATTAAATATCTTAAAGAAGGCATTTTCTCAAAGGGGAACAACTTATGGGACTTCAAGTTTGCTTCTCTTGCAGTTCTGGTAGCTCTTGCGAAAAGGATTCAACTCTTCAAGACAAGAAGGACTTCTTCGATTAAGGCGAGGATTTTCCCCATTAGACCGGCGCGACAGGTCCGAATTTTCAAAAGTATAAAGTGTGCAAATTTTTCTTAGCAGAGCTTCCACAAATATGTAAACCGTATGAAATCAGATCATTTGTGATTAAGACCCAAAGACATGGGGAGATAATCCATTCTGACCCTACCTACCCTAAATTCAAGGTTTTCGCATACCTCATCTTTTGAGGTAATAAAAGTATTGAAACCCGTCATTCATTCGATACATTTTTGTCATAAATGCATGCTAAATACACGCATATCACAATACAAAGCAATGATTTTCTTCTTGTTACGCCTGACTGGCATTTAAGCATGCAAAATCATAGTTACACGTCCGGTCAAAACGGCCAAAATAGAATGCTTCATTATAATTAAAGTACAAGTACTTTCCCCCCCGTGACCCAGCATTTCCTTCATGCAGCAGACTTATGCGATGCAAGTACGTAATATATATGAGTGGGAAGCTGGGTCACGGGGGGGAACGATACTCAGTAAGCCAAAGAAACAGAATGGTCAGCAGTAGCACTGTGATCTTCAAGGATTATATTGTGTACCATGACCTTGAAATGAGGTCAAGGTCACATACATATAGTCAAAACTATCCAGTGGTGTCTGTTATGTAAGTAATGCAAGTCAAAAAAGGGTGAAATGTATACAATAAATCATTATTTCAACGATCAGTTTGAGGATTATTTACAATTTATCTCAACAATGACGTCAACGTCAACGTATGTTTAACGTACTTTACATAGACACAAACCGTTGAAAATTCATTTGTCATGCAAGTTACATGTCATAGTCATAAATGCAAAGCAGAAGTCGGTAATCCGTATAACTTTTTAATCATGGGGAAAATTCACGCCTTAACCATAGAAGTCCTTTGCTCATCTAGGCGAATTTTCTTTCCTGTAAGAGTTGACCCAACTGATAAGGGAGGAAAAATAAAAATGCTAGAGTTGCTTCTCCTGAAATTGTACTCACAGCCCTTAAGATGCATCTCACATATCACTTACTTTGAGGAATACTCTTTAATGTCAAATTTGATGGTGATTAGTTCAGAGTTCTAGATAAGAGGGAGTATTTGGTGATAATTAGGGATAATTTTTGTTATTTCTGCATAAAAACATATGTTGTGACCCCTTATCTGAATCGTCTCTATGGGACGATTCAGATGAGGGGTCACAACATATGGTTTCGATGAGAAATAAGAAAAATTATCCCTCAATTATCATCCAATATCCATCTTATCTAGAGCTCTGTTAGTTTGAAACAACAAAATTATGGTATGACTAGATCGATCTAGTATGACATTATCACTATGAGGCATATAGTAATTATGAAACTGACATAACCATGTGAAAAATTATTGCACATTGCCGAACGTGACTGAATATTCCTGACAGCCTCACAATCCTGACATTCCTGAATGGAACATTCCTGGAGGAATGGAACAACCTCAGTCCAAAAGTGAATACGGTCTGCGAATAGTCTCTGTTTGACAGACGCTGATGTAATATTTGTGGAGAGCTGTAAATACACCTGGCCCGTACTGTCATATTCTGGCCACAGAGGGAGCTGTAAACTGCCAGAGTTAGGGTTCCTGAAAGTGAACAAGAGGGAGCTGTAAACTGCCAGAGATAGGTTTCCAGAAAATATGTGAGAACTTATATGCCATTCCATGGATTGATAACTTGCTATTTAACGTCCTTTCAAATAGTATATTAGTCATACAAGGACGACGGAAGGGTGAAAATGAAAGGCTGTGTGCCGCAGTGAATTAAACCGCGTTTACGGTTGAAAAGACTTCTGCCTTCAGCATAATTCAAACCAAGACAGTTAGCTTAGCAGGCCAACGCTTTGCCGAGGTTCCTGCACTAATCGAATATAAACAGATACAATACATCCCAGTCCGTGTAAAAAGCAATTCCTGCATGCGATCCTTGCCAGTCAGATGTTCAAACTGGCAAAGAGCGTAAAAACGATATTTCTCAAGTAAAAACAGGTACATCTCAATGTTTTCCGCCATTTTTTCCACCGGAAAACATTTTTATGACTTCCTCTTTGCTTTCCCGAGAAACGCAGCCTTTCCAAAAGGGAGGGCAACTTTGTTGAAAATCCTGACTACCGGTCAGCGCAAGGAATATTTTGACAAATCAGATGTCCCCTTCCCAACCCTCATCTTAGACCAACAAAACTGGGCCTTAGAAACTGCAATTTTTTCACTATCTCTATGGAGCAGAAGCAACGTCAGGAGTATCATGACTGCATATGCGCACTCCAATCAGTGTTTCTTTTGTTTCAACTTTCTGTCATTTACCGCAGTAGTAATTTAAGGTCTCTTTGGATAAAGCGCTGGCCTGCTAAACTAGCGGTGTGGGTTTTAATCGCGCTGGAGTTCAATTCTTTTCAACGGCAAATGTTGTTCCATTGCACACAGCCTTTCATTATCACTATTTCATAGGCAAGATATGACTGAAATATGATATGACTGAAATACTGTTGAGAGGGCCATAAAACAAGTGCATGTTTCTGTGGCAATAAAATTTCGTTCTTGTTTTGACCCATTACAATGCATACATCGTTATACAACTAATCACTCCCATCGTTCAAGCTGTTCACCAACTTTTACAAATAACTTGCAGTTGACGTGTATCAATCAGCTTTAAAATAATCGACTTCCTATGAAACATTTTTTTTTCACTATCCGAAGTCTTGCTGACCTAGATTTTTTTTTTCGATTTTCTTAATAAAAATAGTATTTATATCATCTGTTATCTGTCTGCAAGATTATATCGAATGGTAGCTGTCAGTTCTTTTAAACTCAAGCTTCATTCCAATATATAACTCGTTGTGAGAAAAAACTGTCTTAAGGTAGATGGGTATACTCCTACGTTTTTCTTTGATTTTAACAAAGGGAACAATTTTTGTGACTTCCTGTTTGCTTCCCTGGATAATGAAACCCTGCCAAAATGGGATCTTCTTTTTAAAGAAATGACCCATTGAACAAGGAAACACAAAAGATAATGGTAGAGTTGTTCCCCCTGAATGTGTACTCATTCAACTTAATATGAGGGGCCGTTTTACTATAAATTCCCTGTTTTGTGATATCTCTTGAGCTGCGACACGAGAAAACCAACAAAGTGGTTGTGCGACCAGCGAAGACTCAGATCAGCCAGGGCATCCTCCCAGTTTGATTAGACTCTTCGCTTTGCGCTAATAGGGTAGCTAAGGGTCTATGCTACATTCATGCGGACACCGAAGACTCTGATCAGACTGGGCGGATGCCCAGGCTGATTTAAGTCTTCGCTGGGCGCACAACCACTTTGTTGGTTTTCTCGTGTCGCGGCTCACTTACTGAAATTAGTGATATTACAGAATCGAATTAATGTTATAACAAAATACGTATGCTTTAGTGATATCACAAATCGAATTAGTGATATCACAAAATAAGTGATATCACAAAATCGAGTTTGTGATATCACTAAATCACAGATATTTTGTGACATCACTAATTCAAATGAATGATATCACAAATCGAATTAGTGATATCTGAATAATCATATCCACTTTTTGATATCACAAAATTTATTTAGTGATGTCGCTGATTTGTAATATCACAGATTTCATTTTGATATCACTAATTCATTCCTATTTAGTGATATCACTAAATAGATTTTGAGATATAACAAACCAGCGACATCACTAAACAGATTTTGTGATATCAAAAAGTGGACATGATTATATCACTTATTCGAAATAGTGATATCACAATATCGATAGGCCTACCACAAATTCGATTTTGTGATACCACAAAAATGGGATTTACAGTAAAATTAAGGCATAATGCAATGGACACACGCCTAGACCAGCCTGTGCAGTAGCACAATCAGGTAAAGGCATGACAATTTATCAGACTTTGTAGACGCTCTGATCAAATGCGCGAGTGCACAAGCTTAGCTGGGCGTGCAAAGCTTCAAATGTATAGCATTTTGCCATTTTACTAAGTAAATAATGGTTGGGCTTCCTTTTCTCTCGTGTATGGAGCGGGAAGCGTCTACTCTTTGAGAGAGAGAGAGAGAGAGAGAGAGAGCTTTCAATTCGTTCAGACTAAATAGTCTTCACCTATTAAAACGTTTCATAAATTCAATCATATTATCTGTCAGACCTCCTGGGGTCGTATTCATAAAACGACTTAAGTGGTTGCTATGCTGTTGCTAAGGCTAAATTTCTTTGAAGGAGATTCCCTACAACTATGAAATTTGCTCTGGAGGAACAGTCTTACAAAGACTGTTCCTCCAGACCAAATTTCAAAGTTGTAGGGAATCTCCTTTATAGATATTCAGCCTTAGCAACCGCATAGCAACGACTTAAGTCGTTTTATGAATACGGCCCCTGGAGATCAGTTATCATGGTTATAGTTAGTTTTTGCTCCCTTTAAATGAAATTGCATTGATGTATTTACATTTTAAGCGCAACATTGAAAAAAGTTGAATTTGCAAACAGCGTTCAGATGGGGCAGCTTATCTGGATCTAAACTTTTGTCCTCTAGTCTTTGAATTCTTAACGAGGTATAGATCTAGCTTGTTTTTTCCTTTTCTTTTTTAATTTCAAGCGAAGTATTAAATGCAATTTCATTCTGAAAATTCCGTTCCTTTCCGCAAAATACTAATAGCCCATTAAGGGTAAAAACTGTGCCTCTGCCCTTTTAAACAAATATTTACGTTACGAGAATTGAAACAACAACAACATAAGTTATATTTTTCATATCAAAGCGTCACATATAAACGTAATGTTGAAACGACACTGTATAAACATCAATACGACGTCAATTCAACGTCGTGTGCCTGCTGGGATGCCAGCTCTTGACATAAACTGCTGGGTCAAAGTCGTATGAGCGTCAATGCAACGTGGAATTCCGTTGCATCGATGCTGATATACTGTTTTTTAGCTTTCATTCTTATCCTGTGATATACTGTCGGAAAGCCGACGTGATGTGAAATATTTACATTCTTGGTGCATTTACTGAAAAGCCCTTTGAGGTTCATTCATTTTTCACACGATCCAATGTAGTCAACACATCGATAAACCTCAGATCCTTAAATGTCGCTTTTCAGTGGCTGACGTCCGAAAGTTTTCGCTGTGTGTGCAAAGTAGTACTCTTTGAAAGGCGAAAATATGAAAAAGTGCATTAAAATGGGACTAACAGTATTGAAAATTGCCATTTGGGGAGGGAACTTCCCTGTTTTATGGTCGCTAAATGCGTTTTTTCGCTCCACTTACGCGTCGCCGTCACACGAAATATGCGACCATAAAACAATTTTCATCTCCAAATGGTATTTTTTAATCATGACGGTTATCCCGTAGTTTTCACGGGGCACCTACCCTGTTTTAGCAAAGTTGGTCCACATTGTCATCATTTGACGAGAAAGTTGTAATTCTTGCTCTGGAATCTCCACAGGCGCGCCCGGAGGAAGTCCGGCAATTATTTTAAACGAGTCCGGAAATCCCCACACAAACGGAATCTCCATTGTATGCGACGCCCCAGTTATCCAATCTGGCTGATCGGACAGACTAGTTCTGTGGCTGAATTCATAAAAGTATGTTGATTTTGATCTTTTAATTTCCGAATGATTGTTCGCTGCTTGAATCGCAGGGACAATAAAATAAACGTCAGAAGCTAGATCGATCGCATTTTTCCTAACTTTTAATTTATCAGATGGCTCCGACCAGTCTGTGTACTGGTGATTGACGGATTTCTGTAAAGCTGTTGTTGTTGTGTATTTTAAAGTGTTAATGGTAGCAGGAAGATAAAACATATCAAAATAAAACTTTGGAACTCCACTGCCCACATTAAGGAATATCTTTTTCATGAGTTTCCCCCAGAAACTTGCTATAATTAGTGCACCTTCTTTATCGTTCACCCCTGAGAGAAAATCTAATTTGGCAAAAGTCTGCAACGCTTCATCCGAGTGTATTGAGCTGTTAGAAAATAACATATCCGGGGGCTCTTTAATCAACGTGCCATCTACAGCTGGAAACCACATGTCAAGCATTTTAATTTTCGATAAGAGTTCAGAGCCAGACTTTGACCTGAGACATTTAAGTTTGGAAGACGTTCCACCAATGGTACAGTTTGTTCTGTTTGCAAAGGCTTCAAAGTTCATCTCTGGTTTTGACTGATAAGCCCAGGGAGCTAACGGGCTTCCACTTTGTGCAATAATTCTATTAAATAACCTCTGGTTGATTTGAAATAATCCTTGATATATTACACTAGCGCCTCCTGCTGACTCTCCGAACAGCGTCACTTTATTAGGATCCCCTCCAAAAGGGGCTATATTGTCGTGAACCCATTTTATGGCAAGATGTTGATCCCATAGCCCAGCATTCCCAGGAGCTGACGCATCGCTTGTTCTAAGAAAGCCAAAAACGTTCATACGGTAATTAAACGTGACAACAATGACGTCATTAAAAGCACTAAGCACGTCACCAGAATAGATATCAGCACCGCCGTACGAAAATGCTCCTCCGTAAATCCATATCATGACGTCATACTTCTTATTGACGCTAGCAAAGCTTCCAGGTATAAATATATTCAAATGTAGACAGTCCTCGTCTACTTTGAAATGCTTCAGAATACTATTTACATCCTCTCTCTGGGGACAATGGGGTCTATAATAAGTCGCATTATAGGGAAATTTAATCACATCCGCTTTTATACTAGGAGCAAACCTGAGCTCCCCCAGAGGTGGTTTTGCGAACGGAATTCCTAGAAACTTTCTAACTGCTTTCGTCTCGCCTCCAAAACTCACATCTGTAACAGTTCCAATAAATTCTCCCACAGGCGTCACCACTTTAGCAGGCCTTTCATCAGAATTAACCGCGTTTATTATAAACACAAATAACACTGCAATAAACAAATAAGCACTATCAGCACTTAGCATGGATTGCATTTTGGCAGCGAGAACAGACAGAAGCTCTTGAAGAGTGATAATATAAGTGGAACAGATGCGTGTATTTCCAGCCTGTTACAATGGGAAGCGTTACCTATCTTTCAGGCCATCAATAATACGAGTTAAAAGAAGCGTAAAATAGCAGCACACATGCACGATTACTCACTGACTGATCAGGAATAGGAAATGTGAAGGGTTAAGACAAGTACATTAAACTTAGAAAAAATGCAACAACTTGAAAAACTTTATATTTGGGCATATGCTCCTCTTCAGCAAACATTGCAGACCTAAATCAGACTGCTCCTCTAGGAGCAGTCTGACCACGGTCTACACTATTTGCCTCTCGATCAACAATGGGCGTGTCCAAAACTGTTGCGATGGTTACGGTGTCCGAATACATCGTTAAAACGCAACCGCAGTTCCGGACGATTTAGGAAGAGAATTGATATCTTCCTCGAGTCGTGACTGAACTCGACTTAGGCATATTTATAACTGCGCGGATCAGCTTGTGCATATGCAAAGTTTAATCAGCACATTTACATTACGCATGTTTTTCTGTTCTGTAGCATTTCCAGTTGTTTTTGTGACGAACTGCCCACGCCTTGACTAGACTGCACAAAGAGACAATTTGCATATTCCGAAGACCACTTTTATGACGATGTTGCTCATACATCGAAAAACCAGAATAATCAATATACTACTTAACGTAATGAATCGCTAGTAATTTGTCCTGTTTTCCTTGAAAAGCACTGAAAAAGATAGAAAGATGAAAGCGATGAAATATACTACTGGCAAGGCGTATTATATTTTTCTGACGTTCATGGCGAAAGTTCGAACAAAAAGTTAGAACCCCGGACAGTGGATCGCTAGCAAAGTTTACCGTAGGCGAATCCAAAAGAGTTGATAAATCCGAAGGGGTGCGTGTAAACTTGGTGATGTCTCGAACTTACATTAACGTCAGAAAAATTGTATTAATTACTTATACTTTATTTTTTTTAATTATATTTGTATCATTTGGCGAAAACTGAAACTGAAACACAAAATTCTGAACATACCATATTCGCACAGGCAGCGAAACAGCTCCAACGTCACCATCACACTGTCGACGTCTTATCAATTTTATATATTTACGCCGGGCCGCGTAGCGCAATCGGTAGGGCACCAGACTCATAAGTCAGAGGTCCTGGGTTTAAATCCCGGTCTGGCCACATACTTTCGTTTCTCCTTCCGCTGATTCAAGAAGGGCAAGTGTCAGTATGTGCACTTAGTACTGGTTAACCGCTTAGGAGGTCTAAGCCTGCCCAGGAATAGTGTGGTAAGGTTAACTGACCGTCCCGACATGACCATAGTTGTTTACCGTGGACGTTAAGCATCAAATCAATCAATCAATCAATGATATATTTACACTTGCCACTGACTTCCCATATAAACCGTACAGAGCAACCGGCTTCATACACCGATGAACAACAGTTGATCATGTGACGTTGTCGTCAAGCGACGTCCAAGGTAAACAAACGTCTTGATTGGTCCACGTAACGTTCGATTGGCGCCACGTTATGGCGACGACTGTTTAACGTAATGGCCGAATACGTCGTTTCTGTCTTTTCTTCGACGCATATTTTGCATATTCTACATTAAATTACCATGAAAACAGCACAGGAAGGGTGTAAAAATAAGGTGTAAATATAAGAATAAAAATTTGATTTTTCAGCGGTTATCGTGTAAAGAAGCCAGTGGTCGTCGCTAAAATTCTACAAGAAGCGCTTCGCGCTTCATGGAATTTTAGCTCCGCCCACTGGCTTCATCACACGATGAACGCTGAAAAGTCTATTCAATTCGTAATTGATGAGTTGTTTTGGTGTTACGTCACGTCGTATTAAAGTTTGAAGTGCGCCCGGTCCCAAGGGCTCATACGCCATAGATTAAGTACGTATTTTGCGCTTCAAACAGTATCACGAAATACCAAACAAAATGTAGAGCTGAGGAGGGAGTTGATATTGAACACGTGAACGTCGGCAAATAGCGTTTCTTGTCAACTGGAATTAGCGTGACGTTTAGAGCGCAGCGCCTACATCTCCCAGTCCGCTGTTCGGCCGTCCCAAGACTCAACTTCTATAACTAACAGCAAAAGAGGAGCCTGAGTTTTTTTTTTGTTTGTTTGTTTGTTTGTTTTTTCTCAAATAAATCTCGTACAGACCTATTTTGACAATTATATTTTCACCTCGTCCGCTTAGGTTGTTTTTGAAACTGCATTTCTTATACATTGAGCCAGTCCCCGAGGTTATAAAACTTTTTTTCATGCTCAACTCAGCTGAGCATGAAATTTTACCTGCTAATGAAAACCAAATTACTGATAAGTATATTTATTTTCTTGCTCAGTTGAACTGAGTATGAAATTTTCTCTGCTTATGAATATGAAAATGCCAACATTAGTTGGCATTTTCATATTTATCAGCAGAGAAAATTTCATGCTCAGCTGAGTTGAGCACGAAACAAGTTTTATAACCTCGGGGCCTGGCCCCGAGGTTATAAAACTTTTTTCATGCTCAACTCAGCTGAGCATGAAATTTAAAATGCCCATTAATATAAAAATACCAAGAAATTCAGCATTTTTCAGGCTCAGATAAGCCAAGAAGGCTATATTTTCTGCTCATAGATATTAAAATGCCAACATTTGTTGGCATTTTCATATTTATGAGCAGAAAAAATTTCATGCTCAGCTGAGTTTAGCATGAAAAAAGTTTTATAACCTCGGGGCCTGGCCCCGAGGTTATAAAACTTTTTTCGTGCTCAACTCAGCTGAGCATGAAATTTTCTCTGCTGATAAATATGAAAATGCCAACTAATGTTGGCATTTTCATATTCACAAGCAGAGAAAATTTCATACTCAGCCAAACTGAGCAAGAAAACAACCGTACTTATCAGTAATTTGCTATTTATTAGCAGGTAAAATTTCATGCTCAATTCAGCTGAGCATGAAAAAAGTTTTATAACCTCGGGCCCTGGTCTCCCTGAGAAAGACAAGGACAGGCGAGCGTAAGATAATCCAAACATTTCCACAGTGCATCTACTGCAAGCACAACAGGCCCTTGCCATTAAGCCATGATAAGTACGACACTCCAATGCCAAGTTTCGCGGCTCCGATGGGTGTACCCATCGACCCGACGGGTGTACCGGATTACTCCTGTCTATAATTCACGATTCCGCCCGTCAGCAACATAATCTTTTCGAACAGGTTTGAGCTTGCATTTTGTATCGTGGGACCGAGTACTAGCTTTCTCCTGTTGATTCCTCTTTGTATTTGTTTTTTTTTTTCTTTTTCTTCATGCTATTTTTTTCAATTCTGTGAGTAACCAAAACTTGTGCAACACATTTAAAAGCAACCGCTTGAGCTACACTACTCTAAATATATATTTAAAAGAGCAGTTGATATTTTCCCATAGACATTACTACAATATATACCCAGTTCAACGGTCCATAAATTCGATCGCCATTGGTCGAGAATGTCCCATTTTGAAGAAGGGTCGAAGTTTAAGACAACAGAAATTCAATAGAACTGATGCCCTAACCATTTCCATGGAACAAATTTTGTCAATTTGCGAATTTTCTGAAACTGAGGCATTATTCTAGAAGTCTATAAAATCTCATTTACGAATTAAAAGTGATGCTTTCAAACGGGACACCTTGTAAGACATTCAGTTTAATAAACAAAATGGTCGTTTTCAACTGTGGTTGAAGTTTTTATGATTTTCATCTGTTTGAAAAATTACAAGTTTTTACCAAAATTCCATTTTTTACAAAAAGCAGTCCATGGACAGGGGCAGGATAGATATTGGATCAAAATTTGTGCTGTAACTTCGATCCTCTTTAAAAATTGGCAAATTGATCGGAAATTCTGTGTCTTGTTCGATTGACTCAAAGTGGGGATACGTTGCACTGTCTATGGAAAAACATTAGGCGCTCCTTTATATATTTTGAGCAGTATATTTTGGTGTACGGTATTAGTTCACACCAACTTGTATCGGAGACTGAGTACCACTTTTCCTCTGCCTATCCATCCATGTATTTGTTCTTGTCTTTTTCTTTCCATCCAAGTATTTTTCGTCAGATTTTATGGAAACTCTTTCTCGGATTGAAATGGATGGTTGACTTGCTATTTTACGTCCTTTTCAACAGTGTTTCCGTCATATCAGACTCAGGACGATAAACACTGGGTGGTTGCTTAGTCCCGGTAAGCAGTGATTTTTTTCTGACAATCGTCAACGATTTCTGACAATTCAAGTTATGTCTCATAAGCGTGACGGAGCAGTAAGGTAAGTAAACAAACTTATTTTCAATACTTTCTTGGGATCTTTCGCAATCGGGTTGTATACTTGAGCATTATAAAGTCGTACTTTGTCGTTTGTCTTATTTTTCTTTGTGAAATAGCCTCGGCAAACCAAGGACAAAAATTACTGCAAATGTCAATGATTTTTTCCTACAACGGCTTTAGAGTCCCGGATTTTTTCCTACAGTGTCCCGGATTTTTTCCTACCACTTATACTGCATATCAGAGTCTTAAACTAGCAGCATAGTAACAGCGGATAGATATTTTTCAGTGTGGGAACTAATTTTACTTCACCGAATCAATATCAAAAGAATTTCTGTCATGTATGCCTTATCATGGTGATGAAATCGAAAATATGGACCCTTTAGAAGCAAAGAATACGTAAAAGGCATAACATCAGAAGTCTTTGTTTACTTGAGTCCTCTTTTCAAGTGCAGACTCTATAAGCATAGTCTGCTTTTTTCATTCTTTCTGACCATTTCTTGCTTCCAAAAACCCTAACATTTCAAACCCTATTTAACTTCACAGGATGCTAGAGGTGTTGTGCGGCGGCCGTAAGTCTCCCAGTACTCCATCATTGTGCAGATTATATAATTTCTAGTCCTTTCGAATCAATGATTTCATTTCGAGTCATTCTGAAAATAGAGTAGCCCAGCTGCTGCTAAGGGGCATGGCTGGGTTTGCACATTTTATTGAAACTTCACTGGAACTGGTGCAAGTTACCGTGTGACGGCCGTTTAAATCGTCCCTATGTATTCATTCATACTGTAGATTGTATAAGTTCTGGTCCTTTGGAATCACTTATCTCATTTCGACTCATTTTGATAATACAGTAGCCGCTGCTAGGGGCATGGCCGGAGTTGCACATTTCATGACTGGTCATGAGTAGCCGCAGTTAAACCGAGTATGTTATTTTCATTTCTTTGGTGTTTTCCTTGCTTTTAAAGGATCTGACTTTTCGGAACTTTTTCTGTTAAAGTTTTGCAGTGCTGTATACAAAACTGTACAGGCCCTCAAGAGAAGTACTGGCTGGATGGATGGATGACTTGAGATTTTCCGTCCTTTTCAACAGTATTTCAGTCATATCAGGACGTTGTGTGCAATGGAACCCCGTTTATGTTTGGGAAAATTCTCGCCTCAAGCGGGGATCGAACTCGGGACCGCTAGATCAGCAAGCCAGCATTTAACCTACAGATCTAACGGGGCTCCAGCACCGGCTGGACGTGTGCACTGCTTTCAGAACTATCAAGCCTCACATCAACTACGTTATAGTGAGGAACAGGTAGCTTTTGTACACCAAGGATAGTACAAATTGATGCTTTGGAATCACACACACACACACACACACACACACACACACACACACACACACACACACAGATGCACGCACGCACAATTTTGAAGAAAATATATAAATCTTCTACGCCGCCTATGCGAGAAAAACACCCTGGCCGCGGCGGAGCTCGAGTCTTCAACCTTCTCGGTACTACTGAGTAAATAGATAGGCAATGATCAGGACGGCTCTATCAACTGAGTTTTCCTAGCATTGGACGACCATGTGGCCACGTCGTTCAATTGGTAGATTTAGTACAGCAGTCTCGCCTGCATTGGGAAGGCCACTGAATATTGTTTTAATCTCAGCTCTATACTACACGATATTCCATTGTAAATTTTTCTATATGGAGCAATAGAATGGTCTGGATGTAATGAAAAGGCTGGTCTTTCAATGACCAACAAGTATACCTTGAGCCAAAAGAAATGTCAGGGCGGGGCTATCTTTATACCTTCCCCTAGACTTTTCCATTGTACAAAAAGGAGCATGGGACATATACGCTGCTCACTCACCGGTAACAAAAAATACTCCGTTGTAACCAATGTAACATTATGCAACACCTGACCATGCGGTATAGCGAACAATAGACGCACGTGGCTAGCCGTATTACCTGTACAAGTACAACATCAATCAAAAAGGGAACGGATTGGATGCACAGGCTGACCTGAGTGTTTCCTTTTCGCACATGGAATAAGGCATCTTGTCACCCGACACCAGTCATGTACCTTTATAGGCTTCCAGATCAGCTGCGAGTGTGCGCAGACTGGCCTGAGTCTGGTTTGTTCACACTTTTCACAAGTTACTTTTTTCGGTAACGAAATACATTCAAACCTGCTTACATGTATGTGGTCATCTCTATTAAGGGTCACCTGCCTTTAGAAGCCACCTTTTTGGGGTCTACAATGCAACCGAATATGTGTTTAAAAGGTCACACGAAGCAACCATTTTAGTTCCCTTAAATGACTCCTTCATACAGGTTTGAATGTAATTTGAAGAAAACCGCAAAACGTAGCGATAGATTGCGAAACTCAATATGGCTGATTGGAATGCACAGGCTGATCTGAGTCTTCTCAATTTACACATGCTATACGTGTCTTTTTTCTTGGTACGTGTGCATCCCGACTTCTGATCATTACTATACGGGCCGTGTGACCAAATTCGTTTTTCATCATGATCCAAAACTTGTCTATGTGAACGGAGACGACTGTTCTCATGATCCATTGAGTTTCTATTTGAACAGACAATGTCTTTGCATTTGGTACACTTTTCCAAGTGACAAAGCTCATAGAATGTGATATGTCTGAATCCATCTCGTACATAACAGAAAAGAAGCTGATGATTATACTGGGAGGATGCGCAGGCTGGTCTGAGTCTTCGCTTTTATACTGATCAATAATTTGCACATTGTATAAATAGCATTTAAGCAATATTCGCGAAAAGCCAACAGAGAATATAAACGAAAATAAATTTCCGTGTATATTTACTTGTAGCGTGTGCCCGACTTTTACACTGTGCTAACTTATTTCAAGGTTTTGCATACATGATGTTCTAACTGGACCTTGGCAGAGCAGTCCGCTAAGATCTGGCTCTTCGAGTTCAAATCCCGCTAGCGGGGAAATATTTTTACTCCAGTGCGCGGACTTAACGAAATTCACCGTCTTTCTTATATTGCTTGTATTAACATAGACAGTCTCTCATATATGACAGTAAATGTGGTGACATGAGAAAAAATACCAATGCGTTATGCTTAGTGAACTTGAACAAGCGTGCAAAACTTATTCTACCGAATCTTCAGGTGGACTGATCAAATTTGACAGATATTGGCAACGCATATTTGTCACCGCCCTGACATTTCTTTTGGATCAAGGTCTATTTCGACTTCCATTTATGCACCACAATTAAAGTTTGAGACATGTTTAAATCTTGCTATTCAATCTATGTGCAATAAAGTATCATACTGACTACTCATTTTGTAGTTTGCGTTGTCAGAAAAAATCAGGCGCTTAAAATCTATTGTAGGAGCAAATCCGGGACTTGTAGGAAAAAATCCGGGACTTATGAAAAATTAAAATCTGCTGACAGACCCATTTATATCATTGTAAAGTGTCAAAAAGTAGTATAATATGTTTCCCAACACCGATTTATGATTGAAAATAGCTTTTCCCTATAGTAAACTTCGAAGACATAGACAGAGCGCACAGTTCATCAAGATGTACCTAAAATGAAAATTTCCGGGTTTTATCTGTCTGTTGACAACGTTAAACACTTGTGTTGTATATAATCTGACTTAGATCTACCAGGAATACGCTTAAGATTTGTAAATTAACGGTTTAATTGACAAAATTCACCATTTTGTCTCATCAGTTTTGTGTTATGACGTCACGGAGAAAAAAATCATTGACAATTTGGAAAAAATCCGGGACCATTGTCAGAAAAAATCGTTGACAATTGTCAGAAAAAATCACCGCCTACCGGGACTAAGCAACCACCCAGTGATAAAGGGTGATAATGAAAGGTTGCCCTAGTGTGAAATCGATTTGAAAAGAGTTCCACCTCCAGCAGTAATCGAACCTTGGACTGCTATATCGGCGCTAAACACTGTAAGCTACCGGGTCTTCTAACGTGGGATCGAGAACCAGCTTTATCCTGGCTATTCTTTCTATTCCTTATTCTTATTCCTCATTTCTTATTTGAGCTGCGACACGAGAAAACCAACAATGTGGTTGTGCGCCCAGTGCAGACTCAGATCAGCCTGGCCATCCGCTCAGTTTGACCAGACTTTTCGATAAGTGCTCAAAGGTAGCTAAGGGTCTAAGCTACCGCCATGCGGACAGCGAAGACTCTGATCAGACTGGGCGGATGCCCAGGCTGATCTGAGTCTGCGCTGGGCGCACAACCACATTGTTGGTTTTGTCGTGTCGTGGCTCATTTATTTTTTTTTTGTAACAGATTTCCCAGCAACTGTTCAATCTTTGGTGTAAGAGTTATCTTAGAATAGCCATCCAATTTCAAATTATTTATTCACTCGGTTTTGTTAATACAAAAAACTAGAGGAGCATGTAATAAATACAGTTACAAAAGAATATAGTGATGGTAGTAATGACAGATTCCTGCGAGTAACTTACCATTGTATTTCTCCTATCGTTTTCATGAATTCAATTAATCCTCCCTTTCCTCAGGCTTTCTGGTGCTTGTTTATCTGTTTATTAATTTTTATTCGTCTCAAAGCTATCTATACTGAACAAAAATAAAAACTTGACGGTTTTTATTTCTCAATTCCGGCCAACCTAGCAAAGGGGAGGTGCCTATAAGGCAAAATGTTTTACATTACAAAGGGGGGTGCCTATAAGGCCCTTTTTCTGCCCAAGAGCAAAATGTTTTATTTTCAGCTGATGATTAGACTATAGTGTCCGCTATACTGAATCAATAGTGGTTAAGCTCCGTAAGCCCTACTTTTGGAATAATGGGGTTATTGAAGTGGGTGGGGTAAATCAGCATGAACCAGGGGTGTCATATTATAAGCTATATTTCTCCTTCAAATTTAATGGCATTCATAAATACCTTCCTGAATAAGTTGAAGTAATGTCTTTGGTGACATCTTTTCTCAAATTCTATCTTTTAAAATAAAATCTTATGTCTGCAGAATTTCTTTTAGAGACACTGTCAATTTTCATTAATTTTGGTACTTTGAATTCAATATATTCTACCATATCTCTAGAACCAATGGATGACTTCTTACCAAACTAACATGGGTCCACCCTTGGGAGAGTGCAAACTGTTGATTAAATTTTGGTGACCTTGACCTTTGTTTCAAGGTCACAGTAAGACTTATAATGTTAATTTTAAGTCAAGTTTTGGCCATTGTCTACGCAGTAGCTCCTAAACTGACATGAAATCATGACCAAAGTGGCCTAAATTAAACATTATGAGGAGTTAGAGCACTAGTTATGATCAAATGGCCATGACATCATCTTCAAGGTCAAGGTCAAGGTTAGACTAGACAGAGTTTGACCAAAGATCTCACACAGCTAGAAAGCAGAAATTTAACAAATATGTATGTTTCTATTTGTAATTCTTGGTCTGAAGGTCACCAATACATTCAGAAGTTCATTATTTTACAATAGACTTTTCTATAACCTTTAAATTTAACGCAATTCTGTTTCATCATGTTTGGCTAATACTGACCTTCAGACCAAGGTCAAGGTCATTCTATGCACATTAAACATTGATTTTCAACAGAAAACACTCAGATTTGGTACATTTCTGCCACCTGATTGATGAAATCTATGATTAAACTCTGTTTAGTCTAACCATGACCTTGACCTTGAAGATGATGTCATGGCCATTTAATCATGATGTCATGGCCATTTAATCATAACTAGTGCTCTAACTCCTCATAATGTTTAATTTAGGCCACTTTGGGAACAATTCCACATCAATTCAGGAGCTGCTGTGTAGACAATGACCAAAACTTGACTTAAAATTGACATTATAAGTCTTACTGTGACCTTGAAACAAAGGTCAAGGTCACCAAAATTTAATCAACAGTTTGCACTCTCCCAACAGCGAGCCCATGTTAATTTGGTAAGAAGTCATCCATTGGTTCTAGAGATATGGTAGAATATACTGAATTCAGAGTACCAAAATTAATGAAAATTGACAGTGTCTCTAAATGAAATTCTGCAGACATAAGATTTTATTTTAAAAGATAGAATTTGAGAAAAGATGTCACCAAAGACATTACTTCAACTTATAAAGGAAGGTATTTATGAATGCCATTAAATTTGAAGGAGAAATATAGCTTAAAATATGACACCCCTGGTTCATGTTGATTTACCCCACCCACTTTAATAACCCCATTATTCCAAAAGTAGGGCTTACGGAGCTTAACCACTATTGATTCAGTATAGGGGACACTATAGTCTAATCATCAGCTGAAAATAAAACATTTTGCTCTTGGGCAGAAAAAGGGCCTTATAGGCACCCCCCTTTGTAATGTATATATGGATGTTTTCGAGTTGGACAGACATCTGATTACTTAAATCATGAAAAATTATTGGTAAATGTTTGTCCTGTCCGGAGTTATCTATCTTATTCCTATTTTATTAATTCAGAAAAGAACTTTAATTTGCGCATGCGCAGAAGAAAGTTCTTTTGTACGCAATAAACAGTAGTTCCAGTATGCATAGAAAACACTTTAAACGCTTATGGTAATTGTAACCACAACCTGAAAATAACTTTTAAAGTTTCAAACTTTCAGATTACCTCCCTTTAAATTAAACATATAGAGATTTATGAAATGCCGTATCTTCTATACCAAAGCGTCTTTTTCGTTATTTTCTTCGTGATTAGTTTGCTTGTCTTGCAAACTCAATGTGTTTATTACTAAATTTATTTGAAAGCCATTTCTAAAACTGCCATAAAGACTCAAATGTGTAATGGGAATTCCATTTAAAACTGAATTTCTGACTTCATAATGGCGTGGACTGAGGTTTTTCGTCTGGTTATCATACCACCCACACTTTAAATACTAATCAGCAAAAGCTATGCCAAATTTCAGTTATATCAAAAATTCTTAGACTGTCCCTAGCATTTGAACACCGCCAGGCAGCCTTATCAACGTCGACGCAATGTCGTCAGAATCTTTTATCGACGTTGATACGATAATTCAACATCTGTTCTGTCAATAAGCTAAAAACAATGTGGCGTTTCTTTTTCCTTGCCTTTCTTTCACTTTTCTGTTTTTCATTTCTTATTTCTGTTTCAAGTGTATATCAAAGTATCTCCTGGACGCTGAAGTGAATCAAAGCTGCCTATCATTTTTACAGAGAGAGAGAGAAAGAGAGAGAGTCGACGAAGTCCAGTCGTTGGACCGCTAGGTTACCGTGCAGAATATATTAGGCCCTTTCTTGGGTCGGGTCAGGAACTGGAATACTTGACTCGCTTACACTGTGCAAAAGCCAAGTGGACAAGGGAATTGTTCAAATGTCATAACACGTGGAAGCCCGCCCCAACTTGGGTGCCCGTCAACTGTCTCAGGTGCCCGTCAGCTGTATGGGAGGGCATAATGGCAATGCTTTCGATTTTTTTTTAAATTAAAAATATTTAGTTAAGACGGATTATGCAGAGATTTAGAGAAACGTATTACATCTGCCTTCATCCTGCACTTTCCAGACAATGACAATCATGAGTGATGAAAGTTCCAGACAAATTTTGCCGGTAGCCTACAAAAGCGATAGTTGATATGTGGCGCGAAAAGTTAAGTAACGTAAACGTCACCATGCGCAACGTCAACATTTCAGTCTAAAGAGACGGCAGGCCGGGCATTTAATGCACTTTAACTCGAAAGTTGAGTCGGCGACCTACTTTTTTTATTGCTTTAATGTGAACTTCTATCATTGGGTGATACTGTGTTAGTTTTTGAAGAAAAAAATGTGTTTTGTTTTCTCAGAATGAAGGTTTTTATCCAAGAGGTACGAGCAAAAAAGTGCATTTTCCATAGAACGCCATTATAACGTCGGGTCGTAAAAGTGGAAATATTGACGTTTTCGAGGTCAGATATCTTAAAAACGACATCGGCGACCCCCCTTTTTTATTACATTTTCTGAAAGAGGGACTGAAAATGTACAATATAAGGAAGTATGAATAAAATCATGTGTTTTGTCAATTACTCCCACCTCACCTTAAGCAGACTTCGACGATTTTAAATTTGGTATTTGTTTGGTTTTGCGCATAGAAAACAGAAAAGTACCCTTGTGACGTTTACAATAGCCTCAATTTTGTTGTATCTATGGAATCTTGAAATTTGTGTGATTATGCTATCACAGAATAATTAGATTTTCTTAAACTAAAAGAATTTTTATGTCTCACTATTTCCCGACTACCGTAGGATGAAAAATAGCGACTGTCAAGTTTTTACTTTTGCTAAGTATATAATAATTTTTTTGAAACTTCCAAACTTCTCAGCAAGTATTCAATATCGAAAGTTGACATACTATGCTAAACATATTTAGCATTTTTTTATATTTCATGTTTTTCTCCACTTTAGTATAAAAGTGAGGAAGTCTGATATGCAAAATAAAAGCATTGTAAACGAATGCGTAATACTCCGCCACTGCAAACCTTTCATAGCTTTTTTTCATGATTTCATACTTGTATATAGCTCCAGGACTGGGGCAGTTAATTAACCTCCTTCTGATAAAATTTTAACCATCACTAGAAGCTATTATTGCTTTGATCATTTGTTACATGTTTCATAAAAGTTCCTTTCAGTTCTGATTTTATGACTTTTTATATGTATATATGCCGTGTGCCAGGGGCAGATAACCCCTGGGGACAAAATTTTGATCATGACAGAAAGCTTATATTGCTTCGATAAGCTGAAGCAAGTTTCAGGAAAATCACTTTCAACCCAGATTTTATACAGAATTTTTCATGACTTTATACTTGTATATAGCCCCGGGTCAGGGGCAGATAACCCCTGGGGACAAAATTTTGATCATGACAGAAAGCTTATATCGCTTCGATAAGCTGTAGCAAGTTTCGAGAAAATTACTTTCAACCCTAATTTTATACAGAATTTTTCATGATTTTATACATGTATATAGCCCCGGGGCAGGGGCAGTTAACTCTGGCGGACAAAATTCTGCTAACAACAGAAAAAATATATTTTTTCAATCATTTCTGTGAGATTTCATTATGACATTTCAAAGTGTAAAGGAATAACAGACCAAAAACCACTTTTGCGACACTGACAAGGGCAATAACTCTGTCACAAGATATCGAAATTTGCCCATTAGCAATCCCAACCGAGATATTCCCAAGACCAATTCATATGCCAAGTTTGAAGAAAATCCGTTAATAAATACTCAAGTTATCGAACGGAAACGAAGTGCTCACGGACTGACGGACAGACAGACGGACAGACAGACAGACGTACGGACAGCCAGCGGGAAAACATAATACCCCGCCACTAAAAAGGCCAGTACTAAACACAAATGCTATCAGAAAAATACATAAAGTTTCGCTTTGGTTTGGTAGCTGTGACAACCAAAAACTTGAACAAGGGTTAGTATTTAAAATTCATGTCCTAATATTTACACTTGCCACTGACTTCCCATAGGTGAACCTTTTAGAGCAAATAGCTTCATACACCGATGAAGGACAATTGATCGTGTGACGTTGTCGTCAAGCGACGTCTTATGTAAACAAACGTCTTGATTGGTTCTTGTAACGTTCGATTGACGCCACGTCAGGGCGACGGCTGTTTAACGTTATGGCCGAACACGTCGTTACTAACCTTTCTTCGACCCATATTTTGCCTATTCTGCACCAAATTACCACGAAAACGGCACAAAGAATAAAAATTTGATTCATCAGCGTGCCAGTTATACAGGGTGTTTCGTAATATCTGATACTCTTTCAAATTATTACCTCTTCTCCAATAATATATACTGAACGTCAAAAGAAACGCCTACAAGTTTAGGTTCAGTTTTCTTCTGTCAGCTGATTTATGGCTTAAAATTACATATAGCAGAAAATACTACTGACGTTTGCCAACAATATAAACTTAGCTTCTTGCAAAATTAAACCTTGATTAAAGAGTTCTCAATTTATCGTGAAACATTAAAAGTTGTTGTAAGAGTTGTCTTTCCTTTGGCAGTATAACAAATTGTTTCCAAAACGCGACTCTAATGTGTGGTTATGAAAAAAACGTCGGTTTTACTACCATGTTATTCTTCTTAGGAACCGACCATTTGATATTTGAATTGGGAGTGGGGGAGGGGGGGGGGGGGGGGGGGGGGGGGCTGGTATTCTTGATAGAGACAGGACATTTTATGGGGGCTGGTATTCTTGATGAAGACAGGACATTTTATTTCACTGGCCTCTGGAAACAATTTCTTTTTCTTTTTTTTTTCACCTTGAGGGAGCTAATTTCTTTTTTTTTTTTTTTTTTTTTTACAAACTAACTCAAACAGGTTATTTTTTTTTAAATTTTATAGGCTGAACTATCAGATCCTTGTTTACTCGACCTTTAAATCCTTTTATTTTACCCACATCAGTAATTTTTACACTTTTTTTTCTCACAAAAAGAACATGGTGCTGTCTGTAACCAGGCTAAGGGCATGGATTAAATTGCTTTTGCAAACCAGTTCCTGGAGCATGTTCTTCTCTTCATCTAAGGTACAGATACAAACGTCCCTGTATGAATTTGGCAAAAATCAGGCCTTACATTAGGCATATTTTGGCCAAAAATTAGGGCTATTTTCGCAAAGTCTTAGGGCTAACATTAGGAATTTAAGGGTTTATTCTAGGCCAATCATATGCCCAAACATGCCTTATTCGCACTTTTTAGAAAGTTTCATAAATACTTACTGATATAGTCACATTATACATGAATGCCAGTTAATAAAATGGCTGAAAGTTCTGTGCTAAGAAGTTAACAAGATTTGTCTGAAGACAACGAAGCGCGCCTAATGGGTGCCTGACTCTCAAGGTTACAAAGTATCCTGACTCAAAACATTGTTAACATAGTTAACCTTTTATTAGCTGTATCATCAAAAAATATTTTGCCATATATTGTTTTAGCCACAGTTTGTCTCAGAGTGTTTCACTGAAAAAACTGTTTTTCTCCTTGAAAATACATTGTCTGCGAATGTCACTGTTGTTTCAGACCAGGGGAGTGCAGGGGCCGTATTCATAAAGCCACTTAAGTCGTTGCTATGCTGTTGCTAAGGCTAAATTTCTTTGAAGGAGATTCCCTACAACTATGAAATTTGTTCTGGAGGAACAGTCTTTTAAGACTGTTCCTCCAGAGCAAATTTCATAGTTGTAGGGAATCTCCTTCATACAGTTTTAGCCCTAGCAACAGCATAGCAACCACTTAAGTCGTTTTATGAATACGGCCCCAGGTGTTTTCAATGTCGCGCTCGTTACACTTGTCATGTTTTTGTTGTTGTATCACCAAGAAATATTTGTCTGATATATATTTGACTGCACTGTCAAGACAGAGATATTTTCTTTTCTATATAAATTTTTGAATCTCTCTCTATAATATATTGTGCTGATATTACCAAGGAAAACAAAGTATTTGTTACAGTTGTCACGTTTGTTACAGCGCGACAATACGTGCCCCCTCGGAAATGCGGTATCTTTTTGTGCCCTATATGAGTTAACCAGGAGTGAATGTGGTAGCTAGTGCACAAATGAAATTAAAATCTTAAAAAGTTCCTTCAAGAGCAGAGAATACATACAGAATTAGGAACGTGGGCCAGACTACGTAGTTTCGGCTAATAAAGCCTCGTCAGTGACCCTGACAATATCTGGTAACGAAACCAGAAAAAAGCATACTGTAATTTCTTAAATTTAATTGGGCAGTCGATTCAAAGACTGATTGGTTTCAAAAGGATCCAAATAATATAAAAGACGATGATCTAGAATAATAGTCTAAATCGATCTCAAATTTTAGATTTCTCAGAATCTATCCTCTGATCTCAAAGGATGTAAATAAAATATAATCTGCACAATGGATGATGTACGGGGAGACGTTTTACGGCCGCCACACGGCACAACACCAGCTGCAGTGAAGTTTGCATCAGAAGCTAGACTAAGTCAGTTGTTCCCTTTGGCATACAGGGCCGACTTGTATGCCATTGCGGACATTGAGGGTCGGGTCCTCGTGCACCAGACGGAGAGATACCAACTCAGTCCAACTTATAATGCCTCATGGTGACAAAGGGTGGTTCCTAGTATGGGTTTTCACACCACCTTTACCCAGTACTAAGTCGGTCTGATGACACATCCTTACCCTTTGCAGACTTCTCATGTTTCCTTACGCCCCACCCCATAACCTCACCCCTAGCCTGAACCAGCTGTCAAAGCCTGGTCTCCGTATAAAGTATTTCATCTGTGATCATTATGTCCAGTTTCTAACTCTCCAGGGCAATTAATGGTACCAGACTTATGATTTTATTCCCAATTTGCAAGTGTATAATATGACCTGTTATACATTCTGACCCCTGGCCCCACCCAGGGGAACTCTACCACAAAGTCAAAGATGGTCTGGGTAAGTATCATATAATTCATCTAAACTTTGTAGCATATAAACTTTGTAGCTTATAAGGTATCGAAGTTATGAGCTCAAAGAGAAATGCATATTCATACACTGCTCAAAATATTTAAAGGAACAGCTGAAATTTTCCCATAGACATTACTACAACATATACCCAGTTCCACGGCCCATAAATTCGATCGCTAAAGGCCAAGAATTCACCATTCCTTTGCAGGGGTTGCAAGAACAATCACAGTTTTAGACAACAAAAATTTCAATACAACTGATACCCAGATCATTTCCATGGAACAGATTTTGCACTTTTCGATTTTTCTGAAAATGCATTTTTCTGGAAGTCTATAAAATCTCATAAACTTGATTTCAAAGTAATCCTTTCAAACAGGTCACATGGTAAGACAATCAGCTTCATAGGCAAACTGATTGTGTTGATTTTGGTTGTAATTTTCATGCGCTTCCCCTGTTCTGAAATAATGCAATTTTTTACCAAAATTTCATTTGTACAAAAACAGTCCATGGGCATGAGCAGGGCAAATATTGGATCAAAACTTGTGCTGTCAGTAACCTCGACCCTCTTTAAGAAAACTGGCAAAAATTGGAAAAAAATTGTCTTTGTCGAGCAAAAGTAAATGGCCCTCAAAGTGGGAATGCGTTGCACTGTCGTCTACGGAAAAATATTTGGCATTCCTTCAAATGTTTTGAGCAGTGTATTTATTAAATAGTGTTAAAGGCATAAGGCAAAATCACTCAACCATGAATAAAGGTCAAGGTTACAAGTCTGCATGGATGCTTTGCTGCTGCAACAACCCAATGCTCCAGGGAAGGTCCTGACTAAATACGAAGCAGGTACCTCGAATGAGTTTGGGGGTACAAGCCTTAAACTTTAACAGAAAACTAACATCAAGATCATCCTAGGTATTGACCTCTTGCCCCACCCTGGACAAGGATTCTCACTCATACTTGTGGATATGATGGTGGGTGGATGAAAGGGAGGTGTGTGTGTTTCGGGGGGGGGGGGGGTCATAGTGTTCTATAAATAGTATGAGGTCATTCGCAATGTCAGGCTGATCCACTTTGCCATGTATAATATTAATATATCAAATAGTGTTAGAGATATAAGGCAAAATCAGTAGACCGTGAATAAAGGTCAAGGGCACAGGAGTTAGCATGGATGCTTTGCAGCAGCTGTAATTGTAGGGATATGTTTTTTGTCCAAGCATCAACTCTCTTTTCTCAAAGGTATTATAGCTCTTCAACTGTTTACACTTTCTAGTTCAGTGGTGGTAAGGTTTATTCACTGAATAAGGAATGTCATACCTGTATGATTTAGCATACTATGCATGTGCAATCAGTGCGCTGTTCAAAATCTCGTACCTGGCTAGTTGTGCGTAAATACATGCTTAGAAATCATCCTATGACTTCTTAAAATGAAAGCACGGAAAAGGCCAAATTCTGAACTTCATGATTCGAATGCCAATACTCTGCTGTTGAAATATTTGAAACTGGTTTCTTTAACTAAAACTAGATATTTGTGGAAACTGAACCTAAAACAGCTGTTTATAGGTCTTATACAAATTTCAAGAACAGGTCTGATGCGTAACTGCCAAGTCCACTTTTTGCTAAGGTTGGCTGCCCATTTTAGCACAATTTAAACCTATTCTGCTACAGCTGACTGCTTGCTGATATATTCTTATCACAGCAGCTTTAATATTGACAGAAGCCATCTCTGCAGCAGATGCCATTGTAAACCTAAATTGGGTTGATTTTATCTTCACTGGTTTGGCTGTCATCAATCTGGCACAAAGGTGCTGGCAGAATGGGAAATACTACTGCAGTCTCTGAACAATCTGGCATTGGTCTACAGTGTTTGCTCAGATAATCCTGCCCCAATATTTAGTGAGGTGGTGCAAGTTTTACAGATCATTTTTAAACATTTATTTGCTTGTAAGACCAAATTCATACCTGTGTTTACATATTACTTTTAGTGCAAATCCATGTATATGCATGTACATGGTAAACAGTAAACTAAATAAGATGAAAAGGGAAAATTATCAGAATCCAATTATGTCTATGCAAAGAGATATATTAATAAGCATCAGTTCTGGAAAGCCTAAACTGCCATGGTGAAAGCCAGTCAACAAGTTTGTATAGTTTGAAAACTGTTTATCAAGAACTTGTATTGCTCATATGCCATTTATTCAAGGCCTTCTGAATAGCTGTTTTTAGGTCCAGTTTCCACAAATATCTAGTTTTAGTTAAGAAACCGGTTTAAATACAGTAAAACCTGTCTTAGTGGCCACCTCTATATGAAGCAAGCGACCTGTATTAAGCGAGCATGTATTCATATCCCGAAAAAGGCAAATACATTGAAATGTACCTGTATTAAGGTGGTGATAATCACTGATTTGGGGCAAAGACAAAAATCTGCATAAAACGCTCAAAATACCACTGATCATTCCAAAACTTAGCATATGCCTTCTTTACGTTGTTTCTGACAATGCAGACTCCCAAAATGCAGCATTTGTTAATGTTAAAAAGTGTTTTTATAAGGAAAGATCAAAGGGTAATTTTGTGCGCAATAATCTGAAAAAATAATATTGCAATTGAAAATATACTTAGTGCTGAGAGTTCCTTGTTGCATAATGAAGAGCGAGCTAGCAATTATTTTTTCAAACTCTTTCACACATTATCAGGCTGAGCAGATGAAAAAAGATGGGGTCTGTGTCCAATTTTTTTTTGTCAAAACACACAGGTGAAACAGGTAAGACTATTTTAACAAGGTTGAACAATTTCATCTACACACCACTGATCATGTAGGTAATGTATTATTTATACTGTAGGTGTTACATAGGTATGCTTGCCTACCCTATATTTAATAAATGCATCCAGTGTACATGACCTTGTACATGGTTGAACATTTGAGAAAAAGCTACCGTTTTCATCTGGTCTACATTACAATTTGAGAAAGAGTTGGAATAAATAATTGCTAGATTGCTCTTCATTATGCAATAACGCACCTTAAGGTGGTGATAATCACTGATTTGGGGCAAAGACAAAAATCTGCATAAAACACTCAAAATACCACTGATCTTTCCAAAACTTAGCATATTCCTTCTTTATGTTGTTTCTGACAATTCAGACTCCCAAAATGCAGCATTTTTTAATGTTAAAAATTGTTTTTATAAGGAAAGATCAAAGGGTAATTTTGTGCGCAATAATCTGAAAAAATAATATTGTTATTGAAAATATACTTAGTGCTGAGAGTTCCTTGTTGCATAATGGAGAGCGAGCTAGCAATTATTTTTTCAAACTCTTTTACACATTAGCAGGCTGAGCAGATGAAAAAAGATGAGGTCTGTGTCCAATTTTTTTTGTCAAAACACACAGGTGAAACAGGTGAGACTATTTTAACAAGGTTGAACAATTTCATCTACACACCACTGATCATGTAAGTAATGTATTATTTATACTGTAGGTGTTACATAGGTATGCTTGCCTACCCTATATTTAATAAATGCATCCAGTGTACATTACCTTGTACGTGTTGAACATTTGAGAAAAAAGCTACCTTTTTCATCTGGTCTACATTACAATTTGAGAAAGAGTTGGAATAAATAATTGCTAGCTCGCTCTTCATTAAGCAATAATGCACCTTCAGAACTACGTAAATTTTCAATAACGATGTTAATTTTTTTGATTATTGCGCAGAAAATTACCCTTTGATCTTTCCTTATAAAAACACTTTTTTAAGAAGCATGTACGTCTATTTTGTATTCTAAACTGTAAAGAACAACAAAAACAAGAAGTCTGCGAACTTTCAGGGAGATACGTTACTTTTTATGGTTTTATGCAGATTTTTACATTTACCATAAATCACCACCTTAAGTACTACGTAAATTTTCAATAACGATGTTACTTTTTTTGATTATTGCGCAGAAAACTACCCTTTGATTTTTCCTTATAAAAACACTTTTTTTAAGCAGCATGTAAGTCTATTTTGTATTCTAAACTGTAAAGAACAACAAAAATAAGAAGTCTGCTAACTTTCAGGGAGATACCTTACTTTTTTATGGTTTTATGCAGATTTTTACATTTACCATAAATCACCACCTTAAGCAAGCACATTTTGATTATCCCTTTGGTGCTTGCTTAATACAGGTTGGACTGAACTTCAACAGCAGAGTATTAGCATTCGAATCATGAATTTCAGAATTTGGCCTTTTCCATGCTTTCATTTTAAGGAGTCATAGGATAACTAGCCAGGTAAGAGATTTTGAACAGTGCACTGATTGCACATGCATAGTATGCTAAATCATACAGGTCTGACATCCCTTATTCAGTGAATAAACCTTACCACCACTGAACTAGAAAGTGTAAACAGTTTTTAAAATTCATAGAAGAGATACAGAAGACCTTGAATAAACGGCATGTAAGCAATACAAGGCCTTGAGACAGTTTCCAAACTATAAGAACTTGTTGACTGGCTTTCACCATGGCAGTTTAGGCTTTCCGGAACTGATGCTTATTAATATATCTCTTTGCTTAGACATAATTGGATTCTGATATTTTCCCCCCTTCATCTTATTTAGTTTACTGTTTACCATGTACATGCATATACATGGATTTGCACTAAAAGTGATATGTAAACACAGGTATGAATTTGGTCTTACAAGCAAATAAATGTTTAATGTTTGCATAGACATAATTGGATTCTGGTTAAATGTTTGCATAGACATAATTGGATTCTGATATCTTTCCCTCTTTATCTCATTCATTTTACTGTTTACCATATAAACACAGGCACGAACTTGGTCTTACAAGCAAATAAATGTTCCATAATGATCTGTAAAACTTGCACCACCTCACTAAATATAAGGACAGGAATATCTGAGCAAACACTGTAGACTAAGGCCAGATTGTTCAGGGACTGCAGCAGTATTTCCCATTCTGCCAGCGCCTTTGTGCCAAACTGATAACAGTCAAATCAGTGAAAGAAAATTCAACTTAATTTAGGTTTACAATGGGATCTGCTGCAGAGATGGCTTCTGTTATTAAAGCTGTCATGATAAGGTGTTATATCAGTAAGCAGTCAGCTGTAGCAGAACAGGTTTAAATTGTGCGAAAATGGGCAGTCAACCTAAGCAACAAGTGGATTTGTCACTTACGCATCAGACCTGTTCTTAAAATTTGTATAAGACCTATATATATGAAAATTGAAAATACTGCTTTCAAAACAGTGCCAAACAGCAAAGTCAATCAACCGTAACATACAGGTCAAGACACACAATTTTTATTTTTTTCTTGCATATCCAAAGACAGGGAATTTTTTGAAAAATCTACCAGGCCCCCCCACCCCCCCCCCCCCCCCCCCCCCCCCCCCCCCACCCTCAGAATATCAAATGGTCAGTCTCTTAGGAACATGACAGCAGTTTGAAGTTGAACATTGTCAAATTATCTCCTTTGCAATTAAACAAATAGCAAATTGGGAAGTACAATAACATCAAAAGCTCTGCAGAGCTGCAAAAATTTTCTCTGCAAATCTTTTTATTTTACTCTAACCGCTTTGTATGAATGGTTTCTGTTCTTTTCAAGAAATACAGGGTATTAAAAGGTCTATGAGAAATCCAATGGTAAGCCAGTGTTACTGTTTCTACTGCCAACTTTCACCTGATTGTTTCTCTAAAACGCAAGGCTCGATTGCTTTGATTTTTTTGCTGTTTCTTATCCTTCCTGCGGATATTATGTCTGGAGAAAATAATTGGCTGAGCATTTTATGGAATTAAAATTCAGCTTCTGAAAGTATGGTTACTTTAAGTTTAACCCCCATCACAAAAGAGAGCGTTCTGGTTTCTAAAGTTTATGGAATATCGATGCGTTAAGGTGCTCATTTTGTCAGAATATCATAAAGTATCTTAAAATGTCTAAATAAGAGCATATGCCTATACCTTCAAATGAACTGGGTGTATACATTGTATGTGTTTCTTTTGATGTTCAGTATAGATATCAATTCACTGTTTACATCAAAATGACCAAGCCGAGACATCACCATTTTACATGCAATGTAAAAATATGAACAACACAGATTACATGCAATGTAAAAATATAAACAACACTGATGTCATGATGTCATACATGGCGTCATCAAAAGTTGTTATTTTTGCAAACTGGCCTGTCCGTGGAAAGTGCCAGGACATCATTAAATTGTACTATGAAAGCCGATCCATGATTTCTATTACCAGAAGGGTGAGAAATCTTTATCTTGGAGACATGAGAGTCTACCAAACTGCAAGTTAACAGAATACAGAAAAGATCTGAGGAGTAGGGAGGTGTATTAGACCAGAGACACAGTAACCAGGGGTGCCCGAGGAGCAGCTGTATGTCCTGGTACTTTTCCATGGACAGGGCCAACCAGAAAAATAACAACTTTTGATGATGTCATGAATGACATCATGATGTCAGCAGTTCCCTTTTTTACATTGCATGTAAAATGGTGATGTCTGGTGATCATTTTGATGTAAGCAGTGTATTGATATCTGTATTATTAGAGACACTACGGTGAAAGTGTATCAGATATTATGAAACACCCTGTATGTGCTGGGCTAAAACACTGCCGCCACGCTAGCAGACATGCTGCGAGTGATGATGTTCTTTTAAATTTCATATCAAGAATAGTTTTTTCAAGAGGTTTACTTGTGTGTTTATTCATTGCAGTGAATGAGAAACTGAGATCACAGGGTATAATCGATTCCGCCAATTTTCGCTTCCTGCAGAGACTGTCTGTCATATTTGGCTTCCACCAAGACTGTCTGTGAACTCTTGCTTCCTGCAGAGACTACTGTCCTCGAAAAATGGCTTCCTGCCGAGACTGTCCGTGTGATTCTGTTTCCTGCCGAGCCTCGGCAGGAAGCAGAATCACACTGACAGTCTCAGCAGGAAGCCATTTATCATGTACAGAAGTCTCGGCAGGAAGCAAGAGTTTGCGGACAGTCTCGGCGGAAGCCCAAATATGATGTACAGTCTCTGCAGGAAGCAAAAATTAGCGGAATCGATTATACCCTGTGGAGATAGTGTGCCTTTTATTTGGAAAAGTATTGCTAAATAAATTTTGCATCAGAAAAATGAGTCCTGACCAGAGCTCTAGATAAGAGGGAGTATTTGGTGATAATTAGGGATAATTTTTGTTACTTCTCCAAACGTATGTTGTGACCCCTCATCTGAACCGTATCGATGAGACAGTTCAGATGAGGGGTCACAACATAGGGTTTCAATGAGAAATAAAGAAAATTATCCCTAATTATCATCAAATACTCCCTCTTATCTAGCGCTCTGCTGATACAACAAAACCAACAAGCGGCATGTGAGCCCAGAAAAGACCCAGTCTGATCATAGTCTTTGCTGTCAGCACAGAGCTAGTGTAGACCCTTAGCTAGCCTTAAAGGCACACAGTGACGATTGATCAGACTGGGCCGCTGCCCAGGCTGAGCCACAATCTGATCCGAGTCTTCGCTGGGCGCACATCCACTTTGTTATGTCATGTCACGGCTCAAAGGACTTCTATGCTTAAGGCGTGAATTTTCCCCATGATTTAAAAGTTATACGGATCACTGACGTTTGCTTTGCATTTATGACTATGACTTGTAACTTGCATGGAAAATGAATTTTCAAGTGTTTGTGTCTATGTAAAGTACGTTAAACATACGTTGACGTTGACGTCATTGTTGAGATAAATTGTAAATTATCCTCAAACTGTTCGTTGAAATAATGATTTATTGTACACATTTCACCCTTTTTTGATTTACATTACTTACATAACAGACAACACTGGATAGGTTTGACTATATGTATGTGACCTTGACCTCATTTCAAGGTCATGGTACACAATAAAATCCTTGAAGATCACAGTGCTACTGTTGACCATTCTTCTTCTTTGGCTTATTGAGTATCGTTCCCCCCCGTGCGTGACCCAGCTTCCCACTCATATATATTGCGTACGGGGGGGGGGGGGGGGGGGGGGGGGGGGGGAAGTACTTGTATTTTAATTATAGTGAAGCGTTCTCTTTTGGCCGCTTTGACCGGAAGTATAACTGTGGTTTTGCATGTTTAACTGCCAGTCAGGCGTAAGAAGAAGAAAATCATTGCTTTGTATTGTGATATGCATGTATTTAGCATGCATTTATGACAAAAATGTATGAAATGAATGACTGATTTCAATATTTTTATTACCTCAAAAATTGAGGTATGCGAAAACCTTGAATTAAGGGTAGGTAGGGTCAGACTGGATTATCTCCCCATGTCTTTGGGTCTGAATCACAAATGATCTGATTTCATACGGCTTACATATTTGTGGAAGCTCCGCTAAGAAAAATTTGCACACTTTATACTTTTGAAAATTCGGACCTGTCGCGCCGGTCTAATGGGGAAAATCCTCGCCTTAATCGAAGAAGTCCTTTATTTTTATATGAAAAATGTTTTTTTTTAGGCTTACAATGGTCTTCAGGGTATTCTCTTTCATCATGCATATAAATAAGCCAGAATCTTTAAGTGCTGTAGTAGGCTCTGTCAGTTCTAGTTCTCCCCGAGATTCGATCACTCTTCCCTCCTTATTTCCAACTTTGAATATTTGTGTCCATGCTTTTTGGCAAATGTTGAGGTTAATGGGTACACTTTTAACGGAAGCAACTGTCGTTTCTTGTTTTTGCCTCCTTTATCTATATTGGTCAACTCTTAAAGGAATGACCTGACTCTTTAAGAAGGAAATTCTTTCTAAAAGAGTGGACCCCATTTTGGAAGGGCCTCTTCATCAAAGGAAGCAAACAGGAAGTCATGGAAGTTGTTTCCCTTTGTAAAAATGGCAGGAAAACATGCAAGTGTATCCATATACCTTAAACACAGATAATGTAAACATCAGAGGTCAGTAGAATAATCAGAAGACTTGGTTTATAGTAACTGAGGCCGAAGATCCAGGCTCATAGTAAAATACATTTTTTATACGCCCGTTTTGAAAAAATGGACGTATTATGGCATGGCGCTGTCCGTCCGTCTGTCTGTCTGTCTGTCCATCTGTCAACATTCTTGTGCGCACCATATCTCAGTAACAGTTTGAGATATCTTCTTGAAATTTTGTAGGCATATATATTAGGATGGGGCATATGCGTATAGTAATGGTTGCTCCCCCTTTCTTAGTTTCCAAGTTATGCCCCTTTGATTATTTTTTACCCTACTAGTCTTGTGCGCGTCATAACTAGATAACCGTTTGGGATATCTTGATGAAACTTCATAGCAATGTGTATGAGAGTCTGACCATGTGTCGCGTATGAGAATGGTTGCACTCCCATTCTTTTTGGAGTTGCATCCCTTTGATACGATTTTGAAAGCTATTTTCATGTATACTAATCTTGTGCATTCAATAACTTAGTAACCAATTGGAATATCTTGATGAAACTTTCTAGCAGTGTGCATGATCACAAAATGGTGTGTCACATATAAGAATGGTTGTTCTCCCGTCCTTAATTTTTGAGTAACCTCCCTTTGATTAGTTTTTTCAGGCTAGCCCCATTCCCCCATTCACTCCATACCCCTCTGAAATATTTTAATGAAACTTTGTAGGAATGTGTATAATAATGGGGCAGTATATCATGAGCATGAACCACAACTCTGGCTTACTTACTTCCGAATTATCTGCCCTTGCAGCAATTTCCATTTTTCTCTGTTACTGCTTAACTGTTAGAAATATTTTAAAAAACTTTATGGTGATGTGTATATTGTCAATGGAATGTATTATGACCAAGAATGGTACTCTTGTATACTTAGTTTATGAATTATCTCCCTTGTTTGACTTTGGTGTTTCTCAACTTCTGAGCTGCTTCATCCAGGAAGCTGATTTTTGGTATACTAATAGTAATTGACGTGTTAGATGTTTTAATAACATTGCAGTCATTAATTACAGAGTTGTTTCCCCTCTATGTCTGCCTGTCCATCCTTCTAGAAACAATCTTGTTCAATCTGTAACTCCAAAATATGGAAAATTGTCCCTAAATTATCCTTGTTACCTCTTCTTATCTGGAGCACTGACTGCAGATACTGAAGACTGCACTGATGCACCAATCATCTGGGTCCAGCTGTTCAAAACTAATGACCTCAACTTAAATTTTCATACCTATTATATTCTAAAACACTGCCAATTTTTGCTGACAAAAGGTGAAGAGCTATTCTCATTTTTCAGCAAAAAATATTGGCACACTTGAATGTATGTGTTCTAGGAGACAATGAATCCTTTATCAACAACTTTGTTAAGCCAACTTTGCTTTGAACAACTGTGCCCTGATCTGTGACAAGCAGAAAGGGTGCTTATGGTATGTGTTCATTTCCACATTTGACCATCATTTTTTTTTCAAAAGGAGACCACTATTAGAAGTTCCTGTTTGCTTTCCTGAGCAGCAAACCTTTCCATAAAGGGCTCCACTCTCACAGAAATTCTTTGGGGAGCAGTCTTTCTATTAACTTATTAAGACTTACAATAAACTCCCACTGGGAAGTAAGGCAAACTTGAAGAGTTGCTTCCCCTGCAAACCTCTATATTTTTCTGCTACTTTTACAATGAGAATAAATTTTTGTGACTTCCTGTTTTCTTCCCTGGACAACACAACCCTTCCAAAATGGAATATAAAAAGTAAGAATTTGGTCGATTCTTTCCTTTAAGCACAGGCACTTGAAGTTTTATGCTAAATGCTGCCGCTAAACATCCCGGTACGAGCCATTTTGAAGAAATGGCCAGGTGTGCAAGCATGTGTTCGGACTCCATTACAGTCTCCAGTTTCTGGTGTATCAAAGTCGCACAGCAACATCAACAGGTTCTATTACGGGAAAAATGAAAAGATTCTGCGGATAACGATCCTCTTAAATGTACAGTTTCCTACTCTGTCCAATCACCAAACAAGCGGATGCGCAAGCTAATCTGCATCTTTGTTGTTCGGAAAGTCAGTACATGTATGCCTCAGTCAACAAATGAAAATTTTACGCCAACATTATTGCGTAGTTTTGACGTTGTTAATACAAACGTCATGACGTCATTTTCATCATGTTTGTTTCAAGTTTTCACTTGTAAGAAAGGTTTTAACCGAAATTAGGACAAACAAAATATTGTAAATACATGGAAATATTGATTCGACATTGGTCATTTCTAAAAGAGTAATTGAATGATTTCGCTGATGTGTGATTTTCAAAGCATACAAGCACATGCTCAACTTTGGCGCAGAAGTAAACCAGAAACTGGACACCGTAATGGCGACGAGATTTTGTGTCTAATTTTGAGTTCAAGATTACAGCACCACAGAGGCCATAACTGAACAAATTTATGTGTATAGATACATTTTGAAACGATGTTTACAGGTAACAAGTTTACTTTTGTTGGGGTGCTTCTTACTGGCAGTTTTAGCAGTCCAAAAAATCGAGGCAATTTGCTTGGATACCTGGCCATTTCTTACCTATAGACTGCTTCAAGTTCAAAGGGTTTTGAGGTTGTTGTTTTTCTTAGCATAGAACTTCAAGCACCTGTGCTTTAAGAACTGACCCCTATTATGCAGAAATGCAAAAAAGAAAATGGCCAATTTGATTCAGCTAAAACTGTACCAATGCACCTTAATCATTCCGCAAAGTGTCAAACATTTGCTGGCACATAAGAAACAGTTTGGCCCAGGTCAATGTCAGACTGCTCATTTTGGAGCAGGCTGATTTGGGTGTACACTGTTTGCTCCAGCAATTTGTCTCAATGTCTGGGGTCATTACAGAGCTCCAGATAAAGTGGGTTTTTGAAGATAATTCAGAGATAATTTTTTTACTTCTCAATGAAAACATATTTAGTGACCCCTAATTGGAACCATCGGAACAAGACAGTTCTTATAAGGGGGTCGCATGTGTTTTAAAAGAGAAATACAGAAAATTATCCCCAAATTATCCCTGTTACCCCTTCTTATCCAGAACAAGACCTGTCACAGGGACAGGATAGCTCGCCTGACAGGGCCTTGCCCATCACATAAAAAACTTTAATGTAAAACTTTCACATTTTCACATTTTCTACCTGAACTTCGTTCAGGCGTACTAAAAATGCATTACAATCAAAGCAAACAAAGTATTTACAGCAGTAACATTTTATTCACTGGAAATCTCATTACAAATAATTACAGGGTGTGGTCAAAAGGTGTGTGTCGTTAGTTGCCATTCTTGTAGGTTTGTGTGGTTTCTGACACATATCTTCAATACATTACAAAGCCTGAAATATGAAAACATGACCCTTTCCAAGTATGTAGCCAAATGCCGATGATAAACTGCTTGTAGCCCTATCAATATATGAAACAAAGCACTATAAAATTGATAAACCAAACTCATTAACACCACAAAATGTATGTAATCCAGTTTAAAACTGATCTACTTACCCTTTACATCTCAAGCTTTGTTATGTATTTTGTTTGCTTGCAAGCTTGTTCCCATTTTTTAGTGTGTGTATGTTTTGTTTTAATTCTGGATATCATTCAATTTTTAACCTTGTTCTTAAAATGTTAGAAATCCAATAGTTCTAAATGAATTGTTTTTTTGTTTTTTTTTTCCACTTAATTCGAAATTAATTGGCATACATGATGTCAATTAAACACAGAACCTCGGAAATAGGATCCTCTATTTTGTTTCACACCTTAATGTCCACTTTTTTATTGAAATTTTTCTAATCCCATACCATAATTACACCTTTTAAATGCAGTTTGAAAAATGTCACCAATCTTTTATGAGCTCTCTATTACTATCTTTTCTTTTAATTATTTTCATGAAAATGTCAAAAGTGAATGCATAGATCTCACTGAAAGATAGTCAAGAGTCAATATATATACTATTTAAGGCTAAAGTGTAATATAAGGTATATAAAAAGATTCCCACCTTGGTTAGGATCTAGACCTGTGTTTGCGACTTGACTTCTTACCGCTTCTGCTGTCATAATACTCATCCTCTACCTCATAGTCATCTCGTCTCGATCGTTGCCGGCTGTATGGGCTCGGTGAGTCATTACTGGATTTCCTATACTTCCTGCTGCTATGATATTCACTATCATGTGACCTTGAGCGACTTCGTTTACTTCTGCCTGACCTTGAGTAGCTACTAGAACTTTCCTCTCGATGTGACCCCCTTAATGATTTATCGTCGCGTTCCTCATAATAGTCTTCCCCGGCCCTATCGAATGATCTATCGAGAGATCTAAATTGGTCTTTACTATCCCTCCCCCTACTGTAGTCTCTTTCCCTACTACGTTCCCGGTCCCTTTTCCTATCCCTATCATAACCTTTCTTCTTAGACTTGTCGTTTTCTTTGTTTCTTTGTCTCTCACGTGACCTACTTTTTTCCCTGTATTTCTTGTCTTTTTCACTTTCACGATATTTGTCTTTCTTTTTGCTAGATGAACCATCTGAATGACCCCCATTCCTATGTCTATCCCTACTTCTAGATCCCTGTCTTTTACTGTCACTCTTAGATGCCCTATCCCTATGTTGCTCCCTTTCAGGTGAGTCTCTATCATAATCCCTACCAACATCTCTCTCCCGACCATCCCTTTCCCTATGTTTATCTAAGGAATGTCTTTTACTTGCACTTGAGCTTAAAGATGCATGTTCTAATGAAAGATCTCGACTTTGTCGCGACCTTTCATTAGAATGTCCATCTTTACTTTTCCGCCCATCCTTAGGGGTACTCTTACTATGACTTTTAGACTTTGTAACTTTGGCGCGGGGTTTGGAATCTGATTCTTCCGAGGATGAGGAAGAAGAATCGGAATCCGATGAAGAACCGGAGGAACTACTTGAACTAGAACCCGATGAACTAGAACTACTACTTGAGCTGCTTGACGATTCTTTCTTAATTTTCTTATCTGATAATCGTCTCTTCTTACTACGCGACTCCTCTACATCAGTCTCTTGCTTAATTTGAATTTCTTTGCTTTTTGAATGTTTTAAACTAGGCTTTTTGTCAACAGTTTCATTCTCGGGGTCATGCTTTGCATCCAGCCCAGGAATTTCTTCGTTCTTTTTATGAAAGGGGTAATTATTTTGTTTCTCACTTAGAGGATCACTTAAAAATGCTGGCGTATTTCTGATTTCCTCTGAAACAGACAAGAAGAAACAAAACAATGATAAGTACGTTGTTCACATTTTAGCACCAGAATGACGAAACTGGACCCTGATAGGGTTGAAAGAAAGTCTTGACTAAATCAAATATCAAGGTATTGACGATAGAGGTCAACTGGTGATGATTTTGACCCCTTCAAAAATCTCTGTTAATACCATCTGACACCACTTTTTAAGCAACCATAACATTTGACGACCCTATGCCTACTTTTTTTGGTAGTCATTACATGTATTTTCAACAGGATCCATTTTCTGTAATTACCTTTTTACATTGGTGCAATTAATATAGTTCAGCTCTAACAATGATAAATCACTGTTTATCAGTCTGTTGTAGGTAGATATATCACCATTAGATATATCACTCAGTATCAAAGCTCGTGGTATTACCTCTTTCACAACTCACCTCTACACAGTGATTTATTACTAAACTAAACATGGTTACTCTAAACAGGCTTATGGTATTTGGTGCCCTTCTATATAATGCTACAAATGCACAGAATTCACAGTTGAAATAGGTGTATAGAAACTATTAATTTTACCTACCTGGTGTTAGCAGGAAATACAGCAAAACTGTATCAGTCAGCAAAACAAAAATTAAGTAAATCCATATATGTATATATGTTGAGGTGATCTTTGTTTTGTACTTACCTTTATTTTGGTCAAAGATAAAACAAAATCAGTCCCTATACATGATAGCTCACCTAAATTGTCCTTGACCATCATGTAAATTCCCACCCACCCCCAAACATCCAAATGCAGATGCCAAGGCTGAGGTGGATGCTGATGCCAAGGTGGCACAAATTTCTCTTTCTGTATTTTACAAGCGAGCTCAAAGTTCATGTGCATCTTGCAAAACATGTTTAATCCATTAATACCAATTTAATACCAACACAATTACACTAATTTATGGATCATTATCTATCATCAGAATTGTGAAAGACAGAATTCCACAGAAGACAGTGTCTGGCCTGTCAGCACATTGAGGCAAAACAGAGCTAAACCAGAAGATCTGGGGCCGTATTTATAAAACCACTTAAGGGGTGCTATGTTGTTGCTAAGGCTCAATTTCTATAAAAGAGATTCCCTACAACCATGAAATTTGCTCTGGAGGAACAGTCTGAAAAAGACTGTTCCTCCAGAGTAAATTTCATAGTTGTAGGAAATCTCCTTCATAGAAATTCAGCCTTAGCAACAGCATAGCAACGACTTAAGTGGTTTTACAAATACGACCCCTGAAGTTAACGCAGCCAATGAGACAGGAAAAGGAATACCTGTGTCTCGCTTCTGCCAGTCACAGGTAAGCCAAATACCGTGTTTTTGTAAATGATGAAGCTGACCTTTATTACTCACGTGGTCACTTCATTTTCTCTGTCTGACGTATGAAGGATAGATTGTCACAAGCAAAGAATATAACATTTATGTAACCTTTGCTATCAACTCATTAAACTCCATACTTTATGAACAACATTAGAAAAATTATTAACTGTTTCTTCTTCTCACAATACTATTCAGCTGTCCAGTATAACAGCATGAGTAACCAAAAACAAAAATATCTTAATCCTGCCAAAAATGAAAGTAGTTGAATTTGCCAATAGCTTAGATCAAGATTAGGTGGATTTCATCCGGATCTACACTGTTTGCCCTCTAGTCTTTGAATTTTCAATATGATATAGCTTGGATGAAACCATTTTTTGAAATTTCGCAGACGTAAATTTTGTTGTCTGCTTTTTGGCTCTTTAAGGGATAATTCTGGGACTTTTTTATAATAGCTTCATTAGCAGTAGTATCTCAAATATAAGTTGTGGCCCCTCATTAGAACTACATCAGGGAAGCTGTTTAAAATGTTCTTTTTTAATGGATAAGCAAGAATTAAATGGATAAGCAAGAATTCCCAGAATTATTGTCAAATACTCCTATCTAGAGTTCTAGCTCTTTTCAATAATGCAGAAATCATGTCATCAAAATCTACTATTAATTTTACATAAACATCCCCAGAAAAAATTGACAGTGGGGACATGTGTCCTCCATGTTTTTCATTCCCTGCCCACCCACCCACCCCCACCCAACGCTTGCAGGAAAACACAGGGGCCCTAATTCTCACCTTTCTTTTTCTCAATCTTTTCTTGTTCTTCTTTGTCCTGCTCTTCCAGACGATGTCGCTGCTTCTTTTCAAACGCTGACCTCTTCCGTTTGATCCTCTCCTCTACGTCACTACCACTCTCCGAGTCTGATGATGAGGAACTGCTGTCATTGTCCCGAGCCTTCTGTTCGGCATCACTCTCTTCACTGTCAGAACCATAGCCCATGCCTGAAATTCAGAAAATAATTTTCATACCTGTTCCGGACATTTAATGGTTCCAGTGCTCCAGATAAGCTGGGGTACTGAGGATAATTCTGAGATAATTTTCTTATTTCACCATGAAAACATGTTTTTACCCCTCATTAGACATTCTTAGGTCTTCTGAGGGCTCATTACATGCTTTTATGGAGAAATATGGAAGTTCTCCATAAATTATCCAAGTTACCTCTTCTTATCTGGAACACTGAATTTCAACCAGGTTAAATGCTGAAAATTAATTTTGTGTATACATGAAAATGATAACATTTCTCCCAGTGAATGTAAATGTTCTGATATTATGACTTAAGTTGTGTATAAAATGGTTCTTAAGCCTGCATTCCACAAATCTTACCTGTATAAACAGTATGAAAAACTCAATTGAACTGCTCTTTCTTTAAGGGTTATGTTTCTACTTAAATCTTAGTTTTTATTACTACTTACAAATAAAAAAACTTGAATTTAAGTACAAACTTTGCCTAAGAGATATATGTACAAACACTTTGATAGATAACTGTATGATCAGCTGCCAAAAATTTGGAGTGAAATATACCAAAATTTTATGTTTTTTCTTTTAAGGTGTTTGTTAAAACTGTAAACCGAAGAGCTTACAAGTGTAACAACTTTTCCAAACTTTTGCTGGAAGTATGGATTTAAACTGGAGCTTTAGGATAGCTTTGCCTCACTCTGGGTTGTTCATCACATAACAACTTACACTGAAAACACAGCTGCAGACACTGACGCCAGTATGGCTCAGACTGCAGTAGCTTTTCTTGTGTTTCGGTACAGTGATCTGAAGAGGCAGTGGGCCATTAATTTATCTGTTTATAAATTGCATCTCTGCCATTTTTACACAGTAAAACAATTTTCATGATTTCCTATTTGCTTCCCTAGTTGACAAAGCCCTTCCAAACTGGGGCTGCCATTAATGGGAAGAAAGAATTTGATCCTTGAGAGAAGCAAACTCTTTCCTTTTAACTGACCCCCTTAGAAAAAGGAAGGTAAAAATGAAAATGGCAGAGTTTCAGACCCAAATAAACCCACCTTGCCATAGCAAATCTATTACAAAACTGCCTCTGAGCAAGGATTTTTGAGATCTCAAATCTTTTTTAGAATATTTACAGAGCTATAAATATGGAGATATCTGATGATAATTCTGAGATAATTTCTCATACTTTTCCATCTAATTAATGTGCTCTGGCCATTCATTAGAACCAAATAGCTGAGGATACAAAATTGGGCCTGTTTCAAAACTTATTACGCCGTAAATTAATTAGACATTACAGTTTCAAACATTTTTTTCCTAAAAACTATGAGGAGCTTTTATACTTAAGCTAATACAAAAAAAGCCTTTTCCTACTTTTTTGCCCAAATATTAGCACACTTAATCTTGTGTGCTAAAAACTTTAGGAATCCTTGACTAATGACTTTGTTAAACGAATGATGTTGTTACGGAGCCCAGACCTTTACGAAGAAATAAGAAAAATTATCCTAGAATTTTCATCAAACTCTTTTATTTAAAGCTCAAAAAGCTCATATTTCTTAATTCTGGCCAATCCAGAACTTTGAGCACCTTAAATTTTCTCATTTAAAGTATAAAATCGTGAAACTTACCAAGTGACGTCAAAGAAGCCAAAGCGGAAGACTTGGCAAGCTGTCTCGCTGGAGCTTTGTATTATAAGAGACAACATTAGTAAATACTGTACAGCATGAAATATCAAGTGTTCCTGCCGGTTGACCAGCATGGTCTCAATGCTGCAAACTTATGATTACTTCCCTTCTTTAACCTACTGAAAAAGGTAATCTGTTATCACATAGTACGAGCTGATACTACATAAATACATGTATGAAATGACAGTGAAGGCCCTTACCTTGGCCTGATCAATGCCTACATATCCATGGCTATGAAACATTTTATGCTCTTATAGTAGTGTCTGAAGGCCAATCACGAATTGATTTCCAGTCAAATACATTGCACTATAATGTCTTTATTTTTCAAGTTTTCGCTTTTGAATGTCATTTTTCTCACACAGAGAACTTTAAATAGGCCAGTTTTACTGTTATTGGGAAATGAACTTTGATAAGGAATGTTCGATATATTTAAAAAGTTTGCAACTACTAAGCAGTCCTGTAAAATTAGTTTTTCATAAGCCCCAACTTCAAGTAAAATATACAAGCCCTGACTTCAAGCAAACAAGTTACATCTATTATCTCAACATATTTGCCTTTGCACTAACATTAGTTAGACATGTCTTGAACAAACTCTAATGAAGAAATTAGATAGCTTATGTTTTTTTCCACAAAAACAGCTTCATGTGGGTTAGGAAATAAACCCTCAGCCAACATTCAGCATGTAGAGCACTGCTATCTGCTCTTTTCACAAAATAAATTCTCTTGACAGAAAGCTGGATGAGATTTTTTCCACAAAAGACCTTTGCATATAATATGTATTTATGCTCTAGTAAAAGACTTATCTTAAATCACTGGTTACACCATTCTTATTTTGCATATTAAATTGAGCCGCAATACAACAAAAACCAACAAAGTAGCATCCGCCCAGTCTGATCAGAGTCTTCGCTGGGCACATGTAGCTAGCTTTGATCCTTAGCTACTCTTTAAGCGCAAACAGAAGACTTTGATTAGACTAGGTATATGCCCAGGCTGGTCTGAGTCTTTGTGTGGCACAATGCCACTTTGTTGGTTTTGTCGCGTCGCAGCTCATATGCTAATGGACTGCTGGCTAGAATTGTGATCATGGCATGTAATGTAGCAGCAGAAGTTTGAAATTCAGACAATGGGAGATGACCTAAATATGCATGAACTATACTTTTTTCACCATCATTTTTCTTTGGACACTGACTTAACTACTGAAGGCAAACAGTCTTCGCAAACAGTTTGAACCCATCAGACAGCTCCTCAAATCAGAGACAGTACTGTCTGTCATTCAATTTTCATATATAAAACTCCCTGAATGACTGATGGACCAATTCAAGTCAAGACAGAACATGCCATTACTGACAAAACAGCAGGATAAAAGTACTATTGCTGCCTTAAAAACAGTTGTCTTGATGTAAGCCTTCAATACTTTGGTCATGCCAAACAAAGAAACAAGTATTCTGTGTAATGCTATGCCATGCCAAACATACCTTGAAAAAATATCTGAGTCTAGAAAGAATGACAAAGCATTCCGCATATTGTCATTTTCTTTAAAACTTAGTGTGTTTGTTTCTTTGACTGTAAAATCAAAGTAGTTCTTCCTAAATCACAAAACCTGTCAAGTTTGAGTAAATCTGTTAACAGGTTCGAACGATATTTAACATGCAAGTCCTCTTGTGACCTAGAGGTCAAGGTCACCAGGATCTAATAACCTCTTAAGACTTGTACAAATTAATATATCCATGCAAGTTTGGTGAAACTTCAATTTGTCGACAGGTTTCACACGTTTGACCTTAAGCCATGTGACCTTGCAATCGGCGTCAGGGTCACCACAACCTAATCATCTTTTAGTCTGTTTGTCCCCATGTTATATCTTTGCAAGCTGAGTATAATTCAAAATGTGACAATAAGTGAAGACACATTTAAAGTAAAGCCCTACTGTGACCTTCCAAATGTGGTCAAGGCTGCCAAAACCTGATCATCTCTTTGGACTGACCCAATGATATATCCATGTAAGTTAAAAAGAAATCTACCAATTTGTTTAAGACATAAATGGTTTGCCTTAATATAGACTTATCCAGTGACCTTGAAAATGGGGTCAAGGTAACCAAAACTTTATGACATCTTGAGACTATCCCAATACGCAAGTTTGGTGGAAATCCACCTATTGCTTCAGGATAAAGATGGGTTTAATGTTACAGCTGACATAAAGTGCAGACAATGAACAGGGACGGACAGAAAACTGAATACTAACATCGCACCTTGCTAAAGTAGGTGCGACAAAATTCATGTATCACTGCCTGGTCCAATTATTATTTGGAAACCATTTTCAATTGCTCCAGGTAATGGCATGGCTTTTTTTAACATGCATACATGTACAGTTGGGAGCACATTGTCAAAGTTCAAAGAGGAAGGCAAATGATACGGAAAATTATCTGACAGATATGCTTCAGCCACTACCAGATTTTATACAACATATAAACTAACAGATAATTATATATATATTTTTTTTTTTCTCCTTTATTGCAAAAATCATATAAACAATACACATAACAACAAAAAATATTTATGCAAAAGCCAGAAATTTTCATAAAATTATTTACCAAGTTACATGTATTTATCAATATAAAAGCACATTACTGATCCACAGAATTAACTTTCCCATGTTACCATAAAGCAAATTTTCCTGTGCATGGCTAATTGTCAAGCCCCTAGACCGTTACAGTAAAGTACTTAAAATAGTTCTCATCAAACCTAGTCTCTAGCTATATTATTATAGAGAGTCATCCAATTTAGAAGATCAATTCCATGGGCATACAAGGGCTAAACGTATGTCCAATGTCTGTTTAGTTGTGTCTCTTTTTCTTCTCTTTTTTCTTTTTCTTTGGTTTGCTGCATCATACATGTACTGCAAACTAACTTTTTTTCACTTCCAAAAAATGTCACATTCTGATAATGTTTGGGATGTTACTGGCAAGACAGTTGCCTGTCCTTAAACATACTTGGCATATTTTTATTTGTTTACTTTTAAATACCATTTCATCAAAGCTGTGAATGCCAGACATGAATAAGATCTGGTTTGCAGCAAGTCTAATGATCATTAAACAGTCTTCAAATATAGTTTTTAATTTCATCTTATATTATTCGCATGTATTTTGCATTCCAAAATACAGCAGCACAGCCTATCAAACATCTTCTAACATGCATCTTAATTACAAAGTCTGTCATTTGGAAAATCACAAGTAGATCATATTTATTACCTCACAAAAGTATCAAAGCAATGTTGCACAAACTGGCAGCATTCAAACTGTAATACCATAGTTGCTTGATTACATGAAGGATCTTAAACGAGTGGTCATTTGATATGAAATTCATGAAATGAGCCTTTTAAATAGCAAGTTTGCTGAATTCCATTATCAAATGACCACTAGTTTGAGATTCTGTTTTAGGACCATTTTGGGCACAGAAAGTAACTAGGAGTCTGTTATGTGTGGATTGTGTCTCAAATTTTATGTAATGACCTAATATCACTGCACAATAGGGGTGCTTATATGACAAATTAGTTTTATGTGATTTGATTAGGATTAAGATGCAACAACTTACATCATAAACCTGAAAATTGCTGAAAAAAAAACTGACTTTCTAAAATCGATCTTAAATTTAATATGAGACTTGATAGATAAATGGCTATCAAAATAGGAAATATGTGCTAAGTTCTGTATAGGTCGTTTGCGAAAAAGTGGAGGGCAAAAAATCGATTTAATTTTATTGATACTGAATAGATTTTCATGAAACTTTGCCTATTATAATCTATTACTTATACAAACTCATGCAAGGAAATTTAGAATTTTTTGATTTTTGAATAAAAAGTTACTCTATTAATCATTACCATTTATCCTCTGTTTCATGCTATCCTTACACAGGATTTTGATTGATTTGTTGCTTTATGTCCACAGTAAACAGCTATGGTCATGTCCGGACGGTCAGTTAACCTAACCACACTATTCCTGGGCAGGCTTAGACCTCCTAAGCGGTTAACCAGTACTAAGTGCACATACTTTCGCCAGTAACTGACAACTGCCCTTCTTGAATCAGCGAAAGGAGAAACGAAAGTATGTGGCCAGACCGGGTATCGAACCCAGGACCTCTGACTTATGAGTCAGGTGCCTACCAATTGGGCTACGCAGCCCGGCGCTCCTTACACAGGAGATAATCATAATGGTACAACAGCCATTGTTGTTTTATAGTTACTATACTTATACTATAATTCATTCACAAAATTGCCATGTGGTCTGAAATGAGTTCACTCACTTCTGGGTAAACCAGAGGCTTTAGCGATAATGGGCCAATCACTTAAAAAGGATTTTATTATGTGTTTCTCCTAAATAGAAGTAAATGTCCATATTAGGGATCTACATTAAAATAGTCAGTACAACACTGGCTATTCTAAAAACGGCACCAAACAAGCATAAAACTTCAAAGATTAGGGACAGATTTTAACATGTAGTTGATCTGACAATCTTTTATTTAACCATCAAAAAATCTGAGTTTCCTTGCATGAATTTGTATGGGTTATAGATTAAGGCCTGCAAAGTTTCATGAAAACTTATTAGGTAGTAATGAAATAAAACCAATTTTTTGCACTCCACTTTTTCGCAAACAACTGATACTTATATGCATGCACTGTTTGCATACTTGAATGACCAAGTAATACTGAATATGCAATAAGAAGTAAATTATCATAATCAACTTAACAAATTGGCCTATAAGTACAAGAAATAATTTCAACTTTGGCTTTCTTAAGAATAAATGTTTGTTTACAGGGAGGAAGGAAAGCTTCCAAGACTTAGTAAGTGAGCAACTATGTATCACATGAATGCCTGTATGCCAGTAGGGATGTATTTCCCAATTCCAATATCTACCTTTAGATGCAGCTTCCTTAGCCTTTCTATAGACTTCTTTGGCAATACTTTCCAGCTCGGAATCTGTTACCGCCAAGAGGATCTCTGTTAACATTCGTCGCATCTTCAACATCTGAAATTAGGTCATATTTTTGTTTGACTAACACGCAATGTACTTGCAATTTTACATCCTTTTTTAGCAGTACATGTACTTGCAATTTTACTTCCTTTGTAGCAGTACTTCAGTCATATCAGGATTATGGAAGAGTGATGGAGAAAGGATGTGTGCAAAGGAACCCCGTTTACAGTTTGAAAGACTTTGTCCGCCAACTGGTCTCAAACCCTGGACCGCTAGATCAGCAAGCCAACGCTTATCCTACTAAGCCACCAAGGCTCCATCATATTCTTGAATGACAACTCTGGGAAACAATGTGTCCAAAACAGATTTTTTTGGTCCCTCATCAGAAATATCACAATAGGGTTATGCTCATGACGGGCCAAAACATTTGTAATGCTGCCATTTTAGACTCTATTGGAGTATTGGTACATGATAAACCATCCTCCACACCACCATTAGTTTGGACATGAAGTTGTAAAGGCAGAAAACTTCCAGTTAAGGAACATCATGGATATACAATAAAAAAAAAACTTTTTTTTTTTCAAAGAAAGAAATTTATATATTTTTCATATTGGCTTCCCTGTTCCCCCAATGAAAAGGGACTGCTCTTAAAGGAAAGAATTTGTTCTCCAGGAATACATGTATATTCTTTCCTTAAAGAGTTTACCCCTACCCCAATCCCCACATCACGAGAAGCAAAACTGAAAATAATGTTGCTTCCCCTAAAAGTGTGTCCATTTGCCTTTAACATGCAAGCTTCAGTCATCTGACAGCAATATATTTGTGACTTGGTCAAACAGAACAGAAGATGAAATCCTATAACCTTTAGCTAACATACCAGATCCATTTGTTTTTCTTCCTCTGTTTTAAATTCATCTGGAGACGGACTCCTCTTTGGTGATGCTCTACCTGGTGCTGGGGACAGCGACCTTGACTCTGACCTTGGGGCAGGAGATGCTGTCTTTGACCTGTCACCTTCATCATCAGAATCCTGTTTCAGAACAGACGAAAAGATCTATGGAATAATCTAATATTTGTAATAGATGTGCATCCAAAAGGAAATAAAGAAACATAGATTTTGACCCCGGTTGAATAAAGCTCTGGTGTATGCCAAGAATGGCCAATGTCAAACTGTATTTTTGCACTGGTTATCAATTTCTTTGTATTACTTTCATGATTAATCCAGGCCAATAAAAACATGTCAGCACACGGAAAAGCCGAATGGTGTAGACTTATGACAATAAGACACAACTCCAGATAAGGCTTTGTTATTACGATAAATCTGAGAATATTTCATTTGGAATCAAAAAAGCTCTAATCAGACTGCCTTTCTACACAGCCTGGTTTGAGCCTTTGCTGGTCGCATATGCATTTAGCACCATTTCTGTGTGTCATTGCTTTTCAGTAATGATACATATTTAACTCTTGAGTGGTTCAAATGTATTGGATTCCAGACTGCTTTCAAGAGTTCCTCCATATCGCAATACTGTCTGTAGGGTGGTAACAGTGTGCTCATTTGTTTCTTCATTGTGCTGTCACCCATAAAATCATCTCTCAAACACATTCCACAACATGGCTTTACTGTTTACACAACAAAAGTTCACACTGTGCAGACCAGTCGTAGCTCAACTATTGCTGTCAGAGTGTCCGGTATAGCATTTTTCAGGCCTTTCATACGATACGGCTAAGAATTGAGCCTGTGAGCATGCAAAGCTGAGGCGCTATCCACTGGGCTCTACAGACTGTAGGGAAAACCCTTACAGCATCATACTCATTCAGATATAAGGTTGGAGTTTACCCTTCCATGATTATACCAAATATCTAAACCAAGCTAGTGTTATTCAGCTACAAAATATGGCAGGGATCTCCCCAGACCATTAAGGCATGTCTCTTGCAACATGCCTTCCTCTTCAAATTACCTTTGCAACATGCCTTCATTTCCAATGAAAATTTGTAGAAATGCTTTTATTTTCATTTCCTAGCCAGTTAAGTTGTTTTAAATGCATTAAGGATCATCAATCAGAACACTGTATGGTTTTCTCTTCCAAACAATCCAAAGATCTAGATCCATCTTAAAAGATGGATCTAGATCTTTGCATTGTTTTGGAAGGTAATAAAACCCAATATTATAACCAAGGAAATATGATAGTCAACTTACAAATCTACTCTTCCTCGGCACTCTTGGTTCTCCACTTTTCTCATTCTCCAGTTCCTCAGCAGCTTCTTTCTCTGCTTGTTCTTTGGCCAGTCTCTCTGCCTCCTGCTGCTCTTTCTTCCGTTCTTTCTCTAACTTCTTTTGTTTCTCTCGCTCCATCTTCTCCAGACCCTCTCGTATCCACACTGGTAATGCTTTCCTTTTAGCTGCATCTAAAATCAGAAGTTAAGACATGACAGCTTTTCCCAGTGAAAGCATATATTGTGACCACTGATTAGACTGCCGTAGCCATTACTTTTGAATTCCCTGACTTGTCAAGTCCTTTCCAAATGTCCCTAACCTGCCTCAAAATTCCCTGACATTTCCCTTACCTGGAAAAATATTCATTTTCCAGTTGTTTTTCCCTGACCATGGCAATCCTTAAGTTTTTTGTGGTATACAAAAGATGGGTGGATGAATGACTTGCAATTTTGTGTCCTTTTTGAAAAGAACAGTATTTCAATCATATTAAGATTATGTGTGAGTGATAATGAAATTCTGTAAGCCATGGTAACCTGTTTACAGTTGAATGGATTTCTACCTCCTACAAACCCTCTTGTAGGAGCAAACAAATTTCTTTAAGTGTAATCCCTTTTTGTGTCTCACTGGCCTGGGAAGCAATCAGGAAGTCACAAAGGCTGTAGCTTTCTATGGATCTAGAAAACAGCCTTAAAGAAGGGAGAATATATGGATCAAGTAAACCAGCTAAATTTGATAATTTTACCTAGAAATGTATTGTCCTCTTCCTCCTCTTCAGGCAAGAGAGGTCTGGGTGGTCTCCTCCCTCGGAATCTCCTAGGCTCTCCATACTGGTTGTGGGGTGGGGGTCCTCTACCCCAGGGTGGGCCATGATGTTCTCCTTCATTTTCCATCTGCCAGTCAAACAAATGCATCTTTTAAAAGTTAAGGCTGCAAAAATGCTATACTAGCAAATAATACTTTTCAACACATTTTAGTATTTATTCTGTTTCATTACTTTTCCATATCTCTTTTTTTTCCTATAGTTTAACCAATAAAATATCTTGAGGTAATATCACAGACACTATACTTTTCTCTATTTACATAACAGGTATCTTTTTATTTTGTAAAATACTGAATAGCCAGTCCCTAGAATTCCAGGCCTTTCTAACAATTTGGGAATTAAAAATTAAACCAGTATGCCAGTTGCCATCATAGCATAGACAGCGCTTTTACACCTTCGTCAATGCTAGACCCCATGAGCTTAAAACAGCTCTCACATCTAAATAAGATTTCAAAATGTTAGACTTGATTGGCATATTTGGTATCCCCTTGAACTTGTGATGTACACCATTTATGGCACACCCCTCCATTTCTTTGTGCAATTTTTACACCGAAAAACAACTTTTATGACTTTTTGTTTGCTTCCCTGAAAGCTGTAGCCCTTTCAAACAAGGTCTACCTGTAAAGGAAAGAATCTACAAGAGGCCAATTCTTTTAAAGCTGACCCATAATGGACAGAATGGCAAACATGAAAAATGGTGGTTTTGTGTTTCCTCCGAATGAATATCCCCACACCTTTAAAAGTAATGTCTATGCTGCCATGATGTAGCATCCATTTTCATAAAGGAGAAATTACAAGGAATTATAAGTTTTACATGTGTTTCTTTGGTCAGTGAAGCTCTTTTCTAAGGGCGGCTACTCATAAAGGAAAGAATTTGCACTCTGAAAAGAGAGCAAATTCCTTCCTATAAGAGTAGCATTTCATACTGCAATGGAATATAAGGCAAATGAGCATTTAATATTCGTACAGTCCAACCTGTCTTAAATGCTGCCTCTATTGAGCAAAAAGCTTAAAAGGCCAAAATCTCTTATCCCATAGTAACACTTCTAGTGTAGAAACAAGCACCTGCCTTAAGCGAACAGTTTTGTCCTTTCCATTGGATGCTTGCTTAAGACAGGTTAAGGAGAAGAGCTCTATGTTATTAGGAGAAGAGCTCTATAAGCTATTAGCTTTCGTTCTGATCCCTTTCATTGTGTTTAGTTATGTTGCCGATATGTTGTAATGTGAAATCATTGATAAAATAAAATATGTTTAAACCAATACAGGTTTGACTGTTATAATATTCTCTGACAAAAGTTTGAATATTTCTTATTTTGCAATTAGCATTTCCTCCACTTCAAATAGTCTAGCTGGTCTACTGTATACCTGCTCATTGTAGCCAAACTGTTCTCCACCATGGTTGTAATCAAACTGCTGGAAGCTGCCGTGGTTGTACTCAAAACCCTGGGGTGTCTAGCAAAGTGAAGAAACAATATAACAGTCAGACATATATGACAATCAGGGCTCGAAAAATACACTAATCCATTTGCATTAATCAGTGGCCCCATGCTGCGGGGTGAGGGGAAGTTTTAAAATTTTCCAATGTAAATCATCAAATTCACCATATTATTTGACACATCTGATGTTGCAGGAAGAGTAAGGCTTTTAAGCACTTTCAAGCCCTGGCAATAAGGTCATAGTAAGGTCTTCTAAACAAGTATCCTTGAAACTAATTTTCTTTTGACTCTATACAAACGGAAAATGCACACATGAAAAATGTATGACCATCTCTGAATGATATGGTCATCATTCTACTCATTTTATATCATGAGTACATGAGTAAACTTTAGATCTTAAGATGACGGTGCATACTGTCAAGTTTCTTCTACCATTTTCAGAAAGGTAAAGTGCTTTTTTTTACTTTTCCGGGAAGAGAAACTCTTAACAGAAAGAATTTGTTCTTATGGGACCATATCAAATGAGTTTCACTCATGTTAGAGTTGACCCGCATTATGATAAGGAGGCAAACAAGAAAATTGAGATTTTCTTTGATTTTCTTTCCATGAAATTATACCCATTCATCTTAACATGACAGTCTTCATCAAACTTCATTAACTCTTTTCTGACCAGTGGACTTGTCCATCCAATCAGATATATGAGTCCATTTCTAGTTTTAAAATAGAGTTTTCTATTAAATGTTTAAACTTTTATGGTACTTTGCATTGAAATTTCTGTAAGCAAATAGTCTTGACTCTGATCAGAAACCATGCTCAAAAGTATTTTTCATTCGTGTATGTGAAATCATCGTTTCAGAGTGACTACTTTTAACAGAAATTCATTCTACTGGGACAGGAAGTCTTTCATTTATGAGTAACACCCAAAAGAAAACTGCTGAAGGTGTTGTCTAACAAATCAGCTCATTTCTAAACCAGAAAAGTTGACAATTGTTTTACGTTACTCACGCTGACATTGGCAGAGCTCCCGAAAAGAGGATGTACTTGGTGAAAATTAGAGGTAATTTTTGTTAATTCTGCATAAAAGCATATGTTGTGACCCCTCATCTGAACCGTTTGGACAAGAAAGTTCAGATGAGGGGTCACAACATATGGTTTCAATGAGAAATAAGAACAAGAGGGCCATGAGGCCCTGTATCGCTCACCTGAACAATTGGCAAAGTGGCTTTTTCTTATGTTTTGAAATTGTCTAATTATGAGTCTTGGGTCAAAAGTCAAAGAACGACCATGACCTATTGTACTCATAAATCTTCATGTACTCATTAAGGCAACAATATATACCATTTTTTAGGCAAAACTTTCCATGAAATCTTATGTTCTAGCATTTTCCCATATTTGACCTTGCTGTAAAAAAGGTCAAGGTCAACCAAGGTCATAATTTGAACAATCTTGATAGTACTGGAGTACCCAACGCTACATACATGTACCAAGTTTCAAGGCCATTGATCAATTGGTTCTGGAGAAAAAAGATTTTGAAAGGTTTTTACCATATATGGTCATGGTGGCCATGTTGGTCATGTAACCAGACCATTTGAAGAAATTTTCATTTCCTCGACCCCTGAAGGCTCTATTTAATATTTGGTTACAATTGGCGCATTGGCTTTTAAGGAGAAGTTTGAAATTGTCAAACTGTTCTGAGAATTCAGGGTCAAAGGTCAAAGAACGACCTTGACCTCTTGTACTCATGAATCTTGATGTACACATTAAGATGACTGTATTTACCAATTTTTAGGCCTAAATCTTCAAAACTTTCCATGAAATCTTATGTTCTAGCATTTTCCCATATTTGACCTTGCTGTTAAATGGCGGAGGTCACCCCAAGGTCATCATTTTGAACACTCTTGATAGTACTGGAGTACCCAATGCTACATACCAAGTTTCAAGGCCATCGGTCAATTGGTTCTGGAGAAGAAGATTTTTTTTAGGTTTTTACCATATATGGGCATGGCGGCCATGTTGGTCATGTGACTTGAACCGTTTGAACAAATTTTCATTCCCTCAACCCCTGAAGGCTCTATATGAAATTTGGTTACAACTGGCCCTGTGGTTTTTGAGAATATTGTTTGAAATTGTCAAAATATGAGAGTTCAGGGTCAAAGGTCAAAGAATGACCTTGACCTCTTGTTCTCACAAATCTTCATTGTACTCATTAAAGATGACTGCATATACCAATTTTTAGACCTTAATCATCAAAGCTTTCAATGAAATCTTATGTTCTAGCATTTTCCCATATTTGACCTTGTCGTAAAAAGGTCAAGGTCAACCCAAGGTCATAATTTGAACAATATTGATAGTACTTGAGTACCCAATGCTACATACCAAGTTTCAAGGCCATCGGTCAATTGGATCTGGAGAAGAAGATTTTTCAAGGTTTTTACCATATATGGGCATTGGCGGCCATGCTGGTCATGTGACCTGGACTGTATGGATAAATTTTCGTTCCCTCAACCCCTCAAGGCTCTATATGAAATTTGGTTACAATTGGCCCAGTGGCTGTTGAGAAGATTGTTTGAAATTGTCAAAATATGAGAGTTCTGGGTCAAAGGTCAAAGAATGACCTTGACCTTTTGTACTCATAAATCTTCATGTACTCATTAAGATGACTGTAGATATCGATTTTTAGCCCAAAATCTTTAACAGTTTTCAAGATATTTTATGTTCTAGCATTTTCCCATATAAAAGCACAAGGAAGCAAATTTGACCTTGCCGTAAAAAAGGTCAAGGTCAGCCCAAGGTAATAATTTGTACAATCTTGGTAGTACTCGTGTACCCGATGCTACATAACAAGTTTCAAGGCCATCGGCCAATTGGTTCTGGAGAAGAAGATTTTTTTAGGTTTTTACCATATATGGGCGTGGCGGCCATGTTGGTCATGTGACCAGGACGGTTTGAACAACTTTTCATTCCCCCTTCCTCTGGAGGCCATATATGAAATTTGGTTACAATTGGCCCAGCGGTTTCAGAGGAGAAGTCGTTTGAAATTGTGGACGGACGGACGGACGGACGGACGACGACGGACGACGGAGCCTTACCATCCTATAAGCTCCCCCGGAGCCGCTGGCTCAGGTGAGCTAAAAATTATCCCTCAATTATCATCAAATACTTCCTCTTATCTGGAGCTTTGCATTGGAATAGTAATACCTAAGCCTCACTTCAGGTAGTGGCAGGCCAAACAAAAAAGCAAGACTTTCCCTACTACACTGATCTCCCTTGGAAGTGTACAGAATTCTAGGTAAGGTGGGGTTTTGAGGATAATTCTGAGATGATTTTAATTCCTCAACAAAACATATGAGCCGCTGTAACGGTCAGTTTTTTCCCCCGGCCCAGTCTTTCCCCGGGGAAGAACTGGGCCGGCCCATTTCTTCCCCGGGGAAAAAACTGACTAGTCAGTTTCTTCCCCCGGGGAAAAAACTGACTAGTCAGTTTTTTCCCCACCCAGTCAGTTTTTTCCCCACCTTAAATTTTTCTGATAGCATATTGTTTGATCATTTTGAGTGGGGAAATATGTTGAAACCTTTTTTTAAAATCCCAACAAGACATTTTAGCGCTAAACTTTCCATCCTAGAAAAGGTTGAATAACACTGGTCTGCCCACTCTTTCCCCACCCTAAAAGAGTGATAATGTAAGTTCTTTAGAATGCAATAATAATCCTTTTGTATGAATACAAGTGAATATAATTAGAAATTTAATAAGTTCCAGCATGTATGAAAATTGATATGTTTTTCTTATTCTTTTAGCACTTTCTTTTGGGGTTGGGGAAAAACTGGGCCGGCCCATTCTTTCCCCACCCTGAAAACAAAGAACTCAGTTTTGGTAGTAATATGATTTCAGAGCAACTGGTTTGTGGAGAAATTGGCTACTTAACATCTCAGAAACAAGCAGGCAAGACAATCTTGTTTCACTATTTACCATTGGGGTTGGTTATTCTGCACTGGGGGTGGGGAAAAACTGGGCTGGCCCATTCTTTCCCCACACTGAAAAAAGTGATAGTGGTGGAAATACATAGTTGGATTTAGTAATGTTTTTTTTTGGCTGTGTTTATGCATTATAATGAAATTAATTATGTTCCAGCATGTATGAACTCTGGTATGACTATCTTATACTTCTACCACTTTCTTCTGGGGGTGGGGAAAAACTGGGCCGGCCCATTCTTTCCCCACCCTGAAAACAAAGAACTCAGTTTTGGAAGTTATATGATTTCAGAGCAACTATTATGTGGTGAAATTGGCTACTTAATATCTCAGATAAAAAGCAGGCAAGAAAATCTTGTTTCACTATTTACCATAGGGGTTGGTTATTCTGCACTGGGGGTGGGGAAAAACTGGGCCGGCCCATTCTTTCCCCACCCTGAAAACAAAGAACTCTTTTTTGGAAGTAATATGATTTCAGAACAACTGGTATGTGGAGAAATGGGCTACTTAATACCACAGAAGAAGCAGGAGAGAAAACCTTGTTTCACTGTTTACCATAGGGGTTGGTTATTCTGCACTGGGGGTGGGGAAAAACTGGGCCGGCCCATTCTTTCCCCACCCTGAAAACAAAGAACTCTTTTTTGGAAGTAATATGATTTCAGAACAACTGGTATGTGGAGAAATGGGCTACTTAATACCACAGAAACAAGCAGGCAAGAAAATCTTGTTTCACTGTTTACCATAGGGTTGGGTAATGCACTGTGGGTGGGGAAAAACTGGACTGGCCCATTCTTTCCCCACCCCGAAAAAGTGATAGTGGTTGAAATACATAGTTGGATTTAGAAATAGATATGGCTGAGTTTATGCATTATAATGAAATTTAATATGTTCCAGCATGTATGAACTCCGGTGTGACTTCTTATACTTTTAGCACTTTCTTTTGGGGGTGGGGAAAAACTGGGCCGGCCCAGTCTTTCCCAACCCTGAAAAAAGTGATAATGGTGGAAATACATAGTTGAATTTAGAAATGGGATTTCTGGCTGTGTTTATGCGTTATAATGAAATTTGATATGTTCCAGCATGACTGTACTCTGGTATGACCATCTTATTCTTTAAGCTCTTCTTTTGGGGGTGGGGAAAAACTGGGCCGTCTCATTCTTTCCCCACCCTGAAAACAAAGAACTCTTTTTTGAAAGTAATATGGTTTCAGAATAACTTGTATGTGGAGAAATGGGCTACCTAATATCACAGAAGCAAGCAGGCAAGAACATCTTGATTCACTGTTTACCATAGGGTTTGATTATTCTGCAATGGGGGTGGGGAAAAACTGGGCCGGCCCATTCTTTCCCCACCCTGAAAACAAAGATCTCGTTTTTGGAAGTAATATGATTTCAGAACAACTTGTATGTGGAGAAATGGGCTACCTAATATCACAGAAACAAGCAGGCAAGAAAATCTTGTTTCACTGTTTACCATAGGGGTTGGTTATTTTGCACTGGGGTGGGGAAAAAAATTGAGCCGACCCATTCTTTCCCCACCCTGAAAAAAATGAAAGTGGTCCAAATACGTAGTTGGATTTAGAAATGGAGTTTTTGGTTGTGTTTATGCATTATAAGGAAATTTAAAATGTTCCAGCATGTATGAACTCTGGTGTGACTATCTTATACTTCTACCACTTTCTTTTGGGGGTGGGGAAAAACTGGGCCTGCCTATTCTTTCTCCACCCTGAAAACAAAGAACTCATTTTTGGAAGTAATATGATTTTAGAAGAACTGGTAAGTGGAGAAATTCGCTACTTAATATCACAGAAACAAACAGGCAAGAAAATCTTGTTTCACTGTTTACCAAAGGGGTTGGTTATTCTGCACTGGGGGTGGGGAAAAACTGGGCCGGCCCATTCTTTCCCCACCCTGAAAACAAAGAACTTATTTTTGGAAGTAATATGATTTTAGAACAACTGGTATGTGGAGAAATGGGCTACTTAATATCACAGACACAAGCAGGCAAGAAAATCTTGTTTCACTGTTTACCATAGGGTTGGTTATTCTGCACTGGGGGTGGGGAAAAACTGGGCCGGCCCATTCTTTCCCCACCCCAAAAAAGTGATAGTGATTGAAATACATAGTTGGATTTAGAAATAGATATGGCTGAGTTTATGCATTATAATGAAATTTAATATGTTCCAGCATGTATGAACTCCGGTGTGACTTTCTTATACTTTCAGCACTTTCTTTTGGGGGTGGGGAAAAACTGGGCCGGCCCAGTCTTTCCTCACTCTGAAAAAAGTGATAATGGTGGAAATACATAGTTGAATTTAGAAATGGGATTTCTGGCTGTGTTTATGCGTTATAATGAAATTTGATATGTTCCAGCATGACTGTACTCTGGCATGACTGTCTTATTCTTTAAGCTCTTCTTTTGGGGGTGGGGAAAAACTGGGCCGTCTCATTCTTTCCCCACCCTGAAAACAAAGAACTCTTTTTTGAAAGTAATATGGTTTCAGAACAACTTGAATGTGGAGAAATGGGCTACCTAATATCACAGAAACAAGCAGGCAAGAAAATCTTGATTCACTGTTTACCACAGGGGTTGGTTATTCTGAGTTGGGGGTGGGGAAAAACTGGGCCGGCCCATTCTTTCCCCACCCTGAAAACAAAGAACTCTTTTTTGGAAGTAATATGATTTCAGAACAACTTGTATGTGGAGAAAAGGGCTACCTAATATCACAGAAACAAGCAGGCAAGAAAATCTTGTTTCACTGTTTACCATAGGGTTGGTTATTCTGCACTGGGGGTGGGGAAAAACTGGGTCAGCCCATTCTTTCCCCACCCTGAAAAAAGTGATAGTGGTCGAAATGTTCCACCATGTATGAACCCATAGCAGTTTTCTTCAACTCAGTAATTAACTGTATGGGATATGTTTTAACTTACAGTAGTTATTAGGATTGACTTGGAGAGCTTTTCCATGTCCTTAATTGAATGTGTTTCCCTTATAAGAATTAGTGCTATAATTTTATAAGGGTGGGGAAAGAATGGGCCGGCCCAGTTTTTCCCCACCCCTCTGGCAGTTCTTCCATAACTCAATTTAGTAAATAGTGAAACATTCATCTTTACTTAATTGAAGTTGGGGGAGATGGTGATCACCCAGTATTTCCAATTGAATATTCATTAGTCTTGCATACAGACAGTATTTTTTTCAGGGTGGGGAAAGAACAGGCTGGCCCAGTTTTTCCCCAACCCCCAAGCAGTTTACTTCAACTCAGTAATTTACTGTATAAGTTCAGCTTTGACTTATACTAGTTTATAGGATGGACTTGGGGAGCTTTTCCATACCCTTCATTAAATGTGTTTCCCTTATAAGAATAAGTGCTATAATTTTAAAAGGGTGGGGAAAGAATGAGCCGGCCCAGTTTTTCCCCAGCCCTCTGGCATTTCTTCCATTACTCCAGTTAGTAACAAATGAAACATTCTTCTTTAGGTAATTCAAGTTGGGGGAGATGGTAATGACCCAGTATTTCCATTGAATATTCATAAGTCTTGCATACAGTCAGTATATTTTTTCAGGGTGGGGAAAGAACGGGACGGCCCAGTTTTTCCCCACCCCACAAGCAGTTTTCTTCAACTCAGTAATTAACTGTATAAGATAAGTTTTAACTTATACTAGTTGTTAGGATTGACTTGGGGAGCTTTTCTGTACCCTTCATTAAATGTGTTTCCCTTATTAGAATAAGAAGTATAATTTTTTCAGGGTGGGGAAAGAATGGGCCGGCCCAGTTTTCCCCCACCCCTATGGCAGTTCTTCCATAACTCCATTTAGTAAATAGTGAAACATTCTTCTTTAGTTAATTCAAGTTGGGGGAGATGGTAATCACCCAGTATTTCCAATTGAATATTCATTATTCATGCATACAGTCAGTATATTTTTTTCAGCGTGGGGAAAGAACGGGCCAGCCAAGTTCCCCCCCCCCCCCCCCCCCCCCCCCGAGCAGTTTTCTTCAAGACAGTAATTAACTGTATGGTATAAGTTTTAACTTATAGTATTTATTAGGATTGACTTGGGGAGCCTTTCCTTACCCTTAATTAAATGTGTTTCCCTTATAAGAATTAGTGCTATAATTTTATAAGGGTGGTGAAAGAATGGGCCAGCCCAGTTTTTCCCCAACCCTCTTGCAGTTCTTCCATAACTCCATTTAGTAAATAGTGAAACATTCCTGTTTACTTAATTCCAGCTGGGGGAGATGGTAATCACCCAGTATTTCCATTGAATATTCATTAGTCTTGCATACAGCCAGTATTTTTTTTTCAGGGTGGGGAAAGAACGGGCCGGCCCAGTTTATCCCCAGCCCCATAGCAGTTTTTTTCAACTCAGTAATTTACTGTATAAGTTCAGCTTTGACTTATCCTAGTGTTTAGGGTTGACTTGGGGAGCTTTTCTGTATCCTTCATTAAATGTGTTTCACTAATTAGAAGTAGTGGTATAATTTTTTCAGGGTGGGGAAAGAATGGGCCCGCCCAATTTTTCCCCACCCCTCTGGCAGTTCTTCCATAACGCCAGTTAGTAACAAATGAAACATTCTTCTTTTGATAATTCCAGTTGGGGGAGATGGTAATCACCCAGTATTTCCATTGAATATTCATTAGTCTTGCATACAGGCAGTATATTTTTTTTCAGGGTGGGGAAAGAATGGTCCGGCCCAATTTTTCCCCACCCCCCAAGTAGTTTTCTTCAACTCAATAATTAACTGTATAAGATAAGTTTTACTTATACTAGTTGTTAGGATGAACATGGGGGGCTTTTCTGTACCCTTCATTGTATGTATAACTCCATTTAGTAAATAGTGAAAAATTCTTCTTTTGTTAATTCAAGTTGGAGGAGATGTTAATCACCCAGTATTTCCAATTGAATATTCATTATTCATGCATACAGTCAGTTTTTTTTTTCAGGGTGAGGAAAACGGGCAGGCCCAGTTTTTCCCCACCCCCAAGCAATTTTCCAAAACTCAGTAATTAACTGTATGGGATAGGTTTTAACTTATAGTAGTTATTATACCCCCCGCAAACTGTGTTTGTGGGGGGTATACTGTTTTGACGTTGTCCTTCCGTCCGTCTTTCCGTCCGTCCGTCCGCAACGCATTAAATTAGCTCCAATTTGTTTCAAATTTTGTCCATGGATGCAGCATAAGAAAATAGTGGATGCGTATTTTTCAATTTTTCCAGGAAGGATTTTATTGCGGAGTTATGCCCCTTTGTATTTTTCGTGAAATAAGTTTGTTATCGCAACTCCTCCTAGATGGTTTGACAGATTTTCTTGAAATTATGTGAACAGATATTGGTATGAAGATGTGCATTAGGGTTTTGATTTTAAATTCTGCCCCTTTTTGCCTGAGTTATGCCCCTTTTTGATATTTTTTGCCCTATTTTTTTTGGTTTTTGCATTAAATTTGCTCCAATTTGTTTCAAATTTTGTCCATGGATGCAGCATAAGAAAATAGTGGATGCGTATTTTTCAATTTTTCCAGGAAGGTTTTTATTGCGGAGTTATGCCCCTTTGTATTTTTTGTGAAATAAGTTTGTTATCGCAACTCCTCATAGATGTTTTGACGGATTTTCTTTAAATTAAGTATGTGAACAGATATTGGTGTGAAGATGTGCATTAGGGTTTTGATTTTAAATTCTGCACATTTTTGTCTGAGTTATGCCCCTTTTTGATATGTTTTGCCCTGTTTTTTTAGGGTATTTGCATTAAATTTGCTCCAATTTGTTTCAAATTTTGTCCATGAATGCAGCATAAGAAAATAGTGGATATGTATTTTTCAATTTTTCCAGGAAGGTTTTCATTGCGGAGTTATGCCCCTTTGTATTTTTCGTGAAATAAGTTTGTTATCGCAACTCCTCCTAGATGGTTTGACAGATTTTCTTGAAATTAAGTATGTGAACAGATATTGGTATGAAGATGTGCATTAGGGTTTTGATTTTAAATTCTGCCCCTTTTGGCCAGAGTTATGCCCCTTTTTTATATTTTTGCCCTATTTTATAGGGGTTTTGCCTTTTTTTTGCCTCAATTATAGTCAATTGGTTTACTAGTTGCAACACATGAAAAGAGCTGATACATATTGTTCAGTTTTTCTAGAAAGGTTTTCCTGCTGAGTTATGTCCCTTTGTAGTTTTCATAAGAAAAGTTTATCGCTACTGCTCCAAGACCATTTGACGGATTTTCTTGCAATTAAGTATGCGAACGCATATTGGTATGAAGATGTGCATTAAGGTTTTGATTTAAAAATTGGACCCTTTTTGCATGAGTTATGCCCCTTTTTTTATATGTTTTGCCCTATCTTGAGGGTTTCTTCAGCCATTTTTACTTCCATTTTATTCAGATTTTGTGCACAGATACAGGAGAAGGAAAGAGTTGGCACATATTGCTCTATTTTTCTCAAAAGGGTTTTCCAGCTTTGTTGTGCCCCTTTGAAGTCTTTGAAAACAGAGTTTGTTGTCGCTACTTCTCCTAAACCGTTTGACTGATATTAAATATGTGAACACATATTGGTATAGAGGTGTGCACTTGTAGTTGTCATAACATGTATGCTGTGTAAATGTAAAACTTAAATGACAAAGCTACATGCCTAACTTTTAAACGCGGGGGGTATTTAGTAAGCCATGCTTACTGCCACCTCTAGTTAGGATTAACTTGGGGAGCCTTTCTGTACCCTTAATTTAATGTGATTTCCTTATAAGACTTAGTGCAATAATTTTAACAGGGTGGGGAAAGAATGGGCCAGCCCAGTTTTTCCCCACCCCTCTGGCAGTTCTTCCATAACTCCATTTAGTAAATAGTGAAACATTCTTCTTTAGTTAATTCAAGTTGGGGGAGATGGTAATCACCCAGTATTTCAAATTGAATATTCATTAGTCTTGCATACAGTCAGTATATTTTTTTCAGGGTGGGGAAAGAATGGGCCGGCCCAGTTTTTCCCCACCCCCCGAGCAGTTTTCTTCAACACAGTAATTAACTGTATGGGATAAGTTTTAACTTACAGTTGTTATTAGGATTGACTGGGGAGCCTTTCCTAACCCTTAATTAAATGTGTTTCCCTTATAAGAATTAGTGCTATAATTTTATAAGGGTGGGGAAAGAATGGACGGGCCCAGTTTTTCCCCACCCCTCTTGCAGTTCTTCTATAACTCCATTTAGTAAATAGTGAAACATCCTTCTTTAGTTATTTCAAGTTGGGGGAGATGGTAATCACCCAGAATTTCCATTGAATATTCATTAGTCTTGCATACAGCCAGTATTTATTTTCAGGGTGGGGAAAGAACGGGCCGGCCCAGTTTTTCCCCAGCCCTCTGGCATTTCTTCCATTACTCCAGTTAGTAACAAATGTAACATTCTTCTTTAGTTAATTCAAGTCTGGGGAGATGGTAATGACCCAGTATTTCCATTGAATATTCATTAGTCTTGCATACAGTCAATATATTTTTTCAGGGTGGGGAAAAAATGGGCCGGCCCAGTTTTTCCCCACCCCCCAAGCAGTTTTCCAAAACTCAGTTATTAACTGTATAAGATAAGTTATTACTTATACTAGTTGTTAGGATTGACTTGGGGAGCTTTTCTGTACCCTTCATTGAATGTGTTTCCCTTATTAGAATAAGTAGTATAATTTTTTTCAGGGTGGGGAAAGAATGGGCCGGCCCAGTTTTCCCCCACCCCTCTGGCAGTTCTTCCATAACTCCATTTAGTAAATAGTGAAACATTCTTCTTTAGTTAATTCAAGTTGGGGGAGATGGTAATCACCCAGTATTTCAAATTGAATATTCATTAGTCTTGCAAACAGTCAGTATATTTTTTCAGGGTGGGGAAAGAATGGGCTGGCCCAGTTTTTCCCCACCCCCGAGCAGTTTTCTTCAACACAGTAATTAACTGTATGGGATAAGTTTTAACTTATAGTATTTATTAGGATTGACTGGGGAGCCTTTCCTTACCCTTAATTAAATGTGTTTCCCTTATAAGACTTAGTGCAATAATTTTAACAGGGTGGGGAAAGAATGGGCCGGCCTAGTTTTTCCCCACCCCTCTTGCAGTTTTTCCATAACTCCATTAAGTAAATAGTGAAAAATCCTTCTTTAATTAATTCAAGTTGGGGGAGATGGTAATCCCAGTTTTTTCCCCAGCCCTCTGACATTTCTTCCATTACTCCAGTTAGTAACAAATGTAACAATCTTCTTTAGTTAATTCAAGTCTGGGGTCATGGTAATGACCCAGTATTTCCATTGAATATTCATTAGTCTTGCATACAGTCAGTATATTTTTTCAGGGTGGGGAAAGAATGGGCCGGCCCAGTTTTTCCCCACCCCCAAGCAGTTTTCCAAAACTCAGTAATTAACTGTATAAGATAAGTTATTACTTATACTAGTTGTTAGGATTGACTTGGGGAGCTTTTCTGTACCCTTCATTGAATGTATTTCCCTTATAAGAATAAGTAGTATAATTTTTTCAGGGTGGGGAAAAAATGGGCCGGCCCAGTGTTCCCCCACCCCTCTGGCAGTTCTTCCAGAACTCCATTTAGTAAATAGTGAAACATTCTTCTTTAGTTAATTCAAGTTGGGGGAGATGGTAATCACCCAGTATTTCAAATTGAATATTCATTAGTCTTGCATACAGTCAGTATATTTTTTCAGGGTGGGGAAAGAATGGGCCGGCCCAGTTTTTCCCCATCCCCCGAGCAGTTTTCTTCAACACATTTATTAACTGTATGGGATAAGTTTTAACTTATAGAATTTATTAGAATTGACTGGGGAGCCTTTCCTAACCCTTAATTAAATGTGTTTCCCTTATAAGACTTAGTGCAATAATTTTAACAGGGTGGGGAAAGAATCGGCCAGCCCAGTTTTCCCCCACCCCTCTGGCAGTTCTTCCATAACTCCATTTAGTAAATAGTGAAACATTCTTCTTTAGTTAATTCAAGTTGGGGGAGATGGTAATCACCCAGTATTTCAAATTGAATAATCATTAGTCTTGCATACAGTCAGTATATTTTTTCAGGGTGGGGAAAGAATGGGCCGGCCCAGTTTTTCCCCATCCCCCGAGCAGTTTTCTTCAACACAGTAATTAACTGTATGGGATAAGTTTTAACTTATAGAATTTATTAGAATTGACTGGGGAGCCTTTCTAACCCTTAATTAAATGTGTTTCCCTTATAAAAATTAGTGCTATAATTTTATAAGGGTGGGGAAAGAATGGGCGGGCCCAGTTTTTCCCCACCCCTCTTGCAGTTCTTCCATAACTCCATTTAGTAAATAGTGAAACATCCTTCTTAAGTTAATTCAAGTTGGGGGAGATGGTAATCACCCAGAATTTCCATTCTATATTTCTTAGTCTTGCATACAGCCAGTATTTATTTTCAGGGTGGGGAAAGAACGGCCGGCCCAGTTTTTTCCCCAGCCCTCTGGCATTTCTTCCATTACTCCAGTTAGTAACAAATGTAACATTCTTCTTTAGTTAATTCAAGTCTGGGGAGATGGTAATGACCCAGTCTTTCCATTGAATATTCATTAGTCTTGCATACAGTCAGTATATTTTTTCAGGGTGGGGAAAGAATGGGCCGGCCCAGTTTTTCCCCACCCCCAAGCAGTTTTCCAAAACTCAGTAATTAACTGTATAAGATAAGTTTTAACTTATACTAGTTGTTAGGATTGACTTGGGGAGCTTTTCTGTACCCTTCATTGAATGTGTTTCGCTTATTAGAATAAGTAGTATAATTTTTTCAGGGTGTGGAAAGAATGGGCCGGCCCAGTTTTCCCCCACCCCTATGGCAGTTCTTCCATAACTCCATTTAGTAAATAGTGAAACATTCTTCTTTAGTTAATTCAAGTTGGGGGAGATGGTAATCACCCAGTATTTCAAATTGAATATTCATTATTCTTGCATACAGTCAGTATATTTTTTCAGGGTGGGGAAAGAATGGGCCGGCCCAGTTTTTCCCCACCCCCCGAGCAGGTTTCTTCAACACAGTAATTAACTGTATGGGATAAGTTTTAACTTATAGTATTTATTAGGATTGACTTGGGGAGCCTTTCCGTACCCTTAATTAAATGTGTTTTTTCTCTTATAAGAATTAGTGCTATAATTTTATAAGGGTGGGGAAAGAACGGCCGGCCCAGTTTTTCCCCACCCCTCTTGCAGTTCTTCCATAACTCCATTTAGTAAATAGTGAAACATTCTTCTTTAGTTAATTCAAGTTGGGGGAGATGGTAATCACCCAGAATTTCCATTGAATATTCATTAGTCTTGCATACAGCCAGTATTTTTTTCAGGGTGGGGAAAGAATGGGCTGGCCCAGTTTTTCCCCACCCCCATAGCAGTTTTCTTCAACTCAATAATTTACTGTATAAGTTCAGCTTTGACTTATACTAGTTTTTAGGATTGACTTGGGGAGCTTTTTCATACCCTTCTTTAAATGTGTTTCACTAATTAGAAGTAGTGGTATAATTTTTTCAGGGTGGGGAAAGAATGGGCCGGCCCAGTTTTTCCCCACCCCTCTGGCAGTTCTTCCATAACGCCAGTTAAGTAACAAATGAAACATTCTTCTTTTGATAATTCCAGTTGGGGGAGATGGTAATCACCCAGTATTTCAATTGAATATTCTATAGTCTTGCATACAGCCAGTATATTTTTTTTCGGGGTGGGGAAAGAATGGGCCGGCCCAGTTTTTCCCCATCCCACAAGCAGTTTTCTTCAACTCGATGATTAACTGTATAAGATAAGTTTTTACTTATACTAGTTGTTAGGATTGACTTTGGGAGCTTTTCTGTACCCTTCATTGTATGTGTTTCGCTTATTAGAATTAGTGGTATTATTTTATCAGGGTGGGGAAAGAATGGGCTGGCCCAGTTTTTCCCCACCTCCATCAGGAGACGAATTTCATGTTAACATAAGTCTTTTGCGACAAAAATAATATGACCAGGTTTCTCCAAACCCCTGACACTGATAAAAAAAAATTTATAAAAAAAATCAAGGTGGGGAAAAAACTGACTGGGTGGGAAAAAAACTGACTAGTCAGTTTCTTCCCCGGGGAAGAACTGGGCCGGCCCGTTTCTTCCCCGGGGAAAAAACTGACTGGGGGGAAAAACCGGCCTGTTACACCGCAACACAAGAAAAACCAACAAAATGGCTTGTGCGCCAAGCGAAGACTCAGATCAGCCTGGGCAGCAGCGAGTCTTATCAAAGTCTTCACTAAGCACTGAAAGCAAAGGTAAGGGTCCAAGCTAGCTCCAAGTGAACAACAGACTCTGATCAGACTGGGCGGATGCCCAGGCTGATCTGAGTCTTCCATGGGCACACATGCCACTTTGTTGGTTTTGTCGTGTTGCAGCTCATATATTGTGACCCCTAATTAGAAGCATCTCTTAGAGCTTGTTCTAATTAAGTCACAACATAATATACTGTGAAAACTGTCTATGTTATCCAATCAGATGTCAGATTATATACAGTACACGCAACGTGAAGACTTGATCTGACATGCTCTCGCGTGACACTTAAAATCGCGAGGAGGGGATTAAAATCCACGAGATTCTCTCGCAACTCTCACGCATTTCACACTAAACTTCCTCGCGTGTTTGAAAATCCCCACGTTCCACGCAAGAAAATTCCTCGCATCTCGCGTGAAATTCATAGAATGATGTATGCGAGAAACTTTCTCGCATCACGCGTGGAATTTTGTCCAGGTAGGTATTTCTATACAAGTACGTATACCTTTACGATTCGCATATTTTTCGGCGCTGATAACGGTTCAATTAATACATTGTAAGCGTGCGTGAATAACCTAATTGATCGCATCCTCAACGAAAGTATTGTTTGACCGTACGGTATTTACATTTACAAATTAAGGATGGGTTGATAAAAAATCATGATCGGCGTAATTTAATTTGCAGTTATGCGGCGAGTCAATTAGAGAGGCTTATGTTTGAAAGAATATTGAAAGACAAAAAATTTCGCTCAGCCGCCACCGATAATAGCCCAATCCATGTCAAAGCAGTCACAAAGATCAAAGCGTTTCGATCAGCTTTTGAACTCAAAGATATAGCCGCTAATGGCACGTGCCGAAAATTTACTTTAACCAATATAAACTTTCTGATGTAAGAGCGGTCAAGTTTCCATTAAAAGCGCACGCGACTGGGCAGTCTCAGGGGTGATTGACATCCACGTATTCGACTCTCTGAATTATGCAAATTTGTAAACCTGTTTGAGTGGCAGCTAAAAAATTACGTCACAGCTGCATCCTCTTAATCAGTTCATTCATGAAATATGGAAAATATGATTTTGCGTCGTGGATCAATAGTCAAAGTGTTTGGATTTTAAAAATGCATCAAAATGAAGGAAAAATAAGAGGTGAGAAGTTTGGGTTTTTTTATTCCGAACTCCGCGTGGCAAAATCACAATATCTATATGAAAAACGAAACTGATTCTGCTGCGCGGAAAAATTCTCAAAGTATTCGGACTAATAAACATAATATCCATATTCATATTTAGAGGTGACTGAACGCATTCAGGGCCTTCGCCATAATAAAATGTAAAGACGGTAGCATTTGTTGAAATACGTAAACACAGCACGTTTATAGGTCAGTCTCGTGCCTTGACATCAAAGGACGCCGCTCGGAGCACAAAATGGTGAAAGGAATCTTATTCCATACACTGATAGTAAATATTAGGATCAGCCTGCGCAGTATTAAATTGCCGATCGTAATTTTTGCCGCTAAAAATTTTCGAGTCGGCGCAAAAAAAGACCAGTCGGTTGGAAACCGGAATCGCACAACTTTTTTTTAGGCCCAATGTAAAAATACAAATGAATTACCTGTACAACATAAAATGACTGTGAAATTGACAGGAATCGTTAATCCTTTCCACTCGAAAACACGCGTCACGCGTGATTAAGTTTGGCGCCGATGACTCACCGGAGCATACATGGAGTTAATCTTTTCTCTCGAAAGTTGCGTGTCTCGCGTGAAAAGAAATTGTTTTCTCGCGAGTTTAACGTCACGCATCTCGCGAGTGTCTCGCATCTCCCACGCATTTCACACGCAAAAACCCCACTAAACTTTCGTGGAAAAGATTAAAATTTCTCGCGAGAGCGTGTTAGATCAAGTCTTCACGTTGCGTGTACTGTAATAAGCACATTAGAATTGATAAAAACATACTAATGTGCTTTTAAACAAGACTGACTGATCAAATATCTTGGTGTTCAAATAAGAATTTTCAGAGTAGTTTTGCGGATAGTATAAATCTTGTCACAAAAGAGTAGCATACCTTATTTGGCATTCCCTGTGGCTCAGGCTGCATTCCCCAGGGCTGAGGAGGCTCATTCCACTGTTGTTGCTGCTCTGGAGGCATACCACCCCATCCCCATTGCTCATTCTGATTCTGAAAGCCTGGTGGTAGACAAAACACTTTACATTTTAGAGTCCATTACAACAGAGCATCATTTTAACACTAACAAATTTATTTAGTTACAAGATAGGGTTTGTCCCTTTCAAACAATCTCAAAGATCTAGATCCATCTTTTAAGATGGATCTAGATCTTTAGGATTGATTTGGACGCAAAAAACGATTTTATAGCTGTATTACACAAGACTGATCTACAAATAAGGGGCAATTTTGAAGGGTAAACTCGTCTTATACATGTAATAAAGTAATACTGTGCTCATTATAATGCTGGTTTGGATATATTTATTAAGCTATAAGATGAAAGGTTTCCCTTCCGAAATTATCCCAAATATCTAAATCAATTTTGTGTGATTCAGCTCTAATATAAGTTTACTCTTACAAAACAATCCTGAAAATCTAGATCCATCCTAGAAGATTGTCTTGGAAGGGAAAACTACCTAATTTTATAACTATAACAAATATAGTAAGAATATCATGTCAGTGCTCCCATTAAGACTATACCGCAAAGGAATATAAGCTTGGATGAGTGTTTGATGCTTATTTTGTAGTTTAATTTCAATATACAGTATTAATCCTGTAAAATGCCCCGAGGTGTTGCATTTTACGAACGGGGGAGGGAGTGTTATTTAGGGCCTTAAGAATAGTAAATCAGCCACAGCCTAAACGCTATTAAGGTGAATGGATATCCTTTCAGATGAAGCAATTCTACTGTTTTTCCTTTATTTGCCTCCTTCTCACAAGGGTCACCTCTTCCAGGAAAGAATTTGCTCCTCTAGGAGCAAATTCTTTTCTTGAAGAGTGGACCCCATTTGAAGAGCTGTGTCTTCCAGGGAAGGAAACATGAATTCATGTTGTTCCCCTTTATAAAACTGATGAAAAACACAGAGGTTAGCCAGTCAGTATTTATAACATTTTTCTGGAAAAAAGGCGGGGGGGGGGGGGGGGGGGGGGGTATTTATTATAGCATGGGCATTTATTAGGATCAATACCGTAAAATCTATTCACTTATAAGATTATTATGCCTTTCTACATACTTATTTTATGCCTCCCTACAGACTTACGTGGATCTCAAACACATTGTCTTCTATAGTGGCACAGACTGAACTTCAACTTACAATGCTCTTAATTTGAGATTTATGGTCGATGTACCTGTTTTCGGGGTTCGCCAGAATTCGGGGTATTATGATAGATTATACCGCTTTGTTGTCAGGGACCTCTAAAGATGATTATTTTTGGCAAACAGAAAGTTGAATCAGTATGTTTCATCATACACTAATTGACGCGCGACAGCACATTAGTTGTGACGTCATCCATGACGTCGTCGTTGGTGACCGTGGAAGCGACCATATTGGAAAAAGTGTAAAACTTATGGAAAGTACCGACGAAGATGACACGGTGTTTTATTCAATTATGAACTGTTTTTCTGATAATTCAAAGATCGTTTCTACAGCCTAAAGAATTGCAGGTCTCATGAAAGCAGTTTTTATCATTAGGATCTGCAGCTGATGTATTTTGAAGGCGAATTCTTTAACATACCAGAAAACTGGGGCAGTTTCGGGGAGCAGATTCAGTCGAGCATCTGTGTGGAGTTGATCAAATATGTAAACATGGCGACATGCAGACATGAAATGCAAGTTACAAATTATTTAACACATATTTTAATGTACACACTGACCATCATTTTTTAATTTTTGTTTATCACACAGTTTTTATGTTGCGAGCAATGTAATACCCCGAAAACTGGTACAGCCATCATATTATAGCAAACCAAATATCTTGAGGATTATACATGGATACATCCTATAAAGGAAGATCACTCTGTTCTGGAAATATTTACCTCCCTTCTTCCTGGGGCAATTCTTTAGCGAAAGAATTTGCATTCATATGATAGCAAATTCTTTCCCTTTCTGTTAAAGAATGTATCCACTTGAGAATGGATTCATCTATCAAGGTCACAAATACTATGCTGTTAATACCGTTTTCCTTGTAAAAATAGATGAGCCGCGACAAGACAAAACCAACAAGGTGGCACGTGCTCCCAGCGAAGACTCAGATCAGTCTGGGCATCCACCAAGTCTGACCAGAGTCTTTGCTAAGCACTTAAAGGGTAGCTAAGGGTCTGAGCTACCGCCCTGGGGACAGCAAAGACTGATCAGATTGGGAGGATTCCTAGGCTGATCTGAGTCTTCGCTGGGCACACATGCCACTGTTCATTTTGTCGTGTCGCGGCTCATATTTTTTAGAACTTCTGGTACATACCTTGATTGTTTGGTCCCTCATCCTCACATATTTCCATGTCATTTTGACTGCCTGGCTCCCCAGCCTGGTTGTCACCTTCTGGAGGCGGAGGGGGTGGGGCTGGGGCTGGGGCCGCTGGTGCGATACCTCCCACAGGGGCAGCTTCTGTTCCCACTGCTTCTCTTTGTGCTATCCACTGTTTTGCCAAAGCTGCCCAATCCACTGTAAGAATAAAAGTGTTAGCATTGGACATCAGTACTCTAGATAAGATGAACATTTACTAGCATGAATATGCCAAGCACTGAGATCTATGCAGGGGTCAGCCTAGACCTTTTAAACAGGGAGAAGTTTTGTGACATTTTCAGGATTTGAGGGAGAAGTTTTGGATTTCTCTATTATGTTCTATACATCTTCACTTCTCCCTCAACTCAAAATAGGGAGAAGTCAACATGCTTAGGGAAACTATTTCTCTCAAATAACCCTCTATACTAAGCCCTGTCTATGAAGACATGTCTGAGCAAACATTGCAGACCCAGGGCATTATCTACATGTTCATAGAGGCCGAATATGGGCCCCATACCCAAACAGAATTCCCAAATTTAGCAACTTAAACCTGGAATTTTCGTTCCAAATTGGCCAAATTTTCCCCCCATTTTAGGAAAAAGGCCCCATTCCCAAAATACCTGGATACAGCCCTGAGACCCAGATCAGCCTGCTCCAAAAGGAGCCATCTGATCAGAGTCTACAATATTTGCCATTCCATATGCTTCTTTTGGATGCATTGCTGCATTGTAAAACAGAAAATATTGACAATAAACTCACTCTTCATTTCATCATTTTTGAATAAAATCTTTTTACTTACAGTTATATTATCGTATCTGAATTCTGGGTGAAAGTTCATAACAAGAATTCCGCGGAATGCGGTGTCTCGCCTGCTAGCGCTTTGTCACAAAAACAGAGCTCAATCAGCAAAGATGTATGCATGAACCAAGTTTCTTGGCTCTAGCCCTAATAATTTCTGAGAAACAGACCAAAACTTGAAAACTCGACAAAACATTGCAAAATCAGTCAACCATAAAATGTAGGTCAAGACTCAATATTGATGATTTCTTTGAGCTCTTCTCTTCTAGATTAATGCATGACCCAAGTTTCATGGCTCTAGCTCTTATAGTTTCAGAGAAACAGACCTAAATGCAACCAAAATTGCAAAGTCAGTCAACCGTAAAATGTTGGTCAAGACTCAATATTGATGATGATTTTGAGATTTACTCTTCCAGACGTACCCATGAACCAAGTTTCATGGCTCTAGGCCTTATAGTTTCTGAGAAAATGACCTAAACTCAAAATCTCGACAAAAACTTGCAAAGTCAGTCAACCGTGACATGTAGGTCAAGACTCAATATTGATGATGGCTTTGAGATCTACTCTTCCAGACGTACCCATGAACCAAGTTTCATGGCTCTAGGCCTTATATAGTTTCTGAGAAAATGACCTAAACACAAAATCTCGACAAAAACTTGCAAAGTCAGTCAACCGTGACATGTAGGTCAAGACTCAATATTGATGATGGCTTTGAGATCTACTCTTCCAGACATACCCATGAACCAAGTTTCATGGCTCTAGGCCTTATAGTTTCTGAGAAAATGACCTAAACGCAAAAACTCGACAAACACTTGCAAAGTCAGTAAACCGTGACATGTAGGTCAAGACACAATATTGATGATGGCTTTGAGATCTACTCTTCCAGATGTATGCATGAACCAAGTTTCATGGCTCTAGGCCTTATAGTTTCTGAGAAAATGTCCTAAACGCAAAAACTCGACAAAAGTTTACGCCGACGCCGACACCGGAAAAGCAATACCTATGTCTCGCCTCTGCTTTGCAGGCGAGACAAAAATTGTTTTGGTTTCAGACAATTATGACTTAAAAAGGTAAGTTCAAATAGTATAGGCTAAAAAATCTTAGCCGGAAATAAAGTCAATAATAGCTCTAGTGATCACGTGATGACACCCATGTGATTTTCTCTTTAACTCAACTGACTGTTACGTCAGTCGAATTTATTTGGACCAATCATAACTCCAATAGCAGTCCGCGATTCTTCAAGATTTGTTATATTTTTTGTTTTTAAATATATTTTGCAAACAAATTATACCCTAAACCAATGGCTAATAGTCAATTTAGACTATTTCAAAGCTGTCGAGTCAATATTTCTTTCATAGTTTTGCAAGGGAATCTTGTAGAGCACCTTTAAAACAATAATGCCAATGCCTAAACATATCAAAACTGTGTTTTTTCTCCATTAGTTAATGATTAATCATCATTACCACCATTAATGCCCATGGTCATGAGCTTACATTTACTTTAGAAAAAAAAATTGTGAAGTCTCTATGTTCCTCTATTTTTCTTCAGACTTGAATGGTGCAGTCTGTCAACTTATTTAGGCAAGATTACTGTATTTATTTGGTAAGAAGCTGGGGGCTTCTTCACCCTTGCAAAAATATGTAAATCTTAGGTATTAATTGCTATGAAAATGGTTGTATTCATTCTGCTTTAAATCTAACACATTTTGTCCTTTCTTATACAATACCAATATGAAATCTATATACCCCTCAACATACTTTTATGCCGACTGCCAAGTCTGTTCTTATAATACATAAAATTTCATGAACTAGTTAGCTCATTAATGTCGCTACTCACCCTGGTCATGTGGCATACCCTGGAAATTGGCTTGCTGCAGAGGCCAACCTCCTCCCCCTCCTCCCTGCCACTGGTTTGCCCACATCTTTCACTCAATTCAGGTGTAGCAATATGAGCCCCTCACACCTATGTCCAAACAAACAAAAAGAAAAGTTATAAATAAACATAATAACAGCTTCAAGTAATATAAACAGCAGATCCCCCGGCCCAGTGGATTGAATGTTCCCATTTCATGCTGGTGTACAATGTAGCAGGTTCAACTCTCATCGGTGGCATGTGTCCGTCAATTTTTTTTCAATCCAATAGGCATGATGGACCAGAGCTCCAGATAAGAAGGGGTATTAAGGATAATTCAGAGATAATTTTTCTTATTTCTCAACCAAAACATATGTTGTGACCCCTCATTAGGACCGTCTCGATGAGACGGTTCTAATGATGGGTCACAAAATATGTTTTTATGGAAGAATATGGATAATTATCCCTTAATTATCTCTGTTGCCCCTTCTTATCTGGAGCTCTGCCAATAGGCATGATGGACCATGAAGTTGAGCTGGCAAAAGTGGTATCAGACTTTCAGAGTGCAGTTGCTGATTACAGTGCAGGGCTTCCGTTAACGGGCGTATGGCCGTATATTACGCCCAGGATTTGCTCCCGTACGTCGAGAAATGAGACCTCTGGCGTCTGGCATACGCCCGGTAATTGTCACATACGGCCATTTGATCTTGTCCCGACGTATAATTAAAATATCGCCGCTGTCTTTAAAATTCAAGTACGTGTCATAATTAATCGGATTAACGCACGTGTCAGCCAGACGAAAAGACCGCCTACGGGCCAATCGAGATTGTCCGTATGGAGCACTGAACCAGGTAACACACTTCGGACCGCCTACCTGTCAAAACGATTATCAAAATAACGCCCACTCGTAGATTCAACCTCTTTGACGACGAGTGGGCGTTATTTTAATAATCGTTTTGACAGGTAGGCGGTCGTATATTCAACCTCTTATGAACGGACGCTCCGCGCCCCGTTACTGCGGCTATGGATTCGTTCCGCTGAGGTGCGGGGGCAACGTCGATATGAGAATTGAAATACTACTACAGATTCAACCTCTTACGGCAATCTGCAAAACAACTTATCAAATCACGATGACCGAGCTTTTGGATGAAAGGTGTCTATCTTTTTTTACGATCGCGAGAATGTAACTGACCTGTAGGTGTAAGGCGTATGCCGACTTCAAAAGTTTGTGAATGTATCCATAATACACGAATACTGAAGCATGTATTGACAAACTCCGTCCGAAGTTTTCACAAACATAACATTCATATTAACGCTTGCCCTTACAACGGAAGGTCTTGTCATGATCCATACTGTCGTCAATGGAATTTTTAGGAATAAGAACCTCTTCCGCGAAAAGGTGTTGATACACTGTTAATATTAATAGTCGCTATTTCCGACGTGTTATGGTCTACGCTCTGGTAATATACATTGTTTTGATTAAATGGTACTATTAGAATACGAATACTGAAACGTCCATTTCACCGATTTCCTAGTTGTATCGTCATATCGTCATGCAACCCAGTGCGAAAATAATGCCGTACAGTGTGCACAGAAATAGCGCATTCTTATCAGGGTCTACGCAATTATATATACGGTAGCGTTAATATGCAATTACCTGCACGTTTATGGGTCAAGCACGTTTTCTCTTTGATGTAAAGATCAAAGACGCTGCTGCCAGTATATACGCGTGCCGTACGCAGTGTCATTTCAACCGTGAGACGGCCTAAAGTACCTCAGTACACACACCGATAACTAACAATCGTATCAGCCAGAGCAACTAAGCAGTCAGACTGGTCTTTCTTGTTCGCATCTAACATGGATAATAATGAACATCGACCTAGCGACAACCGAGTTCTTCGGTGGAAGCGTGTGATCATTATACGTTCCGTAAGTCACCGTATTTCCGACGCGGCCCATTCGGCGGCAATGAAAGGGAATATTATGCAATAGCTGACAGTGCAACGGCGAGTCTTCAGTTTTTAAAGTCCTCAGGACTTGCGTATAGTTCACAAACAAACAGGAATGACTCTGATTAGACTGCGCAAATGCTCAGGCTTCCCTTCGTACAGAGACCTATAAATACATATATGTATATATAGGTCACTGCTTCGTAGAACAAAAAGTTCACTACAGTGTGGGAGAGAGAGGGATGTGTAAGGGGGGGGGGGGGGGGGGGGGGGGGGCGGAGTTAAAAATAACCGTACATAAATCATTTCTAAAAACTTCGGACTTCCAAAAAATTCTCTCAATACGTCCAAATCTGACACCATGGAAGTCTGGACTGTCAAATTTTGAAAGTTAGTGGAAGCCCTGTACAGTGGTGCTGACCATCGCAGTGGCGTCCGCCTTATCAAACCTGCAAAACTGTACATTTTTATGCAAAACACACACTGCTCAAGGCAATGAGCCTGTCATGGTTTCATAGCCAGACAGCGCTCCAGATAAGAAGGGGTAACACAGATAATTCAGAGATAATTTTTCTTATTTCTCAACGTAAACATACATTGTGACCCCTCATTAGAACCGTCTGAGCGAGACGGTTCTAATGAGGGGTCACAATGTATATTCTAATGAAAAATAAGGAACAGAGATTTTCCTACCTTTCTGAACTCGGGGCCAGGGGCCCTTGAATTTGGGAAAACAGTATGCGAATCATCGAAATTGGGAAAATTTGACTGGATCAGGTTGATAAAAACAAGATCTCTGTTTTACATTCAGTTAAATCATAACAAAGGAAAGCTTTAACATGTTAAACTATTTTGAATTTGCCTTTACTAGAATTATTTTTGCATAATTGCAACAAATGAGACTGTAAACATCTGTAACTTTGCTATTTTGGTCCGATTGTCGTGAATTTTTCACCCAAATGTAGAGCTAAATGAGAAATTGGGAAAGCATTTCTTTATTCTGCGAAATTTCAACTCTAAATTGGAACAAGAGCTGTCGCCTGACAGCATAGCTCGCCTGAATTGGTGCTTGCCCATCACATAGCCACTATGGTGGTGTGGACTGCTATGCATAAAACTTCAGGCAAGCATGTCCAAAATAAAAACACATTTATAAACAATCGCTATCTCAGAAATAAGTCTTAAAATAAAATTGAAATAAAAAAAGATGAAATAAAATTTCAAAGTCCATGAGCTTGAGGTAAAAAAATTGAGAGGGGAGGGGTAGGATGTATCATGAACCATTATCTTACATCAGTCCAAGGTATTAGTATCAACTAAGTCCATCATTGTGGCACTGTGAAATTATGTCTTCATAAATATAAAACTTTTACCAAAATCTTTAAGACAAAATTCTAAGTCGATGACCTTGATTTTAAGGTCATCCAGTGGGGTAAGTATAAGGTAAGGTGTTTTGTAAAAACTCAAAAAAGTGTCTAACATCAGTTCAAGTATAAACTAAATCTCTGCAAAGCATTATAAATCAGTATGCAATTACAAAACTTTAATAAAGATAAAAATTTCCTAAGTCCCTGACCTTGACATCAAGGTCACTGAGCCGGGTTGGGGTAGTACTCTGTAGCTCTAACTACAGCGCAAATATAAAAGGAATTCATCAATGGGTTCAGGAGATATGTGTCTTTAAAAAAACTTTAACCAAAACATCCAATCAATAAAAATACAATTTTCTAAGTCCATGACCTTGACATCAAGGTCACTGAGGGGGGTGGGGGTAGTACCTTTGAAAACTTTAGACCAATATCTAACTTCAGTGCAAGTATCAAAGGAATCCATCCATGGGTTAAGGAGATATTGGGCTTTATAAAACTTGAACCAAAACATCCAGTCCAAAAAAACTCCCAATTTTCTAAGTCCATGACCTTGACATCAAGGTCACTGAGTGGGGTGGGGGTGGTACCTTGTGAAACTTTGGACCAATATCTAACTACAGTGCAAGTATCAAAAGAATCCATCCATGGGTTAAGGAGATATAGGTCTTCAAAAAACTTTAACCAAAACATCCAATTCGAACGCCGACGCGGATGCTGACGCGGACGCCGTGGTGACAACAATAGCTCTTCCTGAACTTTCGTTCAGGCGAGCTAAAAAAATAGGGGCCGATATTTGACCCCAAATTTGGCCTAGGAAAATCTTTGAGGAAAATATCCCTAAATTATCCCTGTTACCCCTTCTTAACTGAAGCGCTGCCAGGAACTGTGGCCTCATTAAACATGCTTGACTGGAGTATAATATCTATCTATTTATCTACAGCTGCCCATATTTAAGATGTGCATTTGCATATTTTGCGCAAATGAAATCGGTAACTATGCAGGTAGCTGTGATCTTATGCGCTAGACTTATTTCTTTTATATGCAAAGTTTCATTACAAATGAGTATTTTCGTTGCCACTGAAATCAGTTTGCCTTCTATCAAATTGTGATCTAAGCGCTGCCTTGCTGGTCACTGCCTCATTATTCTTTTCAAAAGCAAGCATTAGGGGTGACTATTGCAGGCCAAAATGACTATTGCAATACTATTACTATTGCAGAAATCCCTATTGCAATACTATTACTATTGCAGGTTACCAATAACTATTGGAGACAGCATTCTTATCCAGAAATTCTGCTTTTATGTATAAAATCTTGTTTGTTCACTTAAGTTTGTGGCTAAAAAGCATTATTTAATTACTGTCATCTCACAATGTGCACAACATGACAACAAAATACAAGAAAATGTTATATTTTCCATTCTTTGAAATCCAATGCATACTGAAACACATCCTTTCCTATTATTCATTTAGTTAAAAATACTTCCTTCAAGAAAAAGATCAGTGCTGGAAACGGCCAGTGGCCCGGTGGCCAAATGCTCCTAATTTTTGTTTTGGGCTACCGGAAATCTCCAAAATATTACCTTTAGTGGCCCAAATTTATCTTTCTGACAATACTAAATGAATGGGAACTTTAGCTAGTGGATAATTTGGGCCACTGAAAGTTAGGCCTGCTAAGCTTTTGGGCCACCACATAAAACTTGGGAGTTTCCAGCACTGAAAGATGCATGTCTAGAAACTATTGCGATATTGGAAACACTATTGCTGATAGTATTGACATTGCAGCTTTCCCTATCAATAGTGACTATTGCCAGTGTCACTATTGTGATATATCGATAGTCCGATGTATTGTTACACCCCTAGCAAGCATCTCACCAACTCATGGGTTGCGCTTGTTTAAACATTTTGGTAGCAGTGAACTTTGGTTAACTAAAAGTTGAAGGGTCCTAAATAGGGCTTCTACGTTTACAAAGTATTGTAAATCTTTACACGAGCACTAGAAAATGAAACAATTCTGTTTAAATGACCATTACCATTGCAATTTTATTCTTAGTATCAGAGTTTTTTTATTCAGACATCTTTGAGACACCCCAATACTTGTATATGTTACCAAATTGTGTAACCAATTGATGTGTAATCAAATCATGCCCTGTCATCTGCAGGGGGTCAACTCAAAAGTTAGAAGTAACGAACAGTATTAAAAACATTTACGATGACAGGGACTATTTTCTGATTGTGTTTGATAATTAAATGGATTAGATTTATGAAACATTGGACATGGTAGTTTACCCATTAATTGACAATTACTGTCAATGTTACAATCTGCAATTATCTCACCTAAGTCACCTTCCAGTAAGCTTATTCTTTGACAAACAGGTAGGCCTAATTTTTCAAGTACATCACAGGTACTTTGCCTTTGTTCTACATTGTCTAAAATTAGCAGCGGATATGATGCAAATATTTATTTATTGTATAAATGCCAGGCTGGCCAATTTATTTGACTAGTATTTGCCAGTATGACCCAGCCCCCTCTCTCCATCCCACACCGTAATCTGGCCCAAAAGACCCAGGCTGAAATGGCTCCGCTGAATGGAAATGGGTCAAAACAACCAAGATTTGCGGCCTGCTTCTGCAGCTGACAATGCGAGATTCTCTGCTCATTTAATTTCACTGCAACCAGATGGTAAATACTGATGTTACCAATGGGTAAATTACAAATGCATCTAATCCCATACATGAGACTTCTGCAGTCAAATATCTGTGTTCATGTTTTCATCTTTCTTTCTTCCATTTATGCCTTAACCCCTCAAGGGGACACAGACGGTGTACTTTTGTACACTCCCGTGTTGCAGGATGAAAGCCTACATATAGCCATTTAGCTATAGTAGGGATCTTTAACCTGCACAGGGGATTTATCTCCCTGCACAGGTGGCCTCCAGAATAGACCTACAACACAGGGCCTTAGAATCCGCTACCGTTACACTACCTCTACTAGTGTAGCGGAGCGGAACGTAACGTCAGGAGGTTCATGACTAGCCTCCAGAATAGCCTCCAGTTAACGTTCCGAAAACGAAGGAAGGCACACTTGTTAGCATCATCCCTGCAATTGATGCTAGAAAAACACGTTCGGACATAGGAAGATTTCGCCTCGGGCGGGATTCGAACCCACGACCTCTGGCTTCAGAGTCAAGTGCACTAACCACTGAGCCACCGCACAGGAGTTTGTATTTATGTCTGTAGCACGCTGGCAAAGCTCCCATGCTGATTTTAACAATATCGATGCGAAGCAGAGAAAGGATGGAAACGTGCTCATTTTTAGCCAGGGTACGAAAATACGTTCGTCATTCATCAAAATTCTTATTTCGCAGATTTTCGCCGGCAAATGCCGGTACTAAGTAACGAATTTGTATATCCTTTAAACCTAAGCTCAGTAGTTTATCGATATCTTCTTTATCTGCGAGTAATTATCTTTTACAGCCCCAAATTTGTGACAATTTCTGTCGGCACGACTTCCATTGCGTAAAAGGAGCATTCCGAATGAAACAGCAAGCTCCTTTTGACTTGGATCATTTTTAGTAAATGCCGGTACTACCAGAATTTTGGGCGACCTTCATCTGAAGCTAGGGTCTTTATATCTACTTACCGACAACTGATGTCAAGTATAGATGACATTTTTATGTTTGTTAAATGATTTATTTTCTTCACTTTTATTTAAGAAAAAAATTTGATTTGGCCTGTAGTGGACGGCGTATATCAGTGGTACCTTGCAGTATTTAGTATGACCATGTCTTTTGGCTCGGGGTGTTTCAGTGGACCGCTCTCTCAGACGCTCGAAAAAAATCATCACATTCGGAACGCTCCTTTTACGCAATGGAAGTCGTGCTGACAGAAATTGTCACAAATTTGGGGCTGTAAAAGATAATTACTCATAGATAAAGAAGATATCGAAAACTACGGAGCTTAGGTTTAAAGGATATACAAATTCATTACTTTTAGTGACTGCGGTCACTAAAAATTGAAAAATGAAAATAACAACATGAAAACATAGAATACGGACATTTGACCGCTGAAGTCTCATATAATATGGGACTACAAATGCATCTAGGCCTAATAAATGTCTGAAAGTGAAAGCGACGTTTCGGTGCACAAACTTCAACAAGTTTTTTCTATCTGCAAACATAAAGACTAGTTGTTTGCTCGGATCAATATGAAGGACCACAAAATACTGAAATAACCTATAAAGCTATGCGTAAATATGGCTTGAATTTAGCTCATTAACACGTCATTCTCTCTGTGTCTAAAGCTGCAAGGTCTTCGCGGCCATTTGCCTCTACGGGTTATTGGGTCAATTGGGATAGTGTAAATACTCAATTGTTAGACCCCAATCTGTCTGGTTCTATTTTTATTTTGCAAGATGTAACTGCCGGGCTCTTATTCCGGTACCTGATATTCCGGTACGCCGGAATTGAAGGGGTCAGTGTAACAAGGTACCTATCTCCATTTTTTATAATTTTGAGAAAAACGAAAAAAAAAAAAAAATCTAGAAACTCGAAATAATCGATAATTGGTTGTGCAGTTAGTCAAAGTATGTTTAAAACATTGATTTCAAGTGGTGTTGCGTTTATTCCACTAGTTTTAATGAAGTAAATTGAGAAAAACTGGATTTCAGCGATTTTGTTCGAGCAAGATAGGGCCTAAATCCATAAAACTGAAAGTCGCATTTTAAAAGTTAATGTGGCCATATCAGTAACCAAAATGTACATAACATGGTGAGGATACCTTATTTCTAGCTCTCTTTTGTCAAAATATGAATAGGTCCCATATCAAGCAAAATTACCGTCGCAAAAGAGTTAAGATGGTTCTGCAACAAAGGTCCTAACTCCATCGTGTAATTTTGAGATCAATTAGGAAGGTTCCTTTCGCAAAAGGAAGAGTTTGACAATGAAAGGAAGATATATATATATTGGGAAAAAACTTTGAATAAGCTCCATATTTCTTTTAAAATTACTGTTTTATTTCATAATTCATACATACTGATGCTTTTTTTTTTTAATTAATTTGCTAAAACAACTAAGTTTCCCTTACGAAAGGAAGAGTTCTATATTTTGATTATTGAATGTTTTAGATCTTCCTGTTATAATCAAAACACTTCTGACCACAGACTACAAAGTAAAAATATAGGCAATGATCAGGAATTAATACAATCCAATCCCACATTCCGCTCTCTAAACCAATAGGGAACGAAGCACTTACACACAGAAATTGACACGAGTTTACGAAAGACGCGTACAGTAAACCGAATGAGCAGCTCTTTCCCAAACAGATGGTCATTCAGCTACCCCAATAACAGCATTAACATCTATATTTACTTATTTTTTATTTTAGTTATAAAACAAAACAAAACAGAAGGCAGCAATACAGGTGACCAAACCGCCAGGATCACTGTTGAGGCTTTATTAGCCGAAACTACGTAGTCTGGCCCATGTTCCGTCTTCTGAATGTATTCTCTGCTCTTGAAGGAACTCTTTAAGATTTTCATTAAACTAGTTTTACCGGACCCAATCCACACCCTTAGTTTCCGCAACGGTTCAATCAAACAAAAAACGCTTATACCACACAACAGACTGAACAAACTATACGAAAAACTTTTAACATTTTAGGTGGCCACAATGCTAGCAGACCACAAACAGATTAACTAAGACACAAGAGCAACAACAGAAGTACCGCCTTGGAACGGTCAGTAATAAGTTACTGGGGGCGGGGGCTTAAACTAGTTTTACTGGGCCCAAATCTCGCCCTCTGCTTCTGCAGTGGTTTGAAACATTAAGTTAACTGTTCATTTAGTTCAGCTTCTGGTGAACTTTGCAGCCTGAAATTGATTATTAACATAGATGGCTGATAGACAGTTGTAACCGTTCCTTGAGTAGCATCCTGCCGCGGTATTGTGGTCAAACTATTTGAAGTAAAAGATTAAGCGAGCTATATAAGAGCTTTCTGTTTTCATATCCTGTTAGAGGCTTGTTAACAAATAACCATAACAAATTTATCAGATCCTATTATCAAGGGACTTTGGCGAGGCTGTAACATATAGTAAAAAGATTTTTGTTCTCAGCAATAATATTATTATTTTCACATACTGAAGGAAAGAAGGACGCCAAAATCTGAGCTTTTTTTTTATCCTGTTCCTTTCGGGTAATGAAGGATAAGAATACAAAAGGAAGACAAGTAGCCCAAAGGGCAACAATTGCTCACCTGAGAGACATTGTAAACCTATAGGGATATTTAAGATGCTCAAGGGCAGCTAACTCCACAGTCAGTGGTCCAATCAGGCTGAAAATTAAACTCATAAAAACATTATGTATGCCCTCATTTAATATATGCAAGTTTAAAAAGTATCCGATCAAGAGCACAATAGACAGAGCTGTCAAGGGCAGCTAACTTCGTAGTGGTTGGCCTAATCTGGCCAAAATTTGAACTTGTTTAAGATATTATGCATTTCCTCATTACCTGCAAGTCTGAAAAGGATCGGATCAGTAGAAACCAAGAAAAAGTGGCGACATTGATTTTGATTGATGCTCAGGGCAGGTACTCCATAGTCAGTGGTGGGATCTAGCCGAAATGCTAACTAACCCAAGCTTTCATGCATATCCTCATTACCTGCAAGTATGAAGAGGATCCGATGAAAAATGAAAATGTGATGACGTTTTCTCCATTATAAGACTATGGGATTTTTTTCAAACGCTCAAGGGCAGCTAACTCCGTAGTCTGTGCTCGAATCCGGCCAAATTTCGAACTCATCCAAGCTCTTATGTATGTCATCATTACCTGCAAGTATGATAAGGATCTAATCAAAAACCTTGATTGCAGCACCCTGAAAGTCAAACTTGCTCGAGATATTGTCATGCCCTACATTTGTGTGAATATATTTTAAATCCGTCGAGAAATGTAGGTGCTAGAGCGATGACAAAGTTTTTCTAAAAATAGCCACAGTGACCTTGACCTTGGGCACAGCATCCTGAAAGTCAAAGTTGCTAGTAATATTGTCATACCCTACATTTGTGTCAAGTTATTTCAAAATCCATGTAGAAATGAAGGTGCTAGGGCGATGACAAAGTTTTTCTAAAAATTGCCACAATGACGTTGACCTTGGGCACAGCACCCTGAAAGTCGTCGAACTTGCTCGAGATATTGTCATGCCCTACATTTGTGTGAATTTATTTTAAGATCCATTGAGAAATGTAGGCAATAGAGCGATGACAAAGTTTTTCTAAAAATAGCCACAGTGACCCTTGACCTTGGGCGCAGCACCCTGGAAGTCAAACTTGTTTGAGATATTGTCATGCCCTACATTTGTGTGAAGTTGATTTAAAATCCGTTGAGAAATGTAGGCGCTAGAGCGATGACCAAGTTTTTCTAAAAATAGCCACAGTGACCTTGGCCTTGGGTGCAGCACCCTGAAAGTCAAACTTGTTCGAGATATTGTCATGCCCAACATTTGTGTGAAGTTATTTTAAAATCTGCTGAGCAATGTAGGTGCTAGAGCGCTGACAAAGTTTTTCTAAAAATAGCCACAGTGACCTTGACCTTTGGCGCAGCATCCTGAAAGTCGAACTTCCTAGAGATATTGTCATGCCCTACATTTGTGTCAAGTTATTTTAAAATCTGCTGAGCAATGTAGGTGCTAGAGCGCTGACAAAGTTTTTCTAAAAATAGCCACAGTGACCTTGACCTTGGGCACAGCACCCTGAAAGTCTAACTTGCTCTAGATATTGTCATGCCCTACATTTGTGTGAAGTTATTTTAAAATCTGCTGAGAAATGTAGGTGCTAGAGCGCTGACCAAGTTTTTCTAAAAATAGCCACAGTGACCTTGACCTTGGGCGCAGCATTCTGAAAGTCGAAGTTGCTCGAGATATTGTCATGCCCTACATTTGTGTGAAGTTATTTTAAAATCTGCTCAGAAATGTAGGTGCTAGAGCGCTGACAAAGTTTTTCTAAAAATAGCCACAGTGACCTTGCCCTTGGGCGCAGCATCCTGAAAGTCAAACTTGCTCGAGATATTGTCATGCCCTACATTTGTGTGAAGTTATTCTAAAATCCGATGAGAAATGTAGGCAATAGAGCGATGACAAAGTTTTTTCTAAAAATATGTGATGACGTTGTTTTCTCCATTATAACACTATGGGATATTTTTCAAACGCTCAAGGGCAGCTAACTCCGTAGTCTGTGCTCGAATCCGGCCAAATTTCGAACTCATCCAAGCTCTTATGTATGTCATCATTACCTGCAAGTATGATAAGGATCTAATCAAAAACAGTTGAGAAAACGTGATGACGCCATTTTCCCCATTATAACCCTATGGGATTTTTTTCAAACGCTCAAGGGCAGCTAACTCCGTAGTCTGTGCTCGAATCCGGCCAAATTTCGAACTCATCCAAGCTCTTGTGTATGTCATCATTACCTGCAAGTATGATAAGGATCTAATCAAAAACAGTCGAGAAAACGTGATGACGCCATTTTCCCCATTATAACCCTATGGGGGCTATCTGTTGCCATGGAAACCAGAGTTCTCAGCTGATCGGCACCAAAACCTAATGCAGCCTTTCCCCTACCCAAATGATGCTTCAGATAAAATTTGATTGCGATCGGCCAACTGGTCTCTGAGATATTTATGTTTGAAAGTGTTGACGGACCCACGGACCCACGGACGGACGACGGCTCGACTCCCATCCTATAAGCTCACCTCTGAGCCTTCGGCTCAGGTGAGCTAAAAACTGATCTTTCCCTGGACACCCCTTTTTTCAACTTCTGTAGGCCTCTCTTACCAGCCTACGGAATCGATCGAAATATATCCAAAGTACACTGATGCCCCCGTCTTGTGCCTTGCCTGAAGACCAAGCTAGTATGTAAAAATTGTAAGCATTTGTCTTAAACAGGACAAGGTCATCTGCAATGTCGGACTTAGCTGTTATCCCAAATAAAATGCTAATCTATTTGATTATTAAACTGATCTACGGACGTACGTACACCCAAATGCACAACGACACTCTTTTCCCTCGGCACGCCATCCGGGGTGGGGGATAAATATATGTGAACAATATCTTAGTGCTTGCAGTAACAAATATTTCATTTGTCTGGCCAGTCTTTAAAAGTACTGTTTTCACATAGGGAGAATTTAAAAGCTAAAATGAAATACTCCAGAGGTCTGAGAACAACGACTACCCGCGACCCGATCTTTAGCCCATGCATTCAGTGTAAACGATCAGGTGAATACAATAAGTTTGCCATAGTTTTAAACTAATGAAATGGGCTTCAGCCCCGGATTCAGGGGATGGGATAGGATAATAAGGAGTTTTTGATGCCAGTGTGAGATAATTTATCCATGTGGTAAGAATAAAATATATATTGTGACATCTAATAAGAATCGCCTCGGAGATCACATATATTTTCAAGCCCGCACCTCTCCCCCAACCCCCCCCCCCCCCACTCTTCCCCCTCCCACACACCTACATCTCGGCACCTTCTAGCCCCACCAATTATCCAGAGCACCACCAGTACGTGATGGTCAGGATCCGGGACTGCGCTTTATACATTCGAAAGCAAATTAGCATATCAATAGCAGTCATGATACGACTCTACCAGTTCGTTTTCAGCCTTTTTAGACCTGGGCCCAGTTGTTCAAAGCAGCGTTAGCTTAAGGTGTTGATAATCACTGATTTGGGGGGAAGTCAAAAACCTGCATAAAATGCTGAAAATGTAACAGAGCTTTCCAAACATTAGCAGATGCCTCCTTTATGTTGTTTCTCACAACTCAGAATCCAAAAATACAGGACTTGTTAAGGTTAAAAAGGGTTTATTTAAGAAAATTTCAAAGGGTGATTTTGTGTGTAAAAATCTAAAAAAAACAACCATAGTTATTAAAAATGTAATGAGGTCTGAAGGTTCTATAGAGCATTATGGAGAGCGTCCTAGCAATTATTTTTTCCATTTTTTTATATATATATTATCAGGTTGGGCAGATAAAAATTGGTGTAATTAGTGTCCAAATACTTGCCAAAAAAATAACAAAAAAGACACAATAGAGTCCATTTTCAAGGTTGAACAATTTCATTTACACACCTGTGTCTTGGTCACAGTAATGTACTATTTATACTGTGAGTATGATATAGGTATAACTACCCTACCTGTATCTGATTAATGCATCCAGTGTACATGCACTATATACATGGTCAGACATTTGAGAAATAGTGACTTTTTCATCTGGTCTTCCTTACAATTTGAGAAAGAGTTGGAAAAAAATAATTGCGAGGACGCTTTTTTAATGCATTAAAGTACCTTCAGAGCTAAGAATATTTTCAAGCATGAAGTTAATTTTCTAGATTTCTGCGCACAAAATTACCTTTTAATTTTTCCATATAAAAGCACTTTTTTAAACAACATGATCCTCTATTCTGTATTCTAAACTGTAAAGAACAACAAAAATAAGAAGTATGCTAACTCTCGGGGAGATACGTTAATTTCTTATGGTTTTATTCAGATTTTTATATTCACCACAAATCACCACCTTAAGGAAGCCGTTAGTCAGGGATTCGTGAAAGACAAATAATCTTGTTTATTGGGTGCTATAATCCTATTTTGCAACAGTCCAGTGGCACTGCCATTTCATCAATGGACCGCATCTCACAATGATAATGACAACAAGAGCCATAAAACAGCTAACAACTGAGGTTGTGTTCTGTATAGTAGAGAATAAATGTTGTAAGTCTTCTAGAATACATCAAAATCAAGTGCGCTGATATTTTTTTGTTGAAAAAAAAATGGTAGGAGCTCCTCGGCAAAGAATGGCAGTGTTTTACGTTTAATACGTTTGAAACTTTAACGTCTCGTTAACTAACGTAGTCGTTAGTGTTGGTCGTCGAACAACCGGGCCCTTTCTAAAGTGTTTTTACTCCGTAAGGAGGTATGCTGCTGACGGCAAGATATACTCTCCAATAAAAGCTGTTTACGATGAGTTGAGGTTTCAAGCAAATATCTACAACGCAGAACTTTGGGCAGATACTTGGAAAATGTTCTTCCATACCAAAAAATGTAAAAAACATGAGAATTGGAAATGGTCAACCAACTCAACCATATACCATGACAACAAATCAAGTTGTGCATAATATGGAGCAAATAACATCAGAAAAGGATTTGGGCATCATTTTTGACCATAAATTGTTATTTAGAGACCACATAGCAAAAAAAAGCAGCCATAACCAATAGAAATTTAGGTCTAATTTTTAAAAGCTTTACCTATCTGGATAAAGACATGTTTATTAGTTTGTATAAATCTCTGGTAAGGCCTCATTTAGAATATGCAACAGCCGTGTGGTCACCTATCTTTAAAGGTATACGCCCTCGTATTTCATTACGAAATAATCACAAAATTATGAAACTGGTTAGTTGTATGCAATACAATTAAGAGTTATACAAAACATCTACAGCGAAAACATCTTTGTTACGGAGGCAGAGACGATATATAAATGCATACCCTTCTTGAATATTCACACAGGCGTTTCTGCAAGCATGTTTTGAATTTTATGATAGGTGGGGTAAAGAACTTTACAATAGCATTAACCTCTAATCTGTGCATGTGAGTTCGTTTCAGCCAATAACTGTCTGAAGTCGATTAAAGAAAGCGCTTAAAATTGTTCATGACATAACTTTAACCTGATTAACTATGATTACTGGGCGTATCCAGTCTTCATTTTTGGCGGGAATGGCGGTCCGCCATTAACCTTCTTTTTGTGTATTTTCTTAAATTCTCCTATTTTCAGTGACCATCACAAATAATAAATTTGGAAGATAAATGCACTTTTAATAGCAAACATTATCATACCTAGGATATAATGTTTTGTGAGAAATTTAAAAGTTAATAGAAACATTGAGGGTGAAAATCTTAAAGAAAGATGCCATTATTCTTTAAAAATGTACAGCGAAGGACCACCAGAATGGTTAATACTCTGTCAAAACAAAGTGGTTAAAGCTAAAGGCTAAAAAATTGGGTCTACCATCATTAGAATATCGTCGTTTAAGAGTTGACATGATAGAAGTATACAAGATTTTGAACAGCATGGATAAAGTAAACATAAACAAAATTTTCACTATCATGGACAGCAATACTACCAGAGAAAATGACTTAAAATGTTCTAGAGTCGTTCACGATTGAATATCAGGGCTAACGTGTTCTCCAATAGAGTGGTCAACTCTTGGAACTCATTCCCAAATCATGTAATCCTGGCACCGTCCCTAAACGCGTTTAAGTCAAGGCTTAACAAACACTGGCTCGGACATGCACAGAAGTTTACACCTTTCTGTTACATTCCGGGAGAACAACTTGTTCAAACATCATGGAATTATTTTAAATGGGCCGTTAGAAGTTGTGTAACAACTTGAGAGGGTCTCGATGACGGTAATGAACGGTAAGAATGCCAAGACGGACAGACTTTATGTCAACAACAATATGGCGTCGTACTCTGTAAAACTGGGTTTGATTTGCAGAATTGAATCACGGTGAAAAGGAATAAAATCTGTGAAAGAACCGTCTGAAAATGCCATAAAATCAAATGGAAATATTACCAGACGACTATATCTTTCACCAAATGACAAAACGTCAAGCGGGGTTGGAATGTTTACCAATGTTGGAAAGAACTAATGCTCACGGTAATTTTAGCGCAAGTGTCAAGAAGGTTAAGGATGTCTTACTGCATGAGTTTCTGTTCCTTTCTCTACCAGGCATAGCTCAACGTCAAACTAACTTTGACGTTTCTCAGAACTCAGAAACAGCTCGGTTAAGTTTCTATCTCTTCATACGGCATACACCCTCATATGAGTATTACGTGCCGGGTTCCCGCAACATGCGATTTAAAGTAGGGACTAAAAACAAAGCGGACAGTGAGAAAATGGGTAAAAATGCATACTGTTAGTGTATTATAAGAAGAAAAAGGGAAAGCGAGGATAAAAACAGCAGTGGTCAAATTATGGTTTCACATGGCACACCTGACTGACAGCTCGTTTGAAGCCGTCAAGATCTGTCAAGGTGGCAATAGGGGCTGGGAGGCTATTCCATTGAACAACTGCTAAGGGAAAGAATGAGAATTTGTAGTAGTCTGTCCGAGTGTGCATTTGTCTGAAAGCCAATGGGTGGGATGTCCGAGATGTGCGGGTCAGAGGGACGTACAATGGTCGCGAATACTGCGACAAGACCATGGACTATCTTATAAAAAAAGGACCAGTCGTAAGTCAGCACGCCGCTGTTCTGGCTGCGCCAACCGTGTCTCTCCAGCATGTTTCGGTAGTTGTTGTTGTTGTTGTTGTTGTTGACATAAGTTCTCCCAGTGTTGGGACACCTCGTTGACGAGTTGAACAAATCGTTGTAGTTGATATAGCTGTCTGTCGCGTAATATTATCATTCTAAAATGATGAACTCTCCCATCACCCTATTTACAGTTATTGAATATGTACAGTTCTCTCACAGAGTTAAAACAGTTTGTAGATATTAAAAAGGACGTAAAAGTCTCTGGCTATCAGTCTCTAAAACTTCTTATAAAAACTAATCATTAGACCAACCCTGCCAGGATAAGCCACGGAGCTACCTCTTAGGTTTCACCATTCTGTTACGTCGGGGTATCAATGCCAGCCTCTTATACCGTTCACAGTCCAGAGCAAAGCACAATCTTCGTGTTTGAAATTCAATGTTCGACAGTTCTTAGTTGTGATTGTTAGTGTCTATTAGCGCACTACAGTCTATAAATAGCTTCAGCAGGGTATTAATGTCACAAGCAGGATTACATAAGCCACTACAAGCTTCGATTATACAATTCATAATAGGGTTTCGTACCGGGGAGAGCACAGTACAGTCAAGCAGGAAATGCTGTAGGGATTCTTCGCCATCCTTGCACAACATACACGTTGGGTCTACCTTATTCTGGTTAAATGACGCCCTGTTTGTCTGCAATATGTAGGTCCCTGTAGCAACCTTGAGTTTTGTATGTATACGATGGATCTCTCTAGCACTCCCAGAAGACTTCAACAAATGATGTACTTTCCCGTATGCGTAGTTATCCACTACTAGAAACTTCAGGCTGGGATAAAGACTGGCACGACCTTTAATAAGGTTAGTCCAGTACACGTTTATCTGTTTGTTTACTCTGCGCTTCCACGAATACTTTGTAGGGGGATGTTCCAGCAGTTCCAATGGATCCGGAAGCTCGTATTTCACCAGGAGTTTCTTAAGGGCAATAAACCAGCTACGACTAGTGTGGCTCTTGACTGTCATTTGCCTTATCGCCAGCTGCCGCTCTGTAGAACTCTCTTCTAGCCGACAAACGTTGCCGAACAGGGAAAGGGCAGGCTTATGGATCACTCCTTCAATGGGTATAGTCCCAGTTAGAATATATACTGCTGAATCCGCTGTTGTATTCGGAAGACTCAGAATATGCTTAAGGTGGTGATAATCACTAATTTGGGACAAAGACAAAATCTGCATAAAATACTCAAAATAACACTGATCTTTCCAAAACTTAGCAGTTACCTTCTTTATGTTGTTTCTCATAATTTAGAATTCCAAAATGCAGCATTTGTTAATGTTAAAAAGTGTTTTTATAAGAGAAGATCAAAGGGTAATTTTCTGCGAATAAATCGGAAAAAATAATATCATTATTGAAAATATACTTAGTGCTTAGAGTACCTTGTTGCATAATGGAGAGCGTCCTAGCAATTATTTTTTCAAACTCTTTCACACATTATCAGGCTGAGCAGATGAAAAAAGATGCAGTCTGTGTCCAAATTTTTTTGTCAAAACACACAGGTGAGACAGGTGATACTATTTCAACAAGGTTGAACAATTTCATCTACACACCACTGACCATGTCAGTAATGTATTATTTATATTGTAGGTGTTAACATAGGTATGCTTGCCTACCCTATATTTAATAAATGCGTCCAGTGTACATTTACTTTGTACATGGTTGAACATTGAGAAAAAGCTACCGTTTTCATCTGGTCTTCATTACAATTTGAGAAAGAGTTGGAAGAAATAATTGCTAGGACGCTCTTCATTATGCAATTTTGCACCTTCAGCACTACGTAAATTTTCAATAACGATATTGTTTTTTCAGATTTATTCGCAGAAAATTACCCTTTGATCTTTCCTTATGAAAACACTTTTAAGCAGCATGTATGTCTATTTTGTATTCTAAACTGTAAAGAACAACGAAAATAAGAAGTCTGCTAACTTTCAGGGAGATATGTTACTTTTTTATGGTTTTATGCAGATTTTTACATTTACCATAAATCACCACCTTAAGAAACTTTTTATTCATACGTTCTGACATATCCACCAGTTTTTGTTCTGGAAGGACAACTTCTAGACCGTAGACTAATATTGGTAATACATACACTTGGTAAAGCTGAAATACTTACAAAGAGGTACTGGACGACGAGAATACCAATATCGCCAGTTGAGAGCAGACAAAGACTATACCCGCTTTTCCTTCTTTCCCAGGACAGTCATCCAATGGAACCAGCTTCCAAGTCAAATCTGCCTGGCAGAGTCGCTCGATATCTTCAAGGCTCAGGTCTCGAAGATCGAGCACTCTAGACTCAATTAGTCCAAAACATTTCTTCTATCTCTTTGACTTTCTCCCTCTTTACTTCCTTCTGTCTTTCCAATTACTTACTTCTCTACCTTCATCTTTTTCGTTACTTCTCTTACCATTTCCCTTCTCGCACTCCACTGGTGATAATCCTCATAGTTGAGGGCATACCAGTATACCGGCAAAAGCAAAAGCGACGTCTCGGGGTCAAGGCCATTATATCCATGCAACCCTGGGCCCATCAAACTGTACATAGTTTTCCTGGCTTTCTTTATGTTTTCTTCTACCGTAGGTTCATTAGAGATGGCTGAACGCTTTATACCCATGTGCGTTGTTTCTTGAACAATAGGCATCGGCTCACCATTAATAGTCCAAGTGAAATCAGCTAGATCAATAGATTTTCTTACTTTCCCTGGAACCGGCATAACCACACTCTTGACTGGCTGCAGAAGGTAACGCTCCATCCTGCTATAGTCACTTCCTTCATCGACAAGCACCTGCAGCCCTTCTTTATCGTCGCTGATAAAGGTCACATCGTCGGCGCATGCCGGGGCTGCACAGATTACCTCGCCCACCATACCACCAATCAACAGACGGACGTTCGTGACACCATCCGAAAAGTTTTAGTACCGGTTTTCAGTCACAGTAAAAATAAAATAAAACGAAACCAGACTAATTTTACAAGCGTTTTCAAGATTTGGACAAATTCATCTAGGTCACACAGCTGCACGATCAACTGTTTTTTGTCATGAGTTTATTTTTAATTAAAAAATCTATCCACTTCAGAAAGAAACAGTAAATCTAAGACCAACAAGACACACTTGAAGCTGTCATACAAGTCCATGCCAAAAATGGCAGTTTGTCATCGATTTAAACGCTTGGTATACCTTAAAAAAATTAGTGACAATTGCAGGTGCCTGTTGAAACCTTTGACACAAACAAGTGATCTACAAAGAAATTTCTCAGTTAAAACATCGCAGACACAAGTTTCCAGAAATACGAGATTTCACCAAATGATCATCAAAGCGTAAGTGCTCTTAAATCAAAGTTAAAGTGTTTGTATAGTTGAAGGACAGCAGTCTGCTTCTAGTCCCTGTGGTCAAATTTCTGTGTTTATGTTTTCATGTTGATATTGTCATTTTTCTAGTTTGCGGTCACTAAAAACAGAATAAATGAAAATAACAACATGAAAACATGGAATACAGATACTTGACTGCTGAAGTCTCATATATGGGACTACAGTCCGCTGGACTTGCAGGCCTTGAAGGAACATGTCATTCAAAATGCGCTAGATGAGTTGCAGTGGCAAACACTGGAAGCCCAGGGGGAGCAGTCCTCCTTAACCTTCAAATACACACTGGGACTGCATTATGTGTATCAGGTATAAGGTGCATTATGATAATTTCTTTATTACCAAATAGGAACTTGATATAATATGAATTGCTTTTAAATCAAATATTGCAGTATTTATTCAACTGTAATAGGAGGGAGTTCTATTTACAGAATAACCCCGAAATAAGGTAAAGCAGCCGTTTAATTTAGCTATAAGATGTTTTTATTTTCTTCCAAAACAATCCCCAAAACAGCTTTAACACCAACATGGCAAGGCAGTTCTAAGAGGGGTCACAGCAAATCATTTCAGCATGACTTTGCAAAGCAAAGATGGACTTATGCAATGCTGTATGCACCCAGGTATGCATCTGTAGGTGCATGCGCGTGCCCTCAAAATATTTACCTGTTGCATTTAGTTCAGTTTCTTAGTAACCTTAAGGAGAGAGTCTTCAAACTTGCTCCATGGATACATCTGGGGAAGATCTACTGAAAGCAGCAATGCTTATTGGGCCATGATCTAAGTTCAGTGATATTGTCATTTCTCTGACAATATTTATAGGTTTGAAAAATTGTAAGAGTCAGTAACTGTTTATCTGACACTGCACTTATCTCATTACAAGTGGTCAGTATTGTATTAAACTTGCCCTTGTTAAAGTCAAGCTCCCAAAAGTTGCGCTTTATTGTCTTCTGACAATCCTTGTTATATTGAGACGTTAGAAAATCTCAGGGATATATCACCAAAAAGTCACTTTAAATTTGTCTGAAACTCTACTATTCCTTGATCAGCTCATACAGTACAGAAAACAAGGGTAAGGAGAGGCCAACTGTTGACCACACAATGGACGAAGAAGAGCTGGCCAACTTCTCGAAACTGGCATCCTCATGGTGGGATGAGACAGGAGACTTTGAGGCTCTTCATGCAATGAACAAGCTGAGAATACCTTTCATAAGAGACGCCTTGTTAAACCAGAGGATGGAGGGTCCTGAGACTAGGTCTCTCCCCCTTGAAGGCATGAAAATTGTAGACGCTGGAAGTGGAGGAGGCCTTATAGCAGAGGTACCATAATGATCCTAAATATTTGGACAGATAGGTCTGAGCAAACATTGTAGACCCAGATTAAACTGCTCCCAAAGGAGCAGTTTGGTCAGGGTCTACAAAGTTTGCCGTTTACTAAGCATCATTTGGATGCATTAAGGTGTGTAAAATCCACTTTCTAAGAATTTTCGAACAAAAATTGTCCGACTTCCAGGTGTCCGAAATTTTAGAGTCATTATGATAATTACTTTTTAGCTCGCCTGAACGAAAGTTCAGGAAGAGCTATTGTTGTCACCCCGGCGTCAGCGTTGGCGTCCGGATTGGATGTTTTGGTTAAAGTTTTTTAAATACCTATATCTCCTTAACCCATAGATGGATTCTTTTGATACTTGCACTGTAGTTAGATATTGGTCCAAAGTTTTGCAAGGTACTACCCCACCCCCCTCAGTGACCTTGATGTCAAGGTCATGGACTTAGAAAATTGTCTTTTTATTGATTGGATGTTTTGGTTAAAGTCTTTTAAAGACACATATGTCCTGAACCCAGTGATGAATTCTTTTTATATTTGCACTTTAGTTAGATATTAGTCCAAAGTTTTGCCGAGTACTACCCCAACCCTGCACATTGACCTTGATGTCAAGTTTACGGACTTTGGAAATTTGTTCTTTATTAAAGTTTTCTAATTGCATACTGATTCATAATGCTTGGCAGAGATTTAGTTTACACTTGAACTGATGTTAGACACTTTTTTGAGTTTTTACAAAACACTACATGTATATACTTACCCCACTTGATGACCTTGAAGTCAAGGTCATCGACTTATAATTTTGTCTTAAAGATTTTGGTTAAAGTTTTATATTTATGAAGACATAATTTCACAGTGCCACGATGGACTCAGTTGATACTAATACTTGGACTGATGTTAGATAATGGCTCAAGGTTTGGTTACATCCTAGCGCACCCCCCCCCACCCCCCCCACTCCATTCTTCGATAGCTTTTGTTTATAAATGTGTTGTCATTATGGACATGCTTGCCTGAAGTTTTATGCATAGAAGTCCACACCTCCAAAGCGACTGTGTGATGGGCAAGCACCTATTCAGACGAGCTATGCTGTCAGGCGACAGCTCTTGTTAATATTGTATTTAACCCTTAAAGGGCCAAAAAAGCAGACAACACAATTTCATAAGTGGTTTCAGCCTAGCTATATCATATTTAGAATTCAGAAACTATAGGGCAAAGAGTGAAGATCCAGAAAAGGTGGCTCATTACGAGCCACCTCATGTGGATCTACACTGTTTGCGAAATCAACTTTTCTTTCATCTTCTGAGGCTTTAAGGGTTATTTTAGGAAGAATGATGACTGGTGAATACAGCTTTCACTTCTCTGAATAATCTGTACACAGCACATATTTTTCCTGAAAGGACACATCACATAGCCTCAAATTTCTGGGCCAGCTTATTAATAATCCCTTTGTAATTGTTGTACACGTTATGGCATTTTAAGGCATATGGGTACACTGCCTTGTTTTTTCGCCCATTTTACAAGGGCAAACATCTTTTGTATTTTAAGCTCACCTGAGCACGAAGTGCTCAAGGTGAGCTATTGTGATCGGTCTTTGTCCGTTGTTCGTCCGTCGTCAACTTTTGCTTTAAACGACTTCTTCTCCAAAACTGCTCGACGGATTTTGAAATAATTTCACAGAAATGTTCCTTGGGGGACTCTTTACCAAAATTGCTAAAACCGTTCCGCTCCACTGAACAATATGGCCGCCAGAGCTAAAAATAGAAAAACCTTTAAACGACTTCTCCTCCAAAACTGCTGGGCAGATTTTGAAATAATTTCACAGAAATGTTCCTTAGGAGGCCTTTAACCAAAATTGCTCAAACGGTTCCGCTCCGCTGAACAAAATGGCCGCCAGAGCTAAAAATAGAAAAACCTTTAAACGACTTCTCCTCCAAAACTGCTGGGCAGATTTTGAAATAATTTCACAGAAATGTTTCTTGGGAGACCCTCTACCAAAATTGCTAAAACGAATCAGCTCGGCTGAACAAAATGGCCGCCAGAGCTAAAAATAGAAAAACCTTTAAACGACTTCGCCTCCAAAAGTGCTGGACGGATTTAGAAATAATTTCACAGAAATGTTCCTTAGGAGGCCCTTAACCAAAATTGCTCAAACGGTTCCGCTCCGCTGAACAATATGGCCGCCAGAGCTTAAAATAGAAAAACCTTTAAACGACTTCTCCTCCAAAATTGCTGGGCAGATTTTGAAATAATTTCACAGAAATGTTTCTTAGGAAACCCTCTACCAAAATTGCTAAAACGAATCAGCTCGGCTGAACAAAATGGCCGCCAGAGCTAAAAATAGAAAAACCTTTAAACGACTTCGCCTCCTAAACTGCTTGGCAGATTTTGAAATAATTTCACAGAAATGTTTCAATGGAGACCCTTAGCCAAAATTTTTCAAATGGTTCCGCTCCGCTGAACAATATGGCCGCCAGAGCTAAAAATAGAAAAACCTTTAAACGACTTCGCCTCCAAAAGTGCTGGACGGATTTAGAAATAATTTCACAGAAATGTTCCTTAGGAGGCCCTTAACCAAAATTGCTCAAACGGTTCCGCTCCGCTGAACAATATGGCCGCCAGAGCTTAAAATAGAAAAACCTTTAAACGACTTCTCCTCCAAAATTGCTGGGCAGATTTTGAAATAATTTCACAGAAATGTTTCTTAGGAAACCCTCTACCAAAATTGCTAAAACGAATCAGCTCGGCTGAACAAAATGGCCGCCAGAGCTAAAAATAGAAAAACCTTTAAACGACTTCGCCTCCTAAACTGCTTGGCAGATTTTGAAATAATTTCACAGAAATGTTTCAATGGAGACCCTTAGCCAAAATTTTTCAAATGGTTCCGCTCCGCTGAACAATATGGCCGCCAGAGCTAAAAATAGAAAAACCTTTAAACGACTTCGCCTCCAAAAGTGCTGGACGGATTTAGAAATAATTTCACAGAAATGTTCCTTAGGAGGCCCTTAACCAAAATTGCTCAAACGGTTCCGCTCCGCTGAACAATATGGCCGCCAGAGCTTAAAATAGAAAAACCTTTAAACGACTTCTCCTCCAAAATTGCTGGGCAGATTTTGAAATAATTTCACAGAAATGTTTCTTAGGAAACCCTCTACCAAAATTGCTAAAACGAATCAGCTCGGCTGAACAAAATGGCCGCCAGAGCTAAAAATAGAAAAACCTTTAAACGACTTCGCCTCCTAAACTGCTTGGCAGATTTTGAAATAATTTCACAGAAATGTTTCAATGGAGACCCTTAGCCAAAATTTTTCAAATGGTTCCGCTCCGCTGAACAATATGGCCGCCAGAGCTAAAAATAGAAAAACCTTTAAACGACTTTGCCTCCAAAACTGCTGGGCAGATTTTGAAATTATTTCACAGAAATGTTCCTTAAGACACCCTCTACCGAAATTCCTAAAACGGTTCCGCTCCGCTGAATAAAATGGCCGCCAGAGCTAAAAATAGAAAAAAACGTTGAAACAACTTCGCCTCCAAAACTGCTGGGTAGATTTTGAAATAATTTCACAGAAATGTTCCTTAGGAGACCCTCTACCAAAATTGCTAAAATGGTTCAACTCTGCTGAACAAAATGGCCACCAGAGCTAAATATAGAAAAACCTTTAAACGACACCTCCTCTAAAGCCAATGGCTCGATTTCAAAATAATTTCACAGAAGTGTTTGACTCATGGTTCTAAACAAAAATTGCTGAAACGATTCCACTCTGCTGTACAAAATGGCCGCCAGAGCTAAAAATAGAAATAAATCTTAGAATGAATCAGAGGGCACAGTTACGATCCAATCATCATGAAACATGGTCAGAAAGTTTATCTGAATGAAATCTAGACCAACTTTGATAATGGGTCATGTGGGGTCAAAAACTAGGTCACTAGGTCAAATCTTAGAAAAACGTTGTGTACACTCTTTAGAGCACAGGTATGATATAATCTACATGAAACTTTGTCAGAATGTTTATTTTTATGAAATCTAGACCTGATTTGAAACTGGGCCATGTCAGGTCAAAAACTAGGTCACTAGGTCAGTTCTTAGAAAAACCATGTGAATGCTTTAGAGGGCACAGTTTTGTTCTAATCTTCATGAGACTTAGTCAAAATGTTTTTCTCCTACAAATCTGGACCAAGGGTGCAACTTGGTCATGTCGGGTCAAAAACTAGGTCAAACCTTAGAAAAGCATTGTTCACGCTCTGGGGGGCACGGTTTTGATCCGATATTCATGAACTTTTGCAGAATGTTTATATCCAAGAAATCTAGACCAGGTTTGAAACTGGGTCATGTGGGGTCAAAAACAAGGTCATTAGGTTAAATCTTATAAAAAACTAAGGTACACAATAAAGGGTTCATTTTCCATTGAATCTTTGTGAAACTCTGTCTGTTGGACGTATGGATGTTTCTGAGGTTAAGTTGACAGGATACTCAGGTGAGCGATCCAGGGCCATCATGGCCCTCTTGTTTCTGTTTTCTTACCTGGACAACATAGCTCTTTCAGAATTGGGTCTACAATCATGACAATTAAAGGAAAGACTTTGCTCCTAAGGGAGCAAATTGTTTTCTTAAAGACCTCAGTAGACAGGGAGGCACAAATGACTATAGCAGAGTTGCTTCCTCTGAAAGTGGTCAGGTAAACAAGTAGATTTTACTGTTTGGCACTGTGCAGGAATCACAAATAGTGCATGTCTTGATCAAGGCACTTTTGCCCCAGAGGAATGCCATAGAGTGCAAACCCTGATCAGACTGCTATAGGAACAGTATACAAGTCAACACAGTTTTCTCAGGCATTGTTGTCAAACTTTCGTGGAGTGTAGTGGTGTAGTTGCTAGCACACCTGACTCATGATTGAATGTTCTGAGTTCTGATCTTGCCAGGCCCCTTGTGTGATGACCTTGAGCAAGGCTTATCATGCTTATATCCACAGCTCACATTGTATATATGTAAATAATCTTATTAACATGATGAAGTTGGAACAGTCTGTTGTTAACATGATGTGTACATCCTCTTAGAGAAAAATAACCTAAAATTCATGCCTAACTGATAATCAGACCAGATGTTTTCGCCATCCCCTAATTATCTGGACACTGCAGGTATCAGCTCAACATGCTCTGTGAACTACTTTTGCCATTAACTCTGGTTCCCAGTTAATAATACAGGCAATTCAAGCATACAGTATTTTCATCAGCGGTGCTACTGAAACCTGATTCACGGTATTAGTGCGCCGATTAAAGAACGCTCTCATAAAATACTCTAGAAAATCACATATCCAATGATAAAGTTCTGTCTACTTTTATTCTAAATACAGTCAGTGTGTTTGAAGACATATTTTTGAAGAATCACACGAAAATAAGTTTGCAATACAACTGGAACTATTTTTTATAAAGGCTGTAAAAGAGTGAATATTGTTTCGCTGGTTCCCGTGCCATTACAAAATTGTTATATTACAAAACGCTTAAATTTTAACGTAGAAATCCGTTCAAAACGCCTAAACAACATAACTTTAAACGAGGATTTCGATTTTCTAGTTTATATCAAGAGTAGGATTTGGGATATTTATGTTTTACTTTTAACTAGAGAAAATCGGTTAACAGCATTATCTTCACCACCTGGGGCACTGCTGCGAAATTGCATAATTCTGTATCATTTATTGGTATACCGGAGGATTATACGACCAGTTTCATTAGAAACACATGTGAAATCGATACCCCGAGTAACCTGAGTTTATATAGCAGTAAGTCGGGTCGGTCGGGGTCAATTCTCTAAGAGCATGAACACAGCATGATAAAAAGAAGAGCGACTGTAAATAAATATTTTTATCATTATGTCTTATGATTATTATAATATAGGGTCACTATTCTAGATTTCTTCAGGGCTGCATATAATTCAGAAATTTGGAGGTGAAAATATATAAGGGCTCAGTGAGTGAGTAAATGAACTCTGATTTAACATCCTACCAACACATAGATCAAACCTTGCTTTAAAGTCCCACCTGAAAGCACCACCAAACACTGCTTGACACTAGCCAGACATCAGCATCGTTGGTTGTGAGCTTAGTTCAACATGTGCACCTGTGTTAAACACAGCAAGTAATGGCAGAATATGTTGTTTGTTTATTAGTGGTTGGCTGAAATTTTGTAATCCATAATCAATTTATGATAATCGATTAATAAGACTGTAGAAACCTGTTTATAATAAACCCTAGGGTTTGTCTAAGAGCGTTTTTCCTTTCTATATATTGCATTTCAAGTAAGAACTATGTACCTTTTCTGTATGCATCTTAATCGAGATGCAACAGCAGCCTAAGCTGTCCTTGTGAAGTCAAAGCTTCAAAGGGGCATTACATATGCAGTATAATGCAAATGCATATCAAAAATGTGATGCATCGGTCATGTGGAATTGTGATCAGTTACTCACTTAGTTGCTGCAAACTAGTAATGATTGAGTAACTCTATAAATTGACAAACCTCTGTTGTTTATGATTTGACAGTATTTACTTGTACTTGTCATTTTAGTTAAAGACCTTAACTATTTTGTAGCCTCTAGCCAGACTAGGTGCTTTTGTGATAGGAGTAGATCCTGTAGAGGAAAGTACCAAAATAGCCCAGTTACATCTACAAGAAGATCCAGTCATTGTACCCAGAGTTAAATATATCACAGGTGAGACCTGTTATGCAAAATAAGATATAAGCCGCAACATAAAAAAAACAACAAAATGGTATATGTGCCCAGCAAAGACTCTGATCAGCCTGGGCATTCGCCCAGTCTGATCAAAGTCCTCGCTGTGTGCTTAAAGAGTAGCTTAGAGTCTAAGCTAGCTCTATGCCGACAGTGAACACTCTGATCAGACTAGACAGATGTCCACGCTGATCTGAGTCTTCGCTGGGGGGCACATGCCACTTTGTTGGTTTGTCGTGTCTCGGCTCTTATTATGTTTGACCCTCATCTGAAAATCAGTTCATTCTGGCATGTGTAACTGCCTGCAAGTTCTCACCAACTGATCATGAGTCTTGGCTGAATGGGTATACTTTCAACTCTGTCATTTTTGCCTCTGTTTCCAGTAAGTATCTCTCTTACATGAAAAAAAAAAGATCCTGTAGGAAGAAATTAACAGTACTTTATTGAAAAGTGTCCCCGTTTGTTAAGGTTTTTTACGACCAGAGAAGCAAACAGGAAGCAGGGCTGGAACGAGTACCCGGGTACCCGAGTTCGGGTTGGGTAGACCAATTACCCGAGTACATATTTAGTACCCGTTACATGGATGCTTATCATTATTTAATATATAAATATTCTTTTTCAATAAAATTCCAAGCAATAAGAGCAAGTTTAGAGTGACTGTCTTTTATAAATTTGCAATCGTATATTGCCAAACCATTTTTGCATATTGTAACAGGCAGACTTCTACATTTTCATATCCTTCCCATGCATTCACACAAATGCAAATAACAGATACATGTACCTCACATATTATTTGATCTAAATGTATTTTTCTAACAGTGAACATGCTCAAAATACTATGGTGACGGGTACCCGAGTACCCGCAGGGTAATAGGGATTTGGGCACCCAGGTACAAAATTTCTACCTGTCCCAGCCCTAACTGGAAGTCACAAAAATGGGGGAAAACATGGATGTAAACCCATACAGAAGTCTTTACTTTTCACACATGATGCAAGACACATATTCTCTAGCAGTTATACTTACAAAATTCGGATACCTAAAATAATTACCCTAATTGCCCTGAAAATTGAACAGTTTTGTTTTATAAAGATGCAGATGGAATAGCAAACAGTGTAGACCCTAATCAGACTGCTCCTGAAGGAGCAGTCTGATTTGGGTCTACAGTGTTTGCTCAGACCTATCTGTCCCAATTTAGAAGTATTACTGCATTTCATGATGCATTGTTACAGGTTCAGTAGAGAATTTGGTGGCAACAGAGGCTGAACAATTTGATGCTGTTGTGTCTAGTGAAGTCATAGAACATGTAGCGGATCTTAATACATTCGTAGAATCTTGTTGTAAACTTGTTAAGGTATGTCAGTTGGATTGTGAAGTTATAGAATAAATGAATAAATAAATTGAGTAGTAAATTGAGTAGTTAAGTGTGGCTTGTAGATGAATGTCCGTTATTTGCCAAGACTTGCCAATCACTTCAGTTTCAAACAGTCGGGTTTATCAACACTGAAGAAGTTAAAAGCCCCATTTCTCTATCCGTGGTAAAAATACATGAAACATTCTATTGTGGGGTATCACTGCAAGTTTCTCAGTTTTGCCATTATAAATGACCAGGATAAGTCAACTTTAAACAAACAAAACATCCCTGAGTTTTGCATAAAAAGGGCTTGAAAAATTAATCTGATCATTTTAGTTGGCAGCTAAAATGACCTACTTTTGATATCATAACTAGAGTAAAGTGCTATGTACAGGCATGGGTCCCCATTCATTGTCCTGCTTTTGTTTATATTGTATTGCTCAGTGGGGAACCAGAAAAGGAAACTGTATTATGTGGTGCAGTATATCATGTTCCCCTTATTTTTTGGCAGTTATCTGACTCAGTATCTGCACATCATCCCTGGCAGGAGCAAATTCTTTCCTTTTAGAGTAAACCCTCAATATTTGATGTAAGACAATTAGCACTGTGAAATTAACTTCCGGATGATCCAGAGCTCCAGATAAGAGTGGGTATTGAGGATAATTCAAAGATAATTTTTCTTATCTCTCAACGAAAACATATGTTGTGACCCCTCATTAGAACCGTCTTGACGAGATGGTTCTAATGATGAGTCACAAAATATGATCTAATCGAGAAATATGTATAATTATCCCTAAATTATCTTTGTTACCCCTTCTTATCTGGAGCACTGGGATCCATTAAAAGGGTGTGGAAAACTGTAAAATGTCATGGAAAAATCATGGAAAAGTCAGGGACTTTTGGAGTGGATGATAAGTGGCAGCCCTGCTTATTCTCCTCAAAAACATATTTTGACACATCATTAGAACTGTCTCTATTTCTTTAAGAAAAGAAATAGAGAATTTACATATACCAATATTCTATTTCTTTAAGAAAAGAAATATCTTAAGTTATCATGAAAACTCTGTTGTAGAAGCTCAGATTGCTAGTCTTCCCGACCTCTGGGACAAAGGTACTTTTGCAAACAGTGTAAACCCAAATCAGACAGGAGCAGTTTGACCAGGGTCTGCACTATTTGCAATCCCAGTTTCCAAGGAGCTGGGCAATGGATTTGTGAGGCCTTGTTTAAGTTACAATTGTCAGGCATGATTTTGGTATATGTAAATTCATCTTCAAAGTTGTATTTACTTACAGCCAGGTGGCTCATTATTTGTAACAACGATCAACAAAACTCAGCTAGCCAGGGCTACAGCAGTGTATGGTGCTGAACTGGTTCTTAAAATAGTTCCTCCTGGCACACATGACTGGGACAAGTTTGTACCTCCAGAAGATCTACAATACATTCTTGATAAAGGTCAGTGGTAATTGTGGGAATACTTGTATATTTCCCTGTTGGAGACATGTAAGTCCATGCTTGATAAAGACAAAACAAAAATATTCCATAACCATTGACATGTCCTAAAAAGTAGCATGGAATTCTTTGCTAAACTGAGATTAGTATGATCTCTTTTCTTACAAACATACATGTACAGGTATATGATGGTAATTTCATTTCTTAAGGAAGGCTGAGGGTTATAGGTGGATAATGGCAAAATTATGGGAATTTGAATAGACCTACACTATTTTGATGCACATCAGAGATAGAGAGAATTTATTGATAGCATGGAAGGAACAAGAAAGCCTCCTGGGAGGCGGGGGGCGAGGGGAATGCTTCTTTTACTGTTTGTCAGGCATTGTTTTAGTGGCCAATGGGCTGCTCAGCCTTGATTCACTCAAGATCATAACCAGCATGATCAGTGTCTAAATATTTGTAATCAACTGGATACAATAGTTCGAACCGATTTATCATGCATATCTGGAAAATGAGCATCAATTTACACTTATTTGATGGGTCCCCATGAAACTCCAGTGCTCCAGATAAGAAGGGATAACAAGAATAATTTAGGGAAAGTTATTCATATTTCTCCACAAACACATATTTTTGACCCATCATTAGAACCGTCTCATCGAGACGGTTCTAATGAGGGGTCACAACATATGTTTTCATTGAGAAATAAGAAAAATTATCTTTGAATTATCCACAATACCTGTCTTGTCTGTAGCTGTGGAAACTCTGACCGACAAGACTGACTCTATTTCTCTTTGGCTGACAGTGTTTTGGTTGAAGCTGAAAGTTAAACAGTAATAGTGCCCTAGATAAGAGGGAGTATTTGGTGATAATTGCGGATAATTTTCATTAATTCTGCCATGTTGTGTGATCCCTTATCTGAAAAGTCTCTATGAGAAGGTTCAGATGAGGAGTCACTACATAATTGTGCACCCAGCGCAGACTGAGATCAGCCTGGGTATTCACCCTGTCTTATCAGACTCTTCGTCAAGCGCTTAGAGGGTAGCTAAGGGTCTAAGCTACCTCCATGCTGACAGAGAAGACTCTGATTAGACTGTGCAGATGCCCAGGCTGATCGGAGTCTTCGCTGAGCCTACAACCACTTTGTTGTTTTTCTCGTGTCACAGCTCATATGGTTTCAGTGAGAAATAATAAAAATTATCCCTCAGTTATCATCGAATACTCCCTCATATCTTGAGCTCTGAGTAAGAAGACAAACTTTCTCTAATCAACCTCAAGTCAAATTATCTATGATTAACATGTGCTAGTCTGTCAGCTGTTAAAACTTATTTCAGGCTTTCAAAACAAGAGAAACAAGCAAATTCGGTGAATTTATATCCCCCGCCCAAGTGGCCCTGATTTGTTTATGGTTTATTCTAAGTTACATAAAATTTCATTCACTGATTACTTAGTTACGGGTGAACTTGTGGATTGTAAATAAAATCTAGAGCAATAACCCTGGGATAAGTGAGATATAAGCTGAAGCTGTTTCACTTGTCTCAGCATCACTGCACAATGATGATACATTTTTTATTCAGTTTCAAGAAATTTTGTTCACCGAAACCTAAGTTATGGCTAATTTGTGGATTTTAAATCCATTCAGGGGCATTAAATCATGCATTAATGCAGCAATTATGACAAAACTTAATGTGCACTGCTGTGTCATTTAGAACCTAATAATTTTATGTTTCATGAAATTCCATTTATTGGTTACTTAGTTATGACTCAATTTCTTTATTTTAAACCAATTCAAGGGCAATAACTCATTGCTTACTTAAGCAATTCCGACAAAACATAAGATGCACCAATGTGATATGGTGATACATATTTAGTATAAGTTTCATAGAATTCTATTCATTGATTACTTAGTTACGGCTAAATTTGTCAACCATAAATTGAATCAAGGGCAATAACTCATGCACTACTGAAGCCCTTCTGAGGAAATTTTATGTGCATTACCGCATTATGGTGATACATATTCAGTTTAAGTTTCATGAAGTTTTGATAATTGGTTACTTAGTTATGACTCATTTTATTAATTTTAAATCCATTAAAGGGCAATAACTCATGCACTACTGATGCCCTTCTGATGAAACTTTATGTGCATAACCGTGTTATAGTGATACATATTCAGTTTAAGTTTCATGAAGTTTTGATATTTGGTTACTTAGTTATGACTCATTTTATTAATTTTAAGTCCATTAAAGGGCAATAACTCATACATTACTGAAGCCAGTCTGATATATTTATTTTAAGTTTCATGAAATTCCGTCCAGTGGTTACGTAGTTATGGCTCCGGACGGACGAAGGACGGACGGACAGACAGAAGGACGGACGGACGGACGGACATGGAGAAAACTATATCCCTCCGCCTTCGGCGGGGGATAATAATTTATGCATCTGATGGAGAAATTTATCAGAAAGGTCATTCAAAAATATATAAATTAAAGGCCAGTATGCTGTAGGACCTACAGCAACTGCTGGAGGTGTGGTCATCTGAAATTTAATGGGTTCAGCTGGGTCAGAGTCTGGTCATCTCAGAATGTAATCAGAAACAGTAATGCAAATGCTGAAATCAGCTGACCAGGCATAAGCTCTTTAAGAAACCATGCAACTTAGCCATGTGCTTGTGGTGGTCAGGCGGCTGGGGTCAAAGGTGAAATTTCAAACTAACTGTCATTTCTCAGCAAACTTTTGAAAATTCTGAAAATAAACTGATTTAATATGGCATTTGTGGGGCACATTTTTTAAATCTGTTTATCTGGATTTGTTCAGGGAATAAAGGAAAATAATTAGTTGTGAAAGGGAAAAATACTGAGATTATATCTTGAAGAACAAAATGTCAAAATTATGATAATTGACATTTTGGTGGGTGGAGCCTGCCCTTTTATATACTGAAGACTTGCCCTGAAATGGTATTCTATCTGTTTCAGCTGGCTTACTAACCAGAGTGATTCATGGAATGCTTTACAACCCTCTGACAAGAGAGTGGAAATGGATCAAGGACACTACTGTCAATTATGCGCTACATGCTGTGAAAGCAGACATAGACAATTCAGATTCTTCACATAGTTATGAGACTCAAGATCCTCCCAGCTGATTCTTTGTGCCATATTTTGTTGAACATATTTTAAAGAAAAGGGAAACCATGAATCTACACTTATGTGCCCAAACTGACTGTCCAAGCAGGACACTGGCATAGATGTCCATATAGTTTTATGAATGTTTAACTTCATTGTGCCTTCGATAGTCAGCATAACGTTTTGAACCTGGTGTGGTTGAAAGCATTATAAAAAGTAAAAAACGTTAAGTTTTCTTTCTGTTTAGACTGCTTCCACCGTTGTTGTTTTTTTCGATCTTATTCAAAGGCAGACAAGTGATTTACCAGAAATATGGATGTTACGGTAAGGACCCAAAATACTGGGTCAGAATTGCAGAGCAAACAGTGTCGACTCAGATGAGATTGCTCCTTGAGCACTATGATCAGGGTCTGTACGGTTTGCCATTCTGTCACTTCTTACTGCCAGACAGTGAAAAAATCAGCTTGGTCAGATTTTTAGATAATTGCAGTAACTGCTTTTGGTGAATGGGTACACCTCCATGTAATTCTGCCATTTTTAAAAAGGGAAAGAATTTTAGTGACTTCCTGTATGCTTCCATAGATAAAGAAGCCCTTCTTAAATGGGATCTACTCATAATAGAAAGAATTTGCTCCTAGGGGAGCTCATTCTTTCCATTCGAGTTGATCCTCATGGAGATGGGAGCCGGAAATGAAAATAGTGGAGTTACTTCCCCTGGCGAAAATGAAAATAGTGGAGTTACTTCCCCTGAAAGTGAACCTAAGATGTTCCAATATTCAGGGTACAGTCATATCTGTCTTAAAGGCCACCTCTATTAAGTGAAAACCTGTCTTAAGAGGCCAACTTCTCATATCCAAAAGTGATGCTTTTGGTGTATAAAATAAGCACCTGCATTAGATAAGCAGTTTTAGCGCTTCCCTTGGATGCTGAAAAGAGCTATGACTATTCAAAGGGTTTCAGTAAAAACAACAGACAAAACTTGATTGTCAATTATTTTATGTGTGAAACAAAACTACAAGTCGTAGATATAAATAAATGATAGACAATTTGACATGTAAATGTGTAAATCAACAGTAACATTAAAAATATATCACAAAAAATGTGTAAATACTACAAGTGCAAAGTATATTAAAGAACTACCCTAAAAATTACCAATGTCCTGTAGAATTTAGAATCTTCTGTCGCCCTATATAGATTCACCAGGAATGTTATGTAGATAACTACTGAACATAAATTTTTGATACAAGAAAAAAATGAAATTAAGGAGCATGGGTACACCTGCAGGTTTTTCTGCCATTTTATTAGGAAGATATAACTTTGGCAACTTCCTGTTTGCCTTCATGGACAAAAAAGCTTTCCAACATTGGGGTCTGCCCTAAAAGAAAAGGCAGCAAAATCTTTCCTTTAATAGTTGATCCCAATTGAGAAAGAAGGCAAACGTGAAAATGGTGGGGTTTCTTCCCCTGAAAATGTACCCGTTCACCTACACTACTGTCAAATTGGGAAATTTTCCATGAAGCTTATTTCAGCAAATTAGTGTGAATTTCAAATATTGTTACTATTATGTTGATGAAGATGAATCTGGGCCCCTTTGTTCAAAAGTAACGTCGTTAGCTAACCAGACGTTAAATTTTTCAACGTATTGTATGTGAAAACATGGAGCCAAAAAGTGTGGAGCTTTTGCAGTGTAAAAGCTGCTCATAATTTTTTAGCAAAAACTATAAGTGCAGTTGACTTTGTGAGTACTGTAGTTATCTCAACTAATGACTTAGTTAAACTAATGGAACAACTGGGCCCGGATCAAGATCTAGTTTCTATAATCTTTTCTTTTAAACACCCCTGAAATGATGCAGCAGAATCCACTATGGCAAATCAGCATACATGTAGCATTGCTGTATTTTTTCATAAAAGCTCCAAGGCGTAGCAGTTTACAGGTCCGATAAATGGCACTTTTAGGCCAAAATCTTGGCAAGAAGTAAAAACTTTGGTATGGTGTGGAGCCAGTTCACGGAAAAAGGGGAGAGGGGTATTTATTAGAGACTGGGTGTTTATTGGAAGAAATACAGCACTAAAGGTTTATTATTTAAAGTAGAACTAAAACTACAGAAGGATACTAAAACAATATTCCAATGAAGAAAATGGCAAACAAGGGCAAGATTGCATGAGACAACTAAAAGAGTTATACTGAAACGTAAGCTGGTCTTGACTAGCATTAGTGTCAATGGCAAAAGTCTTGTATCTACTGGAAATCAGAGAGTCAAACCCATTAGTAGAGTGATCAGTCTGCAAGGTTTATCATATTGCCAACAATTTTATGAGCCCCGACAAAAGAAAAACCAACAAGCAAATTCAGTGAATTTATATCCCCGCCGAAGTGGCCCTGATTCGTTTATTATATTTAGGTATCATATAATTTCATATTTAAGTTTCATATAATTTCATTCACTAGACTGAACTTGTGGACTGTAAATCAAATCAAGGACTATTACTCTGGCATAAGTGAAGCTGTTCTTAAACACTTGCCTCAGCATCACTGCACTTTCACAACACATTTTTAATTCAGTTTCAAGAAATTTTGTTCAGTCCTGTATATAAGTCATCCCGTATATAAGTCATGTGGATTTTATATCAATTCAAGGGCATTAAATCATGCACTACTAATGTGATTATGACCAAACTTAATGTGCACTAATCTGTCAAGACAATACATAATTATCTTAAGTTTCATGAAATTCCATTCATTGGTTACTTAGTTATGACTCAATTTGTTGATTTTAAACCGAGTAAGGGCAATAAGTCATTGCTAACTGAAGCGATTTCGACAAACCGTAGGATGCACCAATGTGTTATGGTGATGGGTATTTGGTAATAGTTTCATAGAATTTAATTACTTAGTTATGGCTAAATGTGTCAATTTCAAATTGATTCAAGGGCAATAACTCATGAACTTCTGATGCCATTCTGATGAAACTTAATGTGCATAACCACCTTATGGTGATACATATTGAGTTTAAGTTTCATGAAATTTTGTTAATTGGTTACTTAGTTATGGCTTATTTACTGGGTTTAAGTCTATTCAAGGGCAATAACTCATGCACTCCTAAAGCCAGTGTAATGAAACATGACATGCATCAGTGGATTATAGTGATATACATTTATTCTAAGTTTCATGATATTCTGTCCAGTGGTTACTTAGTTATGGTTCATTTTACAGATTTTAAGTCAATTCAAGGGCAATAACTCATGCATTACTAAAGCCAGTCTGATGAAACTTGACGTGCATCAGCGAGTTATCAGGATATATATTTATTTCAAGTTTCATGAAATTCCGTCCAGTGGTTACTTAGTTATGGCACCGGACAGACAGACGGACGGAAGGATGGACAGACTGACGGACATGGAGAAAACTATATCCCTTTGCCTTTGGCGGGGGATAACAAAGCATGTGTGCCCAGCGAAGACTCAGATCAGCCTGGGCATCTGCCCAGTCTGATCAGAGTCTTTACTGTACACTTAAAGGGTAGCTAAGGGTGTAAGCTACCTTAATGTCGACAACTAAGACTCTGATCAGACTGGGCAGATGCCCAGGCTTGTCTGAGTCTTCTCTAGGCACACATGCCACTTTGTTGGTTTTGTCGTGTCACAGCTCATATGGTAACAGGCCATTTCAGAAATAAGAGGTACTGGTTAAGGTGTGTCAATAAAAGAATCTCTTATGAGCTAGCATGATGGAAAGAGGCATCCCTTGTCAAAAACTAAGGACTAAGCCACACTAGTTATTGGAAACTAATGTAATGGCTAAACCTCCTTCATTTGATCGATGGTATTTGGAGGCTAAGTTAGAAATGGTCAACTGAGATATCAAACCCTTATTATAGTGAAATAAGACACAAAATGTTTTAAAAGTAACAAAAGTTAACAAATAGAATGGGAGTCAACAAAACAATCAACCATACATAACAGCTGGCATACAAAAATAGTTAAAGCATAAAAATTGTTAAACGAGATTTCCCTCTCAGACTGGCTGCAACAAAACTTTTGTCAAGCAGGCTGGAAAATGTTAAATTGTGCATTTCAAAGATTGTCAATCAAAGCAATTATTATTTTACAACAAATATTGTGAGCAGCGACATGACAAAACCAAAAAGTGGCATGTGTGCCCAGCGAGGACTCAGATCAGCCTGGGCATCCGCCCGTTCTAATCTGTTCACTTAACAGGAAGCTAAGGGTCTTAGCTCCCTTCATTTGGGCAGACTGATAAGACTGGGCAGATGCCAAGGCTGTTTTGAGTCTTTACATGGTGCATATGCCACTTAGTTGGTTTTGGGGGGCACCGCTCATTGTGCATTTCTTAGATAGTCAGTAAATTGTCAGACACAGCAATTATTATTATTGTTGACTACTGAGCCACTGGAAATGATGCTATCTCATCAGTCATTTATAGCATTCTCTGATTAATATTATACAACTATTTCATGCCTTCATGGGTAACAGTCAAATCTATCACCCTTCAAAGCTGCAGGCAACCCAATGCATTATTGCCCAAGGCCACGAAGTCTCTTGGGCTACCGCATCAAGTCCTCCACAGCACCTTGGGAGATAAGTCTGACTTGCCCACAGAAGGCATGAAACAACTGTTTTATTACCCAACCACTAGCACAACCAGGTTACCATTATGCCTGGAAGCTCCAGTTATGTCAGACATCACATACATGTAGTGCACAACCGGGCGGCTGTCAAAAATGTTGACCTGTGTTTTTAAGTTACATTCAAATGTGATGTCACTAACTGGGGGACAGTCAAAAATACTGATACTGACCGTCAATAGTGCAATGTGTGATGACTATTATTGTCATTATAGAAAAAAACATGGTAATGTCAAAATACATTATTAATCCTAAAATTATAGTAGATTGGGTAATAAAACATCACTAGTCAATAATCACATGAAGATTTGATCTACATTAGAGTCAGGTGGTTTTAATGAGGGATCACATCTTAGCCCTTTGCAAAATTTAACAGTTGTGACCTTGGAAGTGGAATCAAAGTCAGCAAAACTTAAAATCAACTTTTTGGCTTGTCCCAATGATATATCCGTGCAAGTTTGGTTAAATTCGATTTACTGATTTGAATTATGACAGACACAGTTTGTCATGCCGACACACCACATTGAAACCAATATGCCCCCCCCCCCCTTCACCTTTGGTGGACATAATTTACAGCTGACACTCATTAACTCAAATACTGACATCTCAGAGTCTGCTTATCTCGAGGTCAGATTATATTTGTGGATAAACTACCTTCCTTTTATCTCAAACTACTACTGTGAACTTGAAACAAAACTTCTAGTCCCTGGGATGGATGGATGATGAGGTTTTATGGCCCTTTCAACAGCATTTCAGTCATACTAAGCCTGTGGATGGGTGATAATGAAAGACTGTGTGCAATAGAGCCCTGTTTGTGGTTGGGAAAAATTCTGCTTCCATTGAGATTCAAGCCCAGAGTGCTGGGTGTTCTGATATCAAGAGTTGGCTGTATTTAGTTGCATGAGAGATATGTAAGAATAGCTTTTAAATTGAATGCACATGCTGTCTTGCATTTAAGTGGCTCTTATTATCCAAAACTCTAAAATTACTCAAATATTCAAACAAAAATGTCTTGTCCCTTGGACTTTTGACTTATACAGGTACATTGTACAACTATATATGTTCAAGAAAACTATCTAGCAAGCACATAAATTAAAAGCTGAGTCCTTGTATGGGGAAAAGTACAAACTGGTATAAGCCAACTGGGAAGGCCTCTATTAACCTGTGCAACTTAAAATTTCAAGAGCTTACAATGAGAAAAGATTTTAATGACAAGCATACAGTGTCTTAATTTTCCATAAAAAATAGGTTGTAGCCCCACATTATAAATGCAGGGTCAGTTCTGATATGCACCACAACCAATGTTTTTATGCAAAAATAAGAAAAATGATCTTGGAATGATCATGAAATTTTCCCTCATCTGGAGCACTGATAATGCCATACAGAAAAGACTGTGATCAGACTGCAAAGATGAAGTGGCTTGTAAGCCTTGACAGCTGGTAAAGACTTATATGAGCCTCCGCGCCACAAAACCAACAAAGTGGCAAGTGTGCCCAGCGAATACTCTGATCAGCCTGGGCATCTGCCCAGTCTGATCAGAGACTTTGCTGTCTGCATGGAGGTAGCTTAGACCCTTAGCTACCTTTTAAGCGTTTAGCGAAGAGTCTGATCAAACTGGGCAGATATCCAGGCTGATCTGAGTCTTCGCTGGGCATACAACCACTTTGTTGGTTTTCTCTTGTCATGGCTCTTATAGTATTTTTCCCCATTCTAGACCTGAAATGGTTGGTCAGATGCCCTGATGAAGGGAGTTCTAGGATAATTGTGAGATATTTTTTCTTATTTCTCAACAAAGACATAGATTGTGACCCCTCATTAGAACTGCCTCAGTGAGGGTCACAACCTCTGTCTTATAGAATGAAATTATCTCCAACTGATCCCCAAATCCAACTTCATCTAGGGCTCTAAAATAGTCCCTGAAATCTTCAGCTAAAAGCTCTAGCAAATCCGTACTGAATTCTCATCTCAGTCACTTACGCTGTGTGACAAATGTCTCATGTGTCACATGACTTACACATGACTGTCACATGATATTAAAACGGCCAGCAACCACAGCCCTGCAAAGGAAATAAAACTCTTTTAATTCCTTTTTAGTTTCAGTTGGTTACAGAGAGAGTTACTGTTACAGTAAGGAGTTGCTAGTATTAATTGCAATGTTAATATTAAACAGTTACAGGAAATTATAAGATTCCTTGATGCCTCATTGCCATCACAATCAGGACAGCTTGCATGTGGTATGTGAGTAGGAACATTATATGAGCCGCGACACGAGAAAACCAACAAAGTGGTTGTGCGCCCAGCGTAGACACAGATCAGCCTGGGCATCCACCCAGTCTGATCAGACTCTTTGCTAAGCGCTTAAATGGTAGCTAAGGGTCTAAGCTACCTCCATGCGGACAGCGAAGACTCTGATCAGATTGGGCAGATGCCCAGGCTGATCTGAGTCTGCGCTGGGCGCACAACCACTTTGTTGGTTTTATCATGTCGCCGCTCATATTATTGTAGACAAATAGCAGAGAGATTTTGCTGGCAATGTATGTAATGTTATGAATGCCAACTTTTCGTATGTTGACCAAACTGAAAGAAGGAGCAACAATGACTACTGCTTCAAGGTTTATGAATTAAAGCAGCACATGTACAAATATTATTACTCAAGCTTGCATTTTTCATTTCAAAATCTACAAAATACAGTCAACCCTCTGTATAACTACTCTCATTACTCTTTAATTTAAAATTACAACAACAAAAAATTTTAAAACATCATTTTGATATTCACAGATTATGGTCATTTTGTTTAAAGTAATGTACTCTTTATAACAACACATTCAGCATTTTGATATTCACAGAATGGTCGTTTTGTTTAAAGTAATGTACTCAAAATTTTAAAATTGTTTAAAGTAATGTCAAAATTTTAGAGAACAAATGCTGTTATTGTTAAAGAGGGCCCACTTTAAAATACTGAAAAAAAAAAGTCAAGCTTGGGTAACTTAACCTTGTTTATTGTACAATATTTGAAGAACTTTAATCAGCAAGCATGTTTTTTTAGGATATCCTGTGATTACGAGAGTAGATTTCTTTTAAAACTGTATCTATTTTTTGTGTGTAAACCATAAAAGCTCTCTATTTAGACTGTGCCATACTACAGCTGGAATTACAACCACTACTCTGTAAGATTACAATTTCTGATGCATGCCTATTTGTTTAAGAGGAAAATTATATAAACTGCAGCAATACAAGTTTTCATTCTTTCTGATACCTGTTACTTTTAAATACATATAGATTTAAAGATTTCAAATGAAACCTTGAAATTTGCCTTTTGAGAAAAAAAAAGTCACATTTTGTAAAATTAATAAATTTCCAACACAATTAAACCTGAAAAGAACTCTGCCAAATCTACGTATGGGATAGCTGAGCCATTAACAGTATACTGAGCCACTACACAACAAAAAACCAACAAAGTGGCATGTGCGCCAAGCCAAGCTCCGATCAGCATGGACGTCCATCTGCTCAGACTGATCAGAGTCTTCGCTGTGGGCTAAAAGGCTAGCTAAGAGTCTAAGCTAGGTCAATGCGAACAGTAAAGACTCTGATCAGACTGGGCGGACTGGGTGCGCATGCCACTTTCTTGGTTTTGTTGTGTCGGGGCTCAAACTGATTTATTTGACTGTAAGATTGTCATTTTCCTCCTTTAAAATGACCCCAAATATGTGAATCAGTTTAAGAGTAATTTCTGACGGGTGAGTGAGGGGGTGAACTTGGGTTTAATGTCCCACCAACAACTACCGGTAGGTCATAATATTATGGAGATAGGACCTCAGTTTTTAAGTCTCATCTGAAAAACGGAGAAGCAGGGTTTTTTTGAAAGGAAAACCCATCTTATAGCTGAATTACCTATGACTGAGTACAGATATATGGGGCCATTTTAGAGAGAAAAATGCAGTCTTATTGCCAAAATTGATTACAGTTACATTAGCAGAGCTGCAAATACTGCCAACCCCGATCAGACTGCTTCTAGAGACTACTGGAGTAGTGTGATCTGGGTCTATGCCATTTGCTCAGGCCTGTCTGTCCTGACATTTAAAGATCTTACAGAAAAGAGACAGCACACTATACATCGCACACTAGAGCTAGTGAAAATATCTCCAAACACCCTAAAGTGATTAATATTGTGGCTATTGTATGACAGGGCCCCGGTGGTTCAAAACAAATGACGTCGTTAGTTAACGTTTTGTTAAAATTTCAAATGTTCATATCTCAAATAAGCCAACATTTTTCAACAAAAAATATCACTGTATTTGGTTATAAAGTCATAAAACACTTAACGAGGGCCTCTTAATGAGCTCGTTAGGCTAACGATGCTTTGAACAAATGGGCCCAGGTCTTTTAAAGCAACCCTGTAAGTATCTTGTTGCTCTTTAAGTTTCATGATGTCACTCAACTTTCAACTACAGTTCCCTTCGCTGACCTTTCTGTGAAGGTCATAGGCATAGAAATTGTATGTTAAAGTTTGTGTTTAAGTTTCCTTTATGCATAATTATAGTTTCACAATGCCTGGGTGGAAATAGTTTATACCTGGACAGATGATACTCTGAACTTCATACCAGTACCACCCCATCCTCCTTAACACTGACCTTGAAGGTCAAGGACACAGGACACATACTGAGAACTTTGCCTTCATGGTGGGCAAGCGCCAGGCAAGCTATCCTGTCAGGCAAAAGCTCTTGTTTGTAGTCCATTCCTCACTTCCCTGCTAAATGTCCTATATATAGCAATTACTTCCGCTGTTCCTTGTGCATTTTGTTCAAACAAAGCCAGGTGTGAAAAGTAAAGGAAATACAGATTTATTCAAAACACTTCAAGAACTCAAAAGTGCACCACAGATATGCATGGCAAATGTGCAGAGCTGATAATTACATTCTCTTTTCTAATCTTCTTAAAACAGTGAGTCTAGAAGCAGTAAAAATAAAACCACATATTAAGTAGAGTAAACACACTAAAAGTATTTCTATAACAAACAAGGAAAGGCTGATATTTAAGTGTAGTCTGTTAGCTCCCAAATGCAAACAAGGCTTTGCTTATTTTCATGAAAATGCTCAAACTGAAATAAATGATAATGAATTGCCTAGTGACTCTTATAGCTACCTATACATAACAGAATTACTTGCTTCTGTAAAATATTTATCTTTTCATGTAATGCAAAAACAAAGACACTTCCCTGAAGGGTTGTGTGCACTTTACAGTGCAGCCAAAGTATTACTAGTAAGCAATATTGTAAACATGTTGTCTACTCCATGGTGTTACTGGTAAGATTATATATTGTATACTGGTCAATAAAATTTTAACACTGAACTTCTGTACAGTTCTGAGAGCAAAAAGAACCTTAGCAGCATTTGATAATGTATGGGGAACTAGAAAATTGTCTCTGTAAGACACGAATGCTGCCCCCATGCAGCACCTGTCACAGTGCAGTGTACATCCCTTAACTGTCCAGTATCAACAAATATTATTTCAAAGAACTTTCCTGCTAGCCTGACTGTCAAAATTCCCAGGATCAGGATGCCCAGGCTGATCTGAGTCTTTGTTGGTTTTGTTATGCCATGGTTCAAATATTTTTATAGCTGCAGAAATTCATTTCATGTGAGTGTGAGTTCTTTGATATATGGTTGGGGGAGGGCATAGTAAGCTATCATGTACAGGCCTCAGATTCTGTATCACATCTGCTGCTGAACTTTACATATGGGACAGGGGGTAGGAGGGGCTTTGGAGGGGAGGGTTGATAATATTGTCAACTATCTTTTCTCGTTTTCTCTAAAAGAAACAGTTAACAGATTCTACTTCCACCACCACATAAGTTAAACTTCATCCTGCTGAGTTTCCATAACAGAACATTCTGCATTTGAATTCATCAGTTAAAAATAAACTGTAAACAGTACAGACCCTATTCAGACTATTCCTTAGGAGAAGTCTGCTTGGGGTCTATATTGGCTGCTAATATGTATCCTTCTGCCACCAGCAAGTTGAATGTTACCATGGTAAAATCTACCGTTCTAAAGTAAATGAAAAGAATTTCTACATGAAAATTCTTCTGCTTCAAGGTTTTCCCCATTTTCTAAAGGCCTACGATATCCTGAGAAGCAAGCAGGTGTCACTAAAGTTGTTTCCTAGTGTAAAAATGGCAGTAAAACATGGACATGCACACCTTTAGATTAATTCAGAAGAGCAAAAAGTTGTGTGAAAAGGGAAACTGGCATTCGGAACTCCTCGGCCAATTCCATGAATCAAACCTCGGGCGTATGTAAGGCGGAGCAATATGCAGCAAAATCCAACATTTTGTTGTTAGGCCGAAAGTATACGCCGAAGCCGTAGATATCTAAGTCTACGAATGAATTAATTCTCGACCTGCGACCTTTTTCAGCTGTTGCACAGACATTCATTTAATGCCATGCTGTTGTTAAAACAAAATAGTCAATTATTAATGAGGAGACAGAAAATACATTTGCTTCTTCTCATTTTATTATTTACTTGGTGCGACAGTGCAGCCATCTTTGTTTATATTATTGTTCCTAACAACATTCGTGTGACGTAAGTAGTCCCACGTCATACATCCGAGGTTGATTCGTGGAATTGACCGAGCGGTGTTCCGATTGGGGAAACTGGATGTCTTGGGACTATCAAAATCACCCTAATAAATAAATGACAGATTAAAGTATTACATAGACTAGGAAACAGCAAATGTATGAACATTACAAAAAATTTCATGGCAGAGCAAATTTGGTATAAGATACAAATTCTAAGTTTACCTATCCTAAAGACTGTTTGATTATTATGTTATAAATCCTACTGTAAGCTATAATCATACAAATGAATTTAATCCAGACAACCAGAAATATATGAGCTTGGGATTATATAAAATACAAATTTGGTTAGATTTTCAGGCTCATCGCTATCCCTCTGATCATTTCAACCCTGCTCTGGCAGGAAGTGGTTTGGAATGTTCATTAAGCAGCTCTTAAAATTTAGTTTAACAAGGGCTGCTCCTAACAGTACTTATGACAATTATATTTGTATAGCAACAGGTAAAAGAGAATATTCAAACACAATCAAAGCAATATACAGAATAACCAAACATACACAAAACATGCAGAAAATATATATTGCTATGGCAACCAGCACTGCCCATACAGGAAAAAAACCACAAGACATGCCTGAGCCAACAGTGTACACACAGATTAGTCTGTTCTGGGAATCATTCAGGATGATCCCTCTTCAGCATCACAGGTAAAAGAAGTAAATTTTGCAAAGGAAGGCAATTTCATTCATCTGCTTCATTCTACAAAATTACCAATCCTAATCTGCATATACCTACTGCAACCCAGTGGGCACATAAACTTGATATGATTCTACACAAAGTGGATGCAACCCATGAAAATTGCATCAACATTGAGCTGACATTGTCTAAACGTCACATATCCACTGGGAAGACCCAGTGCTGTTTACCATAATGAGTGTTATTTTTCCTCACACCAAGCATCATTAAGCTTTAATTTTATCATGCTATATTTAAAATAAAACAGTATAAAATAAAACATTTAGATCTTTCACAAATGAGACTGAAGCTCCAGATACCTAATTTTCAGGATTTTTTTTTTGATAACTTATTGCATTTCTTTTAAAATGATGTCCGAATTTTGGTCAAGCAATTTTGATAAGGTTTCACAAAATATGTTTGGTGGAGTAACAAAATCCAAAATATTGGCTTATCTGGAGCTCTGGAGAATGTAAAGATTAAACATCTTTTTATTCTTACCGCTTGCTTAGGTTCTGTATTTATATCCATATATGTAGTTACTGGCTGTTTAATCAAAACATGTAAACTATCATCTAATTACCAACATTTTAAGACATGAAATGTGTAGTTAAACAAATGCAGGTGAATATAAAAAAAATTACATGTCAGATATCCTTAGGTTAATAGACATACTCTCCTAACACATGATTTTAGTGCAGTAATAATATTTACTAAGTTTCTTAAGTTAACTTGTAATACCTGGCTTCTGTTCCAAATAATAACTTAAGTGCTTTACCAACAAATGGCAGTAGGTAAATAAAGGATTTTATGATATAAAATTTGGTAAATTCGCTAAGCTTATTCTCTGCAATGTAAGCAATTCAGGAATCAGAACCATCCCTTATCTAAGCAGAGAAAACTTTAAAGAATTCATCAATTTCTGGACCACTTGTTGCAGCTACTTTAACTGCTCATATGATGAATGATAATAGTTAAGGGGGTTCAAATGACAATGGAAAATAGCTGAATTAATATCAATATATTTCTTATGCCCATGGTATTTTGCACTGTGCGAAAATGTCCTGTCACCCATATGAAAACCCAAAGACATATAAGCACATTATGTTTCAAGGGGGGCATTGTTCTTTCAAAATCTAGAACTTCTTGCAGAAGATGTTTTTGGCAGAAAACAAACATGATATCAATACCAAAAGCCAGATCTCAACTGACTGTACTACTGAGTCTCCTGATGATCAGACAAGGATGGGCAGGCTGATTCAAAGTGTTTTCTGTTCACTTTGGCAATTAGACACATACTTGCTTGGTGTGATTTTGATCTTTAGAATTCTTGGAAACATCCTTACAATTTAAATATGGGGCATACATGGTTATTTGGTTGGTTGTTTTGCGTTTAATGGCTCTTTCAAACAGTATTGCAGTCTTAATCCAGCCGTCTTGAAGAGAAAGGAAGAAAAAAGAGAAATGATAGGTGAGAGAAAAAAAATATCCAAACAACCCCACCAGCACCTACTGCAATCACACTAGGCCCTTGCCCTATTTTTATTCAAATTAGTAGGGTTCCCTGGCACTGAAAGGTACCAAGCACACTTGCCAAACCCAACCGCCCCATACAATGATGCCTAAGGTCCTGTCAAATCAGCCATAATTCTGACCAGCATCAGCAGAATTATCCTGACCTATGGCAGCTCTCCTGCAGAAAAAGGAAATTGGGTCTTGAAACTATGTGCTCTACTTTGATCAACTCATATTTTAAACATATTCAGTTTTTGCAATTCCTAAATTTCTTCCAACTCCCAATTTGAGACAGACCATTTATCAAACTATCAGATACAAACAAAAGCACTGATTTCCAGAGTAAACTGATCAGTTTGTTCTATAGAAGTCATCTATCTCTGTCTATACTGTTTGTTCATGACCTTATGGTAACAATGAAGCATTAGCTTATGAAACTCAGATTCCCATTACTTGTCAAAAGAACTAGAAAATTGTGTCTGTAAGACACTAATGATGCCCCCGTGCAGCGCCCTGGTTGGTTGATTTGATGCTTAACATCCACGGTAAACAACTAAGGTCATGTCGGGACGGTCAGTTAACCTAACCACACTATTCCTGGGCAGGCTTAGACCTCCTAAGCGGTTAACCAGTACTAAGTGCACATACTTTCGCCAGTAACTGACAGCTGCCCTTCTTGAATCAGCGGAAGGAGAAACGAAAGTATGTGGCCAGACCTGGATTCGAACCCAGGACCTCTGACTTACGAGTCAGGTGCCCTACTGATTGCGCTACCCGGCCCGGCGTGCAGCGCCCTGTCACAGGACATGCATACATCCCTAAAGCACCTTTCAAGCACAAATGCTATTTACAAAGAATCCACTGAAAACATTACACCAAATTTATACCCTACAGTGCAAAATGCAGCCCCAAATGACTAAGTTTAAAAGGCCATAATTCCTTCAGAATTATTTTTTCCTATCAAAACCAACATGTACATCTTCAATATGTTCACAACAAGTCTCCAATGTCTGAAAAACAGCCAATGAAAATTGTGGGAGGAGTTGATTACACAAAGTACTAGTACCCTACAATGCAAACATATGCCTAAAATGACTAAGTTCAAAAGGCTATAATTCTGTCAAAATTATTTCTAGCTGCAACAAAAACCCACATGCACATCTCTAATATGTCCATAACATGTACGCAAAGTTTGGAAAAGATCGATTGAAAACTGAGGGAGGAGTTGATTACACAAACTCCACACCATACAAATGTGAAAATTTGCCAAAAATGACTAAGTTTAAAAGGCCGTAATTCTCTCAAAATCAATTCTAGTTCCAACAAAAACCCACATGCACATCTTCAATATGTCCACAACATGTATATAAGGTTTGAAAAAGATCCATTGAAAACTGTGGGAGAAGTTGATTACACAAACTACATACCCTACAATGCAAAAATTTGCCTAAAATGACTAAGTTCAAAGGCCGTAATTCTCTCAAAATTAATTCTAGCACCAACAAAAACCCACATGCACATCTTCAATATGTCCACAACATGTATGCAAGGTTTGAAAAAGATCCATTGAAAACTGTGGGAAAAGTTGATTACACAAACTACATACCCTACAATGCAAAAATTTGCCTAAAATGACTAAGTTCAAAAGGCCGTAATTCTGTCAAAATTAATTCTAGCTCCAACAAAGACCCACATGCACATCTTCAGTATGTCCACAACATGTATGCAAAGTTTGAAAAAGATCCACTGAAAACTGTGGGAGGAGTTGATTACACAAACTCTATACCATAAAGTATGACGAACGGACGGACGGACGGACAGACAGGAGCAAATCTTAATGCCCCTTGACTATCGTCACGGGGGCATAAAAATGCCACACTCTAACTATTTGAAAATTTACTAGCTTGTTTCATGTAGGTGCTAAAAATTAACCAAAACTTTATCACTACAATGTATCAGAAAATTGGAGGACATTGTATGATGTTGCGCTATGTTTTGTGGTGCAACTTTTAAACAATTGTACCCTCTTGGAGTATTCTATGAAATTTTAGAATAACAAAAATACTTTTGTGTTTAGGGGTTGTACATGAGTCAGGACTAATAAAAATGGTCCTCAGTGCAGTATCCTCACAGCAAAGGCTTGGACCATCCTGTGCATCAGCTAAGTCTGATCAGAGACATCTTGTCTGCTCAATCTGTGCAATCAACAAAGATTCTTATCAGACTTCGTGGCAAACATAGTATGGCAAAACAGCAAAGGAGCTAACCAGACTACATAAATCCACGAGGTAGGCTGAGGCTTTACTCTCTGACTATGCACAGGCTTCTTTATGCATATTGGAGCGGCTGTAGCATAGTGGACAGCACTCCAGACTACCAATCCAGGGGTCGCAAGATCGATCCCCCGCTTCTCCGGTCTTTCAGATGAGAGTTTAAACCGAGGTCCCGTCTCCATATGACCTTGTTGTTGGTGGGACGTTAAACCCGAGTTCACTCACTCACTCACTTTATGCATATTAAGACTTAGATTCTAAGTTTACAACAGAATAGGAATTATTCAATTTTACAACTCTTTCCAAACCACTGACACTTTCATTTTTACATGAAACTTTCCATGTACAGAAAAAGAAAGTCCAACAGTATATGAAATTTTATATGATACCAAAACAACCTAACAATAGTTAATAACAACTTCAGCAGTCAATGAATAGCACTAATTAAACAAAAAAGTGATGAAAGACTGGGCTTGTCAACAATAAATTTGTGATCATCCTATTTACAGCATATTTTAGTTACTATATTTTTTTGAAAAAAATATCAATCACAGTTACTCAATACATGTATTGTGATCAGCAGGAACCATAAGGAAATGAAGTTCATTCACGTTTGCATGCTCCCTGTAAAAGTAAAGCTTCATATACACAGAAAAATTTGGGATAACTCTGATATATATTCTCTTATTTCACTAGCATAAAAACACATATATTCTGGACCCTCATTAGGAATCCCTCTGTGTGGTGGTTCTAAAGGGAGGTAATAACTTAAGTTTTTATGGAGAATAAATAGTTCAGAATTTTCACCAAACTAAACTGAAATCTGGTGCTCTGCATACTATCTGGAGATTTTGAATTAAAGCAAACAGAATTTCCTAATATCTGTACAATTTTTCTTTGCATGTTCCAAATGTTAAGGTTCAATCATTTATAATATGTAATATGAAGTAATACTTTGCCTTAAATTTCTATATAAATTTCTATATAAATCAAACTATGCCATAAACTGAATGAAGATAAAGTCCCATTTTGCTGAAAATTTAACATACTGTATGAAAAGAAATATTCCTGGTAGTTTTATATTTAAAAAAAGAAAAGAAAGAAACTTAGCATATAATAATTAAAAAATGCCCATGGACATTATTAATTCAAAGTGCCAAAACATGCAAAAAGGGATATTGGCACATATGCTTAAACAATGAATGCTGATTACAGCTGTCACCTTTTGACTGTAGATCCTTCAAGGTTCATAACTGTGTGTGCAGAGAACACAGCCAATGTCCAGGCTTTGTGAATGTACTGGCTAGCCTGATTCTTGCAATCTTTGCATAAATAAAAGGAAACCTTATATACGAAGGAACTAATGCAGCAGCATCAGTAAAATCCATAGTAAGCACCTTCAAAGTTAAGCTGTATGGATGCACCTCCATGATATGGCCTCCTTTTTATTAGGGAGATAACTTTAACAGAACAGTATTGGCCTCCCTTGTAGGTGAATCTTTTTCCAGTGGGAGTACTACTCTTAATAGAAAGAATTTGCTCTCTAAGGAAGGGAAATTCTTTCCTTTAGAAGTCACTCCTACTGAGAAGGGAGGCAATACTTTCAGTGATCACCCTTGGAGGTGTACCTACACATCTTAACTCTTTAAGCACCAAAAAGCAGACGACAAAATTTACGTCTGCAAAAATAAAAAAAAATGCCTTGTCCAAGATATTTTATATTGAGAATTCAAAGACTAGAGGGCAAACAGTGTAGATCTAGATGAAGCAGCTCATTATGAGCCGCCTCATCAGGATCTACGCTGTCTGCAAATTTTGCTAATTTCGTCAATGGAGCTTATAGAGTTAATACAGAACTCCAAATAAGAGTAATCAGGGATAATTCAGAGATAATTTTCTTATTTCTCAAGAAAACATACGTTGTGACCCCTCATTAGAAACATTTCAATGAGAGGGTTCTAATGAGAGGTGGTAACATTTTTTTTTTCTATGGAAAAATAAGGAAAAATTATTCATCAATTATCACTATTACCCCTTCTTTTCTGGGTCATGTTAAAAGCACAATAAAAATAATGGTTCATGACAGGTATAAACTGTCCTAATAATACATTTATCACAACTGACACTTCAGTGAAGGCACTGCATACAATAATTAACTGGAAGAGTACAGAAGAGACTGGGCATTCATGTGCATTAACCCTTAATGCGCCAAAAAGCAGACGACAAAATTTACGTCTGCAGAATTTCAAAAAATGTCTCGTCCAAGCGATTTCATGTTGAGAATTCAAACACAAGAGGGCAAACAGTGTAGATTCAGATGAGGTGGCTCATGATGAGCCACCTCATCTGGATCTACACTGTTTGCCAATTCAACAGTTTTAATTTTTGGCACTTTTACGGTTAATTATACTTTGGCCAAAGTATGAAGGCTCATCTCAAGCAAGACTATCATAGAAATCAGAGACCAAAAGAATTAACCAACCCTTAAAGGTTGGATGACAATTTACAATTTACATGCACCTCCAAACATTTAATTCCCTTTACTGAAGATGGGCTGTAACCCAGTAATGTCTCTCCTTTTGAGCACATCTAATGCTTAATTAAATCATTTGAGAAGAAACTATTGGCTTCCTGTTCCCTTCCCTGGATATGTAATGTCTAACATCAAGACATGCTTAGGTCTTATGTACAGTAGAACTTCAACAGCTCAAACAGGCTTGGGACCATAAAAATTAGTTCCAGTCAAAGGTAGTTCCAGCCATCCAGGGTTAGTTTCTATAAAAACTGACCTCTGGGTACCAAAAAACGAGTTCTGGTCAGGCATGGTAAATGAGCCATCAGGATTCGAGCCATTGAAGTTCTTCTGTATGTAAATAAACAAATATTCATTAGCATATGTATTCAACACATACACTCCCATCAATTTGGCACTTTAAAATATAGCATCATTGTTAATTTTGGCAGTGTATTTTCATGAAATTGAAAATGTAACAAACATTTTATAGAAGCAATATATAGAAAAACCAACAACTGATAAACTGATAAATAATTTTCACAAAATATACAATATGCTCCAAAATATAAATACATGTACAGTCATAAAGGAGATCTTCCTATTTCTTGTTGAAATAAGCTTCTGATTTTTTTACATTTCGATACAATACAGTTGCAGACCTTACCATAATGGCCTTAAATATTGGCACAGATGCAGCTGAGGACCCAGTGAATACCCAAACCAGATGGGCCGCCATTCTTGGCCCACTTGTTTAAAATTGTTAGTCAATGCTTTGTTAGGTGCTAATTTCATGTTACATTTAAATCATCATCTGTGGTTTAAACCACCACTTATCCCATAATGCAAAATAAATCATGTTAAGAGATAAACCCAGATTTCAAAATGACATGATATTGGACCTACAAATCAAGCTTTGTGTGCTAATATTTTTGCTGAAAAATGCCATAAGCTTTGCTCTACAAACTGCAAGAGCTCCTCACCTTTTGTCAGTACATTTTTGAATGCAATGCATCTGAAAATTTAACATCTTTATACTAACAACTTGGTTTTGAACAACCAGGCCTCGACTGCATTTTTTTTACACACAACCCACTATTAAGATAGATCTGTCCAAGTTTAGGACAAACGCATTAAGTTGTACCATGCCAATAATTAGGATTCTCATGACTATATACAATTCAGGCCTTGCTGGCTATTTTAGTATGATAAATGTTCTAAAACTACGAACATCAAGTTGTCACTAAATGCCTTGGCAACCAGTGTAGACCCTGATCAGATTGGTCAGATCAGCATCAAACACAATAAAGCATTTCCAGAAGAGTAAATTTCTGTCCACATTTTTTCCTATGATATACAGTGAATTAAATTTTAGAACAATTACCATACTAAGGTATAGGAAAATAGTAGAATGAAATAATAATCATTCAGCTTTTGATAGCAAATTAGCAGTTGATGAGGCTCTGGACTTTAACAGTTTTCCTTGTGGAGTGGCTTCCCTTGATCCACTTTCCCGGTTTGGCTCATTGTAAATGTTTTCTATATCTTGTATCCAGCTTCCTATTGACCGCTGCTGATGCAAAAGCAACGAGGCTCTGCGGGCGCTATCTAAAACATCCTCAGTGCTCTCTGTTATCTCCGAGTTATCTGGATATATAAACTTTTCTGGCCCTTGTTCATAGAAGCTACTACCTGACATAGTCCTAGCCACTGGTCTTATAGGTGCAAGAGGTGCTGATTTTGGATAAAAAGTAACAGGTGCACTGTTATTTTTTGAGTCCCAACACCAATCTTCATTTTGAAAATTCACCGAGGATGACACAGCAGGTGTGTATAGTGGTGCAAGAGAAGTAGTGTTTGTAGATGAGTTAGTAGAAAGAGGTTGTAAATTTACTTTTAGAAATGAGGTGTCCTCAGAATCCACAGTTTCTGTGTGATTAACCGCAGAACTAGCAGCCATACTTACTCGACTACATGCTGAGTCTGGTCTTGTATAATCATTTGCAAATGATGCAACAGACATGCTATCTGCATTGGAGTTTCTGTTTCCCCGGGATGCCAAGGAATAGGAACGCAGACTCAGCCTCGACTGTATTGAAGCACGACTTACGCTACGATACACTGGTTTAGGTGAGTCCGTCTCTAATTCTTGGTTGCAGTTTGACTCGTGCGGGCTTACTATAGGTCTTTCTTCCACTTTTCGAAAATGTTCCAGATTCTTCACAGGTACTTTGTCAATATTATTTATAATACTACAGCTATATGACCTACTCTTATCACTACAGAAAGATTCCAAACTTAACTGACTCTTGAATTCTCCTAGAAAATTGGACTCTCTTAGAGCCTGAATCCCATTTAAGTCAAATCTTTGCATGAAAAACCTATCATCATCACACAATTCCGACCCATCCTCATCTGAAGTGCACCCCTCATCCAGGCTCACACCCTTATCCCCATTCATACTCTTCCCTACACCTCTATTTGATCCCTTCTTAGCCCTCTTTCTCACCTTTTTGTTTCCAGCTGCAACCCCTATTCTCCGTCCCCGTTTCAATCTTCGTAAATAGGCGAGTGGTGCTTTATACTGGTCATGTGACATATGTAATCCATTGAGCTGACATATTTGTTTAATTGACTTTTTGTATTTCTCCTGGTTTCTCATAAAAGCTGGCATACGTATACACTCCATTCTTGCTAGCTTTTTCACTCTTTGTATCTCATCAAAACATACTTTTCCACTCATTAAAACTTTGAAGTCTATTGTGTCTATATTCCGCAGAATCTCCACTGCTCCTGTAATTCAGATAAATAAAAGCATAAGCATTTGCTAAGGCTCAAAAACTGTAAAACACTTAATATCTGCGGTATCAAAATTTTGCGGTTTAATAAAAATGGCATATTGGCGTATATTAAGTTTGGCAGTCATGATATATCATGGCTGCAGATAATTAAGAAAGTTTGATGTTAATTTGTAACAATTTTTCTTCTTTTTCTAATTACCTATACATTGTGACATCTATTAGAATAGCCTCATCGAGGCGATTCTAAAAGGATGGCACAATGTCTGATTTATAGAAAGATACATAGAAAAATCTTAAATACTTAACAAATACTCCTTTTGTTCTAAACCTCCGTTGTGCTGTGCGTGTATGTTTTTTGTATATTGGCGGACTTATATTTTAGTACTCGTTGCCCTAACCACCAATATCGCCAAAATGCAATAACCGCCAAAAATAACTGTTTTACAGTACCTGTAAACTTGCCAATAAATATAGTCATGCAGGGTTGCATCTTATTCTCCACTTCCAAATTCCCTGACATTTCCCTGATTTCCATATTCATATTTTACAGGTTTCAATACCCGTTTTATGGATCCAAAAGTTAATTATACATTTTACTTCAACAATGCTAACTCACAGTATCACTTGAAAATTGCGGATTACTCTTAATGGAAAGCAAAATCTTTCTGTAAAAGTTATCTCCCGCATAAATCTGTGGGAGCAAAATCTTTTTTTCTTAAAGAGTAGCCAAATGTGCCTGGACTTTCTCTTTAGAAAGTGCCGGTATATATACTTTCCCCTTGAACAGAATCAGTACATTTACTGAAGACTGCCACAGACATTAATTTTCAAAATTGCTGGTTCCCTGACTTTTCGATTCCTTCCAAATTTCCCTGACCAACCACAAAATTCCCCGATTTTCTCTGACTTGGAAAAATTGTTTTCCGGGTGTTTTTCCTTGGCTGTGGCAACCCTGGTTATGGGATTTCTTTTCATACTTTATAACATCATAGTTAGTGCCCCTTCACTAGAAGAGTGCCTCTAGATGGAAAATTCAGAAAATTATCCCAGAATCCCTCAAAGTGCACACAAACACAAGCTCTGATCTAGCAGTGTTTTTTAAAGCCTCATTAGCTCTATGAAGTCAATCATCTGTCATTAAGTCTTCTGGTACCATAAAATCAAGTATGCTAATATTTTTTACTGAAAAAAATGTGTGTGTTTTTTTTTCCAGTTAAAACTGACAGTGATTTTGCTTATAAAGTATTTGAGAATGTAATATATTTTATTCACTAACAACATTGCAAGTTTTGAAAAACTCATCCACTTCAGCATTGCCAGAAAAGTGACCTGAGGTCATGTATGAATGGAGCAAACTAAAATCAGCCTGTGCATTTGTGCAAACAAATCACCATTTTTCCCTTTTGTCCTGACAGGTTCTATAAGATTTAGGAGCGGCTGTAGTGTAGTGAATAACACTCCAGACTACCAATCCAGGGGTCACAAGATCGATCCCCCGCTTCTCCGGTCTTTCGGATGAGACTTTAAACCGAGGTCCCGTCTCCATAATGACCTCGTTGTTGGTGGGACGTTAAACCCGAGTTCACTCACTCACTCACTTCTATAAGATTTGGTAATTGTACGGACAGGAATGCTCAGTTATTCTGCCATTTTTTAATTTTGGTGACATCCTGTTTGCTTCCACAGGCAAGGAAACCATTCCCATAGGGGATCTACAACTATACGAAGGAATCTGCTCCTAGACAAGCAAATTATGTCCATTAGGAGTTGTCCCCAACTGAAAAGGGAAGCAAAGATGAAAGTAACAGAGCTGCTTCCTCTGAAAGTGTATCTCAGGTGATAACAGTCTGGGATTCTTATTCCTGAAAGTCTGTCAGTTGATTCCTGAATTGAGCCAAAAAGTTCTCAAATTACTAATAAATAGCTTAAAATAAAAAAATATCAATAGAAATCAATCAGTTAATACTTATCTTTTGGTAAATATCTTCTATGACATTAAAACCCAAATTCAACAACATTAAAAGACATCATATTATGCATCATGCATAAGTGCTCAATCATGAAATCAGGATTAATCCTGAACTTTATCACCCCTGGTATCTTTTAAATAATAACAGTGACGTAGGTGAAAATCTCCTTCCATTTACAAGGGTTATGATTAAATCATACCACCCTTATCAGAAAACACCAATTTTAGCACAAAATATTTCATAATGAGCAAGGTCTACACTGATAAGGGTGGTATAAAATAGCTATACCATGGTTTTTCCGCCTTTTCGGGTAATAATCCACTCTCTAAACCTCGTGGATTATCTCCTCGTACAAGGGGAAAAACCATGGCAGTATAACTATTATGACACTTATTTTAGTTCTATTTTTTTTTTTTTTTTGGCTGCATACCTTCAAAGTAGCATTGGTCTTTCCCATATCCCCCAATGTCATTTGGATTCAAAAGACCACGTTTAACTCTGACACAATGTCTCCATCGCCACTCCGGGTTCTCAACATAAATCTTCAAGTGCTCAAACAATTGTTTGAATGTCATTTCTGATGCTTTACAGGCTATATCTACAATGAAAACAACAGAAAAATCAAACATCTACAACAGCTATAGAATGTTTTGAAAGAACATGTTTTGTCTTTTTTTTTTCCTTCAGGTTTGTTTCGTCATGGAGTATTCTAATGCACTTATGTATGTAACGCAACGTCTGATTGGATAACGTCCAAAATTTGGGACAGTATATTCTACGATATACTGTCGCAAACCCGACATCATTATAAAACATCGCTTCTCATTGGCTGACGTTTGGTTTTACGCTGCTAAATGCGCTTGCAATGGGTGCAAAGAAGTACACTATGAAAGGCGAAAATGTGAAAAAGTGCATTAGAATGGGGATTACTATTTTGAAAATTGTCATTTGGGGAGGTAAATCGTCGGTTTTATGGTCGCAAATTCCGTTTTACGGCTCCGCTAGCGTGTTGCCGTAAAACGAAATTTCCGACCATAAAACCGACGATTTACCTCCCCAAATGACAATTTTGAATACAGTTATCCCCTAATTATACTGCAGCAAGTAAGCCAAGGCTTAGGCTTAGCTCCAGATAGAGTTATGGTCTAAGTCAGTGCAAACATTTCATGTCAGCAAGGGCAACAACACTGTGGCATTGTTCTATCTATAAATCGACATGTGCAAAGCCTCATTGTATATTTTGTGTAGAAAACCCCAACCATTTCACTCTTTAAATGTGAATACATGTACTGGGTAAACAGTATAGAAACAGGTTAAGACTGCCGATCAAACTCTGTACTGTTTGCCACAGATTTATACAACATTCTGGTCATTCCCTCATTATAACAATAGACTACCATATTAATCCTGTAAAACAACCCAGGAGCATTACATTTTACGAAAAGAGGGGTGGGAGGAAGGGAAGGGGTATTATTTAGGGCCTAAGTTGTACTAAATCAGCCACAGCCAAAATATTTCTAATAAACACTATTAAGGTGAATAGTTATACCTTCAGATGAAGCAATTCTACTATTTTCCCTTCTTTGCCTCCAGGGTTCGAATTTAGACTCGCATACTCGCAAAATGCGACCAAATTTTACAGACTGCGAGTCCAAAAAACCACCACTCGATTTTCTTTGCGAGTGTAGTTGTCTCGGTGCAAAGAACTAATCCGGAAGTGTACAGTTTTTGTTTATGTGCAAAACAAGATGCGCAGTTGCAAACATGTCTTGATCACACAGGCGCTTGCCTTTTATTGATTCTCCAATACAGTGCCCCTTGTCAAGCGTCTGTGACAACCCGCATCTGCAAGCGTCTGTTTCAGTTTGATCAAAAAGCACATGTTCTCAAATCAATAAACATGGACAGATATTAATTGTGAACTGGAAAAGGGGCAAAATGGGGAATTAGGAGGAAAAAACTTCTGAAAATAAACCTTCCAAAACAGAAACAGATGCAGGCATGACTAAGACTGACTCTATCAGAGTTTACCAGAGTCAACAGTCAACCAGAGTTGATTGCCTTGGAATATGAAACTAGTAGAGCTCTGTGAAGAGAACCTGGTAGGGTGTGTAGGCATGGCCCTTGTGAGATAAAGCCCCATTGGTAAGATACTTTATACTGTCTGTCAAATAGGGAAAAGGGAGTTTAAAGAATGAGAACCCACAAAAGGACAGCCCACACAGCTGGGATACATTACTAATTTCATAAACTAACAATACAGGGCATTTAATGGTATAATAACATAAAATTATGGCATACGAAAAAGCAAGTGGGATTCCTGTTTTAGCAAGTAGAAAAATTGAGCACTTGCTAAAATTAGCAAGTGAGAAAAAAAGTTAAATTCGAACCCTGGCCTCCCTTCTCAAAAGGGTCACCTCTTCCAGGACATATCTGCACCTCTAGAAGCAATTTTTATCATATGACGTCGCATCTGAGAGTGTAATAAAGCCATGCATTAAATGCGATAATCCACTAGTGGATTAAATATGCAAATTACGTCGTAACGTTATACGCTGACGTCCATAAAAACGTCGCGTTTTCTAATGGCGAAATCGCGACGTTTTAGTGCAAATTCTGTTGATAAAATGCGATTTTAGTGTCATATGATAAATAGAATCTTGCATTCGTGCTCCTGTATTATTGAATTTATTAAACTCGTTGGGGAAAAGCGATAAGATGCTCGGCAAAGCCTCGCATCTTATCTTTTCCCCCAACTCGTTTAATAAATTCAATAATACATGAGCACTCATGTAAGATCCTCTATTTAAACTTGAAGAGTTGACCCCATTCAAAGAGCTGTGTCCTCCAGAGAAGCCAACATGAATTCATGTTGTTCCCCTTTGTAAAACATGTAAAAAACCCAGAGATAAGCAAGTCAATATATAACATTTTTTTTGGAAAAGAAGCAGGGGGCATTTATTGGAGCAGGGGCATTTATTAGGATTAATATGGTAGTTCAAATTCAACCATGGACAAGTCCATTACAGAAAAGGATAAGGGGTCCAAATGTTTAAGATAAATGGGTACACCTTCAGGGGAAGCAACTCTGCCATAATTTTCTTTTGTTTTGCCTCTCTTCCCTATGGGGGTCAACTCTTAAAGGAGAGAATTTGTTCCCATAGGAACAATTTCTTTCCTTTAAGAGTAGACCCCTTTCTGGAAGAGGTTTCATCACTCAGCAAAACAGGAAGTAAAAAAAAGTTTTCTCCCTTTGTAACGGCAGAAAAAACATGAAGGTGTACACATTCACCTTAAGATGCATATAGTACTTACAATATAACAGGGCAGGGCCCCAGAGGTATTTAACTTTGGCATTTAATACTGTGTTTATGGCTGCTAGGCCCTCTTCTGTGCGTAACTGTTCTAAACCCGATAATCCTCGTATACCGAACCGGGTCCTATCGGCAAACCACGGCTGAAGACCATCGTTGAAAGACCGGAACTAGTGTAAGTTAAGGAATATTTGATACTGTCACATGACTAAATAATATGATTTGTGCAACAGATAGGTATTAGAAATATTAGAGGGTTTATAGGTTACAAATACAATTCCAGTCAACTCTCAATACCTAAAAGTCAAAGATCATCTCAAACTACTGATAACTCGAAGTAAATTTTTTGGTCCTAGAAAATTTATTTTGAGATATCAGTAGTTTGAGATAACAGGAGTTGAAATGTTAACTGAGAAAAAATGTTACATATGCCCAAACAATATTTTTCGATACAAGATTGTATTTTGAGATATCAGTGTTTGAGAAAATGAGAGTCAACTGTACTGTTATTGTATTATAGGTTAAATAATTTATATATACAAAACATGTTAAAACTGGTAGAGAAAACTAAATAAGGTTATCTTGGAAGACTTCCCATATCAAAAGTTCTTTAGATAGACAGTGCTTGTCAAAAAATTGCCAACAGAATGGCAACATAATTTTGCAATAAATTTGCTCTTAGACTGCAAGATGAATAGTTATGATAACAGGTGGTTCAACTTAATACGTCTCTGCAGTGGCGTCACCTCAAATTACACAAAATTATTGCTATTTATTTCAATTTCTTCCTGAAATTATGCTCAGACCTTTATGAAATATTCAGTGTCAAATATGTAATGTTAACATTTTAGAATACTTCAAGGACACATGGAGGTCTATAAAATAAGCTTTAAGTCACAATAAAATCTAACTTTCAGCTCAGCATGCATTTTTTTTTTTTTTTTTTGTAAATATACTGTATGTGGTTCTAAAATGAAATGGGTATGTTTGGTTTTTTTGCCACAAAAACAATACATCCCCATGTGAAAAGTAACCTTTGTTCTCTGCACAAGCTGCAAATTGATTTTTTGCTTTGACTATTCGTTTTATTACAGTTTTTACAGAAGGATTTAATGATTAATCCAGATAAGACAGCCTGAGCAATAAATGACAACTGTTGAACCCTGGCCTAGTTGTCAACCAAGTACTGTTTTATATGAAAAATTTTCAAACTGCAGATCTACTGATAGATAACACCAAGTGCATGATTTACAGAACAAATTCCTTCCTAAAAGAATAGCACCACCTTGAAGCAGGGATTCACCTACCGACAAAGCAAACACTACCTACAAAAGTCTGTTGAAGGTGTAAAAATGGGAGCTAACCAATGGAGGTCTAGCCTTAAATACACCATAGGTTTTAAAATCTGGGGCAGTATTTATAAAACCACTTAAGCCGTTGCTATGCTGTTGCTAAGGATAAATTTCTATGAAGGAGATTCCCTACAACTATGAAATTTGCTCTGGAGGAACAGTCTTCTTCAGACTGTTCCTCCAGAGCAAATTTCATAGTTGTAGGGAATCTCCTTCAAAGAAATTTAGCCTTAGCAACAGCATAGCAACCACTTAGGTCATTTTATAAATACGGCCCCTGCTCTCTTGGATTTTTATTTCAGGATACATAATGTGTGCCAACTTCATGGTCCAACAGACACCTCATGCCAGTGACCCGTATGAAATTATTGTCTTTAGAGTCTTTTAACCACATTGAATATCTCCGAGCCTCTGGACGCCTGTGTTTCATATGTGGACCCTCCCACAGCATTCTTCCACTAAAATTGGGAAAATTTTAACACTTCCCAGCGGGCACATAACGTCAAAATGACGTCATATTGACGTCGATGCGACGTCGTTACGTCGCATCGACGTCAATACGACGTCATTTCAACGTCATGTGCCTGCTGGGTTAAAGCACCAGACTACGGTGACAACTGAAAATAGTTGAAATTACAAACAGCATATCATATCCAGATGCGGACTGGCTCATGATGAGCCACTTTATCTGGCTCTACACTGTTTTTTGAAGATAGCAAATATCCAGATGAGATGGATCATCATCATCAGTCACCTTATCTGGCTCGACAATGTTTCCCCTCTAGTCTTTGAATTATCAATAAGATAAAGGTAGGATGAAGACTTTTTTTTTAAATTTTGCAAACATGATTTTTTGCTTCTGCTATTTTGGCTCTTCAATGGTTAATTGATAAATGGTATATGTTCTGTGAATAATATACTAAACTTCTACACAATATAAACATGTATAGCAGTGTAATCTGAAGTGAAAATTTGAAGAGCAATATGACATGCCAACATAAAAGTACCCAATTTAAGATATAAATTAATTTTCTGCATATTTATCTTAATAAAGATAATAAACATGACAACCTTATGAAATTCAAGTGCTATACATATACACATAAGATGCTTTTATTATGGCAGGGTAACTGTTAAAAACATGGAACCATGCTATTATTAATGATAATTATTACTGTAATGTGCCTAAATTTTGGGACACCTAAAATAATTAATTTTTCATCTGGGACAAATGGAAATTCTAACAGTGGTTGCCTATTTAGCCAAGGCTAAAATCTAGTGATATATTGCGTGACAAATCACTGGGAGGACTAGCATGATGTTATTTGGCACCGTTCATACGTCATTTTTATTCTTTTGGTGACGTCAAATATCATTTCCATGAGGATAGACGGTGTAATGTCATTTTCTCGCATCAAAAACTTACGAAATACATGTGAACGCCTCTGTTACAGTCAAAGTTGGTGGTGAGATTTCTTCATGTAATTATCGCGGAAAACTGCGAAAATCTGAAGGAAACAACTGCGTTTTCATCGTTTCTGGCATGTTAAAATTGACACAGATTCTTGCTAACAAGTGATTTGTTGCCCAATATATCACTGGTTGTCGGTCAGTCATCAGTTACTATATCACTCCCGCTTCCTGCTTGTGATATACCACTTTATGACTGACCTCCAGTCAGTGATATATTGGGCAACAAATCACTGTAAGCAAGAATCTATTTCTTAAATTAATCATTTTAGGTGTCCCAATACTTATGCACATTATGGTACATGTTAGTCCACATTCTATATTATTATCATTTGCAAAACAGGGTCTTTAATCATTAATGGCTGAACATAAGTTATTTGCCAATATTCCCATTTGTAAGTATTTACCCAGCGGGCACATGATGTCAAAATGACGTTGTACTGATGTCGATGCGACATCATTACGTCACATCGACTTCAGTATAATGTGGTTTCAAACTCGTGCCTGCTGGGTACCTTTTTTGCGAAATATTAATGGTCCTAACCAATGTGGTTTTCCATTTGCTTTGGGCTTCGGACTTTGCAAACAAGACCATAGTACTGTATTCTTTCAGTAATAAGACATGAGTTTTCCCCACCTCCCCAAATATCTAAACCAGGGTTCGAGGTTATAAAACTTGAGAATATTATCTCAAACTCAATATAAAGCACACTGATTGGCTGCCTCTGAGCACATGCTTGGAAGCAGCCAATGAGTGTGCTTTATTTTGAGTCTGAGATTATTCTCAAGTTTTATAACCTCGAACCCAGTCTTGTGTAATTCTGCTGTAAGATGGGGTTTCCCCTACTAAAACAAACCGACATCTAGATCCATTTGATAAGACCAATCTAGATATTTAAGTTGTTTTAGAAGGGGAAAACTTTGATCCGCCACCCCTTCCCCCCAACCCCAACTTATAACCTAATAGATATGGTAGGCATTCACAAAATTTTCCTATTTCATGGTAAATATTACCATGATATTTTAACAGCTTACACCCTAAGCCGTATTTGCTTTTCCTCTAGCAGAATATTCTTTTCTTATGAGCAGACCTCATTTAACAAAGGAGGGTAACTTTAATCACTTCTTTGTGACTTACTGTTTGCTTCTCTGAACAAAAGCCCTTTAGGAAAATAAAGCACACGGATTGGCTGCTTCCAAGCATGTGCTCGGAAGCAGCCAATCAGTGTGCTTTATTTTGAGTTTGAGAATGTTCTCAAGTTTTATAACCACCATGCCTGTATCCACACTTTCTCCTTGAATATATACATCTTCTAAGAATAAGGATACAAAATGTGTGCCTATTTCATGGTCTGCCAGACACCTCATTCCCCTCTCTCGGAGAAAATGGTTGTCTTTAGAATCCTTAATCCACATAGAATACTTTCTATCTTCTGGCCGTTTATATTTCACATGAGGCCCTTGCCACATCATACGACCACTAAAGAAGATGAACTAATTAGTCGCCTCAACAGAAACAATTATACATTACAGTATCAACCAACTTTTATAAACTCTTCTGTTTTCAAGCTGAAGGCAGTTTTCGCATCTTTTTTTTTTTAATTTACCAATATCATAGGGGTAATACCAATTTGGTTACCTGTGCTTTCGACCAAGCCAGTCAATTACCATAGAGGCAAAAGTGATTGTTGACCAAGACAATCGACAGCAGTATCAGCTCAGTCGACACCCATTAACAATAGTAACATTTACCATTATTGGTAATGCTAATGATCGTATTTTCAGTCGAAAGCCGCTTTGTATAGAACAGACTCGTCGAAAGCACAGGTAGCCAAATTGGTATTACCCCGTGAATATGGTATGTATTGATATTTTTTGGTAACACAGCAAAAACCTATCCTTACCAGCCTCACCCAAAATATACAAGATGGGCATCAGTTGTAAACAAAATGCAGTGTTACTGACTCAGTATTAAATGTTCGTCTGTATTAACCGCCAGTGACAAAATTTGCAAACAGCATAGATCCTGATGAGGCGGCTCATAATGAGCCACCTCATCTAGATTTACACTGTTTGAATTCTCAATATGAAATGTTTTGGACAAGGCATTTTTTTTAATTTTTGCAGGCATAAATTTTTTCGTCTGCTTTTTGGTGCTTAAAGAGTTAAGGCGCCACTTATAGTGGTTCAGGTATCACTTTATAACAAATGTTTTGGAATTCTGCAGTCTGATCCTAACCCAATGCCTATATGTAATAAACTGCATTTATTCAGATATACTAGGGGAATTCCCCTCTCTTGAATGACCCTAAATATCTAAACCAGTTTGTGTAATTCTGCTATAATACAGGTTTTCTCCTTCCAAAACTATCCTAAAAATCTAGATCTGTCTTGTAAGACAGCTCTAGATTTTTAGGTTGTTTTGGAAGGGAAACTCCTATCTTAAAACCAAATAAATACAGTACATGAGCTGCCACACAAGAAAACCAACAAACTGGTTGTGCGCCCAGCAAAGACTCAGATTAGCCTGGGCATCCACCGAGTCTGATCAGATTCTTTGCTAAGTGCTTTATGGTAGGTAAGGGTCTCAGCTACCTCCATACGGACAGTGAAGACTCTGATCAGACTGGGCGGATGCCCAGGCTGATCTGAGTCTTCACTGGGGGAACAACCACTTTGTTGGTTTTCTCGTGTTGCGGCTCATATTCTTTCAACAAAATACAACCTGCATGGTAGGTCTGTACACCAAATAACAGTCATTGCTCCATCAAGGTGATTCTCCTTCAAGTAATCCACAATGATGTCCGTAGCTTCATCTTTAGATACCCTTTCACCGTACATCTCCCTGTAATAGTTCTCAGCATCACCATATTTTGACTTCACTGTCTTCAAGATGAAAATGGCTTCTCCGAGTAAATCAAACCTTATTTCTGACCTCGGCTTCTGATATATCTCCTCAAGCTCATCTTCAGTGCCGCGATGAGTAAATTCTGGAGTTTTTCCTAAAGAAAGGAATTTTTCTTTCTGTTCTTCTAGATTTGTTGGACAGATGGCGCTAGCAAAATTGTCCTTGTGTATAGTCTTTATGACACTGCTCGTGGTTTTTGAACGTCCACGCCAGTGTCGTATTTTCTTCGTCATAATGATTGTCTATAAGGTTCCTCTTCCATGTCTGCCCGCAGAAAAGGAAGGCTGCTCTGGAAAAAGAAATATAAATGCACTTAAAAATTTCAATGAAAAATTGTAAAATTATTTTTCAGCCTTCATGGTGTGACGAAGACATAGTAAGGTGGACTACGATGCAGCTTCACTGTATAACTTTAATGTGCAAAAATAGTCGCACCCATGAGAAAGCCAAAAATGCTTGCATAATGCAGGTGCTTGCTTAAATAAGACAGGTCAATTCGTCCTGAAAACTTTGGGTTACCAGATTTGGGCCTCTTCAACATACAGTTAAACCTAATTTCAAGGCCACCTGTCAAGCAGGTGGCCTTTAAGACAGGTTTGACTGTTTGTTGCAAAATAAGGCCAGACTCCTTGCCAGGAGGTGAAACTAATAGTCTCCAGGAAGCTTAGTAGAATGCATCTATTAGATACATTCTACTAAGCTTCCTGGAGAACGTTGTTACAAAAGAATTAGAACAACATCAACAATATGCATACAAACATGTTACACATTATGAAACTTTAAACAGAAATACACTTACAGCTTTTCTCTCACCATTCATCTAGCCACTGTTAGTACTTTAACTCCTCATAGAAACTATACACTAAAATCAGCTGAGCACAATTCATGTAAAGGGTTATTACATGCTTGAAAACCGCAAAGATTCTAACAAGCCTATTTATTCATGTGGTCTGGACTCTGAGCATCATTTTCACACTTTAATCCCTGCAGTCTATCAAATAATGTGTATGACCAGCAGAGATTCTGATCAGAGTGCTTGGAAGTGCAGGCTTGTCAGAGTGATTAATCTGACCACAGTGCAATTAAAGGGCCCTTCATGCATGCCACGAGCTCAAACAAACTTGAGCCGCAACACGACAAAACCAACAATGTGGTTGTGCGCCCTACACAGACTCAGATCAGCCTGGGCATCTGTCCAGTCCGATCAGACTCTTTGTTAAGTGCTTAACAGGTAGATCAGGGTCTAAGCTACATGCATGCGGACATCGAAGACTCTGATCAGACTGGGCGGATGCCCAGGCTGATCTGAGCCTGCACTGGGCGCACAACCACACTGTTGGTTTTGTCATGTCGCGGCTCAGTCTTATCTTTCAGAAAATCTATTCTATTTACAAACAGTCCACTTTGAACATTTGAACCAATATTCGATATTGACAGAACTTTCTAATATTTGCACACACTCAAAAGTTTCCAACAAAGTAAACCTGCTGTTATCAATAGTAAGTGATTATGTCCCCTGATGCCATGAAACACTAGGGGGTAACCCAACTGGTGCTTAAGTTAATTTCACCATTTTCCAAAGTGCCAAAATACTGCTAGTGGAATGAAAATCAATGAACACTCTGATCAGACAGCTCCTTCTATTTCTGTGATCAAAATCAAACAGGATATGTCAATCAAAATTTTGTCTTTCAGAACTGTCCCATATATAGAGGATATCTTACCTCTAACCTTTGGCGAGTTTCATATATTTCACATGAATTAAGTTTAAGGTTCTTTTGATTAGAAATTTCATGACTGTTTCAAATGACTTTTATTGACATTGTTTAAAAAAAACATAGCGCTGTCATGGACGGCATCATCACCTTACCCCCCAGATTAGCCAAATGTTATGTAACATGTGGTAATATCATTTTTATGATATGATGCTAGCCACTAAAAATAATAGAGAAGTTATACAATAAATGCTATAAAACTCATGAGTACATGGCTATCTGTGCAAACCTTGGTCAGCCTGACTTGGATCTAACTGTTTTAACTCAGGTACCGTATAATATACACTAAGTCTCCTGAGATAAAAATTTTAGTTGATTGTACCCTTCTGGAGGCCAATTCTATAAGACTTTCAAAGCTAACTTATTTTTCATTCAATCTAATTTTACATTTTAACCCTTTTTAGACCGGATGCATGTTTTGGGGACATTATGCAAACAGTGCAGACCCAGTTCAGACGCCGCAAAATGCGGCGTCTGATCAAGGCCTACATTGTTTGCTTACAGGAATTTCTATGCAAAGTACAATAAAAGTGAAAATATTCACCAGAAACCCCTAAAACTAGTAATGGGATTATCTGAATGATAAGAATGGACAAGTCCACTAGTCAAAAAAGGGTTAAGAAGGTGGTCAAGTGGTTTCTGAGCTAATAAGACTACCAATTCAGAGTATAGGTCTTCTACGAATTTTAAAAACTGTTTACACTTTCTAGTTCAGTGGTGGTAAGGTTTATTCACTGAATAAGGGATGTCACACCTGTCGGATTTAGCATACTATGCATGTGCAATCAATCACTGTTCAAAATCTCTTACCTGGCTAATTGTGCGTAAATACATGCTTAGAAGCCATGCATCCTATGACTCCTTAAAAAGGCCAAATTCTGAACTTCATGATTCCAATGCTAATACTCTACTGTTGAAATATTTGAACTGGGTTCTTAACTAAAACTAGATATTTGTGGAAACTGGACCTAAAGACAGCTATTCAGAAGACCTTGAATAAAGGACATATGCAATACTGAAGGTCTTGCGAAACAGTTTTCAAACTATTTATAAGAACTTGTTGACTGGCTTTCGCCATGGCAGTATAGGCTTTGCAGAACCGATGCTTATCAATATATCTCTTTGCATAGACATCACTGGATTCTGATATCTTTCCCTCTTCATCTTATTCATTTTACTGTTTACCCTGTACATGCATATACTTGGATTTTTACTAACATATAACATAACATATCTTTTATTAACACTCACATCACATAGGTGATACATGAGGGTATAATACAGTTGTATCTAATCGGCGACAGCGAAAAATAATTCTACCTTTAGATTGAGGTGTAAGACGGGAAGGAGGAAGCACACCACGTCCAGTCAACACGTAATCAACGCTGATTCAGCGTCGTAGCGCTGGACCAGCGTTGATTACGCTTTAGCTTCATGGAGAGAGAGAGAGAGAGAGAGAGAGAGAGAGAGAGAGAGAGAGAGCAAATAACAGTCCACTGTAGATCCTAAAATATCATTAAAGTATCATGTAAGGAGGAAAGACACATTTGCAGAAAAAAGCACATAACGTAAAATCAGTCACAATGGCTTAGATAAAGAGAGAGTACTCAGTGACACCAAAGGACAAGTCCCATCAAATCTCCTCCAAGGCACATGTCGTGCCCCCTCAAAGTGATATAAAAACACAGGTGTGAATGTGGTCTTACAAGCAAATAACGTTCCAAAATGATCTGTAAAACTTACACCACCTCACTAAATATTGGGACAGGAATGCCTGGGCAAACACTGTACATCAAGATCAGACTGTTCAGGGACTGCAGTGGTATTTCCCATTCTGCCAGCACCTTTGTGCCTAATTAATGATAGTCAAATCAGTGAAGCTTCTGGTAAAATCAACTTAATATAGGTTCACAATGGCATCTGCTGCAGAGATGGCTTCTGTCAATATTAAAGCTGCTATGATAAGGTATTATATAAGGCATAAGCAATCAGCTGTAGCAGAAATAGGTTTAAATTGTGCTAAAATGGGCAGTCAACCTTAGCAAAAAGTAGACTTGGCGGTTCCGCATCAGACCTGTTCTTAAATTTTGTAGAAGAGCTATAGCAGGTTTGATCCCCCACTCCTCTATTCTTTTGGGTAAGACTTTGAACCTAGGTCCCCATCTCTGTATGGTCTATGGTGGGATGTTAAACGATTCACTCACTCACTCATCTTACATTTAAAGAAGAAATAAATAAGGTTTGCACAATATATTGTAACGTGGGCCGACCTGCAAACAAACCCCGTCAGTGGAAAAGCATGCTCACCCACCAAGGGCGGTTTATTTGCTTATATACCCCAACATTTACTCGACCACAAACTACCGAGTTTGTAATTTGCATATCTATTTATATCTGTGACCTTCTACCGTCACATTACTTTCCCCTCCGAGAAGTCTCATCCCGAGACTTGGCCTGGGAATTACATGGGTAAGGCAACTCCGGTCTGGCAGTTGTCATTATCCCACCGCTGCCACAAAATGTAACGTGGGCCGACCTGCAAACAAACCCCGTCAGTGGAAAAGCATGCTCACCCACCAAGGGCGGTTTATTTGCTTATATACCCCAACATTTACTCGACCACAAACTACCGAGTTTGTAATTTGCATATCTATTTATATCTGTGACCTTCTACCGTCACAATATTTTGGTTGTTTCTTGCATAAAAAAGAACACATAATAAAAGGTTTTAAACCTGTTTCTGTGAGCTTGGGTGAGATATCTGTAATGTGAGCTTGGAAGCTCTAGATATTTATGACACTAACAGTCTCACCTAAATTAATCCAATCTCACTTCAAATTTTTTTCTAAGATCTGCAGCCCACAGCATAGACAAGTATGGTCACACAAAAAGGACCTGTATGGCATGTTTATTTACTTATTAATTTAAAATAATTTTGCTGTTTTAGTATTTTCTTTTATGTTATTGTACTTACTTGTTATCAATAATGTACTAATAAGTGTCAAGTTACCTATGTTAGATCTAGTTCCTCTTAGATTCTCACAACCTTTTGTTAGACTAATTCAGAACACAACTAATCTAACATTGACTTTTGTCAGCAATTTCAGTCTTTCCATACAGTCAATTGGCAATCAATAAAATAAATTTTATAACCAAATGATCCAGCTGAGACATCAAAAAAGGGTGCTTATATCATATGCAACAGCACAGGCTTGCACTAGCATGTGCATCCATGCAGTCTATTCAGATTTTTACTGTTCATGCACACAGCATTAATTAGTTCTACAGATAGGCACTAAAAGAAGACTAGCGATACTAAAAATAATAATAATAATAATAGACTATTTACAGAGGGAAATACACATTTAGTTAAACTGCACAACCCTAGACAAAGTCTTGTACCTTTTACAGTTTGCAGAAAAACTTTTTGCTTGACTCGCACCAAACAAATATAAACCATGCTCTTCAGAGATAAAGGAGCATGCTCTTTGCTCAGAGCATTTCTCATATGAGCAGTTGGACCAGCTTCAACCTTTCAGTGCATCAGATAAGAGGGAGTAACAGTCTACCAGAGATGCAGTGCTCCAGATAAGAGGGCGTAACAAGATAATTTTCTATTTTTTCGTCATAAAAACATATTTTGTGACCCCTCACTAGAATCATCTAACCAAGATGGTTCTAATGAGGGGTCACTACATTTGTTTTTGATGAGAAATAAGAAAATTATCCCTGAATTATCCCTGAATTATCCCTGTTACCCCCTCTCATCTGGAGGTCTGAGGATGATTTTTCTTATTTCTCAATTTGAAAATGTAAGTTGTGAACCTTCACTATAACTGTCATCTTGAAAACAATTATGTTGTGACCCCTTCTTTAAGAACTGTCTTTGGTCCTAATGAGGGGTCATATCCTTTGATTGAGAAATAAGAACACTGTCCTAGTGAAGGGTCACATAAAATCGTTTGCTGAAAAATAAGACCAAATTTGTTCTTATTTCTCAATGAAAAGATATGCTGAGACCCGTCATTAGAACTCAGTTTTCTCAAAATTATCACTTAATTCATTCAATTACCATATTAACCTTATAAAACAACCCTGCAACCCTGGGGGGGTGCATTTTATGAAAGGGGGGGCATTATTTAGATCCTAAAGTGTATTAAACCTGCCGAAATACCTCTAAGGAAGAGTATTAAGGTGTATTGGTTTGCAACTCTCCAAATTTTTTTTGCCTCTCTTCTCATTAGTAGGGGGTAAACTCTTAAAGGACACTAGAAAATTGTGTCTGTAAGACACTAATGATGCCCCCATGCAGCGCCTGTCACATGATGTGTATATCCATAAAGCACCTACAAAGAATCCATTGAAAACATACCCTACCATGTATAAAATTGCCCAAAATGACTAAGTTAAAAAGGCTGTGATTCTGTCAAAATTAATTCTAGATCTATCAAAATGCCTCATGCATATCATCAAATATGTCCACAATACATAAACAAGGTTTGAAAAAGATCCATTAGAAACTGTGGAAAAAGTTAATAACACAAACTCCATACCCTACAATGCGAAAATTTCCCTAGAATGACTAAGTTCAAAAGGCCATAATTCTGTCAAAATTAATTCAAGGTCCAACAAAAACCCACATGCACATCTTCAATACATTCACAGCATGTCTGCAAGGTTTGAAAAAGGTCCATTGAAAACTGCGGGAGGAGTTGATTACACAAACTCTATACCATAAAGCGTGACAAACACAGACAGACAGGGGCAAATCTTAATGCCCCCTGACTATCGTCACGGGGGCATAAAAATTTGATCCACTAGGAGTAGGAGTAGACCCCATTTCAAAGAGCTACTTTTACCAGAGAAGCAAACAGAAATTCATACAAGTTACCGTAATATAACATTATTTTCAGAAAAGAGGCAGGGGCATTTATTTATACTGTACTTTAGAATTATCCTCAAAACCATAACTGATGTGGAGCTCTGTCCTAAGACTATATATTATGAAGAGGGGAGCAAAATTTTTCCTCTTAGAGTTTACCCTAACTGGGAAAGGTGTCAAAAATAAAATGGAGGAGTTACTCCCCATGAATGTTCACTCATTCACTCAAAATGATTTATACGTAGCACTGGTCTCTTCGAGCTCTAAGTTGTTGACACTTATGAGCCGTGACATGACAAAACCAACAAAGTGGCATGTGCACCCAGCGAAGACTCAGATCAGCCTGGGCATCTCCCTCCCCCCCGCCCCCCTCTGATCAGAGTCTTTGCTGTCCACATGGACCATTAGCTACCCCTTAAAGCAGACAGCCAAGATTCTAATCAGACTTGGAAGATGGCCAAGCTGATCTGAGTCTTCACTGGGCGCACATACAACTCTGTTTTGTCATGTCACAGCTCATATAAGTTCTTTCTACGGATATGAAAAGGTATATACTGATTTACCCCAGTGACTTAAATACATGACGTTTACGATCCAATTTCTTTAAACAAAACTGGAGATCAGCCAAACCCATTATGCTGTGGAGATATTCACTTTGTTTCACGCTTCATGCTCATGTTTGTACTTTTGTTCATGTATGTTTCACATATGAGCACACCAGTAGATATGAGGATTCAATAGAAAACCTTAAGCTTACAGAACTCCTGATAAAAAGGATGTTTAAGAAAAATTTGGAAATATATTTTGATTTCTAAACAATATCATAAGTTGTGGCCTCTCATTAGACCCATCTCAGTAGGACAGTTCTAATGAGGGGTCACAACATATTTTTATGGAGATTTTTAAAAATCATCCCTAAATTGTCCCTTTTATCCCTTCTTACCTGAAGCACTAACCTCCACCATAAATAAGAGCAATATTTAAAATTTCATGCATATATTCAAACTTTCTTTTCATATATACTGAGCAAAATTAAAAACTTGACGATTGCTATTTCTCATCCTACGGTAGTCTGGAAAAGGTGAAACATGAAAGTTATTTTAATATATATAAGAAAAAGTAATCATTCTGAAATTTATCATAGTCACAAAAAATTCAAGATTCTTTAAATACAACAATATTGAGGCCATTGACATTGTAAACGTCACGAGGGTATTTGTCTGTTTTCTATGAAAACCAAACAATTACCAAATTTAAACTTTTTGAAGTCTGCTTAAATGATAAAAATTATGTTGGCAATGCCTTTCCATTATTAAATCCAGTCTGTATGGACTCATTAGCTAAAATTATGCAAATGCACGGTCGACTAGAAGGCCGTAACTAAGGACCAGACGAAAAACCTCTGTCCGCACCATTATGAAGTCAGAAATTCAGTTTCATTTGAATTCCCATTACACATTAAAGTCTTTATGGCAGTTTAAGGAATGACTTTCAAATAATTTAGAAATAAAAGACATTGAGTTTGCAAGACAATCAAAAAAATCTCGAAGAAAGTAACAAAAAAGACGCACTGGTATAGAAACTATGGCATCTCAAAAATCTCTATATGTTTAATTCAAAGGGAGATAATCTGAAAGTTTTGGATCTTTAAACATTACTTTCAGATTACAATTACAATTAACATAAGGGTTTGATGTGTTTTCTGTGTGTACTGGAACTACTCTTTATTGCGCACAAGAAAACTTTCTTCTGTGCATGCGTAAATTAAAGATCTGGTCTGAATTATTAAAATATAAATAATTATTTGTTAGATAAATCTGGACAGGACAAAAATTAACCAGTAATTTTTCATGATTTATCAGACATTTGTCCAACCCGATAAAAACCATATACACATTATATATTTGCTAGGTTGGTCAGAATAAAGAAATAAAAACTGTCAAATTTTTATTTTTGTTCAGTATATGATCCTCATCAGGTGAAAAGAGACATTCAACCTGTAATCAGCAAAGTGTGTACAGTAACCACCCAAATGAGCCTGGGTAGCTCCACAAACTGACCAGTTTCTTCACTTTCTTTTAGATTTGTCAGGATCAATAAATTGGTGCATGCAAAACGGGAATACTCAAAATCAGGCTGATCCGAGTCTTTCCTGTATTTACAAGTGGTAAGGTAATTTCTCATGCAATCATACAGCATACCATGGGTGCAGTGGTTTTGGAGAAATCAACTACAAATCTTAACACCAGGGTTGACGTAAATGTGAATTGACTGAAGGACAGAAAGCAGGTGCACCAAAAAGTACAAACAAGAATTCCACAGAATGCTATATCGCACCTGCATTGCACTTCCACAGTAGCAGAAGTCCTGATGAGGAGAAATTGTAAGCAGGCTTTGATAAATGCTGCGTAATTGCGAAGGAGTATCTCCTTCAATTTTGTGATCGCGCATCACTAAGCTCTCGATGTTTGCTCATTATGATTTACCAAAGTGAACAGCAAATGCTTGCAGCTGTGCAAGTTGATCTAAATAATCACTTCTCGCAGCAGGCAATGTCACAGGTTTTGCTTCTTGGAACAAAGTCACTCATGAAATGACCAAAGAGTAGCATCAATACCTGCAAACATTCACTAGGGAACAGAAGCAACCCTGATCTGACTATGCACCTCGCACCCTGCCAGATGTGCTTCCGATGTTAACAATGGCAATATTTAAATTCTGTGCATTTTGTACCGATGCGCAGGTTTACCATAGTCTCTGCTGTTTACAGCTTGCAGCGCTGTTGTTATGTCTGTAAAAAGGAGAACAAACGAGTGGGCACATACACAATTACTTTCGCCATGCACCGAATTTAAGCACCCGCAGATATTAGAGTACTTACACAGTAACCTACTGTGAAAAAAAAATATATTTAACGAAAAAACGATCTTTTCTTGATCTGAAAAGGCATTTTACTCATGTTTGTTGATGTGCTATTGTTTAATGTCCAGGTTAAAAAGCTATGGTCATGTCGGGATGGTCGGTCAACCTAACCACACTATTCCTGGGCAGGCTTAGACCTCCTAAGGGGTTAACCAGTACTAAGTGCACTTACTTTCACCAGTAATTGACAACTGCCCTTCTTGAATCAGCGGAAGGGGAAATGAAACTGGCCGGACCGGGTATGGAGCCCAGAACCTCTGGCTTACTGGTCAGGCACCCTACAGAGTGGGCTACGCATCCCGGCTTTATACGTTTTAATTTTATAGCCTGTAAAAACTTAAAAAGAAATAATAATAATAACAATAAGCATATATGCATGCGACTATCATGTGATCATGCAACAAGCACAGCGCTGTGAAAATGGCCAACTGTTGCACACGCTTTTTTTATCAAGTATTCCAAGACAAATTTTATGTAACAGCGAAACATTCAGTCATTCTAGAAGGCAGGTATTTCATTTAGGGATATTCCCTGAGACAATACTGCATAGAAAGCGATAATAATGGCTTTCATTCATATCATTGAGTAGTCCCGATCCTCTGACGTTACGTTTCGCTTCACAAAGCTACACTAACGTCCAGAGGTAGCGAAGTAAGAAGCTACGGAGGGCCCTGTGTACAGGTCTAACCGTTGAGAGGTCTATCATCACACTGAGAAGGTTCATGCCACAAGGCCAGGTACGGAAATATGGAAATTCACCTTTGTTTACAAGTGAGGATGGAGATAATGCATGTGGACAGCGCTTGTACACAAGCAAAGACAGGCACTTTTAGATAGGGATGGGTATTGCCAGAATTTTCGTATTGCGATATATTGCAATACCCTCACACTGTATTGCAATACGTATCACAATATATTGTGACATTTGTTTTCTACATGTAAACTTCACTGGAGGGCTATGTATGAAATTAGATAGGAGATAATAAAGACGTTTTATGTTAATCTTTGGTGTTTTCATTTATCCTTCATAAAAAGTAACTTGAACTGGACAAGAGAAAGACTGTCTGGCTAAGATTTTGGCAAAAGGCTTAGTCTGAAAAAGAAGGGCAATCCTATATCTAGCTTTTTGTGCATTTGCCTAAAGGTATCTGTTTATCAGTAGGATTGTTGTAGGAGAACTTAGAATACCAGAGTTACTTATTAACTGTAAATACTGTTTATTTTCCTGAATGCTTGACAACCATATCGCATTTGCGGCACACTGCAACATTTTCAGTAATGGTATTTGTAGCAGTCATCATTTGAAGGCCAAAATGCTGCCAGATATCTGACTTTCCTTTCGGATTTTTTTATGATTTCGTATTTGGCCATTGTTGCCAGCCGGTTGTTTATGGTGTTATTGATTCGACATGTATATGCACACTCTACTTTCCCAGCATGCTTACGCCGTTCATTCACCAACGTAATGCGGCTTACGCCATTCCAAAGAAAACAGCTTGCTTAAAAATTGGTAAGACCCCACGAGACTTGTATTGGACTCTTCAGCAGTGGTTGACGAGGAGAAGGGCAATCAGGATGATACTTCTCAGGTTGAATTACATGCCAGAGAGTATATATATAAAATTCATAAAAAGAGTCGCCAAGTTGAAACAGCTTTCAGCCAGCTAAAGTTACAAATCTTAAATGTAAATAGCACAGCTGTATAAAAAGCACACCGGCATAATTCTAATCAGACCTCTTATATGTATCTTTGAAGAATCTCTTTCAACACAAGTCAGCGGACGAACTCTACGATAGAACAGAACAGAACATTGCAGCATACGCTGTTACAAAGAAAACGGCTTATGCAACCCATGGGGTACTTGATTATATAGCTTTCTGAGCGTGATTCTGTTTACCGAAAAGAACGGTGTAAATGTCTTAGAGAACCTCAGCACAACAACAAGAGGTCCATGATGGACCTAAATCGCTCACCTGAGTTATGATGAAATAACATGGAAGATCATCTATTTGATGATGGTACAATTGGAGCAGTTTTGCACTTTCTCATCTATATTCTGACAAAGTTTCATGAAGATTGGATCAAAACTGTGCCCTCTAGAGTGTACACAATGTTTTTCTAAGATCCCACCTGGCGATCTAGTTTTTGATCAGACATTAATCAGTTTTAAACTTGGCCTACATTTCATGAAGATAAACATTCTGACAAAGTTTCATGAAGATTCAATGCAAAATAAAGCCACAATTGTGTACACAAGGCTCTTCTATGATTTGACCTAGTGACCTAGTTTTTGACCTGACAAGACCAAGTTTCAAACTTGGCCTAGATTTTATTAAGATAATCATTCTGACAAAGTTTCATGAAGATTGAACCAAAACTGTGCCCTCTGGAGTATCCACAATGTTTTTCTAAGGTTTGACCTAGTGACCTAGTTTTTGACCCCATATGACTCAGTTTCAATCTTGGCCTAGATTGTATAAGGATAAACATTCTGACAAAATTTCATGAAGATTGGATTATATCTGTGCCCTCTGGAGTGTACACAAGGTTTTTCTCAGATTTGACCTAATGACCTAGTTTTTGACCCAACATGACTCAGTTTCAATCTTGACCTAGATTGTATAAGGATAAACATTCTGACAATGTTTCATGAAGATTGGATCATAACTGTGCCCTCTAGAGTGTATACAAGGTTTTTCTAAGATTTGACCTAGTGACCTAGTTTTTCACCCTACATGACCCAGTTTCGAACTTGGTCTAGATTTTATGAAGATAAACATTCTGACAAAGTTTCATGATGATTTGATCAAAACTGTGCCCTCTGTGTCATTCTAAGATTTATTTCTATTTTTAGCTCTGACGGCCATTTTGTTCAGCGGAGTGGAACCGTTTTAGCAATTTTGGTTCAGGGCAATGAGTCAAACATTTCTGTGAAATTATTTTGAAATCGAGCTATTGGCTTCAGAGGAGATGTCTTTTAAAGGTTTTCCTATTTTTAGATTTCTATTTTTAGCTCTGGCGGCCATTTTCTTCAGCGGAGTGAAACCGTTTTAGCAATTTTGGTTCAGGGCTATGAGTCAAACATTTCTGTGAAATTTTTTTGAAATCGAGCCATTGGCTTCAGAGGAGATGTCGTTTAAAGGTTTTTCTATTTTTAGCTCTGGCGGCCATTTTGTTCAGTGAAGCGGAACCATTTTAGCAATTTTGGTTCAGGGCTATAACAGAAACATTTGTGTGAAATTATTTTGAAATTGGCCAACTGGTCTAGGAGGAGATGTCGTTTGAAGAAATTGTTGACAACGGATGGACGGACGGATGGACAAATTTCGATCACAATAGCTCACCTTGAGCACTTCGTGCTCAGGTGAGCTAAAAACTAAATGGATTATTTTTGAGACTTTCAACATCCTTAGGAGCTAAAATATCGACAGCGTATCGATATGGGCGGATCGTATCGCAATACGTATTTTTTTCTGACTGTATTGCGATATACCGATATATCGATATTATTGCGCATCCCTACTTTTAGATCACCTTGGGACCTTTAAACGCTGTTCTAATTCTTGGGGTCACTAAAATAGCTGATGTTTTGCAGTTTTGAAGTATGGACAATACTTAGAGTCGGCTAAATTATTTTCACGATTTTTAAGCTTGTCCCAATTCTCTGGGTGTCCCAATTTTTACACAAATTATGGTACTGTGAACTGCTTGTCTCCAAGGAATTGTCAAGATGATTCTAGAATGTATCGTCAAGTATTCCAAATTCGTGAATATTTTAATTTCATGACGCAATTATTCCCGCGTTTTTCTTATGACATTTTGCCACCACAGATTAAAAACTGCTGTCAAAAGCCTTGTCATTGTCTAAAGAAACAAATTTAAACTATCATCATCAAAATGCATATCAAAAAGGTCAGATATACACAATCACCAAAAAAAGTTCATAAAAATCCATATTTTCACTATTCCCAATCAAGAGGAAAACAAAACTAGTGTAAAATGTAATTTTATCTA